>OX327690.1:4802500-6170000 GCA_946807835.1 Ailanthus altissimus | reverse complement strand
TTGATAGAGTACTTGTCTAAGTGGTTTATCTGAACTCTTCCTGGTTGAGACCACACGTGAAAATGCCATTGCCATAAATTGACAAGGTAATATTTCCATTTAGTCATCAGAAGAGGCCTATCTTTTGAAGCTAGATAGGATTTTCCTTGATATCTAACAATAGGTTGATTGTTTCGCTCCTGTATCTTCCAAAAGGAAAAAAAGATCTCTGAGAGCTTTTTCCTGGATCTGAAAGAGAGTACTTGGGTTCTCCCAATAACTAAAAAGTGTATCATGCCTGAATCTAACTAGGGTTCGCGGTGGTGGAGGAACTGGCTCGGAAAAAAGAGGGATTCTAGTTGTAAGATATCTAATGAAACCGTCGCTGGAATTGAGATCTCATTCAAAGAGAAAGATATCAAATATCTGAAGTTTTTTTTTGTATATTATATGGATGATCCGATCCGCAAGGACCATGATTGGGAATTGTTTGATCGTCTTTCTCCGAGTAAGAGGCGAAACATAATCAACTTGAATTCGGGACATCTATTCGAAATCTTAGTGAACGAAACTAGATCTTGTGGAATCATATTGAATATTTGACGATACATTCCGTACCTTGCTAAAAAACCGATCCTTGTTTACCAACCACACATTGTCTAACCAAATCCAATTCTCTCTCGATATGTTCCTCAAAAAATCCGATTCGTGCGGATTCTTCCCCCAACTAACGAAGAGATCTTGGCGGAATTGCCACATATGAAATTGAGCACAATTTTGCAAAGAAATAGCCCACTTGTTTCTCAAGAAGAGATGGGAAAAACGCTCAATATCATTTGATTGAATAGTTGACCTAGCTCCTTCTTGTTTGAAGAAACCCTCCACTTCAATTGGTATTTTTTCACGAAAAGCAAACATGAGATAACAAATCCAGTCTTTCACTAAGATTTCGAATAGATGTCCCGAATTCAAGTTGATTATGTTTCGCCTCTTACTCGGAGAAAGACGATCAAACAATTCCCAATCATGGTCCTTGCGGATCGGATCATCCATATAATATACAAAAAAAAACTCCAGATATTTGATATCTTTCTCTTTGAATGAGATCTCAATTCCAGCGACGGTTTCATTAGATATCTTACAACTAGAATCCCTCTTTTTTCCGAGCCAGTTCCTCCACCACCGCGAACCCCAGTTAGATTCAGGCATGATACACTTTTTAGTTATTGGGAGAACCCAAGTACTCTCTTTCTGATCCAGGAAAAAGCTCTCAGAGATCTTTTTTCCTTTTGGAAGATACAGGAGCGAAACAATCAACCTATTGATATTGGAAGACCCAAAAGATTCTTCCAATGTATCATTTCTGGGTCCAATGGAATTCATAGGTATAGGAAGAAGCCCTGTCAAATATATGCTCTTCACATTGTCGGAACAAAACAAAAAGATCGTATGCCTTGATATGAAAATATTTGATACATGAAGCCATGATCTGATTTATATATATATATTTATATAGATATAAATTCGATATTAGATAGATATCTAAATTGATCTTCTTGTGTTCGGGAATCAAAGAAAAAGAAAGATATTGGAAAGATCTCTTGTCTTGTAACTTGGAATAAACCTTTCTTCATATGGAGCACCTAGAAACAAGAAGATTTAATCGGAAATATCGACGGATTCTTGCGGAGTCCAAAGAAAGAAATATGAAATAAAAAAAGATCCACTGTTCGAATTTCATATCTATCGAATTTGAAATTTTAATATCAGAATAGTGGATATAGTCCTGATTCAATGGGTTAGGTCCACTTACTTTTTCTTTTGTTTATTTCGAATCTTTACAATGGATTAGATTGGAAAAGAAAAATATTTGGCACTTGAAGAGACGACTTCTCATTACTCATTACTTAACTTATCATTACTCCTTAGAATAAAATAATAAACAAATGTTCAACTTTCTTTTATAACTAGAATTACTATTCTAATTACTATACTCTAACTCATTATAAGGATAACTTATTATCGTGAAATTCGAAAGTTTCTAATTAACTTTAGAATTCCATTATTCTAAAGTCGGTTACTTTTTTTTTATTACAAATCAACAATATCTCTATTCCTCGTTTCAATATGAATATTACCACTTGGTTTTTTTTTTATGAAAAAGGACAAAAAGCCCCTTATCGGATTTGAACCGATGACTTACGCCTTACCATGGCGTTACTCTACCGCTGAGTTAAAAGGGCCATTTGACTCAATTACGGAATGAGTCACTAGGCGGATAAGATAGATCTATCTCTTTATCTATATTCTTTATCTATATATATTATAAGTATATGCAGTCGACTCGTACCGGTTAGTGGCCCCGTGGGGAACGGGAATTTTGATTTACTTAAGGAGTATAAGTATAGGGTAAATTTGGTTTATTGATATTGGTATTGGATTTGATAAATAGCAACGAAATGAATTGTTTCAAGGCCAACCCTAATGGAATTTACTTGAATTGACCTGACCCCATCAGAACGGAACGAAATTCATTTGATTGATACATAGACCTATCAATTCAACCTAGATCCATGATATTTCATTGAAGCACGTGATGAAGAGATTCAGTTTGTCCCCTGAACAAAATTTTTAGAGGAAAAAAAAAGAATTCTAATTTTTGATAACTTGTTGATCCTCGTTCCCGGATTTTAAGATTTCTCATTTGGTAATTTCCCGACTTAGTGTGATATAGGGATAGGCCTATCTCGTGTTAACAAACAAGGAGTGAATCAATGAATGAAAGTGGAAGAAATGAAGTTTAATCTTCTTTTATGTCGGTGTCGGACCAATCACTGCCCCCTAAAGTCCTTTACTTTGTCCGATTTTTATGATTATTTTGATTATTATTATTATTATTTTTATTTATTATTTTTTTTAATAGTAATTTTAATAGTAATTTCTATAATAGATTTCAATTTTCGAACAGAATGTCGATTAGAATGAGTAATTGATGAATATAAATAGAAATAGAAATGACGAATCAAAAAATGCTATTGGTATGGGATCATAAAAGACGGAAAGATCCTTCAGATCTAGGCATACCATTCCATTATATTGACAATTTCAAAAAACTGTTCATACTATGAGCATAGTATGATGGCAGTCGGGCAAGTATGCCCCCATCGTCTAGCGGTTCAGGACATCTCTCTTTCAAGGAGGCAGCGGGGATTCGACTTCCCCTGGGGGTAGGGTACTACGAAAGGAAGTTGATCGTGGATTATCAATAAGCCTAGAATTGATTCTTCCTGGGTCGATGCCTGAGCGGTTAATGGGGACGGACTGTAAATTCGTTGGCAATATGTCTACGCTGGTTCAAATCCAGCTCGGCCTAATAATTCGCTGATCCACCATGAAATGATAGAACCCCTTTTGTTTTCCAGAAATGTCAGATACGAAAGAATAAAAAAAGTCCAATTTTCTGATATATCCCTACCGCTATTTATTTTTTTATTTGCTCCATTTATTTGTTCCCATAAATTCTGATTTTGCTAACGATCTAGATTCATATCAGGATCATTAAATAAAAAGTCTATAAATAGAAAGTCTAAAGTTTAATGCAAAGAATAAGACAAAAAAAAAGACAATTTTTTTCATTGAAAAATGGGTTATCAATCGATTTGGCAATAACGAAAGAAAGGATTACTAGTAATCCGTGCTGCTCTCACGAAAGTGTATATCCGTGTGGATATCAATATATCACTCGCATCTCTGTTACAACGCGGCGGCGATTTTGATCTAAATAGAAATGGTTTGAATGAAATCATAAGAATGTACATTTTATTTTCAGGGATTGTAGTTCAATTGGTCAGAGCACCGCCCTGTCAAGGCGGAAGCTGCGGGTTCGAGCCCCGTCAGTCCCGACGGATCCAAATCCAATAAAAAAAATATATCAATATATCTCGCCACTTTCGGTTAAAGTGGGTCCAAATGGTAGAATTTCATGTCTAATGGTATCTTTTTCTTTTTTTTTTCTATTTCGTTTCGATTCTTTGTTTGGTTTATTTGTAAACAATGGAAATGGAAAGCGGTTAGGTGGTTGTACAAGGAAGGCGGTCGATTATAGAAAAGACAGAGTGGAAAAGAATGAGAAATAAAGTATTAATAAAAAGAAATACATAAAAGTAAAAGAATTCTTTTGATTGAATCAGGAATCAAAGTTTGTATTCGGTGTGTGGATAAAAGATCTGCCTATGTTATACTATTCAATTCTCGATGATGAATCGATTTGATAGCTCAGATATTGTTATTCATGATATTGATCCCATTCGCTATCATCGAAATGTAATTCATCCATTGAATTTACAAGGGAAAGGTTTATCATCTCTATGGGATTAAGGGATTAAATCCCGAGTTATTGCGAAGTAAAAAAAACGAAACGGAAACGATGAGATTATGGAAGTAAATATTCTCGCATTTATTGCTACTGCACTGTTCATTCTAGTTCCTACTGCTTTTTTGCTTATAATATACGTAAAAACTGTTAGTCAAAGTGATTAATTTGAATGAAACTTGACTTCGTAGTTCTTATCAATGATTTAAGAAAAAAAAATGCCAATTTAACATCTTAAATGAAATGGACGGACTAGACAGTAGCCTATGAGATGCGATAGTATGGTAGAAAGATTCATATGACTAGTTTTCGGAATAGTCTTTTTTTTTAGCTTAGAACAAGGCAATGTATGCATAACTCAAGACAATCTACTTAGGAAACATAAATATCCAAACAGAAATCTACAAATACAGGATATACGATCAAGAGTAAGAGTCGTAGAAAAAAATTACGATATCGGGAAATTGTAAAAAAAGGAAAGAGATCTAAAAGATCTTTTTCCTAAAATTCCTCTTTGCCTTATTATATCATACCCCCCGCCAATTAATATTAATATTCTCTTTAGATTGTTTTGTTCGTTTTTGTTCATTCAATTCCAATATCAAATATCAAGAGTCATAATTTGAATAAATATGATTATAGTATCATAGGCGGGTGATTAAAAAAACGAAAAGAAAGATTCTTTATAGAATGATTCCCATTTCCATTGATTTTATTCAATTCTTCAATTCAACGATTGACCAAAAGAAAATATTAATATAATAAATAATAAAATAAATTGCATGACCTTGCCTCAATCAAATACTTCTATTTATTTCGATGCAATGATTATGAATTCGTCTCTTTCGATTGGAGCCTTGTTGGATAATGAGAAATAAAAGGAATAGAAAAATTTACAAAAATGAGATCCATAAAATAATATGTGTTTGCGTATATTGTTTATCGAGATACAAATCTGGAGATAAGATTATAGATGAGCTTATGGATGGAGGATACTTCAAGTCCGTGAACATTATAGCTAAACCACTGGATGAGGGTGGTTTAAAGGGTCAAAATACACATGGAGACTTGGCGTAGTGAGGTAAATTTCTCAGTAACACATCTAGATGATTTTGATATGGTGTTTGGTATGAATTTCTCGAGGCAATATGATGTGGTGCCGCTTCCTTAACATAACTATTGTTAAGGTTTGTACTTATATGCTTGATAGGGGCGTAAAAGTAGTAGTATAATTTACACTTAACTTTAGTATTTTATTTCAAACCATAAATGTTTGAAAATTTATTTTTTTATTATAAATAGATGTGCAATGAAAAATGTGACATATAGAAATAAATAGGAGGTGAATCGAACGTAAAATAAAGAAGTTGTGCTCAAAATATGAAAGCAAGTGAACCAGGGCTGGGCGTTATAACGCCCAGGTTAGTAGTTGGGCGCCAGGGTGCCTATAACCTAGCACTATGGCACCCATACGACATATAAAATCTCCTCTTAACTTTCTTATTTTGACTTGAATTCAAAGGCTCTCGCCCATAGGGTTCCAATACCTATAAAAATACTATTTTAAGAGCTAAATTAGATATTTGAGAGAAATAAAAACTTAGAGAAAGAGTTCACAACACAAAATAAAAGCTCAAAGCCAAAGATTAAATAATTAAGATCAAGATTCAAGCTTAAAGGAAAAAAAAAAGCGAGAAGCACATCAAGGAGTTGCTTTGATTAGTTTTTCTACTCTTTCTTTATCATTATATTCTTGTTTTTGTTCTTGTTGATCTTTATGAATTAG
The DNA here is from genome assembly GCA_946807835.1 of Ailanthus altissimus. NCBI lineage: Eukaryota > Viridiplantae > Streptophyta > Magnoliopsida > Sapindales > Simaroubaceae > Ailanthus > Ailanthus altissimus. The sequence continues at coordinate 6,163,863 of OX327690.1, read as the reverse complement.
TTTGATACTTTTGGTTTTGTGATAGGCTAAATTGTTCATCTAGGTTAGACTATGTGAACCTAATATGGATTTGAATTTTGTTAATTTTTAGTTTATGGTCTTAATATAATAGATTGATTCATTATATCTGAGTTTAATGTTTTTATTATACTTGATCAATATTTTGAATGATTAAGGAACCAGGATAAACTCGACGGAAAGATTCATGTGTTTAGCTTATGATAGTTTGATGCATGATCATAGGGTAACAACTATGAGTTCTATTCAGGATAGACATATACCTAGGTGGCATGTATGATATAATTTAGACTTAATCTTAATGAATTACATTCTGATTTAATTACCATAGATATATAGGTGATTGTTAGAATGTGTACTATAGTCATTCGATCATTAACAGAGGCTTGTGATGAGATTAGTGTCAAAACCCTAGATTATTTTTAAATGTGAATTCTATCATTTGCTTTTGTTTAATTTAATTGATAGAGTTAGATTAGTTAACTAAATTTCAAATTGTGATTTTTTGAATAAAAGTTAAGTGGGCACAATTTTAGTGCTTGATTTATAGAATTGGATAGCATAGTCCCTGTGGGAGCGATATCTGAACTTAAAATCCTATATTACTTGATATGATAGCATGCGCTTACGCTTAGCTAGTATAACATCAATCAATTTTTTTTTGCATCGTTGCTGGAGACTATTTGTTTCTATTTTTAGATCAACACTAATACTAAACTACTCGCTTTTAGTTCAGATTTTTTTTTTTGTTTCAACTATTTTCTTCTTTTTTTACTTTGATTTCCTTTTTATTTTGTTTTAAATGATCAACTACAGAGGGAAACAATGATAACATCAACAATACTATCTTTGAGCCTATGAGACCATAGAGGGCGTTGAGAGAGTATGTTATCCCAATTATCGATGGTATGTAATCTAGTATTCGACGACCAACTATCATTACCAATAACTTTAAGATTAAACCAAATATTATTCAGATGCTAAAAGAGAATATATAGTTTAGCGGAGCTTCTAATGACAATCCAAACATATATATTATAATTTTTTTGAAAATTTGTGATACCTTTAAATATAACGGAGTCTCCGACGATGCCATCAGATTGAGATTATTCCATTTCTTCTTAAGGGACAGAACTAAGAGTTGGTTAATATCATTGCTGTCATGATCCATATCAATGTGGAAAAATTAAGCACAAAAGTTCTTAGCTAAGCTCTTTCCACCAACAAAGATAGTAAATATAAGGAATGATAACACCTCATTCAGTCAGATTGATGATGAGTCATTATATAAGGCATGAGAGCGATTGAAGGACATCTTGAGGAAGTGTCCTCATCACGGAGTCTTTAAATGGCTATTAGTCCAAACATTCTACAATGGATTAGTGGGCTATTTAAGAATCATTGTAGATACTGATACTGGAGGAGTTTTAATGAATAAGTCTACAGATGAGGCTTATGATCTATTAGAATGGATGACGTCAAATAGTTACCAATGGTCAGTAGAGAGAGTTACACCTAAGAGAGTCGCTAGTATATATGAAATTGGCGCATTTAATGCATTGACAGCTCAAAATCAATACTTTATCTAAAAATTATGATGCATTGAATGCCATCACAACCTGACAAGTGACAAGTGAGTTTTGTGATGATAACCATATGAATAAATGGTGTATGGAAGTAATGAATCAATTTCAATCGTTAAAAAACTAACCTACAATCAAATGCCTACAATTCTGGGGGGGAGAGATCATCATAACTTCTCTTGGTATAACAATTAAAGGGAGTCATCTAGATAAATGAATCCCTCAAGATCCAGCCATCACAAAAGAGGAAGCCTACTTTGGAAGACATATTTATGCAATATATAAAGTCCAATAATGCTATCCTACATAATCATTTAACATCATTAAAGAATTTAGAGGTACAAATGGGATAAATTACTGCTGTAATTAATTGTAAATCTCAGGGAACTCTACCAAGTGATATCAAGATAAATTCTAAAGGAAGTATAGAGCAATGCCATGCTGTTAACTTATGAATTATAGAATCTTACATGATAACACACAATCAACACTACTTTCAAAGATGAAGGAAAATGAGAGAGTTGAACAATAAAAGAATGTACAGCCATTTAGACCGTCTATTCCTTTTTCTTAAAGGCTATAAAAGTGTAATACAAGTGCAGAAACTGGAAAATTACAGCAAGGTAATCCTGAAAGTACAGAAAAAAAAAAGATGGGCAACATACAAGTGCCGAAAATACAAGTACCAATGTGCAATATCAGCAAATTACACCTCCTTCACAATTTTCATAAAGGCTACAAAATAAGAGATTAAATAAGCAATTTTTTAAATTTCTTGTTCTTTTTAATAAACTACATATTAATCTTCCTTTTGTAGATGCGCTTAAACAGATGCCTAGTTACGCCAAGTTTATAAAGAGCATCATTTCTAAGAAGATAGGATTATGAGACCGTAACATTGACAGATGAGTGTAGCGCTATTCTTCAAAAGAAGCTACCTCTAAAACTCAAAGATCTTAAAAGATTTACCATATCATGCTCCATCGGTAACCATAACCTTGGCAAAACTCTATGCGATCGAGAAGTAAGAATAAATATCATGCCCCTCTCTATCTATAGGAAGTTAGGTTTGAAAGACACGAAACTGATCAATATCACACTTCAACTTGTTTATAGCTCTCTCACCTACTTGAAGAAAATTATTAAGGATGTGCTAATAAAGGTAGATAAATTCATCTTTCCCGCTGATTGCATTATTCTAGACATTAAAGAAGACAAGAAGATCCCGATAATCCTTGGAAGACTATTCCTAGCCATGGGACATACGGTCATTGATGTTCAAAAAGAAAAAATGACCATGAGGGTACAAGATGACACTGTGACATTTAAAGTCTTCAAGGAGATCAAATTGCTATATGAGAGTAAAGACTGTGGTAGTATTGATGTGATGCACCTAAATGCCAAAGATCTCAAAGAAATAGAGATGTTGAATCCTCACATAAAAAAGAAGGCATTAAGGTATAGGTTAAGAAAAAGAGAAAAAAGAAGCAGCAATGCGATGAAAGGATAGAAGAGAAAGGTACAAAAGAACTACTTCACTGGTCTAAGATTTAAGTCTTTTTAGAGAAGCATAAAGAAAGTGGAACAAGTTGTTGTCGAAGATCTAATAAAAAAATATTGAAGCCAAAAGAAAGGAAGCCTAACAAGCTTACATACAAATATGCTTCCACCATCAACTTTGATCTTACATAAGAGTAGAAAGAACCTAGCCAAGCCAATGACATTAAATCAAACGCTTCTTGGGGGCAACTCAAGTAATTTTTCTTTTTATTTTTATTTATTTTTAGTTTTATTTATGGTAGTTTTTTTTTTGTAGGAATAAATCAGAAAGTTAAGCATTCAAGGAAGTAGCATGAATAATTACAAGCGTTAGAACAAAAGAAACCGTCGTCCCATCAATAGGCAACAACACTATAATGTTTCAACTTCATCTACTATGGGAGTTTTTCTTACTTTTAAGTTTATTTTTGGCATTGAGGACAATGTCTAATTTAAATTTAGAGGTGAAAAATACACAACATGTGTTTATTTTTATTGTATGATTTGAGTGGTTGTCTTATGGGAAGTTTTTTTTTTATAGGTTGTTAAGTTTTGGTTGAGATGATGATCATTAGTTCGAGATAAAAAATAAAATATTAGTTGAATTTATTTTCACAAGTCTTTAAGAAACAATAGATATTTGAGATAATTCTTATATCATGAATCTTGAACTGATTTCAACTTTATTTCTAATCACTTATTTATGAGCACATTAAAATAAGCTTGTATTGGTTGAATTTTTTGCTTAGAGATACTTTATGTTTAAGTAGTACACCACAGTCTCGATGATCAAATACTCTAGAACTTGCTTAATTACTAATTGAGAAGAAATACTAGAATTACATGAATATGGAAGTGACATTAGGCTATTTTTGAATCATTTGAGCCTTTTTTAGCCTACCTTATATGTACATTTATCCTTAGCCACCCCAATTAAGCCTTATTACTCTTTTTTGTGTTTAACCACATTATAAGCTACAAGACTTTTTACTTATTTATTCTAAATTCTACTAGTAGCACCATAAAACTTGAATTTACTTAAAAATATTATTAAAAGAAAAAAGGTTGTTGTGTAAAAAGGATAATGCAATAAAAATAATAATAAATCTTAAAGGTGCATATCAATCTAAGTTTAGGGGTTAAAAAAAATAGAGAAAAAATATATTTAAATGCATAAATACCCTCAGCTGAAGAAAAAAAGAAGAAATTCTTTGTAAAAGTGATTAAAAGAAAAATAAGAATAGCATAAGTTTGGGGAGAGGAGATAACTCATTGAGAAAAGATCAAGAAGTTTTAAGTAAATTTAAGTGTTCATGGCATGAGTTACGCTTTATATTTATATATCTTTATATCCCGTCTTGACCCTAACCTTACATTACAAGCTAATTAAAGTTTTAAATAGATATTTGGCATGTGTATTTCTATATTAGTAGAGAGTAGTATGAACAACAAGCTTATAATAGTGTTATTATTGAAAATATGCCGAGATATCATCTTTATTTACTTTCTTAAAGTATTAAGTAAATCTATGTTTCATTTAGCTAGTTACTTGCTTATTACACACATGCATAAGTGATCATTTAGAGGGAGAATAAAGTACTTGATGAATGGTATAAGGATTGTTGAAAGTTTTTTGTCAATTTCAAAAAAGTCTTGTGCTTTTTAACAGCCTTTGAGACAATAAGGATGATCGTCTAACAAACCGGAGCTTTTTTTAGTTTTTATTTTAAGTCATGAATAAGTTATAAATGTTTGTTTTTGTTTGGCTTGAGGAAGAGCAAAGTATTAAGTTTGAGGGTATTTGATAGAGGCGTAAAAATACTAGTATAATTTGTTCCTAACTTTTGTATTTTACTTTAAACCATAAATATTTGGCTATTTATTTGTATTTTTGATTATAAATATATGCACGATAAAAAATGTGACATATATAAATAAATGGGAGGCGAATCAGACGTAAAACAAAAAAGTTACGCTCAAAATACGAGAGCAAGTGAACCAGGGCTGGGTGTTGTAGCACCCAGGTCAGTAGCTAGGCACCGGGGTGCCTATAACCCAGCGTCGAGGCACCTGTACGATGTTTAAAATCTTCTCTCAACTCTCTTATTTTGACTTGAATTTGAAGGACCTCGCCCCTAGAGTTGTCAATACCCATAAAAACACTCATTTAAGAGCCAAATCAGAGATTTGAGAGAGACAAAAACTTAGAAAAAGAATTCACAATACAAAATTAAAGATTAAAGAACCAAGATCAAGATTCAAGCTTCAAGTCAATGAAAAGTGAGAAGCACATCAAGGAGTCACTTTGATTAATTTTTCTACTATTTCTTTATCATTATATTCTTGTTCTTATTCTTATTGATTTTTATGAATTGATTTGATACTTGTGGTTTTGTGATGAGCTAAATTGTTCATCTAGGATTAAACTATGTGAACCTAGTATGGATTTGGATTATGTTAATTTTTAGTTTATAATCTTAATACAATAGATTGATTCATTCTATCAGAGTTGAATGCTTTTATTATACTTAATCAATATTTTGAATGATTAAAGAACTATAATGAACTTAATGGAGGGATTCATGTGTTTAGCTTATGATAGTTTGATGCATGATCATAGGGTAACAACTATGAGTTCCATCTAGGATAGACATATACCTAGGTGGCATGTATGGTATAATTTAGACTTGATCTTAATGAATTACATTCTGATTTGATTACCATAGACATATAGGTAATTATTAGAATGTGTAATATAGTCACTCGACCATCGACAGAGGCTTGTGATGAGATTAATATTAAAGCCAGCAAATGGTATTAAGAGATTAATTAAGAGGTTAATAGATCCAATAAAATACTAGGAGACGAGTCAAAATCCCATATTATCTTATTTGTGAAATCTATCATTTGCTTTTGTTTAGTTAAATTGATAGAGTTAGATTAGTTAATTAAATTTTAAATTGTGATTTTCTGAATAAAAGTTAAATAGGTAAAATTTAGTACTTGATTTATAGAATTAGATCGCATAGTCCCTATGGGATCGATATCTAAACTTAAAATCTTATATTACTTGATACGATAGCGTGCGCTTGCGTTTAGCTAGTGTAGCATCAATTAGTGTCATCCTTGTTTATGAAAATATTTGATATCTATACAATATACATTTTATTAAATTACTAATTACATTTATATATGGTACAATGCTTGTAATGCTATAGGCATTGTATAATCTGAAGGATTTTAATTTTGATCCAAAGAAGTTTAGATTAGGGTTAAGAGTTAGCAACATTGAGAATTATGACTGCTAAGAGTTAGCAGGTTATAAGTATTAGTTAAATTTAAGGAGTTGGAGCCTTGTTTGTAACTGGTCAAAAACTTAAAGGTATACTAGTAATGACATAGTTGTAAGAGTTACAATAAGGTGTTAGAAAATTCATTATATAAGTATGTTCTAAAATATTATGTTTCTTATCTATTTTCATCGATGTAGATCTGTTGGTGAATCCCTTTTATATAATCAGTGTACTTTTATATTTGTAGAGTATAGATGGTAGTCCTAGCTGACCATGAGCTTAGAGCTCGTATAGGCATACAGGTATTTAGTAAGGACTGGTTACCTAATAGACTCATGAGGACCCCAATAGACATTTTATGTAAGTCATCAATAGAAGGTCCTTTCAAGTTGAGTAGTATTTGCAGTCCATTAACCTGAGCACCACAGTGAACTTGTGAGTGATCTATCATACTTGAGTTCTATGAACATCAAAGACCTTTCATGGTCTGACCGCTACGTGTCGCTGAGTATGGTTTGATGCTCATAGAGTCTGATATGCGGAGATATGAGATTCATCAGCTCACATAGAGAGTTATATATCCGATGCTCCAAGCTTGTATCTCAGAAAGTTTTATGGCCATAAGCAATAAACTCAAAAAAAAGAGTTTCTTATAGGGTTGAACAATATAGTAAAGGTGTTTGGGTATATTATTCCACTAGATACAAATCTGAAGATAAGATCATAAATGAGCTTATGGATGAAGGATACCTTAAGTCGATGAACATGTTAGCTAAACCATTGGATGGGGTGGTTCAAAGGGTCGAAATACATATGGGGACTTAGCGATAGGGTAAATTTCTCAATAGCACCTATAAATGATTTTGATGTGGTGCTTGGTATGAAGTTATTGAGGCAATATGATGTTTTGCCACTTCCTTGACATAACTATTGTTAGAGTTTGTGTTTACATGCTATTCCTATTTGTATGAATATTTGATATCTATACAATGTACATTTTATTAAATTGCTAATTGCATTTATTATATGGTACAATGCTTGTAACGCTATAGACATTATATGATCTGAAGGATTTCAGTTATGATCCAAAGAAGTTTAGATCATAATTAAAAGTTGGCAACACTGAGAATTATAACTGTTAAGAATTAGCAGGTTATAAGAATCAATGAAATCCAAAGAGTTGGAGTCTTGTCTGTAACAGGTCTAAGAACTAAGGGTAAATTAGTAATGACATAGTTGTAAGAGTTGTAATAAAGTGTTAGGAATGTTGTTATGCAAGTATTTTCTTTTTCTATTTTTATCGATACAGGTCTGTCAGTGAATTCCTTTTATATAGTTAGTGTATGTCTATATCTGTAAGTTATAGATAATTGTTCCTAGCTGACTATAAGTTTTGAGCTTGTATAGGCATATAGGTATTTAGTAAGGACTGTGTACCGAATAGACTCACGAGAACCCTAATAGATATCTTATATAAGCTGTCAATAAAAGGTTCTGTTGTATATCCGATGCTCTGAGATTGTATCTCAGAAAGTCTTATGGCTATAAGTAATAAATCTAAAAAATGCATTTCTTATAGGGTTGAACAGTAAAATAAAGGTGTTTGCGCATATTGTTCATTGAAATATAAATCTGGAAATAAGATCATGGATGAGCTTATGGGGATTTGACGGTTCTGATCTATGTCTTCATACATCAAGGATATAGATGACGAAATGACTATATATATACGCTTTAATCTCAACTTATATAGTATAACACACTAATTTATAATAATCGTGACATGTGCGTGGGGCATTAATCACGGACTTATGGAATAGCTCTATTTGAAAAATCAGGTGTGGACTTAGAGAACTGATTATTTGCTCATTGTGCACTTGGGCAGCGTACCGAATTAAATAGTTCAATCTAATAAAATCTAAGATAACTGATTATTTGTTTCAAGTACCCTTGGGATGCACGTGTCAGTACTTAAGTGTTAAGTATATTAATTAGTTGTCAATTTTTGTTAACTAATTATATGTTGACACGTGTGCATATGAGCCTTTAATTGAGTTTACCTAAGTGTGTGGTATAGTGAGACCCACTAGCGCATTTACTTAGTAACCAAGTAAATGTATAAGGGTAATTTTATATATTAATTATTTAATTATTAAAATAATCAAGAGTTAACTAAGGTTGAGTTAATAATTATTTAATATTATTTTATTAAGTACTTGATAGCCAAATAATTTAACTAACCTATATTAGTAGTTGAGCATGGTTTAGTTAAATTATAAAATATTTTTTATATTATTTTGTAAGTGCTTGGCCACCAAATAAGTTACCTAACCTAGGTTAAAAAGTTGACCATAGTTTGGTTAATTTATTAATTATTATATATGTATAAAATGGCTGACCACTTGGGAGAACAAAAATAAAGAAATTATTTTTTAATTTTGAAATGCAAGAGTTACATTTATTCATTTAACTTGTTCTTCTATAATCACAAGCCACCATTACAACAAATTTTGTTCATAAGTGTAAGTGTTGAACAAGAATATAAATAAATAAATAAATCCTAAATAAAGAGTTTATCTTAGATTTGATTTAAGTGTTAAATCTATTATTGGATTCGAAGCTACTATTCTAGATACTCAAACCCACAATCGTTGAGTACTAAAACTGACAATGGCTGCAATTCAGGGCGGACTCAAGTAACTTTTGTTCAAAAGTTACACTGGTGAATACTCAGTCTTTATGTTAATTTGATTAATATGTTATTTATTTGTATTTATTATTTATTTTATACTTTTGATGCACATAAATATGTATAAGATACATATTTTGTATAATGAACACAAATACTATTTACATACACACTGTGTTTAATTGACACTAACAACTATATGTGTATCATGGAGAGGGGAGCCTCGCATGATATTGACGGTAGATAAGTCCAAGGGTAAGCGATTCAAGTCAAAAGCCAACACCAAACTTTTTTTCACCATACAACTATAAGGAGTTGTCAAGTGTAAAGAAGAGATATATCCAACCATAATGTGGGGGATGGAGGATAAAGAGAAAATAAGCAAGGATAAGCTACCAATGGGGGTTGTAGAACTGCTTAGGAAGCGCGAATGGGGTCATACCGATTGTTATATTAGAGAAGCTACAACTAAGAGGTGAGATTAATTATGAGGATAAGTTGTTGTTTAAGTTTTAAGCTTCCAACTACAATGCCATATCGAATGCCTCAACCAGTGTTAGGTGAGTTGCAGAAGCAACTCAAGGATTTATCGAGTGTGAGAGTCATTTAACAATCCAAGGCGTTGTATGGTGCAATGTTATAGCATAAGAAGTTAGACAAAAATAAGTGACAACATGTCAAGTATGATATAGGCCACTTGGTGATTGAGATGGTATTTTTAACACAATACAAGTTCACTCACCCAATTCACAAGGACCTTGATCATGGAAACGATGGACCATTTTTAATTGCCAAGTAAGTTGGCAATGTCTCATGTAAGATGAGGTTACCTTTGAGATGATAGTTGCATATAGTATTTTTTGCAAGCTATTAAAAGCTATACCGTAGAGGTACAAAAGACATGAAGTATGAGCCATACAAGTGAGATTCTTTGAGGGATTTCCATATTTGATAACAAAAAGGCGAAACTCATTATAGACGGAAAGATGGTATAGAAAATGAAATCCCCACCAAGTCATGAGGTCTTTGTCAAGTGGTAAGGATTACTTAATATTGAAGTAAGTTAGGAACATGAGACCACAGTATGGCAATTTGAAGAACAAGGTGTGCAAGTTTCAGTAAAGATGCGACGAGAGCATTGCGTGAATTTAATGGGGGAGAATGTCATACCCCAGGTGTTTTTAAGCATTTCTTTGAACACTTAATACACAACAAAGCCTCTCAAAGGTGACATAAACTGATGGAGCGGTTCTTAGAACAAAGTTTTTAGAAGATCCGTTGACTTTGATGAAGATCCAAGGCAAGCCTGCGACTTATATGTGATGGCACCTTAGAATATTCTTTGGCATATTTTTTTTCATTTTCTATATACACTGTTAGATTGATGTATAACATTTTAGATCTTATCCATTGATTGTATAGAGCCTAGTAGTATAAGGGGGACACATTCAGTTGTATAAATAAACTCTTAGCTTATATCTCATTCAATTATAATAAAGATTTTTTTCTTAAAAACTTAGTGTGCGTTCTCCATATCTTTCTTTACATAGGGTTTGTTTAGGCTGTTTAGCACGTAAAACGTCTAAGATTACATGATTCTAAAAAGGTCTGTGACATTTAATATTAGAGAAGACCAGAATTTTTATTTGTTTATAGGCCTTTAAAATCACTCTAATAGAGATTGTCGCAGGGGATTGCGTCCATTAAAAATAGTGAAGATGGGCATTCTAAGTCAAGTGAGCTTTAAAACTCCTATGTTTTAAGCCTCAATAAAGATTGTCACGTAGGTTATGAGTCCCTTGTGTCTTTAGAAAAATGGGTAATACAGGTCAGATTGGCCTCTGAGTTGAGCCAAACCTTGACGAGAGCGTCACGTGATTTGGTAGAGGAGAATATTACATCTACATCGAATTGAAAGTGGGTAAATCTTGAGTATATATAAGCGGGTAAGCAACATTACCTAACTAATTAGTTTTTTGGGTCAATGACAAGCTTGGTCGTGATACCCCGTATGGCAAAGACTCCACATCAGCCTGTGAAACTTTTCGGGTTGTATAGTTTATTAATACGGAAAAAGTACATCCCGCCCAAAGATTTTAAGAAAGGAACATATAAGACTAATAATTTTAAATTTTGCATTTACACATTTATTAGATAACAATTTCTGTTAACTTTAATATATTAATATATATATATTATATATAAAGAGCAAAAGAGTGAAAAATATGTTTTTGTCTCCGTTTTGACTAAAAAAAGTTTAATTTTAATAATTTAAAATTTTACTTATACCTCTATCAAGTAACAGATTCCGTTAACTTTAACAGAAAAAAATAAAAAATAATGAAAGCACATGTTTACCCATTTTAACTAAAAAAGTCAAAACTTAATAATTTCAAAATTTTTATTTACACCTTTATCAAGTAACGAATTTTGTTAACTTTAACGGGAAAAAAAAAGGGCAAAATGTTAAGCGCTCTCTAGCTCTTTTTGTGCACCCAGCACTCAAGTGCTATCTACCACACATACACACTCTCTCTCTCTTGGGAGTTTCTTCTCTAATACTTAATAATTCTAAAGGCTACAAAGGTTTATATAGGTTTCAAATATCCCTAGAAACCCTTATTTTAGTTGAAATAAGAGTTCATATATGTAAGAGTCCAAAACCGACTCAAAGAAGTCTAATTCTCCAAAAAGCAGGATTTTCCCAAAAGTGACACTACTTCCCCGAATGACTAGCTCTATGTTGCTAGTGCTAGTTCATGGTGGCGCTACAACACCACTTATGCTGGGCTGTAGCGTCCAACCTTTGTCAAGGCTACCACTGCAGCCTGGCCATCTAGAGGATGTGGTCCCAAGGCCTAGAGGTATTCCTCTCCTGCTTCAAGCCACTCCTTGCTTTCGATGCTCTATTTTCGTCCTATTTCGTTCGTCTAACACATCCTTGACTTTATTTTAACTCTTTATTGGTACTCTGAGAGGAAAATCAGAGATTAGGCATAAACCTGTTGCCCTAACGGCCTCCTTGCCTCGGCGGGACTTACGGCGGTTCTGGCTAAATCTAATCTTTTCTTTTAGCAATAAGAGTGATTCTGGCCTCTTACAGGGATTAGAGACCCCCTCCCTTATCGGATCTTTGCTACACCATTTCTTTTCAGGGGTTGAGTTGTTAAGAGAATTCTATAGGAAACTTTTAGAAGAACATGTTTTATAAAACACACTAATTTTTATTTCTCCCAAATCTTGAGTACAAACTGAACTTAAAGGTCTTTATATAGACTCCCGGACCTTGACATTATGGCACTAATGGCCGACATAACATTCATGACTCGAAGACTTTCTAGACCTAAGGCCAGATAATTATAAAGACTTTTATGGCCGACTGATGACATAAAGATGAAAATGACATAAAGATAAAGCTTGCTTGACACATTTGTCAACAAAGCTTATTTAACACACTTGACATTGACATAAAGATAAAGCATACGTAGGGTAATGCCATAGTAAAAAGCACACTTCTCTTGTCTCTATTAACTCTGAAAGGACGAGTAGCTTGAGTTGTCACTATCATAGCCTTGGGTAAATTCATTAAATTGGGCCCAAAAGCTTCTCGTGTCTAGTGATGTGGGTTCCATTGAGCTTGTGCTTGCTATCGTGGCTGCTTCTTGTTAGATTTCACTGTCGATTAGATAAGGTTGGGCGTCTTAGAACAGTGATAGAGTCAAGTTGGGTTGTTGTGAAGTGTCATCTACTTGCATGTGGTCACATGGCATGCTTGGTTGTGGGAAACTATCTGGGTTTGGGAATTCATTTGGGTTTGGAGTGTAGTGATGATGTCTTGCATAGTCAGTCTGTCTGTGATGTGTTAGAGAGGTTTGAAGCTAGTTTCTACGAAAAATAGAGTCTGCATTATTCATTCTTTCGAAAAAGTCTAGCGACACATTCTCCCAAGGTGCTTGGTCTTCAAGAGAAATCTATATTGATGGAGGAATTATTTGGTTTTCTTCTGCCAGGACTCTTTCTAGAGCTCTCATTTATATTTTGTGTTGTTTTTGAAACAACTGCAGAGAATATGGGAAGGTAAAATAGTCCTTAACAGTGGGGTAATAATGTATCTCATGGTCTGAGACTATTATTCCCTTTCGTTGGAGAAGAAGGACTGTATATAGGTGTCTTTGTTGGACTGCATTGTTGAGATGTTTATACAGTAGGTGTTGTAGTTTATTTATCCACTAGGATTTTGGGTAGAACCACTGGAGAAAAATACAAACTGGGTCGTCTTCTTCATGTTGCTGTATCCATTCAAGGGTTATCTGTAATGAAAAATCCATAGCAATGGTGTATAAATTCAGTAAATACCAAAGCAAGTACAGGACGGTTTTGGACCATTTTTGGAAGGGAGTGGCTCAGTGAAGATGGAAAAATGGATAATCCAAATTGAAAAGATGACTTCCTATTATAGAGTATCCATGTTCTTGGACGGCTTGTAGGGCATAGCTGCATATTAGTTCTTTGGCTGCAGAGTCGAGGGTTCTGGTTCGGATAAGTTTTAGTAGTTCAGATGGAATGAAGGGTACATGAGGATTGACTGTGAAGTTACTCATCATGAAGATGGTGAGTTGTTCTTTCTTTATCGTTGGTGGAGTAGTTGTGGGGCTCAGGCTTTTTATAGGATTTCGTGAAAGAAAATCTGCAATGGTGTTGTCTTTTCCTTTCACATGGATGACGTCAAAAGAGTAGTTGGAGAACCATCTCTGCCATCTTAATAATTATGCTGGGGGAATCTTTTTCTGCTTAAAATTGAGCATGTTGGGGAAATTGTTGACCAATTAAGTGAAACTCAAATTTCTTAATGCCACGCTTCACGGCTAATATTTCTTTGTACGTGCTGTGGTAGTAGATTTCTGAATCAGTAAAGCTGCCACTTTTGTATCCACATATCTTTCTTTTTCCATTGAGTTCTTCAAGGAGAATTGCACTCCAGTATAGATCACTTGCGTCTGTTTTCAAAATTCTTTTCCCCGAGGAGGGAATCTGGGGTAGTGGCAGAGTCTCTGCTATTTCTTTCAACTTTTTGACTGAAGTGGTTTGCTCATAGGACCAATGTGGATGATTTTTTCTGAGCATTTGGTAAAGTGGTTTTGTCAACTGGGCCAAGTTCTGGATAAAGTCGGACATGTAATTGACAATTCCCAAGAATTGTTGAAGTTGTGTGCTAGATAAGTTTTCTTTTGAGAATTTGGTGAGCTAGCTGGCAATATGAGGCTGGAGTGTGAATTGTCCGTTGTTGATTTTCATTCCAAGAAAGTCAATCTGGCTGTGGCCTACTTGGCATTTTGTTAGAGAAATCATAATGCCATATTTATGCAAGAGGGACCCGAAATGCAAAAGTAATTGGTGATGGCTATCTGCATTATCTGAAAATAACAAAATGTCATTAATATAGATGAGTGCTATTTTCGAGATTGGCTCAAATATCTGCATCATTGCTTTCTGGAATAGTGAAGGGGTTGGCTTGAGTCCAAAGGGGAGAACTGTCTATTGGAAATGATGTTGGGGTATACAGAATGCTGTTTTGTGGCGATCTTCTGGATCAATTCCAAGCTACCAGAATCTTGATTTAAGATCAAACTTTGAAAACAGTTTTGCTGTAGATATTCTGGAAAAGAGTTGTTGTCTGTTGGGTAGTGGAAACTTGTCATCCTGTAAAAAATCATTTAGAGGTTGATAATTAATTACAAGACGCAATTTGCCCCTGACTTGTTCACTTCTTTTGTTGACATAAAAAGCTTGATAGGCCCATTGAGAGCTTATTGGCTCAATCAATCCTTCATTTAAGAGCTGGGTTAGTTCATCTTTGACAAGTTGGAGATGTTCTGGTGACATGCCTGGATGACTTGCTTTTGTTGGGTTGATGGCTTCGTTCTTCTTGAACGGGAGTTTAATGAAAAAGGTTTGATTTTTCCACAGAGGATTTGGACATTTAAGAATAAACTCTGAATGGCTATTGGCGGCTGATTGGGCTTTGATTTGGTCAAAGGTGATTGTTATGTTGTCAAGAGTGAAATAATTTGGAATGGTGGTCCAAGAAAGGAAATGGGCTTTGAATAGTAATCCGTTGGGCTTGGGTTGGACTTTTTTTTGTAACAGTTTTTGGATAAGATCAAACCCAATAACAATATCTTTACCGGGTAAATCTGATCCTAAAAGCTTATATTTTATCATTAATCCAGGAAAGAACTTGAGATAAATTATCTTACTGATAAGATTAGCAGTAAATAATTCATCATTAGCAGCTCTGAAGGTCTGTTGATATGGTTTCCAATACTAGCTTGGTAAGATGGCTGGGTTCAGAATGGAGGTAGCAGCTCTTATATCAAGAAGTCCTGAGACTTTGATCGGGTTATCATACTTGGCGGGAAATATTTGGATTTCTATTATGGGGACTGAAATTGAGGACATGGATGGATTGGTTAAGTGGTGTGGTTCGGGTTAGATTTTTAGGGAATTTGTGATGGAGTTTGTTTCTGGATCTGAGGATGAGAGGACCAAGATTGTATCACTATCTGGTTTTGACTGTTCTGAATAGATTAATTCGAGATCAACCTATTCTGGATTACAATGGGAAACAGTAGTGATGGCAGCAAAGACTTTTTTCTTTTTGGCTTTTTGTGGGCACTGTTTGGCAAAGTGTCCTTTTTCTTTGCAGATGAAACATCTGTTGGATTTTTTGGACAGAGTTAACCGTCGTTTGAAAAACCGTTTCTTCCTTAGCTTGTATGGAGACTGGAACTTGAGTTTTCTGTAGTGTTGTTTCTTTTTTATACTACAACTACAGCTTCCTGGTTTTGGACATTTGATCAGCAAGTCTGGTCTCTTACATGCTCTTTGAATCTTTTTCCCTGTATGATCAAAATCTTTGAAAAATTTGTGACGTGCACATAATTTATCAAGTGCAAGCATGATGGATTGTTGGATGATTCCAATTGAGGTATTTGCAAGAGTTTTTCCTTTAGCTTCAATGATTCTGAGTGCTTCTTGTCCCAAGGGTCCTGGAATAGAATTCAGATATACTTGTTTTAAGTTGGGATCGTCTATTCCAAGCATATAGTATTTAGATACCGCCTTTTTGAAATGAAGCTCAAGATCTTTTCGATTGAATGAGCAACATTTTAGCTTGAAAAATTCTTCTCTGGCTTTATCCACTAGGTGTGCTTCTTCACCTACAAATTCTGCAAAGATAAAGCGGATGAACTGTTCAATCGTGGGTGCTTGTTGTAGCATTATTTGGCGATAATCTCCGAGATGTAGATACCAATACTTAAGAATTCCCTGGAATCTTGCAATTGCTTTATGTATGACATTAGCAATGGTTTCATGTGGCTTTTGGGTTTCAGTTATACACCATGCTTGAAATTCAAATATTCATTCAACCCACTTGATAAAGGGAACGTCATCAAGAGTGAACCAATGTTTCTTTTCAGATGAGTTTTCTGCATGTTTTGTTGGTTGGGTTTGGGGAATAGAGTATGTTTCATCCATAGAAGATGAACCATATTCTTCTGTTTAAGGGTGCGATGGCTGTAGGTCCGCAGGGGTGTTCATGAATTGAGGCTGGGTAACTGACTCTGAGTCAGAAGGAAAGTTTAGTGTAGACATAGTTGTGGTTGGCTGACTAAGAACAGAGATAGTTGGTGACTTTTGGTGTAGGGCCATAAATTGGGCTTTGAAGGCTGGTGGAAATATTTGTGGTATCGGTGGGGCCATGGATGGCATAGAGACTTTTGGAAGTCTTGTCTGTAGAATTATTGGGTCTATTATGAAGGAAGAGATTGGGTTTGTTGACTCTATATTGGATTTAGAAAATGGTTCTTCACGACTTGTACTGGCATGTCTTTGGGTGTGCTCTTTTGTCTTTTTCTTTGGGATAAGCTTGGAGCTGTCACCAAAGATGGAGAAAGAACTGGTGCCAAAAGATTGTGACATCTTCGGAAGAGTGTCTATGAGCTTCCATGGTTGAGTAAACTCATTCTCAAGACTTTGTAGTTGTATCTTGAGATGATTTATTCTTTTTTCTTGTTCTGCAAAAGGAAGACCTTGTTTGATAAGCTCATAAATATTCTCATTGAGAGTGCTGATTTCAAGCTGAAGTTTTTCAAGGATGGTTGTGTGAATGCTAAAGCCTGTTTCAACTTTAGCTTCAATCCGTTGCTGGGATTCTTCAATTCTCTTTAGGACCTGGTTTTGTGCAATAGCATTTTCTGATTGCCAGTTTAATACTGCTTCAGCTGGACTGATCTGTTCGTAAGAGCCATCTGGTTTTCGGATGTTTAGCTGTTTTACTTTCCACTGTTGGAAAGTATTTTCTTCTGGTTTGGTTTGAGGAGTTGATGGAGGAAAGTCTGTTGGGGTGAACATATAGGCCGGAATTGGTGCTGGAGATGGTGTTGGTTTATTTTTGAGAAATGATTTTGGCTTGTGACAGGGTTGGAAAGACTTTGGTATTGGTTTTGATTTTGGTGTTGAGTAAGTGACATAATAGTCAAACTTACCAGAGGGTTCGCCAAGAAGACCAACATCAGGGTCACCATCATCATATCTTTCTTTTAAGATCTGTTGAGAGGTTTTCTTCTTTTGACTTTTTCTCTTCCTTTTTTTAAAGTTTTCATCGTTAGAAAAAAGGTCTGACTGACATGAAAGACACTGACAGTCAAGGTCCTAATAACAATGACCATCGGGATCTCTAAAAGGAAAGATGGGATTTCCTTCAGAGTTGAAAGCGATTGCTGGCAAGTCTCCTAGTTTGTTTTTTAATTTACTTGGCTGGACCATGAACTGTGTAGGAAAAGGACTTGGTGGTGCAGATGGACCGGATTTTTCAAAACTTATTTCTGTTTGGCCATCTCTTCTTTGGAAGAAGTTGTGTCTGGTTGATTGTAGGGATCTTGGTGTTTGGCTTTGTTTGTGGTTTTGTTCGTACTTGGTGATCTAAGTGTCTGGCAAGAGGTTGACAAGTTCTTCATTTGACAACTGTCTGGGAACGTATGTACAGGATGGGACTTTAGTGGAGTCAACAGAGATGAGTAGGGCATTCTGATTTGAATGAGGAGTTCTAAAATCTAGAGCATGGTTTTGGACTCGGTACACCATTTGATAGTGTAGAGTAGCCATGTATTTTTCTGTTTCTGGAACTGCTCCTGTAATCTAGATTTGGGCTTTTAGGGCTGAGGTAAGACTCGAGTCAAATATTGGCATGTAAAAGTTTGGGTACAGCGTAATCAACATTGTTCCTGCATTAAGAGTGGTTTGGATTGTGCCAACACATGCTTCTTTGTAGGTTGAAAACCTTGTATCAAGTAAGGCTATTCTTCCTACAGTCTCAAAGCCTTTTCTGCCATGAAAGGTCAAAGCAAATCTTACTGCTCTAAAGTGAAGATGGGTGTATCCTTGCTTTAGCCATTGAGGGATAAGATCAGTTGGAAACTGTAGAGGAACAGTTGGAAACTGTAGAGGAACCAACTGTTCTTCTGTTGTGGCTGGAAGGAAACAATGATCAAACCGGGTGGCTTGAATATATTCCTTGGATTTGGGTTTAGATGGAGTAACAAGATGTTTTATGGTAGTAGACACGAATTTTTGGGGTTTGAGAAAAGTATTGTATGGATTGATTATGAGTAGATCTATGACAGAGATTTTGAATTATTCGAGTAAGTTATTTCATACAAATGATCTATTTTAAATGCATCTATAAATTTGAGAGATGGTGAAGGAGTAAGAATAGAGGATAAAGTAGATAGAGTAGATAACGAAATAGGAGAAAAAATAGATGAGGATTCTATACTTTATGAATTAGAATTCTCTATACAATCTGACTAAGAATAGAAAAGACTGGCTCTGATGTAGAAAAAAAGAAATTAAATGCTGTAAGAAAATTGTGAGAAATTGATGAAATTTGAATAATGTAAAATTCAAATAAATAAATAGAAAAGGGCTAAAAGTTAGACACTTTGAATGTGACTAGTACATTGCCGAAGTGTTGTCAACATACACGAGAAGAGAATAAAACTTCAGGAAAATGAATAAAATCAGAAATAGAAATCACTTTGAACATAAAATCAGAGGCTCTCGGTGATACCGTTCCCCCTGACTTAATCCAATGCAGCCATGATAAATAAAAGAATTTCTGTTACTTGCAGATTTGGCAGATCAGAAAAAATAATAATAATAAACCAATCAATAAAAAAGCCAAGATATATATCAACACTCATAGAATCTGCAGGGTAATTCTAACAAGTTTGAAGCTTTACATCAACCAAAACATGTCGTAGCAACAACATTGCTGGTGACTTCAATATCTGAGAGGGCCTACTTCAGCCTGTTGCATAGTTTAACGATCAATGGCTAGCAATAGCTGTAATTTTGGGGACATTGAACCTCTTCAGGCGTAACTTCAAACAAGAAGTTCTTAAACATGATGGATGTGTGATTGTCTGAAACTCCCCTCATGCTTTTCATTGTTGTTAATGATTCTGGCATGTCCTCTGTTCCCTTCTCCAGTCTCCATCGTGAAATTTCCAGCATCAAAACTCGGTGAAATCGTTGATTTTATTGGTCTCTGGATCCAGTTTTGTGGCACTTCAGCATCAAATGGTGTTCTCCTGAAGTTAATGTTACCAATGGCAGGACAGTCACAAGAGAAATGGGAGAATTTTAAATCTCAAATACTGAAACTAACAAATAGTTGAAAATTTCTTAAATAGGATTTCATGATCAAATGCATTTTTACCTGATCAAAACGAATTCAAATATTGTATGCTTTGTCTGCTTTTCTTCAGAGTATGTATTTGGGCTATTTACCCTTTGGTCACAGGTACAACAGAACATACATTTTCTTCTAGGCTTTCATCCAAAGCAGCATTGATTTCAATAGCCCCATTCCTGTCATTCATCCTGAACTAAATAATGACGAATTACCTTCAGAAGCTACCCAAGAAATTAACTGGCCATGGTATTTCAAAAATATTTTAACTGGCTATGAAAGAATCGTTGCCCATCACTGTTTCAAAGCTTATTCCACATTAATCATAACATCAAATTATTAATAAGATTTTCCTGATCAAAAATGCAAAATCTGTAGCAAGGGCATGAGTTAATTCGTACATGCATATTTTTCCACAAGAAAATGCCCTCAATCTATTATGAAAAAGGTAATTTTTCAACTATTCAAATTTGACTGAATTCACAAATTACTTTCCATTACCTTTCTCCCACTAGAGTTCAGAAAATCAATCACTTGAAGAAGCTGTTGAATTGAATATGTGAGATGAAAACTGTCCACGTGCTTCCATCTGAAAAAGAAGAAACAATATAATGAAATGAATCACACATATTGTTACATAGAAAATTACAGTCAAATTTCAAATATAAAGATACTAAATCAACTTAAACAAACTGTAAATAATAAACAGAAAAATTAATTACCTAAACCATTTATCATTTTTAGCATATGCAGTTGATGCAGCAATGAAAAAAAAAAATTGCAGAAACAAAGTTTGTTCTCTTGAAGTTGAATTTACCAATGGCAGGAATAAATCACCTGAATAACAATGACAAAAAGAAAAGGAAAATGTGAGAATGGTAAAGCTCAGATATTGAAACTAACAGTTAATAAATTTCTTAAATGGGCTTTCTTGATTAATTGCATTTTCACCTGATCAAATTTCAGAAGTATGGTTGTCTGCTTTACTTCAGAACACGTCTTTGTGCCACCATCTACCCTTTTTGCAGTGACATCAAACATGCATTTTCTTCTTTCAAGGCGGCATTGATGTCAATGGTGTTTGCAAAATCTATTAAATTCAGAAATAATGTTACCCGAGAAAGAATGCCATGATCAACTAAATTCAGAAATATGGCTTGGTTCTAATTTTTTTTTTGTTCAACTCCGGAGCTTGTTTTGGTTTGATCAAATTCAGAAACATGCAAAGATGGGCAATAGAAAGATTGAAAAATGCTTATTAGTACCTTTAAACCAAGGAGGCACCAAGAACTATGTATTACAATATTAGCCATTAGATTATTATAAAAAGATTTTGAAAACAAAAATGAAAAATTTTCAGCAAATTAAGGAAGAGTTTCATACATACATTAGGATATTTTCCGACCAGAAAATTCCACTCAAGTATGAAAAATGTCAAAAATTTTATGCATCTGCATTCCCAGCTACATTCAGTCCACTTAAACAAAGAAAAAAGAAGAGAATCAGTCAATAGTAAAAAAAACTTTAGAATGTGAAAGAAAAATGCAACTATCAAAATTTGACAAAGTTTCGATTACCTTTGGCCAACAGGAGTTCAAAAGATCACTGAGTTGAAGAAGCTGTTAACATGAAGAACAGATATCAAAGCTGTTCACTTGCTTCCATCTGATCCTCTGTTCTTGGTTCTGCTCTGAGATGAGATCAAACAGAGGTCATTCTTCCTCCTCTAGATCATAGATAAATTTTCCATCTATCTTAACACAAGGGATGTAAGATATCTTGGACCACTCTTTTCCTTTACTCCTTTTGCATTGTTTTTTCAGCAATGGACAATTAGAAATGTATAATTGCAAAAGTGAGGAAGGAAGGCCGGCCTTTGGGAAGGAGTTGAGATTCGGGCAATCATAGATCTCCAAGTATTCAAGTGTTGTAAGTTTACGAGGACTCATTGAATTAGATAGGTATTTCAATCTAGGTAATAACCAAATGCGCAATTCAGTTAGAGAGGTGGGCAATGTCATTCCAATCTCCTCGTCTGGAAATGACTCCGCATCATGGCATCCACAAATCTGGAGCTGTCTGAGAACGGTGAGCCTGTGCAAGCCCCACTCGAGCAGTGCCTTGTAGATTTTGGCATCTTCAATTTTAAGTGATTTTAGGTTGTTGGGCAAACCTTCTTCAGGAAATAATACAATACTTGGACATTCACTTATATGTAGTTCCTGAAGGTAGTTGAGTTTGTGCATGTCATCTGGTAGGGCTTTAAGCTTTTCACATTCTCCAATTGTAACGTGTAAAATGGAGCTAGGAAGACCAGCTTCTGGAAAGCAAACAAGACTTGGACAATTGCATATAGTAATCCACTGTAAACATTTAAGATTGTGCAGGCCATTGGGTATCGACTCCAGCTTTGGGCAATCCCTTATGTAGAGATATTCAAGCACCTGAAGTAACTGAATTCCTGATGCTAAAGTGGTGAGCTCAGGGCAACCAACAATCATAAGGTGTTTCAACATCACCGATGAAGAAGAAGAAGAAGAAGCATCCTCTTCATCAACGACCAGAAGTTGCATGTTCTGACAGAACCATATCTCAAGCTTTTTAAGAGAAGAAGGTAGCTTGCTCCTTGTGATGAATTTTAGAGAATCACAATGGCTAATATACAACCATTCTAGTTGTGCATTGTTGCCCATCATTTCCTCAGGTAAGGATTTTAAAGCTTTGCTATTTTCAATCTTAAGAGAGCGAAGATTATTGGAATGAAAATTTATCTCCGGAAATGAAATAAGACTTAAGCAATTCTCTTCGATTGATACCTCATCAGGGTCTGTGAGAAAATGTAGTCCCTGTACTGCCTTCTGAAGTTGGATATCACCAATTGCTAGAGTTTCTACTTTCTGAAATCCTTGCTTTAATAACTTTCCAAACTCTAACATGTTGGAGATAGTCACAGATGACTCTAGTAGTGACCCCAACTTAGCTGGACTTATATTGTATACCATCCCTTTATATCCATATATATCCAATGAACTATTTGAAATAGTCATAGACTTTACCCACTGAGAGTCAATTGAACAGCTGTACATCAGTCCTTTACATTTATCAATTTCTAATTTACAAAGCATGGGAAAGCTGGATAATGAAACTACCAACTTTGCACAGTCTCTAACAACAAGTGACTCCAATGAAGGAAGAAGCTCAGGCAATTTTCCAGAGAGTTTGTGGCATCCCACAAGGGAAAATTCACGAAGGCAAGAAAATACTTCAACATATTCATTGTCTTTGATGTTGGTGTCCCAGTACTCCCATTCTTGTAAATTATCAAAGTGCAGAGTCTCTAATGACCGAAAAGGTTTTGAGCAGCCCTCCCCATAAATCTCAGAACCAATGTACTTTAATCCTCTCATTCCCTTGATACTGAGGTGCTTAAGGAAACTCAACAACCCCAGAGAAGGCAAGGATGAGCAGTTTTCACATTTTTCTAATTCAAGAACCTCCATCTTGGAGAACGATGGATCTCCAATCCACGATGAAAATCTCACACCTCCATAATTCCTGATTGCAAGTCTTTTTATGTTTTCATGAGGCTGCAGTGCATTGAGTACATGTCGTGTGTTGCTACGGTGGGATCCCCACTCAAACACTAATGCTTCTAAGTTTGGCTTCTCACATAATCTGGCTTCTCTTGCATCCCGTGGATCATTCACATTCTCCAATCCTGAGATACAAAGTTCTCCACGAAGAAACTTTAAATGCCTCAAATCCTTCAAACTTGATCCAGTAACCTTACCAACAATAAAATTAGATAACATATAAAGATTCTTTAATTCATTCATTCCCAAAGGCATCTCTTTCAATAAATCTGCACCTTTTATATCAAGATGATGTAAATTTATCAAATTCTTCAGCTTGTTTGGCAACTTAGTTAGACATGAACAATTTCTTAATATCAAAACTTGCAAGTTCAACAACAAGTTTGTTGACTCTGGCAAACTTTTGATCATAGTACCTGCAACGTTAAGGTACCTTAAGAGTCTTAAATCTTTGACTGAATTAGGTATTTGAGTGATATAATACCCTGCTAAAGATAGCACCCTTAACTTTTTGCACTTTGGAATCAAATCAGAAAGAACCAAATTGGTTATGTAATGAGTATCATTGACATCTCTTATAACTACTGGCAACAATGTTCTTAGATGTTTAACTTCATAGAGAACCTTGAATTTATTTCTACCGTCAAATTCATCAAGAATGTAAGAAGAATGACGAGCCCTTTCTAACCTTCTGGATTGCTTATTGGCCTCCTCCAACCGTAAAATAGTTTCTCCAGAAACCAATTGAGCGAGATCATGGATAAGGTTGTTACGCCAAGAAGCGTTCAAATAACAATTAGCATTATTACCAATTGTTATGCGGACAATCAATAATGCTAGTTATACCATAACGAGGCAACCAAACATCCAACAATATGCAAAAAGGAAAGAACACCAAGTTTAACGAGGTTCGGTAATGTTACCTACGTCCTCGGGCGCCGCTAGAACAAATCCACTATCTTCAAGAGAAGTTACAAAGTTTTTGGGCCACAATACAAATTTTTTTTAACTATTGGGTCAAACTGCAAATACCCAAATAGTAGGGCTAATACTGTAATTACCCAAACAATAGGGTATTACTACAAATGCCCAAAAATAAAGGGAAAAATTGAATTCTTACAACTTTCAAGGATTTAAATGTAAAATCCTTGAACTATGAGGTTCTCATAAAGAGATCCTACAAATAGAGGGGAGAAGAGAAATATTCTCAAAAGTATATTAAATCTCAAGGAGAGCTTTGCCTTATATAGGCCTACCAAAGCACCTCCATGCCATCTCCCACCAATGTGGGATTGGCTCAATTTGGCATATAAGCTAATTTTCAACAAATCTCCACCTTGGCGAATATGCCAATCCTCCACAAAGCTTCATTTTTCCAAAAATTCTCTATCCAAAAGCAGCGCCTCTAAATTTGCGCCCAATGGCGCTATCAAACTCGAACTATATTGATCAAGTCCAAACAATGATTGAACTTGATCGCTGTCACCACTTTAGTCAACATATCTGCGGGATTCTCGGTAGTCCCAATCTTCTGAAGTAAGATTCTTCCTTCACTAATGATCTCCCGCACGAAATGATGCCGAACATCAATATGCTTCGTTCGAACATGGTATACTGGATTCTTCGCTAAATGAATAGCACTTTGACTGTCAGAATAAACATTAATTTTCTTCTGACCAATTCCCAATTCATTCAGCAATCCCTGTAACCAAATAGCTTCCTTCACAGCCTCTGTAACTGCCATGTACTCTGCCTCTGTAGTAGACAAAGCAACTGTAGACTGTAAAGTAGACTTCCAACTCACAGGTGCTCTCGCAAGAGTAAACACATAACCGGTTGTTGATCGACGTTTATCCAAATCACCAGCATAATCAGAATCAACAAAACCAACAGCATAGTGATTACATGTTTCATCTCTCTCAAAGACTAAGCCAACACCTACGGTTTTCAATAAATACCGCATAATCCATTTCACAGCTTGCCAATGACCTTTACCAGGATTATGCATGTATCTGCTCACTACTCCAACTGCATGTGAAATATCAGGTCTCGTACACACCATAGCATACATTAGGCTACCAACTGCATTAGCATATGGAACTCGAGACATATACTCTCGTTCCTCATCTGAACTAGGAGATAAAGATGCACTGATCTTCATATGAGCAGCAAGTGGGGTACTTACAGGTTTTGATTCCTCTGAAATGCCAAAACGCTGTAATACCTTCTTCAGATATTGCTTTTGAGTCAAACAAATTTTGCCTCTTTCTCTGTCCCTGCTAATCTCCATGCCTAGTATCTTTCTAGCTTCACCCAAATCTTTCATCTCAAACTCTCTATTCAATTGAATCTTCAATTTTTCAATTTCTTCGACATTCGTTGAAGCTATCAACATGTCATCGACATACAAGAGTAGATAAATGAAAGAACCATCATGTAGCCTCTGAAAATACACACAATGGTCAAATTTGCTTCTTGTGTACCTCTGACCCATCATAAACCGATCAAATCGCTTATACCACTGCCTCGGCGATTGTTTCAAACCATAAAGCGATCTTTTCAGTTTGCAAACCAATTTTTCCTTACCAGCAACTTTGAATCCCTCTGGCTGAGTCATATAGATTTCCTCTTCCAAGTCACCATGTAAAAATGCAGTTTTTACATCGAGTTGAACTAGTTCCATATTTAACTGAGCTACTAAGGCCAATAAAATTCTAATGGAAGAATGTTTCACAACTGGAGAAAATACCTCATTGTAGTCAATTCCTTCCTTCTGTGCATAGCCTTTAGCCACCAACCTTGCCTTGTAGCGAACATCTTTCTTATCAGGAAATCCATCTTTCTTTGCATATACCCATTTGCACCCAATTGCCTTCTTACCCTTTGGTAGTTGAGCTAGCTCCCAAGTTTCATTTTTCTGAAGAGACTGCATCTCTTCCTTCATAGCTGTCTTCCACTGATCAACTTCAGAATAGCTGACTGCCTCTCTATAAGTGGAAGGAACATCATCATCTACAACTGGAAGTGCGTAGGCCACCATATCAACAAATCGAGCAGGTCTCCGAATCTCACGTCTTGGCCTATTTACTGCAATAGTTTCTTGTTGCTGTTGAGGTTCATGAGTAGAACCTTCTCCATCATCTCCCAAAATCACCTCTGTCATAGGAGTATCATTATCTGTCTCTACAGATCTAACAGGGTTCAATGTAGTTGTTTCCAACTCCACCTGCTGCTGAGTACGCTCCACCTGTTGCGGAGTACTATTCACTATTGTCTGGTTTTCTGATTTCTTCAACATAGAAGACTCATCAAATGTTACATCTCTACTTGATACAATCTTCCTCGAACTCGGACACCAAAGACGATATCCTTTTACACCTGAAGAAAATCCCAAGAAAATTGCTTTCTTGGCTCTGGAATCTAGCTTTGATTCTTTCACATGATAATATGCAATGGAACCAAATACATGTAAAGAATCATAATCAGAAACAGGTTTTCCAGACCAAACCTCCAATGGAGTTCTATCACCAATAGCAGCTGACGGTAGACGATTAATGAGATGACACGCATAAATCACAGCCTCAGCCCAAAACTCTTTACCCAATTCTGCATTGGACAACATACACCGAACTTTCTCCAGCAATGTCCGGTTCATGCGTTCTGCCACCCCATTCTGCTGCGGTGTACCTCTTACAGTAAAATGACGTACAATACCCTCATCTTGACACAATTTCAAGAACTGATCACTGCAATACTCACCACCATTGTCTGTTCTGAGATGCCTGATTTTCCTGCCTGTTTGTGTCTCAACCATCTTTTTCCATTTAAGGAAAGCACTAAGTACATCATCTTTGGATTTCAAAACGTACACCCAAGTTCTTCTGGAAAAGTCATCAACAAAAATAACATAGTAGCGCAAACCTCCCATAGATGTAGTCTGAGAAGGTCCCCATACATCTGAGTGAACATAATCAAGAATACCCTCGGTATTATGAATAGCGGTGCCAAACTTCACTCTCTTCTGCTTTCCCAGAACACAATGCTCACAAAATTCTAGCTTGCAAGTCTTCGCACCTTTCAATAAGCCTCTTTTCACTAAACTGAATAAGGCTTTCTCACCTGCATGCCCCAGCCGCATATGCCATAATCTAATGATCTCTGAATCTGCATCATTATCAGAAACCATAGCCGCTGATCCAATCACTGTACTACCATTGTAATAATACAAGTTGTTCCTCCTAGTGCCTTTCAATGTCACAAGAGCACCTGAAGTAACCCTCAGAATTCCATTTCGTATAGATACAGTACAGCCTTTAGATTCCAAGGCTCCCAATGAGATGAGATTCTTCCTCAACTTCGGTATATACCGAACGTCTGTCAGAACTCTAGTTGATCCATCATCATTTTTCAACCGGATTGAACCTATCCCAGCAGTATGACAACTATCATTATTGCCCATATACACAACTCCACCATTAAGCTCTTCAAAATTAAAGAACCATTCCCGATGTGGACACATATGATAAGTACAACCCGAATCCATAATCCATTCATCAGAACGAGACGTGGATGAATGACCACTTAAACAAAAATCTGACAAACTATCATCGCTTACGCTCTCAACAACACATGCATCAGAAATAGACATATCTTTTTCTTTCTTTTTCAACTTTGGACAATCTTTCTTCCAATGCCCTTTCTCCCGACAAAAGGCACACTCATCTTTTCCTACTCTACCCCTCGACTTAGATTTTCCCCTTTTTCCCGGTTTTCTACTCTGGCTACGCCCTCTCACTATCAATGCTTCTACTGACTCATCTCTATGTTCTCTCTGATCCTTTCTACGGATTTCATAGTTTGTCAAAGAAGAACAAACTTCTTCAAATGACAATTTATCCTTTCCATGAATGAGAGTAATACATAAATGATCTAATTCATCCGGAAGAGAACCAATCAACAGCATAGCCTTTATTTCATCTTTGAAGGTTTCCTCTAAATTTAATAAATCAGCAATTAACTTATTAAATTCATCAATATGAGAACTGATACTCGTACCTTGTCTCAACTGAAGACGAAACAATCTTTTCAATAGATACAACCGGTTCTCATTACTTTTCTTCATATATTTGTTCTCCAGCGCCTTCCATAATGCATTGGCAGACTTTTCTCTGATGAACGGATACTTCTGCTCTCTACACAGACAAGAACGAATCAACCCACAAGCTTTTATATTAAGCTTGTCCCAGTCTATCTCCTTGATATCTTCTGGTTTTGTTTCTTCCAGAACTATATCTAAGTCTTGCTGACACAATCCATCCAACACCTCACTCTGCCATAAGCCGAAATTATTCCGACCATCAAATTTTTCCACATCTATTTTTGCACTAGACACTGTCACTGTCCTCATCGATGTAGATGATGATGATGCCATAGCCACCTCGCACAAATGAGCTCGATACACAATATCACAAATAACCAAGCTCCACCAAATAATTATATCCAACAACTAGCAATTCAAAAATTCACCAACCCAGAATAGTAGTAAATGCTAAAAAAATAGCCACTCACTGTCCAAAACCTGGGGCTCTGATACCACTTGTTACGCCAAGAAGCGTTCAAATAACAATTAGCATTATTACCAATTGTTATGCGGACAATCAATAATGCTAGTTATACCATAACGAGGCAACCAAACATCCAACAATATGCAAAAAGGAAAGAACACCAAGTTTAACGAGGTTCGGTAATGTTACCTACGTCCTCGGGCGCCGCTAGAACAAATCCACTATCTTCAAGAGAAGTTACAAAGTTTTTGGGCCACAATACAAATTTTTTTTAACTATTGGGTCAAACTGCAAATACCCAAATAGTAGGGCTAATACTGTAATTACCCAAACAATAGGGTATTACTACAAATGCCCAAAAATAAAGGGAAAAATTGAATTCTTACAACTTTCAAGGATTTAAATGTAAAATCCTTGAACTATGAGGTTCTCATAAAGAGATCCTACAAATAGAGGGGAGAAGAGAAATATTCTCAAAAGTATATTAAATCTCAAGGAGAGCTTTGCCTTATATAGGCCTACCAAAGCACCTCCATGCCATCTCCCACCAATGTGGGATTGGCTCAATTTGGCATATAAGCCAATTTTCAACAAAGGTCGTGCATTGCAAATTTGTGGCTACTCGATTGTTGAAAAATTGATCTTGACAGTAGATCATCAAAACACTGGCTACCCCAATCTTCTATTTGCTTATAATCATTTATTGGTTGTTGGATAATACCTTCAGCTATCCATAGAAGAACTAGTTCCTCCTTCTCGAATTCATAATCTTTGGGAAAAATTGCAGAATAAGCAAAGCATCTCTTCAAATGAGATGGAAGATAATGATAACTCAATCTTAACACAGGTAAAATGCCACTTTCTTTAGGTAAATCCCATATGTTGTTGTTCAAAATATCATCCCATGCATCATCTCTCTTAGAGCGTATAAGGCCACCAAGAGTCTTTGCTGCCAGGGGCAAACCCCCACACTTTTCAATGACTCTTTTACGAAATAATTCTGAAAATTGACTTGTATTAATAGCTCTACCTTCAATGGCATGAGTAGTGAAGACAAACCAGCAATCATCATCTGGTAGAAGCTTTAGATTATAATGTTCAACCGGTCTCATTGTTGATGCAACATTTGCATGGCGGGTCGTCACAATTATCTTACTATTTGGTGCAGCAGACATGAAGGGAGCTTTGAGGGTTTCCCACAAACTGTCGTTCTCGTTCCAAACATCATCCAAAACTAACAACAATTTCTTCCTTTCCACGGCTCTTTTCAATTCAGTCTGCACTTCATCAAAGTCCTTTTCATCACAAGGTCTGGAGGTGATTTTCCTGAGAAGGGTCTTTGAGATACTCAAAACATCAAAGACGTCCGAGACACAAATCCACACTTTGATATCAAATTTGAAATCTTTGACGGCCTTGTCATTGTAGACCTCCCGAGCAAGCGTTGTTTTGCCGATCCCTGCCATGCCGATGATGGGTATTACAGAAATGTTGGCAACACTCTGTTCATCGCTCAGCACTAGTTCAAGTATTCTGGCCTTATCTTCATCTCTTCCAAAGACAGCACTTTCAGTTGGAACACTCGAAGTGGGTGGCCTATACTGTGCAGTAGTTGATGATGCTCCTCCGGAAGTGATCCCTTGCAGTAGTCCAAGTACAATTATTTTTTCACAGAGTTCCTTGAACCGGTTACTAATACTTTTAATCTTGGAGTGCATACTCATATTGAACACAACCGTACTTGGATTTAAAAAACTGAAACAAGCCGAAGGGAATAAGACGTTCTGAATTTTGCTAGAACTAGGCTGATCATGCTCTTCAGCCTTCAACTTGCGCCTGGAAGCTTCAGTGGCGAACTCATCCAGAATGTCCTCAGCATCATAAGCCAAGTCCCGGAGATCATCCAGCCAAAGTTTCACAGCTACGTTCGTCAATTGCTTCTCTTCTGCGTCGCAGAGCACACTCTGTATCATCATCAAATTGTCTTCCCACTTTTTCAACTCGGAATCAAGCCCGCCTTGAAGCTGGCTCACAAAGTTGAGCAACTCACGGGAAGCCAGTCTGTCAAACAACACCTGAAGGAAAGCTGAGAGTAATATCTCCCCCACCACCATGGCTTAATTTGCTGGGAGAAAAAAAAAGGAATCAGGAGAAGAAAACAAGATCTAGAGCAAGCAAAGAGAAACTGGGTTTGGTCAATGATTTTGGTGGACTAGGATTGTCATCCATTGTATAAACTTCTAACTAGTCAATGAAGATTTGAGGACTGTCTTATTTTCTATAAGATCAGAATAATCAATAAAGAAAAAAAAAACACTTTATTTGATTTTTTAGCGAATAATTATCTCTTGGCTACGCAGGCTTTGTTGAATTGTTGATATGGTTGCAGAGGGGTATTCACACTGTCAACCCCTGGCACAAATTATATTTTAATAATAATTTTATTTTTAATTATATTTTATTTAATTAAATGAAAATTATCTTTACATTTTTATTACATAAATAAATAAAATATTCTTAACAAGTGTGAGTATTTTATTTTTTAATAAAATAAAAAAAATAATAATGTAATTAAAACTAAGGAAAGTGTAATTTGTGCCAAACTTAGGAGGTGACAGTGTTAATATCCCAATTGCACAGTGAATTAGTGATTGACTGCTGCTTGATGGTCGCGAGCATTTTCGTTAGCTAGCCAGCTTCATATTTAAATTAACCAAATAAAGTAATTTAGGAATATCCTAATTGCATAATGCATTAATGATTGAGTATTGAGAACTTAAATAATTTTTTAGGGTTAAAGTGATAAGTGATTTTCAACTTTGGCTAGAATCTTATTTGAGTTGATTTTGAAGATTTTTAAATTAGTAATTTTTTTGTAAATTTTTTAAAAAAAAAAAGAACATTTAGACTTTTAAAGTTTCATAAAAGAGAGATGTTGAACTTTAAAATTTTAAAAATTTTATTTATATTTTTATTAGATAATAAAATTTGTTAAAGTTAAGAAAAAAAAGAAAAAAATAATAATTCACCCTGATTTACCTAATAACTATCAATCAACACCAATTAATGGTAGTCAATAATTAGTCAACAATAGTCAATAATTAGTGAATATCGATGAACACCAATCTATGTTGGCCAAGAATGGTCAACAGAGGTTAACAGCCGCTAGTTAAGTTTTTTTTTTTTTTAATAATTTAGTTGATGATAATATGTTAATAGATTTGTAAACGTATATATAACCAAAAAGTTAGAATAATTTAATTGGTTAAAGTGTAATTTTTAACAATTAGGTCAAAAGTTAAAACCCTCTTATTAGCATTTAATTGAATTTAAATTTTTTCAATTATAATAGGGGTATAATTATATTTTTATTAGATTTAATAAATTTTTCGTTAATTTTAACAAATTATGTTACCTCATAGGGGTGTAAACAAAATCTTAAAAGGTTTAGAGGTTTGCATGTTCTTTTTTTAAAACTTTAAAGTTTTAGATGTCATTTTTCTTAGAATTTACCTTATCAAAGATAAAGTCTAAGTTGTATAAAGTTTAAGAATATAAATTCAACAAAAATTAGATATCACTTATTATATAAAGAGGTTAGAGAATAAATAAAAAATTTATGAGAGAAACACTATATAAGGGATCACATAAAAAATACTAACATGTGGTATAAAAGTCAAGTTAAAGATCCTAAAACAAATATTAAAACCAAGTCAAAATTTTTTTATTAAAAAAAAAAGAAGAGATAATGAGTACGTGTAAAACAAAGAGATTTTTTATAAAAGTAGTAAACAAATTGATTCTTATTAAATGCCTTAAGTATGATATATAGTTTCTATAGTGAGAAAAACTATAGTTTAGCTTAAGGAAATCTATAAAAAAAAAAATTAAACCAAATATGGTCTATTGAGTATATATAAAAATTTGGTTTAAGTGAGACAATATTGAATTAAACCAAACTTATTTAAAAAATACCTTTACCTTATTCGAGTTAATTTAGACAAATTTTAAATTAATAGTTTTCTTATAAAATTTACCTTATTAAAAGTAGAATCCAAGTTGTACAAGGATTAAGAATACAAATGCAATAAAAAATTAAATATCACTCATTATATAAAGAGGCTAAATGATTAATAAAAATATTATGAGAAAACAATTATGTGAGGATCACATAAAAATACTAACAAATATTGATAAAAAAAAAACATATAAGTACTTAAAAACAAAAGATATTACAATGTATCTAAGTACATGCATGTGAAAGAGTGTTTATTGAAAATTCATACAAGCACGTCCAACACATACAATTACATAGCGGAATAAAAATCTAATTTCGTATTCAACAATTACACATTAAAATTAAGTTTGTTACACTTATAGAATTAGAAAAAACTTACCCTTAAAGACTTTCAATGAAGAATCTAATTTTAGAGCTCATTTTAAAGTGTTATCTTGATCAATTCTAGTTTACAACAATCAAGTGGAATTGTAAAGTTAGAATGGTAGCTTGAATTCTAAGAAGATCAAATTTCTGCAAAACTTGCTCTCAATCTCTCAATTTGGCCAAAATGTAAAAAAATAATAGACTTAATTGCAACATTTACAAACCTTAGCGTATATAGGGTAAAAAATGAGGACCTATTTGCCACATTTTCAAAGTTTAAAATACTTGACAAATAATCACTTGAACTTTGTTCTTCTTACATTCCATGCATAAAGACGAGTGTCTTACTTTATTTGCCACTTGTCACTCATTAAAGAACAGGGTTTGAACGAACACTATCAATAAAATCTTGGGCTTGTTTATTCTCAACATGATTGTCATCAAAATAGTAGAGATCTTCTATTATTTTAGTACTGGCAATCATCATCTCCGTGTTTAAATCCTGGAATTCACAACAACAGTTACCAAAAATAACATAATAATTAGAATCCTTAGACAAATGACTCACTGATAAGATATTACAAGAGAGTTTGGGGACATGTAAAATAGATTTTAGAATTTTTTTTTTTGACAAATGAATTGTTTCTTGACCAATAACGGGAGATAAACTTCCATATAAAATACATACTTTTTTATTTTCAGAAAGAGTTTATAAAATATAACACAAATGGGATAGATTTGTTATATGATGAGAGGTACCCAAATCTATGATCCAAGATGCAGTTAACGAAGAGGAATAGGCATCCACATTTCTATCTGTTTGAACCAATGATGCTATAGAGGTATTAAAAGTCGGCAGAGCAGATTTCAACAGCTGCAAAAATTGTTCTATTTGTTCTTCGCTGATCTTAGTAATAACAATAGCATGTGCTTTGGCTGGGGCACGATTCAGATCAGTTTACTGTTCTTCCACTCAACAGGTTTCCAATTAATAGGTTTCCCATATAAATTTCAGCAGGATTCACAAGTATGTCGTGGTTTATTATAGTAATCACACCAAACCTTTGGTTTGTCATCTTGCCAGTGTTGAATATTAAGGGCGTGATAGGCAGCAGCAATAGTCCTTATTAATGCTAAGTTCTCCACTTGTTTAGTGGTGTGCTTTTGCCAAGCATAGCATTCCTCTTACTTTCTTCACAATGAACTTAAAAAAACTTCACCAAGGAAGGAAGGTGGTTTATGACCTATAATCTTACCTCGTACTTCATAAAAAACAAAGTTGAGCCCGGCTAAAAATTTTAAAATCTAAGTTTTCCTCCCTCATTTTACAGTATTTACAATCATTAGCATTCTTCCACTTATAATCATCATTGAATATGTCAAGATCCTACCACAAACCTTTGAGAATATTGAAATACTTAATGATATAATTCTCACCTTGACGAACTTCCCTCAGTTTGAGTTCTAACTCATATACTTGAGATTGATTTCCAAGGTTAGAATACATCAATGTGAGATTATCCAAAAAATCTTTGGCAGTAGCATAACACACGTAGTTTGAACTTGTTTTCTCCTTTATGGAGTTTACTAATCAGGCCATTATCATAGAGTTTTCGGCATCCTAAATAGCATAACTAGCATCATTTTTTTTAAGTTCAGTAACATCACTGTTAGATACCTAATTTTTTTTCTCTCTCTAAGAAACATTCGTGTTAGGGTCGGTGCTTACATGCCATCCCTGAATGTACATATACTTGTGTATTTATACAAGTATATATTCTCATTAAATTATTAATACCAATTTATATGATATTATGCATGTAATGTTGCAGACATTGTAGATCTCAAAGAGTTCGGATCAGATTTAAAAGTGTTTAAATAAAGGCTCATAGTTAGCCACACTGAAAAATATAATTGCTAGATGTTAACACAGTTAAGTGTTAGCTGATTATAATACTCAGCAGATCCA
Source organism: Ailanthus altissimus (assembly GCA_946807835.1). Lineage (NCBI taxonomy): Eukaryota > Viridiplantae > Streptophyta > Magnoliopsida > Sapindales > Simaroubaceae > Ailanthus > Ailanthus altissimus. Next base: position 6,128,475 of record OX327690.1, on the reverse strand, counting down.
AAAGTTGGAGCCTTATCTGTAATAGGATATAGACTTGAGAATATACTAATAACTGCATAGTTGCAAGAGTTTCAATCGGGTGCTAGAAAATGCAAGTTACGTAAGTATGTTCTCGAATAATTGTCCCTGATCTATTTCTACCGATGCGGGTCTATCGGTGGATACCTTTATATATAGATCAACATATGTCGTACCAATCGGGTATAAATGGTCGTTCTTGACCGACTGTGAGCTTGAAGCTCGTATTGACCTATGGGTATCCAGTTAGGACTGAATATATGACAGACTCACGAGGGCCTCTGATAAACATCCAGTATAAGTCGTCAAGGGAAGGTCCTCTCGAGTTGTGTAGTATACGTGGTCCTTTAACCTAAGTGCCACGGTAGACTTGTAAGTGATCCATCATACTTTGGTTCTACATATGTCACAGACCTTTCATGGTGTGACCGTTGGATGTCGCTGGGGATGGTCCGATACTTATGAAGTTCGCTGCGTATAGATATGGGATACATCAGCTCCCATATGGAGTTTGATATCCAGATGCTTCGAGACTGTATCTCAGAAAGTCTTATGACCAAAAGCAATCATCTCGAGAATGAGTTCCACCAGGGTTGAATAATATGCGCAAACTACAATATGGCAAAGGAGTTTGCGCATATTATTAATTGAGATACAAGTCTGGAGATAAGACATGAATGAGCACTGGAGATTTGACGGTGATAATCTATATTCCTGCATATTCAGGATATCATGACAGAATGACTGTACGTATGCGTTGTAACCTCAACTTATATGGTTCAACACGCTGATTTGTATATCCGTGACGTGTGCGTGGGGCATTGCTCACGGACTTATAGAATAGTTTCATTTGACGAATTGGGAGTATAACCTAGGGAGTCTTGCGATATGGAGTGTACTCGTTGTGCACTTGGACAACGTGTCGGATTGAAATTGTTTAATCCAGCAATATTCAGCGTTACTACGAGAATGCGTGCATATTTATATTTAAGTGTTAAATACAACAATTAGTTAATAATTATTATTTACTAATTATATTATGACACGTAGCGTATTGTGAACCTTCAGTTGAATTTACTCAAATATGGGATTTAGTGAGACCCACTAAAGGTGAACTTGATAAGTTTTTATGAGGGATGAAATGGTTATTTTTTATTTTGATTATTTAATTGTTAAATAACCAAATATCTTTTTTTTTATATTATATATATTATATTATATTATATATATATAAAGAAAAAGAAAGGAAAGAAGAGAAGGAATTTGGCCAATTCGGCCGAGAGAGAAGGGGAGAAGAAATGGAGAGATAGAGAAGGAAGAAAGAAAGAAGAAAAAAAAAAGAGGAGAGGAAAAATAAAATTGTTTCATTTTTCTCTATACTTCTAATTGGAGCAATTATAAATTGCTTTAAACTCTCTATTTTTTATCCTTTTGGAGAAAAGGATAAAGAAAACACTCTCGGCTATTTTGGAGATTAAAAGTTAATTCCAGGCTGAATACAGGCTGTTGTTCTAGCTCATCAAACTCACCGTATTTGTGACTAGAACTGCATATGAGTTGGTCTCTATGTGGACTCTAGAAAAATACGTATATAACGTTACACGTTTTGGTAAGTTCTCTATTCTTATAAATATATTAATGTGATTAATATATTGTATTTATTACAAAATTTATATATTTTTACTGCGTTAGACAATAAAAATAATTACACATGTATACACCCACACGTGCCTTAGATCAGCCAATAGTTCGAACAAACTAGGATCACCTGAGAAAGTTGTTCTTATTAAGACAAATTGTAGTGATTTAAATAGAGTTAAAATGTAAAAGTGGGTATGATTTAGTCGGTGATTTAGAAGAGTTGATGTTAACATTAGTGGTAGGGATTGATTCAGCGATTTTTGACATGGTGATAGATAATGGGATTGATAAAAAAGGGCGGAGGAAGAAGAAGCAAATAAAATGAAGGACGTTAAAAAAAACAGAGGATGAAAGAGGCCAATTATATCTCAATACCAAAAAAGTTAGGTGAAAGAAGAAATATTATTTCTTATTAGGAGAAGGTAAAATTACTATCCATTTATAGATACAATACAACTTATAAAAATGGACACAAAATTAATTATTATCATGAAAAGATAATATACAATTATACGTCTCTAATAAGATCATATATTTACAAAAATAAGTAATAAAATATTTCTAAAAATTAGAAAATTAATTTATCTGATTTGTTTGTGATTCTCAACAATATAAATATTAAAAATTAATAATCATACAAAATTAAAATGGTATGCAAACACTAATTTCAACAAAAAAAAGTATATCTTAAAACATCATAAAGTAACTATATATCAAATTTTGATTAATTTGAAATTCAATAATAATTAAAGTGATTCATTTGAAAGACTTTTTAAAAAGAGGTTGAAGATTTTTGACACGTATTTTATATTAGGCATAAGTTGTTAATATTCATTCTTTTATTATTTTGTTTTTAGTAAGCACCAATTATATGTTATAAAAAAATTTACTAAAAACTTAGTTTAAATGAGAATTCGAATCCCTCCCTTCTATGGTATTGGTGAGGCCAATTTCTCTGGGCTAAGTAAAATTAGAAAAGAAACAATAAACTATGCCAATTTATCTTATAGAGGAAAAGATTTTCTATCATTTGTTCAAACTATTTCACTTATTTATTTAAATATAAAAATATTTTAAAACATAAAAAAATAGTATAACCATTAAGTTATGTTATGATATATATTTTCCTTTTGTCATAACTAATAATTTACATGATAATTTTTAACATTAATACAAACATATTATAATTTTATTGATTTATTGTATAAATAATATAATAGCTATGATATATTAAAATATTTTTAATTTATGTAAAATTGTCCAAGTTTGTTAGTAAAAAAAGAAAACGTTAGGGTTTGATGCAGTCAACCCTAATTTTTTCCTTTCCTCTCTTAATTATAGGGGGAAAAAAAGAAGAAAAAATTAATATAAGTTGAAGCTTTGCTCACATACATAAGTGTTGAAAGGGTTTTGACAACGAGTCTTCATTGACAATATAATAGAAATATTTAAATTATAGCGTAAGATTGTAAATTTCACAGGTTTATCGAGTTACAATGCCTTTAGATCTGTAGATTTATGATCTTATTTTTTTTTTATTTTTACACTTGACCTTTTGTAATAATGTGTAAGGAAAGTTGACACTTTCATCAGATTTAGTAACAATGACAACCGTTTCTTACAGTGATTTTATTATTTATTCATTCATATTTTATTTCAATAAATATGTTTCAATATTTGTTGGTTGTTTTAATTTAATTTTTATTTAAATATTATATTTTCTTTTGTTATGCCACCCAAATTTAAATTTGAAGTGAGTGTTTTACTAATTTTAATCATTCTTACCGTTATTACTTTTATTTTAAGAAATATATATATTTTATGATAAGGTAGAATAAATCCACTTAAAATTAATTCTATTATGGTAGTGATTTTTTTGTATTGTAATTACTTAATATTTACTTTGTGTAATCTTGATCAAAAGGGTGATTGTTAAGCTAAAAAATTAGAAAGAATTAAAAATGGAGTGTTTGAAATTTGTACATATATATATAAATGATATGTTTTATAAGGATCCCGTGCACGAAAATTCCAATTGTGTAATAATAAGATGATATCAATAAATCCCATTATGAAAAAAAAGAATAGTTGTAATTCAAATTATAATAATTTTTATAAATTTATTTTATTAATAAATTTTTTGTAAAAAATATTTCTAATTTATCATTTAAAAGAAGCCACTCAAACTAACCATAAATGTTAATCCCCTTACAAATTAGTTATATTAGGATAAATTTAAATTTTAAAATACAATAGATTTGATTGAAGTGGGAGACCAATAAAAAAATTAATATCACGCGTATTTTAAAATTTTTTTAATGTAATTTATTTTATATAAATATAATTTAATGAGTTATGTAATAGTCATATAATAAATAATATTGTCACATATTATTATTTAATAAAATTTTAATTTTTTTATAATTTTTATATAATTTATAATATACTATAAAATTGTATTATATATACAGTAAATCTCACAATTTACTAAAATATTTATATATATATATATCAAAGAAATAATATAATAAACTATGCAAAGAACTTTTGGATATATTTTAAATTTTATAATATATTGTAAATTATAGTTATAAAATAGTTTTGTATAATAATATTATTTATTATATAATAAATTTCATAATTAACATTTATATATATAATTTAATGATATTTATAATAACTCGCAATTATATATATAATTTAACGGACTTTATAACTTACAATAAAAAAATTCATTGAATTTATATCAAAATTAAATTACATAGAAGTTATGGAGAGATTACGCAGCACAAATCATATATACAGTTTCTTTTTGGGTTCTAAGAGAGAGAAATCCGTAGATAGAAAGGCAACTTTTTGGAGTTCCGCTTGTACATTTTTTTGGGGAAGATTTTCGCAATTTTTTTTTCTGTCAGATGCATACCTTAGTTTCGGGTTTTGTTATCCAATTAAGAAATTTAAGAGTTTCGTAAGTTTCTTTAAGATTTTCCTTACCCAATTGCTTGTACGTGCGTGGCTGACCTGCGAATTTTCCCGGAATTCGGACGTCGATGGCGTGATTTTCACCGGAAACTGGTGAGTCTCTCAATGTTAATCTGAAAATTTCAATTTTAACCGATTTTTTTTTTCTGGAATTAGCATTTTCTTTAGTCATTGTCACTGCCGATAGGGCCATAGCCGATTCTTTATTATTGTTGTTGGTGGTGGTGGTGGCTGCTGCTACTGTTTTGTTGTTGCCGGTAACTCTTTGTTGTTACTGTTATCTTCCGTAAATGAATCGACTTAGAATTTAGAGATGCACTTATTTGATACTTATCAAATTTAGAATCTGCGCTTCAGTGACTAAATCGTTCAAGAATCAACACTTCGCAAATTCTTTATCAATGTAATAATAATGTTGTAAGACTGGGCAGCTGTTTGGTTGCTTCTTGAAAAATCGAGTAGATTTTGATTTTTCTTACAGATGAAACGAACAATGTCAATCTGAAAAAATTAAAAAATAAAAGCCCACTGATTGAGGTACTTTTACTGTTTAAATTTTCTTTTGATTGATGATGAGGCCTCCCTTCAATTCATTTAGTTCTTCATCCCATCTAATCTTTCTACAAACACACAAGCTTGAGATTCTCAGCTTCTGTTCTAGTTAGCATCCCCGAAGCCAATCATTAACCACAAGTTCGAAGTGATCACTAGTAATTTTTGCTTGTTTAATCTCTTTCTGTCCTCTTTTTGTCGTGCATTTGTATGTTGTTTTGATAAGATGTTGCTTATGGTGGCTTTTTTTGATAGGATGTTGCTTGTGTGACTGGATAGCATGATACCACATAAGGGTGAATTTAGTTTTAATTCCGAATATGCATTTGAAATCTAAAAATCATGATGCGGTTTTATTATTTTGGTTTTTGCTACTAATCATATGAGTATAATTTCTACTAGAGATGGATTTTTTTAGTTTGTGATATTATATGTAGGTTCTATCATATGAGAAATTTCAGCCAACTTTGCTTTATGCTGTTTTAAATAACTAATTAAGTAAATCATATGATAGGATTGAGAAATATGTGCATTTATTCATTGAAGTTTTTTTATCAAGTATTTCATGAATTAGTTATAACAGACCTAATGCTCGGTTTAATTGTACAGGTTTGGTGTACTTTTAACATAATCTCGTGGCAGTGAAACAATTTTCAGGCCTCTATGTCGTTTCTTCTGGATGTGATGCATGGTGTAATATTTTTCTGGAATCAGGTTTTGTTGTGAAACATTAAACTTGTACTTTATAACAAGTTGACGAAAGTTTAAAGTTGCAGCAGATCAGCAGAATTGTGATGGATAGCTCTTCTCCAACTCCACGAAAATGGAGAAAAGTGGCATATGGCGGGATGCAACCCGGTTTTGATGACAACCACACTGATGAGTCTTTTCTTGAACATATGGTCATGAACGCCAATGTTGTTAAACGGGACATGCTGAAGGTGATGCAAGACTCAGTTTCTATCTCACAATATCTATGCATTGTTGCTCTTGTCGTATTGGTTTGGACCTACACTCTTCTATCAATTCTTGATGAAAATTCCCTCTTGCTTCTTGATGTTAGTCTCCTAGGATCGGGTTTCTTGATTCTCGTCCTAACAGAAGAAATGCTTTCTCTTAATCTTCTGGTCCATTATATTCTCAATATCTCCTTTTTTATGACTGGACTCTATGTTCTGGCTCCTATCTACCAGACACTCACAAGGTCCATTAGCTCAGACTCCATTTGGGCTGTAACCATTTCACTTCTTGTACTCCATCTCTTCCTGCATGACTATTCAGGATCCACTATAAAAGCTCCAGGGGCTCTACAGAATCCAACCTTAACCAGTTGTATTTCTCTAAATGCTTCTGTTGTAGCATCTGTTTTCGTTGCCTCCCGCCTTCCGTCAAGGCTTCATGTCTTTGCTATCATGCTATTCTCCTTGCTGATTTTCCTTTTTGCTCCACTAGTCACTTATTGTGTAAAGAAATACTCTTTTCGACTGCACCTTTTGTTCTCGTTTGCCTTGATGGTTGTGACCTTGGCTTTTGTTTATATTTTGCATCGGTTTCTTTTTGTATTGTTCTTAGGTTTATTGGTTTTTGTCAATGTAGTTTGTCCTTATTGGCTGATAAGGATTCAAGAATACAAATTTGAAATTAATGGCCCTTGGGATGAAGCTAAGCTTTGTTTTGATATAACAGATTGAGAACATTTGGGCTATCCTTCTTTGTATGTTTGATGACAATTTTCTTGCTAATGACAGTTATGATGAAGTTATTTAACAGATTGAGAGCATTTGTGTTATCCTTCTTTGTAAGTTTCTAATTTTTTTTGACGAAGTTATTGATTGATATTGACTGGTTGTATTAGCCATTAAGAATATTAGTTAACATCATCCTTCTTATTCTGTCATGGGAATTTGAAGTTATTACTTGACTACCTTAAACTTTTACCGAACAAATAAAAGTCAATCATTTAGGAGTTAATGATTATCACATTAATGATCAGATAAAGAATTTAACTGTTGCCTAACACTTTGGCAACTGTTGATTTATGACATTAATTAAGATGTAAACTTTGTAACTTTAGCATTATTGTTATATTATATGTCAATAATTTGTTTTTTGCTTGGTGCAAGGGAAAGATTTCTAATGTAATGTTGTCACAAGTTGGATGTTTTTTCGACGTTGATATTCTCATGGTAATGCATTTTTTTACCCTTCTTATCAACTACTATCCAATTACTATATTTGTTGATTATATATGTTAATTACTGTTAAGCAAGCTCTCTCAACAATGAATAGAGATGTGATCGGTATATCTGCCACCACAGGAATGCACTTGGTGCAGTAGTCAATACTGGATAATGCATGGGAAATTAAGTTATTAAGTATTAATTAATGTAGAAGCTAAATTTGCAATTTTGTGGAGATTTATTTGTAATTTGTATTTTCCCTGGCTAAAAGAATTAAGATTCTCTCTGGATTTGAGTTTATTTGATTTTGCTAAGATCTTTTAACATTGTGTTTGTATTTGTTAAGAAGAAAGTTAAGATCAAAAGAGAGTTTTATTATATGCTAAAAAATTGAGGATGAACTAAAAATGTGTTTCCCTAAAAAGTAAGGGGATAAAACCCATTATATTTCGGCACACATCTCTTATCTTTTATTAAAAAAAAAAACCTAAGATTCTTTCTCTATATAAGCAAATTTTTGTATTTACTAAGGTGAAAATTTTGAATCAAGGGAGAATTCTCGTATGCCTTAAAAATCTCAAATTTCGAGACGATGAGCTACCAGAAATGTGTATTATACAAGCAATCAAATGCGCATTACAAATTATGCATTTACTTAAATTTAGGATGGGCATTATTCTCAAATTTAATCCATCTCAAAATTATAAATTGGGACAGAAATATATTCAAGATTTATTTAGAATAGAAAATTTTATTCCGAATAGGTTGAGTGAGGTTTGAAAATTTTTCGAATTCGAATGAAATTTTTTTTACTCGAACCTTTTTTCTAACAAAATTTTGAATTTTTTTAAAATTTTAACTAAATTCAAAATTAGATTTAAGATGATAATATTAAACACAACTAAATTTAAAATTTAAAATAATAACATTTAATATAATTAAATTTTAAAAAAGATTTAAAATTATAATATTTAATGTAATTCAACTTAAAATTTATAATATTTAACGTAATTAAAATTAAATAATATTTAATAATATTTAACGTATTTCAACTCAAAATTAGATTTATAATTATAACATTTAACATAATTAAATTTAGAACAAATCAATTTTAAAATTAATTAAATTATAACATTTAACGTAATTGAATTTCAAATAATAGCATTTAACATAATTCAAATTCATAATATTTAACGTAATTGAAATCGAAATAATATTTTAAATTATAATATTTAACGTATTTCAACTTGAAATTAGATTTATAATTATAACATTTAACGTAATTGGATTTAAAAGGAATTAATTTCAAAATTAATCAAATTATAGCATTTTTTTATTTAATGTAATTTAAATTCAAATAATAACACTTAATGTAATTTAAATCTATGATATTTAACGTAATTGAAATCGAAATAATATTTCAAATTATAATATTTAACATATTTCAACTCGAAATTGGATTTACAATTATAACATTTTACGTAATTAGATTTCGAACGAATTGATTTTAAAATTAATCAAATTATAACATTTATTCATTTAACGTGATTTATATTCAAATTATAACATTTAGCGTAATTCAAATTCATAATATTTAACGTAATTAAAATTAAAATTATATTTTAAATTATATTATTTAATGTATTTCAACTCAAAATTAAATTTATAATATAACATTTTATATAATTGAATTTCAAATGAATTGATTTCAAAATTAATCGAATTATAATATTTTATGTAATTTAATTTTATATAATAACCTTTAACCTAATTCAAATTTATAATATTTAACATAATTGAAATCGAAAAAATATTTTAAATTATAATATTTAACTTATTTTAACTCAAAATTAAATTTATAATTACAATATTTTACATAATTAAATTTGAAACGATTTTAAAATTAATCAAATTATAATATTTCACATAATTTAAATTTAAATTAATTTATAATTACAATATTTTACATAATTAGATTTGAAACGATTTTAAAATTAATCAAATTATAATATTTTACATAATTTAAATTCAAATTAAATTTGAAATAATAACACTAACTTAATTGAATTTAAAATAATAACATTTAACATAATTAAAATTTAAATTAAATTAAAATTTTTTATTTTTTAAAATTAAATTCAAGAATTCATGACCCAAACCAAGAATGCCAAAAAATGTTCGATTGGATTCGGAAAAAGACCGAATCCAAACCCAAAAATATCCAACCCTACTTAAATACATGTGGAGATTGTTTGCACCGATGTACTAAAGAAATTAAATATTAAAATATTCAATATTTCTTGTTCGGCCTAAAATGGCACTCTCAATCTCAAACTGAGAACCTGGGCAGCTGTAGGGTTATTCAATTTATTTGAATTCAAGAACTATGAACAATATTGCCATATTTCACCATCGATAGAACCCAAGAGCCTTAATTTTGGCTAATCATCATAATTAATAATTAAAAAAAAGAAAAAAAAACAGCAATGATGTAAGCAAACTAATTTCAAGATGAAGAAAATTGCTTCTAAAGAGAGGAATTTTGAAACTCCGCTGACAGAAAAGGATAAAATAAATAACCTAGTATTCAAATAATTTGTTTTCAAAAGTGAAATTAAAGAGAAACACTTGTTTGATATGGAAAAGATATACAACCACGTTGTATTTTACAAAGAGATTTTCGCATCAACAGTGAGAAAATGGAAAAGATATACAACCAAGTAGATATCTCATCAGCCATGAGCCCTGCAAGCGTCATGTCTCAGCTGTATTCTATTCCTGGGTGATTAGTTATCCTACTCTTCTTTCTTGATGGAGTTGGAGAAAACCTCAGCTTTGCCACTAGACTTGCTTACACTAGCTTTGGCCTCAGCAAGAAATGCAGGATCTGGTTCATGTTTGTCTGAAGGTTCCTTCATTGCCATATAAATGTAGAATGCAATAACTATATTGACCGATATCACAGCAAGGAACCCACTCAACAATGTCATAGAATAAGGAGACAGATTGGTCGAACCTGCCAGAAAACAATAATGGTTTAACAACTCAGATGAAAAAACTTGCATGGGCGAACACATGAAGAAAAATAAGATCAATGTTGTTGATTTTATAACTTGTTGAACAACATTGGAGTGACGTCAGCAAAAACCAGCTTTTGCCTGGTTAAAGGCCCCACTTTTGAAACTGATGGAAGTATTTCTTGAACTATCATATCAAAAGACATATATATATATATAATTAATCTAGTGAGTTACGTAGCTCACCATATGGTAAGCAACACTGTCACATGTTACTGTAAATTCACAACTTTTTATAACTTCCATATAATTTATAATATGCTACAAAATACTGTCACGTGTTCAAGAGCTCACTATGTAGTGAGTTACGTAGCTCACTGAATCAATTCTCTCCCTCCTGTCCAATATGCATTCTGTTCTCATTTTCTATTTGATCTTGCTTGCAAGCATCAAAACTCAATTTGTTCTCTATAGTGAAGAGTCCATATACTCCTCTAGGACACAACCAATACAAAAAATACGCAGAAGAGCAGCCACAAAGGATATTGCCTCTCACTCCTATAACTAAAAATTTCCACTACACCTCTAAAGAGGCGAATCTGGTCTACTGATGACCTAAAAGGAAGAAGGCATTCAATGTATTTATAGACTTATTCCGAATGAATACATCCTCCAAATGAGAAAGTCAAGATAATCATGAAAGCTCCTTTTCTTTTCCAAAAAGGTTGTGGGCAGAAATGAGAAACATCACCTACTAAAATACCCAGCCCCTTACCCTCAAATCTTATTCGAATTCAAGTGGCCGCGGGCACACTGCAACTTGGTGACCATTTGAGCTACGCCCTAAAGGTCATCAAAGCTCCTTTATTCAGATTCCACAGGAATTATCTAATATTATTAATAATTAACCTAATATGCTCTCTTGTATCTGAACGCATGACATAACTGACTTTCAGATCTCAAATGTGGTCCAACTTATGAGTATAATCTCTCAAGGCTATTCTGCCTGACCACCTCATGCTAGCTTTTAATTGTTTTTCCTTTATCTTTGCCCTCTTATTTCCCAAGGAAGGGCTGCTACTGACATATAAGACAAGAAGTTAAACATTTAACCTAAAGGAACTAGTTCAAGCATTAACTAAAACTTCATTCCAGTGCTCAACGAAGAAGTAGAATTAAGGAACAACACTACAAAAAGTTCGAAATACGATCTTGCAAATAGGATCCAATAACCAAACTTAATGTAATTAAACTAAAACTTAAACAATCAGAAGACGGAAAAAGGTGACATGATCTTACCAGGAAGCAAGTTATGGTTAAAACCATATAAAATGGCTAGAGGAGCTATCCACATAAACATTGACGCAACAAAGAATTTTTTAACCACTGCTGCCATTGTTATTTCTTCTCCCAATCTCCAAATGGAAAGACAGCCACCAATTCGCCACTCAATATGTTAAACGTTGCTCAGAAGCTTTTGAGTGTGAACTAAGGATCTGCTAAAGTTCAACACAGCCCTAAGAAGCGACAAGTCAGAATACGGAGCGGAGTAAGGAGCTCAAAATTTTATCCAGAGTCAAGAAACATCTTTTCAACTTCATAATTGAATCAAATAAAAAGAACCCAAAAGATTTTTTACAATATCAAGATCAAAATAACATAGACCCAGATGGGAAAATTTGAAATCGCAAAATGCAAACCGTTAAATTTTTCTCAAAAGAGGAGACAATGAATCTGAGAATGAGTACCATGTTATATCCACCATATACAGAGTACGCTGCATAAAATTTTGTACCTGAAGGAGCGAAATCTCCCCTTTGAACCGAATGATGAATCGAATTCGAACGATTTTTTTTTTTTCTTGAGCAAAGAGGAAACAGAGAGATGGCCTCAAAGATGTGATCTTGATTGGGAAGCAGAGGGCGCACACTTGCAGAGAAGAGGTTTTTCTTTTTTCTCGTTTTGAGAAAAAAAAAAAGGAGAATTTGTTTATGAAACTTAATGTTTGTTAAAATATCAAATAAATAGAAAGGAGTTAGGAAACTATCATTATGACCCATGCAATCAACTTTTTTTTTTTTCCTCGAAATTACTGGGTGTGTTTTTAACTTTTTCAATAATGAATGAGTGTATAAATTTGAGCAAATTTTTTATTTTCTAAAAGAAATTTATAGTAAGTGGGATTCTAATGAAAATATATGAAAAACAATGTGATATAATTGTCTTTATACATATTATTAGTGTTAGAATAGATGTTCTAATATTATGTTACATAAACTTAAATATCTGAATGTCAAACTTTAAATACAAAAGTATATCTTAATATAAGTATTAAATATTTAATTTATATGAAAAAATTTATATATAAGAAATAAAATTATAATAAAAAATTAGTGTTAAAAATATAAAGAAATCAATATAATTAATTCCTACCATAAATATTGTATAATTAATCAATTCTATTTAATTTTCTTATATATATTTATGTTTATTTATTTATGTTAACCTAAGGCCTGTATAAAAACTTATTTTGTAATATTTGTAATACAACACAATATAGTAAAAGATGTAGTCTTTATAATTTTCTTATTTTTTCTTTTATATTTTCGTTGCCATTTATCTCTTTTGTCTTTTTTAATATGGTATCAGAGTTAGGTTATGATTCTTTTTAAACCCTTTTGATTCTTTCTTAAGGCTAGTTTTTTTTTAATTTTTTCTAATATGAAATATTTTAATGCATTTGCACTTGCAACGGTTGATTTTTTATTTCTCTATCAACGCGTTTGTAATTGCAGTGGTTGATCTTCTCAACGTACTTGCATGCACAACAGTTGATTTCTTATTTTCTCTATCAACGTATTTGCAATCACAGTGGTTGACCTTCTCAATGCACTTGTCCCTCATTGACAATGGTTGCCCCTCTTTGACAAAGGTTGTCATTCGTTGACAACAGTTGTATCTCAACGTACATAGTTACAATTCAAAATATTCTTTTTCAAATTCAAACTTCTACCATCTTGGCTTTGAGGAGGATGCTAAAGATATAAGGAAACTAATATAATTAATTCATATCATATATATGTTATAATTAATAAGTTACATTTGATTTTCTTATATGTATTTGTATTTTTTTATTTATGTTAACTTAAAGTCTACATAAAGACTTATTCTGTAGTATTTATAATATAGCACAATATAGAATAGATGTTGTCTTTACAATTTTTTTTGTCTCTCTTTATATTTTCGCTGCCATTTTATCTTTTCTGTCTTTTCTAGCATAATAAAATATTCTAAATTTGAAAATTATGATAAAAAATTAACACAATAAAATATTTTAGTTTAACAATTATAATAAAAAACTAATACAATGAAAATATACTAACAATAACTTAAATAAGAAATCATAATATAACACTAATTTTTAACATCCTCTCTGTTAAAAAGTTGTTATGAGATTCATAATGCAGTGGAATAGAAAATAAAATTTTTTTAATCTTTATTTTTATAAGATAAAAATACTTTTTATCTTAGAATCTTATAAATATATGAATTTGATATACAATAAATAAAAATTAACAGGAACATACTTTGAATCTTTGCCGAATTGTTTTTCACTAAAAAATTTTAAACCAGGCCTTTTGTCTCTAGTGAGAGGAAGATTGAGCTTCTAATTTTTTTCCTCTAAAGAAAAAAAATACATATCTTGCGTTTTTTTTCACGTATGTGTGTTGTTGCTTATTTAGATTAATGTTCTCATTTTAAAATAATAATTTAATTAATAAAATATTATTAATTAAATTATTGTCTTTTAAAAAGAGATTTAATTCATGTAAATCACATAGAGTCCCATTCTTTGTGGTTAATGTATAATACCTAACATTTGAGTATTATTAGTCTTTTAATAAAAGAAAAACATTAGAATTTAAAATAAAATCTTTTTGATAATTTCAAAAATTATCCTTAAGATTTTATTTATTTAATTTCTTAAATTAAATATTTAACTATATTTGGATAAGATATTATCTATATTAATTAATTAATTTTATCCAAAAATAAAATATACGTATTTAAAAAATATTTTTTTTTAGACACAAATAATTTGTGTAATAACACAATCTTTTTTTTAATTGTTCACTATAGTAATAAAAGAGGTGGTATTGGGAACCTATGGACCTACAATTTTAAGCTTTAATAAATTTTAAATAATTAATTAAACTCTGTAATTAATTAATTTGATTTATTAATTCCAATGTTATTCCACTAAAAACTTGAAATTGCACTCTTAAAATTGTAAATATAATTTACTTAGAAAACTTAGAGCAATCTATTGATTTAATTACTACAGGTCATTTCAACCCTCCATAAATGGTTCATAATTAGAGTTAGGTTAATTACCATTTTACATATCTAATTATTTTTTTATCTTTAAGTACTATTTATTCACCACTAAATAGCTAATTTTTAATATTATTACAAATTGAGCACTCTAACCGTTTAGTTTTAGAATTAACTATAAAGAGAATCTTCTTTTTAACTTTCATTAGGAATGAATGGATTCCATATCTGTAAATTATATTCTCAACTGTTTATCTCACTATGCCACAAGGATACAAGTTTTCAGCCTGTTTTTTAGACAAACTGTAACGAGTATTTCAAATGACATAATGACATAAACAGAAGTTTATGATCATTCAGGATTAAGGTTAATCTGCATATGATTATCAGTTGACGTTATTTAAATTCTTAATTAACAATAATATTTTACATAAAAATTCAAACTACATCTGGTCTAGTCCTATATAATCATATTATATATAGTGCCTCCACCATAATGTCACTACATTAGTGATCCAAATAAAATTACTATATTTTAAATGTCTGTGGTCCACACTAGTAGTATTTAATTAAAGATCTTAAATATTAATTAATTTATTACGAACTTTTCTGTTTATTATCTATAATTTTAATTCTCTTGTATATAACAATTATATACTAAAGTTATGGCTACATAAATAAACAAAGGATTTTATGATATTTATGTCATAAAATTACAAACACTTTACAAATATAAATTTGTAACTTTATTAATTTCACAAAAATAGTACAAGTACGTGCTTTTAGGGCACTATCCCTAACAATCTCTCACTTGCCCTAAAGCAAGTGAAACATGTCTCTTAAACCCACACCCTTCATATAACTCTTAAATGACCTAGCCGGTAATGTCTTGATGAATGGGTTTGCAAGATTATTTTTAGATGCTATCTTCATGATTGTCATATCACCTCTATGCATAATTTTTCTAATCAAGTGATACTTTCTTTCTATATGCTTTGCTCTTTTGTGGCTCTTGGGTTCCTTTGAATTTGCCACTGCCCCACTATTGTCACAGTAAAGGGTCAATGATTTTATCTATGTCTGGAACAACTTCTAGATCAGTGAAGAACTTCCTAAGCCATACTGCTTCTTTAGCTACTTCGCAAGCTGCTATGTATTCAACCTCCATGGTTGAATAAGTAGTACTTGATTGTTTTACACTTCTTCAGGCTATAGCTTTGCCACCAAGAGTAAATACTAACCTAGACATCAACTTTCGACTGTCTTTATCTAATTGAAAATCAGAATTAGTATAACCAGTGGGGTTCAAGTCTCCACCTGAATACATGATGTATGGTTTATTAGTCTTTTTGTATCAAGTAATATAGGATTAAGTCCAGATTATTGAACCCACAAAGACTATTGTATCTATTTCTTGACTCAATTACCAAATTACTCTATCATACATTTCTCTAGAAAATTTTAAAGATGAAGTTTAACTAACTATACTACTACTATCAAACTTAATTAAATATCACAAGCACTTAAAGATAGAGTTCACTAGTTTGAGACGTAATATAGAATTTCGACGTAACCCCTAATATTTTATTGAATTCTTCAACCCCTTAGTTATTCTCTTACTACCAATTGATTGGCTAGACATCGATTTCATCATAAGCCTATACGATAGTCGAATGATAATATCACACCCTAACAATTACTTATATGTCTACGGTAATTCGACTAAGATGTAACTCATTAAGAACAAATCTAAATCAAACCATGTATGCCACCTAGGTATATGTCTATTCTAGACGGAACTCATAGATATTACTCTATGATTATGTATCAATTTACCATAGGCTAAACACACGATTTCTTTTCTTCAAAGTTATTATAGTTCCGTCAACATTTAAAATAGTGATCAGGTATAATGAAAACATTAAGAACAGATGGATTGAATCAAATATGGTATATTAAGTTCATAACTAAGAGTTTAGAAGATTCAACTACATACTAGGTTCAAGAACGTCTAACTTTAGATCAAAATAATTTGGCTCATGATTACAACAAGGGTATCAAAGTAAGAATATAAAAATATCATGAACAAGATCATCTCTTAAAGTTAAGAAAGAAAATAACACAAGTGACATCCTGAGTTGTTCTCTTTTCTTTTGCCTTAAGTGTCCAAGAATTGGTTCTTCAATCTTCAATAAATTTTCTTGGATTCCTTGAGTTGAATGTGACTTCTTTTGCATACGTTTTCCCTCTCCAAAAGTCTTTGTAATTTTCTCTTCAAAAAGTGTTTTTATTGATATGAAAAACCTTAGGGCGAGGGTCTTCGAAAATAGGAGAGTTGAGAAGGGTTTTTGTATGTTGTACGGGCACTGCGGCACTGAGAACTAGAACGCAAATTGATTTCTTCTGTCGAGCGCCGCAACACTGGTTAAGGTAGAGTCACTTTTGACTTTTGAGCTCATCTCGTTCGTTTCTAGTTCGAATTGCCTCCCGTTTGCTTCTATGTGTCACATTTTACCTCATACACCTAATTAAGATTAAGAACATAAATAATTAGCCAAATTTTTATAGTTTAAAGTAAAACACTCAAGTTGAGGTACTAAGCATATTATTACTATTGTGCTATTATCAATACACAAGCATATAGTTTCTTGTTATCTAAAGATACTTGAGAATGTACTTTACCACAATTATTGAGCTAATCCAGGGTTGGATTGATAATGACTGACTATTTCCACTGTATAATAAATGTCAGGCCTCGTGCACAATATAACGTACATAAGACTGCCAACTATTGAGACATAAGGAACCCATCTCATATCTTCTTCCTCCTAAGGTGTCTTAGGACATTGCTCTTTAGAAAGAACAATTCCATGTCGAGTCAGTAATGAACCATTCTTGAAATTTTGCATCAAAAATTGCATAAGCATTTTATCAATATATGATGTCTAAGATAGTACCAATAGTCTGTTCTTGCAATCCTAAATAATTTGGATCCCAAGAATATAACTTACCTCTCCCAAATCCTTCATTTAGAAGTGTTCGGCAAGTCACTTCTTTATGTTGGATAATGTTTCTACATCATTCCCAATGAGTAAAATGTCATTCACATAAAGTACTAGAAAAATTACATTTTTGTTTTTGATGTACTTGTATATACAAGGTTCATCAATATTTTGTTCAAAACCATAAGATTTAATTGTCTCATCAAATCTTAAGTTTCAAGACCCTGAAGCTTGCTTAAGTCTATAAATGGACTTTAGTAATTTGCAGACTCTTTGCTCCTGGTCTTTTACCACAAACCCCTTTGGTTGCACTATGTAAATGCTCTATTCAAGATAGCCATTTAAAAAGGCTGTCTTAATGTCCATTTTCCATATCTTATAATTGATATATACAACAATGGACAAGAGAATATGAATGGATTTGAGCATAAATATTGGCGAGAAAGTCTCTTCATAGTCGACTCCCTATTTCTTGGTATAACCCTTGACCACTAGTCTTGCTTTGAAAGTTTCTACTTTTCCATCCACGCCTATTTTCTTCTTGAAGATCTATTTGTACCCAATAGGCTTGATATCTTCAGGTGGATCTATAAGTTTCCAGACTGAATTAGAGTACATAGACTCTATTTCTTGGTTCATGACTTCTTGCCATTTTTCTTTATCAGAATCTTCCATTATATGTTTATATGTCAATGGATCATCTTGGCTTGTGTCAAACACAACTACTTGTGTCTCTCTATGCTCTCTGTAATGAGAAGTGTTAAGGTCGGTGCTTACGTGCCATCCCTAAATGTACATATACTTGTATATTTATACAAGTGTACATTCTCATTAATATGATATTATGCATGTAACGTTACAGAAATTGTAGATCTGAAAGAGTTTGGATCAAATATAAAGAATTTTAGATAAGGGCTCATGGTTAGCCATGCTGAGATATATAATTGCTAAATGTTAGCATAATTAAGTGTTAGCTGATTATAATAATCAGCAAATCCAAGAGTTGGAGCTTTATCTGTAATGGAACATAGACCTAGGAATATACTAGTAACTGTATAGTTGTAAGAGTAACAATCGGGTACCAGAAAATGCAAGTTGCACAAGTATGTTCTCGAATAATTGTCCCTAATCTATTTCTGTCGATGCAGGTCTGTCGGTGGATACGTTTATATATAGATCAACATATGTCGTACCTATATGGTATAGATGGTCATTCCTAGCCGACTGTGAGCTTTAAGCTCGCATTGACATATGGGTATCCAATTAGGAATGGATATGGGACAGACTCACGAGGGCCTCCGATAGATACCCAATGTAAGCTGTCAACGGAGGGTTCTCTCGAGTTGAGTAGTATACGTGGTCTTTTAACCTGAGTGTCATGGTGGGCTTGTAAGTGATCCACCATATTTTGGTTCCACGTATGTCACAGATTTTTTAGGGTGTGACCGCTGGGTATGGTTCGATACTTATAGAGTTCACTGCATACAGATATGGGATCCGTCAGCTCCCATATGGAGCTAGATATCAAGATGCTTCGAGACTGTATCTTAGAAAGTCTTGTGGCCACAAGCAATCATCTCGGGAAAGAGTTCCGCCAGGGTGGAATAATATGGCAAATGAGTTTGCACATATTGTTCAAAGAGATACAAGTCTGGAGATAGGACATAGATGAGCACTAGAGGATTGGACGGTGATAATTTAGATCCCCGCACATCCAGGATATCATGACGGAAGGACTATACGTGTGTGTTGTAATCTCAGCTTGCATGGTTCAACGCGTTGATTTATATATCCATGACGTGTACGTGGGGCATCGCTCACGGACTTATGAAATAGTTCCATTTGAGGAATCGGACGTAGGTCCTAGGGAGTCCCACGATATGGAGTATACTCGTTGTGCACTGGGGCAATGTGTCAGATTAAATTGTTTAATCTAGCAATATTCAGCAATTTTATGAGAATACGTGTATGTCTGTATTTAAGTGTTAAATATAAAAATTAGTTAATAATTGTTATTTACTAATTATATTATGACACGTAGCGTATTGTGGACCCTCAGTTGAGTTTACCCAAGGGTAGAATTTGGTGGGACCCACTAGGGGGTGAACTTAGTAACTATTTATGAGGGGAAAAATAATCATTTCTTATTTTGATTATTTAATTATTAAATAATCAAATCTCTCTCTTTTTATTTTATATATTATATTTTTATATTATATATTTTTATTGATATTATATAATATTTTATATTATTATTATATATATATGAGATGAGATAATTTTTGGCTATTTGGCCGAGAGAGGAGGGAAAGGGAAATCGAGAGAAAGAGAAAGAAGAAAGAAGAAGAAGAAGAAGAAGAAGAAGAGAAGAGAAAAAAAAAGGAAAAATAAAATTGTTTCATTTTTCTCTATGAATCCAATTGAAGCAATGGTGGATTGCTTCAAACTCTCCATTTCTTATCCTTTTGGAGAAAAGGATATAAACACACTCTCAGCTATTTTAAGGATTAAGAGTTAATCCTGGGCTGAATATCGGGCTACTGTTCTAGCTTACCAAGCCCATCGTGTTGGTGACTAGAACTGCACACGAGTTGGTCTCCATACGGACTCCAGGAAAAATACGTGTATAACATTACATATTTTGGTGAGTTCTCTAACCTTTCTAATATATTAATGTGATTAATATATTTATTTATTGTGTTTATTGCATGTTTCACGCTTCCGTTGGACTTAAATGTGTATATTATATGTATTTAGGTAATAGACACAATTGCATATGCATATACTCACACGTACCTTAGATCCATCGATAAGAAGGTAGTCTCACTATCCTCCTATTACGTCAAGGTTCCAAGGTGTTCTGATTAGAATTGGTGGTTACCTAACTTTTTCATTCACTAACTGTCGACGATAAAGGTCTGATTTGATTAGAAAGTATTTCCTCCAGTACAATTTTACTGCGAGGTTTGTAGTTTAATATAAAGATAAGTAGCGTTTGTCGATACAATCACTTTCTTTTCTTGAGGATTATAAAATAAACCTCCTTTTGTGCTTTTAGGGTAGCCTATAAATAGACAAATTTCTATTCGCGATTTTAACATTCCAGTCTTTCCTTTTAGCACATGTGCCAGATACTTTAATATGCGAAAATGACGTAAACTAGGTTTACAACCATTCCACATCTCTAAGGGTATACTTTAGATAGATTTAGAAGGTACTACATTTAAAAAATAGACCATGATCTGTAGTGCATAATCCTAAAATAAGGGCGACAATAAAGAGTAGCTCATCATTGACCTAACCATATCTAGCATGGTTCTGTTTCTCCTTTCTGCAACACTATTTTGCTGTGGTGTCCTAGGTGCTGTAAGTTGGGATAAAATCTCATACTCTAATAGGTGATCATTGAACTCTGTGTTAAGATATTCACTACCTCGATCAGATTGAATGGTCTTAAGTGTTTTACCTAATTATTTTTCAGCTTCTGCTAAGAATTCTTTAAACTTTCTAAAAGTCTAAATTTTCTTTGCATTAGGTAAATATAACCGTATCTTGAATAGTCATTAATAAATGTGACAAACTATTCGTAACTGCCTCTTGCTTGTACATTTAATGGACCATAAACGTCAATGTGTACAAGTTGAAGTGGTTTCTTGGCTTTTTCACCCTTAGCTGAAAAGAGTCTTTTAGTCATTTTACCCTCTAAACAGGACTCACATACAGGAAGAGTGCAAACATTTAGCTCTCTTAAAGGACCATCTTTTATTAACCTGTTAATCCTATCTAGATTATTATGACCTAACCTAAGATGCCAAAGATATGTATCATTATTAGGAGAAACCTTTTGCCTTTTAGTAGATTTAGGATATTTTATTCTAAATTCAGAATTAAACAACAAGGGCTTATCGAGGCTTAAAACATAAAGCCAATTTTTTAATTTTGCATGATAAATATATAAACCATTTTTACCAATAATAATCTCATTATTATAAAAAGAAATATTAAATGATTGTTCATGCAACTTACAAATAGAAATCAAATTCCTTCTAAATCTAGGAATAAAATAAATATTATTTAAAATTAAAAAATTGATCCTAAAATTCAATTAAGCCACTTCTACTGCTAAAGTTGAAATGACTGTCCCATTGCCAATCCGCATGGTAAATCCCTATCGGCGAGCTCCTTAGAAGAATTAAGCATTTGCAATGAAGAACAAACATAATTAATAGCTCCTAAATCAATTATCCAAAGAGAAAGTTCATCATCCATTAAACAAGATTCTAATACTAATAAATCATATTTACCTTTGTTCTTTTCTTTCAGTTTAAAGAGATACTTTTTACAATTCCTTTTCCAATGCCCCTTGACTCTGCAATGAAAATACTTTTCCTTCTTTGCTTTGAAGTCTTTCTTCTTGCTCTTTCTGCGGTTAAAGGCTTTCTTGGCTTTCTTCTAGAATCTGAACTATCACCAGTGTTCTTCCTCTTTTTATTTTGCTTAGAGGAAGACTGCTTAGCTTCAACAACATTTGCCTCAGAATCTTTGGGCTTATATGATATAGCCTCAAAAGTTTGCAGCTCATTAAGTAACTGAGTCATACTATATAAGAGCTTGTTCATTACATAATTTATTTTGAACTTCGAAAATGATAGAGTAAGAGACTTCAGAATGATGCTAACTTGGGTTTTATTATCTATGGTAGCTCTATGGATCTTTACCTGATGCATTAGATTGATTATGTTTAAAACATGCTCATGCACTAGAATCCCTTTCTTCATTTTATCGTTCATGTAACTACGAGCAACTTCATAGCCCCTTTGTTTCGACTGCTGCCAAACATCGCTAGGAGAGAATCCCATATCTCATGTGTAGTCTCTAAGTGCTCGTGCTTCATTCTAGGCACATCGTTTATGCTGGCAAGCATATAACAGCGGGCATTGTTATTGGCTTGTATCCATTTCTCATACTGTTCCTGTACATTATGAGGAGTATTGGCTGCAAGTTTTGGAGGACACTCCTTTATAAGGACGGACTTTTGGTCCTCACAGATCAGCATAATATTTATATTGCTTTTTCATTTTACAAAGTTATCACTGGTCAATTTTTCATTTGCTAAGAGAGCTATGATAGAGTTTGTTCTAGACATGATGTTGAAATAAATAAAGTAATTTTAAGAATACTTGAATAAATATTATAGTGTTTTTTAGAATAGTAAACATGATGCATGAGTGCATTTATTTAAACACATAAATTAATACTAATCCACGATAGTTCAATTTAACAATTAATGTGCCGCCGTAAGGTTGGTCACATTAAATTTAAATTAAACTTGAGACTATCTCAAATTAATAAGAAAATTTTAAAATATCTCATATTTTTATTTACCTTTTAACTATCATTAATTTTGGTCAAAATATGAATAACTGCTTAATTATATCTTTGTGAGTTGAACCTATTTTTTCGGATCAAGATGACTTAACTCAAAAATTACCATCATAGGGTTGGTCAATTATGAAATACATAACTTAATCCTATATCTAGGAAGTCAACTTTGTTATTGAAATAAGTGGACACCCTCTACAGGGAGGATGAAATCAAAGCGTCGCGAGGCGCCACATATATCTCAAGATGTTGTACTAATAATAGAGATCGGTGGGTTTATTGTTATGTACCATCTCCAACTCATTATTTTTAACTATGTATTTTCATAATTTATAAAACATTTTATGTTTTCTAACTTCAGCAAATTATTATATATTATATAACAAATTACTAAGTATAATTAATTAATCTTAATAAGGTTCAATCTTATTGGGCCTAAGTTTATTAGGCTAACTATTCTTTTTAAATAGGCTTAACAATTTAGGTGAACCTAATTTTTAATTATTGGATTAATTATTTATTTATAATAAAATCAATAATTTTATTGATTATTTTTTAAGTAATCCTTAATTAAACTATTTAATTTAGGTTACCTAGAATAATGTGAAATTACTAATTTAGTTATTAAATCTAATTTCACAATATTTTATTAATTATACAAGTTCTAAACATGCTAATCAATCCACTAATTTAATTAAATTAATTATAATATGCCATAATAAAAAATTATTTAAATTTTAATTATGGCATGTATGCATATCATAATACAATAATATGGGTAGGTACAAATGCATGATATATTATTATGCATAATCATGTTATAATTCATCCTATAAATAAATAACATAAATTAATATTTAATTTAACTTTGACTGGGTCCTCTAAGATTTTTAGTTATAACTCATAAAATAAAAATAATCAAATTATTTAAAAGGTACAGGCACACAGGCCCAGTTACACGTGATATTCTCAAATTTATAACGAACCTAATTTATTTTCTTTGTAATTTTATACGTATAAGCTTAAGAACTTTTTTTAAGCTCATTGTATATTTTATAAAGTAGTCTAACTCTTGGACTTTTTAAAAAAAAAAGAAGTTTGTCTAATGTCATGGGCCTTAGGCCACCTCAAGATGTAGCAAAGCCGCACCTGACCTTCTACTTGCCAAGACCGGGAGGCCCTACTCTTTCACCCATGGCCATTTGGTCTTGGCAAGACATGTAAAGCAAAGATGCCTTAATAGAAGGAAAACAGTAAACTTAAAAATAAAATCTTTTTGATAAATATTTAATTATATTTGATAAGATATTATCTATATTAATTAATTATTAATTAATTAATTTTATCAAAATATAAAATATACGTATTTGAAAAATATTTTTTTTTTGACACAAACAATTTGTATAATAACACAATCCTTTGTTTTTTAATTGTTCATTATAATAACGAAAGAGGTGGTAATGGGGACCTATGGACCTACAACTTCAAGCTCCAATAAATTTTGAATAATTAATTAAACTCTTTAATTAGTTAATTTAATTTATTAATTCCAGTGTTATTCTACTACAAATCTGAAATTGCACTCTTAGAATTGTAGATATAATTTATTCAGAAAACTTAGAGTAGTTCATTGATTTAACTACTACATACAATTTCAACCCTCTATAGATGATTCAGAATTAGAGCTAAGTTAATTACCGTTTTACCTTTCTAATTATTTCTTTATCCTTAAGTACCATTAATTCACCAATAAATAGTTAATTTGTAATATTATTACAAATTGAGCACTCTAACCATTTAATTCTAAAATTAACCATTAGCAGAACCTTCTTTCTAACTTCCATTATGAATGAATGGATTCTATATTTGTAAATCATATTTTCAACCGTTTATCTCACTATGCCACCAAAATACAAATTTTTAACTTGTTCTTTAAAAAATCGTAATAAGTATTTCAAATGATATAATGATACAAACAAGAGTTTATGATCACTCAAGATTAAGGTTAATCTGTATATGATAATCAGCTGATGTTATTTGAATTCTTAATTAACAATGGTATTTTACATAAGAATTCAAACTTTGTCTGGTTCAGTCATATATAATCATATTATATATAGTGCCTTTACCATAATGTCATTACATTAGTGATATAAAATCACTACATTTTAAATGTTTGTGGACCGCACTAGTAATATTTAATTAAAGATCTCAAACTTTAATTTATTTATTACGGACTTTTTTTGTTTATTATCTATGACTGTAATCCTCTTATATATATATAATAATATTTAATTAAAGATCCCAAACTTTAATTAATTTATTATGAAATTTTTTTTGTTTATTATCCATAACTTTAATTCTCTTATATATAACAATTATATACTAAAATTATGGTTACATAAATAAATAAAGAATTTTATGATATTTATGCCATAAAATTACAAACACTTTTCAAATATAAATTTGCAACTTTATTAATTTCATAAAAACAGTACTAATACATGTTTTTAGGGCACTATCCCTAACACCCTCAAATTTAAAATAAGAAAATCTTGAATTGTAAATTAATTTGTGAAATTAAGTTCTAATAGCCTATGGAAGAGATGACACTGTCAAAGAGAAACAACTATTATTAGGGAGTAATAATATTGTTGAGAAATGATATGTACATTAAGAAAGATCACATTCTTGTTTGTTATGTTGATACAAAAACATTCAAAAATAATCATTATTAGTGCAAATACGTTAATATAGCCAAGGTGAGATAGAGAGAAACTGTAAAGCTGATGTCTTAGATATTGTTAAGAAGCAAAAAGGTAGACTAATGTAAAAGAAAACAATATTATAAGATCCAACCTAAGAACACAATGAAATCAAAAATCAATTTTAAGGCTTTTTAGATTTTAAGAAACTAAAATAGAAATAAGAATAAATTTGAAACTAATTAAATAAGTAAATCAAAGAAGCAACATAACTCTTGATGAGTTGGAATACCAATTTTCATCAGATGGATTCGCCTATAAACAAGAAAACACTAAGGTTATTCTTAAACCATAATAGTAAATTTGTTAACCTAAAAATGCTCAAGAAAATTCAATAGGACATGAATAATTTGAACTCAACCTCCAATTATCGTAAAAGGATTTAGAGATATCATCAAAAATAACAAAAATTCCCTATACTTTTTTAAAATTCAAGAAATTTTATAACTTTTTTAGACTTTGATAAATAGGTCCTCTATTAATTGAATTCATAATAAAAAAAAGCTTGCACATATGACAAAAAGCTCCATAATATAGAAGTTCGATTTGTTTGAGATTAAGAATGCAATATAATACAAAATTAATCATTAAAGAAGATGGATTCATCTCATCCACGAAAACTGGTTTTGTTTAATCTCGTCCATGCATCAATGATAAGGAGGTTGAGTCATAGTGGAATTTGACACAAAAATTGAAAAAATTGGAGGAAAACTAATTTTTTACCCGTAATAGAGTCACTTTCCACCAAGTCATTGTTATAACTTATAATGTGTTATTAACCCAAACTAACATTGTCCCTGATCAACCGTATATTTAGTTTACGTAGTTCAATCACCAAATGTTAGTCATCAGAACCAACACTGTCACAGTAGTTTATGTAATTTAGTGCCCTCGAGATTTGGGCCTAGTCCACCAAGATTCAAAAAGTCTTAAGATAAATTTGAAGTCTTTAAAAGTCAATCTTTTTAACCTATTAAGATTTAAAATTGTCGAATCTTCTTGTCAAAACTTAGAAGTGTTGGATAAAAATTGTAATTGATGAAATAATCATTATAGTCAGGGTCTCATATTAAATTATCAAGAAAAATAAAATTAGAAGCATACCTGAAACCATGGAGATGCAGAAAAATTAAAGTTGATGTCTTCCACGTCTAAATCTTTTCTTTATGAGAGAAAAGTTACTGTTATTCACTGATAGGATGTGAATGAATAATACATTAGGTTTAGATTGGGGACCTCAACCTATTATTTATATTATTTTATTTTATTTTGGCCCATCATAAAAATAAAATAAAATAACCGAGTCTCTACACATTAAAGCCCATGCCATACGTAATGCCCCAAAAGTCCAATAATAAATAAACTTTATTTGATCACTTTTAATGGGCAACAAAATATATAGCCAATAATGTACAATCAATTGATATATATAAGTTTACTTTAATATATAATATCCAACAATCTCCCACTTGGGCCACATATGTCACTTTACAATTGTAAATTATTAAATAACTTTATGAGCTCAATATTTGTTATCTTAATAAAAGACATCTCTAAACAATTTAGTCCATCAATTATACTAAGATAGGATTAAAGCGGTCTTCGTTATCTTTCTTGTAACTAAACCCGTCAATGGTCACATACATCAATATAATCAATGACATAGATCAAACATGGATGTATAGCATAGAAATTTCATGCAACGTGATCCTTTAACATGCCTATTTTCAATTGGTCCTACTTTATAACCCATAAAAGTTCAACAATATACTTTCAAAACTTTATGCAAAACTACAATTAAAAGAATATAACTTTATTTCAGAGTTTTCAATAAATAAACAAAGAGTAATACTTTAGTCTGATAAGAAAACATGTCAACTGTAATTGAACATCAAGAAACAAACTCCCACTATAGAAGCATATCATCAGGATGAACCACACCCATATGAGCTACATACTTATGAAACACCTTAGGTGATACACCCTTGGTAAGCGGATTCGCAATCATTAAGTTTGTATTGATATATTTAATAGACACCTGAAGACTCTGAACTCTCTCTTTAACAACAAGAAACTTGATGTCAATGTGCTTCGATTTTGACGAGCTTCTATTGTTCTTAGAATA
This sequence comes from Ailanthus altissimus, assembly GCA_946807835.1. NCBI lineage: Eukaryota > Viridiplantae > Streptophyta > Magnoliopsida > Sapindales > Simaroubaceae > Ailanthus > Ailanthus altissimus. The sequence goes on along the minus strand of OX327690.1, from coordinate 6,100,476 downwards.
TAACTCAGTGGCTTTATTATCACAATTTATTCTAAATAGTCTCTCAATGCCATCCACAATTTGTAGCCCAGTGATAAAATTTCGCAGCCATATTGCTTGATTTGATACCTCATAGCAAGCTACAAACTCTACTTCCATAGTGGATGAAGCTACGAGTGACTGCTTAACACTCTTTCATGACACAACTCCCCCAACCAATAGGAAGACATAACCTGAAGTGGATCTTTTACTATCGAAACAACTAGTAAAATCGGAGTCTGAATACCTAATGATCTCTAAATGATCTGATCTCCGATATATGAGTATGTAATCTTTTGTTCTTTGTTGATACCGCATAACCTTTTTAACGGCTCTCTAGTGATCCATTCCTAGGTTACTTAGATATATGTCAAGCATTCTAACTACATAAGCAATATCCAGATGCATATAAACTTGAGCATACATGAGACTCCCTACTGTCGACGCATAAGGGATATTCTCCATCTCTTTCTTCTCAATCTCATTTCTTGGGCATTGAAGCAGACTAAATTTATCACCTTTAGCAATGGGTGTGTCTTCTGATGCACAATTGTTCATGTCAAATCTACTAAGCACTTTATCGATATATGCCTTTTGTGATAAGCCAAGTATGCCATGAGAATGATCTCGGTGAATCTGTATGCCCAACACAAAAGAAGCATTTCCAAGATCTTTCATTTCAAATTTATTTAAAAGAAATCTCTTGGTTTCATGCAACAATCCATATCGCTGCTTGCTAGTAGAGTGTTATCCACGTATAAGACAAGAAGAATAAATTTGGTCCCACTGATTTTATGATAAATGCATTAATCAACATTATTTTTCATAAGACCCAATGAGGTAATCACTTGATCAAACTTCTAATACCATTGACGGGATGCTTGTTTTAAACCATAGATGGACTTTTTTAATTGCACACAAAATGTTTTGAATCTTTGGATTCTATGTTCTCTAGTTACATATATATAGTTTCTTTAATGTTGCTATTAAAAAACACAGTCTTTACGTCCATTTGATGTAGTTTTAAATTATAATGAGCTACAAATGCCATCATAATTTTAAAAAAGTCTTTCAATGAAATCGAAGAGAAAGTCTCTTTATAATCAATGCATTCCTTTTGAGTGAAACAGTTTGTTACTAGATGTGCTTTATATCTTTCAACATTGTCTTTCAAATCCAGTTTGGTTTTAAAAATTCATTTACAACTAATTTGGTTTCGCTCCTTTAGGCAATTCGACAAGATCACAAACATCACTGTCTTGTATTGATTTTATATCATTTTTCATGGCATTTATCCATTTCTAGGAGTTAACACTTTGTTTGACTTGACTAAAAGTTATTGGATCATCTTTCAGTCTTATATCAAATCATGTTCTTGGAGATATACGACATAATCATCTGAAATTATAGATCTTCTTTTTCTGGTAGATCTCCTTAATGACACTTTCAATTAAGGTTGTTGTTGTTGCTCCTCTACATGAGTAGGAGCAAGTTCTTCAATATTAATGGGAGGTATCTCAGGAACGTCTTGATTATCTGTATTTGCATCTAGCATAATGACAAGTGTAATTACCTGGCCATTATCAATTGTAATATTAAGAATAGCTATATATTCATATTCAAAGACAATGTTCTTGAGTTTAGCACTCCTACTATATTTAATATCCTTAATGAACTTAGCATTCCCTATCTCGAAAAAAGATCTGTTTGAGGGATCATAAAACTTGAAACTCCTCGATCTCTCCGAGTATCCAACAAAGTAACAGCTTACTGTTCTTGAGTTTAACTTTCTTTCTTTACGCCTGTATGGCTTAGCCTCACTAGGATAACCCTAGACATGCAAATGCCTAATACTGGGCTTCTTTTCAGTCTATAGTTCATATGAGGTTTTAGCTACTACTTCACTTTAAACTCGATTAAGATATATACTGCAGTCTTTAAAGCTTCACCCCAAAGAAATTATGGTAAAGAAGAATGATTTATCATACTTCTAACCATATCTATTAGGGTCCAATTTCTTCTCTCAGTTACACTATTTTGACTTGGAGTCCTCGGCATAGTGTATTGAGGAATAATGCCACATTCTTGTAAATATCTTGCAAAAGGACCTGGACGTTATTCACCTGATTTGTCATATCTACCATAGAACTTACCATCATAGTCAGATTTAATGACTTTAATTTTCTTGCCAAGCTGATTTTCAACTTCAGCTTTATAGGTTTTGAAAACATCCAATGATTGAGACTTCTCATGAATCAAGTATAGATACCCATAACGAGAATAATCGTCTATGAAAGTAATAAAATATTGTTGACTATTCTAAGAAATCGTAGAGAATGGACCACAAATATCAATATGAATTAATTCCAAGACATTTGAACTCCTGTTGGCACCAACTTTTCTAATATTTATTTATTTTCCCTTAATGTATTCAATACATATTTTAAAATCTAAAAAATCAAGGGAACTTAGAATTCCTTCTGACATAAGCCTTTGAATTCTTTGTTTAGAAATGTATCCTAAACGCTTATGCCATAACATATAAGAATTTTCATTAATTAATTTGTGCTTTATACCATAATTGTTTACATGCAAGGTTTCATTAATTTGTGAGGCATAAAGATTCAATTGATATAAATTATCAACTAAAGAACTGGTACTAATAATATTTGAATTCTGAAATAAACTAAACTTTCCATTTCCAAAAGAATAAGAGTAACCGAATTTGTCCAAACAAGAAATAGAAACTAAATTTCGTCTAAATGACAATACATAAAAAGTCTCATGCAAATTCAAATAAAAACTAGATTCTAGTTGTAATCTAAAAAATTCAATTTTCTTAACAGGATCCTTGTTGCCATCACCCACATAGATGAATCTTTCAGCATTAGTTGGTAGTCGGCTCTTTAGACAACTCTGCATAGTCACACTTATGTGAGTAGTTGCACCCGTTTCTATCCACCAAGTGTGACTTGGTACTAAAGCCAAATTAACTTATGAACAAATAAAGTTGAAAAGTTTACCCTTTTTGTCAAGCTATTTTGCATACTTGGAACAATCCTTCTGTACATGTCTAACGTTTTTGTAAAAGTAACAAGAGATTTCAGCATTCTGTTTCTTTTGCACCTTAGGCTGTGAAGTTCCAATGTATGCAGCTCTTTTTCCTTTATTATTCTATTTTCTTTTCTTGTTGGCAACATTGTCATTAGAAGAAATTACTAAATGAACACTCTCTATCTTTTCTTATTTCAATCTCTCTTCCTCTTGCACACATTGACCAATGAGCTCATTAAGAGTCAATTTCTCATTTTGAGTGTTATACTTGATCTTAAAAGGACTGTATTGTGCAGGAAGAGAGATCAAGATTGTGTGTACAAGAATGTTATCAGACAACTCTAACTTTAGTGCCCTTAATCTTGTAACAAGATTAGACATTTTTATAATGTACTCATTTATGTTTCCTTTGCCTTTATATCGCATAGAAACAAGCTTAGACAAAATGGTGCTTGTTTCGACCTTTTCATTACCAGTGAATCGGTCTGCTATTTGGCTCAGGAACTTTTTTAGCATTTACTTTCTCAGGCACTACACTCTTGATGGTATCTGGAGCAGAGTGTTGCATGATCACCAAACTCATGCGGTTAGAACGCTCTCATTTTTTATAAAGTGCCATTTGTTTAGCAGTACTGCTATCAGTAGGGGCGAGAGGTTCTTCTATTCGGATTGTATAGTCTAAATTCATACACCTAAGCATAATAGTAATGTGTTACTTTCATTTTCTGAAGTTGGTGCCGTTAAACACTTGAATGTTGTTCAAGTTGGTAGATATAGAAGAAGCATTTACTATATAGAACAAACAAAAAATTCATAATAAATAACCATGTCATTTAATCATGCATTCATATACACACATGGTATAAGATATAATAAATTGGGCCATTATAAGATACCAAGTATAACATTGTTATTTAGTCTTTAGACAGAAATAACAATTTATAAACGGTACTTTAAAAAATTGGTCAGTAAATATTGATAATAAATCTCGCCAATAATATGCCTTCTTTGGACCGACATATTATATGTATGAAAAATGACAAAGTTTATCACATATTTACTGCTACATGTATCTATTATCTGGCCAAAAAGTAATCTTTCTTTGGGCAGATTATTTTTTGCATAGATTTAAACACAATTTTTTAGTTTTTTAATAATATCCAAATATTTTAAAATAAATAAATCTATAAAAAAGAGATCACTTTGGTAACATTTTATTTCAATTTAATTTATTTTAAAATATTGAATATTAGTTTGCAAAAAAAAAAAGGAGAAAAATAAAATGGTCAAAGTCAAAGTCAACGGTTAAAAGTCAAATCATATCAAAATTAGGACGGGACCAGAGTGGGTAGGGACCGAAGTAGTTAGGTCAGGTTAAATCTAATCTTTTCTAATTACCCAAACTCTAATATTTATCTAATAGCTTAAACCCAAAATGGGCTTAAGTCTATCCTAACTCACTCGATTTAGCCAACATGTTGGGTATATAAAACTTGGGCCCAATAAAATTTTTATGAATCTTATAAAATTAACTTGATAAAATCTTAAAATTTGTGAATACTAACTATCTTATGTATACCACAATTAAAAAAAAATTCCATCAAATTTGATATTATCAATTTAATTTTGAATAAATTTTAACTTCTATTCACCCCTTTTTAAAAAAAAAAAATTATTTACACATTCAACTTTTGTTTTGTTTTTTTATTTATCAAAAACAAATTCCAAAATGAACTTAATATTCATTCAATCCGTAGAATGTGTATTTGAAGATAATAATAACAATCCCATCAATCTGGATCCAAGGAAAGAAAAAAAAAAACATTTAATGCACACAATGAATTGGAACAGTTAAAAAATTCTTTGCGCATATTAATATAATACCCTGAATCCAGAAGCTTAAAAGCAAACTAATTACGCACTCCCTTTTTTTTTTTCTTTTTTAATATCTGATCTCATCAACCAACAAAGTAAAATAATTGTGCCGACAAGCCATCGCCCTCGATTTATAAAAATTTACTGGCACTCATTTTATATGCCGTTTCATTAATCAAATAAATTAAATCAGAATTCTCAAAATTAGTATTAAAAACTTTATCTCTTAATGATTTAGTATGAAGAGGTTTTGATACTATTTATTAGATAAAAATTTTAATTAGTGAAATAATCATCATAATCAAAAATTTATGTTAAATTATAAAGAAAAATAAAATTGAAAGCGTACCTGAAATTATGGAGATGTAAAAAAATTAGAATTGATATCTTCCATGTCTAAACATTTTCTTTATGAAATGAAAGCTGCTATCACTTACTGATGAGATGTAAATAAAGAATATGTTAGAGTTTAGATTGGGGACCTAACCTATTATTTATAGTGGTTTATTTTATTTTAGCCCATCGTAAAAATAAAATAAAATAACTGGGTCTCTACACATTAAAGCTCATATTATATGTGATACCCTAAAAATTCAATAATAAATAAATTTTATTTGATCACTTTTAATGGACAATAAAATAAATAACTAATAATGTACAATTAATTTATATATGTAGACCCACTTTAATATATAATACCCAACAAAGAGGTATATATTTTACTAGATAAACATGTTAAGTTCGGCCTCTTCAATAATCTTTACCCTTTCTTATAACTTGAAAGTTTTCTTGTTTACTATCAAATATCCTCTTTTAGAAATGAGCAGTCCCAAACCAATGCTAAAGAGTCAACCTTTGTGTTAACAAAAACAATTAACTTTAAAGATTAAATGAGGAGTACTTTTGAGATTCTTAGAATCTAAAGAATTCTTCTATATAAAAATATTTCAAGTATTAGAATCATACCAAATTATAATTCCAAAGAGTTTGAAGATAAGTGAAATCTAGCAGTTGAGGGAGGAAACGCCTTTCAACTTCTTGAGGTTATGTTGAAACGAAGAACTTAAGATTCAACCTAGAATCCTAACCTCCTTGCGTAATGGAATAATCTATTAATCAAGCAAAATACCAAAAATTCAAAGCAGAATATAAAAGAGCACAACACAATCTTATATGGTTCAGCCAATTGCTTACGTCCACGGTGGATCCAAGGATCTTAGTCTCTCTTATTAACTCCCTATAGATTTTATAAAAAAAATTCAATGTGAAGAACCCTTAAAAGGACCTCATGTTTAGTAAACTATTACTCTACCACGAGCAATGATCACCCAAATGACGGTTCTACCCTAGTGCACACAAGCACTTAGTATCTACTCAGTTCTTCCCTTCTCTTAAAGTCTCTCTTTATGATTAATATAAAATAAAGGGTTTACAAGTGTTTATATAGGGTGTATTTCATGCCTACTAACCCTATTCCTTATTGGAGTAATAGTCTACTTGTTTTGGAAGTCCTAAACTTTCCAAAACTCAAAATCTAGATAAAAAAACAAACATCCTGACACTTTTGGTGCTGGCCATTATCACGCCCATCACTGCGGCGCTGGGTAACTGTGCTGGGCTCTGCGACGATCAGTTATGGGCACCGCGGTGCTCAACCCTGGTGCTTCCTATGCGCATTTTCTTCACTTTCTTCGCGTCTTCGAGTCTTATTTCACTTCCCCCTTTATCTCCCACATATCCTAGACTTCTCTATATGTGTCCCACACATCTCAGACTTCTCGTGACTCTTTATTTTCGTATTCATCTTAATTCTTGTCCAACCAAGATTGTTGAATCACTAATTTTTCAACAAACTCTTCCTTGATTCAAAATCTTTCAAATAAGAAGGCTTCTGGATCTGATCCACACCAATACTCTATTACCTAGAGTTAAGTTTAGTTAAGTCTCCACCAAGACTTAACTTTCCCCGGTCTGGTGACTTTAGTCTCTAAAGGCATTCGTGCACCTTGCATAGGGTATGGATGCGTTGCACTCCTTTTCGACCCTCATCATCTCGGTGAGCACGATTCGGATGTCGCCTAGTGGTCTGCATTATCCCAACACCCCGCGCTAGGCCACTTATGGCCATCCCAGTAAGTATATAAAGCCCTCCATTGTGCTTCTCACCCTTAAACCTTATAGGTTCTTTCTCTACCCTTTGTTTTTCTTTTTTCGCTCTAACCGAATACCCGTCTTTATCGAGTTTGCAGAGGGATATCAAGTTCCTCATCAGTTTAGGAACATGTCTTACACCATGTAAGTCCCTAGTTTCTCCACCTCGCGTCCTCAACCTTATGTCACCAACTCTCATGATCTTACACGTCATGTTATTTTCTATTAGAGGTTTACCTCTCTTGGCTTTGTAGTTGGTAAACATCAATCTGTTGGGACATATATGGACGCTGCACCTTGAATTTAGTATCCATTTGCTAGCGTACTTTCCACTTGAGGCTACCAATGTGTCTACAACTTCGGTATCTTTCTCAATACTAATTGCAACCCACCCTTCTTGGCCTTTTGATTTCAGACAATCTTTCACAAAGTGCACTTCCTTATTATAAAAAAAACTTGGATCTCCTCATCGATTGGTTGTTCTTCCTTCCTTATGCAAGCAATGCTGCTTCACTTTTGAACTTAGATCTCTTGTCAATTCTTTTGAGTTCAGTGATGCCTTGACGTCATTCATCGTTAAAGACTCCTTACCATACAATAGCGTATCCACAAAGCTCTCATAACTCTTCGGTAACGAACTTAACAAGATAATAGCTTTATCTTCATCCTCAGTCTTGATGCCCAGTTGCTCAAGAGTTATGATGATCTTGTTGAACTCGCCAATGTGAGCTCTCAATGAAGATCCCTCGTGCATTGTTAGCTGATGCAGTGTTTTCTTCATAAGAAGTCTATTTGTTAGAGACTTCTTTATATACAATACCTCAAGTATCTTTCATAGCCCTAAAGCAATTTTCTCATCACCAACTTCCCTTAATACTTCGTCGCTCAACGCCAGGATTATGGTGCTGTGAGCCTTTTTTTGAATCGTGTCCCAATCTTTCTGCCAGAACTTTGAGGTTGTCGTCTCATCGCTAGTTAAAGAGTTGGCTTTCTTCAAGGCTAAGTCTAGCCATTCTTTCACTATTAGAGCCCTAACCTTTTTCCTCAAAAGATTGAAGTCATTCATCCTATTGAATTTCTATATTTCTTGCTTGATTGCAGCCATGGCTTAAATACCCCAAGTGTGTATTATAGAACCTTTGGCTCTAATACCAGTTTGTTGAGGGAGAAAATGCTTTTCTCCCTCTTGAGGTTATGTTGAAGCGAAGAACTCAAGATTCAACCTAGAATCCTAACCTCATTGCGTAGCAGAATAAACTATTAATCAAGCAAAATACCAAGAATCCAAAGTAGAATATAAAAGAGCACAACACAATCTTACGTGATTTGGCCAATTGCCTATGTCTACGATGGATCCAAGGATCCTAACCTCTCTTATTAACTCCTTAGTGATTTTACAAGAAAAATCAAATGTGAAGAACCTTCAAAAAGACCTAATATTTAGTGAACCCTTACTTTACCACGAGCAATGATCACCCAAATGACGGTTCCACCCTAACCCACACAAGCACTTAGTGTCTACCCAGTTCTTTCTCTCTTTTAGAGTCTCTCTTAATGTTTAATCTGAAATAAAGGGTTTACAAGTGTTTATATAGGGTGTATTTCATGTCTACTAATCTTATTCCTTGTTGGAGTAAGAGTTCACTTATTTTGGAAGTCCTAAACTTTCCAAACCTTGAATTTCGGATAAAAAATGGACATCCTGACGCTTCTGGCACTGCAGCGCTCATCCTTAGATGCCGTAGCACTAGCCATTATTGCGTCCATCGCTGCAGCGCTGGGGACTGACGCCGCGGCACTAGCCATTATTGCACCTATCGCTGCGGCGCTAGGGACTCAGCGCTGCAGCGCTAGGTTACTGTGCTGGGCTCAGCGGCCCTCAGCCTTGGTGCTCCCTATGTGCATTTTCTTCTCTTTCTTCGCGTCTTTGAGTCCTATTTCCTTCCTCCTTCATGTCCCACACATCATAGACTTTTTCATATGTGTCCCACACGTTCTAGACTTCTTGTGACTCTTCACTTTTGTATTTTTCTCAATTCTTGTCTAACCAAGATTGTTGAATCACTAATTTTCTAACACTAGCATTCAAAAGTTACAAGACAAGTAGAAGACAAACATCAAAAGATTAAGAATAAAAAGGAATTTTTAACCTTATAATTAAAGAAGCATTCAACAAGTGTTAACACCTATATAAAAGGGGGGTATGTCTCACAAAAGGGATAAGCAAGCAATTTTTATTATTTTACTTTGATTTCAAATCTCTTTCTCATTTAGTTTTTGGCTTAAATATCAGAGAGTCTTCATTGGCACCACCACTGACCTGGCCATAACCAATTTCTATTTTGTAGCTCACAAATCTAAGAATCTATGTGAAGAAAAATAGTAGCCTATCTACGAGTCAACATCGTTTTTCAAGATTATAAATTTAACCATTGATTGAGGTTTTTTTTTGGGTTTGACCATAGAATCCAAATATTGCAGCCAACATAATTACAAAATAACAATAATAGATTAAATGATGCATTGGTGCTACAATAAATAATCACAATCATATGTTAAACTATACACGGCAAATTTGATACCAGTTGTTAGAAAAAAAATTATGTAATAAAATTAACGCTAAAGTTAGATCATCTTGTTTATAATTACATATATAGGATTAGAGAATTACTTTAATTCATTGTTTGACAAAGTTGAATTGATTGATTATAATTTTCTCTACTATTATCAAGTTTAATTCTTAAACTCATGTATATGGGCATGTGAATTTTCTTGGGCAACATTATAGATTGTGAGAGAAAATGAGTAGCCTAATTCATTTTTTATTACGTACAATACGTAAAAAAGTTTTTTATTTTTTTTGTTACTTTTTACCTCCCTTATATATAGACATCAACCCTAAGAATTTAGTGTTTGATTATGATTTGAGTTAGTAAAGGGACTAATAGACTCATAAGTTTCCTAGTTCTAACTTAAAAGGTCTAGTCCAAGTCATCTTGTGACCTACCGTATCTTCTAAGTTATCTGTAGGTCATTTTACTAAAAGCTAAAAGTTACACTCTAGTAAACTATTTAAAAATAAATAAAGCTTGTACTAATTTAAATTTTTTAAATTAAATTCGGCTTAATTCATACCAATAATAATCACTTAATTGACCCTCTATGTATGTTCATAATTAAAGTTAGGTTATAAAATATGCCTTGTCTCTTTAATTATCTATTTACGACTAAGTCACTAAATACTTTAATAATAAATTTTTAATATATCCATATTTGTAAATAAATTTACAAGTAAAATTATTATTCAATAAACAAATTTATAAAATTATTATTCAATAAACAAATTTATTGAATAAATTGGGATTACAAATTCAAATGAACAAACACTATAAGCAATTTAGGTGAACATCACTAAATATAGATTCCATGTTATAAGTACATGTTCCTACGACTCATGAAATTACATCTTAAGTCATTGAGGTTTTGACTATTTATATGGGTCTCACTCTGTGGTAACTCAAAAGACACAACATGTGAATACAAGTGTTAGGGATAGTGCCCTAAAAGCTTATAGTTGTATTGTTTTTATGAAATTAATAAAGTTACAATTTTATATTTGAAAAGTATTCATGATTTTATGACATAAATATCAAAAAATCCATTTTTTATTTATGTAACTATAACTTTAGTATATAATTGTTATATATAAGAGGATTAAAGTTATGGATAATAAACAGAAAAGTCGGTAATAAATTAATTAAAGTTTGAGATTTCTAATTAAATATTACTAGTGCTGTCCACAGATATTTAAAATGTAATGATTTTGTTCGGATTATTAATGTAGTGACATTATGGTGGAGGCACTATATACAATATGATTATTTAGTACTAGACTAGACTAGACGTAATTTGAATTCTTATGTAAAATACCGTTGTTAATTAAGAATTCAAATAACATCAGCTGATAATCATATGCAGATTAACCTTAATCTTGAGTGATCATAAACTCCTGTTTGTATCATTATATCATTTGAAATACTCATTATGATTTTCTAAAGAACAGGTTAAAAACTTATATTTTGGTGGCATAGTGAGATAAACAATTGAGAATATGATTTACAGATATGGAATCCATTCATTTATAATGGAAGTTAGAAAGAAGGTTCTCTTAAGGATTAATTTTAGAACTGAACGATTAGAGCGCTCAATTTGCAATAATGTTACAAATTAACTGTTCATTGGTGAATTAATAATATTTAAGAATAAAGAAATAATTAGAGCAGTAAAACAATAATTGACCTAGCTCTAATTATAAACCATTTATAGAAGGTTAAATTGTACGTAGTGATTAAATCAATGAACTGCTCTAAGTTTTTTGAGTAAATTATATCTACAATTTCAATTGTGTAATTCCAAATTTTTAGTGGAATAACACTGAAATTAATAAATTGAATTAATTAATTAAAGAGTTTAATTAATTATTTAAAATTTATTAGAGCTTGAATTATAGGTCCATAGGTCCCTAATACCACCTCTTTCGTTATTACAGTGAACAATTAAAAAATGATTGTATCATTACACAAATTATTTATATCTAGAAAATAGTTTTCAAATACGTATATTTTATATTTAGATAAAATTAATTGATATAGATAATATCTTATCCAAATATAATTAAATATTTAATTTAAAAAATTAAATAAATAAAATAAATAAAATTTTAAGGATAATTTTTGAAATTATCAAAAATATTTTATTTTAATTAAGTATTTTCCTTTTTATAAAAGACTAAAAGTCCATTAATTTTGAAAGTCTAAAAATACTCAATTATTAGGTATTATACATTAACCATAAAAAATAAGACTCTATATGGTTTATATTAATTAAGTCTCTTTTTAATAGATAATAAATTAATTAATAAATATTATAATTAAATTATTATTTTAAAAGAAAAAGATTAGACTAAAGAAAATACTCACATAAAAATACGTAAAATACACGAAATACGTATTGTTTTCTTTAAAGGAAAAGAAAAGAAGCTTACTCTTTTTCGTACTATAGAACAAAAGGCTTGCTTTGAAATCCTTTAGTAAAAGAAAATCAAACGTGAATTTAGGTATATTTTTGTTCTTGTTAATTTTTATTTATTTGAATATCAAATTTATACATTCATAAGATTTTAAGATAAAAAGTATTTTTATCTTATGAAAATAATAATTAAAAAATTTTTATTTTCTATTCTGTTGCATTATAAATGTTATAACAATCCCATAACTGATATCAAAGCAATAGTTTCTTAAATATATGCTTTTGATGTTGTGATTTATTTTATTTAAATCATTATTCATTTGTATGTGTGTAAGGTGGGTATTTATATTTTTTATTTTGTTCATATGATGAATGGTTATTTTGTATATGGATCATTTAGTTGTTAATTATATAGTTCCTTAAGATTAAATTTAATTGTTTGTATTTTAATTAGATCAAAACTGTATAAATTCATAAATAGGTATAATATTTTTTCTGTAATACTTAAATTTTATTAATTTTATTTTTTTCTGACCACTGGAACAAAAAATAAACGAAGAAGCGCACACTGCCAACTTGCATTTCCATTGCCGTTGGAAGAAAAAGAAACTGAAACGTATTTATATGGGAAAAAAAGAAAGGACGAAAAAAAATGTAAAAATGAAGAGGCAATGGGTGAAGTACCCATTGCCAGTTGCCACCATGCAAGGCACAGCTCTTGGAAAGCAAATTAAAGCAATTGTATTCAATTTTTTATGCATATAAAAGCAATTACTTTTAATTTTATAAAAACAAATTAATCGATTTGACCTTAGTTATGATTTTATAGGTTATACAATTATAACTAATTATATTTTTTTTCTCATTTTACTCTTATATTAAATAAAATAAAATAATAATTTTTTTTTTATTTTTCATTTTAAATCACCAACACTTTTCCTTTCTTTCTCTCTCCCTCTCATAGTTACTCTCATCGGTTAACTTTTACTCTCACGGTTAACACTCGTCCCTCACGGTTAACACTACAATTTCTTCATAGAACAAAATTGATAAGTATATTTATAAATTTATTTTTTTTGTGATTTTTGAGTATTATAATTTATATTCGTTAGAAATGTGTAGATATAGATATAGAAAGTTAAAAATGTGTGTAAATTAGGAACGTGGTCGAAAATAGTGAATCCGACTTCTTTTTGTGGTTAGATGCGGCAGTGCGTGCATCTATGCGCTGTTGACGGTTAGCGAGGTGTGCCTAACGCGGTTGGCCCAGGCTAGGCCGTTGTGCGCGCCCGCTTCGCGTGTGCCTGATGACATGGCCCTCGCTAACCACGTTAGGCACACGCTGCTTGGCACGCGCCAAGCGGTGTGCGCCTAACTCGTTGGCTCGTGCGTCTACTCGCCAGCCGCCAGCAGTGTGTAGACGCACGCACCGCCGTGTCTGACCGCAAAAAGAAGCAAATTTTTTTTAAAAAAATTAATTAATTTATGTTGTTTATGTTTATTTATAATTATTTAATTTAATAATTTAAATTATTTAATTATTATGTAAATAGTCTAGTTGTTAGTTGTAATTAAATAAAATTTTGATTTAATTGTTATATGTTATGTTGATTATTGTTTTGTCAATATTAATAATTTTTTAATTTTTTTCAGGAAGGAGAATGTCACAAAAGAATACGTAATTGTCGAAAAATATTTCTACCAAGTGAATATACATACTTACTCGAAGTTATGGGTTATACAAAATATAGAAAATAAATTAACTTCGAGGCAGGTAAAAATATTTAGAGCCACATGTGTTGGTAGTTTATTAGATGTATTAGATATTCCATTCTCAGGTATTTTAGCACATGGGATTTTATTAAGACATGTGCATACCAAAAATATATATGAAGAATTATGGTTATATATAGGTAAAAGACGTATTATATTTTCTAGTCAAGATTTTTATTTGATTACTGGTTTGAGGATGATGGATTATCCTGTAGTAAGTGAGTTAGGTGATAGACTTTGTCATAAATATTTTTCGGGTAGAAGTCACTTGACTTACAAGGATTTAGATATGTGGTTCATGAGCATTACATTTGACGATGATAATGTAGATGTAGTAAAAATGTGTCTATTTTATGTATTTCATAAATTGATAATGCCACGTGATCGGAATAGAATCATACAATATTTTGTACTTTGTCTCATAAATAATTTAGATGAGTTTAATGTCTATCCTTGGGGCACGATTGCATGGACTGTACTCTACAATAGTTTATGCACGGCTCCAATTAAAAAGTTGGCGAAGGTAAAAAAAATCGGCGCTGGGGATAAGGAATCATACAACTTATACTCATTTTATCACGCATTCTTGGTAAGTAATTCTATCTTTTTGATTCATTATGATATTAGGATAGAGAAAATTTTATTTTGTTGACATTGTAATTTAAATTTATTATCATCTCAGGTGTGAATCTACGAGGTGATCTCGAGGTCTGGGGAGCTGTTTGCCGATAGGAATGGAGACTGTTTTTCTCGTATTCTAAATTAGTTTGGCACGAACACCTCATTATACAAAAACGTCGTAGATGTCCTCTTCGATGGTATTGGGGTATACTTTTATGTTCAACAAAAAATATATATAACTTCCTTATAATTTGTGTTATATTTTCTAATAATGATTAATAAATCTAAAATATTATAAAGGTTTTTGAGGTTCATGAACAGTTGGTACCCTGCAAACATGAGAAGACTGCGGACTATTGTGCGGTGGTAAACTTTTGCATTCCATCGAAAAAATGGGGAGGGAGTCTTAAGTTGGAGACAGTTGATATCCCGAACACCCAATTCACCGATAATCTGTAGCATCTCTACGAATTTGAAGCCCCGCCAGCGACTAAATCAATGGTATAATAATTTAATTTTTTTTTCTTGAATTATCTGATGCTTATGTTACCGGTTAGTATTAGCTTGTGAAAATTGATTATAATAACTTGTGTATAGTTTTCAATCCGGCGTGTCAATATCACAGTATCAAATCCTGGAGAAGAAGATGAATGATCTTGAAAAAAGGATATTTATCAGGATTGATAAAGGTAACACAAAGCTTTCAGCCAAGATTGATAAGGCTGAAGAAACTATTTCGCATCAGATATCTCTCTTGATGTAACAGCTTAAACCAACCAAGATATCCGAGGATGTAGGGCAGAGTATGGTACGTTTTAAACCTAAAATATATTGGATACAAAGTTTAATAAGTCAATACATTAACCGGCATTATTTGGTTTTGTAGGGTACCGAATTCATGGCTGCTGACTTTCATACATTTGCTCCTGCCAGCGAGTCTCACCATCAGTCATGTGCTCCTATTGCTGATAGCCCTACAAGCTTAAAAATTATACCTGCTCCATTGGGTGAAAACATAAGTAGGTATAGGTGCCTTCGCAAGAAGGCATTAGCTCAAGTCAGTCTATATACCAATCTGTTAAAACAGCCTGCGAACAAGAAACTTGTGGAATTGCAAGTAGAACCTACTATTGACATAAACGGGCAGCTGATTCCTATTGATCAGAGTAAATATGCTGAGCTTTTGGATTGGATAAAAAATAATGACCCAACACAATGGGTTCATTTGTATGGACTCGATCTGAACAACACATGGTTTAATGAGATACTACAAAATTGGCTTGACGATTCGATGAGGACTTATTTTTATTTTTTTGTTTTGTGAATTGTTTAATAATATCAAAACTTATACATATTTCATGTGTTTTGCAACATATAAATAAATATTTGAAGGTTTTGCATTTGCGTCAAAAAATATTTTCTAACATGTACTTACAGGATTGTACAACTGCAGATGCATATTTCTACATAAGTTATTATATTATCCGTTTATTATGCATATAACATTATATTCTCCACGAATGTGTATATTAACTATTATCGACTTTAACGAGTATCTTTTATTTGTGTTTAGGAGTACATTTGACAAATGTGGCAAACGTCCTTCACCGCCAATCCTCCAGACAACAACGATTGACTCAAAATGTTGTTGGCTTATGCACTCGGAACAAATACCGAGTTACTTGGCGCTAAACCGTAGGCAATGGTCAATAAAGTACTTTTTAAGAATAATAATGACTTTTTTACTGTGCATGTAATAACATTAAGTTAAAAATAATACCATAATTATTTTTGTAAGTATATATTCCTCTGAATATCAATCAAGAACATTGGATTGTAGCGCAACTCGACCTTACTTAGTTTGTAATTGTTCTTTATGATTTCAACATGAATGGCCATTTATACGAGTCCATCATGAAATTTATAGAGCCTCTTTGTGTTGCAATGCCTTTATACCTTCAAAGGTGTAGATTTTATAGTTTGAGGGGTATACAAAGCCTAAATTTATTTCCTTGGCCGGTGACTCGTATTTAGGGGAATGTGCCACAACAAGAGGTCGGGAGCAAGGATTGTAGCATCTTCGCTTGTATGTATATTGAATATCTTATGTTAGGTCGGCCATTTAATTCGTTCCCTGACATTGGTACCTTTTATAGGCAGAAGATGACCGTTAATTTGTGGAACACAGCTTCATAAATATTTTGTACTATAATTTTTTTACATGCATTGATTTGGGTGTATAATTGATATACTATAATTATTTGTGGGCGTTGATTTGAGTGTATGTATGCGGAAGTGATTTTGCAGTTTGATATAAGTGTGTTTATTCAATATGGCAGGTTTAGGATCGTTCATATTGTAGAGGAGATTCTGTCAAAATTTTGTGAAAATTATTAACATTAATACTAAAGACAAGTGCATTAAAATAAAATAAGTAAGTATGTAATACAAAGTACAAGTGCATTACAAAATAAGTGCATTACAAATTAGTGAATTACAAAATAAGTGCATTACAAAATAAGTAAATTACAGAAGTGACAAAGCTCGACTCTCATACATAATTAAACTTTATGGTATAGCTCTTTCCTTTATTTTTTCAGATCAGTCTGAAACAAAAAATTTAAATATTAGCTTTATATTATACATAATTAAATATCAATAAGGTAAATGTTTATAAACGAATATACATCACCTATTTTGTAAAGGTACAGAGTTTTGACACGTTTGTCGGTTATGTCCATGTTGTTTACAACGACTACATATATTCTTTGATGGTTCCTCTCCTTGAGATAGAATTCGATTCATTTGACGTCTGCCTGACTGATGACGTGCTATCGGAGGCTGAATGTCCATATTTTTCAAATACTCTGGGACTATCCAATCTGACACTTGACCAACCGGAAGTATTAGTTCGCCATAGGCACAGAATAAAGTCTCAGATGTGTAATAAGTTAAACAAAGACTCTCGTGCGATAATCTGATGTATCTACATGCGGCAAGTGCATGGGAACAAGGCAGTTACCGATAATCAAACTTTCGACAGCTGCATGTTCTTTCGCCGATGTCTACAATTCAGTTTACTCCACCATCCATAATTATAAATCGTAAATCATCAACAGGAGAAATGATCATTCGACTTACCTTATCGTTATGTTTCATGACTTTATGATGTGCCTAGTTTGTCAAGACATTGATCATATTTTGTGATTCTAATAGTCTATGGTAAAACCACAATTGCGTTAGCTTCCGTATCCACTCTACCAAATTAGTCATCGGAAGCTTTCTGGCTTCTTTTGCAACTGCATTAATGCTCTCAGCAATATTAGTAGTCATAATGTCATACCTTCTGAAAGCACCATATAATCGTGCCTATCTCACCGTATCAACATCTTCCTCCAAATACTTCGTTACGTCAGATCTCATTTGTCACATCTTATTTAATTAGTATTGAAAATCATAGACACGATAAACCTTGGCAACAGTGAAGTAGGTAGATAGGTATACCCATTTTTTATACTTATCCGATGGTAACTTGTATTTTGTCATCAAATTTTCCTTCAAATGATATATGCAGAATCCATGATATGCATTAGAAAACATACTCTGTATAGCCCTCTCAATACTGGCATGTCAATCAGATATAAAAACAAGATTCTGATGATCTGCAATAACTCATCACAGTTTAACCATAAACCTCTCCCAAAAAGTATCATTTTCTGAGTCAGCAATTCCCCAAGCCAATGGATAAATCTGATTGTTTCCATCTTTACAAATGGACACAAACATTGTACCAAGACAGGAACCTTTCAAAAATATTCTGTCTACTGCAACCACTGGTCGGATTAATGATTAAAACCTCTGATACAAAGTCCTAACGCCATAAAGAAATACTTGAAGTGATTATTCGCATTAGTTTTCAAATGAGTAACCGTACCTGGGTTATTTTGTTGCAACACATAGTTGTATGCAAGAAGCAATCTAAGCGAATCTTCAAGAGTACCTCTTATCAATCTTAATGCATGCTCCTTAGTGTGCCAAGTATTAGTATAGGTTATCTGAACACCGAATTATTCACGTATGTCTAATTGAATGTCTTTCGGTCTATAGTTTCTATTGACCGATGTAAACTTATTTTTTTATTACTTTAGCAATAATTTGGCTCTTAACTTGCCGGTGACCATCCCATAATTGACTCAAAACACAAGTGTGCTATATATCTACTAGTCTAACGACAAAAAAATATCGCCCTTCTGTCAACACTGCCTGTAATCTCCACTTGCAGCTGTCATTATCGCATTTAAACTCGAAACGATCTTTGGTGGATTTGTAAACTCTAAAGCTCTATTTTCCCTTCAGTGCAACCATACTTATAGCTTTATGAATTTCATCTTTGTTGTTATATAATTTTCCTACAAATACATCACCAATCCCAGTACAAGAAATTTTTTCCAATACATTCAAGTCACATGGTGGTATTTCAGGCTGAAATTGAAATGAGTTTTCTACCTTAACCCTTTTTTCTCTACCATAATCCTCCTCCTCCTCCTCATCATCATCATCATTATCACCCTCCTCCTCATCATCACCAGCACCATCGTTTACATCCTCATTCTCTTCATAATCATCATCATCATCATCAACATTTCTACCATCATCATCAACCTCGTAACCATGATCATCATTTTCACAAATATCATAGCCAATATCAACGCCAACATCTCTATTTATCTGACTATGGTCATATGTGTGGCCTCGTTGTTCGTTGAGCATCGAAAGAGAATAATGATAATCCTCCGGAAAATTTGGAATATACATAGGAGTTGTCGATGAGAATTGCTTAGCATAGCCTTCTTTTTGCTCTATTGATGTTTCTGCATTACTTTCAGGTCCTCGAGCATTTACTGTTACACAAAGCAGTGTAGCCATATTATTCTGTAAGCTCAACCACAATATTGCATCATTGTCATTTTCAAGTGGTATAGGTCTCAACTTTATGGTACTTGAAGGAATCTCAAACTTCAGAGTTACTTTATAATGCACTTGATTAACTCCTAAAAGATGACAAATTCTTCTCAACAACGCTTTATATCTAATATGGCTCGGAACAACCATATGCATATTGTGATATCTAATGTATCTTTCGAAACCATCACTACACCTCTCCCATCTTCCCCCAAAACATATAATGGTTGAAATTTGTGACATAATCAACATCACCTGAAAAAAATACAACATAATTTTAATTTAATTATATATAATTAAATTGAAAAAATAAAATTGAATATATAACTATTTATACATATAAAATATATATTTATTTTAAATATATAAAATAAATATAATATGCGAGTTCAGAAAAAATGGGAGCTATTTGGTGGTGGTGTTATAGTGTTGCGGTGGTGCGCAGAGCACCTTATTGCAACCGGTGCAGTACATGAGCACCTTATTGCGACTAGTGCGGGCACAAGACGGCGGCCAACAACAACTACATGTGCAGCCACGCGCAGACGCACACCAATCGACGGCCAGCAATAATTACATATGCAATCATTTGCAGCTATAACTCAGCTATATATGCAGTCAAGCACTGTCTCAATAATTAAGTTTAATAATCTATTCATTACTTTTCATCTATTACATTTATTTCAATAAATATAAATAATACTATTAATTAAAATAAACAAAAACTTACTAGTTTTTAACTTTAGCTTTTTTCATGAGTCAGAATCTTTGGATCTTCGTAGAAAGATGAAAAATTTTGTTTAAAGCAGCAGATCGATGAGTTTTGAAAATAAAACGCAGCAGATCTAAAATTTGAGAATAAAACGAGAGATGATATTATGAGGGCTAATAAAAGAAAAAAATATAAAATTAGGATGGTTTATATATTTAAATAAAATAATAAAATATAAAAATTATATCTACTTTGAACACATGCATTAGGCCCGCGCCCAATGCATGCACCCAAAGCAAAGTGTTGTTGGGCGTATGCCTTAGGCGCGTGCCCAATGCATGCAGCTAAAGCGCGCCCAATGCATGCACCCAAAGCAATGTGTTATTGGGCATATGCCTTAGGCGCGCGCCTAAT
The DNA here is from genome assembly GCA_946807835.1 of Ailanthus altissimus. NCBI lineage: Eukaryota > Viridiplantae > Streptophyta > Magnoliopsida > Sapindales > Simaroubaceae > Ailanthus > Ailanthus altissimus. Next base: position 6,079,868 of record OX327690.1, on the reverse strand, counting down.
GCATGCAGCTAAAGTAAAGTACTGTTGGGCTCGCCCAATGCATGCAGCTAAAGTAAAGTATTGTTGGGCGCGCCCAATACATGCAGCTAAAGTAAAGTATTGTTGGGCGCATGCGCTGAGCGTGCGCTCAACGCATACGCTCAAGCCTTTTTTTATTTTTTGAAATAAAATTTTATTTTTAATTTATATTTAATTTATATATAAGTAATATTTAATATATAACTATTTATTTTATTTTTAAATATATTTATTAAAAAAATTAAATTGGGTGCTCGCTGGGCCGTGCCCAGGCATGTGCCCAAGCATGCGCTCAGCGAGCATTTTTTTTCTGTTTTTATTATTTTTATTATTATTAATTATTATTATTATAAATAATATCTTTTTATAATTAATTAAAATTTTAATTATTTAAAAATTTATATTCTTAAATAATTTATAAAAAATTAAATAACAACAAAAATTATTAAAATTATAATAAGGGTAAAATAGTAAACGTAACGTATATTTGGTTAGTATAATTTAAAATATTTGACTTCGGTTAAAATGAAAATTAATATTAAATTAATGGTCAACTCAGAAAGTTTTCCTTCATAAAATCAATTACTTTTGGCCTAGTAGGTGCCAATTATGGCCATGTGTTGCTAAGGGCACTACCACGATGGTTGGCACATGGGCAACAAAATTTTATGTTGTTGCCCTAGATGCAGTTAGGGTAATAAAATGTTCTTTTTGGATTTAAGAAGCTCAAATAAAATTGGATTTTGATCATTTTAAAGTTTGGGCTTAATATGGATAAAAAGTTCTTTTGAGAAAAAAAAAAGTCCAAGAGTTGGACTACCTTACAAAATATACAATAGGTCTAAGAAAAATTTTAAATTGCATATGTATAAAATTATAAAGCAAATAGATTGGACTCTTTATGGACTTAAGAAAATCGCATGCAACTGGGCCTGCGTCTCTGTACCTTTTATGTTATTTGATTAATTTTCTTTTATGGGTTGTAATTAAAAATCTTAGAGGACCCAGCCTAAGTTAAATTAAATATTAATTTATTTTATTTATTTATATGATGAATTATAACATGATCATACATAATCAAATGCCATATATTTGTACCCACTTATATTATTGTAATATAACATGCATACATACCATAATTAAAATTTAAATAGTTTTTTTATTATGGCATATTATAATTAATAAGATTAAATTAGTGAATTAATTAGCATATTTAGAACTTGCATAATTAATCAAATAATGTAAAATTAGATTTAATAGTTAAATTAGTAATTTCATATTATTTTAAGTAACCTAAATTAAATAGTTTGACTTAGGATTACTTATAAAATTATTAGTAAAATTATTAATTAATTAATTTATAAATAAATAATTAATCCAATAATTGAAAAACTAGGTTCACCTAAATTGTTAAGTATATTTAAAAAGAATAGTTAGACTAATAAATCTAGGCCCAATAAGATTGAACGTTATTAGGATTAATTAATTATACATGGTAATTTGTTATATGAGATATAATAATTTGCTGAGGTATAAACATAAGATGTTTTACAAATTATAAAAATATATAGTTAAAAATAGTAAGTGGGAGATGGTGCATGACAATGAACCCATCGGTTTCCATTATTAGTACAACATCAGAGATATAGGTGACATCTTGTGACGTTTTGATTTCGTCCTCCCTACGGAGCATTTCTGCCTATTTTAATAACAAGGTTAACTTCCTAGAGATAGGGTTAAGTGATGTATTTCATAATTGACCGACTTTATGGTGGCAATTTTTGAGTTAAGTTATCTTGATCCAAAATAATGGGTTACACTTACAAAGATATAATTAAACGGTTAATTATATCTTGACAGAAATAAACAATAGTTAATAGGTAAATTAAAATATGAGATATTTTAAAATTTTCTATTAATTTGAGATACTCTCAATTTGAATTTAAATTTAATGTGACATTGTAATGCCCAGTTCTCATGAATAGTCAGATACCTAAAATTTCAGTATTTGACAATCAGGGAACCGTAAAAGTTTCAGATTTTGACCATTCTTGAAACAATTTTTTTATGTATTTACATGAGCCGTAATAGACCCAATTGGATAATTTCATAGTCAATTTGGGCGATAGCTGCTTACCGAATATTTTTGGTATCTTTCAGTTGACTAAGTAGTGAAAATTCAATATTTGTACAAATAATTTTTGGTGTAAGCATCACACCCAAAGCAAGCTATTTTTGTTGGATAAGTATGTGTATCTTAAGACATATGGACCAATCAAATTAGGACAATTGCATGTATTAGTATATTTTATTAATTATTAGTAATATTTATTAAATTATTGGCCACCAATCAAAGGCTGTTTAATTGGAGGACTAAGTAGCAATTAGGCATTTTTTTGAGAGTCATTATGCAATTTTTAGGTATATATATAAGGGCCAAGTATTTTATTTCAAAGAATTGTTAAAAAAAAAAAGAAAGCAAAAGAGAGAGAGTGAGAGAGAATTTCGAAAATGAAGAGGGAAAGGAGATAAACAGTGATACCCATGAAATTTCTAAGCCAAATGAAGGAATCTACACCAAATTCAAGTTGTTTCCAAGTGTCTAAGCAAGATTCGAGGGTAGATTAAGGGTAAATTGCTTAAAAGGGTGAGAATTCCAAACCCTAGAATAGTAAATTAGGATTTTTGTCTAATTGGACTTCAATTGAATAAATTTAGGGCATTAGAATGAATTTGGCGAGTAGATAAGACTATAGGTAAGAAGAAATTTGAAAAATGATAAAAATTTCATTTGGGTCATTTTGGCCATTTTAGAATTTTTAGTGGTACAAGTGCAATTAGCTAAAATTGAGGGTTAAGAATGAATTCTATGACCCTTAAGATGAGTTTTGATGGGTGAAAATCAAAGTTAGGATATGAGACATAATGGTCATTTATGACAATGATTAGGGGTAATTATGTCCAAAAAACATTACAAGGGATTATGGACTCTTTTGACAAAAAATGGTAGTTTGTGCATAAATTGAGATTGTTGGGGGCAAAATTATAAATTTAGAAAGGAATTTTGATGATGGCCGAAAAATGTACTCTAGGGGTATTTCGGTAATTTTTCTATTTTAGGGGGACTAAAGCATAATTTATGCTTTATAGGTGCCGAAGGTCAAAATGGGTGAAAGGACAAGCTCGGAAAAAAAACTTTAGCGTAAGATAGTTGGTGAGTGGGAAAGTAATTAAAGGAAATTAAATACAGTTTATTTTAAATTATTAGTATTTATATGCTATCTAATTTAAATATTGTTGTTTCAGGTAATTTACTCAAGTTACGTGATTTTTAAGAATTAAAGAAAGTATAATAATTTTTTTTTGATATTTTTATGTAATAAGAATTGAAAATTTATCATTTAAAAATACCGTAAAATTTTAGAATTTCAGTTCATTATTTTTAACAGTTTAGAGATTTATTTTTTAGCAATAAGAAACAGTTTTTAGACACTATCAGTTTTCAAATGCTAGTGGTACCCCATTTATCAGTTATCAGCTATCAGATTCAGATCTCTGTGGGGATAGTATAAACCCGGCCGGTACACTCCGTATGTGTGGGTAGGTCAGTCAGTTGGGTTAAGTGTTACTAACTCTGAGAAGTTGGGGTATCGAGTCAGTGAGTCGCTTATGCTATGGGGTGTTGTCTCGCTATATGTCTACGATTTATATTTTGTCACATAGACAGTGAGGTGTCTCAGATTTATCAGTTTATCAGATTAGTCATAGTAGTTATTGCTAGCGGAGACCGCCCTGTGACGACTCATTTCATCGGCTACGTCGACAAGTGGGTCCAGCATTAGGGTAACCATTGTTGCTTTTTCAGATAGACTAGAACCGAGCGAAATTTTTATACAAATGTATGAGATATGTAGTTTTTCAAGTAAATAAAAATGTTTGTTAATAATGTTTACAAATTTCAGCAGTAGCCTATAAGTTTTAAAAATTTTAAATAAAGAAAACCGCTCGGTAGAGTTTTACTAGTATTCGAGATTTAGAAACGATTAAAAAGAGTTTCCAATACTTTTTAAAATTTTCAGTATGTTTCCAGAATTATTCAAATTTCACACCAACTCATTGAGTTTATCAACTCACCCTTTGTTTTTGGTGTTTCTATTTTTTCCCCCAGGTACAGCCAACAGCGTTCAGCCTACAATTTCTCCTGTAGATTAGTAGTGGGCCAGCCCTACAATGATCTCCTATGCCTGTACAGAGTTATATGTATACATTTAGTGCATATACATGTATCATATTTAGTTTTGCGTTGTATAGCATGCATAACAAATTTTGGAACTAAGATACATATTTATGCCTTTTTGAAATGATTGATTTTCCTGTTATGAATGTCTATTAGAGTATGATAAAGAATGCATGTGTTGATTGATTTGGGTAAGGACCAGAGGTCCCCTTTACAACTAAGAAATGTGAGAAATATTTAAAGTGTATTTTCTGCAGGTTTATGAAATATAAATTTTCAGAAAAACAGGAAAAATTCTATTCGTTTGAATCCAAAAATTTTAGAAAAAAACAAATTCCCCGTGTTTATAAGAATATATCTAAAAGAAAATTAAGAGAAATTTTAGGGTTCGCCTTATGGAATTTCTTAGGGTTGATAGCAGACTTTGGGAAGCATTCCTTTGAGGTGTCTAGTAGCGCCTACCTAGGTCCACGTTGTAGGATTCTAGGTCGGGGTTCTATCAGAGTGGTATCAGAGTATGTTTTCGATGTTTTGAGTTAAATATTTATTTTGAGCTGGATTTTTGTGAGCATGGCTTGCATTTTCAGCATTTTAAAAATTATGTTTCATGTATAATTAATCATGCTTCGTTATTGATATGCATAGAAGTATGCATTATCGTTGACAACCACCTATCAGGAGAGCCGCTGCTCGGGCTGCAGTATCTGAACTAGAATGAGTTAATGAGTCAATAAATGCCCCGAGACCACCAGCTTCTCCAGCGTCACCTCAGCGTGTAGAACCACAGGGTAGAGCTATGGATATGGCACAGATGGCTTAGATATTGGCTGCCACAATCCAGCAGCTGAGAGAGTAAGAGGTATCATTACAGCGCCCCAAGAAATTGAGCTCCATGTCATATGATGGCATTGGAGATTCAAAGAGAGCATTATCATGACTGGAGAACAATGAAGAGATTTTTCAAATTATGGGGTGCTTTGAGGAGCAGATGGTCTCTTACTCAGCGTTCCTGCTCAAGAAGACAGCAAAATATTGGTGGAGGGCGCTGCAGAGAAGGTACATTTAAGGTATATCTTAGGCATTATTCAAAAGAGAGTTCTCGGGCAAGTTTTATCCTAAGAGTTATAAGGATGCCCAGATAGAAGAGTTCTTTAAATTAGAACAAGGATCACTGTCAGTAGCAGAATATGAGAATAAATTCTTAGAGTTGATTCGATTAGTCCTATTTATAGCAAATGATGAGGAGTAGAAAGTGAGTAGATTTGTTGTGGTACTTAATCCTAGGATACGAACACATGTTGCTTCAGTTGTTCACATTTAGTATAGAGCACTAGTAGAAACGGCGACCAGAGTGGAAAGGAGTATGATAGCTATCCCTAGGTCACGTCAGCAGAGTCTAAAGCGTAGTTGGACGGGTAGTAATTAGGGAGGCCCGAGTAAGGTGATGAGGACCGATGAGAGATCTGTAGGATTCAGTAGCCAGAGGCCTAGTCAAGGAGACTAGACCTAATCCAGCCAAGCTTCAGTACGCGCATAGTCGGTAGGATCTAGAGGCGGCCGAGAGGGTATGAGGAGGTTCATAGCATGCATTAGGTACTGGAGATCTCATCCAGGGGAGTGCAGAATAAGGACCATCAACTGTTACAAATGTGGACAAGAGGGCCACTTGATGAGAGATTGCCCTAATATGACGCTCGGTGGCAAATTAGAGAACAGAGCTACAGTTTAGAGACAGAGTAGTGTAGGCCAAGTACAGGGCAGAGAGAGTGCTTCATTCAGAGGACCCAACAGATTAGGCCAGTCTAGTGGAGGGGTTGGTCGAGTGGGGGTTCAGAAGGACAGCTGGGTAGACCTCGTAGCTAGGCCAGGGTATTTGCAGTGATGCAGCAAGAGGTAGAGGCGACACCAGATGTAGTCACAGGTACACTGTCGGTATTTAATCGAGATGCTCATGTAATGCTAATGTTTTAGCATTATATGCCTAATATATAGATCATATACTTTATATATATAGGCTCTTCAATGTATGCTCAAATATATATATGAATAAGGCTAGAGCTAATACAGCACCTATATCTTTACTACGTAAAACATTACTGTCAATGAAAATCAAGAGAATGAGAGAGTACTATATCAGTAGTGCAACTGGTAAAGCTAGTTTTGAGGATTGGTTTAAATTCTCATATGCATTTGATAAAATAAATGGTGGTGGGACAAGTAGTTTGTTAAAGAAATGGAGTAATTGGGTTATAATTTATCTTGTAGTATAACCGAAAAATTGGTGTAAGTAGTATTGTGTATAGAGTAACGAGAAAGTTGGTATGAGAAAAAATAAAAAAAGTTAGTATATATATGGTTACTTCAATAAAGTGTCTAGTGTCAATCAATTAATAATCAACATTTGAATATAGTAACCATCGTAATTCATTTGACAACAAAAAAAGGCCAACAACTTGCAATGGTATATATCATATGCCCCCTCAAGCTTTGTCAAATAATAAGTATGCTCACTAATACAAAAACCTAATACATACGTCTTACAGATTAAATGAAGGATGTACGATGTAAACATGATCATGTCATAGAATAACATTAATGTGTAAAAAAAAAAGGGAAAAATGACATATAAACCTCTCATGTTATAGTGAAAGTGACAATTTACTCACCGTATTTTTAAAATTATACATTTTTACACTATTTTGACAATTTTGTTTTGGTTAAATTTGATGAAATTATCTATTTTTTAAAAATTGGATAGAAGTGAAAGTTGTTAATAATACCAATTGAAAATAATAAAAAGTTAAAAAAAAGGGTAATTCCATTAAATTTAACAAAAAAATTGTAACAATAAGTGAAAATAGATAATTTTAAAAACATAGTGAGTAAACTGTCATTTTTATTACAACATAGGGGTCCAAATGTCCTTTACCTTAAAAAACATAAACTCTATAATAGAAACCTTATGAGAAGAACTCTATAAGAGGAACACCATAAAAGAAATATTATGGGAGGAACATTATAAGAGGAACTTTGTTAGAGAAAGTCTTTGAGAATAACTCTATAAGAGGAACATTATGAGAGAAACACTATGAAAGAGCTCTATAATAGAAAAAATATTAGAGGAGCTCCATGAGAAGAACACTATGAGAAGAACTCTATAAGAGTAACACTTTCAGAGGAACACTATAAGAGAAGCTTTATAAGAGGAACACTATAAGAGAAGCTTTATAAGAGGACCATTATGAGAGGAATACAATAAGAGGAGCTCCATGAGAGGAATACTAATTTAATTATAGGCAGAAATAGGGAATTCTCAAAATTTCATAGTTATCTTTAAAAAATCACCAAAATATTAGTTTATGGAGTTTTCAACATCAAATTCTCAACTTATCAAGTTTTCAGAAATTATAGAGTTCTTCTCATACCGTTCCTCTATAAAATTCCTCTTATACATTTATCTCATAGAGTTCCTCTCATAGACTTCCTCTTACAAGGTTCCTCTTATAAAGTTTCTCTAAAAGAGTTCCTCGCGAATTGACTTTTATCTATCCATTGATCTTAGATAACTATGGGTTTATGAAAAATGATAAATTTTCATTTCTAGTATAATATCCAAAATTGAAAATTTAAATCATTGATATCAAATTGCAATGATTTTCTAAAGAGAGTGGTCTTAGTATATGATTTTATTTGACAAAATTTGGAAGTCTTGAAAAGAAATCATTTTAAAATACTTCCTTAATTAATTTACCCATGAATGATTTATTATAAACTAAGATATGTGTCGTGAGTAATTTTGAGATAGTTTCATAATTTTTGAAAAAGCATGTCCTTTTATAAAATTTAGACACTAAAGGCTATTCAATGGGTATTCTGATTTGATAAAATTAAGGACTTAGTTTTAAGAATAATTATGACTTAGATTTTGAAATAGATAAAATCTGACTTCATGAGATAATTTTTGAAAACTTGATAAATTGAATTTATCTAGTTTGTAGAAATTATCTCATGAAATTAAATTTTATCTCTTTCAAAATCTAAGTTATAATCATTCTTAAAATTAAGTCCTTAACTTTATCAAATGTAAACATCCATTGAACAACTTTTAGTGTCTGAATTTTATAAAATCACATACTTATTCAAAAATTATAAAATCATCTCAGAATTACTCATGACACATATCCATAATAAACTATTCATGGGTAAATTCATTGATAAAGTATTTTAAAACGATTTCTTTTCAAGAATTCCAGAATCTATCAAACTAAATCCTGCATTGAGACTACTCTCTTTAGAAAATTTTAACAATTCGATACTAGTGATTTAAAATTTAAAATTTGAATATAATATTCTAAACATGCAAAATTATCAATTTCCAGAAACTCATAATTATATAAGAACATTTGTTAGATCAAACTTAGTTCCTTCATCGGATCATATTGCAGAAATAATGGATTCTTAATATTTTATGGTGATCTTAAAAAAATACCAATTATTGACTTTATGAAGTTTTCAAATGAATCAAAATTCTAGCTACTCAATAGGATGTTTAGTTTTATAGATTAAAAATCTAGATCAAAAATCAAAATACAACATTCTATAAAAATTATGGATTAATCCATGGTCATACTGTTAGGGTATGTGCTTACGTACCATCCTTATTTGTATGAATACTTATTTGATAATATTTATACAATGTATTATTGTATTAAATTGCTAATACTTTTTATTATATTGTAATGATGCTTGTCACATTAATGAAACCGTTTGATCTGAAAAGGTTCTGATCTAATCTAAAAAAGTTTAGACTAATGTTAAAGGTTAATAAATATAAGGGTTATAAATACTAATAGTTAGCACTGTTATGAGTTAGCAAGTAAGAAGAGTCAACGAGATCTAAATGGGTTAGAACCTTCTCTATAATGGGACAGACTTGAGGGTACACTAGTAATAACATAATTACAATAGGTGTTAGAAAAGCTCATTATGTAAGCGTATTCTCAAATACCATGTTCTTGATCTATTTTCACCAATTCAGGTCTATCGATGAATTCCTTTTGTATAGATCAGTGTATGTTAATATCTATAAGGTATAGATAGTTATTCTTAACTGACCATGATCTTAGAGCTCGTATAGGCATATGATTGTTGTGCTATAGTAGCTAAGGGCAAATGCACACTATCGTATCAAGTAATATAGGATTTTAAGTCCCACAGGGACTATGCAATCTCATTCTATAAATCAAGTACTAAACTTATACCTACTTAACTTTTATTCAGAAAATCACAATCTGAAATTTATTTAACTAATTTAATTCTACCAATTAACTAAACAAAAATAAATAGTAGAATTCACAAATAAAGATAATCTAGGGTTTTGACTCGTCCCCTAGTATTTCATTGGATTCATTAACCACTTAGTTAATCCCTTAATACCAATTGATTAGCTTAGACACTAATCTCATCACAAGCCTCTGTCGATGGTCAAGTGACATATTACGCATTCTAACAATCACCTATATGTCTATGGTAATCAAATCAGAATGTAATTCATTAAGATCAAGTCTAAATTATACCATACATGCCACCTAGGTATATGTCTATCCTAGATGGAACTCATAGGTTTACCCTATGATCATGCATCAAACTACCCTAGGCTAAACACATGAATCCCTCTGTAGCGTTCATCATCGTTCCTCAATCATTCAAAATATTGATCAGGTATAATGAAAGCATTAAACATAAGATAGAATGAATTAATTGAATTTATCAAGTTCATAAACAAAAATTTAACACAATCCAAATCCATACTAGGTTTACATAGTCTAACCCTAGATGAACAAATTAACCCATCACAAAATCAAAAGTATCAAACCAATTCATAAAGATCAACAAGAACAAGAGCATAATGATAAAGAAATAGAAGAAAAACTAATCAAAGTGACTACTTGATGTGCTTCTCCCTCAATCTTGACTTGAAGTTTGAATCTTGATCTTGGTTCTTCAATCTTTGGCTTTGATCTTTGATCTTGTGTTGTGAATTCTCTCTCTAAATGTTTGCCTGTTTTCTCTCTCCCTTTAGGATTTTTGGCTTTCTATTAATAGGTTTTTGTCTTCAAAATACTGTTTACGAATCACTGAAGCAAAATACTGTTTATAGGTACTATAGCAAATATTGTTTACTGATACTGTTCATTGCCGCGAGCACTGCGGCGCTCACTCGCTGATCTGGGCGCTGCGGCATTCAGCCCTTGGCGCTGCGGCGCCCAACCACCTACTGCGCTACTTTCGTATTTTTAGTGTAACTTCTTCGTTTGACGTCCGATTCACCTCTCGTTTGTTTCTATGCGTCACATTTACCATTGTGCATCTATTTATAATCAAAAATCACAATTAAATAGCCAAATATTTATAATTTAGAGCAAAATATAAAAGTTGGGTACAAGTTATACTAGTGCTTTTACGCCTTTATCAAATACCCCCAAACTTAAGACTTTGCTCGTCCTCGAGCAAAACAAAGAAAAACATTCACAACTTATTCATGACTGATAAGGCGTAATTGTATAAACTATTTTATCTTCCTAACTTGATATTTGTTCAAATTATCTCAATAATTGGGCTATTTATGCATATTAATGTTGTTTTATAGGTTGAAGCATTATCGGAGCAAAAATACCGAAAAACGGACGCAAATTGGAGCATTAGAGATAAAAATATGAATGGAGGCACTGTTTGCTACAATGGCACTGTTGCTACTGTGGCACTGTTTGCTACAGTGCAGCGCCGCAGCACTGGATTTCAGCGCCGCGGCGCCGATTGCAGAAAGTGAGCGCCGCAGCGCCAAATCGCAGTGCCGCGGCGCCGGGACCTGGACAACAAAATGTGACAGGTTCCTGAAAATCAGGAACCCCAAAAGCAACCCAAAATGCGCCCTAATTCCGTGCTCTTACCTATTTATTTGCTCAAAACTTACATTTTGAGGGGGACTCCAGCTGGGACAGCAGCTGGAAACACAAAGAAACACCTAACTTCTAAGTTTGGAGAAATCAAAGAGGAGGGAAGCAAGCTTCAACAACAAAGGCATTTGACAGGGATGTCTTCTTTGCTTTGATTCTTTACTTGTTGTAAGATGTTTAGTTTACATGTATTGATGGAATTAGCTTCAAGATTGTGTAGTTTAATGATGAGCTAATTTCATTAATCTAGGATTACATCCTTGAACTCATTATGTGATTGATTTTAGCTCTCTCTTTTATGGTATTAATTCAGCTTTTGATATATTCATTGTGCTTGTGCTTAATGCTATTTGATTACTTGGCCAGTAGTTAAATTGATCTAGAAATGCTTAAATAAACTTGACAAAGGCATTTAGGTATTCAGTCTTAAGCATATTGATGCATGATCATAGTGTAGTACACTTGAGTTTCATATGAGATAGACATATACTCATAAGGCATGTATGGCTCATAAAACTTGTGCTTAATGAATTTTGTTCAATTTATTTATCATAGACATATAGATATTTGATTGGATGGAATAGATTCACTTGACCTGTAAAAGAGGCTTGTGATGTGTTAAGTGTTTTGGTCAATATATCAAGTTGAGAACCAATAGACCTAAAAGAGATTTTGCTGAATTTATTTGCATAATGGGGGATAGTTTGTAATCCTAGGATTTCTCATATTGAATTTAACTTGTTGGCAATTTAGTTTATCACTTAGCATAATTAAGTTGTTCTTTTACTTGAGTAGTTTAATCTCATACATTAAATCATTTTCTGGATAATAGTAGAAAGACACCATTTCAGTACTTAAATTAGAAAAGATAAATCATTCTCTGTGGGATCGACACTTTTCTCATCATATATTACTTGTTGTGACAACGTGCACTTGCGCTAATTTGTGTTATAGAAAACACACAACAATGACTCAAAAACAAAAATTAAAAACTAAAAATAATTTTTAGTTGATTAAACAATCATCATCATAGTCTCAAATTAAGGCTGTTAAAAATAGCACAAGGCTCTTCAGAAATCAATAAACAAATTAAAAAAATTCTTATACCATTGATCAAGTACTTCATTCTCCCTTATAAATGATCACTTGTGCGTGTGTATAATAAGTAAGTAATTAGCTAAATGGAACATAAATTTACTCAATACTTAAGAAAGTACATAAATATGATGTCTCGGCATATTTAAATTTATAACACATCTATAAGCTTGCTTTTCATACTACTCTCTACTATTGTAGAAATACACATGTCTAGGAATCTATTTAGGACTTTATTAGCTTGTAATGTAAGGCTAAGGTAAAGGTGGGTTATAAATATATATATAAAGTACAAATCACACCATTAACACTTAGACTTTACTCAGAAACCTCTTGATTCTTTCTCTTTCTTGATTATTCATCTCTTCCCTAAAACTTATGTTATTCTCATTTTTCTTTTAATCCATTTTACAAAGAATTTCTTCTTTTTCTTAAGCTGGGGGTATTATGCATTTAAACAATTTTTTTTCTTTTTTTATGCACCCCCAAACTTAGATTGATATGCACATTCATTACTTATTGCTTTTCATTGCAGTACTCTTCTTTCATACATCTGCAACCTTCTTCATTTTAAGAATGTTTCTAAGTAAACTTAAGGTTTATGGTGCTATCGGTAGATTTTAGGATAAGTAAACTCAAAGTCTTTAAGCTTGTAATGTGGTTAAATAGAAAACATGGGTAATTAGGCTTAAACGAGGTGACTAGGGATAAACATATATATAAGGTAGGCTCGAAAAGGCTCAAACGGTCCAAAGATGGCCTAATGTCATTTTCCTAAGTATGTGAATTCTAGGATTTCACCTCAAGTAGTAATCAAGCAAGTTCTAGAGTATTGGTCTTCGAGACTGTAGTGTATTACTTAAGCATAAATAACTCTAAGCAAAAAATTCAACTAATACATGCTTATTTTAATGTGCTCAAGAATAAGTGATCAAAAATAAACTTGAATTCAATCCAAGAATCATGATATAAGAATTATCTCAAGCCTCTATTATTTCTTAAAGGCTTGTGAAATAAATTAAGCTAATATTTTATTTCTTATCATGGACTAATGATCATCATCTCAACTAAAACTTAACAACCTTAAAAAAAAATTTACTTCACAAGACAACCAACCAATATAAGCAGCAAAATAGACACAAAAAAGTGTGTTTTCCACCCTAAACTTAAATTAGACATTGTCCTCAATGTCTAAAAATAAACTTAAAAGTAAGAGAAACCCCCTTGGTAATTAAAGTTGAAGCAGTGTAGCATTGTGTTTTGTTGAATGTGAATGCGGTTCTTTTTACTTCCAATGCTTGAACTCGCTCATGCTGCTTCATTGAATGCTTAAATTACTTTTTATTCCTACAAAGAAAATAAACTAACATAACTAAAACTGAAAATAAGCTAATAAAAATAAAATTTTACTTGGGTTGCCTCCCAATAAGCGCTTGATTTAACGTCGTCGGTTTGACGGGGCTCTTTCTACTATTTATGGAGGATAATCATTAATAGTAGAAGCATCTTTGTATGTAAGCTTGTTGGGCTTCCGCTCATTTGGCTTCCACATTCTTGCACTTACACCTCGGGCAGCAACTTATTCTTCTTTCTTGTGCTTATTCGGAAAGACTTCAATCTTAGACCGGTGAAGCGTTTCTCTTGTGGCATTTTCTTCTATCCTCTCATCAAACTGCTACTTCTTCTTCTTCTTTTATGCCTTAACACATTCTTTTTAATGTAAGGGTTTAATATCTCCATGTCTTTGAGTTCTTTATTGTTTAAGTGCACTACATCAATATTACAACAGTTTTCACCTTCACCTGACAACTTAATTTCCTTGAAGACTTTAAATGTTGCAGTGTCATCTTCTATCCTCATGATCATCTCCCCTTTTTGAACATCAATGATCGTATGTCCTGTAGCTAAGAAGGGTCTTCCAAGGATGATAGGGATCTCTCTATCTTCTTCTATGTCTAGAACAATAAAATCGGCGAAAAAGATGAATTTATCCACCTTTACTAGCACGTCTTCAATAATTCCCTTTGAGTAAGCGAGAAAGCGATCAGCAAGTTGAAGTGTGATATTGATTGATTTTGCTTCTCTTAAACCTAACTTGTTATAGATGAAAAAAGGGCATGAGGATAATGCTCCCTCCTAGATCGTATAGGGCTCTACCAAGATCATGATTGCCAATGGAGCATAGTATGGTAAATCTCTCGAGATCTTTGAGCTTAGGAGGTAGTTTTTTTTTCTGAAGAATAGTGCTATACTCTTCTGTCAATGCCATTGTCTCATAATCCTCCAGTTTCGTCTTCTTGGCAAGAATGTTCTTTATGAACTTGACGTAACTAGGCATTTGTTCAAGCGCATCTGCAAAAGGGAGATTAATATGTAATTTCTTAAAAACATCAGGAAATTTATAGAATTACTCATCTAATCTCTTATTTTGTAGTCTTTGTGAAAATGGTGGAGGAGGTGTGAATGACTACCAAGGCTGTTTTTGCACATTTTTTGCACTTGTATGTTGTTCATCTTTCTTTTCAACACTTTCAGAATTTTCTTGCTGTAATTTTTCAATTTCAGCACTTGTTTTGTACCTCTGTAACATTTGAGGAAAAGGAATAGGTGGTCCATATGGTTGCACATTTTCTTGTTGATCAACCCTCTCATTTTTCTTCATCTTTGGAAGTGGTGCTGGTAGTGTGTCATTATATAAGATCTTACCACTTCGTAAGTTGCCAGCTTGGCATTGCTCTACACTTTCTCTTGGATTAGCTTCAATGTTGCTTGGTAAAGTCCCTTGAGGTCGATTATTTAGTGTTGCAGCAAGTTGTTCCATTTGAGTCTCTAAGTTTTTCAAAGATGCAGAATGGTTTTGTAGAATAGCATCATTCGACTTCATATACTGCATAAACATATCTTTCAATGATGCTTTCTTTTCTTGTGAGGGATAAAATTTGGGTGGGTTTGATTTAAGTTGCTGGCCTTGGTTGCCACCTCAAGAAAAATTTGGATGATTTCTCCACCTTGAATTATAGTAATTTGAATATGGATTATTCTGTTGTCTATTATGGTTCCCCACATAGTTTGTTGACTCCATGCATTGCCTATTCAAATGATTGTCACCACAGAAGTCACAAGTCGTAATCTGGGTCTTGATAGCATTCATAGAATCAAACCTCTTGGTTAATATGTTGATCTGTGCAGCCAATGCATTAAATGCATTAATCTCATAAACTCTAGCAACCTTTCTTGGTGTGACTCTTTCAACAGGCCATTGATAGCTATTAGATGCCATCTCTTCTAATAACTCATATGCTTCATCTGTAGACTTATTCATCAGAGCTCCTCCAGCGGCGGCATCGATAATTATCCTTAAATGACCCACTAGCCTATTGCAGAACGTCTGAACTAATAACCATTTCGAAACTCCGTGATGGGGACACTTCCTCAACATGTCCTTGAATCATTCTCATGCTTTGTATAATGACTTACCTTCAATCTGCACAAATGAGATGATGTCATTCCTCATTTTAGCTGTTTTTGCTAGTGGGAAAAACTTCACTAAGAACTTCTATACTAGGTCATCCTACGTTGTTATAAATCCTGATGGTGATGACATCAACCAGCTTTTGGCCTTATCCCTCAATAAGAAAGGGAATAGTCGCAACCTGATGGCATCATCTGAAACCCCATTGAACTATGCAAATCTCCAAGAAATTCACAATATGCATGTTAGGATCATCATTGGGAGTTTCACTGAACTGCATCGACTCCTTAAGCATCTGAATAGTACTTGGCTTAATTTCAAAATTGTTTGCATTAACAGTAGGGCACCAAATACTAGACTGAATGTCTTCTGTTGTAGGAACAGCATAATCCCTCAACAATCTCTGCGGATTCATAGGCTCAAACACTAGATTGTTGATATTGTCAGGCTTCTCTACCATGTTCTTATTTAGATATTGTTCTCTACGAAGTCTCCGAAATGTTCTTTCAATCTCAGGATCAAAAGATGTTAAATTTTCACTCTTGGTTCTTCCCATGAACTGTGAAAAAAAAAAAAATACAAATGGTGACTAGAACGGAAAAAGAACTATAATAATAATGCAATAAAATAAATCTGAAGTAAAAGTAAGATAGTATGGTATTAGTATGAATTTAAGATTAGATAAAATAGTCCCCGGCAACAGCGTCAAAAACTTGATTGTTGTGCTATAGTAGCTAAGCGCAAATGCACGCTATCATATCAAGTAATATATGATTTTAAGTCCCATAGGGACTATACAATCTCATTCTATAAATCAAGTACTAAAATTATACCTACTTAACTTTTATTCAGAAAATCACAATCTGAAATTTATTTAACTAATCTAATTCTATCAATTAATTAAACAAAAATAAATAGTAGAATTCACAAATAAAGATAATCTAGGGTTTTGACTCATCTCCTAGTATTGCATTGGATTCATTTACCACTTAGTTAATCCCTTAATACCAAATGATTGGCTTAGACATTAATCTCATCACAAGCCTCTATCGATGGTCAAGTGACTATATTACACATTCTAACAATCACCTATATGTCTATGGTAATCAAATCAGAATGTAATTCATTAAGATCAAGTCTAAATTATACTATACATGCCACCTAGGTATATGTCTATCCTAGATGGAACTCATAGGTTTACCCTATGATCATGCATCAAACTACCCTAGACTAAACACATGAATCCCTTCGTCGAGTTCATCATGGTTCCTCAATCATTCAAAATATTGATCAGGTATAATGAAAGCATTAAACATAAGATAGAATGAATCAATTGAATTTATCAAGTTCATAAACAAAAATTTAACACAATCTAAATCCATACTAGGTTTACATAGTCTAACCCTAGATGAACAAATTAACCCATCACAAAATCAAAAGTATCAAACTAATTCATAAAGATCAACAAGAACAAGAGCATAATGATAAAGAAAGAGAAGAAAAACTAATCAAAGTGACTCATTGATGTGCTTCTCCCTCAATATTGACTTGAAGTGTGAATCTTGATCTTAGTTCTTAAATCTTTGGCTTTGATCTTTGATCTTGTGTTGTGAATTCTCTCTTTTTCTCTCTCCCTTTAAGATTTTTGTCTTCAAAATACTGTTTACGAGTCATTGAAGCAAAATACTGTTCACGGGTACTATAGCAAATATTGTTTCCTGATACTGTTCATCACCGCGAGCGCCGCGACGCTCACTCATTGATCTGGGTGCTGCGGCGCTCAGCCCTTGGCGTTGCAGCACCCAACCACCTGTTGCGCTATTTTTGTATTTTGAGTGTAACTTCTTTGTTTGACGTCCAATTCACCTCTCTTTGTTCCTATTCATCACATTTTCCATTGTGCATCTATTTATGATCAAAAACACAATTAAATAGTCAAATATTTATGATTTAGAGCAAAATACGAAAGTTAGGTATAAATTATACTAGTGCTTTTACGCCCTTATCAGCATACAAGTATTCAGTTATAACTAAATATTTGATAGACTCATGAGGACCCCAATAAATATCCTATGAAACCATCAATTATAGATCATCTCGAGTTAAGTAATATATGTGTTCCTTTGACCTAAGCGCCACAGTGGACTTGTAGGTGATCTACTATACTTTGGCTCTATGAATGTTAGAGACTTTTCATGGTATGCCCGTTATGTATCACTAGGTGTGATCCGATGCTCATGAAATTCGGTGTGCATAGATACGGGATTGACCAGCTCACATAAGTGGGTTGTATATCCAATACTTCGAGATTATGTCTCAGAAAGTCTTAAGGCCATGAGCAATAAACCTAGGAAAAGAGTTTCCACAGGGTTGAACAATATAACAAAAGTGTTTGTTTATATTGTTCATTGAGATATGAATCTGGAGATAAGATTATGGATGAGCACATGAAAATTTGACGGTATTGATCTATATCCCTTCTTATCCAGGGTATAAGTGACGGAAAGATTATACGTATACGTTCTGACCTCAACTTGTATAGTATAATGCACTGATTTATAATATTCATGATGTGTGGGGGGGGCATCGATTACAGACTCATGAAATAGTTCAATTTGACAAATTGAGCGTGGACCCAAGGCGTCTTGCAATATGAAATATACTTATTTTGTACAGTGGCAGCATATAGGATTAAATAGTTCAATTCTATCAAATCCAACAAAGTAAAATATTTGTTTCACGAACTCTTGGGTGTGCGTATCCATACTTAAGTGTTAGGTATATTAATTTATTAATAATTATTGTTGACTAATTAAATGGAGATACATGGTACATAGTGAGCCTTCAAATAATTTAACTCAACGGTTGGGTTTGGTAGGACACACATTAGGTTAAATAAGAGTATTTTAACATTTTCACATATATGATTATTTAAAAGTTAAATAATCAAGATATTTCAATATTATAATATGTTAAATAATATGAATAACTCAGCCATAGTTAAAAATTAACCAAAGTTGAGTTAATGATTATTCAATTATTATATTATATTAAAATATAAATTTATATTGATATTTATGTAAACTTGATGGGCAAGTTTACTTGACTGAGTTAGCCATGGTTAGGTCAATTAAACATTATTTTAATTAAGTATTTGGTGGCCAAATATCTAACCTTACCATGGTTAATTATTGACTATGGTTAGGTTAAATGAATAGTGTTAGTATATATATGTGAATTAAAACAAAAATCAAATGCTTTTACTCTCTCTCTTTGGTCGGCCACTCAAAAGAAAATTTTAACAAGAAAATTGTTTCTTTTGCTTTTGATTTTAATTATTGAATCACTTCTCTTCATCTTCTCAAACAAGCTAGCCATATAAGAATAAGACAAGCTTTTCGTTGTTGATCAAAAGTTGATCAAAGAGAGAACAAATAGCTATTAAGTGTTTAAAGAGTTAAACACAAGTTTGATTAGGCTGTTGTGTAGTTTATCAAACCCACCTCGTTGATCGTTAGAACTATCAACAAATTGCACTTTAGGCGGACTCTCAAAAAGTTAAATCCAAAAGCTTCAAAGCTGATAATTCTCAAGTCTATTTAATGTGATTAAATGCTTTAAATTATGTTCATAATATTGTTTTTAGACTTCTACTACGTATTTGATGTGTAGATGTATGTATGTGATGTGTATATATTGATTATGAACATAAATACCATATGTATACACTGTAGATTAATCAGCACTTTCATATACAATAATTTTACAAATATTTGTAGGCTCTATAACTCAGATATTAGACTCAGGTATGATCTCCGCCAATACATTCTTAAGCAACTTCATAGTGCTAGTGAAGGCTAGTTTGGTTACCAGGTCAGCTCTGTAATTGTTTTCTCATAGATCTATTCAATATAGATCTCTTCAAACGTACAAAGTAGCTCATGAGCCTTCTTTAAGTACACCTGCATGTTTTTTTTCCTTGGCCTATACTTGTTGTTGAATTGGTTAACGACAAGCTGTGAGTTACTCTTAACCACTAGTTGTCAAGCTCTTAAGGCCTTAGCTATCTTCATTCATACCTTGAAGCCAAACTTTAGAGCATAACTCACTTCTATCTTCTCAGTATTGATTATGATGACTTCGAGCTTCATTTCCTTGGGCGTTGGAAGCTCCATCCACATGCATGACATAAGAAACCATAATTTTCTCCTTATTAAGCTATTCTCTTTTTCTTTATATCATTCTCTAAGCTTAGAGTAAGCTCAACCACAAAGTCTATAATGGCTTATGCTTTTATGATAGGGTGTAGTTTGTAGGCGATATCAAACTCACTTAGTTTGTATGACCATTTCATTAGCTGTCATGATATATCCATCTTCTGCAAGATTTATCTTGGTGGCAAATTGGTCAGCATTATGATGGTATTGGCTTGAAAGTAGGGGCATAACTTTCATGCTGCTACCACCAGAGCTAGCGCACACTTCTCGGTAGGTTAGTATATCTTTTTAGCATTGAGCAGAGCTTTACTAATGTAGTAGACTGGTTTCTAGACTCCCTCGTCTTCTTCTTTTACTAGCACCGAATTGAGTACGGTCTCAGACATAGCTAAGTATAGGAAAAGGATGCCATTGGGTAGTAGACTAGCAAGTAGGGAAGGCTCTTCTAAGTACTACTTCAGCTTCTCGAAAGCTTCTTCATACTCAGGAGTCTAAGTCATGCTCTTCCTAGCCTTTAGGACTTTAAAGAAAGGCTAGCAGTGGTTAGTAACCTTATAGATGAATCTACTAAGTGCGGCTACCTTTCCAAACTTTGCACGTCTCTTACAGTTGTAGTAGTCTTCATCTCCCTCATGACTTTGATCTTCTCTGGGTTGGCTTCAATCCCTATTTGTTGTATGACGAACTTTAAGAACTTGCCTTTAGTTACACCAAAGGCGCACTTTTTTGGATTCAGTTTTATATGGTGCTTTTTCAACACTACAAAAGTCCTTCGTAGGTTTGATACATGGTCAATGGCAAGTGAAGACTTGGTGATCATGTCATCAATGTATATCTCTATAGTATTCCCAATCTTGTCCTTGAAGAGCTTGTTCATTAGGCCTTAGTAGGTAGCCTTAGAGTTGGTCATCCTAAAAGGTATTGCCTTATAGTAGTATATACTTTAATTAGTGATGAAAGTAGTATTTTTCTTATCTGAGCCATACATCCCGATCTAGTTGTCGCCTGAGAATGTGTCATGAATCTGATAAGCTCATGCCTTGAAGTAGAGTCAACCAGTAGATCTATTCGGGGTAAAAGAAAACTATTTTTGGGATATGCTTTGTTGAGGTTAGTGAAGTTTACTCATATACGCCACTTCTCATTTGCCTTCTTTACTAGCATAAGATTCCAGACCTACTCAGGGTACTGAGCCTTTCGGATGAAGCCAACACTGAGTAGTCTACCATCTTAGCTTTAATAGCCTCAAACCTCTCATAGTTGAAAGGTTTTCTCTTTTGCTTGATTGACTTATGGTTAGGATCTACATTCCATCTATGATATGCTAGCTTTGGATCAATGCCAGGCATATTTTTGTGAGACCAAGCGAAAACATCTGTGTACTCTATAAGAAAGGGGACTAGAGGCCCTCTGACTTCTTGGGTAGTAACGAGCCTATCTTGACAGTCTTACACAAGTCACTTAGAGAGATTGAGACTAAAGTGAGTTCCTTAGTAGGCTTACCCATTTTTTTGTCATTCTTCTCATTAAGTTTAGTGTAGTTATCTAGTAACATGGATTCAAAGCAGTGGTGTAGCATTTTCTAACTACTAATTAGTCGCCTTTCACAGTGGCAACCTCCCTATTGACTGAGACCTTCATAGTTAGGTGGTACATAGAGATAACAGCTAGAGTAGCCATCAAGAAAAGTTGACCCAAGATAACATTATAGGTGCTTACCTAATCTACGACTAAGACATCAATTATATAGATCATAAAGTTTGGAGCACTACTAATGGACAATGGAAAAATGATGGATCCGAGGGGCAACACACTATTCTTGTGAATCTTACCAATAAAGTGGAGACATGTGACAACTTAAGGGACTCAATCCCTATTCTGTCAAATGCATATTTATAGATCACCTCTATTGAGCTCCTTGTATTTACCTTTAAACGACAACCTAACTGGTGCCTATCTTTAATATGATTATGAGATCATCATCATAAGGGAACACAACACATTTACAATCTTCCTCGGTGAACGCAATTAGAGTATACAGAAGAATTGGCTCAATAGGGGCTAGGTGATTAATATATATCGATATTCCTTTTACAAAGTCCCATCTAGTCTTATGGATGTAGTTCCTCACTACTCTCTTAGAGGTTCTTACCCTAGTAAGAATTCTTGAGATTACATTGGCCTTAAGGCCATTCTTCAATATAGGCTTTTCTGGAGCTCTTATTTTGCCTTCACATTTACTTCTCTGCTCAATACCTGACTTACACTGAGCATTTCTCACCTTATTGAGGAACTCTTTTAATAGGTCGTTCTTGATTAGAGATTCAATCTGCTCCCTTAACTCGAAGCAGTTAACAGTGTTGTGACCTGATAGGGGCATAAAAGCACTAGTAGGATTTGTACTTAACTTTTGTATTTTTCTCCAAATAATAAGTATTTAACTATTTAATTGTTTTTCCTGATCATAAACAGATGCACGATGGAAAATGTGACGCATAGGAATAAACGGAAGGCAAATCGGACATCAAACGAAGAAGTTATGCTCACAATACGAAAGTAACGCAGCAACAAGTGGTTGGGCGCCGCGGCGCCCAGAACAGCGTGTGAGCGCCGTAGCACTCAGCACCCAGTGCAGCGGCGCTCGTTGATATGTTGACAGACCTGTACTCGTGCCTAGCGCCGCGATGCCCATGCGGATGTTTAAATACCCTTCTAAACTCGCCTATTGATGGGGGGATTCGAAGCTCTTCGTGCCTAGGGTTTCTTATAGCACCAAAACCACTCTTTCGAGGCAAAAATAGAGAGATTTAGCAAGGAGAATAACACAAGCAACAAACACACATTTAAGCCAAGAAATCAAGGTGAAGTTATTGAAGATTGAAGATTAGGGAATCAACTCTTGAGCAACCAAGACAAGAGGAAGAAGAATAACTCAGGGGATCACTTGTTTTGTTTTATTCCTTACTTTTAAGAGATGATTTCGTTCATTATATTTTCATACTTTTGCTTTGATATTCTTATTTTGAACATGAGCTCATTTCTCTTGATCTAGGGTTAGACATTATTGAACCTAGTATGTAATTGATTTTGTTTAAACTCTTAGTTATGAACTTTTATCCCTTAATTGATTCAATCTATCTATGTTTAATGCTTTCATTATACTTGATCACTATTTTGATTGTTTAGGAACCATGATAACTTTGACGAAAGGAATCATGTGTTTATCCTATGGTAGATTGATACATGATCATAGGGTAACATCTATGAGTTCCATCTAGGATAGACATATACCTAGGTGGCATGTATGGTTTGATTAGACTTAATCTTAATGAGTTGCAACTTATTCGGATTACCATAGACATATAGGTAATTGTTAGGGTGTGATATTATCATTCGACTGTCGACAGAAACTTATGATGAAATCAGTGTTTAGCCAATCAATTGATAAAAAAAAATAACTAAGGGGTTAAAGGGTTCAGTGAACTACTAGGAGATGCGTCGATACCCTAGATTACTTATCAATTGAGTGAATTCTATCTCTAAGTATTTGCAATATTTTAATTAGGTTTAGTTCAATAGCAATAATTTAGTTAGTTAAACTCTATCCTTGAAGTAAGTATGGATAAAGGTAAAGTAGAGTAATTTTAGTATTCGATTGAAGAAAATAGAAACAATAGTCTCTTAGGATCGATAATCTGGACTTAGTCGTATATTACTTGATACAAAAAATGTGCACTTGCGCTAGGTCATTAAAATAGACATCAAGTTTTTGGCGCCATTGCCGGGGACTATGTGGGGAACCATAATAGACAGCAGAATAGTTCGCATTCAAATTACTATAATCCGGGGTAGAGAAATCATCCAAAATTTTCTTGGAGTGGCAACCAAGGCCAGCAACTTAAACCAAACCCACTCGGATTTCATCCCTCACAGGAAATGAAAGCATCCTTGGAAGATATGTTTATGCAGTACATGAAGTCGAATGATGCTATTCTACAAAACCATTCTGCATCTTTGAAAAATCTAGAGACTCAAATGGGGCAACTTGCTGCAGCACTAAATAATCGACCTCAAGGGACTTTAGCAAGCAACACTGAAGCTAATCCAAGAGGAAGTGTAGAGCAATGCCAAGTCGTCAACTTATGAAGTGGTAAGATCTTACATAATGACATACTACCAACATCACTTCCAAAGATGAAGGAAAATGAGAGGGTTGATCAACAAGAAAATGTGCAACCATAAAGACCACATATTCCTTTTCCTCAAAGGTTATAGAGATACAAAACAAGTGCTGAAACTGAAAAGGTGCAGCAAGAAAGTCCTGAAAGTGTAGAAAAGAAAGATGAATAGTATACAAGTGCAGAAAATGTATAGAAACAGCCCTGGCAGTCATTCACACCTCCTCCACCATTTCCTCAGAGGTTGCAAAATAAGAGATTAGATAAGCAATTCTCTAAATTTCTTGATGTTTTTAAGAAATTACATATTAATCTCCCTTTTGCAGATGCGCTTGAACAAATGCCTAGTTATGTCAAGTTCATGAAGAACATTCTTGCCAAGAAGATGAAACTAGAGGATTATGAGACAGTGGCATTGACAGAAGAGTGTAATGCTATTCTTCAAAAAAAGCTACCTCTTAAGCTCAAAGATCCCGAGAGATTTACCAAACCGTGCTCTATTGGCAATCATGATCTAGGTAAAGCCCTATGCGATCTAGGAGCAAGCATTAATCTCATGCCCCTTTCTATCTACAACAAGCTAGGTTTAAGAGAAACAAAATCGATCAATATCACACTTCAACTTACTGATCGCTCTCTCGCCTACCCGAAGGGAATTATTGAAGATGTGCTAGTAAAGGTGGATAAATTCATCTTTCTCGTCGATTTTATTATTTTAGTCATTGAAGAAGATAAAGAGATCCCTATCATCCTTGGAAGACCCTTTTTAGCTACAGGACACACGATCATTGATGTTCAAAAAGGGGAGATGACCATGAGGATACAAGATAACACTGCAACATTTAAAGTCTTCAAGGAAATTAAGTTGCCAGCAGAAGGTGAAGACTATTGTAACATTGATGTGGTGCATCTAAATACTAAAGAACTCAAAGACATGGAGATATTAAACTCTCACATTAAAAAGAATGTGTTAAGGCATAGAAGGAGAAGAAAGAAGAAGAAGAAGAAGAAGCAGCAGTTTGATGAGAGGATAGAAGAAAATGCCACAAGAGAAATACTTCACCGATCTAAGATTCAAGTCTTTCTAGATAAGCACAAGAAAGAATAACAAGTTGCTGCCCAAGGTCTAAGTGCAAGAATGTGGAAGCCAAATGAGCAGAAGCCCAGTAAGCTTACATACAAAGATGCTTCTACTATTAACGATTATTCTCCATAAAAAGTAGAAAGAGCCCCGTCAAGCCAACGACGTTAAATTAAGCGCTTATTGAGAAGCAACCCAAGTAAAATTTTATTTTTATTAGCTTATTTTCAGTTTTAGTTATGTTAGTCTATTTTTTTGTAGGAATAAATCAACAATTCAAGCATTCAATGAAGCAGCATGAGCAAGTTCAAGCGTTGGAAGCAAAGAGAACCGCATTCACATTCAACAGAATACA
Source organism: Ailanthus altissimus (assembly GCA_946807835.1). Classification (NCBI taxonomy): domain Eukaryota; kingdom Viridiplantae; phylum Streptophyta; class Magnoliopsida; order Sapindales; family Simaroubaceae; genus Ailanthus; species Ailanthus altissimus. The sequence goes on along the minus strand of OX327690.1, from coordinate 6,054,259 downwards.
ACGCTGCACTGCTTCAACTTTAGTTACCAAAGGAGTTTCTCTTACTTTTAAATTTATTTTTAGACATTAAGGAAAATGTCTAATTTAAGTTTGGGGGTGGGAAACACATTTTCTTGTATTTATTTTGCTGCTTATATTGGTTGGTTGTCTTGTGAAGTAAATTTTTTTTTAGGTTATTAAGTTTTAGTTGCGATGATGATCATTAGTCCATGATAAGAAATAAAATATTGGCTAAATTTATTTTCACAAGCCTTTAGGAAATAATAGATGCTTGAGATAACTCTTATATCATGATTCTTGGATTGAATTCAAGCTTATTTTTGATCATTTATTCTTGAGCACATTAAAATAAGCATGTATTAGTTAAATTTTTTGCATAGACTTATTCATGCTTAAGTAGTACACCACAGTCTCGAAGACCAATACTCTAGAACTTGCTTGATTACTACTTGAGGCGAAATCCTAGAATTCATATACTTAGGAAAATGACATTAGGCCATCTTTGGACCGTTTGAGCCTTTTCGAGCCTACCTTATATGTATATTTATCTCTAGTCACCCCATTTGAGCCTAATTAATCATTTTTTCTATTTAACCACATTACAAGCCTAAAGACTTTGAGTTTACTTACCCTAAAATCTACCGGTAGCACCATAAACCTTAAGTTTACTTAGAAAATATTCTTAAAACGAAGAAGGTTGTGGATGTATGAAAGAAGGGTACTACAATGAAAAGCAATAAGTCTTGAAGGTGCATATCAATCTAAGTTTGGGAGTACAAAAAAAAAAATCATTAAATGTATAATACCCCCAGCTTAAGAAAAAGAAGAAATTCTTTGTAAAAGGGATTAAAAGAAAAATGGGAATAGCATAAGTTTTAGGAAAGAGATAAATAATCAAGAAGGAGAAGGAATAAAGAGGTTTTTGAGTAAAGTCTAAGTGTTAATGGTGTGATTTTCACTTTATATATATATCTTTATAACCCACCTTTACCGTAGCCTTACATTACAAGCTAATAAAGTCCTAAATAGATCTCTAGACATGTGTATTTCTACATTAGTGGAGAGTAGTATGAAAAGCAAGCTTATGGTAGTGTTATAATTAAAACTATGCCGAGATATCATCTTTATGTACTTTCTTAAGTATTGAGTAAATCTATGTTCTATTTAGCTAATTACTTGCTTATTACACATACACACAAGTGATCATTAACAAGGGAGAATGAAGTATGTGACCAATGGTATGAGGATTGTTGAAAGTTGTTTATTGATTTCTAAAGTGCCTTGTGCTATTTTTTACAGCTTTTGAGACAACGATATTGATCATCTAATCAACTTGAGCTTGTTTTTAGTTTTTAGTTTTTATTTTTTGAGTTATGAATAAATTGTGAATGTTTTTCTTCGTTTTGCTCGAGGACGAGCAAAGTCTTAAGTTTGGGGGTATTTGATAGGGGCATAAAAGCACTAGTAGGATTTGTACTTAACTTTTGTATTTTGCTCCAAATCATAAGTATTTGACTATTTAATTGTGTTTTCTGATCATAAACAGATGTACGATGGAAAATATGACGCATAGGAACAAATGGGAGGCAAATCGGACGTCAAACGAAGAAGTTACGCTCACAATACGAAAGTAGCGCAGCAACAGGTGGCTGGGCACCGCGGCGCCCAGATCTAAGCCCCGCAGCGCTCAGCACTCAACACCGCTGTGCTCGTCGATGTCTTGACAGTCCTGTACTCGTGTCCAGTGCCGCGGCGTTGAGCCCTTAGCGCCGCGGTGCCCATGCGGATGTTTAAATACCCTTCTAAACTCGCCTATTGATGGGGGGATTCGAAGCTCCTCGTGCCTAAGATTTCTCACAGCAGCAAAAACACTCTTTTGAAGCAAAAATAGAGAGATTTAGCAAGGAGAATAACACAAGCAACAAACATACATTCAAGCCAAGAAATCAAGGTGAAGTTATTGAAGATTGAAGATTGGGGAATCAACTCTTAAGCAACCAAGACAAGAGGAAGAAGAACAACTTAGGGGATCACTTGTTTTGTTTTATTCCTTACTTTTAAGAGATGATTTCGTTCATTATATTTTCATACTTTTGCTTTGATATTCTTGTTTTAAACATGAGCTCATTTCTCTTGATCTAGGGTTAGACGTTATTGAACCTAGTATGTAATTAATTTTGTTTAAACTCTTAGTTATGAACTTTTATCCCTTAATTGATTCAATCTATCTATGTTTAATGCTTTCATTATACTTGATCATTATTTTGATTGTTTAGGAACCATGATAACTTTGACGAAAAGAATCACGTGTTTAGCCTATGGTAGATTGATACATGATCATGGGGTAACATCTATGAGTTCCATCTAGGATAGACATATACCTAAGTGGTATGTATGGTTTAATTAGACTTAATCTTAATAAGTTGCATCTTATTCGGATTACCATAGACATTTAGGTAATTGTTAAGGTGTGATATTATCATTCGATTGTTGACAGAAGCTTATGATGAAATTAGTGTCTAGCCAATCAATTGATAAAAAGAAAAATAACTAAGGGGTTAAAGGGTTCAGTGAACTACTAGGGGATGCGTCGATACCCTAGATTACTTATCAATTGAGTGAATTCTATCTTTAAGTATTTGTAATATTTTAATTAGGTTCAGTTCAATAGCAATAATTTAGTTAGTTAAACTCCATCCTTGAAGCCAGTCTGGATAAAGGTAAAGTAGAGGAATTTTAGTATTCGATTGAAGAAAATAGAAACAATAGTCTCTGTGCGATCGATAATCTGGACTTAGTCGTATATTACTTGATACAAAAAGCGTGCACTTGCGCTAGGTCATTAAAATAGACATCATGACCAAACCCTTCGTAAAAATTGCAGTACTTCCATTGGTTCCCCCAATTTGGGCTATTCTTTATGGTTGAATGATTCTAGAGCCACCCTTTATTTTGATTGGAAAAAAATATTTTCCCATGATGTGTTTAGTGGGATGTAAAATTAGAACTGAGAGACCTCCAAATTTTACTGTGGGCTCGGCTGACTGAGGTTGGGTGGCAAGGGAGGTAGGGGAGCTGAGTGCTCTTTAGGGTGCGGCTTCCTTAGTGAGGACATATGCATTGGTTCTAAGCTTCAAAATCAAGCTTAAGCTGTTCCGAACAAAGTGTAGGGAAGCAAACGACATATAACATCTTTCTCTACTTATTGTATTAACATGTGATCTCTATGGAGATCTAAGTGAGCTACTGGGTCAGTTTTCCCTTCATAGCTAGCAATCTGTAGCATCTTGAACTTTAAAGGCAATCAGGTGCTCTTGATTCCTTCTGTAAAAGAAACCTAGCCTCCATTATAGGATACGATTAAGGGTAACATCATTTGTTTGGCAGATGTCATCCAAATTTCATTGGAACTTATTGAAGTTCTTTAAAAGCTTGGCTGTTGTGGTACTCACATTGGCATCTTCTGCCTCTTTACGGGCTTGGGGCTTGGCGTTAAGGGAGTCCTGAAGGCTACTTATAGGAGCTAGCTTCGGTCCTCTCTCCCTTAAATTTTTGGATCTACTTTTTGTTGTAGAGTGAAGCTCTCTATGGGTTTGAGACGCTAATTTACTCTTGCTAGCCTACCCACTATGCTTAGGCTATTGGGAATAATGACTCCTAGATCATTTAGGGTGAGAGTGGATGAGAGCAGCTTGAGTTGGCCCATAGATCTCTTTCTTCATCCTTTTTTGACCTTTAATGACACTGGTCATTATATGGCATAGCTCTTCAGTAAATTCTTTAAACTACTTTTGGGTAATTGGAGCGTCTCTATTAAGCACCCCACGCGGTAACCTCAAAGTGTTCCATTCTACTTGCTTGAGAAACCTCTGCACAGACTCTTCTAAATCCTTAGCCATTCTCTCAACTGGTAGAGTTTTAGGTAAGGCTCTAGTATCTCTTGACATTTCAGACATGGTAGTGGGTTTATATTCACCATTGGCTAGTTGGACTTGGTGTAACATCTAAAAGTAAGGCTTTTCTTGGATTCCCATAAATAGTGTCAGATGTTAGGGGTTAATTTTCGGCCTAGGGTAGGCTCAGCCCTTAACTAGATTGTGTGAGTGAGAGGGATGATGGGGAAGTTTGAGTTCTTGCTCCTGGGTGCTAAGGGCTATAATGGTGGCTAGGATGGTGGTGGATGTCAAAGATTGAGATGGGGAATAACTGAACTTTGAACTAGAGTTGAGCTAATTGAGGGAACTTGAAGGGACCTGAGGAGCACAACACGAAGGAAATCAAAGGCAGGCACCGATGAGGTGGTCGACGATAACCCTCTGATAGTCAAGTTAGGTGCAAATGTTATGGAAAAGGTTCCCAGGGTTGACTTGCCCTATAGAAAGTGAAGAAATTCTAGAGAGAATGTGGAGAAATTGACTTACTAGAGAGAGAATTTAAATTTCAAAAAATACCAATTGTCATTTACCCTCTTTGTATTCTAAAGACTTAACGTGAGCTTGGAGGGTGCTAGTTGGAGAACTTCCCTCAAAGGCGACACGTGGTTAATTAGTAGTGGCAAATATTTAATATTATGAAGCGTATTTTGGAGAATTTTACTTGGAGGGACATATAGGGGATTTAGCTTTCTCTAACGTTTGGATTACTAGGTATAATTGTGATTGGTCACTTTTACACTTGTCAGCCTTGAGTTAGTGAAGCTTGAGGAGCACTGATAGGTATTGAGGGGTTTTCTAACTCTGTCCCTTTGTGCTTAGTAGAAACAGTGCTGAACTGTTCACCTACCATAGACAGCCTCTGTCTACAGTGTCAGTGGTGTTAACAGCGACCAGTACTCGGAATCTTGATAATGTGGCACTCGGTTATTTGCTTCGCTGAGGATTTTCTTATCCAATCTTATCCCTTAGGTCTAACAGCTAGTTGAGGTGGCATACAAGTACTCCTTTAGTTGGCCCTATGAGTGATGTGGCATGTCCTGGCCTAGTGATAAGTATAATTTATATCTATATTTGAATCTTCCAAACTTAATGATCGGCCAAATTAAATAAGAATATATGTTTTTAATGTTATTTTATAGGTTCTAAGTTAATGGAGCTATTTACAATGAAAAGCCAAAGAGAACGTGTAAAAATATCAAAAAAGCTACAAGAATTGCTACAGTAGATATAAATAGTATTTACTAGAATGCCACACAGCGGCACAGGAACAGTAAGAAAGTGAACAGTATTCACTATTTACAGGGATTGTTCATGTGAACAGTTCCTCCCCCACCCATTTGCAGCGCTAATCGATGCAGAAAATCCCATTTTCCTTACTGTTGCTCTAAATTTGAAACCTATAAAAAGAAAACTAAATGGTTCATTTAAGTGGAGAGGAGGAGAGCACGAAATAGAGAGAAAAACAAAGGATTTTAGTAAGAGAAACACATTGAAGATTGGATTTGGACAAGATTATTAAAGATTGAAGACTTTCTAAGATTTCTCTAAATAGTTCCTTCTTTTCTCTCTATTTTATTTATATTTATTTCAAGTTTGTAATTACGTTTTGTGTTGATTTGAACATGAGTACTTTTATTAACATTTAGATGGAAATAATTGAATATTTCATTATGGATTGCTAGATTATATGTTCTAGGACTTGATGAAACTTTATTGAACACTATGTGTTGATGTTGTTAAGTGATTAATGACTATTTGATGTTTATTCATTTATTCTTTTTATGTGCTTAGTGCTTCTAATTTCATTGAAAAATGGATTGGATGATTTAAATAGTTAGGTTATGTACTTGGGAGAGTTTAATCCATATGTTGGTTGTAAAAAAGAAATAGCTTTGAGTTTGTTGAGTTGAAAGACTAATGAACTGAGGGTAGTCTTATAAAAGTAGCTTAATGCGTGTATGTATAATGGGTTAGATAGGGATATCAACTTAGTTGTTTATGCATAGGATCTCATTCAACACTCGGGAGAGGGAATGAGATTAATTATATACTCTAGACTAATGAATGCATAACATTGGTTGTCAATCGCTAATGACAAAGATCATAAGAACAATAGAGAAAAATTAAGTCACTAGAACCTCGTTGCTATAGATCTCTCATTCATTTAATTTATCGATTTATTTAGGTTAAACCAATTTTTATTTCATAATTCAACTTAGACTTTAGTTTAGTCGTTAGGTTACCAAAACTGTGATAATTAGCATTAATTGAGGATATCAATTCTCGTGGGAACCAAACTCACTCATCACTTTATTACTTGATCATGACCCATTCACTTGCAGTCACAATTCAAGTGTATATAATTTTGCAAACACCTAGGCTGACGTGGCACTCGTTCACTAAACCTTCAGAGATTCTCCTATCTAACCTTATCTCTAGGTGAGATAGTTAGGTCATGTGGCATCCATGTACTCCTCTAGTAGGTCCCGTTAATGACATGGCAAGACTTGAGTCACATTGACATGTGTGCTGCTAATGGATCTATATTGACATGGCAGACACCTGAGTCTAAGTGATGTGTCCTTAGATACAGTGATTGAATGGAGACACGTGGCATAGCTTGAGTCCCAGTTTATAAGCTCAATAGGGTGAGTTAAGGAGGGCCAAGTATTGTAGTTCAGGTTCAGTCTCATTGAAATAGCTTCCTCTAGGGTAAGTTTAGGAAGTTTGAGTTCGGTGTTAGAATGAACTCCCTAGTGTTAAACTGAGTGTCACTACTTTCTATTCAAAAATAGGTTAGTGTAAAGTTGTTTTTGTTGTACCCGTGCTTTGGAAGCACAACATCTAAGCTGCTTGCTGAATGTTTTACTCTATAATTTGATATTTATTAAATATTCTTCGTTGTCCAATTTACAACTAATTTCTCATTTCATAACAGTTGTAAATTCAAAGTCGGAATACTTTTTTAACACATAAATCCTTAGCCTCTATGTCTTTCTAATTGAAGTGATAGAGAGAAAACATAATCATTTTAGGCCCATTTTGTTGCCAAAAAGGGACATGTTAGCATTCATGAAATCTACTGCAAGAAGATCCACAAGCGCCATATAAATCAAGATTCCAAATGCAACGGGGTGGAAAATGCCTTCAGTAATAAGAGCTGTTGGGCTATTCCTTCTGTAAATTTTTGATATTCCAATTCCAATCCCAAGAGGAGTGTTGAGGGACAATAAAATTATCATAGTTGATATGGCTATTGATTTGAATTTTGCCTGCAACATTAAGTTACATATTTCGTGTATATGACCATTTGTATTACTGAGCTTGTCATGTGTAATAAGATTGAATAGAATTGATTTTCTTGGTTGTTTAATTTGAGTCAATTTCATAATTGGTTCAACTCAAGTTCTAATTCATAATAAAATCGAAATAATACCAAAAAGAAGACCTAAATTAGCTAAAAGCTGGCAAATCGATTCTTGATTCCCTTCGATTTATTTTATAAGTTGAATTTTCTTTTAGTTAAATCTAATTTTGGGAAGAACCAAAACAAAATAATTTTGACCACCCTATTATATATCAAGTCCTATCAGAGATGGAATTAAAGTGAAAATAATCAGCTGAGTTTGAATATTAGATGTCCTTGTCAAAATTGATTTTGGTACCATATTAAGTAACAGTTTTAGTCAAAAGTAAAACTTAAGCAATAAAATAAATTTAGCTTTAGCAATAACATATAAAGCATTAGTGGACTTGATTATCTTGAAATTTTTTTTTATTTGAAGTTTTTTTATTTAGAATTTTCATGTCAATTACCAATTTGCTCTTACATACTCTTTCAATTAACGAAGTTTGAGAAAAATCAAGAGATAGTCAGCTAAAAAGATAAAACTTTGTTTGGCTTGGGAAGAAATTGAAGCAATCAACAATAAAATTATAAATTTAGTTTGGTCTAGGAGAAATTATGCTTACTTATTTTTTTAATACAAGTAGCTATAAGATTTGTTATGACTTTTTACTACTGTTCGATCGTTACTGAGGCTTTTGCGTCTGATCGCTGGTCGTGTTAGATTCTTAAGAATCACCAATGTCCTTCCTTGGAACTTACAAAAAATTGGGTTGCCAACGATAAAAAATTGGTCGCTGTAGTCTATGCTCATCAGATAACCAATCCTAGATAAGAATGATTTAAGTGTGCAAGCTTATACCTAGTAAATGAAAAATGTGCTTGCCTAGGGATTGAATCAATTGCACACTCCTCGGGTCCAAAAACACTTGGGGAATAATTTGGACCTCGTAATCACCCACGAATTAACATGCTAGGGCCAAAGTAGAGCACTATATCATGACTGAACACATAAACAGAAGAGTCTCCATTATACTTAGCCAAAATCTTTCCAAGAACATTTGTACCCCTGTTCGGTATACAACTTACACTCATTGCTCATGCTTAAATGGTATCAGACTTAATTTCCTTTACAAAATATTTAAACTAGAAAGGTTAAATCAATTAGCCAAATGTTGGCTCAAATCAGTCCATTTTACAGCAGAGTAACTAAACTAAGCCTATATTAAACACTTAGCTAAATTTTTAAACAATCTTATTTTAAGTGCTTATCATATTTAGATCTTAAGGTTTATTTGATATCATGAAGCCAGACAAGAACACCTATTCAACAAAAACACCAAACGGACATACCCATATGAAAACACACATTCTGAACAATTGTCATTCAAGATAACAATAAAAATTCCAAGAAAATAAATGGCACTCAAGCTAAAATATTCTATTATTATGATCAGACTCAAGTATAAAGGGGTAGAGTAGTAAAATTACAAAAGAAAAAAAAAGATAAAACTATCTTAAGCCGTAGGCAGCGGTGGGAGCTTTTCGTTCTTGACGAGAGCAGAAAGATCATTGCTGTCAGTTGGAGGTGAAGGAGGCACATCTTGAGGTGAGCTCGAAGGAGTAACTTTGAAAACCTTCTGAGTGATCTTAATGATCAACTTGAAGCCAATTGTATTTTACTGAGGCCCCCCGGTCTCTAAGTCTATAACATACACGGGGTGCTCAATTTTAATCTCCTCAACTACCTGCTAGCTGGCGAGTGCATCTTTCAACAACTTGAGATCAAGATATGGGTAATGTGCCTTAAAGAGATTGTCATATTTCCTAAAACAATGATTGACCCTTTCGAGAAATTGGTCTTTAGAATCACCTTGAGCAGCAACGTGATAAGCCTCAACCTTTTTGGTTAGCTCATCCTTTTTTTTTTTGCGAGAGAGTATAGAGTAGTCCTCACATAGGGTCTTTACTATTGTTTGAGACCCATCAGCCTCTATTTTTAGTTGGTGAATATCCTTTAGAAGAGTAGTAGGCTTCATGATAGCCTCCTCGACCTCAGCTGCATACTCCTTCAGCACTTGTTCACTCTTCTTCACCTTCTTGATTGGCTTAGATAGAGATTCTCGAAGCTGAGTGATATAAACTTCGACTTTTCTTAACCTCTGCCCATCCTTAATGGAACCCGAGATGTCTTCTCAATGCTAGGAGAGGACAAAGGCCGCCTACAGAAAGGAAAACAGTTAAGCCTAAACACTATAACTAACAAAATGGAAATTTATATAAGTCATGAAACTTACCTCAAGCCATATTAGAGGGCCTTGGTCCCGTTTTACCATGAAGTCACATCTTTGCATATTGCCTTCATTGTGCGTTCCCCTTCCTTATTAGGGCATGACGGGCCCATACAAATCCCTCTTACTAAGTGATATGTCAGAAAAAATGGAGGTAGAAGAGCCAAAACTCATTTGAGGCCCATCTGAGCTTGGGAAAGTCAGAGGAGTCGTCGTAGAACACTTTGATAACATTATGCCTAAAAAATGGTTTGTCCTAGAGCTTGACTGTCGAGGTAGTGGGGGTGGAGTAGTGATAAAATTAGAAGTGCCGATCGGTCTTTTTTACTTTGGGCTTAGCAAAGGAAATTTCTTGCCCATCCTTTTAACTTTTGGGGTAGTGACCATTCTGCTTTTCAGCTTGAGTGGTGCCATAATGTCCCTCAGCCCAAAATCCAAGGTTAAGCTAGCCCTCTTCCTATTGTTGTCACCTGATCAACTATTGTTACAATGGAGCATAACAGAATTAAAGTGTTAGCTGATCACTATCAAATCTAGTCGACCATTATCAAATGAAAGTAAGAAAAATAACAAAGTATAATGAGGTTACCTATTTTCTTCCTACTCCTTCCTATTCTTGTAACTTTAATAATTGGACTGATCAAGCCTAAGTTCTCTAAGCTTACTGAGATAGAATGTCCTCAATTGATCCTTTGTACTTTAAAACATTATAGACTTTACACTAGTCTACTAGGGAAAGAACAAGCTTTAACGATTAGAAAGTTGTTAAAATATTGAAAACAAAAGAGGTTAGAAACAACCTTTAGTCTATAAAAACATAAGAACAAATGACATTTTACAAAATTGGAGTTGAAAAATGTAAGGGCATGACCACTCCCCAATATCCTCGAGTGGTCTCAATCTTACTCTCTACTAGCAAAATATCAAAAGCATTTACAAATATACTTTCTTGAGAGAAAATTTTTTATAGGGGCATACTTCCCCTTATTCTAATCAAATTTTGCATTGCTCTAATAAAATTGTTAAAGCTCGGAAAGGTGGGCTTAGTCTAATTAGCTTTTGACCACATGACATAAATCTTAACCAGTATTCTCTAAGAATTTAGATTTAATTGGCAAGGCACTATATTTAGTTGGGTAAGCATTCAGATGAAGTAGGGTTGGATAGGTAATCTTAGCCTTAACTTGAAAAAGATTAGGTTGAGAGCCACCTTGCAAACTGGAGGAGCACTAACATATTTACCTTCTTTGGGGGCACTTATTGTGACACTGGTAAATATTTGATACCTAGTCCTTAGTGTCTCAAAATCCACCGACTTCATACTAGAAGGATAGTTGGTGGGGTAGTCCAATTCATATAGGACCTCATCATCAGTTTAGGGAGTGCTCTTATTCTTTTTCTTTATCCCATTTGCTTACTCCTTGGCAAGCATCCTCCTATGAGGGATGTTAGTTGGCACTTCCTGGTAGCCCACCTCTCCACTCATAGCCCTTTCTAAGTCCTCTTAGGAAATTAATTCAACATCAACATCTCCCTCATTTCTTAGCTTTTTAGCTAAATATTGTAGTTCTCAGCTCTTTTGTACACTCTTAGTTATAACTCCTTAAACTAGGCTACTCTTAGCATTTAAGTGACCACTAAAATCACTAGATTCTTGACCAGATATATTCTATGGGTCATTAGTTTAATTCTTACTTGAAGATATTTTTGTATTAATAAACTATGAAGAACTAAGAACAAAATATGTAGTAAAACCCAGAAAAATAACTCAAAAGTAAAACAACAAAAGGCAAGAACGAGAGAAAAGTTTACTTACTTATAAACGAAATCACTAAAGTTGAAGAGAATTGTATCTAAATGCAGAGATTCTCTCTCTATAAACCATAATTTTCTTTCTCTAAAATAAAATTCGAATGACCAAAAATGACTAAAGAAGGAAGTTATGCAATATAGTGCTCAGGAATATCTCAACCTTTGAAACGAGTTCTAACAACCGGGATCTACTCATGAGCAAGGAGTCCCTTAATTGATAAGCGCTAGTTAAGAAATCATCTTGATCATCCAACAATGACCAATGACTCAAGAAAAACCCACGTCCATAAAACCTAAAGTAATGCAACTGTTCAACTAATAACCACATGATGCACATTTCTCAAAAGGTCATTTGCATTAAATACACTTGGTACCAATTTTAAATCAGAAAATATTAGCCTTAAGACCACCCTCCAAACAAAAAAATTATCACATGACTTAAAGCACACATATGATAAACACCAAACAAAGAGCATATTATTATGCTCAAGGACTCAGTATAAATTCGAGGATGTTTATCGAGTTGAACATTATATAGATTTTTTTATTATTAACTATTCAACATTAGAAATCGAGGGACCTTGTTGTCTTTGAGGTTCTGGGCCAGGTTCACCAAGGCCTTGAGGCCACTTAAAGGCTCATCTCACCAACCCACTAAGGCCTAGAGAGGCCAAAGTCCAAAACCAAAGACACATCAAGGTTTACTAGATCTCCCTCAATACACTTTACTTCATGATCAATGAGTGGTCAATCTACAATAACGAAGCCCTCTTAGTGGGTGAGCAGTCCTTAACTTACAACTGGGGAGCTTCTTCTTGTTAAGAACGATCAGCTTTCAATCTACAACTGAGGAGCTCTCTTTATGAGGCCAAGCATTGTTGACTTTGAAGACTCCTCCATCTAAGCTAAAGAGACGAAAGATAAGTAAAATACAATGCCAAAGAGATCGAAGATGAGTAGAACATGACATCAAAGAGTCTAAAGATAAGTGAAATATAACACTAAAGAATTCAAGGATAGATAGAACACTCGAAGATTGAGGAGTCTGTTCGAGGCTCAAACTATTCTAATATATATATAGGGGGTATTTCTCACACAGGGGGATAATCATTATTTTTTAAGCATTATAAGCACTTTTATTCTTTCTATACATAAAAATTGCTAATATTTATTTAGTAACTCTTTTTTGACTTAAACATAAGAGGATTTTTGCTAAAGTTTACCACTTACATAGCCATAAACTGATATTGTTTTTGTAGTAAATAAGTTTTAGTTACCATGAGATCTTTGGGAATAACAATAGCAATCCATCATTAGAACTATTTCCTCATAAATAGAAATTCAACTAGTGACTGAAGACTTCGAATTTGAGTCCAAATTTGATTAAAAAACCCAAAAATCCATTATCAACAATATCTTTTGCGAATACCACTAACATTGTTTAGGAGTTTTTTATATACATCCTAAGCATTTTTCTAATGGAATAATATATCCCAAGTTAAAAATTCAAAAAAGCTCATTCTTCATCAATAATTCTTGTAGTAAGAGAAGCTTGCTTTCTTCTGTTTTACGAAAGAGATTGATCAAGTAACCGTAGTATACTAAACATCTATGGCGTTGACAACAATTTCCTACCATAATTCAGCCCCAAAATTATGTGCAACTTTTTGCTGTTACTGAAGTTGGACAAATGACAACAATAATGATTGTAGGGGTTAATCTATAGCTTGAATTAATGATAATGAGTTTGTTTAAAGATGTATTTCCCCTTTTTCTTTTCTTCTTTATTCTTTTGTGGTTAAAATCCAGGCATTCTTTCAACGATGATATTCTTCTGAAAATCTTCACTCGTCAATGTACCTTTATCCAATAAACTTCTGACGTGTTCTTTTAGATATCAAAATTTTATTAAATATATACATAAAACCTATATAAGCTCAAATTTTATACACTTATTTTTACTAATTAATTTCTACATAACTTAAAATCAAAAGAGCAAAATCAGGGTTAGTTTTGTATAGAGTTGTTCGAGATATGCTTTGGAAGCATAATGGTAAAGTATTTGATGAACATAACTTTCCCTCCTTAATTAGGCATTTAGCAAGTATTTTCCTTCCTCCCGTAGCTATTGTTTCTATTTCATAACAATTATATATTTAAAGCCTTAGCACCTCTATATCAAACAAAACCTTAGTCTTTATGATTTCTTTATTACGGTGGCAAAGTGAAAATGTATTCATTTTAGGCCCATTTTTCCGGAAGGGACATGCAACCTGAGCCTAAGAAAGAAAGATGAGCTGCAAGCTGCAACTTTGGATTGGTTTGCATTTTAGGATTTATGAAATCTGTTGCAAGAATATCCAAAGGCGCCAAATAAATCAAGATGCCAGATGCAGCAGAGTTCAATATGCCTTCAATAATAAGAGCTGTTGGGCTATTCTCTTTGTAAACTTTAGATATCCCAATCCCAAGAGGAGTGGTGAGGGAGAAGAAAAGTGCCATAGCTGCTATGGCTGTAGATTAGAATTCTGCCTGCACCAAATAATTTTAAATAAGAAGCAAAAATTAATATCTCACGTATAAAATCACATGTACTAATGAGCTTATTATGTGTATTAAAATTGAATTGAACAGAACTAGTTCAGCTTGTTTCAGCTTGTTACTATCAAAGAAGGACCAAAGATTAAAATTGGGATTGATGTACCCGATAAATGCATCCCCTTCAAAGAACTGATGGAAAGTCATGGCAGCCACAAGAGGCTTCATTGTTTTTACACTTTCAGAAGCACCCAGCGAGATCCCAACGACCACTGAATGCACCACAATCCCCATCTCAAATACCCACACAAAATTCAATTGCCAAAAGAAAAAAAAAACATCAATCATAATATCATTATACACAGTACCAAAAACAGGGAATAATAATTCAGCCTTCTTGAGCTGCAAAAAGACAAAATCTATGCAATTGAAAAATATGAGAAACATTCATAAATATCGTACCTGTGATACAATACGGCATCGGAAAAGATTAGAAGGGCCAGAACCAGAAGCACCGGATGGGAAAGCAGAGCCATGAGCATGGCCACGAGTGGCACGTGTATGCACATGAACATGACCCTCATGCTCTCCATGCAGCTCCTTGTCATAATGAACAGGCAAAGCCTTTCCAAAATGCGATCTCTTATAACAACCTGTCTCAAATGTATCAATCATCATCGTTAAACTCGCAGCAAGCATTGCCGCAAACCCTGTGAACGGAAAATATTGCCATGGCTTTTGTAAACAAGGGCTAATCAAACTCTCGTATGCATCGGGTAATTTATGAGTATAATTTTGACATATATTATGACCCTAATTTTATCTTAATAATTATCTATTTTTAAGTAAATTCAGAATTATTTATGTTTTGATTGTTAATTTTACAGGTTTTAATCATATTGAGATGGGAATAGAAACTAATGGAAGATATAAAGAATAATTTGGAGACAAAAGAAAGCCCCTGAAAAATAGGGACCAAAATGAAAAAAATACAAAACTGGTGATGAACGCCTTAATTTTAAGTTCCACAACGCCCCAGCTTTCTTATATCAATGAAGAACACCCTTAATTCGTTAATGATTGCTCCAGCGTTCACGCATCAATGAAGAACACCTCTACGTGGAGGACAGCAACACTGGAGCGAAATTTTGGATCTAGAACGCAAAGCCCTAGCATTTACAGTGAAATGCCGCAGCACTACTAACACCCCCGCGTTATTGTATTGAAATGCCCCGGCGTTGGGCTAACACCGACACGTTCTTGGTGTAACGCCCCAACATTGGTGTACAACTATAAAAATATTACATTTTGCCCCTTGGAGTAATTTTTGTCGGACCTCTTCGAAAAACACCTACAATTTTCTCAACCCAAACACCTTCCTAACCCAGAAACGACCCTTAATTAATAATCGAACACGAAAACAATAATCAAACGATATTTGGTGGAGAGATTACACAAGATCAACCCAATCAAGATCATTTTGGAAGGTCAATTCTAGATCAATCCTTAAACTTGTACGTCATTTGCTTCAATATTTACTGGTTTGATCTGAATTTGTATATCATGTTTATATTTGTAGTTGATCTTGATATTATTATCATGTTGATCTAAGTTTAATTTGTAGGATTATAGCCTTGATCTTAATATGATGGATTAATATGTTTAAAAGGATTATTGTGAACTCAATTCTTATTCAATTTGTTGGATCTTAATGCCTTTGATATACTGGCCATATGTCGAATGAATTGATAATGATTAAATAAACCTGGAAAAGCATTTAATTATTAAGCCCGTGACAACTTGATACATGATCACAAAGTGGCATTTGTGAGTTTCGATCTAGCATAAAAATATACCTAAATGACATGTATGGTTAATACAACTAGTGCTTAATGAATCTTGATCTATTTAATTACCATAGGAATATAAGAAATTAATAAATTTTAGTATAATCACTTAACCATTGGAAGAGGCTTGTGGTGAGATTAATGTTCTGACCAACAATTAAATTGAGAGAATAATAATCAAAGCGCCATTGTTTGAAAAATCATATTAAGTGATAACTATAATCCTAGATCTTTGTTATATATCGTCAGATTTGTTGTCGAATTTAATTGTTAATTATAGTTGATAACGTAGATAATTTTTAGTTTAAAGTTTTATCAAGCAATTCAAAATAATCAATCTTTTGGATAAAAGTGAGAAGATATAATTTTAGCAATTTGTTAGAAATACAATAAATTCCTTATAGGATCGATACTCTATTAATTCTATATTATGTGTTTTCGATAGCTTACACTTGCGCTTAATATAGAAATAACCCATCAGTAATATAGGGACAAAATCGGTCACAAGAATCACACCGGCGGCCAGTGACTTAATTATCAAGAGGAGATCGCTTTCAGGACGAAAACTTGAAGTGTTTTTGCCAAAGATTGAAAGAGAAACTCCAAAAGCTCTAACAATCAAAATCGATAGAATTGCAGCGCGTTTGTATGTCAAGGCCCTACTTTTAGTACTGCTACTATTGATGGGTGCAGAATCATCACATTGGCATTTTAAATAATGTTACGAATATCAAGTCATGCACTTCAATTTGACACCTCTAGGCATCAACTAAGCCACAACCTTAATACCCCTTTTATTCTATGCGCAGCGAAAAATCATAACTTGATACTATAAGAAGGAACACATAAGATTAACATACCAATAAAGATAAAGAAAACAAACCAATTAACAAGATGCAAGATATACGTGGTTCGGCCCAAAATTGCCTACGTCCACGGAGGATCTATGATCCAGCTTCTTATTATTGAAATAGATCACTAAGTATATTCTTACATCATCAATAATCCTACAAAACCCCTTAGTATCTCCCATAGAGACCTCTAAGTATTTACCCTTGATCACCATAACTCCCTAAGACCTCTTAGTATCTCCTTATAAGAGATTTTTACAAAGAACACAAGAATAGCCCGAGCATCTAAGGAAAAAGGATCTATGGTGTTTCTATTTTATTCACTCAAAGAACCTAAAGAAAAAACACTTCCCAAAGGTTACACCCTAGTGCACCACGTACTTAGTGCCTACCTAACTCATCTATTCTCTTTTATGGTTACTTCTTGAAACTTTAGATGTTTGATATTAAATAAAGGTTTACAAGTGTTTATATAGGATGTATTTCGTACCTATTAACCATATTCCTTATTGGAGTAAGAGTCCACTTGTTTTGAAAATCTAAAACTTCCCAAAATTCAAAATTTCGAACCAAAACGAACATTCTAACGCGTCTGGGCACCGTGGCGCTGGCCCTTCTCGCGTCCACCACCACGGCACTAGGTTTCTGTGTTGAGCGCTGCCGCGCTCAACCTTGGGCGCCGCGGTGCTGGTAGCTTCTCCTGCGATTTCTTCATTTTCTTCGTGTCTTTAAGTCCCGTTTCACTTCCCCCTTTGTGTTTCACACGTCTTAGACTTCTCTATTGTGTCCCACAATTTATAGACTTCTTGTGACTCTCCACTTTAATATTCATCTCAAACCTTATCCAACCAAGATTGTTGAATCACCAATTTTCCAACAAACCCCTCCTTGATTCAAAATCTCTCTCCATGAAGCTAATCATCTTCACTGCTCATTGATCAATGCTCACTAACATAGTCTATAAGTCAAGTCTTAAACTTAACTAATGCTCTTGCGACTACGATCTTCAAAGATTCCTGAATACTGATGTCTAGAGTAGTTCAATGTTGTGATCTTCTATGTCCCAAAGACACCATGACCACAACCCTTAATGGTGAAAACACATTCTTACCATTGCTATTCTTTTCACACATTCTCTTTCGACCCCTGCCATAAAGTGATATATCAAAAGCTGCTTTATGGTCTGTTTCAAATCAACAACCCTATGTTGATCCCATTCTAAGCACTTTTCTATAAACACATAGCCTCGTTCTGTGCTTTATCACTCTCCGATCCTTTTGCTTCCCATTTAATATTCCTTCCTTATGCCTTCCATGAATCTCTCTATTTTGATCTAGCAGTCCCGAGTCTTCTAGGTCTTTATGAGATGAGGAATCAAATCTCATACCTAGTCCCTCCCTTGTCTTTTTCATTATGTAGTCTTTATCTAATTCTACCAATCCTCTATGACTTACCATAAGCCATATTACTCCAATTAATGAATAACGATTCTCCATGACTCATATGAAAACACTACCCTAGATCCAAAAAATAGTTCATCCATCAGACATTTATTCCTCCAGAAGCTCTTATGCAATCAAGGTCTTTGCCGAGTCATCCAACAGACTTGCAAATCCACATTCCTTCTATCTTTGACTTTCTCTTAGGACTATCCCTTTGAATGCCCTAGACACCTTTTAGATCTGCCTTTCAATTTTGATTGTTCTTCTTTTTTCATCTTTATTTTGTGTCCAATTTGAATGATTCTTCTAACTATGACCTATATGACACCATCTTCTTGGTAGTCTTCTTCAAGAGTGATCTCTACTTCAAAATCCTCCAGCAAGGCCATCATATTTTCCTCTTTCAAATAATCATCTTCCCTATTGTTCTTCTCTTATATTTGTGAGTCCCCATGGTTGACAACCTTTGCTCTGCAATCTAATACTGCTGTCTATGCTCTACAATCTAGACTTCAACCCATGCTTTGATATCAATTTGGACTTCAACTCAAACTCTGATACCAGTTTGTTGCGAATATCAAACTATGCACTTCAATTTGACACCTCTATAGCATCAACTAAGCCACAACTTTAATACCCCTTTTACTTTATACGCAGTGAAAAACCATAACTTGATACTATAAAAAAAACATATAAGATTAACACACCAATAAAGATAAAGAAAACAAACCAATTAATAAGATGCAAGATATACATGGTTCGACCCAAAATTGCTTACGTCCACGAAGGATCTATGATCCAGCTTCTTATTATTGAAATAGATCACTAAGTATCTTCTTACATCATCAATGATCCCACAAGACCCCTTAGTATCTCCCATAGAGACTTCTAAGTATCTATCCTTGATCATCATGACTCCCTAAGACCTCTTATTATCTCCTTATAAGAGATTTTTATAAGCAACACAAGAATAGCCCGAGCATCTAAGAAAAAAGGATCTATGGTGTTTCTCTTTTATTCACTCAAAGAACCTAAAGAAAAAATACTCCCCAAAGGTTACACCCTAGTGTACCACGCACTTAGTGCCTACCTAGCTCCTCTATTATCTCTTATAGTTACTTCTTGAAACTTTAGATGCTTGATCTTAAACAAGAGTTTACAAGTGTTTATATATGGTGTATTTTGTGCTTATTAACCATATTCCTTGTTGGAGTAAAAGTCCACTTGTTTTAGAAGTCCAAAACGGACATCCTGACTCGTCTGGGTGTCGTGGCGCTGGCCCTTCTCGCGTCCACCGCCGCGGCGCTGGATTTCTGTGTTGAGCACTGCAACGTTCAGCCCTGGCCGTCGCAGCACTAGTAGCTTTTCTCGCAATTTCTTCGTTTCTTTCGCGTCTTCAAGTCCCGTTTCACTTCTCCCTTCGTGTCTCACACGTCCTAAACTTCTCTATACGTGTCCCACACGTTCTAAACTTCTTGTGACTCTCCACTTTAATATTTATCTCAATTTTTGTCTAAATAAAATTGTTAAATTACTAATTTTTCATAAAATAAATGAAGGGAGGAGTTAAAAACAAAAAAATACAGAAGAGGCAAAACTTTTCTGTTAAGCTTGTTCACGCTTTAAATTAACAATCAAAGAGGAACAGTGACCGAGCTGCATTATTAGATAGAGTTGATCAGTGACAACGTTAGTTTTGATCAGTTGTGTATTTATAGTATGAGAAAAAGTTGGGCAGAGCAGTGATTCAGAATCAGAAAGAAAAAGTGTGAAATGGTGACATGAAAGTGCAAGGAGTGAGGATGTGATTGGCCTGCGTTTGACAAGTGTCTGGTTAGCAAACTAAATGATGACATTATGAGTTAACATCTGTTGGACCACGACTGTGTGATGCTTCATTAACAATAGAAGACTGTTGTTTTCCAAAAGATTTAGATATATCAGACTCAGGATTGGCATGCTCCCTGTACTCATATGATGCTTCATTAACAACGCAAGACTTTTCTTTTACAGAAGCCATAGACAAATCAGTCTCCAGAACACATTCACTGGCCATCGAGTGTGTTTTATCAGTTACCACTCCACAAGAATCCACTTGCTCATGACAATCAAAGGAGGAATCAGCAGTAACACAAATCTTGCTTTGATAATCAGAGTAATCAATTTCATTAACCTCAACCTTAATGTCAATTGGTTCAGCTTTAACTATTACCATCGCACTTAGAGATGAAGTAGACATGCAGCTTCTAATGCACTTCCTCTTGCCCTTCTTTTTCTTTGAAATTTTAGACTTCCAGCTAATGAGGGGCTCCTTGAGATCAAATTCATCTTCGTTGGTTTCCAAGTTAGCATGATCTTGCTTTGAAGAGAAGAAATTCTCAGAAATTCCTTTGCGCATAACAGCATCATCAGCACATTTCCTTTTTTTGCTTTGCAGCTCTCCTTAATCTGTTTCAGCGTTATATTGCCAAAAGTAAAACAATCCAAGTTATTGTTTTTTTCCTTCATCACTATCGCTAAAATTAAACTCAAAAGTATCACAGCTAACTGTTCTCCTGTCTGCCATAGATGGGCATGAACTTTCAAACTCATATTTTGGCCAGATTGTTGTTGAATCGTGATGTTCAGCATCTCCAGCTTCATATATTTCTTTGACATTCTTAAATGTGAGCACAGGCCTCCCACGAGTGTTCACATTCAAGAGTTTAACAACCGAACTACCTTTAATAGCTTGGACAAAGTGCAAATGACTGTAACTCCTCAACTCCATTAGATCAAAAGAAAGCTCTTGTCCTTCTTGTTACTGCATAAATAAGACCTAAATGTTTATCCTGCAACGTAGAGAAACTTGTAATTAAGCTGAACAAAGTAAAAAATCTTTGCAATAATTTTTAGTCTTGCCAAAGACATTATTCAGCCACTTGTGACTTAATAGATAAGAAAGAAAATTAAGAAAAATCTTGGCACATCCCGGTTGTGTATTAAACAAGAAAGATGAGTTCAAGCCTGCTAATTACATTGCAACACACATAAAACTCTTTGAGTAGGTGAGATGTAACTCTATCAAAAGTTATGGCACGAATCCATAATTACGGGGAAACACCGCTCATGCACATAACAATACCCAGTGCTTTTCTGCCCACTGAAACAAAGTGGATCTAACATAAAGACAATCTAAACACAAAACCAAGCCAGAAATCCTTTGTTGACGCCATTATTAACTGGCATTTGGAATTTGACTTAAAAAGAAAAAGAAAAGGTGCACAGAAACCAAAAGGTCCCTGCCACAATCAGAAAGTAAATCCAAAATCAGAAATCCAATGAAACTCTAAAGTTAAGATTTCCATTGATAGTGTGCCACAACAAAGCAGCACGAAATTAGAACAAATCAGATGACAGTAAAATTAAAACAACACAAAAATTGAACAATTACCCTAGCTCCATAAACCAACCAATTGACATATGCAATCACCACTATCGACTATCAATAAATGTGCACATGATGTGAGATCTCAACTATAAAACCCTAAATCTGCGGAAAAGGATAATAAACAAACTGTCCTACACGCCAGAAAAAAATCTTCTAGGAATTAAAAAAAAAAAGCTATTAAAATTGGAGTCGCCAATAGCAGATGTAATCTATGGATATAACTTCACATTCCGATAGATAATCATCAAGTTCACAAATTAAATAAAATCAAAATACACCTGATAAAAACTCACCTCAATCGACGGTTAAGATTCGCCAAAAGGGAGATCGTTGGGTGCGAGCTCGTGAAATGACTAATGAGAGCTTTGGCGAGAGAATTGATAGAGAGAGAATGGAGTGATAGAGAGAGAACGCTAGGGCTGGCGCGTAAAATAGAAAGGACAAGATTGTCAAGGTCGCGCCAAGGGATTTGGCGGGACTTGGCGTATTCTGAATACAAATTACACAATTTGATTAAAAACAATTGCGTGCTCCTTGCGCGTACGGTCCTCTGAATCCCTCGTTGTCTCGTTGTCGTTGACTTCATCAACTAGATTGATCCCTTTCGCTAGATCTATCCGGCAGCAAGTGGGCTGAAGTTGTAACAAAACTCTTGATGAACGGGCTGTATATTATAGTTTCTACCCATTACGCCGGCCTGGGTTTGTATTTACTTTTTAAGATAAAATACCCGACGGTCTTTAAGGCGAAGATGGGCCTCGACTTGGTCCATTAGAATTTTCATTTTCCTGTATTACTTATGATTGAGAACTAATAATAGTGTCTGGTTAGCAAACTAACTGCTTATAATGAGAATGACTTGATAGAAACCGACTCTATTTGGGGAAGGTCTATCACACACGACTGTGTGATGCTATATTATTCTCTTTTTTGCATTTACATATTTTATGTTTTTCAGAATTATAAGTGCTTGAACTTTTTGTTACAATTATTAATTCATGAATTATATTTAAAATTGTTTAGAATATAATAAATATTTTGAGACTTATCGGGAAAAAAAAAACTTAAGATATATAAAGATAAATGGGAGAAATGTATAAGTGGCCGTAATGTAGAAAATTCCAATCCTAAACCAAATGTAACTTATATATTTTTTTTAAAAACCAAATATTGTTCAAGTTTTGTTATGTTCATTGTTTGTGAGTATTATTTGATTCAATTGGTAAAGCCTCTTTGATTGAAATAAGAAATTTGGTGTATAAACTCCGATCAAACTAAAATAGGAAGAAATTTAGTTTATATTTAATCAAAACAAATAAGAAATTTCACAATTCTATAAAATTGAATAAAAATTAGATCAATTATTTTACATAATTGCTATTTCGTTAGGGTTAGGATTAAAAGAAAAAAAAAAAAAAAAGAACCGGCTTGTGGTATGTACTAATAACTAATTCTTTGCTTGATATTATCTAGATTAGGGTACTAATCAAGATACACTATATTAGTCAGATTATTGTAGCAGCTATTTTTTTTTTTAAAAGAAAATTAATTAAATTATGAGTTGAGAAGTTACGAGGTGACACAAAACGTATGTAGGTAAATAGGAGGATAGAAAGAGAGAGAGAAAAAAATATTAATAATATAAGATTTCACTGTATAAATTATGAGTCATCTTCTATAAAATAGTGTAATAAATTAATTAAAAAGAAAGTGTAATTGTAAAGAATATTAGTCAGAAGATAATTAGAATTTTCCAAATAAAAAATCGTGTAATTTTTTTTATTGTTATAAGAAGTAAATTGAAAATTTTATTTTATAAGCTAAATTTAAATTAACTCAAGGTTGGATAGCTAAAAGCAAACTTAAAACAAATCTTATATAAAGACTTTGGGTCTGAGGATTTTTAATAAATTCCTTCTCGTTCTCTTGAGATAGAAAGAGAGAGATGTAGGGAATGAACTTAATTCTTCTTTATTATTTCTAGGTAAAATAGAGAGATGTAGATAGGAAATCTAATTCTTCTCCGTTCTCTTTATAAAGAATGAGAAAAATATAAAGAGAGGAAGAATGACGATTTAAAAAAAGAAAATTTTTTAAAGAGAAAAAAGTGAGGAAATATATTAGAATATTTTTACAATTATATTTCATGTATTATTTTGAGTTGTAATGCAGTGTTGGACATATTATTCAGCTCAAGAAAGTGAATATAAATTCATGAGAATCGAATTACTATAAAGGTCTTATGTTCTTTTTTAGTTTTTTTTTTTACTAGATATTAATTTTAAATTCTTAATTATTTAAGTTTTGAATTAAACTTGCAAATTTTCAACAGTAATAAAGCATCAATTAATGAGTTGTTCATAATAAGAGAAAACTCATAGAACAAAAAAATCAAGAGCTTTGAGCCAATAAAAATTACAAAAATTAATTTAGCCAAAACATTTCATTAAATACTACTTTAGATAATTTAGACATAACCATTAATGGTGAAGAAGGGTTAGCCAAAACAATTTCATTATAATGACTTTAGAAAATTTAGACATAGCCAAAAGAATTGACTTAGCTAAAAATTTCATTAAAAATATATTTCGTTGAAACTTTATAATGTGTTATTTTGAAAATGAAAAATTTTAAAATTTTATTTTTCAATTTTCGTATCAAGTTCCACTTTTTATTTGTTTCTAGTTCAATTTTTTTTTACAGGGAGAATGACTTTATTTAATAGGAAGAAAAATCAGAAAAAATACATCAACTTAGGATGTGCAGTAACGTATATACCCAAACATTTAACATTATATTAGAAGTCGCCCATTTAGGAAACAAAATGGAGAAATGTACACAAATAACCCTTTTTTAAATGGATATATTTTTATAGTCAAAAAGTTAAAAGGTAAATTTTATTAGTTACAAATTTAATTTTCTGACCATATCACCCTCAAATCCACTGACACCACTCAATACTTACTCAAATCTTATTTTCAAAAGTACTAAATCAGGTATTTGTGTTGTGATATTTGAAAATTTAAAATAAAAACAAAAAAATTGGAAAATAGAAATCTAGAGAATGGCCAAAAAGTGGTTTTTTTTTTAATTCATTTAATTTTTTTGGGTATTTTCATAGGAAATGATGAAAAATGAGTAAATTTGAAATAGTATAATTTAAAAATAAGTACATTTGATTGAAAATGATCGAAAAATGATAAAAACAATAGGTAAAATTTAGCAAACATCATCGAAGAAGATGACAGAGAAAGTTGTATTTCGCGCTGCTTGACACACGTGCATCAAGCACCACAAGACAACCCACGTGTTCATAACTCACGCCTCGTACATGCTGGCATGCCCCATGGGATCATGCCACGTGGAAGAAAAAGAAAATTATAAAAAATCCAAAACAAATGTTAAAATCAGTCAATAATAAATAGTAATATAAATAATAATTATAATTAGTATTTTATAGTAAGAAAAAAATAATAATAATAACTATAGTATTAATAAAAAATAATAATGGGGTTAAATTTAAAATAATAATAATTATAATGATATAAATGTAAATTAAATAATGATAACAATAATAATATTAATAAAATAAAAAATAAAAAAGGATACAATAGTAAATAAATTTATTATAATTATTATGATAAATAATAATAATATAATAATATAATTAGCATAAAATTAGGAAATAATAAATTAAAAATATCCTCAGAAAATATTAAATTTATATATTTCTCCAATAGAAATAATAATTAAAATAATAGTAATATTAATTATATAATTATTATAGTAAATCAAATAATAACAATTAAAGTTAAACAACAACAACAACAACAATAATAATAATAACAATTAATATGAAAGAGTGAAAACCAAATAGTAATAATAATAAATTTAAAAAGTTGATTACAATTCCCTTATTATTTTATTTATTAGTATTTATATTAATATAATAATAATAATATTTGTTGGGGGTAAAGTTTAATGACACTCTGCCTAATCCAACACATAGCCTAGTCTAGCACTCAAGCTCAGATTGCTTTCTGAGTAGCCCAGTCCAAAACGAGCAACCTAGTGAGACCCGTGTTAGAATACGTGTTAGTACTCATTACTTATGTCAAAGAACACATCACAGGACCTTAAGTACCTATCACATTATCAAGGGCCCACTAACAGACTTACACCTCAGCACAACTTAGGTCTCGACATATGGAACCTTTTAGAGGAGCACCTGGACGTAAAGTCATCTAGTTATCTGAAAGGATAAGGTTAGATAAAAGGAAGCCCAAAGAGCCAATGAGCGAACGCCACGTCAGCTAGAAATAGAACTTTGTCTCATGTTGACACTATTAATACTGTTGACACAGTACATAGAAGATATCTAGAGTAGTTGAACAGTTCAACATAAGACTCATTGAACTCACCAACTCAAGCTTACAACAGAGTCAGGTAACCCATTAGTGCTCTCAGATTTCACCAACTCAGGTTGACAACTCCAGAAAGAGATAAACACCATTATTCCTAGTACTTCAAATGTTAGGAGAGGTCAAATGACCTTTTTACCCCTCCATGTGAAGTTCTTCAAAAAAATATGTTGGCTTAGACGTCTTTGAAGATTTTGATGATTCCAAACAATAGAAAAAAATAATGTTTATAGACTAAAATGCAAAGTTTTAAAATTTAGAGGAAATGGATCAAAATGCAAAAATTTAAAACTTTAATCACTGTAGTGCATATTGTAGCACGGTCATAATACTATAACAATGGTAAAAAACTATAGCAATAGGCAGAATACTATAGTAAATAGCTCAAAATGACTAGGTGGGTTCTTCTACTTCATTTTTATTTACTTATTTCTTTATTATTTTTTTCCTTTTTTTTTGTTTTCTCCATCTCTAAAAATACAAGCCCCATTCAAGCTCAACAATAAGAAAAAAAAACTTAATAATCTTCATATTATTTGAAAAGAAAAGAAACATCTATATTTGTGTTAAAATTGTTACATCTACTCTTTAAGAGAGTTTAAATTGTAAAGGTTTAATTAAACCCAAAATCAATCTTTGTAAGAGTCTGTGAGGATTTGATCAATACTTGAAAAACTAATCGAGGTGTGATTGATACCTAAGAAAGCTAATTTGTAAAGGTTTGATTAACACTTGTGAAGTTAATCAAAGGGTTTTAAAAGATAGACCGAACTAATGAAAACCTCAAGCACAGTTAGCTTCGAGACGTGGACGTAAGCCGGGATAAGGGTCGAACCACATAACCATTCGGTGTTAGCTTTCTCTTTCCCTATTATTTTATTTACTATATTTATTTGTGCTTTAATTTATTTATATTATTAGTAAGTGCTTTATTTTTTAAAAACCCAATTCACCGCCCCTTTCGGAGTGCCATTCTTAAACCTTTTAAGACTTTTTTTGGTATTAGAGCAGGTTCTCTATTTAAGGGCTTGACCATCTTTAAAGAGATCCTAGAATGGCATATATAGAAGGGCAATCTATCACTAGGCCACTCTACTTTGATGGAACCAATTTTGATTATTGGAAGGATAAAATATTCATTTATTTACAAGCCAATGATTATGAATCTTGAAAAATTATTAGAAAATGTATTTATGTCCTTATTAAGAAAAATAGTACAAATAAATGTTCACAGATAGAAGAGTAGTTGGTAATATTCCTAAATGTATAAATGCATAAGAATTGTGAAGTGCCTTAGCCACAAAATATGAAGGAACTACTAATGCTAAAGATTCTAAGATAAGTAGACTCATGAGTGAATATGAATCATTTTCTATGAATACTAATGAATCCATTGAGTTTATGATTTCAAGATTTACAATGCTTATCAACAAGTTACAAGCTCTTGGAAAGATCATCTCTCAAAGTGAGCAAGCTAAGAAGGTGTTAAGAGCTCTATCGTCAAAATGGGCTAGTTTTAAAGTCTCTATCAAAGCCTGTTGAAGTCTCTACCAAAGCCACAACCGATTTTAAGAATATCAATATGGAGTCCTTCGCTAGCAAGATTGAAGAATTGAGTTTAACTTAAAAAAGAGAAAATGTTAATAACAATAAGATAATTATTGCCTTTAATTCTAACGTGGAAGAGGAAGAAAGTAATGATAAAGAAGAAGATGAAGAAACTTCTTTATTGACTAGAAAATTGAAAAGAATAATCAAAATGAAGATGATCAACAAAGGACAAGTGACTTGCTATCAATGCATGAAGCAAGGACATGTCATGAAAGATTACCTAGACAAGAACAAAAATAATTACACCAACAAAACGATAAAGAAAAAAAGCAATAATAGCATCAACTTCAACATGGGATGATTATTTGTTAGACGAATATGAAGGAGAACTTGTTAACG
Organism: Ailanthus altissimus; assembly: GCA_946807835.1. NCBI lineage: Eukaryota > Viridiplantae > Streptophyta > Magnoliopsida > Sapindales > Simaroubaceae > Ailanthus > Ailanthus altissimus. Next base: position 6,026,396 of record OX327690.1, on the reverse strand, counting down.
TGTTTTTGGATGTATGCATATGATTATGTACATGTTGAAAAACTTAAATATATGTCTCACATATATAATTTACAGGAAAATTAAACATATAATCAACATGTACACATGTAAACTAAATTATAAACAAGTTAAGATTGCAAAAACATATATTTGAGGAACTTCAGTGAAGATTACAAATTTTAGAACTTACCTTGAAGTCTACCTTTGAATAATTCCAGTCCACAACAATCCGATGGGATTGTAGAGCTAGAATGGTAGCTTTGATTAATTTCTAGTAGCATATGTTCAAACTCTCTCAACATATATGTATTTTTTTTGGAAGAAAATAGATTGTTTATGCAACTATTGCATAGCACTTTTAAAACCATATTTCATTGAAGCATGTTTTTATCAAAAAACATTTTTACTTCTCAATTTTCTTGCTTTTCTTTTGACATGGCCAGATGATGGAATTGAGAGAGAATTGATTAAATCAATTTATCTCTACTTTAGTCGTTGAACCATTTTTATTTTATTTTTGTTTTGTTCCTCCACCAAAAAATAATAAATGGCCTACCTTTTAATTTTGTTGGCTACCAATATTTTTTTTTTTTACTAATTCTCATCCATTGAATAAATTTATAGCACTATTAATTAACACTAATAAAATTAAAAATGACAACTTTATTTTCTTTTATTATTGTACTAGTATAATTTAATAGATTGTTTATGCAACTATTGCATAACACATTTGAAACCATATTTCATTGAAGCATGTTTTTATCCAAAAATATTTTTGCTTTTCAATTTTCTTGCTTGTCTTTTGACATGGCCGGATGATGGAATTGAGAGAGAACTGATCAAATCAATTCATCTTTATTTTAGTGGTTAAACCACTTTCATTTTATTTTTGTTTTGTTTTTTCACCAAAAAATAATAAATGACATATCTTTAAATTTTGTTGGCCACCCATGTTTTTTCTTTTTACTAATGCTCATTCATTGAATAAATTTATACCACTATTAATTAATACAAATAAAAGTAAAAATAACATATTCATTTTCTTTTCATTATTGTGCTAGTATAATTTAATTACCCACTTAATAAAATTAAAATATTTTTTATTTTTATAAGTTTTATAAACTTTACTTCAATTGTGTTCCATCATTCATAAAATCATGTCATTATTAATAGGTCATAGTAATAATTGTTTGTATCCCCATTGACATTTATAATAACAATTATTATATATAATATTTAATTAATTATTCAAAACAATTTTGAATAATTATTTTTTCTTATTTTTATTAGGATGGGTAATAGGTTAATTTAAGGTAAAAATAATTTATGGACCAAATTATGCCACTTGTCAACATTCCATTAGTTAACAACTTATGTCAACTAATTATATAATGTACTTAACAATTAAGTTTTGATAAATGCACATCTCAAGGGATCTTTAAGTAAACATTTGGTTTGTTGGAATTTCCTAAATCAAATTATTGAATCTAGTCCACTACCCTAGTACACAACAAATACACTTCATATTGTGTGACTCTTTAGGTCTACACCAGATTTGTCATATGGAACTCTTCCATACGTCCGTGAACGATGCCTCACACACACGTTATGGATATTACAAAGTAGCGTGTTAGACCATACAAGTTAAGGTTATAACATATACGTATAATCCCTCAGTCATTGATATCCTAGAAGAGCAGAGATATAGATTATCATTATTAAATCTCTATTTGCCCAACCTTGAATTTATCTCCAAATTTGTATTTTCATAAACAATATCTACAAACACTTTTACAATATTGTTTAGCCCTATAGAAACTATTCTCAGGATTTATACTTATGACCACAAGATTTCTTGAAACACAATCTCGGAGCATCAGGATATACAACTCACTCATATGAGAGCATCCGGGTTTAAATTGTAAGGGTTTGATTAAACCCAAAATCAATCATTGTAAGGGTCTAGTTGGTACCTAGTAAAGCCACATACTATGAGGGTTTAATTAGTACCTGATAAAGCCAACAGACTTATGTTAAAGCCTTGAAGTAGATCAAGATAGTTGAGAAATTACTGATAAAGAGGCAAAAAGAGAGGAGAGATAACTCTCGGCCTAGAGAGATTGAGGAGAGCCAAGTCCGCTCTAATGCCACAATCCTCACCAAGAATTCCATGCCCACAAGAAAACCAAGCTCCCTTGAGGTTATCTCCATTGCCACCTAAGCTTAGTCAAACGAGCATATAATAGGCCATGAACATTTCACAGTTCCAATCATACAGCCCACTGAACATGTCTCAAGAGAACATCTATTTCACCATCCGAAATAAAGGATGGCTCCAGAAGCCTTCAGCTATGAAGAATAGCCTGAATTGGAGGAATAAGTGGAAATATTACAATTTCCATGAAGGTATGGTCACAATACTGCTGACTGCTTTGAGCTGATGGAGCATATTGAGGCTCTGATTAGAAATTACTTATTGAAGGAGTTCCTCAGTGAAGTGAGGAATGCTCAATGCGAGTCGATCATTGAGTAGAGAAATAGACCTAAGGATGAATGAGATATTCTAAAAAGGCTCACATTAAAGAATTGCCCTAAGGTTCGTGCGATCTTAGGAGATTCTATTAGGGCAGGAACCTCTAAGCAGGTAGCGAAGAACTATGTTCGAGAGATAATAGGGGATATTGTATAAGGAATACCGATACATGTTGCTGACTTTACCACTCTTAAGCCAGTTCTCCCATATACCCCAAATGTGTTCATCGAGGAAGATTGTCTAGGAGTTATGTTCCCCAATGATGATGCTCTTGTATTTACCTAAAAAATAAGCACTAATGAGGTCCTCCGTGTGATGGTAGACACTTAGAGCTCATTAAAAGGTGATCTATAAGGACGTATTGGATAAGATGGGGATTGAGTTCCTTAAACTACCACATGTCTCCACTATAATGGTGGGATTCACAGGCAATAGTGTGATGCCCTTCGGATCCATCATCCTTCCTGTCTCCATTGGTTGTGCTTCAAGCTCCTCAGTCCATACTATTAATTTTCAGGTTATGGATCAACCAAGCACCTATAATGTAATCTTGGGTAGGCTCTTCTTAATGGCTACTCAAGCTTTTGTTTCTATGTATCACATAGCTGTAAATGTCTTAGTGAATTAGGGGGTCATCATTGTGAAAGGTAACTAGGTAGCAGCTATAAAGTGTTATGCAATTCCTATAGTGCCAAGTTATTAGTTTGCTATGCTGGACCCAATGGAAAAGAGTAAAGAAAAGTGAGGTAAGTCTATTGAGGAGCTCATCTCGGTCTTAATCTCCCACAGTTACCCAAGCAATATTGTTAAGATAGGCTTCTTATTGCTCAATGAGGTAAAAAAATCTTTGATTACCATCCTCAGAGAGAATGTAGGTGTGTTCGCTTAGTCTTACGAAGATATTATCAAGATTGATCCCAAGCTTGCATGTCACAGGCTTAATATGGATCCCAGCCACACAAACTACTCAAGTAAAAGAACAAGCCCTTCAACTAGTAGAGATATGAAGCTATTGAAGCTGTGGTGGACATGTTACTTAGTGCTGACTTCATTTGAGAAGCTCAATATCTTGAGTGGCTCTCTAATGTCGTACTAGTCAAAAAGGTGACATTATAAATATAACAATAATATTTGAAAAATAATTAATTAAAAAATATTTTTGATGCTACGTAACCATCTTAATTTCGGCAATCATATAAATTTATAAGGAGACTCAAACGAACCTAGAATCTAAAGGATAAGGGCCAAAATTTAAAGTTAAAATATTTTGGGATAATTATAATTATATTGGGCTCAATGATAAAAATGAAATCTTACATAATCCAAAATATGATACAACCTAATCTTAAGGGTAATATAATAAAAAAATTAATTAAATTTTAATTTTTTTTTAGCCTCAACTGTAAGTCCACTACAAGAAGATGCTAAATTATGTAATTAAGATATTTTAGGATTGGATAGTATTGGTTTTGGGTTGGTTCGGTGAAGAACTAACTTGAATTAAAAAAATATCGATTTCTCCTGTACAAATTTCATTCATTTAATAAAATTATTTATTAATAGTTTATTTTTTTAATTTACTTTAACTTTGTTTTTTAATTTTTGAGCAAATTAAAATCCAAACTAATTCCAAACCTATCGATTCCCATGAGTAAGAGTTAAAGTGAAATTGAATAGTATACAAAACTAAACTGAATTGCGCAATTAGATTCGATTAGTTCAATTTTATTTACCTCTAATCTATTTTATCAATTGAGAATGAAACCAAGTTAGTGTCTAGACAACCCATATTAAACTTTGAGCTTATGATCAAATATTGAAAATAAAACGCAAAATTAATGGAATACAAGATCAAATAAATGAAACCCAATTTCATTAAAAATAAATAAATAAATGAAGATATAGCCATTGAAAACATATGTAAAACAAGATTTATACGTGTGTAAATAAATCAATTCATCCATGTCTCGTAGCAAAGATTTATATGGATGCCGTAAGGTAAATTGTTAATAAATTGCATCATAAGTTTGATGTTAATGCTGAAGGAACTCATGAAGGGTTGTTGTCAATCCAGCTTAGCACCAACTCAGCCCACCATCAGCTTAGCCCAGCACCAGGTCAGCTCTCACCTAGGACCATCAACCTTCCTGACCTAGTAACAGCAACAGATAGTAGCTGTTGTGATAACAATTGCAGCGGCTGGCTGTACCAAGGTAGGTCTCAACTGATAGCAACCCATTCTACCAGGGAAGGCTGTAACTGTTGGCTAAAAGACAAGATGAATCCAAGGGACAACATTCATCTTTATCCCCTAGATTTATTAACCATCTCAGCATGTTGTTTGTAATGTAATATTCATTCAAATGTAACAAGTGTATACATTTATAAATCTCTATATATTGAATGTATGAATGACAGAGTAAAAAAGACAATTCATTCTTATAATTTAAAATAGTTATTCTTCCATTTTGGTATCAGTGCCAATGGCTGAAACATCACAAGATGCAGTAGGTGGCCAAAACAATACACTTCAAAGCATCCTAACCACTCTTGTCAATTCAAACATAAACACTCTACCTTTATCACACACATTAAACTCACAAACCTAAATTTTCCACTGTGAAAATCTCAAGTCATTGCAAGTGTTAAAACTAATGGCATGATAAATTTGTTAGATGACACAAACAAATGCCTTAGTCTAGTGACCATAAAGGCTGACAGTGAACAAAATGTTAGAATATGATGTCTGGGTAAAGACTGATCAAGCTTTAATGAACTAGTTATTCTGTTTAATGGCAGAATCCACTTTGGCATCTCTTGTTGAGTGCACAAACTCTGAAGTATGGATAGCCCTTTAAGACAGTTTGGTGCATACTTTAAAATCATAGTCTCAACTTCGAGCTCAAATACAGACCATATCTAAAGGCTCACTTTCAATGCAAGAATATTTTATTAAAATTAAAGGATTATTTGAAGATTTAAGAGTAGCTGGAGAATAAATCACAAACGACAATCTAATAAGTCTTATTTTTAGAGGAATAGGCAAAGATTATGATCCTATTGTGTTGAATGTGGACTCAAATGAAAAAGTGTGCCTTTACAGATTGTGTATGTAATGCTTCTTTGTCAAGAAAGCAGAATAAAAAAAAGGACGCAATCATTTTGAAATATTGAAATAAGACACTATAAGGCTAGTTATGCGTGTAGTGGTGAACTTAATAGAAGGAATTACAAAAAAAATGAAAGGGCAAGAGCACAAAATCAATATTGGAAACAAAGTCAATACACCTCTCTCAACAAGTTACAAGTTGACCAAAGAAGATCGTGAGCCATTATCATATCCTAAACTTTATAGAAGTGTAATTGAAGGACTGCAATATGTAATACCCACCAAACTAGAATTAGCATATGCAATTAACAAACTAAGTTAGTTCATATCAAATCCCCTATGGTCACATTGGATAGCTCGTAAAAGGGTCCTTAGATACATTAACTATAAGGCTAGCTATGCTTGTAGTAGTGGACTTAACAGAAGGAATTACAAAAGAAATGAAAAGGCAAGAGCACAAAATTAGTATTGGAAACAAAGTCAATACACCTCTCTCAACAAGTTACAAGTTGACCGAAGAAGATGGTGAGCTATTTTCATATCCTAAACTTTATAGAAGTGTAATTGAAGGACTGCGATATGCAGCACCCACCAAACCAGAATTAGCATATGCAATTAAGAAACTAAGTTAGTTCATGTCAAATCCCCTATAGTCACATTGGATAGCTTGTAAAAGGGTCCTTAGATACAACAAAGAAACCTTTGAACTTAGTTTGGAATACAAATGTTCATCCCACAACAATATTATTGCCTATTCTGATTCTGATTAGGGATGTGATACAGATGACGGGAGATCCATCAGTGGCTATACAATCTACCTTGGTGAAAATTTGGTGTCATGGAGTTAAAAAAAAAAATTAATGTTATTGCCAGATCTGGTGTTGAGGTTGAATACAAAGCACTAGCACATACTATAGCTGAAATCTCATGCTTGGAATCCCTCCTTAATAAACTAAAGATCTCATCCCCTGCCACAAACTAAGTTGGCTAGATTTTCCCATTTGACAAGCAATGCAAAGTTCAGAAATATTGCTTTCATTAAAGCTCAAAAGGTTACATGACTGTGAACGTTTTTACTGTCATTCATACATTCATTATAATAGGATTTGTAAATACATACACTCGTTACATTTGAATGAATAATACACTAGAAACAACCTGCCGAGATGGTTACTAAATCTAGGCGATAAAGATGAATGTTGTTCCTTGGATTCATCTTGTCTTCTCCAATAGTTACAGCCTTCCCTGGTAGAATGAATTGTTGTTAGTTGAGACCTACCCTGGGACAGTGAGCTGCTGCAGTTGTTATCACAGCAGCTATTATCTGTTGTTGTTGCTTCATCAGGAAGGTTGATGGTCCTAGGTGAGATCTGAGCTGGTGCTGGGCGAGCTGATGCTGAGCTTTTATTCCGGGAATAACTTGTGGTTTCCACAAGCTGATTATGACTTTGCAGATAGCTTATCTGCAATGAACCCTTTTCCTTTATATTATTCGTTATCGACATTAACAGAAATTTGAAGAACTTCTGGATTGCATCACGCGAGCTCATCTGGATTCAACTTTTTTGTGTCTATTTTCATTGAGCACGTGCGTCAGATGTTAATTTCTAAATTTTACAAATAAAATCAATACGCAGTACAAGATTTCAAATGAAAAGACATACAATAAGTAGTCATAATGTCGTCACTGAATCCAACAACCACTCACTTGAAATCTTGAACTCCCTCGTTTCCAAATTGAATGAGCTTGCATGTCCTCATTTCTCTTCTAATTGTCATCTACTTCTGCGCCTCTATATATACACTACTCGCAGCAATATGAATCTACAATTCTCTTCTTACTCTTTTTTCCCATTCTAAAATCATAAAATTTGCTATCTCAAAGTAGCATCGGATTTTAGAATTGATTGCATTTGATGCGAGAAGCGTCGACAAAGCTATGTAATCACAAATATCCGAGCTGAGCTGAATGAAGCAGAGAGTTGAATATGCCTTGAAGAACATCCTGAGCTGTTTGGCTATTCTCGCTGTAAACTCTTGATATCCCAACTTAATATATATATATACATATATATATATATATATATATATATGATTGGATTTGACATTTGGGATATCAAGGGTTTACAATGAGATAGCCAACAGCTCAGGTCGTTTGAGGGCATATGTGCATGTGTCTTTAATGCATACATCTGATGAATAATATTCATGCAGCCTTTTTTTTCCCACTTCTTTCCCTCACTTAACAAGAGAATATTTGATGACAATTTCATGGATTTTTCTACTATAAAATATTTACGGAATCAATATTTAATTTGTTATTGGCCACTATATTACGTAGTTTTAATCAATATCATTAATTCCTTATAAATAAAAGTTAATTTCTTTTTCAGATAATAAATCATTTTGAAATTATAGTAAAAAAAGTTATATGTATGCATTAAACTTTTAATTTATTTATTTTAATCTCTATTAATTAATATTGAAAATTTAAATAATTAGCCATATAAACATTAAAAAAATATTATTTAGAGTTAACATAAATTAATCAATAATCTTTTTAAAATGGTCATAAATTAAAATATAATCTAAATCTGTATTGTAATATATTTTAGAGGAAACCTATTAATAATAGTTAGAAATTTTTTTTTAAAAACTAATATGAAGAAAAATAAAGATTTATTTTCAATAATTATTAATATTAACATGTAATAAATACCAACAACTTGTAATGATGTTTTACAATTTTTGTAATGCAAATTTACACATAAAATATTCTTTATACATAGGATTATTCTATTATACTGTGGAAACTTTTAGGATATAAATATTGTATTTATTACTAACTTTTTGATTAAGTAGTTTTAATCGTCACCATTAATTCCTTATAAATAAAAGTAAACTTCTTCTCCAGTAACAAGTCGTTATATTTATGCATTAAACTTTTAACTTATTTATTTTATTAAACTATTTATCAATGTCAACAAAATTCAAATAATTAATCATATAAACATTAAAAAAAACATAAGATTATTTTGAGTTGAATATAAATTAATCAAGAATTTTGTTAATAGGCAGAAATTAAAATATTTTCTAAACATAATAAAATTATAATAATTTAAAACTAATATCAGGATTTGTCTAAATAAATAATATGAAGAAAAATAGAATTTAGTTTCAATGATTATTAATACTATATGTAATAAAGAGCACAACATGTAATAATGCATTACATTTTATGTAATGTAGATTTACACATAAAATATTATTTGTATATCTTAGTAAATTAATGTTTAACTTGTATATCTAACTAAAGAAAATAAAATTAATTTGTAAACGTTGTAAATAAAATAAAAAAAATTTATTGCTATTTACGACATTTGTGTTAATGTAATTAGTTTACATGTCATACAGACATAACTTCACGTTATGTATAAAAAGTAATTCATATTTATATTATTATATTTTATTTAATTAGCATGTAATTTTAATCTCATTTCTTATTTATAATTTTAATTCTCAATTCTATGTACAAATATTAAATAGATGAAACATTTATTTAGTCTACAACTTTGACTTGCATTTAATTTTTTTAAATAATTCAATTCATAATAATTAGTGTTGTATCCAAGAGTTAATGCTAAAAATAATTTTACATAATTTTGTTGAAATAATTAATATACTTACATAATAACTATAAATTTTATACGAAAACATTAAGAAAAGTATATTATGTATATGGTATATTTATTAAAACAAGTGTTAATAAAGTAAGAATTAAGCACAAAAAAAAATTATTATTTTTATTATTATTATATGATCAATTCATCTTAATTGAATCTATGCATCAAGATATTATTTTGAATCGAATCTATGCATTGTGATATTGTTTTGAAGTATCATAAATCACTTTGGTAATTGTATATTTTGATTAATTTTGAGCATGCTATAAATTAATTTTTATTTTTCTAGCGTGCATAAATTTTATAAGTTGAATACAACATATAAATTTTATGAGTCAAAATCAATTTTTAAATTACTTTAAAAATAATTTCTCTTATATGATAAATTAATATGAATCGATGAAAATTACAAAATTGTTAAATTATTTTTATTTTTTATATTGAGTAATGTTGTACTTATTTATTTTGTATCCTAAATTAGTATCTTATGAAATAACATTCACTGATAGATATAATGATAGTGTCGCATTATTAATCAAAGTAAAAAATATCATTTACAAGTTCAATATTAATTTATAAATATTATATTAAATTTACATGTCATATGTGTAATTTATAAAATTTATGTCTACTTTTATATTTTTGTATTGATTTATAATTTTTTTAGTTATTTAAATTTTTTTTACAAATATTACATTTCATTAATGATTTATTTGTTATATATATAGTTTTGTTTACGTAAATTTACAAGTTCAATGTTGATTTACAAATTTTACATTATATTTATAAGATTTAGTTTAATTTACAAGTAAAAAGTATCATTTATAAGTTTGATATTAATTTACAAATGTTATATTAAGTTACACGTTACACGTGTAGTTTACAAAAATTATGTCTACTTTTATACATTTGTGTTGATTTATAATTTTTTTAGTTATTTTAAATTTGTTTTACAAATATTATGTTTCATTTACTAATTATTTGTTATATATATAGTTTTCACGTAATTATACAAGTTTAGTGTTAATTTACAAATTTTATATTATATTTATAAGAGTTAGTTTAATTTACAAGTAAAAAGTATTATTTACAAGTTTGATTGCAAATGTTATATCAAATTTATATGTCGTATGTGTAGTTTACGAAATTTATGTTTACTTTTATATTTATTTTGTTGATTTATAATTTTTCTAGTTATTTTAAATTCTTTTACAAATATTATATTTCATTTACTATTTATTTGTTATATATATATATATATATAGTTTTACACGGAAATATATAAGCTCAGCGTTGATTTATAAATTTTACATTATATTTATAAGATTTAGTTTAATTTATAAATAAAAAAATCATTTACAAGTTCGAGATTAATTTACAAATGTTATATTAAATTTACGCATCGTATTTATAATTTATGAAATTTATGCCTACTTTTATATTTTTTTATGGTAAAAATATGTACCAACTCATAACTGAAGATATAATTGAAAAGTAGTTCAAAGACCTTTAAAAGTTGAAGATTTTTATTGAAAATATTTAACAATAATAAGTTTTAGTATTTGTAAAAAATTAAAATTAAAATAAAGATGTTATGACTATGTGATGATTATTTGTAAATCTTGTATCAAAGTGAATTGTCTCTAGATTTCAAAGTTGACATCAAGATTCTATTGGCTCCTTTGGCAAGTGTATTGTGATGGATTATTTATAAATTTTACTCTAATTGTTATATTGAGCTTTGAAATGTATTGAGATATGAAATGCATCCTAACTAAAATTGCTCCTTTAATTATAGAGTATGTTATTTGGATGGAGATACTTCATCTCAAATTCTCTGCGATGTGAGATGAAATCCTTGTTTAAAAAAGAAAATTTCGCTCTTCGAAATATCAAATTTAAAAGTATAGATTAGAAGTTGTAAGTTAAAAGTGGAATGTTAAAAGTGATTTGCAGGGATATGGTCCGGGAACAGAATATCTTCACTTGCATTTCATTTCATTGTCAAGCTCCAAACAAAAATCTTCCAACAATAGCTACCGCTTCAATTAAATTCTCTTTCTCTCCTCCCCTGCCCTAAAAACCTCTTTTTCTTATTCATAATTATTGAAGTGGAAGCAATCAAATGAGTAAATATTTCAAACAATATAATGCAAAAATAAGCGATCAAGAAACTAAAGAGAGAAAGATAAAAACAAAAATACATATAATTTACGTGGTTTGGTAACTTGCCTACGACCACGGTAAATCAAGATCACACTATTTTATTATTGAATCTCAAGACACTAACAAAGTATATCTTTTACGAGAAAGAGGAATAAAGAACACTCTCTCTCTTGTAAACAAGAAATTTCTCTTACTAAAAATTATAAAGTAAGCTATATTCACAAAAATTTGTGTTTAATCACTAAGATATCATAAAAATGTATTTACAAGCTAATTGAGAGCTTTTATATAGGCTTTAAAATGACCTAGGTTAACCATAAATATGTGAGTCATTTTAGGGAGTCCTAAAGTAAGTGTGAGACGGAACAAAGCTGAACAAAACGGGAAACTTGTTCTTACATTGGGCACCGTAGCGCTTAAGTTTTATTTAGGGCGCTGCGGTGCCTATAACTTGGCGCCGCAATGCCCACAACCTGGTGCCACAGCGCACATGCCTGGTGTCACGCCCCAAATATTCTCAAGCAATGACTCGAACATTTGGCGCGCGACAGGACCACCAAGGGAGTACTTAGTCCATTTTGGGTTAAATGGACTAGAGCTTGTAGAAGGCCCAATGAATTTGGGTTAAAGCCACTTTAATGTGGTAGGTGGGAGAATAATCTAGAAAATGCATATTCCTTGGGATATACTTTTGGTAGTTGGCATCTTTAGAATATTCCTTAACATATTCTCCTCTTTAGATGTGGACCATTGGATTAGAGTTAATCCTAGCCGTCCATTGTATATAGCTTTAGCTATAAATAGGTGGTATTCTCATTTGAGAAACCATCCTCCAAATTGTAGAAATACTCATAGCTTGTAGTTCTATAGCTTTGTAATTCTCTCTTTAGTAATAAAATACGAGAGCATTCTCTCAAATACTTGGTGTGTTTCTTCTTCATCTCTTTCTTTGGTTAATTGGGGTCTTGTAGGCTGTTTAGCACTAGCAAGTGTCTAAGGTCGCACGGTTTCAAGAAATCGGGTCGTGACACTGGGCACTACCACTTGCATTTTTGCCTCTTTTTGTGCCCATCTTAGATCCTCACATACCTAACACATTTGGCTTACTCTCTAAATTATATCTCAATGATTTTTAATCAACTTTCTTACAAATCTCCTCATTAATTCAAAATCATTCACAAAGTAACTCGATCTCTCATCTCTGCATCTTCGGTTACCCTTACAAAGTAGCGACTTCGGTTAAGTCCTTGCATAGGATGAACTTAACCGAGGGCAGTGGCTTAGTCAATATGTCAGCAGGGTTTTCAGATGGCGTTATCTTCATTAGACTAACTTTACCACTTTAGACAATCTCTCGAATGTTATGGAGCTGCACATCAATGTGGTTAGACCTCTTGTGAAACACTTTATGCTTACTTAGATGTATTGCACTCTACCTATCATAATAGACACCGGTGTTCATATCTTTAGTAGCCATTACTTTCGCACATATATTCCTTTCAACCATACGGTCTCCTTAATAGCTTCACCAACAGGTATGTACTCCGCTTCTATGGTAGATAGTGTAATCACATATTGTAGAATAAATCTCCAACATACACTACACCCAAACACTATGAATACATAACTCGTCAACGATCTTCTCTTTTTTAGATCACCTACATAATTTGAGTCTATGTATCATCTTACCATTACACTGCTGTCCTCATTCCTTTTATACATCAAACCGTGATTTGAAGTCCCCTTGAGATATCTCAAAATCCACTTCACTGCAAGCTAATGATCCTTACTTGAATTCACCATGTATCTACTCACTACACTCACAACTTATGCTATGTCTGGTCTTATGTAACTTATTGCATACATGATGCTCCCTACAGCATTTGCATATGATACTTTATTCATTTGCAGTTTCTCCTCTTCGGATGTCAGCAATTGTGCTGCTGAAAGTGTGAAATACATGGTTAAAAAAGTAGAGACATCCTTTATGTTGGACATAACAAACTTCTCTAAGATCTTGAGTATATATGGTTATTGAGACAAGAAGATAACATCTCTTCTTTCCCATACAATATCCATACCTAATATCATCTTCATTGCTCCTAAATCCTTAATCTCAAACTTACCACTTAACTGCTTCTTAAGTTACTATATCTCTTTCATATTCTTATATACGATCAACATATCATCGATGTATAGAAACAAATACATCATCCCATAACTTAAGCTCTTAAAGTATATGCATTTGTCATACTTGCTCCTACTAAAATCATAAGCCATTATAAACTCATTAAATCTCCTATACCATTATCTAGGTGATTGTTTTAACTCATATAACGACTTTTTCAGCAAACAAGCATGATTTTTTTTTTCGAGCTCTACAAACTCTTGCAGTTGTGCCATGTGAATTGTCACTTCAAGCTCTCCATGTAGAAAAGCTATCTTTACATCCATTTGCTCTAGATGTAAATCATGGTTTGCATACATGACTAACAAAATCTTAATGAATGTTTGCTTAACGACAGGAGAGAATATCTCATGAAAGTCAACTCCCTCTTTCTAAGTAAAATCTTATACAACTAACCTAGCCTTAATCTCGTAGGATCTATCCTCGGTATCCCCTCTTTCATTTTATACACCTACTTATACTCAACTAGTTTATTTTAAGGTCTCTCTACCAACTTTCAAGTATTATTCTTTCTTATTTTCACTATTTATAGCCTTACCATATGTTCTAGGCTCATCAAATTCAAGAGTGTACGTAGAATTAAAAGCGTGAGCAACTAAATCTGCTTTATGCATACCTGATTGGTGGGTTAATCATCCCCCCTTAGCCTTTCTCTGACTAGCTGATACTCTTCAAGTTCCATCTTAGGAGTCCTAGTCTTTCCTTGGATAGACTTGGAGGAACTCGCTAATGTTCTTGGTTCATCTTCAAGGATTCCCTTGTTGAAGTGCTGATCTAAGGATATAACAGATCTACTCTCAGGCTCTATTTCAACTTCTATTGACTCGAGTGCTGAGTTTTTCTTGGACATAAGATCGTCTTTCTTATCTTCTTGGGAGGCTTTTAACACAGTCGTCTCATCGAACGTCACGTCATAGCTTATGATACTCCTTGATGATGTCAACTCTTTACATCATACCTTGTATCCTTTCACTTCTTTGGGATATTCTATGAATATCCTTTTGATAGCTATTGGTTTTAATTTTCCCTCTTTAACATGGACAAAGGCAGAGAAACTAAAAATTCTAAGGTAGTCATACTTAGGAGGATTGCTAGAGGAGGGACTTTTATTGATCAAATAGGCTGCAATCACTATAGTTTCTCCCCAAAATGCCTTGGACATCTTTACATTGGTAAGCATGCATCTAATTCTTTCAAATAAAGTCATATTCATCCTCTCAGCTATGCCATTCTATTATGGTTTTGATCTTACTATTATATGCCTTGCAATCCCATGCTTAGCACAAAACCCATCAAATTTTCTCTCAGAAAACACGAGGCCATTGTCAGTTCTTATCCTCTTTACCCTTTTGCTAGTCTAATTCTCAACAAGAGCCTTCAAAGTCTTGAAAGTATCAAAACTTGATCATTTCTCTTCAACACATAGGCCTACAGCTTCCTTGAATAATCATCAATCAAACTGACGAAATACCTAACACCACCCCGAGTAGCTGTTTGAGCTAGTCCCCAAAGATTCGAGTGTATGTAGTCAAAAATTCCCTTAGTCTTATGTTTGCAGGTACTAAACCTCACCCTATATACTTTCTTAAGCACACAATATTCACGAAACTCCAATGGCTGGAACTTATCCTCACCAAATGCCTTTTGACTAAATAACTCATTCAGGTTTCTCTTGTCTAGGTGTGCTAGTCTAAAATGTCATAACTTTGTTTGCATATTCTTATCATCTATAGAGAATAATATAGAACCACTAACAACTTTACCCTTAAGTACATAAATACCTTTGTGCTTTTTTCTTCTCATTACTACTATAGAACCCTTCAACATTCTTAAAACCCCTCTATCGATCCTGATGGAACACCCATTTTGGTTTAAAGTCCCTAGTGAGATCAAGTTCCTTTTGAGGTCAGGAACATACCTAACCTCTGTCAATTCTTTCACTCATCCATCATACAACCTAAGTTTAATACTACCAATTCCCATCATCTGCCAAACAATATCATTACCCATTAACACCTTACCACCAATAGTGGGCTGAAAATTTATAAACCACGACTTGTGCCAGCATATGAGAAATGTACAACCAAAATCAAGAACCCATTGTTCAGTACTCTTACCATTAGTAGCGACTAGAGTCTTTGCACTGTTATAACTATCATCATAGGCAAGCACAACATCTGTCTTCTTCTTGTGATTTCTTTTTTGAACAGTCCTTTATGAAGTGTCCCTCTTTCTTATAGCAATAGCACTTTCTAGGAGTCTTGGACTTCACTCTTGAGCCATTTTTCCTTCCATCTCTATGTGAGGCCCTTCATCTTACAGATAAGTTTTCTGCATTGCCCTCGATCTGTTTTCTTAATAGCTTTGAGTTTAATGATGATTTCATATCGCTCATCGTTAAATTCTCTCTGTCGTAGAGTAACATATCAAAAAAGCTCTCATAACCCTTAGGTAGTGAACTCAGCAGAATAATTGCCTTATCTTTATATTTTCTCTTACTGTTGATAGACTTAAGGTCAAAAATGATCTTGTTGAAGGCATCTATATGATATTTCATCGACGTCCCATCTAATATAGACAGTTGATATGGCTTTTTCTTTATATACAATCTATTGGCCAACGATTTTCATATATAAAGGGATTCAAGCTTGTTCCAAAGATCAATCGCTGTCTTCTCACCTGCTACCTTCCTTAGTACTTCATCGCTCAATGACAAAATGATTATACTGTGAGCTCTTTCTTGAATGTCCCTTCTTTCTGCTTCAACCTTAGATAACTATAGCATTTTCTCTTCTTCACTAGATGAAGCTGCAGTCTCCTCTAATGCCGAGTCTAATCGTTGACTCACCAACAATGCCTTAACCTTCATTTTTCATAAATTGAAGTCATTCATCCTATTGGATTTCTCTACCTCATACTTAAGTGTAGCCATGTTTGCTAAGAACCTGACTCTGATACCAATTTGTTAAAGCTAAAGCAATCAAACAAGAAAATACCCCAAGCAATATAATACAGAAACAAGCAATCAAGAAACTAGAGAGAGAAAGGTAGAAGAAACAACACACAGAATTTACGTGGTTTGACAACTTACCTATGTCTACGATGGATCAAGATCACACTTTCTTATTACTGAATCTTAAGTCACTCACAAAGTGTGTATTTTACAAGAAAGACTCATAAATAACACACTATCTCTTGTAAACAAGGGGTTTCTCTTACTAAGAATTTCAAAGTAGGCTATAATCACTAAGATTTATGTATATTCACTAAGATAACACAAAGATGTGTTTATAATCCAATTGAGAGACTTTATATAGGCTTTAGAATGACCTAGGTTAACCATAAATGCGTAAGAATCATTTTAAGGAGTCCTAAAGTAAGTGAGAGACGGACTATAGGTGAATAAAATGGAAAACTTGTTCCCGCGTTGGGCATCACAGCGCTCAAGTTCTATTTGGGGTGCCACGGCACCCATAACCTGGCTCCTCAACGCGTACGCCTAATAGGGGCGTAAAAGCACTAGTATGATTTGCACCCAACTTTCATATATTACTCCAAATCATAAATATTTGGCTATTTAGTTGTGGTTTTTGATCATAAATAGATGCACAATGGAAAATGTGACGCATAAAAATAAACGGGAGGCGAATCGAACGTAAAACGAAGAAGTTACGCTCAAAATATGAAAGGGGCACCAGGAAGCACCGCAGCGCCCACAAACTAGCGCCGCGATACTCATGGCGGTGAACAGTGGCGTAGGAACAGTATTTTACAATAGTAACTCGTGAACAGTATTTTGAAGACAAAAACTTATAAATAGAAAGTCAAAAACCCTAAGAAGAGAGAGGAGAGAAAAAGAGGTAAAAACTTAGAGAAAGAATTCATAATACAAGATCAAAGATCAAAGCCAAAGATTGAAGAACTAAGATCAAGATTCAAGCTTCAAGTCAAGATTGAGGGAGAAACACATTAAGGAGTCACTTTGATTAGTTGTTTTTCTCTTTCTTTATCATTATGTTCTTTTTCTTGTTGATCTTTATGAATTGGTTTGATACTTTTTGTTTTGTGATGGGTTAATTTGTTCATCTAGGGTTAGATTATGTAAACCTAGTATGAATTTGGATTGTATTAATTTTTAGTTTATGAACTTGATACATTCAATTGATTCATTCTATCTTGTGTTTAATGCTTTCATTGTACCTGATCAAATTTTTGAATGATTGAGAAACCATGATGAACTCGATGAAGGGATTCATGTGTTTAGCCTAGGATAGTTTGATGCATGATCATAAGGTAACAACTATGAGTTCCATCTACGATAGACATATACCTAGGTGGCATGTATGGTATAATTTAGACCTGATTTTAATGAATTACATTCTGATTTAATTACCATAGACATATAGGTGATTGTTAGAATGTGTAATATAGTCACTTGACCATCGACAAAGGCTTTGTGATGAGATTAGTGTCTAAGCCAATCAATTGGTATTAAGGGATTAACTAAATGGTTAATGAGTCTAATGAAATACTAGAGGACGAGTCAAAACCCTAGATTATCTTTATTTATGAATTCTACTATTTTCTTTTGTTTAAGTTAATTGATTGAATTAGATTAGTTAAATAAATTTCAGATTGTGATTTTCTGAATAAAAGTTAAGTAGGTATAATTTTAGTACTTGATTTATAGAATTAGATTGCATAGTCCCTGTAGGATCGATATCTGAATTTAAAATCTTATATTACTTGATACGATAGCGTGTGCTTATGCTTAGCTATTATAGCACACCAATCAACTATTTGCATCATAGTCCACTATTTTTAAGTTGCTTTCGAAAAAGAGAAAAATAGTTGTTTTGAAGAAAAAAGTTGTGGTCTGGTTTCAAAGTACATCGCTGATATTTTATTATTCTCAACATTTTATTATAATTAGTTAAATAATGTTTCCTTCTGAACAAATATTAGTATGCTAAACATATTATGTAAAATAGTTTTAACAATTATTATAGTTATATTGGATTAAGGACATCTTTGTCTAAGAAATTTGGTTAAAGATTTAATTTTATTTCATGAGTTTCAAAAATTTAATTTTATTCCATTTTGTTAGCCTGTTATGTTTTGACAATAAAAAGTAAAATCGAAACTTAGCACAAAAATTCAAAGTGGGTTGATAAAAGGAAATGAAATTTGTTCACATATCAATCATAAATTGACTATTAATAAAAGTAAATAATCTATGTCTTCATCTTCTACTATGAAACACTCTCTTAGGTTCCCCATCAAAGACTTCATCCTCTTTATATCCTCTACCAAGTTTTGTACCATGGGAAGACGCTCCAAGGCTACACTGAAATCAAGATGAATCATAGTTGTAAATTAGGTATTTAATAGAATTTAGAAAGTCAATTTAAAATAAAAGTAATTTTTTGTTTTAGGGTTTTGGGTATTTAGGAATTTAGTGTTAAAGTGATATTTGGATTGAATTATTTTGAATGCATATATAGATTTGATATATATATTTGTGAATTGGGTATTCAAAAAACTTTGAAGAGTCTATTTGAAATGAAAGTAACTTGTTCTTATGGTTTTGGATATCTAGAGATAGAACTTTGTAGAAAACACTCTGAAAAGTCATAAAAAAAGATAGACAAGTGGCTAGACAAGAGAGACACCATAAACAAGGATTAGTTATTTTTTAATCATTTATTTAAAAATATATTGGGTTTTATGTAATAATTAATTTTCAATTAAAATATTTTGGCAAGATGTAGAGTAAGAAAGCCACATAGAGAGAGGTAATAATCGAATTGGAGCAGGGCATCCACCTATTCAACGCCCCATTTGAGAGGTAGAGGCCTTGGGCATTAAATCCATCAAACGAGCCAGGATGTGGGTATGGATAGGATGATCAGGGTGCTTAAAGATTGTATTGGTCTTAATGCACGTAATTGAATTTTAATTAATAAAATGTAGTTAATTATTTTTTGTTATTATAATTTTGTGATGGTTTAAGTAGTGTATTTAATTTATAGTGTTTATTTAATTAATTTTTTAGTATTTTAATTTTTTTATGGTTTAATTATAGAATTTAATTTATTGTGTTTATTTATTTATTTATGTTTATTTATTATATATTAATAGATATTTTAAATAAAAATTTATTATATGTTAATTGAAATTTTAAATAAAAGGGTTAAAAAGTAATTTCATTACCTCATTAAGATACCCAAACAGTTCATATCCTTACCTACTTTTTATTCTTTAAATAAATACATTTTTTTCGATGGGTCTTTCCTTACCTCATTAAGATACTCAAAAATATTATTGTATAGTAAAATAAGCTTTTCTATCAAAACACATAGCATCAATCTAATGAATTGGACAAAATTGAAATTTTTAAAACTTACGGGACAAAATTAAGCCTTTGGTCAAACTTCTAAAATAAGGATATCCTTAATGTCACTAGAGATTGAAGCACGGGAATCCTATACTCCCAAGTCTAGCAAATCAGTTTATTAGCTTCAAGCTCTCTTCCGAATGAGCCTCTCTCTATTTATTACTAAGTAGGTAATGACCCTTGGTGCTAGATTTTATCCTCCACTCTACTAAAAGATGGTTTACCTTATTTGGGCTAAGTCGACTTTCAAAAGGGGTATGCTTTTCTTTCAACCTAGGTAGTGAGTGGATTAACTGGAGAGAGATTCATCTGCTAAAGAAAGCTAGCAAATCGATTTAAAGTCGATTCAAGCCTCCCTAAAGAGGAGAGTCAATTCCTTACCCCTGTAAATTTAATCAGCTTTAAGATCTTGTGAATGGCCTCTCGTGGAATGCACCTAACTTTCTCTTTGGCTAAGAAAAAACCTCCCCTGCAATAGATTTGCCTTGACGGGAAATATAATTTATATAGAACGTTTACTTAGTTGATAATTTCACCTGGCAGCGGCTAGTCTCGCTAACTCTCTCTATGAGCAGCCACCATCTAACTAGAATTTTAAAGCCTATGGAGAAAAGCAGATGAAGATAAATAGGATCTCAAGCTGCTACTTCATCTTCTTATGCTAAACTAACTGCGGCTTCTAGAACTACTCTCAATATTTGTCTCAAGCTCCGAGACTTAGGTCGAACCTCATTTGTGGGGAAGACATCTGTTGGGCCCTCCATTATAAAATAAGCTCAGTAGCCAACATCGCTATATCTTTTTAAAAAAAAGCCCATAACAGTAACAAGGCCTAAATTTTGATCTAACATGCTAGGTAATCGAATCCTCAATCTATTGATCTTGTAAACGGGCCATGTAAGTCATGGAAGGGGGGAACGTATTAAATTTTAAATTCTATTTAGATTTTATTTAATGAATTCTTATTTTGCATGAAGAATGATTTCCTACAAGTAGAGGAATCTCGCTTAAATCTTTTTTCATTGGTTGATGATTCAGAAATAGATTAAGATTTCTGATTTGTTATATTTAATCATATTGAAATTGATGATTTAATAATCATGTATATGTATGAATTAAGATGGATATTAAATATAGAGTCAACAAGATGTTTAGTACAAGAAAGTTGTGCTAGGAGGGAGCAAAACGAAGAGCTAGAAGAACATGAACTATTCACGTGATGGGCACAACTTATGTGTATTTCTTGTTTTGACTAAATTGACTTTTTAAAGTAGAATTATGACTCCTGCAAGCAATGACTCTTATTTTAACTAGGTTTAAGATTTCTAGGGACTTTATAAGTATTATATAAACCCTTCTAAATCCTTAGAGATAGTCAAACATCTAAAGTATCAAGATATAAATATAAGAGATAATAGAGGAACTAGGTAAGTACTAAGTGTAAGATGTACTAGGGTGTAACTTTTGAGAGTTTCTTTGTTCTTAAGTGAACAAAATGAGCACCATATATCCTTTTGAAAGTGCTCGGCCTATTCTTGTATTTCTTAGGTAAAATTACGTATGGGGTGAGAGATACTAAGAGGTCTTATAAAGATTATAGTGATCTAAAGAGATACTTAGAGGTCTATAATAGGAGATACTAAGAGGTCTTGTATAATCATGATGATGTAAAAAGATACTTAGTAATCTAATCAATAAAAGAATTTGGATTATAGATCCCCCGTGGACGTAGGGGTTTTGGTAAAATCACGTATATATTGTGTTTTGTAGTTTATTTTTTTTATCGTTATTGGTGTGTCATTCTTGTGTGTCCTTCATTATTTTGTGAGTTATGTCTTTTGCACGCGTAAGGGATTTCTTTAGTGAGCACGCTAATGGAAATCCTAACAAAAGAGTATTAACGCAAAGGCTAATCTCATTAAGAGATTAGTTCTTTGGTTTATCCTTTCAACAAACATACCAATTGTCAACAAAGCAAATAAAGCTCCACATTGGTAAAAAATGGAGAAGATCATAGGTATATAAGAAGTGAACCATATCTTTGTTGTTATGAGGCTTTTTAGGTATAGTCCAAAAGCAAAACCATGAGGGCTTAGGTTCAAAGTGGACAATATCATTCTAATGTAGAGACATGTGTGATTCATTAGGCTTCTAATAGTGGTATCAGAGTCATGCACTAGAGTTAGCCATATTGAGAAAAATCTTCGGGTGCCGAATGAGTAGGTTGTAAGCATGGTAAAACCTAGTTTACTTGCAATGGGATCCATGGTTAAGCTCTATGGATAAGTGGTGGTGTGCTATTGAGCTTCATGTAAGGCGTGTTCTTTTAATGCAGTGATACGGAGTTAACCTAATATAGTGGGCTTTTAAAGTTGATGGTGCAATACTATGGTATTTTATGTAAAGTGTGTAGTCTTAACGCATTGAAGATAAGTAGAAGATGAGTACCAGACTGAAAGGAGCAAGTTCTTCTAGTATAGAAGATAGACGGATGGGATATCATTTAAGGGGATGCTCAAACCATGTTGTATGGCATGGTACTTTTTCGAGGGAAACTTGTTAAGGAAGTAAGAAATAGAGAAGATCATGGGTATATAAAAAGTGAACTATATCTCCATTAGTATGAGGTCTTTTGGATAGAGCCCAAGATTAAAACTATGAGAGCTCAGGGACAAAGTGGACAATATCATACTAATGTGGAGATATGTATAGTTTGTTGGGCTCTTAACAAATTAGATTCATAATTTGGTAAGGATTTATATGCCATAAATAAATATGTACACTTGGCTCATTATTCATTCAGTTCATTGTCCATTCAATTCATTATTCATTCAGTTCATTGTTCATTCAATTCATTATTCATGGAGTTCATTATTCGCATTATAGATACACATGTTTTTTCAATTAATCATTGAAAATTGGTTCACAACATATAAAGTATATTATCTTATTTGTCTTTAAAGCACTCCACATACTAATACCATCTTTCTCAGAAAAATACTGACTTAAGCGTTAAAGCATTTTATCTTGTAGGAGGATGTTGCATTCTAATAAATTTGAGTAGAATTTAAGAACAAGAAAGTAATTTCTATAAAGTTCCAATTCTTGAAGCTTTCATATATATAAAAGCATCATAAACCTAAATTTTATATACTTGTTCTTACTAATTGATTTGCACATAACTCATCATCTAAAGTGCTTACTGAAGGCTTTGTTTTGTATAAAAATGTTCATGCTGTGCTTTGGAAGTGTAACAGGTAAAGTACATGGTGAACATAATTTTCCCTCTATAATTAAGTATTTATCAAGTATTTTCCTTTCTCCAATTTATAGTTATCAATAATGCTATTTGTACTAAAAACCACTCTCCCGAATTTTGCCTGAATCTAAAGATGTGAAATACACTAAAAGAAAATTATTTATTTGCATTGGGCTTCGCAACGGCTAATTTAGCTGTCGTAAATGATAAAAAGAACTTTTAAAAATACACTTATTTTCTCTATTTTCTTATTCTCAATCTCTTCTTTCAAATCAAGCCAAGACAAATGACGAAATCAGTAAATCACATAAAATAAAAAAGTAAAGATGTATTTTCTCTTTCTCTTTATTTTGTGTATATAAAAACTCTCCATAATGAATAGAGATATTTAGAAAAGTTAGCGTCATAAGAATTTAGATCAATCATCGATCGATCTTTGCCAAATCAAGGAAAATCATGCTAAAGCTCATCGAGGCCATCGAGTACTACAAGAAACATGTTAAGATCACTAGCAAGATCCTCTAGAAGGTCATTGAGTACTGCAAGAAGCATGTCGAGGGCTCCAAGTTTGAGGATCGTGCCTCCTCTATTGACATCGATGACAGTTTTAAGGCTTGGGATGCCGATTTCATCAAAGTTGACCTAGCTACTTCCTTTAACCTAATTAAGATACTAATTATAGAAATTAATGTTAGGGTATGTGCTTACGCGCCATCCCAGTTTGTATGAATATTTAGTTTGTAATATTTATACAATGCATATTTTATTAAATCGCTGATAACTTTTATTAAATGGTAATTAAGCTTGTAACATTATAAAAATGATATGATCTGAATGAGTTCATATCTGGTTTAAAGAAGTTTAAACCATGGCTAAGAGTTAGCAAAGCTGATAGTTATAAATGCTAAGTGTTAGCAAGTTATAATACCCAGCGGGATCTAAAAAGTTAGAACCTAATCTATAATGTAACAAAGACCTGAGAATTTACTAGTAATGACAAAATTGCAAAGAGTTGCAATAGAGACTAAGAAATGTCGTTATGGAAGTATCTTCTCAAAATAAAGAGTTCCTGATCTACGTTTACCAATGAGGGTCTATCGGTGAAGCACATAGATTAGTGTATGTCTATAGCTGTATTGTACAAATGGTTATTCTTAGTTAACCATGAGCTTGGTTGAAGTTCATATAGACATACAGGTATTCAGTTAGGACTGGATACTGAACAGACTCAAGAGGACCCCAATAGATATCCTATGAAACCGTCAAAGGAAGGTCCTCTCGAGTTGAGTAGTATTTGTGGTCCTTCGACCTGAGCGCCACGGTGAACTTGTGGGAGATCCATCATACTTTGGTTCCACGTATGTCAGAGACCTTTCATGGTCTGACCGCTACGTGTCGCTGGGTATGGTCCGATGCTCATGGAGTTCGGTGTGCGTAGATATGGGATCCGCCAGCTCACATAGATGGGTTGTATATCCGAACTTCGAGATTGTATCTTGTAAAGTCTTATGGCCGTAAGCAATTAACCTGGGAAAGGAGTTTCCTCCAGGTTCAAACATTATAGCAAAAGTGTTTGCGTAAATTGTTCATAAAGATACGAATCTGAAGATAATAAAGTGATGATGAAATTATCGGGATTTGACGGTAATGATCTATATCCCGTTCATCCTGGATATAATGACGGAAGGATTATACGAATATGGAGTAACCTCAACATGTATGGTCTGACGCGCTGATTTGTAATATCCGTAACGTGTGCGTAGGGCATCGTTCACGGACTTGTGAAATAGTTTCATTTGACGAATCAGGCGTGGACCTAGGGAGTCCCAATATGAAATGTACTCTTTGAGCACTTGGGCAGCGTACCGTATTAAATAGTTTAATACAGTAAAATCCAGCAATTTACTAAAGTTACGTTAACTAAAGTATATGGTCAGATGGTGGGACCCACTTTAGGTTAACTTGGTAACCGAGTAAGGACATAATTGTAATTTCACTTGATAATTATTTAATCGTTAAATAATTCAAATAAATATTTATTTATTTAATTGTTGAATAAATAAATTAAGTTTAACTAAGGTTAAGAGTTAACCATTTAGTTAAGTTAGATTAACTATACTTAATGGTTAAGTAAAAGTTAACCTAACCATGGTTAAATTAGTTAACTATGATTAAAATAATTAAATATTCTTTTAATTAACTAGAGTTAAGAGTTAACTATAGTTAGAATATTTTAATGTTAGTTTAACCTAACTAAAGTTAAGAGTTAACTATGATTAGGTTAGATTAAATTCAAATTGAAATTAAGTGAAATTAAGTGTTATTAAATGAAATTAAATTCATTTGTATAAATAAAACAAATGTAAATTAAATTCATAAGGTTTTTGTTAAATTGATTTTGCAAAATTAGGTCAGCTATTTTACAAAGAGAGAAAAGAGAAATTGTCTTCTAATTAATGGATTCAAGAGTTGAATTCATTATTTTCTTTTAAGGCTTAAAACTAATTTAGCAAAATAGGTTTTTGATTAATTGATTAAGTGTTAATCAAAAGAAAAAATCAAGAACACAAGTTTAAGTAGTTAAACAAGTGCTGGATCAAAAGCTGTCATTCTAGATAATCAAACCCACCATTGTTGATTACTAGAATTGATCAAAGACAACATTTTGGTGGACTTCAACAATCTCCAACCAAAGGCTTCAAGGGTTATTTCTCAATCTCGTTTCTGATTAATATATTGTGATTGTGTTTACTGCAATACTTTAAGCTTCTGCTGCTTCATTATATATATGAGATATGTATAAATTGTGATTAAACACAAAACCCACATGCAAACACCCATGAATGTACAACTCCCAACAATTGGTATCAGAGCAATTTTGTGTTGTTTTGGGTGTTTTTTATAGTTGGCTAAATGTTAGTTAAATTGTATGACAATTTCTGGGGATGTTCGGATGCAATTCAAGTGTTGAAAATGCAAAATTGAAAAAACTGTCCCTGGAACGCCGCAGCGCTTATGTTCAGCGTGGCAGCGTTCATATGAACGCTGGGGCGCTACGTGTATAACGCGCCAGCGATGGTGATCGCAGGGGCGCTGAGTACATAACTCGCCAGCGATGGTTATCGCAGGGGCGCTGAGTACATAACGCGCCAGCGATGGTTATCGCAGGGGCGCTGAGTACATGGCGCGCCAGCGCTGAAAGCACTGCCCTGCAGCGCCCCAGCGGTACTAAAAGAGCGCCGCAGCGCTGAGGCTTTTGAAGCCCTAGCGCCGCAGCGCTGAAAGAGCATCGCCGCAGCGCTGAAAGAGCATCGCCGCGGCGTTCATAAAAAAAAAAAAAAAAAAAAAGGAGTAATTTTTATTTTTTTTTTTATTTTATGCATGTGGGGGGTTTATGAGTTGTAATAATAAGAGTTATTAATTTACATGATAAACCAGGACAATTATTTTTTTTCATGTTGGTAACCACAAGGGAACCCCACTGATGGGGGTTAGTTGTGTTTGCACATGATTGAATAATTGATTGAGAATAACCTTCTCATGAGATGAGTGCCTGTATTTAAAATCTCTCTTAATCAGATTAAAAAATTATTGTGTTATGTGTTAATATTTTAATGATCCGCCTTGTCAATACGGTATTAGATAGGTCACTATGGTCTTTCCCAATATTGCTTTAGCGTGAGGGATTTGGTCGGTGTGATTTAATCTAATGCCGGTAAAACATGAGATGAGTCAAATATATGCGAACATGTTATCCAATATTGCTTTAGCGTGAGGATAATGTCAGTAACATATATTTGATAATTGGCAAGTTAATCTGAAATACACTTACCCAATATTGCTTTAGCGTGAGGATAATGTGTATTTAGGATCAGTTGTAAGAGTTGCAAGAGTTGCAATTGACAAGGGTTGTCTACCTATTGGGTTTACAAAGGCCAATATTGCTTTAGCGTGAGGCTGGAGTAAAATGCCAGTGGGGTCCACTTCTCACTGTATAGTTTAAAAATTTTTAAACTATCGTTATCTCGTTAGAGAGATTAAAGGGATTATGTAAAGCAGTGGGAGGGCGTTTTTAAATTAAAAATTGTATAATTGTTATACCCATGATTTAAAACGTTTTTATTAGCGATTTGATTAATTAATAATCCGCTGACACATATCTATTCTATTTTGTCTTGTGAAGATTAATATGGCTTCAAACAACCATTTGATGCGCATTCTAGATGCCAACCAACTCAAGGGTGCTGATAACTATTCAGAATGGATGACTAATCTCAAAATTGTTCTGAATTCTGAGAGACTTGGGTATATTGTTGATCAGAAAATGCCCTCAGGAGTTTTTGATGATGCCACCCCAGAAGAAAGGGTGACATATCAGAAAAGGTTGGATGAAGATTTAAAAGTTAAATCTTACATCCTTGCCTCGATGTCTCATGAGCTGCAGAGAGAGCATCTCCATATGGAAAATGCTAGCAGCATCATGCTCCACCTGAATGAGCTTTTTGGTGATAGACCTCAGATTGAGATATATCGTGTCGCCAAAGCACTCTTTCAGGCTAGACTTCCTGAGGGTAGTCAGTGAGTCCTCATGTCCTTAAAATTATTAGATATATTGAGAGGCTTGAGACTATGGAAATTTCTTTAAACAATAGTTTGGGGAATAGTTTGATTCTCCAGTCGCTTCCGGGGTCATTTACGCAATTCATCATGAACTTTAATATGCAAGAATTGACCCCTACATATGCTGAACTTCATAACATGTTGAGAACAGCATATGAGGATATGAATAAAGGAGGCTCATCCCTCATAATTCAGGGTGCTTCATCTTCTACCCCGAGGGCTTCTTTGAAGTCCAAAGGGAAGAAAAAGAAGATGAGGCAGACACCCCGAATAGGTCCTCAGAAGCGACCGATATCCAAACCTCTAGAGAAAAGCAAGGCAAAAGGAAAATGTTTCTTTTGCAGCGATGAGGGGCACTGGAAACGTAACTGCCCTAAATATCTTGCAAGCTTGAAGAAGGCTCCCTCAGGTATTTGCTTTCCTATCATTGACATTTCTTTAGCATTTGATGCTAATGCAGGCTGGGTATTAGATACAGCATGTCCTTCTCACATCTGTAATATGTTACAGGGTCTGAGGGAAGTTAGATTGCTGCAGCCAGGAGAGGTAAAGCTTCGAGCTGGAAATGGTGATTTCCTGCAGGTTGAAGCTGTAGGACATTTGGATTTACTTCTCCCATGTAATAAATATGTTGTATTACATAATTGTTATTTTGTTCCCAGCATCATCAGACAGATAATATCCCTTCCTGTACTCGACAGTGAAGGGTATCATATGAATATTCGGAACTGTTCCTTATTATTATATGATATGTATGATGTTTTATTAGCTGATTGTCGGTTAGTGAATGGGCATTATATATTAGATACAACAAGCAGTGTCATGAGTATGCAAGCTAGTACTAGTAGAAATTCGGAAACTTTAAATGAAACGAAAATATGGCATATGAGATTAGGTCATATAGGTGTGAGACGCCTAACCCGTCTGGTTAAGGATGGACAGATACCTGATCTGACCATACAGCCTTATCCAGTTTGTGAATCATGCATTCAGGGAAAGTTGACCAAATCTCCATTTTCAGGTGTAGGACACCGTGCCTCAGATTTATTGGAACTTGTACATACAGATGTATGCGGTCCAATGAATCATACTGCTATGGGTGGATTTCGATACTTTGTACTTTTTATCGATGATTTGTCACGATACGGGTATATGTTTCTTTTGAAACATAAGTCAGAAACCTTTGAAAAGTTCAAAGAATTCCGACTTGAAGTAGAGAAACAAACCGGAATGTACATCAAGTGCCTTCGATCAGATCGAGGCGGTGAATACATGAGCGGTGAATTTTTGGATTATTTAAAAGAGAATGGGATTCTAGCTCAATATAGTCCTCCAGGTACTCCGCAACACAATGGTGTATCGGAGAGGAGGAATCAGACTTTATTGGATATGGTCCGATCGATGATGAGCTTTACCGATCTTCCTGAATATCTGTGGGGTCATGCCCTACAAACGTCAACTCACATATTGAACAGAGTTCCATCTAAAGCTGTTCCTTCCACTCCATATCAGATATTGACTGGAAGGAAACCAAGTCTCAAATATTTTAAAATTTGGGGCTGTCCTGCTTATGTAAATGTTGCACAACAGGATAAACTTGCACCCAGGGGGTATAAGTATTGGTTCATCGGGTATCCTAAGAATTCAATGGGATACCAATTTTATGATCTTGAACAACGAAATGTGTTCGTTGCTCGTAATGCCACTTTTCTTGAGAAACAGTTTCTTATGGATTGTGGGGATTGTAAAAAGATTGAACTTGATGAAGTCAATCAAAACACTGATGAACCACTGATGGAAACTCAGGCTCAATCGAGTGAAATACCTTTAACACACCATTCTCGTAGGTCACAAAGGATGTCTAGGCCACCTACTAGGTATGGTCAGATACCTGAAGGTGCGCTTGGAGTTTTCTTAATTGAAGAAAATGATCCTTTGACCTATAGAGAGTCGATGTTGGACATTGACTCGGGAAAATGGCAAGATGCCATGAAATCCAAAATTGACTCTATGCATCAGAATCAAGTCTGGGACTTGGTTCAGCTTCCTGAAGGAATAGTTCCTATCGGTTGTAAATGGATTTATAAACGGAAGCGTGGGCTTGATGGAAAGGTTGAAACCTTTAAAGCCAGACTGGTTGCCAAAGGTTATACTCAGCGATCTGGGATCGACTATGAGGAAACTTTTGCACCAGTAGCGATGCTTAAGTCAATTCGTATATTATTGGCATTTGCAGCATATTATGATTATGAGATATGGCAGATGGATGTGAAGACGGCGTTCCTAAATGGATATCTCGATGAAGAGATATACATGGAACAACCTGAAGGTTTTGCATCCAGCTTGACCTATGGTCTAATAGGCAAACTGAAGAAGTCCATTTATGGACTTAAGCAGGCATCCCGAAGCTGGAATCTTCGTTTTGATGAAGTAATCAGAGGGTCTGGTTTCATCAAAAATGAAGAGGAAGCTTGTGTGTATAGAAAGGTCAGTGGGAGCATGATAGTTTTCTTAGTTCTCTATGTTGATGACATACTTATCATTGGGAATGATATAGGTATGTTGCAATCAGTCAAGAGCTATCTGAGTAAGAACTTCTCCATGAAGGATTTGGGAGAGGCTTCCTTTATACTAGGTATAAAACTCTATAGAGATAGAGCGAGGAAGCTGATAGGACTCTCACAATCATAGTATATTGATAGTGTCTTAGAAAGGTACAGTTTCACTAATTGTAAGACAACTAGTGTACCTTTTAGACATGGCAATCATCTTTCGAGGAAAATGTCTCCTCAAATAGAAGATGAAAGAGTTAGAATGTCTAACATGCCATATGCATCAGTTGTAGGAAGCTTGATGTATGCTATGATGTGCACGAGACCTGATATCAGTATGGCTGTAAGTGTTACTAGCCGATACCAGGCTGATCCAGGTGACAGCCATTGGATGGCAGTCAAACATGTCATGAAATACCTTAAGGGTACAAAGGACAAGTTTCTTGTTTATGGAGATGGTGACTTGCAAGTGAGAGGATACGCAGATTCAGACTTTCAGTCTGACCTAGATGATAGAAAGTCTACATCTGGGTATGTGTTTATTCTCAACGGTGCTGCAGTGAGTTGGAAAAGCACCAAACAGGGATCCACAGCTGATTCTACCACTGAGGCAGAATATATTGCCGCTTCTGAAGCTGCAAAAGAAGCAGTGTGGATACGTAAGTTTGTCGCAGAACTCGGAATAGTTCCAAGTTCGAAAGATCCTGTCCCATTATTTTGCGACAATAATGGAGCCATTGCACAAGCAAAAGAGCCAAGAGCACATCAGAGATCTAAACATGTGGAGAGGAAATACCACATAATTAGAGAGATCTTGGCTAGGGGTGATATAATAATTTGTAGAGTAGATTCTATAAATAATGTAGCAGATCCACTTACTAAAGCCTTAACTCCAAAGGTGTTTGAGAAACACGTGGAGGCTATGGGTATAAGATACCAGTATGCATGGCACTAGAGCAAGTGGGAGTTTGTTAGGGTATGTGCTTACGCGCCATCCCAGTTTGTATGAATATTTAGTTTGTAATATTTATACAATGCATATTTTATTAAATCACTGATAACTTTTATTAAATGGTAATTAAGCTTGTAACATTATAAAAATGATATGATCTGAATGAGTTCATATCTGGTTTAAAGAAGTTTAAACCATGGCTAAGAGTTAGCAAAGCTGATAGTTATAAATGCTAAGTGTTAGCAAGTTATAATACCCAGCGGGATCTAAAAAGTTAGAACCTAATCTATAATGTAACAAAGACCTGAGAATCTACTAGTAATGACAAAATTGCAAAGAGTTGCAATAGAGACTAAGAAATGTCGTTATGGAAGTATCTTCTCAAAATAAAGAGTTCCTGATCTACGTTTACCAATGAGGGTCTATCGGTGAAGCACATAGATTAGTGTATGTCTATAGCTATATTGTACAAATGGTTATTCTTAGTTAACCATGAGCTTGGTTGAAGTTCATATAGACATACAGGTATTCAGTTAGGACTGGATACTGAACAGACTCAAGAGGACCCCAATAGATATCCTATGAAACCGTCAAAGGAAGGTCCTCTCGAGTTGAGTAGTATTTGTGGTCCTTCGACCTGAGCGCCACGGTGAACTTGTGGGAGATCCATCATACTTTGGTTCCACGTATGTCAGAGACCTTTCATGGTCTGACCGCTACGTGTCGCTGGGTATGGTCCGATGCTCATGGAGTTCGGTGTGCGTAGATATGGGATCCGCCAGCTCACATAGATGGGTTGTATATCCGAACTTCGAGATTGTATCTTGTAAAGTCTTATGGCCGTAAGCAATTAACCTGGGAAAGGAGTTTCCTCCAGGTTCAAACATTATAGCAAAAGTGTTTGCGTAAATTGTTCATAAAGATACGAATCTGAAGATAATAAAGTGATGATGAAATTATCGGGATTTGACGGTAATGATCTATATCCCGTTCATCCTGGATATAATGACGGAAGGATTATACGAATATGGAGTAACCTCAACATGTATGGTCTGACGCGCTGATTTGTAATATCCGTAACGTGTGCGTAGGGCATCGTTCACGGACTTGTGAAATAGTTTCATTTGACGAATCAGGCGTGGACCTAGGGAGTCCCAATATGAAATGTACTCTTTGAGCACTTGGGCAGCGTACCGTATTAAATAGTTTAATACAGTAAAATCCAGCAATTTACTAAAGTTACGTTAACTAAAGTATATGGTCAGATGGTGGGACCCACTTTAGGTTAACTTGGTAACCGAGTAAGGACATAATTGTAATTTCACTTGATAATTATTTAATCGTTAAATAATTCAAATAAATATTTATTTATTTAATTGTTGAATAAATAAATTAAGTTTAACTAAGGTTAAGAGTTAACCATTTAGTTAAGTTAGATTAACTATACTTAATGGTTAAGTAAAAGTTAACCTAACCATGATTAAATTAGTTAACTATGATTAAAATAATTAAATATTCTTTTAATTAACTAGAGTTAAGAGTTAACTATAGTTAGAATATTTTAATGTTAGTTTAACCTAACTAAAGTTAAGAGTTAACTATGATTAGGTTAGATTAAATTCAAATTGAAATTAAGTGAAATTAAGTGTTATGAAATGAAATTAAATTCAGTTGTATAAATAAAACAAATGTAAATTAAATTCATAAGGTTTTTGTTAAATTGATTTTGCAAAATTAGGTCAGCCATTTTACAAAGAGAGAAAAGAGAAATTGTCTTCTAATT
Organism: Ailanthus altissimus; assembly: GCA_946807835.1. NCBI lineage: Eukaryota > Viridiplantae > Streptophyta > Magnoliopsida > Sapindales > Simaroubaceae > Ailanthus > Ailanthus altissimus. The sequence goes on along the minus strand of OX327690.1, from coordinate 5,993,154 downwards.
AATGGATTCAAGAGTTGAATTCATTATTTTCTTTTAAGGCTTAAAACTAATTTAGCAAAATAGGTTTTTGATTAATTGATTAAGTGTTAATCAAAAGAAAAAATCAAGAACACAAGTTTAAGTAGTTAAACAAGTGCTGGATCAAAAGCTGTCATTCTAAATAATCAAACCCACCATTGTTGATTACTAGAATTGATCAAAGACAATATTTTGGTGGACTTCAACAATCTCCAACCAAAGGCTTCAAGGGTTATTTCTCAATCTCGTTTCTGATTAATATATTGTGATTGTGTTTACTGCAATACTTTAAGCTTCCGCTGCTTCATTATATATATGAGATATGTATAAATTGTGATTAAACACAAAACCCACATGCAAACACCCATGAATGTACAACTCCCAACAATTAACTAGTTTTAATTGTAAGAAATTTTGGTATACTATGATACCACTTTGTTGGAATGTATTTATAATTATATTTGAAATGTTTAATTTTGCAATGAAGAATATACAGAAAAACAGAACACAAAACAAAATTTTTCTTATAAGCTATCATAGAGATCTTTTATTTCATATAACTTTTTTACATTTTTGTTATACATTTGTGATCTGCAAATGATCTACTAAAGATGTGCAATGAGATAGTTTACATCAATGAATGAACACATCTATTTATAGCTCTCATAGAGCTTACAAATTCAAACTTTGCAACTATAAATTCAAATGGACAGTAAGAAATTTAGCAGATTCATAACAACTGCAAATTTTAATTTGTCTTCAATTTCTTTTGCTGCTAAGTAATCCACATTCTAAACTTTCAAAAAGTTCTGCATTCATATTACATCCTTTTAGATTATTTGATGATATGTAGAGCATGCTTGAGTTGTTAAAGGTTGTAGAGAAGTGAAGAAGATGTTAAAAAGATGCATTAAATTCTAATACTCCCCCTTTAATGCATTTTCTTAATAATTCTAATGAGTTTGATCTTTTTGAACGATCAACAATCTTCCAATTTGGATTCCTCTTATTCAAGCTAATTTTTCCTTCCATAGCTTTCACCCTTAATTTTTTTTTATTAGCTTCTTCATAATTTTTAAATTTTAGTACGAAAAAGTTGCAAGATTCATATATCTTGCTCAACAATCTTTTCTTTCTTGGAGGAGAATCTTCATTGTTGTCTGATGTCATTTATAGACTAGGGTCTTCTTGAATTTTTAGTTTTTTCATGTAAAATAACTTGTGGCAGCACTTGATTTTGTTTTCTTCCCAATTACATGAAGCATTTTCATTGAATATAACATTTCTGCTCGCTATTAATTTATTTGAATCAACATCATATAATTTATACCCTTTGGTACTAAAACTATACCTTGTAAAAATACATTTTTTTTATATTTTTCATTAAGTTATATATTTTTTTTTTCAACAGGAGTGTGAACATAACATATTGAGCCAAAAAATTTAAAATGCCTTATTGAAGGCGTGATTCCACTCTATGCTTCAAACGGGGTCTTATTCATCATTGATTTTGTTGGATAATGATTAAGAATGTAAACTGTTGTATTCACAGCTTCTGCCCAAAATTGTTTTGGATAGTTCTTCTCGCTTAGCATTAATCTTGCCATCTTCAAGATTGTTCTATTTTTGTGTTTTGCAGTGCCATTTTGTTGTGGGCCGTAACTTGTTATCAGTTGATTCCATATTCCTTTATCTTACCAAATTTTTTCAAATTTTGCTGAGATGTATTCTCCTCCTCTATCACTGTGGATAAATTTGATCTTACGGCCACTTTGTTTCTCCACAAATGCTTTGAACTTTTTAAACACTGTGAAAGTTTGTAATTTTTCCTTCAAAAAATACACCAAACTCATTTTTGAATAATCATCAACAAACAAAAGTTTATTCATATTGAATTTTTTAAACACTATGAAAGTTTATTCTCCCCTCTATCACCTATTTTGATCTACTTATGGAGTTTGCATTAGATTGCATATATCAGTGTGAATAAAATCTACTGGTGCTTTCACTCTCTATGAACTTTTTCTGGGGAATGAGGAACGGTGTTGCTTTCCTATGATTCACATGGCTCATCTGCCTTGTAAAATTTTTGTAGTCCTTTTACCATTTTCTTTTGTTGTAAAAGTTTCATACTATCAAAATTTAGATGACAGAACATTTTGTGCCACAGCCACTTGTCTTTAATAACTTCTCTAATCATTACAACAATTTGATTAAAATGAAGATTAAGTGAAAAATTTCTATTTCTCTCTATCTTGACATGTGTAATCATATCTCTCTTATTTTTCTTATTATAAATAGTACAACCATTATTTTTAAAATGTAGGCTATAACCATTTTCAATACGTTGCCCCACACTGAGTAGATTTGATTTAAATTGGGAACCAGTAACACATTTTTTATGATCTTGGTTCCTATTTTGGTTAGGACGATAACTTTTCCTATCCCTTTTAATTGCATAATTACTCTATTACCCTACTTGACTTTAGGTGTACAAGAATGATCCACCTTTGAAAATATTTCTTTATTTCCTGACATATGGTTGCTGGCATCCATTGTCAATACAACAGGAGCTTCCAAGGAAGGATGATGAGATTGAATTGAGGATTGCATTTGAGGGGGAAGAATCAGCATTTGAAGAAGTTGATGCAAAATATTTGGCTAGCACTGCAGCGTTATCATTTGGACTTTGCAGCATTGGGAAAAAATTCTGCCCGAGCTTTAGTTTTTACTCTCAAATGTCATGTTCGTATTCTTTTAAGGCTGCATGTGCTTGATCTACATCTTCTATGATTGAATGAGAAATATAAAATATGTTCCCATTATGTTCATCTCTATTTTGAGTAAAATTTACTTCATTAGTTGATTTGAACTTGCATGCTTTTTCTATGTGCCCAAACTTCTTGCATACATAACATTGAGGCTTCCCATGATTCCAAAAATTTGAAGTTGCATGGTTGGTCTTCTTACAAATTTTCATGAAGGTTTATCTTGATTTTTGGCATTTCTTTTTTGATTCTCCTTTCCTCAATTTCTTCTCTTTATTTAGATTTCTTTGTGAGTTATATGAGAGCTTTAATTAGAAGGCACTCTTATCGAATTGCTCATTCCTCCTTAATCTTCCTTGCTTATGAGACTCTAAAGATCCCAACAAATTTTCAACTGATAAGGTAGTTAGATCTTTAGACTCCTCCATCACAATAACAATGTGATCAAATTTTTTCAACAGGCTATTCAATATCTTCTCAGTGATCTTTTGGTCTTTGAGTTCTTCACCAAAAGATATTAATTTGTTTACTACTTCAGTTACTCTTGAGGAACAGTCTCTCACAGCTTCATTGTCTCTCATCCTTAGGTTTTTAAACTCCCTATGTAGATATTGGAGTTTGGCGGTTCTTACTAATTCGTTGTCTCTTTGAAACTATTGCTCAAGAATTTTCCAAGCTTGATTTACTATTGTAACTCTCATAATCCTCGAAAATATTGCTCCACAAACTGAATTTTGAATTTTTGAGAAGGCACCTGCATCAATCTTCCTTGTTGCTTCAAGATTTTCCTTTTGTGTTGTTGTAAGTTGATCTTCATTTCTAGGATTTTCAAATCCTTTATCAAATATACCCCATAAACCTTTTTCCATGAGTAAGGTTCTTATTTTCACCTTTCAAAAATCATAATTCTCTCCCCAAAAAATTGGAAGGCTAGAGTATGAGATTGATGAATTTTCTGCTGTAGAGGAAGACACCACTTGGATGTTTTATGCTGTTGAAACGCCTAGATTTTGATCTTCAAAACCTGCTTTGATACCAATTGTAAAACATTTTGGTATGCTATGATGCCACTTTGTTGAAATGTGTTTATAATTGTGTTTGAAGTATTTAATTTTGAAACGAATGATATGCAAAAAAAAAAAACAAAACACAACAAGATTTCTCTTATGAGCTACTGCAGAGCTCTTTTCTTTCATATAATTTTCTGCATCTTTTATTATACATTTATGATATGTAAATGATCTACAAATTATTTGCATTGAGATAGTTTACATCAATGGATTAACACATCTATTTACAGATCTCATGGATACAAATTCAAACTGTGCAACTATAAATTCAAATGGACAGCAAGGAATTCCAGCGGATTCATGACAGCTGCAAATTTCAATGTCTTCAATTTTCTTTGCTGCTAAGTAATCCACATTCTAGACTGTTGAAAAATTCTGCATTCATACTACCTCCATTCTAGAATTATTTGGTGATGTGTAGAACATGCTTGACTTGTAGAAGGTTGTGAAGAAGTGGAGAAAGATGCATTAAATTCCAACATTAACTAGGTATCCAAGTGAACAAAAGCTTCCAAAAAGAATATTACATCTGAAAATTACGATTCGTACAGATGATGGTGAAAATTCATGTAGTCTGGGTGAAGGAAGTTTAGATTCCGCTGAAGATTGCTTGAAAGATGAAAGGCTTCAGGGAACACCAGGAACCCTTGGAACTTCTCCATACGTATTTAGGGATCTGCAAATACTAAGCCTTTTTTGGTAACTTTATTTAGTTATAAATTTCTTATGCTCAACTTATTTTGCCCGTTAATCTCTCCCTTGCCTTCTCTTTTCCGTTTGTGGTTGGGTCTGCTTTCTAATGGTAGGATGTTTATTAAAAATGCTGCATTTTTCTCTGTGATTCACTTATGGGCACAAACGTTTCCTTTAGGGAAGATTGTGAAAGACTCGGAATGTTTTTAGGATGATAGATTCATCTGGCCTGAAGGGTATACAGCCATCGGGAAGTTCACTTCACTAAGAGGTGGGCATTTAATTTATGTTTCTGCTTGGCGTAGGGGTAGGGTTGAGTGGTAATGACAAAAAAAAAAAAAATCTTTGGAAGGCTGCTTAAAATCTCGTAATTTATTTGTCGTGTTGCTTTGATCTCTCTGATTTTAAATTGAGATAACATAATACTATTGTTTTGTTTTCAATTTGTGGGGTTGAGATCTAAGTGTCTGTAGCACTTATAAGATGGAAGTATTGAGGGATATGGAATCAAGGATTCGACCTCTATTTAGATTCATATCAGATAGTGGAGAGCAGGTTAGTTGTAAATTGCCATGAAGCGAACCTGAATCTCAAGTTCCTTGGTTACTCTGGTTTTCATTGTAGATTTCATATGTTCTGCTTTTTCTTTGGTTTCATTTTACTGCTTTTTATTTATTTAGTTGTATTTCTGTTGCTATCCTTTTTACTCCGTCGGTGTTGCCAGCCAAATAAAGGCTGGTGTTCTCGGCCGAGACCTTACACTGCCGTCCCCGATTACCGGTGTGTCTCCGACGATCTCCTTAAGATTCTGTGAGCCGCCGATGTCTCTCCGGCCAGGCTAACCGAACCCCAGCACCCTTGCCGGAATGGATCCGGTAGCCACCGCTTGCCTTTTGCCCCACCTGCAGTAGATCCAACCAATGCCCCTAAATTCGACCACCGCAGATTCCGCCGCTGACCCCATTTACCGGTGTTTGTCAACATTAGTTTGTTGCCTGTTGTTTTGGTGGATTTGTCAAGTTTATGAGTGGTTAGAGTACATGATGCTATATTGTTGGGGTATTTTTATAAATTCTCTCATGTGCGAGGGTTATATATTTGTTTGTCCTCAAATCAGGTTATTGTCTCCCTCTCTCTAGAGAAAATATCAAGTTCGTCGATAAACCTATATTTATATTGTTCCATTAATCTTCTGCTATAGAATAGTAAGTTTGTAATATCTTTAATTTTATTAATGATATCAATTTGATTAAAAAAAAGAGAAAATTCTTTCTCTTGCCTATCAATATTATCAAGTTAAACTTGTGAGGCTTTACTGTTTATTAGCCAAGTTCTTATACTTACTCGTGGAGTTTATATATTTTTTGTTGGAGGGAAGTTGGTCGTAAGTTAATGATCTACTTTTTGAGCGAAAAAATGCAGATGCAGATAGTACAAATTTCATCATTAGGAGTTGGTATATAGGAAAGAACAACTAAATTTCTGTACTAAATAAAAATAAAATTGTCTTCGCAGGAGCATGCTGAAGGTTAGCATTTTTTTTTGCCTCTCTTAGTTATTTTTTACTAGTACTTTATCTGCTCTTTCAGTGAACAATATAGAAATTTTGGGCCATAATTTTTTTTTTCTGGTCAACAGGAAATAATCATTGCTAGCCATACTTCACACAAAAGTAAGTCACCGCGCAGTCCAACATTTTGATCTGGCTTCTTGTTTACTATGTGAGGAAATTCTAAAGCTAGTTTAATATGTGATTCTCGAGCTCGTCGTCTGGGCTATAATTTTCAGTTTGAAAGATGTTAGGAGTCCAACAAATTATATATATTTTCACATTAGTATGATATTATTTATTTTGAGCCTAAGTCCTTATAGTTTTATTCTTGGGTTCTATTTAAAAGGCCTCATACTAATGCAGATATAGTTTACTCCTTATAAACTCATGATCCTCCCCATTTCTAGTCAATGTGGGACTTTGTTTGCCTTAACAATTCTCCCCTCGAATAAAAGATCACTTAGCCTCCCCTCGAACAAAGGATCACTTAGCCTCCCCTCAAACAAATGATCACTTAGCCTCCCCTTAAACGATATTCCATCCGCTCTCCCAACAGTCTGCTACTCATCTTCACTGCATTGACCGCTCACATTTTATGTGAAGCACCAGAATACCGCCTACTATTGAGAGCCCGCTCTATCAAGTCAACTTCGCATCATTGCGTTAGCTATACACGCCTTACGTGAAGCCCGAAGCACAACAGCGCCTGTCCATAGAGCACTACACGAATCTATCGCAAACAATGGAGAATACCAGGCTCACTACCTTCTCATTCGACACCGAAGATTTCCACCACATGGCAACACCGGGGCATGGCTTTGATACCACTGTCAGGAGTCCAACAAACCACATATATCTTCACATTGGTATGATATTGTCCACTTTGAGCCTAAGCCCTCATGGTTTTACTTTTGGGCTCTACCCAAAAGGCCTCATACCAATGAAGATATGGTTTACTCTTTATAAATCCATGATCCTCCCTATTTCTAGCCAATGTGAAACTTTGTTTGCCTTAACAAAAGGTATATATTAATATCATCTTTAGGTCGCCGATACTACTCATTTTCACCCTTCAGTTTAGTTATTTCAATTTTTTTACAATGTTTGTGAACGTTTGTTGATCTATAAACATACACTGCTTCGGGAGAAATGACTTTCGGGACAAATAGCATTATTGATCTACAGAAACTATGTATTTAAAGTCATAACACCTCTATATCAACCGAAACTTAGTCTTTATGACTTCTTTATTACCATGGTAAAGTGAAAACTTATTTATTTTAGGCCCATTTTTCCAGAAGGAACATACAACCTGAGCCTAAAAGAAGAGAAAGATTAGCTGCAAGATGCAACTTTGGATTGTTTTGCATTTTAGGATTCATGAAATCTGCTGCAAGAAGATCCACAAGTGCCATATAAATCAAGATTCCAGATGCAGCAGAGTTCAGTATGCCTTCAATAATAAGAGCTGTTGGGCTATTCTCTTTGTAAACTTTCGATATCCCAATCCCAATTCCAATCCCAAGAGGAGTGGTGAGGGAGAAGAAAAGAACCATAGTTGCTATGGCTGTAGATTTGAATTCTGCCTGCACCAAATAATTTTAAATAAGAAACAAAAGTTAGTACTTCACGTATAAAATCACATGTATTAATGAGCTTATTATATGTGTTGAAATTGAACAGAATTGGTTCAGCTTGTTTCAGCTTGTTACTATCAAAGACAAGGACCAAAGATTAAAATTGGGATTGATGTACCTGAGAAATGAATCCCCTTCAAAGAAATGATGGAAAGCCAAGGCAGCCACAAGAGGCTTGATTGTTTTTACACTTCCAGAAGCACCCAATGAGATCGTAATGATCACTGAATGCACCACAATCCCCATCTCCAATACCTACACAAAATTCAATTGCCAAAAGAAAAAAAAAAATCAATCATAATATCATTATACACAGTACCAAAAACAGGGAAGAATAATTCAGCCTTCTTGAGCTGCAAAATGACAAAATCTATGCAATTGAAAAATATGAGAAACATTCATAAATATCTTACCTGGGATACAATACAGCATCGGAAAAGATCAGAAGTGCCGGAACCAGAAGCACCGGATGGGAAAGCAGAGCCATGAGCATGACCATGAGTGGCATGTGTATGCACATGAACATGACCCTCATGCTCTCCATGCATCTCCTTATCATCATGAACAGGCAAAGCCTTTCCAAAATGCGGTCTCTTATAATAACCTGTCGCAAATGTATCAATCATCATCGTTAAAAAAGCAGCAATTATTCCGGCAAACCCTGTGAAGGGAAAATCTTGCCGCAAACCCTGTAAACAAGGACTAGTCAAACTCTCGTATGCATCGGGTAATATGTGAACAAAACCAGTGGCAGGAATCACACCGGCAGCCAGTGCCTTGATTATGAAGAAGAGATTGCTTTCAGGGTGAAAACTTGAGGTGTTTATACCCAAGATCGGAAGAGAAACGCCAAAAGACGCAGCGATCAAAATCGACAGAATTGCAGCGAGTTTGTATGTCAAGGTCCTGCTTTTACTACTGCTGCTGTTGATGGGTACAGAATCATTACATTGGCATTTTGAATAAACTAAGGGAGGAGTTGAAACAAGAAAATACAGGAAAAGAAGAGGCAAAACTTTTCTGTTAAGCTTGTTCATGCTTCAAATTAACAAGCAAAGAGGGACAGTGACTGAGCTGCATTATTAGATAGAGTTGATCAGTGACAATGTTAGTTTTGATCAGTTGTGTATTTATAGTATGAGAAAAAGTTAGGCAGAGCAGTGATTCAGAATCAGAAAGAAAAAGTGTGGAATGGTGACATGAAAGTGCAAGGAGTGAGGATGTGATTGGCCTGCGTTTGACAAGTGTCTGGTTAGCAAACAAAATGATGACATTATGAGTTAACATCTGTTGGATTTTAAATACATTTTAAGAGTCACTAACAGCTTATAATGAGAATGACTTGATAGAAACCGACTCTATTTGGGGAAGGTCTATCACACACGACTGTGTGATGCTATATTATTCTCTTTTTAGCATTTACATATTTTATGTTTTTCAGAATTATAATTGCTTGTACCTTTTGTTACAATTATTAATTCATGAATTATATTTAAAAAATTTGAGAATATAATAAATATTTTGAGACTTATCGGAAAAAAAAAAACTTCAGATATATAAAGATAAATGGGAGAAATGTATAAGTGGCCGTAATGTAGAAAATTCCAATCCTAAACCAAATGTAACTTATATATTTTTTTTAAAAACCAAATATTGTTCAAGTTTTGTTATGTTCATTGTTTGTGAGTGTCATTTGATTCAAGTGGTAAAGCCTCTTTGATTGAAATAAGAAATTTGGGGTATAAACTCCGATCAAACTAAAATAGGAAGACATTTAGTTTACATAATTACTATCTCGTTAAGGCTGGGATTGAGAAAAAAAGAAAAAGAACCGGCTTGTAGCATGAATTGATAACTAATTCGTTGCTTGATATTATCTAGATCAGAGTGCCAATCAAGATATACTATATTAGTGATATTATTGTAGCAGCTAATTTTTTTTTAAAAACACAAAAAAAAAAAAAAAACTTAAACAGTTGAGAAGTTACGAGGTTACATAAAAGGTATGTAGGTAAATAGGAGGATAGAAAGAGAGAGAAAATATTAATGATATAAGATTTTACTGTATAAAATTTACAAGTCAAATTAAAAAAACAGTGTCATGAATTAATTAAAAAAGTGTAGTTGTCAAGAATATTGGTCAGAAGGTAATTAAAAAATTTCTTAAATAAAGATGATGTAATTTTTTTCATTTTAGTAGGAAATAAATTAAAATTTTTATTTTATAAATTAAATTCAAATCAATTTAAGGTTGGATGGCTAAAAGCGGGCTTAAAGCAAATCTTATATAAAAATTTTAGGTCATAGAGTCTTTAATTAATTTCTCTTCATTCTCTTCAAACAAAGACATAGTTAATGACCTTAAGAGAAAATTCAATTCTTTTTTATTCTCTTCAAGTAAAATGAGAGAGAGAGAAAAATATAGAGAGAGAAAGAATAACAATTTAAAGAAAAAAAATTCTTTGAAGAGAAAAAAATTTTTTAAAGAGAGAAAATGAGGAAATATGCTGAAATATCTCTATAATTATTTTGAGTTATAGTACAATGCTGAGTATATTATTTAGCTTAGAAAAGTAGATATAAGTTCATAAGAATCGAATCACTATAAATCTCTAGTGTTCTGTTTTAATTTTATTTTCTTTAGTCTATTAGTTTTAAATTCTTAATATGAGAATATTGATTGAAAATTATCGGAATATGATTTAGAGATTAAGCTAAGAGCGTAGGGTATGCGAGGATAGAAGACAAACGCAAAAGGAGGTGAAAAGTGAAAAGGGGTAATGATAGGCGCTAGCACTGCGGCGACCAGGAGTGGCCGCTGCAGCGTCGAAACTAGTATATAAGCGCCGCGGGGCCCAGGCGGACACACCAACGCTACGGCGCTGGGCGCGGGAATTCATTTTCTGTTTTGAGACTTCCTTATTTGTCTCTCACTTGCTTCAGAACTCCCTAATACGACTCCTACATGTATATGGTAAACTTAAGACGTTCTAAAGCCTATATAAAGGCTCTCAATTGGCTTGTAAACACATCTTACTGATCATAGAATATATCTTTGTGATAGGTTGAGAGATCTTTATGATTAAACCTACTTTGTGATTATTTGTGAGAGAAAATTTTAATAGTGCAAGAGAGAGAATTGTTCTTTGTAATCTTTTTTGTAAAAGGCATACTTTATGAGTGTCTTGTGATTTAATAAGATAAGAGAGTGATTTTGATTCGTCGTGGACGTAAACAAATTATCGAACCACGTAAATTTTCTGTGTGTTCTTATTCTACCATTTCTCTCTTTATTTTTTTAATTACTTATTCTGCACTATTTACTTGGATAATATTACTTGTTTGTATGTTTCTGCTTCAATACTTAATTATTTGAGTTTTGAGTTGAACTCAACAATAGTAAAGTATCAATTAATGATTTGTTCATAATAAGATAAAACTCATAGAACAAAAAATCAAGAGCCTCGAGCCAATAAAACTTTAAAAAAATTGACTTGCTAAAAATTTCATTAAATACTCCTTTAAATAATTCAGACCTAACTATTAATAGAGAAGAAGGGGATTGAAGGACTTCAAAAGTTAAAAAAATTTATTTTGTTGAAGCTTTATAATGTGTTATTTTAAAAATGAAAAACTTTTAAAACTTTATTTTTCAATTTTCGTATCAAATTCCACTCTTTTATTTGTTTCTTGTTCATTTTTCTTAAGGTAGAATGAGTTTATTTAATAGGAAGAAAAATCAGAAAAAAATACATCAACTTAGGGTGTGCTGTAACATATTTACCCAAACATTTAACATTACATTAGAAGTTGCTTATTTAGCAAACCAAACGGAGAAATGTACATAAATAACCCTTTTTAAATGAATATACTTTTATAGCCAAAAAGTTAAAAGGTAAATTTTATTAGTGACAAATTTAATTTTCGAACCATATTGCCCTCACACCCACTCAACACTATTCATTAAATTACTTAAATCTTATCTTCAAAGTACTAGATCATATATTTGTGTTGTGATATTTGAAGATTTGAAGTAAAAAAATAAAAGTTGAAAAGTGAAAATCTAGAGAATAGCTAAAACGTGATTTTTAATTCATTTCATTTTTATTTTTTGGTATTTTTGTAAGAAATGATGAAAAATGAGTAAATTTGAAATAATATAAATTAAAAATGACCGGAAAACAATAACAAATGGGTAAAATTTAGCAAAAATCACCTAAGAAGATTGTGGAGACAGCAGTATTTTACAACATGTGCATCATGTGCCTAATGGGAGCATGCCACATGGAATAACTATATCAATAAATAACTCGCGCGTTCATAACTCGCGCCTCACTTGCGAGCATGCCTAATGGGATCATGCCACATGGAAGAAAAAAGAAAAAAAAACAAAAAAAAAGGTTAAATATCAATAAATAATAATTATAATTACAATTTCACACTAAAAAAAACAATAACTATAATATTAATATTAATAAAAAGTAATAATGAGGTTAAATTTAAAATAATAATAAGTAAAAACATATTGTCTAATAATTATAGTGATATAAATGTAAATTAAATAATGATAGCAGTAATAATATTAATTGAAATAAAATTAAAATAATAATAATAAAAGAGAAAAATATACAATAGTAATTAAATTTATTATAGTTATTATGACAAATTATAATAATATAATTAGCATAAAATTGGGAAATAATAATTAAAAATATCCTTAGAAAAATATTAAATTTATATATTTCTCCAATAAAAATAATAATTAAAATAATAGTAATAATAATTATATAATTATTAGAGTATATCAAATAATAATAATTAAAGTTAAACAATAATAATAATAATAATATAAAAGAGTACAAAAATATTAATAATTATAAAAATTTTAAAAAGATGATTACATTTCCATTATTATTTTGTTTATTAGTATTTGTATTAATAAGCTAATAATGATATTTGTTGAGGGTAAAGTTTGGTGATACTCAGCTCAGTTCAATAGTTAACCTAGTCTAGCACTCAGACCTAGATCACTTCTTGAGCAGCCTTGCTCAAAACGAGCTAACTCAGTAGGACTGAGGTCGAGCCCAAATACTTAGACTTCTATAACTCAACCTAAGAAGCCCATCTAGTGAGACTCGTGTTAGAACACGTGTCACTTCTCATTACTGGTGTCAGATGACACATTATAGGACCTTGAGTACCTGGCACGTCATCATGGGTCTACCAGCAGACGTACACGTCAGCATAACTTAAGTCTCGACATGTGAAACCTACTAGAAGAGCATCTGGACACCATATCACCTAGCTATTTGACCTAAGGATAAGGTTGGATAAAAGAAACCCTATAGAGTCAATGAGCGAATGCCACATTAACTAGTATCAGGACTTTGTCTCCTACTGACACTATTGATACTGTTGACACAGTGAATAGAAGATATATGGAGTAGTTGAACATTTCAATATAAGACTCGCTGAACTCAGGGGGACAGAGTCAGACGACCCCTCAGTGCTTCTAAGTCTTACCAACTCAGACTGACAGCTTCAGAAAGTGATAACTCACCAATATTCCTAGTACTTCAAATTTAAGAGAGGTCAAATGACCTCTTTACCCCTCCGAGTGAAGTTATCTAAAATACCACTTATGATAAGGATTGTTCTCTTGTAGTAGTTTGCCATATGTCGCCCTTGAAGGGGAATCTCTAGGTTTGCAAACTTCAAACTCAAATTTTATCTCCAAAAGTGAATGGTGGTAACGGATAACTAAATGAATATGAATTTTGAACAACTCTCTAGTAAGAGAAAACTTTTCTCATTCTCTTTAGAATTTTCTACAATCTCACTAGAGAAGATAAACCTTAAGGAATTTCATAATATAACAGCCACCTAACTTGAGCATTAAAAGCCCGTTATCAGCCACCTCATCAGTGACAATAACTAACCTTGTATTTCCTTGTGTTCTTTAAGTCTCCTTAGTTCCCTTGAGTCCGCTTAGTCTGTAGCTCAAATTGCCTAGATTCAACTCAGTGATTGTTCTACTCTCTATTTATTCTCGGATTTTTCATTACTAGAATGAAGCTTTAAACCCGACTTAACCCTTAGAAATGAGAGGCCTAACAATCTCGGACTTCCTCATCACTTCTCTTACACTAATTTAGGGTCTGGCCTCCCTATGCTTTAAATGGGCCTTGCACTGTCTGTGGGAAGAAGAGAAAAGCCTTACCATTAGACGTTACGCCAACTTTGATCAGCCAGAGGTTTATACAAACTCTTTACCATGTCTAAAATGTCAAGAAAAATCAAAGTCGTAACTAGAAATCTGCCCATTAAGAGAGTAACTAAAGATCTAGTGGGAACTCGTGCAAAGGTTTTTTAAACAAGTCTAGGGGAATAGGTCAAGGTCACCTAATGGGCCACTTGATGGAGATGTTTCAGTCACCTAGAGGTAGTTTGAGGGGTTTGTAGAAAAGTTATGTCGTACTATAAATAGTGTCATAAAAGACCGAAGAAGGATGAAGAAATAGAATTTTGGGTCAACTTAAATTGCTCCTGTCCACTTTTACCTTGAACGAACTAAGAGCCAGTGCTTCTGAGAGCCCAGGCAGAGTAGACAAGGCAACAAGAGCAAATCCCTTTCTCACAACCATGAGGAGCTCTGCTTAACTGTAGAAAGAGAATCAAGAAAGGCAATGGAGAGAGGACTAAAGGAACCTCTTATAGGTGAACTTTAGGACTCCTTCAACGTCAAGCACCAAGCCCGTAAAAAAGCAGAAGATGCTAAGGTGAGTTGCACCATGATCAAGCTCTTAAGGATGGTCAACAAGCTTTAACCGAATTTAGAGGACATTTGCCGAGCTAAGGATGTTATCACTAGTCCTAACCTAGTATTTTAGGCTAAGTCCCATTTTACAAAAGGAATTAAGGGTGCTCTACTGCCTCTTAAGTTTAGAATCCATAAATTTCCAATTACGAGGGAAGAACCGACCCAGCAACTCAATTAAAGCTTTATAAAGACTATATGTTAATCCAAGGCATGGAGGAAGATGCTATGTGCCACCTATTTCCCCACACTTTGTGCACAGTAACTCGAGCTTGGTTTTGAAGCTTAGAGCCTAAGTTAGTTTATAGCTTTGACTATTTATCTGAGGATTTTTTCTTTCAGTTCTAGTATGTACGTGACAAGCTTAAGGACCACTCTACATTGATGTACGTTAGGCAAGGAGAGTTCGAGCCCCTTAATTACTTTGTCCAGAGGTTTCATAAGGAGATCGTTGACATGGATATTTTTGGTGCCAATGAGACACTCATCATCTTCTAAAAGAACATCAGACTCAAGAAGCTATGGTTTGCCTTCTAGGAGTCAGAACCAAAAATCTATGGTGAGGCTTATGCTAGGGCCTTGAAGAATATCGAGATAGTTGAGAAATTGCTGATGAAGATATAAAACGATATGAGAGATAGATCTTGGCCTAGAGAGAGATTAAAGAGAGTTGAGCTTGCTCCAATGCTATATTCCTAACTAAGAAAGCCATGCCCATAAGAGAACCAAGCTCAATCAAAAGAGCCTAAAATAAGCTATGGATGCTTCAAAGTTCCAATCACACAGCTCACTGAACATATAGTGAGAGAACATTTATTTCACCATCTGAAACAAAGGGTGGCTTCAGAAGCCCCTAACTATAAAGAATAGCTCAGATAAGAGGAACAAGTAGAAGTATTGCAATTTTCATAAAAGGTATGGTCATAGTAGTGCTAACTGCTTCGAACCAAAATGAATAGATTAGGGCTCTTATTAGAAATGACCCGTTAAAGGAGTTCTTCAAAGAAGTGAGGAACGCTGAGCACAAGTCAGGCATTAAGTAAAGAAATAGACCTGAGGACAAATGAGGTATTCTAGATAAGGGAACATTAAAGAATGGCCCTAAGATTAATGTGATCTCAGAAGGTCTTACTAGGGCAAAAACCTCTAGGAGGGCAGCGAAGAACTATGTTCGAGAGACAACAGGGGATATTGTAAAGGGAATATGGATACATGTTGCTCACTTTGCCCCTCATGAGCTACCTGTCCCATATACTTCAATTGTGTTCATCGAGGAATAGTGTTGAGGAGTTATGTTCCTCTATAATGATGATCTTGTAATCACCTTAAAAATAAGCACCAAAGAAATCCCCCATATGATGATAAACACTCGGAGCTCACTAGATGTAATCTACAAGGACGAGTTAAATAGGATGGGGATTGAGTGCATTAAATTTCCATATCTCCACTCTATTAGTGGGATTCGCAGAGGATAATATGATGCGTCCCGAATTCATCTCTCTTCTTATCTGTATTGGTAGTGCTTTAAGCTCCACAATTCAATTTTCTATTTGTAGATCAACCAAGCACCTATAATGTAATCTTGGGTAGACCCTTTTTAATGGCTACTCGAGCTTTTGTCTTCATATATCACTTAGCTATAAAGATCTCAAAGAATAAGAGGTTATCACAGTGAAACGTAACTAGGTAGCATGTTGAAAGTGCTATGTAACTATTATGAAGCCAAGTTATTAGATTGCCATGCTGGACCCAAGGGAAAAACGAGTAAGCCTGCTGAAGAATTCAACTTAGTCTCAATCTCTCTGAGTTACCAAAGCAAGATTATCAAGATAGGCTCCTCAATGCTCAATAAGTTCAGAGAAGCTTGATTACCATCCTTGGGGAGTATGCAGATGTGTTAGCTTGCTCCCATGAAGACATACTCGGGATTGATTCAAAGCTAGCATATCACAAGTTGAATATGGATCCCAACCACACAAACAAGTCAAGTAGAATAGAAAACCCTTCAACTAAAAGAGATATAAAGCTATTAAAGCTGAGATGGACAGGTTACTCAGTGCTAGCTTCATCTGAGAAGCTCAATACCTTGAGTGGGTCTATAATGTCGTGCTGGTCAAGAAGGCAAATGAGAAGTGGCGTATGTGCGTAGACTTTATTGATCCTAACAAAGCTTATCCCAAGGATAGTTTTCCTCTGCCCTAAATAGATCAACTAGTTGATTCGACCTTGGGGTATAAACTCCCTATCTTCATAGATGCTTTTTCAAGCTACAACTAGATTATAATATATAGCCTGGATGAGAAAAAGGCCACTTTCATCACAAATAGAGGCCTGTATTGCTACAAGGTAATGTATTTCTACTTAAGAACTCTAAGACAACCTACTAACACCTAGTTAACAAGCTCTTTAAAGATTTAATGAGGAAGACTATGAAGACTTATGTCGATGACATAATCATCAAATCTACGCTAGCTAATGATTATGTATCAAACCTGTGGATGATATTTGAGGTATTAAGGAAGTACAATATAAAGCTGAATCTGCATAAGTGCATATTTAGTGTGACTAAAGGTAAATTTATTGGGTTCATTGTGCAACAAATAGGGATTCAAGCAAACTTAGAGAAGATAAGAGCTACAAGGGAGATGAGGACCCCTGAGGGAGTTAAAGATGTGTAGAGTTTAGCAGAACGAGTAGCCGCATTGAGTAGATTAATCTCTATGGCTACTAATCACTGCCAATCTTTTTTAAAATCTTGAAGGCGGGGAAGAACATAGTCTGGACTCTTGAGTGCGCTGAAGCAATACTTGGAATAGTCTATCTTACTCACTAGTCTGTGACCTGGTGACATATGCCTCCTGTACTTAGTTGTATCCGAGACTACAACCAGCTCAGTATTAGTGAGAGAGGAAGACGATGAAGTTTTATAGCCAGTCTACTACATCAAAAAAGTTTGAGACGATGTTGAGAAGAGTTATCAACCTATTAAAAAGTATGCATTATCTCCGGTAGTGGCAATAAGGAAGTTACATTTTTACTTCAAAGCTTACACCATTATGGTATTAACCAATTTACGATTAAGATATATGATTAGAAAATAGACCTGTCAGGGTAGTTGATCAAGTGGTTGTACGAGCTGAGTGAGTTCGATATTACTTACTAGCCACATCCTTCTATTAAAGCATAAGTCATTGCTAACTTTATAGCTGAGCTCACCCCAACCTAGAGGAAGAAGGAAAGAAGAAGTTTAAGCTCAACAAGCAGCAAAAAGTGATCTCTTTAGATTGTGTACATTGATGGAGTCTTAAATACTCAAGGTAGTGGATTTAAGGTCATTATAATCAGCCCTGAATGAGTAGAAGTGAGTTGCACCTTGACGTTTGGCTTTAAGGTATCGAACAATGAGGTTAAGTACAATTTTATCATTACAAGAATGAGGATGACTAAAACCCTGACAGCTCGATAGTTAGTAGTCAAGAGTGACTCCAAGCTTATGGTTAGCCAGATCAATAATAAGTACCACACTATAGAAGAGACCATGTAGGTCTACTTGAAGAAGGCTTAGGAGATGATTAACACATTCAAAGAGATCTATGTTGAGTAAGTTCCAATGGCAGATAAGTACAGAACAGTCATATTAGCAAAATTAGCCTCCATTGGTACCAAGAAGCTACCCAAAATAGTGCTATGAGAGATTGTGCCTAAATCGAGTATTCAAGCCATAGAGCCTATGCAAATTTACTTGATTGATGATGAACCTTATTGGATGGATCCCATCATTCAATACCTAAAGGATGGAGTCACCCCTGAGGACAAAACTAGGGGTGGGCAATTTCGGGTTCGGGTAAAGGTCAGGAATTCCCGACCCCTACCCGAACCTGATCGGAATGCCAAAATGTGTCCTGAAGACAAAACTAGGGGTGAGCAATTTCGAGTTCAGGTATTTTTGAACCCGATTGAAACGCCAAAATGTGTCCCGATCAAACATATTTCGGGTCGGGACGGGATAGGTCGGGTTGGGAAATTCTGATTTTTTTTGAAAAGAAATTATTTTTGAAAGACAGCTTTTATTAGGTTCGGAATGGGTCGGGGCGGTTCAGGTCGGGTTCGGGTCGGGACGGTTCGAGGTCGGGACGAGTTCGGGACGATTCAGGTTGGGACAGTTTGGGTTCGGGACAATTCGAAACGGTTCGGATCGGGTCGGGTTGGGTTCGGGAAGGGTCAGAAATTCCCGTTTGGGTTCAAGAAATTCCCGAACCTGACCCGTCCCATTCGGGATGGAATTTTCTGTCCCGAACAAGTCTTGAACCCATTCTTGTTCCCGTCCGGACCCAAAATTTTAGGATGGGATGGGTCAGGTCGGGGTGGGTTGGGTTCGGGAATAATGCCCACCCGTAGATAAAACTCAAGAGAGGAAGTTGAGTACTAAGCATCCGGATACTGCCTAATTGATGAAACACTTTACAACAGAGGAGCTTCCCTACCCTACTTAAGGTGAATGTGTCCTCAAGAGGGGCAATACATACTTAGGTAGATGCACGAAGCGATATGCAAAAACCATAAAGGAGGAAGAGCCCTAATCTATAAAGCACTAAGGAAAGGATACTTTTGGCTCAACATAAAGCAAAACGCGGAGGGCCTGATAAAAAAGTGTGACAAGTGTTAGAGGTTCACAAAGATACTGAGGCAGCCTTCTAAGAACCTTATAGTACTGAGCTCCTTTTGACCTTTTATCATCTGGGGGCTAGATCTCATCGACCTATGCCAGTTGAAAGATAAGGAGCTAAGTACATTATTGTATTAGTAGACTACTTAACTAAGTGAGTAAAGGCAGAGCCTCTGACCTTAATCACTGAAAAGAATACTATTAAGTTCATATTACGAGCTATAATTTGTCCATTTAGTCTCCCTTACGCTATAGTGACGGATAATAAAACTTAATTTAACAATGATAGGTTCAAACAATTCTACAAGAACTTTATGATTACCAATTGGTTTGCCTCACTAACTTGTCCTTAGTCTAATGGGCAAGTAGAGGTTGTGAATAAGATCATTAAAACCATTATGAAAAAGAAGCTCGAGAGCAATAAAGGGGCCCAGATAGACAAGTTGTCAAGCATATTATGGGCTTATAGGATTATACCCCACTGCCACTAGAAGGACACACTTTTCTCTATCTTTCAGATCTAAGACAGTTATACTAGCTAAGCTTAGGGAGCCAACACACAGGGTTGGTGACTTTGATGAGGCTTCAAACACCATCTCAGTTGTAGCTAATGTAGATTGCTTATAAGAGATACAGGACTTAGTAGCCATCAAAATGGCATCTTACCAGCAACAAATAGCTAAGCTGTATAATAAAAAGTTTAGACCAAGGCAATTTAAGAAAGGTAACCTAGTTCTCTATTGTGTAACCTTGAACACTAAGAAACCCTTAAATGGAATTTTGGGTTCTAACTGGGATAGTTTTTATCGTGTGGAAATAGTGATCAAGCTAAGAACCTATAAACTGACTCACCTAGATGGCAGACAAGTGAAACATTTTTGGAATGTAGCTCAACTCTGTAAGTACTATTAGTAAGTGGTAAGCACTTCTATTCTTCACTCAGGTTTTTTTTTTAAGTTTTTGCTACCTGTTATCTCCTACCCTTGCTCAAAGCTCAGATACACTCCTATCAACCTTAGATGTTTCTACTAATTTCAAAAGTCTGAGTAGACAGAGTAAGGGACTTTTTTTTCTACCTACTCAGTATGTAGCAGAATGTCAAGGCTGTACTAGTTATGCTTCAAATGTTCTCCAATGAAATGAAAAGATGTTATCCAACTGTGTTTTTATATCTTCAATAGTTGTTGAATGATTATGTATGCTCTATAAAAGTGTGTCAACTTGCTCTCAGAGTTTGAAAGAAAATCTCGAGACGAGGCTTTCGGGATCGCATCTATGTGAAAGAGCCTCAAAGATTCCCTCAACAAAGTTACACTAAGACCTCCAGCATTCTATATAGGATGAATGCTCACTATATAAATAGAGAGAGCAACCTAATAATGGGGCCCAGAAGTACAAGATGAGCTATACCCATAAAAATATAAGTAAATAGTTCTCCATTTATCACTATAAGAATACATGTTGTACTCTTTTCCTAATACCCTTCGCATATGATCATATGTAAAAAAGGATGCGCAATCTCCTCACACCCTACTAATTGTGTTTGAGGGTAAATGGTTGGGAATAAAGCGTAATTTGAATTGGTTGAGTAAAATTCCCCTTGGCTACTGAGCTAAAAGTTAAAGTGAGACTCTCATTAACTATTTATGGAGTAAGTGATCAAGGAGACTAGAAGCACAATAGAAGCATGCTAGGCACCAAAGATATGAGTACTTAACACTAATTTTATCTCCATACACTATGCTTCCCTCCTCAATAACTTGTTTTTGATAAACAAAGTTGTCAAAGCCTTCTTAGCAGCACTCGTAGATAGTGTCTAAGGCTACTAGGTCTAATAGTTATAATTATTATAATTGGATTTAGTTTTATTACGTGTATTTGAAAGTCTTTAGTTTGAAAATAGTAAGGGGCTTAGTTCGCTAAGGGAATAATTGTTCTTCTATATGTAATGCTAGTAAAATCAAGGCATACCACATTTACCTTAGAAGCAATCACCAAGCATATGATGACATATTTGTCAAGGTTAAAAACAAAACATATAAGAGTTAGCTATATCCAAAATAGTTTGTACATTGACTATTATTGCTTAGCTAAACAGCTCAAGCTTGAGGTGCCTTAAAGCTAAGGATAACTCAAAGCTATGTAATAACCCAAACTTGTAAAAATACATATCATCAAAGTTTACCAAAGGGCAATCAAAGCTCAAAACATACCCAAAGAGTAGTAGTTAAGTTTAAAAAAATGGTTAAATATAGTCATCCAAAGGCAAGTTCAACAAAAATTAAATAAGTTCATAAAATGGGAACTAATAAGAGTAACAAGAAATAGAAAAGTTGTCCAACAGGAAATAGTAAATGAAACTTGAGCTTAGTAGATTGTGGCCAAATGAGTTACTGAAAGAGACATCTAACCACCACCATCACCACCACCGCCATCATCATCCTCTCATCATTGGTTATAATGGGCAATGGAGTCACAGGGAAATTAACATCAAATGGGTTCTTGGTTGACTTTTCTTTAGTGACTTTTTACTGAAGGCCAGTGTGACTAGTTGAGGCTTTGAGAGTGCTGCCCATTTTCTCCTCAATTGAGACAGTCATAATGGAAGTTACAAGTGCCTAGAAACTAAAGTCTAGCTCAGGCTAGGCCTCAAATGCCATTTGGCGAGTATATATCAATGCTTTTTGCACAGCCTCCCTAAGCCTCTGCTCCAGCAAATCGACAACATTGTTCAACCCAGTAGCAGTCTCCATAAACTCTTTGTTGGCCAGCTCTAAAGCTGCCTTTTATATTTATGTTCTCAAGCTCAACCTTCTCCATCATCTCCTTGTGCTCCTTTAAGGTAAGGGCAACCTGTGACAAATATCAAATCAAGTGAAGCTAAAGTACCATAGTACATAATCTATAACCTAACAAGGAAGAGAAGAGTGATTTACCTCATAAGCCAAACCTATAACCCTAGACACAGCACTCAGTAGGTCTTGCCGTGAGATCGACCCAGCTAGCTTGGGGAGCAGAGCTTTACGGGGCATACAGTAGATGGGGCATTAGGTACCATACTTTTCTTTTAAGCTGAGGGCCTAAATCATTAGAGCGTAAAGGGCTCAGTAAGGTTTTGTTAGACTTAGGTACATTTTTCTTCTTGGCCCTTGGGGGACCAACACTTGCAGACTTTATAGAGGGAGGAATGGTAGAGCTCCCTCACACATGAGCACTAGAGCAATAAGGTTGATGAGGGCCAATGAGATTTTTTTTAATCAAATCTTTTCATCCAGTCATTACCCGCTAGCTTTATGACAAATCATCTACAAAGGCCAAGAGAAAACATTAGTACTGTTGCTATAATAGTCCAACCACAACACGGGCACACCATACAAATATCTAAGCACCAATAATAAGGTAAAGAAGCTTACTCCCTATCTTGGGAACCTTAAGAGGTGCAGAGCCGACCATTCCATCATCCCTCAAATGGACTTTGTCCAGTATATCAAAGTCATCAAGAGTAAAAGGAACGAATTAATTTGCAGCAAAAGCAGCCCATTCCTCAGTAGGAAGAATAAACTTCAAATCCTTAGGCTAATAGCATACTAAAGACATATCAAACAAAGATAAGATGCATAATCAGAGGTCTTATAATCTTCTAAAACAATATAAACACAGTCCAAAGAAACAAAAACAAATGGTACATCAAAAGTAAACTGAGAATATACATTCTTGAAGTGGCAGTTAACCTTCATTGAAGAGCCTTAATCTCTACCAACAAAATACCAATACTTATTTCAATCGATTTGAGACTTATATTAGCTGATATGGTTGGTATTCCTATCCTAAGAGCTTACATAATAGGTGCCTTCAACAAGATTATTCTTTTTAAGGGGAAAAAGGTTCTTAAAATCCTTTATCATGAAGCCTTTGCCTAAGGCTTTATTCCATAGTACGTAACAGCCTATAATGGACCTCCAAGAAGTAGTGTTGAGTTGAGAGGGACCTATGTCAAGAACAGCGTGCAGCTTCCTAAATGGAAGTCCCAAGGATAGCCTAAGTCTGAGAACAAGGAACTTTTCAAATACAGCAACTTCCCCTTATTAGGAAATGCTAAAGACTCCCTTGGTTGAGGGACTCGAAGTGTAACAGAAATGGGGATGGCATAGCGCTTCTTGGAGGAATTCAAGTTGGCCTCAGTTAACTTAAATATTCAGGTAAAAGGGTGTGAGACTTGAAAACATGCTACTTAACATCGCCTATAAGTATAAAGGATGTTGAGCCTTTGAAGGAGGACTTCTATGTAGAAAAGGGAGGAGATGGTTTGGATAGTAGTTTGCCCTTATTTTTAAGAGGGGATGGTTCAGGTTTAGAGTTTATTGCTTGGAGTTGAGGTGAGAAGCCTTAGACCCTTGCCTTACCACTTTTACCGACTCATAGTTACTACTCTCCTCCCACAAGCTATATTTGCTACTATTAGTTTCATCTATCATGACAGGACCCACCCCGAGACCCTCAACTATAGATCCCAAAGGGCTTGCCGGGTACCCCGACTGAAGTTTCTCAAAATTTAATTGTGTAATTTGAGAAATTCTGCGAGGCGAACCCTTTTTTAGTTGTTGCTATTATTGAGAAAATTTTGGAATATACGTGAAAATAACTTATTAAATTTAAAAAAAAAAACGAGCAGAGTTTCCTCTGTTCTTCTGAAAATCTAATACAAAATCTGCAAAGAATTATACTTCTATTTCAAACCACTTCTCAATACTATCAAATAGGTTCTTCGGTCCTTTCTAAACCAAATCCAACTCAACTCAATAATTTCATTATGATCACAAAACTGTAATACTGATAAAAAAAGTGAAACAATTATCAAAATATCGAAACCTCTTTTTGGTTATCCAAAATATATGTACAATACATAAGCCTATAACTATCATACTGAAAGCAAAAAGAGTGATATTTAGCACATTTACATGTACAAAATGATCTTCAGATTTGGCCGACTTATCAGCAATAGGAGAATCAGCAGCTTATGTAATGAGACCTGCACCTGGGATGGGGGTTAAAAAATATAAAACACAAAATGAGTGAGCTAAAAGAGCTCAGTGAGTGCATTTAAGATTTCAAATAAAATAACAATCTGCATAGATATTAAATTCTAAAAGACATGTATAAATCATACTTCTAAAACTGGTATAAAGCTGTAAAGCGGTTTCTAACATCATATGCCAATGAAATCTTGTTGAGCGGATTTTATTTACATCATCGAAAAATAATATCTAAAATCTGTGCAACATAATAACTAGCATATGCATATAAACAGATAATATGCAATCGGTAGATCGAAAACTATTAAAGCCCTTGCTCGGCCATTTTCTTTTTAAACTGTACCAATGGTAACCCTAAAGCTCTATACTCACGCAACGACTCAACTAGCACCGCACATGTGAGTAGGTTATAGGGTGGCTCAAGTAGTTGCACCTACAGTGACATCTTATTGGCTATGCAGCGTAATTCTACATCGCCTATATATAGTGAGACAATACCCCGTAAACATAGAGTACATGACTAGACAACTCGACTTCTCAGAGTTAGTGACACTGACAGGACCCGACCCGAGACCCTCTACTATAGATCCCAACGGCCCTGCCGGGTACCCCGACGGAAGTTCCTCCGACCTAACTGGGTAAGTTGAGAAATTCCGAGAGGTGAACCCCTTTTTAATTCTTGCTACTACTGAGAAGGTCTTGTAATTTACATGAAAATGACATATTAATTAAAAAAACAATGGACAGAGTTTCCCCTGTTTTTCAAAAAATTCATATAAAACCTATAAAGCAATTTCACTTATATTTCCAATACATCTCAATACTACCAATTCGGACCTCCGGTCCTTTCCAAATAAAATCCAACACAACTCAATTATTCATTTCAATAACAAACTATGCATAATTATAAAAAGTAAAAATGTTCATCATAAAATTGAAATCTCTTCTTCTTGGTTCAAAACATATATACAAATATACATGTCTAAAACTATTATGCATAAAGTAAAGGGTGCTATGTAGCACATTTACATATACAAAAATAATATTCGGATTTGGTCCACTACTTGGCAATAAAAGAATCAGCAGCTTGCGTACCGAGACCTGTACCTGGGAAAGGGGTTTAGAAAACATAAAACACAAAACGGGTGAGCTAAAGGAGCTCAGTGAGTGCAAATAAGATTTCAAATAAAATAACATCATGTATAGATAGAAAATTCTAAAGTACATACAGAAATCATACTTCTAAAACTGAGGTAAACTGTAAAACGGTTTCTAATATCATATGCTAATGAAATCTTGCCGAGCGGGTTTTATCTACATCTTTGGAAAACAATATTCAGAATCTGTATAACATAATAACTACTGTGTGCATATAAATGCATAAATGCTATCGGTAAATAAAAAATTAGTAAAATCCTCGCTCGGCCATTTTCTTTCTAAACTGTACCAACTAGTGACTCACACAGTGACTCAACTAGCACCGCACACGTGAGTAGGTCACGGGGCACCTCAACTACTAGCACCCACAATGACATCTCAAGACATCTCACTGGCTATGCAGCGAAATCCTACATCGCATGCATATAGCGAGATAATACCCCGTATACATAGAGCGACTCACTTGATTCAACATCCTGACCTCCTGGAGTTAGTGACACACCCCTAAGACCTGCCCATGTGAACGGGATATACCGGCCGGGTCTAAAACAATCATCACCACTATAATCTGAGGGTACCAATGGCCTTTAAAACAAATGCAGAAATTTTAAAACTATTTCTCAAATCGAACATGTAAAAGCATGTCTATGAATATATATCAAGATCATAAATCATGTTTATGCATCGAAAGCTCATAAAACATACATATTCATTATGTGAAAACATAATAAACGAAAAGTAAAAGAAATGACAGATTTTCACTTACAACCGATCTGCGCTAAATTTTGCTCCCGATTTCTACTCCCGTTATCGCTCTCGGTTATCTTCACCTACGAGCCACAAATGACATTTAGAACCAAATCGAATGCTAGAATCTTATTTAACTACTAAACGCCCTAATCGGCATCCAAAACCTGGATGCATACTACTTCCCAATTTTTATTTACGGAGCTATATAATCTAATCTAACTCACCATCCGGCGCCCCAAAAATTATGGAACGCCTTATAACTTGGTTGGACATAATTGCCCTTCACCTTTCCAAAATGGACAATTATGTCCTATTTTCTTCCTTTATGATTTTTTCATCAACCATATACATTCAATTTACAATATGCACCATTTACACACAACAACACAATCAAAATACCACTCAATCCCTAACTTTCCTAAAGTGGCAGAATTTTACCCTAGGTTCCAACACATTCCTTTCCTCAATTTCTTGTTCCAATTACAACAAAATCAAGCCAATTTTATTCTAAAGCCCTAATTACAATTAATTGAAATCTCTACAACAAAATCACCAAAAACCCTAATTCTTACCTTGCCAATTTCTTCAAATTGATGACTCATTCAAGCTCCACACTATAATTCAACTCAATCTAAGCCAAGAATACACATAAGAATGTCAATTGGAGCATTCTTGAAAGTTCACTTATCAAACTCATAAAACAATGCTTTTCTTACATGTGTTTCTTGAATTTTCACTAATTGAGGCTTCAATTGAGCTTGGGAATTAGTATGTAACCTTATTTTGGCTTGATTACACATGAAAAATCATAGAAAAAAAAATGAAATTTCACTGTAGCAGCACCTCTTCACCTTGCACGAATTTCTCTCTTTTTTTCTCTAAGTGTTGGTTTTTGATCACTTGAAAATTATACACACTTGCAACATATATATAGTGCTCCCTCAATTGACCATTTTGCCCTTCAACGTACTCAAAATTACTAATTTGCCATTAGTTGAAAACTAATTATATAATTAGTTCATTTGTAACTATTTAGTTAGAATAGTCTAAAGAACTAACTAGAAATTCCAACTTGGCAATCCATGAGATTTCTTCTAATTGGTCCATTCTTTAATATGTATTATGATTCTCAACAAAGGCTTGTTCCATACATCACCCTTAAATGAAAATTCATGTTGTAAATTAGGATTTCCTTTTCCAAGCCAATGGAGAAAAATTCCAGAAATATTATAGGGTTGTCCAGCACTCCGATCGAGTGTGAAATTACCAAATTAGGTCTAATATCTCTCATATGCACTATAAAGGAAATATTTCTAATAGGGTTAAAATTGAGTAATCCTACGGTATCTTATTTGCTCTATGCCAAAATCTAGGCGCCAATACTACTAATAGGGATTGGATATTACAGACACACCCCCAATACATGCCCATGTGTATAGAATATACCGGTCGGGTCTAATACCATCACCACCACTATAACTTGAGGGTACCAATGGCCTTTGAAACAATTGTAGTAATTTTAAAGCTGTTTCTTAAGCTGAACATGTAAAAGCATATCTGTGGATATATATCAAAATCATAAATCATGTTTATGCATTAAAAGCAAATAAAACATACATTTTCATTATGTGGAAACATAATAAACAAAAGATATAAAAAATGATAGATTTTCACTCACCACCGCTCTAAGCTCAATTTCACTCCGAATTTTTGCTCCTGTTACTGGTCTCGGTTTTCTTCACCTATGCGCCATAAATGACATTTAGAACTAATTCAAACATTAGAATCTCATTTAATTACTAAACGCCCTAATCGGCATACAAAGCCTGGATGGATACTATTTTTTTATTTTCATTTACGGAGTTATTTAATCTAATCTAACTCACCGTCCGACGCCCTGACAATTATTAAACCCCTTATAACTTTGGTTGGACATAATTGCCTTTCACCTTACCAAAATGGATAATTATGTCCCAGTTTCTTCATTTTTTTATTTTTCCATCAACCATATACATTTAATTTATATAAGGTACACACTATTAATTTGTATGAGGAATTGTGGTTCTTGAGTGGTGATAGGTGAATTTGATTCTCCAGCAATGAGTTTGCACTGATTACAGAGCTAAAGATGGGAGATCATCCACCTATTCATGATTTGGAGAGAAAATTATAGAGTCGGCTATGGCAACAGTACTAGCCGAAAGTGAGAGATTTGACGTATAAGGAGTTAGGCAAGTGGTATAATGCTATAGAATTTATGAATGTTGACAATAAAGATGTGGTAAAGCCTAGTTTAGTGTATTTGATTCATAAATTATTGATACTAACACACGTAGATAAATTTAGTATTTTGTGCTATGTGTTGTGGATGATTTGGAGAAGTTCAATAATTATCTGTCAGGGAATGTAGCATAGTTCGCTCTCATAATTCACTTAGCACAGTCTCTATTAAGAAGCTAAAGAAATTCAGAAAAGATTCTAGTACTGCCAAAGAGAAATATAATGTATTAGGTTTTTCATTTGCTTTCCTGGTACATAATTTTCTTAAAATTGATTATTGATGCAGTTATTTATTTTTATTAGGTTTCATTTGTTCTTTTTGATTAATTATTAGTTGTAGATATGTAAGGCCATACCGATCTGTGGGGAAGTATTTAAACATTAAGTAGTTGATCGCTATCACACATATGTTAAACTGGGTGAAGGGGACTTCATAAATGAAAGAAATTGATAAAATATTTTTAAGCATAAGTTTGTAAGTTGTGTTGCACTTTATTTTATTGCTTTTTTCTTTAATATAAAGATTATATTATGTTGAGGACAAGTGTATAATGGTTTCTGTGCAAGCTCTAATGAGCTCCATTCAATCTACTAACCTTGACAGGGATGTAGATGTGGATGAGGGCTCGAGCATCTTAAGAGCAACGGTATAAACTCTTATTTGCTTTACATATTTTAATTTTTTAACGTTCATTTATATAATCACTAAACTTATTTTAGTACAAACTATAATTATGTTCGTACAGTTTGAACATACTAGCACAATGCTTTATGACATTGCCCAGAGGATCGATGAGCTACACAAGCAGTTAAAAATTGATAAGGTTGAGCTGCTATGACAAATGAACCAGGACCAAGATTTCATCATATAAAGTATACATTAGGTCCGGGATGACATTATGAAGGAGATTAAAACAATGATGCAATACTTTCAGTCATGTTCATTTCAAAAGGCCTCAAATAAAACTTTGGTAAGGTAATACATATAATGATTTATATAATAACTTAGTTGACTTGCAGGCTTTAACTGTTGCATTTTATTGTTTTAATGGCCATATGACATGACTTAGGACATACATTCTCTTGCCTTGGGTTTTGACCAACATCAACATTACGCATTCCAACCTTATGCTCCGATAATATCAAATTATACCACCTGATATAACTCAAGGCATGAGTATATTTGGGTGGCAGTATAAGCCCGTATGATTTAAGCACATGCCGTTTACAAATTGTATGCCTAGGTAAGTTAGAAAGAGGAAGCTTGAACCCAAGGACCAGCCTGACAAGAATGTGAGGGATGAGAGGATAATTTTGAGCATCGAGGTTAATTCGATATAGGAGATTAACTCGACTTTCCATTCACATTTTTAGGCCTAGCTTGAGACTTTCGATGTTTGTGTTAGTTGATAAGGGAAAATTTGTCATATATTTTCTCATGTTTTTATTATTGATATTTTATGGTTTTATGAGAATAGATGGCTATTTATGTGCATTATTGTTATTTATAGGGACTTGAACGAAATTTAAAGTATATGTCCATCGCCCTAGTGCCACAAGGATTATCGCCCCAGCGCTGGAACAGTGATCGAAATAAGAAAAACGACCTGCTTAAGTCGCGTATAGCGCCCCAGCGCCAGACAGTCACCGCGCCAGCGGTGAAGCCGTTTTCATGCAGCGCCCCAGCGCCAATATCCCACCGCTCCAGCGGTAATAGCTTTTTCACGCGTCGCCCCAGCGACAGATGCATAGCGCGCCAGCGGTAGTGCGAGTCCTAGTCCGACGAGAATTGAGATTTTCAAGCTCATATCAATCCCTATATAAAGCCACTCGTTCCCAACCTTCAAGAAGAATCCAAGACGACCCAAGAGCACCAAGAATACAGAGCACAAGTCTTGGAAAGCAATAGGAGCTTAATTGAAGCAACTTTAGAGAGAGATACAAGACGTTCTTCGGCATCAAGAGTTCCTAGGCAGCACAATTAAAAGCAATTCGACGTCTATATCGGTTTGCTAATAATTGTATCATGATTTATAATTATTTTTACTGCTGTTCTCTTGTAGCCATGAGCTAACTTATTTTCTAGGGTTAATATTTGAACTCAATATGTGCGCTTAAATTGCCATATCCTTTAGTATTTAATAAACTTAGTCATTTATTATTTAAATTACTTGTGTTTAATGCTTCAATATATCTGGCCAATATATGGTGAATGAGTTGGTAATATTATTGATAAACTCGGAAGAGGAATCATAATATTTAGACCTAGGTAATTTGATGCATGATTGTAGAGTAACATTTAATGTTGCATATGCAAGTTTCAATTTAGGATAGGAATATACCTAATTGGCATGTATGATCAATAAGACCTAATCTTAATGAATCTTAATTTATTACAAGTACCATAGGAATATAGGTATTTGGTAAATTAAGGTATACTTGTATGACCTTGGAAGAGGCTTGTGAATACATTAGTGTCTTGATCAATAATAAAGACTAAGGGAGTTAAATATTAAAGGATTAATCATTAAAAAGCATATTGAGGGATAATATTAATCCTAGGTTTTCTCTACGTTGCTATATCTTTAAATCTCATTGCATTGTGTTTTTGCTTTTATATTTCTTACATTCATTCTTAGATTTTTATTTTTCTGAATAATTATTAGGAAGATATAATTTTAGTAATTGGTTAAAAAGAAAGAATTATCCCTGTGGGTTCGACATCCGACTAATTAGTCTCTTTATTACTTGCATACGATAGTGTATACTTGCACTTAATTTATGATATAGAAATATCGCATCATTAGTCTAACTAGGATTGATGCTAACTTAAAGTTTTGTAGGCAGATTTTACGTGATTGACTTGACGACTTTATAAGTACATAATAAGTAAATAATATATTAATTGTATCCATTATCTAATATGTATCATTGGTGTTTTTGTAGTATATCAACGAGTATTTAAACATAATTCTTTAACGATAGTGTAAGTACATGGAGTCATTGCCCCAATGCAGCACTACTTTGGACACATACTTCTTTGTAAGTTCATGTCATTCACTTTTTGTTTCTCTTTTGGCCTTAACATTTACTCATATTTTTGTGTTGTTGTAAATGTAGAAGTCCTACAGATATATTGACAAGCAACACAATGTGAGCTCGCTAATTTTACTTAGGACCCAACATTTCTCGTATATAGGCAACTGTTGATAAGGTAATCTTTACAGATAAGGCACTATTTACAAATATTTTTTTTCTAAACATTTTTTAGAGATAATATAACAATGTTCTTTCATATGTAGATCTTGTTGGGTTATATGGTTGGGCGAATTTACTTAGGGTTCTTGCATGTGGGTTTTTGTTCATCATACAAACAATATACATATCTCATACATACATGTGCACAGCGGAAGATTGAATACAATAAACACAGAAAATAACATTTGATTAATCTGAAATTCGAGATTGAGAAATATCACCAATGAAGCCTTTGGATTAATTTTCTTTGAAGTCCACCATGAAATGAATCTTTGATCAATTCTAGCAATCAACAAGGGTGGGTTTGATTGTCTAGAATGGCAGCATCTTAATCCAGCATATGTGTTTAACTCTTAAACATTTTACAAAGTTAAACCATTTAACTTAATTAAATTTGTTTTTCCTTTTATTCAACTCTTGAATAAATAAAACAAATCTTGTTTTTAGTTATTACATTTAGTAACCATTAATTCAATTTGTTTTGTTGTTCTAACATTTAAAACACAAAACAAACAATTTCAATTTCTCAAATTGAATTGGCTCCCAAAATGCAAAACCTAAAAAACTAAATTAATTTTTCAATTTCAATTTCATTTCACTTTATATACAAATGAATTAATTCCAAACTAATTTGAATTTCATTTGCATTTCATTTGGCTTAACCTAACCTTAGTTAACATTTAACCTTAGTTAGATTATTTTAACTTAACCTTTAAGTTAATAAATATTTAATTAATTTAACCATAGTTAACTAACTTAACCATGGTTAGGTTAACCTTTACTTAACCTTTAAGTAAGGTTAACTTAACTTAACCACTTGGTTAACTTTTAACCTTAGTTATGTTAAATTAATTTATTTAACAATTAAATAAATAAATATTTATTTTAATTATTTAACAATTAAATAATCATAAAGTGAAATTACTATTATATCCTTACTCGGTTACCAAGTTAACCTAAAGTGGGTCCCACCAATTTAACCACATACTTTAGTTAACGTAACCTTAGTAATTGCTGAATTATACTGTATTGAACAATTCAATACGGTACACTGCCCAAGTGCTCAAAGAGTACATTTCATATTGGGACTCACTAGGTCTACACCCGATTTGTCAAATGGAACTGTTCCATTAATCCGTAATCGATGCCCCACGCACACGTTACGAATATTACAAATCAGCGTGTCAGACCATACAAGTTGAGGTCATAACGTATACGTATAATCCTTCCATCATTTATATCCTAGATGTGCGGGGATATAGATCAGCACCGTCAAATCCCCATTTGCTCATCCATAAACTTATCTCCAGATTCGTATCTCTATAAACAATATACGCAAACACTTTTGCTATATTGTTTAACCCTATGGGAAACTCTTTTCCCGGGTTTATGCTTGTGGCCACAAGACTTTATGAAATACAATCTCGGAGCATCGGATATACAACTTACCTACGTAAGCTGACGGATCCCGTATCTACGCACACCGGACTCCATGAGCATCGGACCATACCCAGCGACACATAGCGGTCAGACCATGAAAGGTCTCTGACATATGTGGAACCAAAGCATGATGGATCACTCACAAGACCACCGTGGCGCTCAGGTCAAAGGACCACAAATACTACTCAACTCGAGAGGACCTTCCTTTGACGGTGTCATAGGATATCTATTGGGGTCCTCATAAGTCTGTTCAGTATCCAGTCCTGACTGGATACCCGCATGCCTATACAAGCTCTAAGCTCATGGTCAGCTAAGAACAACCATCTGAACCAGTCAGATATAGACATACACTAATCTATATAAAGTGAATCACTGATAGACCCGCATTAGTGATTATAGATCAGGAACATTATGTTTGAGACATACTTACATAATGATATTTCTTAACTCCTATTGCAACTCTTTGCAACTATATCATTACAAGTATACTCTCAGGTCTTTGTCCCATTATAGACAAGGTTCTAACTCTTTAGACCTCGCTGATTCTTATAACCTGCTAACTCTTAACAGTGCTAACTTTTAGCATTTATAACTCTCAGCTTTGCTAACTATTAGTTCTGATCTAAACTCCTTTAGACCAGATCTGAACTCTTTCAGATCAAACAATGTCTGTAATGTTACAAGCATTATACCATATTAATATGATATTAACAATCTTTATTCGAAATGTTTATTGTATAAATATTAACAATTAATATTCATACAATATTGGAATGGCACGTGAGCACCAGCTCCAACAGATCTACATCCCGATTAATTAGAAACAACAATATTGGGTTTCCATAAAGGTGGATGATGAACGCTTGAAATTATACATTTAATAAGAGTTTCACAATGAGTGTTGATAATCTTAGGGTACATACATGTGGGTTTGTGTTCATCATTATAAAATCATGTATCATATACAGATTTGTGTGCAACAAAAATCTAAAAATCTAATTTCCTAAATGATAAATATAATAAGTCTTTCAAATTATCTCATAATTGAAATATCAAAGTTTTGATGAGAATTACCTTAGCAAGCCTTTTGTTTTTGCTTTAACCGGAGTTCCTGCCTTGAAGTGAACTTGTTGTTAATTCTAGCTTCCAACTTGGTGGGCTTGAAAAGTCTAGAATGATAGACTCTTTCAGCAAAGGGTTCAATACTTAGACCCTAGTTTAACTCTTAAACATGATTGCTTAACTCCTTAAGTTATTGAACTACTACAAGCTATAATTTCTTTTATTCAAGTTTAACACTTAAACAACAAAAATATATGTTATAGTGATTGTAGTAAATCCGACCATCAAGAAGAAAAATAGATGAACAAGATGAGAGAGTAATATATTATTTTGTTTTCAACACTTGAAGAACTAAAGAATTCTTTCTCTCTTCTCCCTTTTGGTAGCCGTGTTTCATCATCCTCCAAAAGCAAACATTTTGCTCCTTTTATTTGTTTTAGTTTCCCTCAATTATTCAACAAATGGCCCACCAATGTATAGTCACCCATGCTTGCCCATTTGCACTTGTTTTTGTATTTGTTGACATTAAAACAAAACAAAAAGCCTAATAATGCATGAGTGATGGCCGATTGTGAGAGAAAGCAAAATGAAGAAATAATTTCTTCATTTGCTTGTAATATACATCTTGTCCTCACAATTGACTTGCCCATTTGTATTTGTTTTTTTGATACATTTACAATAAATAAATCAAATGCAAACAATGGAAGAGTGTTGGTTGAATTTTGCAAGGTAAGGGAAACAATTCCAATTCTTATAACACTTTTTTGCCCTACCTCTTACATGCCCATGCACTTTTGTTTCATCTATTATTTAATTTAATCATATTAAATTAAATTAAAACAAATACATTTATTTAAATCATTTTTTGACTTAATTAAAAAAATAATATCAAGTATTATAATTATTATTTTATTTAAGAAATAATTTAATGAATAAAATAATGATCTTGCTTGTCCAACAAGTAAGGTCATTTTGATAATTTCTAAGTCAATCAATAATTAGCCAACAATATGCCATAGTCATCATCCTATTGGTCAACAACTATTGTTAACTAATTGATGCACTTAACACTTAAGTCTTGACACGTGTATATCATGAGGGATATTGAAGTAAATGTACGGTCTGCTAAAATTTACTGGATTAAACTATTCAATCCAGTGCGCTGCCTTAGTGTACAATGATTACACTTCATATTATGGAATTTTCTAGGTCCACGCCCGATTTTTCAAATAAAACTATTTCATGAGTCTATGATTGATGCCCCATGCACACGTCATGGATATTACAAATAAGTGCCGTAGTCTATGCAAGTTAAGGTCATAGCGCACATGTATAATTCTTCTGTCATTTATATCTTGGAAGAGCAGAGATATAGATCATCTTTGTAAAATCTCGCTGCAATCATCTGTGAACTTATCTCAAGGCACATATCTCGATAAACAATATATGCAAACACCTTTGTGATATAGTTAACCTTGTTGAAAACTCTTTTCCTGGGTTTATTACTTATGGCCATTAGTCTTTTTAAGATACTATCTCAGAGAATCCGGATATACAACTCACCCATGTGAGCTGACGAATCCCATATTTGCTTACACCAGACTCCATAAGCATTGGATCATACCCAACGACACACAGTGGTTAGACCATAAAAGGTCTCTGGCATATGTGGAGCCAAAGAATAGTGGATCACTCACAAGCCCACCGTGGTACTTAGGTTAAAGGACCACTACACTACTCAACTCGAGAGGACCTACCATTAATGGCTTTATGGGATGTCCATTGGGGTCCTGATAAGGGCAAATTTGTCATATATTTTTTTATGTTTTTATTATTGATATTTTATGATTTTATGAGAATATATGGCTAATTATGTGCTTTATTGTTATTTATAAGGACTTCAACAAAATTTAAAGTATATGTCCATCGCCCTAGTGCCACAAGGATTATCGCCCCAGCGCTGGAACAGTGATCAAAATAAGAAAAACAACCTGTTTAAGTCGCATCTGGCGCCCCAGCGCCAAACAGTCACTGCGCCAGCGACAGGACAGCGCCCTAGCATCATCAATCCACTGCTCCAGTAGTGAAGCCTTTTTCACGCGTCGCCCCAACGACAACTACATAGCACCCCAGTGGTAGTGCGAGTCCTAGTCCGACGAGAATTGAGATTTTCACGTTCATATCAATCCCTATAAAAAGTCACTCGTTCCTAGCCTTTAAGAATCATCCAAGACAAACCTAGAGAAATTCAAGAACACAAAGAATACAGAGCACGAGTCTTAGAGAGTAATAGGAGTTTAATTGAAGCAACCTTAGAGAGAGATTCAAGGCGTTCTTTGGCATCAAGAGATCTTAGGCAGCACAATTAAGAGCAATTCGACGTCTATATCGGTTTGCTATTGATTGTATCATGATTTATTATTATTTTTACTACTGTTCTCTTGTAGCCATGAGCTAAACTTATTTTCTAGAGTTAATACTTGAACTCAATATGTGCGCTTAAATTGCCATATCCTTTAGTATTTAATAAACTTAGTCATTTATTATTTAAATTACTTGTGTTTAATGCTTCAATATATCTGGCCAATATATGGTGAATGAGTTGGTAATATTATTGATAAACTCGGAAGAGGAATCATAATATTTAGACCTAGGTAATTTGATGCATGATTGTAGAGTAACATTTAATGTTGCATATGCAAGTTTCAATTTAGGATAGGAATATACCTAATTGGCATGTATGATCAATAAGACCTAATCTTAATGAATCTTAATTTATTACAAGTACCATAGGAATATAGGTATTTGGTAAATTAAGGTATACTTGCATGACCTTAGAAGAGGCTTGTGAATACATTAGTGTCTTGATCAATAACAAAGACTAAAGGAGTTAAATATTAGAAGATTAATCATTAGAAAGCATATTGAGGGATAGTATTAATTTTAGGTTTTCTCTATATTGCTATCACTTAAATCTCTTTGCATTGTGTTTTTATTTTTATATTTTTTACATTCATTCTTAGATTTTTATTTTTTTGAATAATTATTAGGAAGACATAATTTTAGTAATTAGCTGAAAAGAAAACAATTATCCCTGTGGGTTCGACATCCAACTTTTTTAGTCCATTTATTACTTGCATACAATAGTGTATACTTGCACTTAATTTTTAGATATAGAAATATTGCATCAGATCCTAATTGAGCCTATTCAGTATGCTATACAAAATTTTGGTAAGTCCATGGTCAGCTAAGAACAACCATCTAGACCATCTAGATATAGTCATACATCGATTTATAATAAAGGGTTCCACTTACAGACCTGTATCGGTGAATTAGACTAGGAATATATTGTTTAAGAATACACATGCATAATAACATTGCTTAGCACCTCAACTCCTTGTAACAATGTTATTACTGATGTATTCTCGGGTCTTTATCCCATTACAGACAAGGTCCTAACACTTAGATTTTACTGACTTTCATAACCTACCAACTCTTAGTAGTGCTAACTATTAGTAATTATAATTCTCAGTGTTGCTAACCTTTAGCACTGGTCTAAACTCATTTAGGCCAGATATGAACTCCTTCTGATCATACAATGTCTATAGCGTTGCAAGCACTGTACCATTTAATCAATGAAATTAGAGATTTAATAAAATGTACTGCATAAATATTATAAAATAAAATATTCATACAAAATAGGATTACACATAAGTACAAATCTCAATATTTACATCATTGTTTTGTATTACTAGTATCATTAACCTCCCAAACTTAAGCATGTTTACAATATTGTACCTAAATAGTTTTTAACTGTTTTATGGTTGGTTTGGTACAATGGAAATAATTGTCTACCCAAGAATCCAATTGAAGTGATTCTTGATCCTATAAAGATCTGAATCAATAGGATAAAATATTGTATTTCATAAAAATTTCAGAATTCGAGCATTTAGAGGGTAAAACATGGCCTTGAAAAGAACTGATCTGCAGTACAGGCCTTGTCTAAACAGTCATCAATATTTGGCCCATAACTAGAAAACTACATATCTAATACGTATGAGACAACTTAATTTGGAATAATAAGACAATTATCTACAACTTTGAATTCAGACATCCAAATCCACATTTGAATCCGTCACATCCAAAGCAGCAGTAGTTATGGATATATGAGATACTAGGTATATCAGATATTTCTTAGGTCAGTTTGGGACAATGGGGATAATTGTCTACCCAAGAATCCAATTAAAGTAATTATTGATCCTATGAAGACCTGAATCAATGGGATAAAATATTGTATTTCATAAGAAATTAGGAATTCGAGCATTTAGATGGTAAAAAAGGCCTAGAAGAGAACTGATTTGTAGTACGGGCTATGTCTGAACAGTTATCAGTATTTGGCCCATAACTTAAAAACTACATATTGAATACTTATGAGACAACTTAATTTGAAATGATAAGATAATTATCTACAACTTTTATGAGTGGAAGCTAATTTTTTCCATATAATTT
This sequence comes from Ailanthus altissimus, assembly GCA_946807835.1. Taxonomy (NCBI): domain Eukaryota; kingdom Viridiplantae; phylum Streptophyta; class Magnoliopsida; order Sapindales; family Simaroubaceae; genus Ailanthus; species Ailanthus altissimus. The sequence goes on along the minus strand of OX327690.1, from coordinate 5,954,443 downwards.
CTAAATTGGACAATTAAGTGGATGTATTATTGATAATCAATGCAAATTAGTTGCCACCCTTCTTGACTTTTATCATCCAAGTGGTTCCCTCTTCATTTGTCTTGATTTATCAATATTTTTCTATAAATAGATGGTCTGTTTATGTCCAAATGATGAATTAGAGAGCTAGATTTTAGTTCAAAAGATTTTTCTTTTGTATTATCTCTTTGTAGTATCATTTCTTTCATTTACTATTCTAAGGTTCATGTTACCTTTTTTTCCATCTCTTTTCTTTAAGTTTATTATATCTAAGTAATTTTTATTTTGCTAAGGTGAAAGGGTGAAACTTATGGTAAGGTAATAAGATATACTTCTACTCTTATTCTAGAATTTAATATTCTATTCTTAAGTTAAGAAAATTTATATATGATGTATTTATTTTATTTTACAATATTAATACCATTTCTTGCAAAGTGGTGAATCTTGATTTATTATATTTATAGTTGGCACAATAAATTTTTGAAATCATTTACAAGATTTGGCGTAGATACTCTTTCTTGTAAAGTGGGAGTCATGATTTATTGTAGACAAATATAAAGATTGGCATAATAAATACTTGAACCCATTTATAAGATTTGGTGTATAATAATTATAAATATAAGTCAAAATATAAATGATGATAAATATTAATTGTTATACCTTTTGATTGGAACCTCCTTCGTGTGAGGATTACAATTGAATTATAAAGAGAGTTGAATATATTCTTATTTCATATGTCAAGAGTGGATCCCTATAACCTTAGCATTCATTTTAATTGGTTATTTGAAGTATTATTTGCAAATGTCTTATATTGATTTATTTTTCTTTAGAGTATTTATAGTTTGTAATTTTAATTTCACTTCTCTATGGATCGACCGTATTCTCATTTGGTTATTTATTAGTTCGACAATCTTGCACTTGAGAATAAACTTATATATTTTGGACGTATCAAATTATTGACATCGTTGCCAGGGAAGTAAAATTAACTAATTTTTTTTTTTATTTTTTTGAAAGGCTAAGCCTCCTAACTTACTTTATTTTAATTATTCTTCATTTGTTATTTTCATAGAAGAATAAGCCTCCTACTCTTTGCTTACTAGCTTTTCATTATCATAATCTAAAATTGATTAATCTAACTTCTTACTAACTTTTATTCTATTGTTAGTCTTGCCTATTTTATTTGCCTATATTTAATATTTTATTTTATTTCTTTGTATGAGTGGTTGGTTTCGAAATTCTAATTCTCATTATTTGGTGAAAGGTAATTTTGAAACTTTCTTTGATAATTTGTTGGATTCTCCTTTATCTTTTCATTCTTTACCAATTAACACCATGATCGAAAATCAAATTAAGAGACTTTTAGACCCACGGAACAATTAGTCCCAACATAATGATCATAACTAACCTAGGACATTTAGAGACTACATGAACCCTAGACGAACCGGTGCACCATCTTGTTTAGTTTTTTTCTCCAGATGCAACATATTTTAATTTTAAGCTGGCCATTATCCAACTTTATCCACTTTTCATGGCTTAGATGCAGAGAACCCTTGCCTATATCTAAGAGAATTTGAAAAAGTGTGTAACATTTATAATGACCTAAGTTGTAGCATGAACATAATTCAACTTAAGCTTTTTCCTTTTTTTTTTTAAAGATAAAGCTAAAACATGGCTACAAAAACTTAGGCTAAGATCAATTTCTTTATGAGATGAGATGCAACAATAAATTTTTTAAAAAAAATTCATCCCATAAAACAAATTCTTTCAAAAGAAAAATTGCCACTTTTACCTAAAAACTAGGAGAGACTCTTTACTAATATTGGAAACATTATAAAGAATTACTTAATACCTATCCCCATCATGGCTTTGAAACTTGAAGATTAGTCTAAACTTTCTACGAGGGCTTAACACACTAAGTTAGGCAAATGGTAGAAATGATGTATAATGAAACATTTGAGGATAAAGACCCAGAAAAGACAATGAACTATCTAGACTTACTAGTGAAAAATGCTCAAAATTGGGACACCGCTGGTACCTGTGAGGCACCTAACAAAACTCAAACCACTATATTTAGTGGAGGTATTTATCATCTTAGGGAAGACCATGACCTTCAAGCTAAATTAGTATCTTTAGCTAGAAAGTCAAAACCTTAGAAATAAAAAAGAGTGGTAAATTAAAATCTATTTAAGAAATTTTTTGTCACATGTATAAAATCCATGATCACTCTACCAATGATTGCCCAATTTTTTCTACATTTAAGGAATGTCTCCATGAACAAGCCAATGTTCCAAACACGTTCAAGTGGTCAATCTATGATCCATATTCATAAAACTACAATCCTAGTTGAAAACAATCAGCCAAATTTTAGTTTAAGGAATAAAACTCAAGCACAATCTTCACAATCACCTTTTGAATCTCACCAAAATTTTCAAAACTCTCAAGGTTATGCACCATATGTCCCATCTCCTAAGAAAAATCTTAAAGAAACTTTGCATGCATTCATTGAAAAGCAAGAGTCTATTAATTCTCAAAATACTCAAACATTTGCTAAATTTGCATCTGCACTAAACATTCATGAGAATGGAAAATTTCCTTCTCAACCATAACCAAACGCTAAAGGACAACATAACTTAAATGCATATAGTTTAGGAAGCCAATATATGGATTATGTTAAAGCGATTATCACTCTTTGAAAAGGTAACGTTGTTGAAAAATACATTCTTGAACCTCATAAGAATGTTGAATTGATCTCCAAGGGTAAGAAAAATGTTGAACCTACATCTAGTGAAGAAAACACTGAACCTTCACCTGCACCCCTATTTCCTCATGCATTACATAATGTTAGAAAGTTGAATCACAATCCTAAAATTTTTAAAATCTTCAAAAATGTAAAAGTTAATATTCCTTTATTGGATGCTATTAAATTGGTTCCCTCTTATGCAAAATATTTGAAGGATTTATGCGCAATAAAAAAAAAAATCTGAATTTGAAAAAAAAAGCTTTTTTAGCTGAACAAGTAAGTGCCAATCTTTAGAACAATAATAATTTAAAATATAAAGACTCTGGTTGTCCTGCAATTTCATGCATTATTGGAAGTCATAAAGTTGAACTAGCCTTACTTAATCTTGGTGCTAGTGTGAATTTACTATTTTATTCGGTTTATTAACTGCTCAATCTCGGTAAGTTAAAACCAACTTGTGTAACTCTTTTGCTTACCGATAGATCAATAAAAGTGCCAAGAGGGATAGTAGAAAATTTTTTAGTTCAAGTTCATAAATTCATATATTTTGTGAATTTTATTATCTTGAACACAGAACTTATTAAAGGATGTAATCTGATACCTATTATTTTGGTTGTCCATTTATAAAGCTTCTAATACTTTGATTAATTGCAGAAATAGAGTAATGAAGCTTTCATTTGAAAACATGACATTTGAGCTTAATGTTTTCAATATATGTAAGTACTATATAAAAAGGAGGATGAAAGTAAAGAAACCAACATAATTGAAATAATTATAGAGGATCATATTCAAAAAGAGAGTTCTAATGATCTTTTAGAAATGTGTTTAATGAATTGATTAGAGTCAAATATGCAATTAGATCCTAAAATTTCTAACATATGTTCTTTACTTGACTTCACACAAGTGATAAAAAATAAATGATGAAAACCAAAGTTCGAATAATTAGGAGAAAAAGAAGATAAGCAAAATGAAATTCTAAAGTTGGAGTTGAAACCGTTATCTGAAGGGCTAAAATATGCATTTCTTGGAGAAAAACAAACTTATCCAGTAGTAATCTCTTCTCCACTTACAAGCGAACAAGAAGGTAAGTTAATTGAAGTATTGAAAATGCATAAAAATATAATAAGGTGGACTTTAAAAGACGTAAAAGGCATTAATCCTTTGATTTACACATATAGAATACACTTAAAGGATAATGCCAAAACTTTCTAACAACCCCAAAGGAGATTGAATCCACATATAAAAAGGTAGTGAAAGCTGACATTCTCAAATTACTTGAAGTATGAATCATATATCCTATCTCAGATAGTAAGTGGATAAGTTTTTCTCAGGTAGTACCAAAAGAATTTGGAATCACAGTCATTGAAAATGACAAAGGTGATTTAATACCAACTCGAGTTTCATCTAGTTAGAGGATATGCATAGATTATAAGAAGTTGAACTCTACTACTAGAAAAAACCATTTTTCTTTACCATTCCTTGATCAAATTTTAGAAAGAGTAGCGGGACATCCTTACTATTACTTTTTAGATGGTTATTCTGGTTATTATCAAATATCCATAACATTATAGGATTAAGAAAAGACTACCTTTACATACCTTTTTGGGACCTTTGCTTTTAGAAGAATGCCCTTTGGACTTTGTAATGCTCTAGCAATATTTCAAAGATGAATGTTAAGCATCTTTAGTTTCATGGTTGAACATTATTTATAAATTTTCATGGATGATTTAACTGTGTTTGAAAATTCTTTTGATAATTATCTTAAAAACTTAAGAAATGTCTTAAAAAGATGTAAAGAAAATAGTCTTGTGTTGAATTGAAAAAAAATGTCATTACATGGTTACTTATGAAATTATTTTGGGACATGTAGTATCTTCTAAAGGAATTGAAGTGGGTAAGGCAAAAGTCAAAATCATTGCTCATTTGTCCCCATAAAAAATAGTTAGAGAAGTCCGATCATTTTTAGGATATAATGGATTTTATAGAAGGTTCATACAAACTTTTAGTGCTATATCTAAACCTCTTTATAAATTATTACCAAACAATGTATCATTTGAGTAGACTTAAGGGTGCCAAACTTTATTTGAAAACTTAATTGGCCTCTTAACATCTACTCTTATCGTACAATCTCCTGATTGGTCTTTGCCTTTTGAGCTCATGTGTGATGCTAGTGATTATGTTGTTGATGCTGTATTTGGACAAAGAAAGGAAGGTAAACCCTATGTAATTTATTACGTAAGTAAAACTTTAAACAATGCGCAAATGAATTATACAACAACTAAAAAAGAATTACTTGCAGTAATGTTTATATTTGACAAATTTTATTCTTACTTAATTAGGTCTTCAACTGTTATGTTTATTGACTATGTTGCTATAAAGTACTTAATGTCAAAACAGGATGCAAAACCAAAACTGATTCGATGTATTCTATTGCTTCAAGAATTTAATATCATTATTTAGGTTAAGAAGGGAGTTGAAAATGTTATTGCAGATCACGTATCAAGACTCATACCAGTTCATCAACAGAAATAACACCTATTAATGACTCTTTTCCTAATGAAAATTTATTTTTTGCTCTTACAATGCCTTAGTATGCTAATATTGTTAATTTTTTTGTGATATGAGAAATGCCACCTCAATAGAATACTTAAGACAAAAGGAAATTTCTAACTGAGGTGAGAAAGTTTTACTAGGATGATCCTTATCTTTTCAAATATTGTCCTGAACAAATATTTTAAAGATGACAATAAGGTACGTAGAGTTATTGAATTTGTCATTTTGAAGCATGTGAGGGACATTTATAATAAAAGAAAATAAGTGCAAAAATCTTACAGTGTAGATTTTATTGGCCTACTTTATTTAAAGATACACATGTATTTTGTAAAACGTGTAAAACTTGTATAAAATTATGATCTATTTCAAAACAAAACATGATGCCTTTGAACCATATTCTTGTTATTGAAATATTTAATTGTTGGGGAATAAATTCATGGGACCATTTCCACTATTATTTGGTTTAACATATATATTAGTCATTGTAGATTATGTCTCAAAATAGATTGAGGCTATTCCATGTTGAAACAATGACCATTCACTCATAAAATTTTTGAAGGAAAATATCTTGAGTCGATTTAGAATTCCTCGATCCATTATAAGTAATAGGGGTCAGCATTTTTATGATAGGCCATTTGATACATTAATGAAAAAACTATGGTATTACTCATAAAGCTGTCATCTCTTGTCACCCTCAGACAAGTGGACAAGTTGAACTAACTAATAGGGAGATAAAATAAATTTTGAAAAAAACTGTACCCAAATTACAATGACTGGTCTTTAAGACTTAATGATGCATTTTAGGCTTATAGAACTACTTTGTTGTGAGACTAATTGATATTTATTGTACATATATATATTTATTCTTCTTTTAACTTTATTTATTTTTTATACTTGTAGGTTAATTTAATATTTTAGTGTTAAGTTTTAATTTGCACACTAGTAAATGGTGAATAATTGTACTCCGTGATATTTCAAGTTGGTTTTATTAGTTTTTCATAATTCGTGAATTATGAGACATATTCCGAAAGGAACATAAGGGGTACAGGCTCAAGAATCCAACTTTTAAAGACTCTGTTTGTCAATTTATAAAAAAATTGGATGGAAAGCCTATCCCCGACCCATAGAAGGTGTTTAAGCAATTTCTGAACATAAAACTAGAGGAAGATATGAGCCACAATCACAACTACTTATACATATTTAATGTAGCTGTTATTTTTAACTGTTTCATTTTAACCTCAAACGTATTCTCTAATAACAACTAATCATCCAAAGTTGATTTAAATATTTTGGATTTAAAGCTTACTCTTATCCATTAACAACCAACTACCCATATAGCTTTAAATTACAACATCTTTTGGCTCTATAAAAATTTACATTATTTCTATATCTTCATACAAGCTCAAAATTATTTAAGAAAGAGGGTAAGTGTAACAATGGAGAGAACATCAACTCGTAAATTTATAAAAATTTGTATCTTTTGTGAATCCAACTATGAAAAAACTAGAGAGTTTGTAAAAGCAGTAGAAACCCTTGGTAAGGAGTTAGTTGAGCAAAAAATTTATTTAGTATATAGAGGAGTAGTCGTGGATTAATGGGGTTGCTACAACTGCTACACAAAATAAAGGCAGTCGAGTTTTTGGTATCATACTGAAAGCTCTAGCTGTTTGAAAAAAAAAATAATTGGGAATGAGTTACATGTATCATCAATGCATGAGCAAATGTCTCTTATGCTTTGGAATACTGATGCCTCATAGCTTTACCTAGAGGTTTTAGAACTTTGGAGGAAATGTTTCAGACCGTCTTATGGCCCAATTACAAATTCACCAAAAACCCATTGGTTTTTTAATTATTGATGGTTTTATAAAGAGTTATTATCTTTTTTTGACTATGTAGTAAAACAATAATTGATCTTATCTATAACATGATAGATCCTTATTTCTAATTCAACTGTTAATTAATTACTCAATGAATTACAAGGTTTTATAAATTTATCTAATCCAACAATGTATCAGATAGATTGGTATATTGATGACAGAAAAAAAAAAGATAGATTTGGCTCTTCGTCTGTAGCCTCTCTAATTTTATGTATTTTTAAGCATTTTGAATGGTTTGTTTTATTTTCTTGCAGGTTTTATTTTCAATAAAAGATATTTCAAGTGATATCTCTTATACTCTACTCTTTTTATATTTTGACATTAAGGACAAAGTCTCAATCTAGTTGGGGGAGGGTAGTTGATTTATAATGTTAGTATTAATTTTTGCTATCACTTTGTTCTTTTAAAAAAATCCATAATGAATGGCATGAGTAAAATATTTATTTATCTAGTATTGAGATGCATTCTAATTCTAGAGTGGTAGAATAAAGAGTATATTACTGAACTTTTGAAACACATTCTAATTGATTTATTTTTAATGGATTTCATGTACATTTATTTGTTGCTTATGTTCTTGGTAACTCTTATGTAAATAAGTTTTCTTTACATCGAGGTATGATTTCAAAATTATTTAGTTTAAGTCACTTTTTCTACCTAGGTTACTAAATAATAACTTTCAAAATTATTTTTTGAGCACAATACTAAGCTTTATGGTAAGATGGAAGTTTTAATGTATATAGCCAAAAGAATTTTTATATCTAAGTATACATATTCTTTTCTAAACTCACACATCTTTTGTGAGTAAGTGGTGAGGTTTGAGATAACAACTTATGAACTTTCATTGATCTTCCGAAATAGTTAATTTTGTTTAAAATGACATTATTTGGGATGAGGAATGATTTAATTACTAGCTAAAGAATAATTAAAAATTATAAAAAAGTATTGTGGTGAAAAATTGCTCTTATTTTGTAATGATTCCTTATGTTTTTCAAAAAAACAAAAAAAGCAAAAGAAAAAAGTATAAAAAAAGAGAGAAAAGAAAAGAAGTTAATTCAATTCAATAAAGTCTTTGTTCAACTTTAGAAGATGAAAGTCATTAAGAAGCAGTTTTATCACCGGACTCTATTAGTAAGATTCACATAAGATAATTAAAATTCTGAAGCTAGAGTATGACAAGAATGATTTGACTCTCCATAATTAATTTTTTTATCTTTGTATCAATCTTAGTTTGTCTATTTATTCTTAAATGTAACTTTTTTTTGAGCAATTATCTGTTTCCTAACTCTATGAGTGAATTCTTAGCTCTTTAAACAGTTATTTACCTGTGAGGATATAGAGTTGAAGCTTTTACTTGGAGAAAATTTTCAAGGCTATATATGTTGTAGTTTGTGGTAAGAAGGCTTCGGCTTAATTCACATACACATAATTTTAGAAGTCATGATTGAAAAAACCTAAATAGCGATTGTGATGTTGAACTGATGTTTTGTTTGAAATACTTAGGTAGTGTTCAAATTTTATTTATGCTAGAATTGCTAGAGACTACTAATAAGCTAGTTAGGAGGTATGATGAAAACTTGAAATTACACAATTAATAAGAGTTTTACATCATTATTTTGTATTACTAGTGTCATTAACATCCCTAACTTAAACATATTTACAATATTGTATCTAATTATCTTTTAACTATTTTGTGGTAGGTTTGATAAAATGGCTATAACTATCTATCTAAAAATCCAATTAAAGTGATTCTTACTATTGTAAAAATATGACGTGATGGGCTAAAATATTGTATTTTATAAAGAATTTAAAATTCGAGCATTTAGAGGGTAAAGAATGGCCTAGTAGAGAACTGATTTGCAATATAGGCCTAGTATGAACAGTCATTAGTATTTGGCCCATAACTAGACAACTACGTATCTAATACATATGAGATAACCCATTTTGAAAAGATATGAGAAATATCTATAACATTGAATTTTTGAATGGACGCTAACTCGGACCTCATCAAGTCCAAATTGGATAATTAAATTGGTATATTAATGATAATCAATGGAAATGAGTTTTCACCCTTCTTAACTTTATCATCCACGTGGTTCGCTATTCATTTTTATTGATTTATCCATATTTTTATGTAAACAGATGGCCTATTTTGTTAGGATTTGTGCTTACGTGCCATCCCATTATGTATAAAAATTCAATGATAGTATTTATACAATTATAATTTCTAATAAAATTGTTAATATTATTTATAATAAATGGTAAGATACTTGTAACGTTTAAGACATTGTATGATCTGAAGGAGTTCAGATATGCTCTAAAGGAGTTTAGATCCGTGTTAAAAATTAGCACATTAATAAAGTTACTGAAATCTAAACAGTTAGAGCCTTGTTTAAAATGGGACAATGACCTGAGAATATATTTATAATGACATAGCTGCAAAGAGTTGCAGATAGTGTTAAGAAATGTCATTATGCAAATATGTTCTCAAACATGATGTTCCTGATCTAATTTCATCGATGCGGGTCTATGATAAAACTCATTAATATAGATTAGTGTATGTCTATATCTAGATGGTCCAGATAGTTAGTCTTAGCAAACTATAAGCTTAGTGGAAGCTCGTATAGACATACAGGTATTTAGTGAGGACTAGATATTGAACAGACTCACAAAGACTTTCAATAGGCATTTCATAAAGCCGTCAATAGAAGGTCTTTCGAGTTGAGTAGTATTTGTAGTTCTTTGACCTGAGCGCCACGGTGGGCTTGTGAGTGATTCACCGTACTTTAGTTCCACATATGTCAGAGACCTTTCATGATCTGATCGTTGTGTGTCGCTGGGTATGGTCCGATGCCCATGGAGTATGGTGTGAGTAGATATGGGATCCATTAGCTTATATGAGTGGGTTATATATTCTGATGCTTTAGGATTGTATTTCAAAAAGTCTTGGAGCAACAAGCATAAACCTAAAAAAATATATTCCGAAGGGATGAACAATATCACAAAAATGTTTGTGGATATTTTTTAAAGAAATATAAATCTGGAGACAAGTTGATGGTTGAGCAAATAGAGATTTGACGGTGATGATCTATATCTTTGCTCTTCCAGGATATAAATAATAGAGAGATTATGCAAATATGCAATAACCTCAACTTGTATGGTCTAACGCCCTGATTTGTAATATCAGTAACGTGTGTGTGAGGCATCGTTAACGGACGTATGGAGGAGCTCCATATGAAAAATTAGGTGTAGACCTAGAGAGTCTCACAATATGAAGTGTACTCGTTGAGCACTAGGGTAGCAGACTGGATTGAATAATTTGATCCCATAAATTCTAGCAAAATAGAATAATTGTTTCGAGATCTCTCGGGATGTGCACTTGTCAAGACTTAATTGTTAAGTACATCATTGAATTAATTAACAAGAGTTGTTAATTAATAGAATGATTGACAAGTAGCACAATTTGGTCCATGATTTGATTTTACCTTAGTTTTACCATTTAACCTTGGTAGTAAAAACTAGTAAAGTAAAAAGTAATTATTCAAAATTGTTTTGAATAATTAAATTAGATATTATTATTATATTATTAGATAATATGATAATATATATTAATCATGACCATTGTATTTTAATATAATGAAGGGCCTAAATGTTGGCCATTTATTTACCAAATATGATTAAAATAATTATATTTGTTAGGTAATGATTTAATTAGGTGGCCATTATTCTAGTGCTTAATAAATTAATCTAATGTGTGAGACCAACAATTAAATTGGTGGAGCACTTGTTTTTGTTTTATCAAAAGGTGTTGAATAACAAAAATAAAAAATTAAGCTAACATTTTAATTCATTCATTCATTTTGGAGGAAGAGATACGGTTAAGCAATTTCAAGAATTGTTCAACAATTCACTTTAAGGTGAGCTCTTCAATTAGATTATTGGAGGACTTGAAGATTTTGTAAAGCTACATTCATTAGGTAAATGTTCTTTACATTTTATTTTAAGTAATACAATTCTTCATCATCTATAAGTTGTATAATAGTTATACTTGAGCATAAATGTGATATATATTGTTAAAATTGTTAAATTAGGTGTATATGTTAACACCCTTCCGTTGCGTGTAGTAATTTTTGAAATTATGTATACACTCATATGTCACACACTCGATTTTCAACATGTTTATGCCTAAAGGAAGTAATTAGAGAGCTAGATGTTAGTTTAAAACACTTGTCTTTTGTATTATCTCTTTGTAGTATTATTTCTTTCATTTACTATTCTAAACTTCATGTTATCTCTTATCCATCTCTTTCCTTCAAGTTTATTATGTCCAAGTAATTTTTATTTTGCTAAGGTAAAAGGGTGAAACTCTTGGTAAGATAATAAGATATACTTCAACTCTTATTCTAGAAATTAATGTTATATTCTTAAGTTAAGAAAATTTATATATGATGTATTTATTTTATTTTACAATATTAATATCCTTTCTTGCAAAGTGGTGAATCTTGATTTATTATAGACAATCTTTATAGTTGGCACAATAAATTCTTGAAATCATTACAAGATTTGGTGTAAATACCCTTTCTTGAAAAGTAGGAGTCATGATTTATTGCAGACAAATATAAAGATTGGCATAATAAATACTTGAACTCATTTATAAGATTTGGTGTATAATAATTAAAAGAAATAAATACAAGTTAATATATAAATGATGATGAACCTTAATTATTATATCTTCTAATTAAAGCCTCATTTTTGTGAGGATTCCAAATGAGTTGTAAAGAGAGTTGAATATATTTTTATTTCATCTGCCAAGAGTGGATTCCCTTAACCTTCACATTCATTTTAATTGGCTATTTGAATTATTATTTGTCTTTAGAGTATTTATAGTTTATAATTTTAATTTCACTTTCCTATAGATCGACCTCATTCTCACTGGGCTATTTATTACTTCGACAATTGAAGGAGTTATTCCAAAGGGTTTCAAGGTTTAGTGGAAAGAAGATGACGCTTCAAAGCTAAAAATAATTTTCACTTTGTAATAAACTCTATATTCTGGACATGTTAGTGGACTAAGCATAAAGGAAGGTCACAATATATGATTCCAACATGAAAGTATACCCTGAAGGGGTGATGGAAGCGCATATAGCACCTTTGTGCATAATGATCCCAAATTATATGGTAGCATGTAGAATCTATGAGTTAAGATTAGATTTAAAGGGTGATGATATATTGTTCTTTTATGTAATTATATTAAGGGAGAGTGTGTTGAACAGAGAGTTAGGAATGGAGACTGTATGGCTTATTGATAGGGGAATAAATATACTAGTATATTTAGCACCTGAACATAAGTTTTACTCCAATTTATAAATGTTACGCTATTTAATTGTGTTTTTATTATGAATATGTGCACTATGAAAAATATGATGATTCGGAACAACCGAGAAGTGAAACGGATGAGAAATGAGCAAGTTACGCTAAAAAATACGAGAGCACCAGAACCAAGGCTTAGGCGTTGCAGCACCTAGCGCTCTGGTACCCAAAAAGACTCCCCCTACTCATATTTTTCAAGTTTAAGCACCGTGGTGCTGTGGTAGTGTCCGTACGACTAATAAACCACCTCCTTAAAAGTCTTATTTCGACTTGGATTCGAAGGCCCTCGAGCCTAGGATTTCTTAAACCTATAAAAACACTTTTTTTAAAGCCAAACCACAGACTTTAGAGAGGCAAAAACTTAGTAAAATAATTCAAAATACAAAGTCAAGAAATTAAGATTCAGTTCATGATTCAAACTTCAAGCCAATGATGATAGAGAAGCAACCCATTATGTCTTTTTGATTAGTTTTTATTTTCCTTTCTTATCATTATGTTCTTGTTCTTACTGTTATTCATGGATTGCTTTTGTATTCTTGGTATGGTGGTGAGCTAAACTTATTTTATTTAGGTCTAGATTATTGAATCGAGTATGTTGTTAGATTTTACTAATTATTAGTTTATGAACTTAATACATATAATTGATTCATTCTATCTTGAGTTTAAAACTTTTATTATATCTGGCCGATATTTTGAATGATTGAGGAACCATAATGAACTCGACGGAGAGATTCATATGTTTAGCTGAGGATAATTTGATGCATAAGCATAGGGTAACAACTATGAGTTCCATGAGGATAGAAATATTCCTAGATGGCATGTATGGTATGATTTAAACCTAGTCTTAATGAATTACATTCTATTCTGATTATCATAAACATATAGGTAATTGTTAGAATGCGTAATATAGTCATTCGACCATCGACATAGGCTTATGATGAGATTAGAGTCTAGCTAATCAATTCATATTAAGGGATTAACTAAAAGGTTAATAAATCCATTGAAGTACTAGGGTATTGGTCGAAACTGTAATATCCAATCCCTATTAGTAGTATTGGCGCCTAGATTTCGGTATAGAACAAATAAGACACCGTAGGGTTACTCAATTTTAACCCTATTAGAAATATTTTCTTTATAGTGCACGTGAGAGATATCAGACCTAATTTGGTAATTTCACACTCGATCGGTGCGCCGGACGACCCTAGAATATTTTTAGAATTTTTCTCTATTGGCTTGGAAAAGAAAATTCTAATTTACTACATGAATTTCCATTTAAGGGTTATGAATGGAACAAGCCTTTGTTGAGAAACATAATCCATATATTAGAGAATGGACCAATTAGAAGAAATCTCATGGATTGCCAAGTTGGAAGTTCTAGTTAGTTCTTTGAACTATTCTAACTAAATAGTTACAAATGAACTAATTACATAATTAGTTTTTAACTAATGGCAAATTAGAAGTTTTAAGTAAGTTGAAGGGCAAAATGGTAAATTGAGGGAGCACTATATATATGTTAGAAGTGTGTAGAAATTTGAAGAGAGATCAAACCAACACTTAGCCAAAAAAAAGAGAGAAATTTGAGCTTCAAAGGGGGTGCTGCTACAGTGACTATTCAAGTTTTTTTTTTCATGATTTTTCATGTGTAATCAAGCCAAATTAAGGTTACAAACCAATCCCTAAGCTCAATTGAAGTCTCTATTAGTGGAAATTCAAGAAAAAGAGGTAAGAAAAGCATCTTTTATAAGTTTGATAAGTGAGAATTCAAAAATGTGTTAATTGATGTTCTTATGTGTATTCTTGGCTTAGATTGAGTTAAATTCTAGTTTGGAGCTTGAAGGAGTCATCAATTTGAAGAAATTGGCAAGGTGAGAATTAGGGTTTTTGGTGATTTTGTTGTAGAGATTTCAATTGATTGTAATTAGGGCTTTAGAATGAAATTGGCATGATTTTGTTGTAATTGGAACAAGAAATTGAGAAAAGGAATGTGTTGGAACCTAGGGTGAAATTCTGCCACTTTAGGGAAGTTAGGAATTAAGTGGTGTTTTGATTGAATTGTTGTGTGTAAATGATGCATTTTGTGAATGGAATGTATATGGTTGATGAAAAACCCAAAAATGAAGAAAATGGGACATGTTGGAAGTATGTCCAATCAAATGATAAGGTGTTCAATAATTTTCAGGGCGCCGGATGGTGAGTTAGTTTCGATTATGGCCCCGTAACTAAAATCGGGAAGTAGTTTACCTCCGGGCTTTGTATGCCGATTAGCGCATTTAGTAGTTAAATGAGATTCTAGTGTTCGATTTGGTTCTAAATGTCATTTATGGCGCGTAGGTGAGGATAACCGAGAGCGTTAACAGGAGCAGGAATCGGGAGCGAAATTGAGCGCGGAGCGGTAGTGAGTGGAAATCTGCCATTTCTTTTACTTTTCGGTTATTATGTTTTCGCACAATGACTATGTATGTTTTATGAGCTTTCGATGCATAAACATGGTTTATGATCTTGATATATTCATAGAGATGCTTTTACATGATAGATTTGTGAAACAGTTTTAAAATTTCTGCATTTGTTTTAAGGCCATTGGTACCCTCAGATTATAGTGGTGATGATTGTATTAGACCCGGCCGGTATATCTCGTGCACATGGGCAGGTCTTGGGGGTGTGTCACTAACTCCGGAAAGTCGGGATGTCGAGTCATGTGAGTCGCTCTATGTGTACGAGATATTGTCTCGCTATATGCATGCGATGTAGGATTCCGCTGCGTAGCCAGTGAGATGTTTTGAGATGTCACTGTGGGTGCTGCTAGTTGAGGTGCCCCGTGACCTACTCACGTATGCGGTGCTAGTTGAGTCGCTGCGTGGGTATAGAGCTTTAGGGTTACCATTGGTACAGTTTAGAAAGAAAATGGCCGAGCGAGGATTTTACTGGTTTTCGATTTACCGATAGCATTTATGCATTTATATGCACACAGCAGTTATTATGTTATACAGATCCTGAATATAGTTTTCCAAAGATGTGGATAAAATCCGCTCGGCAAGATTTCATTAGCATATGATATTAGAAACCGTTTTACAATTTTACATCCGTTTTAGAAGCATAATTTTTGCATGTACTTTAGAAATTGCTATCTTTGTATAATATTCTTGTAATTAAATTCTCATTTACACTCACTGAGCTCCTTTAGCTCACTCGTTTTATGTTTTATGTTTTAAACCCCTTTCCCAAGTGCAGGTCTCAGAACGCAAGCTGCTGATTCTCCTATCGCCGAGTAGTGGGCCGAATCCAAAGATAATTTTTGTACATGTAAATGTGCTAATAGCACTCTTTACTTTATGCATAATAGTTGTAGGCATGTATATTTGTAAGTATGTGTTGAATCAAGAAGAAGAGATTTCCAGTTTATGATGATCATTTTTACTTTTATGATTATGCTTATTTTATGATTTACACGAAATAATTGAGTTGTGTTGGATTTGATTTGAAAAGGACCGGAGGTCCGAATTGGTAGAATTGAGATGTGTTGGAATTAGAAGTGAAATTTCTTTGCAGGTTTATGTGGATTTTCCGAAAAACAGGGGAAACTCTGTCCGTTTGTTTTTAAAACTAAAAAGTCGTTTTCATGTATATTACTAGATCTTCTTAGTAGTAACAAGAATTAAAAAGGGGTTCGCCTCGCGGAATTTCTTAACTTACCCAGTTGGGTTCGGAGGAACTTCCGTCGGGGTGCCCGGCAGGGCCGCTGGGATCTATAGTAGAGGGTCTCGGGTCGGGTCCTGTCAGAAACCCTAGATTATTATTAATTGGTGAATTCAGCTCTTTATTTGTTTACTATTTAGGTTTAGTTCAAATTGATAGAACTAGGTTAATTAGTTGATTTTCATATTTTGATTTTTTTGAATAAAAGTTAAGTAGATATAATTTTAGTAGTTGATTGAAAAATTAGATCATATAGTCTCAGTGGGAACGATACTTGGACTTAAAATCTTATATTACTTAATACGATAGCTCACGCTTGCGCTTAGCTACTAAAGAATACATCAATTTTTTAATGCCTTTACTAGGGACTATTTCTTTATATTCTTAGATAGATACTAATACCAAACTACTTGCTTTTAATTCATATTTTATTTTTTATCTTGAAATCGAAAGAACCCTGCATGAACTTTAACATGAACAACACTAATGATCTTTAAACATGGAGAAGAACAATGATCATATCAATAATCTAGTGTTTGAACCTATGATACCACTGAGTAGGCTAAAAGAGTATGCAACCTTTACTACAGATGATGTTTAGTCTAGTATTCAGTGACCAACAGTTAACGCCAACAACTTTGAGATCAAACCAAATATTATTTAGATGCTATAAGAGTCTATACTGTTCAACAGAGTTCTTAATGACGATCCTAACATGCATATTATAAATTTTGTGACGATTGTGATACTTTCAAATATAATGATGTCTCTGACGATGCTATCCGACTTAGACTATTCCCTTTCTCTTTGAGGGACAAGGCAAAAAGCTAGTTAATGTCATTGATATCAGGATCCATATCGACATGCGATGATTTTATGTAGAAATTTCTAGTGAAGTTTTTCTCATAAGCAAAGACAGCGATGATGAAGAATGACATCACCTCATTCAGTCAGATCGATGGTAAGTTGTTATATGAGGTATGAGAGCGCAGTAGGCCATTTTAGGACCACTGTAGATGTCGTTGTTGGAGGAACTATAATGAATAAGTCCACAAATAAGACTATGATCTATTAGAGGAGATGACGTTTAACAGTTATCAATAGCCAACAGAGAGACTTACACCCAAGAGAGTCGCAAGTGTCATTCAATGCATTGGCAGCACAAATTAATACCTTATCCAAGAAGTTTGATGCATTAAATGTCATCAAAACTCAATAAGTAACATTCAACTTTTATGGTGATAACTACATGAATGAGAGGTGTATGGAGACATAAATTATATGGACAATGTTAATCGACAATAACCTAACCCATAATTAAAGTCTTATTATCTAGGGTAGAGAGATCATCATAACAACCAAGGGTAGTCATCTAAACCATTAAGTCTCTCTGGATTCCAGCCATTGTAAGAAAAAAAGCCGGCTATACAAGACATGTTCATGTAATATATAAAGTTTAATGATACCATCCTATAGAATCATTGAGCGTTATTGAAGAACGTAGAGGTTCAAATGGGACAATTTACTGCATTCATTAATAAGCATTTTTAAGGCACTCTACCAAGTGACACTGAAGCAAATCCAAGAAATGTCTGCAATGCCAAGCCATAAACTTGAGGAGTGGTAAGATCCTACATGACAACATATCCAAACCACCACCATCAAATATGAAAGATAAGAAAAATGTGGCATAACAAGAAGAAGTACGGCCATATAGACCGCCTATTTCTTTTCCTCAAAAGCTACAGATGTGGTAAATAAGTGTAGAAACTGAAAAATTACAGCAAGGCAATCTATAAAAATGCAGAACATGATGTGCAATAGTAGATTAGTGCAAAAAATAGTATAGAATTGTAGAAAAATGCAAATGCAACAACACATAACAATAAAAATCAATAGAAGCATGCAGTTCAGCCTTTTCATCCACCTCCACCTTTCCCTAAAAGGCAACAGAAATAGAAGCTAGATGAGTAATTCTCAATGTTTCTGAATATCTTCAAGAAAAATCACATTGACATACCTTTTGCGAATGCTTTTGAATAATTAATAAGTTATGTAAAGTTTAGGAAATAGATATTATCTATAAAGAGGAGACTAGCAGATTATGAGACCATAGCATTGATAGAGGAGTGTAGTGTCATTCTCTAGAAGAAGCTACCTCATAAGCTCAAAGATCCAAAGAGATTTATCATATTGCGCTCCATTGACAATCATGACCTTGGTAAAGCTCTATGCAATCTAGGAGGAGCATTAATCCCATGCCTTTCTTCATCTATAACAAGTTAGGTTTGAGATAAGTAAGACCTATTAATGTCACACTTTAACATTTTGATTGCTCTCTCGCCTACCCAAAGAGAATCATAGAAGACGTGCTAGTAAAGGTGGATTAGTTCATCTTTCATGCTGATTTAATCGTTTTAGACATGGAAGGTGACAAAGAGATCCCCATCATCCTTGGAAGGCTCTTTCTAGTCACAGGACAAACGATTATAGATGTTCAAAAAGGAGAGTTGACCATCAAAGTGCAAGAGAACATTGCTACTTTCAAAGTCTTCAAGAAGATCAAGTTGCCATATGAGAATAAAGACTATTGCAGCATTGATGTGGTGCATGAAAATGCCAAGCAACTTAAGGACATGGAGATATTGAATTATTATATCAAAAAGAAGGCCTTAAGGCATAAGAAGAAAAAGAAGAAGAAGAAGGAGTAAGAGTATGGTGAGAGGATGAAAAAAAAAGGGTATAAGAGAACCACTTCCCTAATCTAAAATTAAAGTCTTTCCGGATAAGCATGAAGAGAATAGGGTAAAAATTACCCAAGGTCTAATTGCTAAAATATGAACGCCTAAAGAGAAAAGAGCCAAGAAGATCAAATATAATGAGCCTTCTACCATGACCTCTGATCCACCATAAAAGTAGAAAGAACCCTGCTAAGCTAACGATGTTAAATCAAGCCCTTTTTAAAAGGCAACCCAAGTAAAATTTATTTTATATTTGTTTAATTTTAGTGTTTATTTATTTTATTTTCTTGTCTTTTAGGAATAAAGACAGTAAGTCAAACATTTAAGGAGGCACCACAAAGCATTTGCAAGTGTTGAGAGAAAATGAAACTACAGTCACATTCATTAGAATATAACACTGCAGTGTTTCATCTTCATTTACTAGGGGAGTTTTTTTATTTTTAAGTTAATATTTTGACATTGGGGATAATGTCTAATTTATGTTTGGGGCTAAAAAATATATTATTTATGTTTATTTTACTACCTTTATTGATTAGTTGTCTTGTATGGGTTAAGTTTTTATTTTTAACTGATAAATTTTGGTTGAAAAAATAATCATTAATCTATAATAAGAAATAGAATAATAATTAAATTTATTTTCACAAATTCAAGCGAAAGATAGTAAAATTTTTATTGCCTTGCATATAAGTATATATTACAAAATCAAGAGTATATACTAATTTTCCATTATATCACCAGAATTTCTACATCATCAAACTTCCAAATTATTTCTCTCCATCTTGACTAACAGGTTAGACCAAAAAAAGGTTAATGAGTAGTTTCTGTTACTAATGCTAATTTCAAGAAAAGTAGTTCCTTCAACAAAAAGATATGAGCAACTGTATCGTAATTAAGTAAAGTAGTTCCTTCAACAAAAAGATATGAGCAACTGTATCGTAATTAAGTAAAGTAGTTCTTTCAAGAAAAAGAAGAATAATAATAACAATATTAATATGAAATAAGCCAGTTTAATATAGCCAAGATCTGCAGGTCTTAACCATCCAAGGGCTTCCTCTCCTCACTTTTATCTCCTAAACACAATATTTACTAATCCATAAATACAGCCATCTTAATAACTTATTTTTATGCAAGCGACATCTAATTAAATAATATACCGTACAAAAGGATTAACAATCAGCCCTCATAAACAGGGACGAACCAAGCAAAACCGAACGAAATTTTTTCTTTTTTCAATTGCACACGTCTTAAAATCTCATTCAATTGTAAACGAGAAGGGTAAAACTAGTAAATTTTGGCAAGGCCAAAGCTCCCAAATACACAACTCGTCGCTATTTTCTCTCTCTAAAGCTCAAGTCTTGCTCTTAAAAGATAAAAGCCCATGCTTGGTTTTTTTTCCTTCTCTATTAATTATTTGTTTTTTTTCCCTATCTCTCGGCTTCGCCTTCAGCTTCCCCTCTGTCTTCTTATTCTGTTCGTGTTTGCAACAAATTGTATGTATTTTTGAAACAACGAAAAATAGAGTAAAGACCGAAAATCTTATTCAAGTCAAATCTATTTGGGATATGATTCAAAATTAATGTAAACAGTTGAAAAATGAGGAGGCACATATAATTTAATATGACAAATATCAAAAGCATATATATGATTCAAAATTAATTGAAAAATGGCTACTCTCAGTTTATACAAACAAACTGAGAGTAGCCATTATCAATTGTTGTGCAACGCAATGGAATTTTGACATATTTGACAATTATGTCTATAATTCTTACACTAACTGCACACATTCTTTATCAGTTTCTCCTCTTATGATGGAATCTGCTTGATCCTACACCTTCTTGACTGTTGACGTGTGATTGGAGGTTAGATATCGACATCTCTCAACTAATTCAGAGCAATCTAATCTAATGATGGCCAACCAGATATATTGGATCGCTATATGCACGCAATAAGCACTCTGATATGTAATAGGTTGAAGACAAACTCTAATATTGTAATCTAGTTTTTTATGCATACAGCGAGAGCGTGGGCACAAGGCAGTTGGTGGAACTCAAACTTTTGATAACTACATGGCTTCTTGAAGGTGTCCACTATTTTATTTTGAAGTCCATCATTGACAACAAACTATGCACACAATACCGAAGCTATCAAATCTAATATCTCTCTCTTTCCTATCATTAGAGCTTTCTCACTTTCCCTCGAAGAGTACAACGATCGACTTATACTCCATGACACCTGTAAAAAAGAAAAAAAATATTAAAATAACATTTAATTAATAAAAAAGTTAAATTAAAAAAGATGAAAGGTCTATGTGAGACAAGATGGATATCAAAATACCCAGCTCGCGCGCCAGGTTGTACAGCGCTAGGTCCCTTATCGTGACTTGCAGCCATGTGCCAGGCCACATATGCGAGGCGCGAGAAATTTTGAGTTTCTTTATCTTCAATTTCGTTCTTCTCCCTAATTCACCATTTTTACTTGCCAAGCACTTTATTTCTTCTCCATTTTATCACAATACACTACTACTATATTTTCATACTTGTATTTTTTCAAACTAAACACAATCAACTTCAAAATACATTGTGAACTCATTATAAATAAAAAGCAACAACAAATAGAAACAGAATAATCATACAAATCATACCTTTTTGATAGATTAATTCAAAAAAATTAATGGTTCACTTATCTAGAGTGTTTTTTCAGATCTTTTAGGATAATGAAAGCCGTTTATTTAAAGATTTGATGGCTCAAACCACAAGTTTTAAAAACAATATATGTTATTACAAGGGCTTTTTCATCCATCTACTGTGACTAGTAAATTTTACATCTTAACTTTTTGGTTATAAAAGTATATTTATTTTTAAAATAGGCTATTTGTGTAGATTTTTCAAAAAATAAATTGAGCGACAAAATTCCCCTCTCCATAACAAACAAACAATAACATCCTTAAATCGGTTAAAAATCAAGAAACATAATGAATCAAGTGCCTTTCGGCACCTAAAATAACTTATCTTTAGTAACTTGAATAGTTTGTAGGCAATTAGTTTCAACATAACTAATTTGAAGTCTAAGATCAGCAACCATAGTAAGGCCTATAACCCAGGCAATGCACTCCACACAAAAATGATTAAGACAACCCCACAAATGTTTTAGCTTTGGCTATAAGCATAGCCTTTGCCGAATCTCTGAGTATACAGCTCACTCCAACCAACTATTTTCCTAAATTAAATACATAACACATAAGTATTTAACTTCTATGATCTAGGAAGAGGGGCTGTCCAACGATACAGTAACACAGCAGATTTTAAAAAGTGTTTGGGTAGACTGCATTGTGGTACACATGCAAATTCTAGAATTCAAATAAATAAACACCAGCATCTTCAACAATATGAATTCCAACCCACTCAGTCTCATTAAAATAGTTTCAATTTCAAATAATCTAGTAGCTCTATGGCAACATGCAAAATATCTCGAGATCAGCTTCTCTCGAGTTCGAAAAACATCCAAGAGGAACGAACTAATTTCATGTCCTCACAAAGGCAAAACATACTTGCTAAAAACACTAGTATTCTAGAATTCCATGATAAATGGACAAGTAATCAAGGCGTGGAGTGTTATTTTTTAATGTTCCTTTTGCATCGATAACAAAATGATAAAACATTTAAATACTTCACTGAAAAGGTCTCATGTCTTTGCCTTGAAGGCAAACATATCTAAGGACTTCTCTAGAAAGGCCTAGTGCCTTTATCGTAAAGTATCCATATCAAAAGACTTCTCTAGAAGAGCTTAATTTCTTTGCCAAAGAAACATGTATATAAAAAAGAATTCTCTACAATAGCCTAGTACCATTGCCAAGATGCATCTATATCAAAAGACTTCTTTGGAAGGGTCTAGTGCCTTTGCCAAAGAAGCACCTATGTTAAAAAGTCTTCTTTAGAATGGTTCAACACCTTTACTAAGAAGCACACAAATTAAAAGACTTCTCTGGAAGGCCCAGTGCCTTTACTAAGAAGCAATTATATCGAATGACTTTTCTGAAAAGGCCATTACACCTATAAGCATCTATATTGTAAGACTTCTTTAGAAGGGTATAGTACCTTTACCAAGAAGCACAAACAATGTACAAGAATACTATTCAAATATAGAATCTCAAATTCAAGAAATAGAATAAAGTACTTCAAAAGATAACATTACGCGTCTTAAACAAGGAAATATCTATTTTCTTTAGTCAATTTTCAAATACAGATTCAATTTTCTTTACTTGGATTGTCTTTTTCATATAAAGCGCTTATCAAATTCCTTTCGATAGTAAAGTATAGAAACAGACACAAGAATATGGAAGTACAATTATGAGTTTTTTCTTTTCATTATCATACAATTACATTGTAGAAATACAACAAGGTTCAATAAATAAAATGATTCAAGAAGAATCATCTGAAGACTCACATAGAAGCTCTACCATAAAACACAACACCTACAAGGTAGATGGGTGGAAAATACCTCTAATAAAAATCCTCTTCAAACTAAGCACGGACTAGTCATTCTTTCACCATCTCTCTCTAGTTCCGCTTTGGAAAGGGGACAGAACCCTGTGGATTACTTATCTCAATAGTGTTTATCTCAATAGGATCATTAATACAAGCGAAACCTATGAGAGTTGGTCCTTGACAAAACCAAGGAAGTATCAATAACATTATTTAGTCACTTTGTTTAACTTTCTCATATTTTAACGAGCTTATCTTGGAAAAAAAACCTAACTCATTCTTTACATGCAACATCTATATAAATCTTTCCTCGATGTCAAGTACTAAAAGGCCATCCTTCATTGGAAGCTAAAATAGGTATTTTAAATTGGTATTAAGTATAAGTCATTACATAATGACTTAAAGAAAAAGATACACTTTTTTATTGGAGTCATGTCATGTCATATGACGAGTATAGAGGGCCCACTTTAAGGTTACGATGATTAAGAAGAGTCATATCTCGTAGATACATGTGAAAAAGTTTTGTAAACTCTAAAACACTTCCTTGGAAGGGTTGTATGCCTAGTGACCTCGGAAGGGTTGTATGCCCAGTGACCTCCATTTTTTGGAAAGTTCAATATCAAAAAACTTCTTTGGAAGGGTTCAGTGCCTTTACCTTTGAAACAAGCATATAAAAAACTTCCTAAAAAAATGAAAGCGTCCAATCATATGACATATCAACTAGTCGAGTCATTTCATGTCATAGGATGAGTATAGGAGGGCCACTTTAAGGTTAGGATGATTAAAAAGAGTTATATCTCATAGATAAATATGAAAAGGTTTTACAAACTCCAAAACACTTCTTTAGAATGATTGTTTACCCAGTTACATTCCTCTCATTAGAAAGCTCAATATCGAAAGACTTCTTTGGAATGGTCCAATCCCTTTACCTTTGAAACAAGTATATCAAAAATTTCCTAAAAAATATAAGCATCCTATGACATGACATATCAACTAGTCTAGTCATGTCATGTCATAGGATGAGTATATGGGGCCACTTTAAGGTTATAATGATTAAGAAGAGTCAAGTCTCATAGATAAATGTGAAAAAAACTTGCGGAGAAGCATGACCCTTTTTTACTGGAGGCATAAAAGCAAAATTACTTCTAAGGATATAAGTGGCACTTATTAGAAGTATAATTTAGAATCACGTCACAAAGATGAAAACATAAAGTATCATCTGATTTATTTAAAATATTGCGTCTAACTAATACCTTTAAGTTGTGACACCTATCAACATTTCTTTTATATATCTACTAGTATATTGTATGAAGTAATATAATGGAATCAATAGGTTTATAAAAGGGAAGTAATACTTGGCCAATTTTTTCTACATCCTTTCATAAGCATACTAAGAATGACTTAATATTTTGCACAATCACATGATTATTATATCACATGCATGGAAGTATTTCTTTTACATGATAATGTTTAGGAACCAAATTGCAAAGCAAAAGCAAAATGGTTGCTTAAAGAGCAATTAAGATAAAAATGAAAGGACTATAATGCTAAAATCTAAGCATATCTAGAAGCTATGAAACGCTGTGATAACTTTCATCCTTTACACTAGGAACATCTCCACTATTAAAAAAGGATCTAACTATCAAAGCTAGTAATCCCATCAAAAGAAACGAAAATATAATGCATGAGGCACTTGTTGGTTGAAAAAAGTAGTTTATCTAGAATGCTTCCATGTCTTCACTTTTTTTTAAGAGGAGGGGTCTATTGGTCCCATTATTTATAAGCACAATTAGCTCGTGGGTAGCCCAGTCCACAAGCCCAAAATTTGGATCCATCATACTAGGTAATCAAGCCTATCAACCCACGATTCTACAAACGGGTCATATGACTCATAGGGAGTCGAGAATAAGTTAAAATTCAAGTCTTATTCATATTTCTATAATTAGTATCCTGCATAAAGAAGAATTTCTTCTAAGTGGAGCAATTTTACTTAAATCCTTCTCCATTGTTTGAAATAGTTTAGCACTTCTATTGATTAAGGTTTAATTAAATCATACTTTGATTTGGTATTATGAATTTATATTCTAATTTGGATTAGGATTTATGCACCATAGATAAGCATGATCTCTTAGCTCATTATTCATTCAATTTATTGCTCTCACAATCTATACAAATGCTATACACTTCACGCCTAATATTGTATACTTACTATTTTAAACACATTCATCAAACTTATACTACTTGTCCTTGAGACATTGCCCATATACTAACACCCTCTTTTTGATCAAATATTAATATAAGCGTTGAAGTTTTTTTTCTTACAGGAGGACGGTGCTTTCCTGTAACTTTCGAGAACTTTAATATTAAATAGCAATTTAGTCATTTTTGAAAGAGAATGGTGCTATAGTTATATTGTATCCAACCTGATATATCACTAATAGGTGACTACTATTTATTACGTAGTTGTTAATTTCTTTTTTCTTATTAATATGGTAGCTATATAACATCAATCAACATCGGATACCAAATTACACTACAACAGAAAAGACCTTTTGCAACAGTGTTGCGACGGCAAAAAGCCGTTGCATATGCGACCGTTGTAAAATTTTACTACGGCTTTTTAGCCGTCGCAAAAAGGTCTATCTCTTTTTAAATTTCTATTTTTAAATTTTTAGTTTTTAAACAAATATATTAGAATAACAAAAAGTCTTATCATGTTTTTTTTTAATTTAATATTTTTAAATAAATATATTACAATACCATCTAAAACATATTAATACCATACAAAATATATTGACAACATCCAAATTTGATCGTCTAAAATGTATTAATAACATTTAAATATGACTGTTCAAAATGTATTAATAACATCCAAATATGACTATCCAAAATGTATTAATAACATTCAAAATATGTTAATAACAATTCTAAACTTTTTAACTTATATCTAATTTTTGTATGATGATGGTGCGCACTGGAAGCATCTTAAACCTACAAATAAAATATTCGTATTTTAGAAGTAATTTTACAAGTAAAAAATTAATATTAAATTAAACATTCATACCTAATTATTAGTAGATAGTTGAAACCTATGATTATCGAAAAATTATTACATCATTATACGCATCTCATCACATTAATTTTATAGAACTATATATTTACATAATACAGAGGGAAAGACAGTTGCTTCACACACACATATAATAAGGCACTAAGAATGTCAAAAGAAATAAATTCAGCAATACCTTTAATAAATGATACTTAAGACAGAAGTTAATTTATAAATGAAAGAAGAATCACTTTTAGATAGAGGGAAAAAAAGAAATTAATACCATAACAAAACTATAATAGATTGTATCGAAACATAAACTGATTTAATTGACAACTCAACTGAAATGAAGCTTATATATCTATAAATATCAAAACTTATTTAAATAGTTGATCCACTCCTATTAAAATAGCTAAATTTTAGTTTTTCAAATTCTTCGCTTTGCCTAGAGTTGGGTTCCCCTCCTCCACAAATCACATCTCAAATTCTTTAATCCCATATATAGTTTCTCTTTCCTCTAATAACCACTCTAAACTTACGTCTTCTTAATTTTCTCACACACGTCTCTCCACTTTTTTTTTTCACACTTCATTCTTCTCAATCTCCCTTAAACCCACATACTTTCTCTCCCACATTTTCTCCTTCCCCTTCCCTTTATTATTATTTTTCTTTAAAGAGAAAACGTGCTCTCCAAAATCACACTCTTTCAAATTATAACTGTCTAACATTTTGAATTTTCAAAATACTTCAAAAAATAAATACGGGTTTTACACATTACATCAAGAACTCATTTATCTGAGTTCTACTGTCACACCATTTGTTTCTTTTTATTTTTCATTGTTTACGAGATATATGAAAATTTACAAAACATTGTTTAAAGCATAAATATGTAAAACTTTTTAGAATTGAAACTGAAATAATCATAATTTATCAAATGACTGAAATGCCTAATAATCGTAGATTCATAATTAGAAGTCAATGTACCTCTAAAATTTGAAGATCTCTGAAGCTCGCCTTAAAGGATCTAAATAATAAACTAAAAGAAACTAAAATTTTCGTAGAATGCTGTTGGATCAAATAAACTTATTGCTTCTTTAAACTTGATTCCACTTAGCTACCCGTTAGACCAAATGCTCAATTCAGAAATATAAGGAAACTAATAAAAGAAATTAAGATTACTAACATCCTATTACATTTCTAAACTATACCAAATTATCATGTTTATTTCTGATCGCTAGAACTTACGATCAGGCATCAATTATATACAATTTAATACTATACTGCACGAATAAATGTAGTTGGTATGCAGATCTTTATTACAAGAAGGAAGAAAAGTATAATTATTTTGACCAAAGAATAAAGAATAATATTAAATATCACAAGTTTTCTTTTTTCTCATTTTAGAAAGTAATTCATGAAAATCTGTAATCAGGACATCTAAACTTATTTGAGAATATTTAAATGTTTTGACGCTCACATCAGTAATTTATTCTGAGATGAGATGGTAATCTCTCTAGAGATCGTATCTGCCTCCACCATTTCTGCATGTTTTCCCTACTTTCGCACGCCGCGTTTATGCATGGCCTCTTTAATTCATTCTGCTTCTCCCTTTCCATTTCTCAGGCACTTTCAAACAAAACTCAAAAATCTATTAAATAGTGTCATATCTAAATACATATTTCTTCCAACTAAATGATGTCGTGCCACTGAGGTAATTTGCAACTGCTAAAGTAGCCGTCAAAAAAGCCGTCGCAAATGACCTCATTTCTTATTGTGAATCCTTTTTTTTTTCCTTTGTCCATATTCCATATCATATTATTGCAAGAAATAAATATGTACATAATTTATAAGAATTCTAGATTTCTTATTCTAGATTCTTAAACATATTAGAATGTCCAATAAATAAAGCTGTAATTTAAACAAGGAGTTTTCAGAACAACCTTCAATGTGGCCAGTGATATTTGACCAAGAGAAGCTTACTGGAAATGAAAAAAATTCATCAAGCACATAGAATCAGATGTGTAATACAAAGATACCAATATAATAAACAAGATGGGTTTGAAAATAATTACTTCAATTACTTTCAATATTTTTGAAAGTAAAAATGAGTGGAAAATGAAATTAAATAATTGAATTGAAGATGGGTTTGCTGCTAAATTTGGATTATATATGGAATATAATCATGCAACATAAAACAAGAAGCAAGGCCAAAAGTTTAGAAGAAAAAAAAACTAGTGCTTACCTGCACTCACTGGTGAATAACTCAAAAATTTTATGAGGCCTGTGAAGTTTGAATGTTAATCAGATTGTTTTAGTGTATTCAGCATCCAAGATAACATTTTCTAATTCTTGAACTCTCAAAACTCTTCTTCCTGATTGGCATTAAAATAGATACGTATAAATGTTAATATGTTACCATTGCAAAACTCTGTTATAAGAATAATATGCATTTGCAAAGCTTAGGCTCAAGTTGCATCAAGCACTCCTGCTATACAGGGGCAGCTTTAACACAATGAAGCCAATTATCACTGAGGCCTCACCCACCAACCTCTTGTCCCAATATGTTTTTTCTTTCTTGTTAAGAAAGAATTCAACACTGTCTTACCTTATAAGAACAAGTGTCATTGCTAGACATAAACTTAACATGATGACAACAAAATAATTTTAAGTAATTAATTGTTCCAGATGCTAGAAAATATATCTTAATCATTAATTAGACACAAGGTATCCATAGGATTCTTCAATGTGCTTATATTTTGCTTACATCTAACGCTAGAGAAATAAATGACATAATCACCATTGACTACATTAAGTATGTTCATAGCCTAGTTCAGCATCTATCATGCAATAACTAATAGTTCTTTTAGAGTTAGAGAATAAAGAACTCTTACCATTGAGATTATTCTATCAAATTATGAACATAATTATTTCACAAATTCATGGGAAATCTTAAGATTAGTCCAATAGCTTTTTACATGTCCCATCATGCATCCATTTGGTATTTATTTTATTAAGAGTATTATAATACCCGAGAACCAAGAGGAACAAGGAAGAGCCCAAAATCACAATTTTCTACCTCAACAATAACAGTATTGCTGCTTGGGATAAGATGCCGGACATTTTGAAGAACAACTGTCTATATCAATAGATATGGAACTCGAAGAGACCGAATCTGTAGAAAAAAAAAAGTAGCAGATGTTGCATGAATCTAACATTTTCCGCAAATTAAAGAATAAGAATTAGCATATAGCTAAACTATCACTATTTTTACTGTTATCACAATTCTATTCATTTTCAATTGGAATCTTTCCGCCTCTTTCGCTTCTCAAATTCTCTTTTCAACACTATTCTTATAAGCTCTAACTGTAAGTCGCTTCGCTTTAGCTTCATTTTCCTGACGTCTTCATCCAACGCCGTAGATTCTTCACCATCACTCGCCTATTCTTCTTTTTCTTTTCAAGTTTCTTCAATTTCCGTGCCTTAATTTCCATTTTCTGATGAACCTTGAACATTTGCTTTTGGCTCCTCTAGATTTTTAGCAATTTCAAAACTTTCTTCCTCTTTTGATGGTGGTGATCTTCGCAGAGCTTTTTGTTCTCCGGTACCCTGTCGATTGCACCTCCACTGCTTGCCATCTATCATCTTGCACCGTATATGGTCCGGCAGAGCATCTTCATTTTGCATTGTCAAAATTTTCTAAGAAAACTATCAGATTTTTCTGGAAAATTAGAATTTTTCTTGAGAAAATTTGGCCAGTAATGTGAATGGGTGAGGTTTTACTGAGACTGTGGGCGTTTGGGGGAGTAGTTATTGGAAGAGTTATACTTGGAGCAAAGTAAAGTGAAGAGAGAGTGACATTAGTCCACTTTAGTCTCGAAATAGCCGTATCATATTATATTATTAGTATTAGTCCAATTTAGTCTCGAAATAGCCATATCATATTATATTATTAGTATTATCTGCGATGACCAAAATAGACGTCGCAAAAGGCGTTGTAAAAGACATCTTTTCTTTGTTAATTAAATTAAAAATTGTATATTTTAACTTTGTAAATATAGCATTAGTATTTGAAAAAAATAATTAATAAATTTTTAATTGAAAAATACTTCTGATGCAGTATACGTAACCATCATAATTTGGGCAATCATATATAAATTCGAATTCTTTAATAAAATTGACAGGATTAGTTTGACGATTTTTTTTATTTATTAATAGTTTTCTTTTTTTTAATTTACTTTAACTTTGTTTTTTAATTTTTGAGCAAATTAAAAGACAAACTAATTCCAAACCTATCGATTCCCATAAGTAAGAGTTAAAGTGAAATTGAATGGTATATCTAACTAAACTAAAATGCGCAATTAGATTCTATTAGTTCAATTTTATCCATCTCTAATCTATTTTATCAATTGCGAATGAAACCATATTAAACTTTGAGCTAATGATTAAATATTGAAAATAAAGTGCAAAATTAATGGCAGACAAGATCTAATAAATGAAGCCGAATTTTATTAAAAATAAGAAACTGAATGAATGAAAATCTAGCCATTGAAAACATATGTAAAACAAGATTTATATATGCATAAATAAATGAATTACTTCATGTCTGTCAACAAAGATTTACATGGATACTAAGGTAAATTCTTATTAAATCGTGTTATAAGTTTGATGTTGATGTTGAAGGAACTCGTGAAGGGTTGCTGTCTATCCAGCCCAACACTAGCTTATCCCAACACTAGCTCAGTGGGACCATCAACCTTTCTGACTAAGCAACGACAACAGATAATAGCTGCAGTGATAACTACTGCTGCAGCTCAATGTACCAAGGTAGGTCTCAACTAACAACAACTCATTCTACTAGGGAAGGCTGTAACTATTGGCTAGAAGACAAGATGAATCCAAAGGGCAACGTTCATCTTTATCCCCTAGATTTATTAACCATCTTAGCACGTTGTTTTTAGTATAATATTCATTCAAATGTAACACGTGTATATTTACAAATCCCTATATATTGAATATATGAACAGCAGAGTAAAAAAGACAAATAATTTTCTGATAATTTAAAATCTTCATTCTTTCAATTTTGTATCATGCTTCAAAAAAAAGAAAAAACTTTGTATCAGAGCCAATAGCTGAAACATCATAAGATGTAGTAAATGACTAAAACAATACACCTCAAAGCATCCTAACCACTCCTGTCAATTTAAACATAAACACTTTTACCTTTGTCACATACATTAAACTCATAAACCTAAATTATCCACAATAAAAATCTCAAGTCATTGCAGGTGTCAGAGCTAATGGCTTGATAAATTTCTTAGATGGCACAAACACACGCCCCGGTCTAGTGACCATAAAGGTTGACAGTGAACAAAATGTTATATCTATTCTAAATCTAGAATATAATGTTTGGGTAAAGACTGATCAAGCTCTTATAAACCAGTTACTCTCTTTAATAGCAAAATCCACTTTGGCATTTGTTGTTGAGTGAACAAACTATAAAGTATGGATAGCCTTTGTAAGACAGTTTAGTGTACAC
This sequence comes from Ailanthus altissimus, assembly GCA_946807835.1. Lineage (NCBI taxonomy): Eukaryota > Viridiplantae > Streptophyta > Magnoliopsida > Sapindales > Simaroubaceae > Ailanthus > Ailanthus altissimus. The sequence goes on along the minus strand of OX327690.1, from coordinate 5,922,388 downwards.
TCTAAAGTCAGAGTGTCACAATTTTGAGCTCTAATACACATTTCTAAAGACTCACTCTCAACGCAAGAATACTTCATTAAAATGAAAGGATTATTTAACAGAAGTAGGAGAATAAATCACAAATGAAAATCTAATAAATCTTATTTTTGGAGGAATTGACAAAGATTATAATCCTATTGTAGTGAATGTGGACTCAAATTCAAAAATCTGTGTGCCCTTATAAATTGTGTATGCAATACTTCTTTGTCAAGAAAGTAGAATTAAAAGAGAGCAATCATTATGAAATATTGAAATAAGAAACTATGAGGCCAGTTATGCTTGCAAGGGTGGACTTAATAGAAAGAATTACATATGAAATAAAATAGCAAGAGCACAAAATCAGTATTGTAAACAAAGTCAATACACCTTTCTCAACAAGTTAAAAGTTGACCAAAGAAGATGGTGAGCCATTATCATATCCTAATTGAAGGACTGCGATATGCAATACCCACCAGACCAAAGTTAGCATATGCAGTCGACAAATTAATTCAGTTCATGTCCAATTCACTATAGACTCTATACAAGTGTAATTGAAGGATTGCGATATGCAACACCCACCAGAACAAAGTTAGCATATGCAGTCGACAAATTAAGTCAGTTCAAGTCAAATTCACCATAGTCATACATGATAGCTTGTAAAAGGGTTCTTAGATATATCAAAGAAACCTCTGAACTTAGTTTGGAATACAATGTTCATCCACAACAACAATATTGCCTATTTTGATTTTGACTGGGGATGTGATACAGATGACAGGAGATCCATCAGTGGCTATACCTTGGTGAAATTTTGATTTCATGGAGTTCAAGAAAACAACATGTTATTGTCAGGTCTAGTGCTAAGGTTGAATATTACAGAGCACTAGCATATACTGTAGCTGAAATCGGATGGCTGGAATCCCTCCTCAATGAACTAAAGATCTCATTCTCTGCCACAAACTAAGTTGGCTAGCTTTCCCCATTTGACAAGCAATGTAAAGTTCGGAAATATTGCTTTCATTATAGCTCAAAAGGTTACATGACTGAACTTTTTTACGGTAATTTATACATTCACTATACCAGAATTTGTAAATATATACACTTGTTACATTTGAATGAATACTACACTAGAAACAACCTGCTGAGATGGTTACTAAGTCTAGGGGATAAAGATGAATGTTGTCCCTTGGATTCATCTTGTCTTCTAGCCAATAATTACAGCCTTCCGTGGTATAATGAGCTGCTGCAGTAGTTAACAGAGAAGCTATTATCTGTTGTTGCTTGGTCAGAAAGGCTGATGTTCCTAGGTGAGAGCTGAACTGGTGCTAGGTTGAGCTGATGCTGGGCTTTTATTCCGGGAATAACTTGTGGTTTCCACATTCTGACTATGACTTAGCAGATGGCTTATCTGCAATGAACCCTTTGCCTTTATATTATTCGTTATCGCCATAAATAGAAGTTTGAAGAACTTCTTGACTGCATTGCTCGAGCTCATCTGGATTCAACTTTTTTGTGTCAATTTTCATTGTGCACGTGCGCCTGATTTTAATTTCTAAATTTACATATAAAATCCACACGCATCACAAAGATTTCTAATGAAAAGACATATAATAAGTAGTCATAATGTCGTCATTGAATCTAACAACCACTCACTTGAAATCTTCAACTCCATCATGTCCAAATTGCATGAGCTTGCATGTCCTCACTTCTCTACCAATTGTCATCTACTTCTGCGCCTCTATATATACACTACTCGCCGCAATATGAATCTACAATTCTCTTTTTACTCTTTTCTCCCATTCTAAAACCATAAAATTTACAGGCTCAAAGAAGCATCGGATTTTAGAATTGATTGCATTTGATGCGAGAATGGTCGACAAACCTATGTAATCACAAGGCTATGCTTTGAAAACATCCTGAGCTGTTTGGCTATTCTCGCTGTAAACTTTTGATATCCCAACTTAATATATATATATATAACATTCGATTTGATATTTGGGATATCAAGGGTTTACAATGAGATGGCCAACAGCTCAGGTCGTTGGCATATGTGCATGTGCCTTTTTTTTTCTTCTCATTAATTCATTTTCCCACATTTAAGTTTAGGTGTAAGAATAGAATATTTTATGAAATTTTCATAGACACCATTTTGTTTTTGCTTTTGTTTTGTTATTTATTTATTTATTTTTAAGGGATACATCATTTCGTTTTTAGCATTAATTAAAAATTATTCATTATTCTCTGAATCACATATTGCTCCTTTGATGACATGCGGTCTGTCATAATTGCAATGTCAGAATTTTTTTTTCTTAGTGCCTACAAACCTCAATAAAAATAGTGAAATTTATTAAATAAGAAAAATAAAAAACACGTAGTCGAACTATTCATAATCGAAGGTGTTTGAACTATTTTCTTTAGAACATCAAATTAAAAGACTCAAATTAGAATTTTCTCTCCAATTGTTTATGTAGTTTTACTTTATTTTTTACTAGAATAAGGAGAACTTTCTTTTTACATATTCTATTTTATGATACAATTCTCAAAATTAATATGAACGTCGAAGTTTCAAGTAATTTTCCACTTTAATAAAACCAATCCTATTTCAACACACCCGCTCTTCTAAAGCATGAGTGCTGAATTTAAATACTATTTTGAAAGAATTTCAAAAGAGAAATGAAATAACTTTGACAATCAAAGTTGACATAAACCAGAAATGAAACCCTACCATCACCAACAAAAATAGTGTGCCCATCAGCAGGTAGAAGACTATTTGCAGCATAGTCCACTATTTTCAAGTTGCTTTCTGAAAAGAGAAAAATAGTTGTTTTGAAGGAAAAAGTTGTGGTCTGGTTTCAAAGTACACTGCTGATATTTCATTAATCTAAACATTTGAACAAATATTAGTATGCTAAAAATATTATGTAAAACTAGTTAACAATTATTAGGTTAAGGACATCTTTGTCTTAGCAGTTTGGTTAAAGATCTAATGTTATTTTATGAGTTTCAAAAATTTTAATTTTATTCCAATTCAAATTTATTTCATTGGCTAAAGATAATTTGATGCATAATTATAAGGTAACAACTATGAGTTTCATGAGAATAGAAATATATGTAGATGGCATGTATGGTATGATTTTGATCTAGTCTTTATGAATTACATTCTATTTTGAATATCATAGACATATAAGTAATTGTTAGAATGCGTAATATAGTTACTCGACCATCGATAAAGGCTTGTGATGAGATTAGAGTCTAACTAATCAATTCGTATTAATGAATTAACTAAGAGATTAATAAATCCATTGAAGTAATATAGGATTGGTCGAAACCCTAGAATATTATTAATGTTCAACTCTTCATTTGTTTGCTATTTAGGTTTAGTTCAAATTGATAGAACTAGATTAATTAGTTGAATCTTAGATTTTAATTTTTGTGAATAAAAGTTATGTAAATATAATTTTAGTAATTAATCGAAGAATTAGATCATATAACATCTGTGGGAATCATACTTGAACTTAAAATTCTATATTACTTGATTTGATAGTGTGCACTTGCACTTAGCTACTAAAACATGCATCAAGTTTTTTGACACTGTTGCCAGAGACTATTTCTTTCTATTCTTAGATCAATACTAATACCAAACTACTTATTTTTAATTCATATTTTATTTTTAATCAAAAAATCGAAAGAACCTTGCATAGACTTTAACATGAACAATATTAGTGATCATTAAACATGGAGGAGAACAATGATCATATCAGCAATCCAGTATTTAAACATATGATACCACAGAGAGCACTGAAAGAGTATGCATCCCTTACTATATATAGTGTTTAAGCTAGTATTTGGCGACCAACCATTAATTCTAATAACTTTAAGATCAAGCCAAATATTATTCAGAGGCTGAAAGAGTCTGTCCAGTTCAACAGAGTTCCTAATGACCAACCTAACATTCATATAATAAATTTCTTAAAGATTTATGATACCTTCAAATATAATGGAGTCTCATACAATGCTATATGACTTAAACTATTTCCTTTTTCTTTGAGGGACAAGGCAAGTAGCTAGTTAATGTCAATACCATCAGGATCCATAGAGACGTGGGATGATTTTTCACAGAACTTTTTAGTGAAGTGTTTTTCACAAGCAAAGACAACAATGATAAGGAATGACATCACCTCATTTAGTCAAATTAATGACAAGTCGTTGTATGAGGAATGGTAGCACTTCAAGGACATATTGAGGAAGAGTTCTTACCATGATGTTCCTAAATGGCTATTAGTCTAAACGTTTTATAATAGACTAGTAGGTCATTTGAGGACCATTGTAGATGTCGCTACTAAAGGAGATATAATGAATAAGTCGACAGATAAGACTTATGATCTACTAAAGAAGATGACATCTAACAGTTACCAATGACTGATAGAGAGAGTTAGACCCAAGAGAGTCGCCAGTATACATGAGAGTGGTTAGAGATGAGAGGCACTATAAACAGAGGTTAGTTATTTATTCATATCATTTATTAAAAAAATGGTTTTTATGTAATAATTGATATTAAACTAAAATAGTTTGGCGGAATATAAGTTACGGAGAGAGAGGCAACAATCAAGTTGGAGCAGAGCATGGCACTTGGTCAAAGCCCCATTTGGGGGTCGTAGTCCCGGAGCTTTGATGCCATTGAATCGGGACGTGGTTGTGCATGCGATGATCAACGTGCTTAAAGCTTGTATTGGCCTTAATACATGTGATTGAATTTCAATCAATAGAAGGAAGTTAATTAATTTTTTAGTATTTTAATTTTTTGATGGTTTAATTAATGTATTTTAATTTATAGTGTTTATTTAATTAATATTTTAGTATTTTAATTTTCTGATGGTTTAATTACGGTATTTAATTTATAGTGTTTATTTATTTATGCCTAATTATTATATACTAATAGATATGTTAGATAAATATTTATTTTATGTTAATAGAAAATTTAAATATTAAGGTAAAAATGTAATTTCATTGCCTCATCGAAATACACAAACAGTACATGTGCTTACCTATATTTTATTTTTTAAATAATTTTTTTCAATGTGTCATTCCATTTTAATTATCAGCTGCAACTAACTTAACAACCAAGGGCAAAATGTTATTGTGCAATAAAATAAGCTTTTTTGTCAAAACAAATAGCAACAATCTAACAAATTTAGACAAAATTGATTTTTTTAAAACTCGTGGGATAAAATTGAGTCTTTGGTCAAACTTCTAAAATAAGAACATCCTTAACGTCATTGGAGATTAAAGAGTACAGTCTGCTAGGAATAGTGCTATGTAGGAGAAAAATGCCATTTTTCAAAAAGCAACACGTGTTGTGTGTTAAACTATAGAGTGAAAAAAGTGTGCTCTTCAAGCTCTGAGATTTAGGTCAGACCTCGCTTGTGGGGGATATCTATTGGGCTTATTATTAAATAAGCTAGTAGGCCATGCTATTGTGTTTTTTTAAAGAGAGCCCATAATAGTTAACAAGGCCCAAATTTAAATCCAACATGCAAGGTAATTGATTCAACTTTAAATTCTATTTAGATTTTAATTAATGAATTATTGTTCTGCACGAAGAATGATTTTTCATAAGTAGATGAATCTCACTTTAAATCTTTCTTTCTTAGTTGATGATTCTGAAATAGATTATGATTCTTGATTTATTTATGTTTAATTAGATTTATAATTTAATGAAGATTATAATTTACGCATTCATAATTCTGCACAAATTAATATTTACATGTTATAAATAAACATGTACTATTAGCTCATTTCACTCAGTTCATTGTCCATTCAGTTCTTGATTAATACAGTCCATTATTCGTGGAGTTCATCATTCACATTATAAATACACATACTTTTTCAATTTAATCATTGGCAATTGGTTCATCACATACAAAATATATTATCCTACTTATTTTTGAAGCACTCCACACATTAACACTATCTTTATTTTAAAAAAAATTACTAACATGAATGTTGAAATATTTAACTTGAAAGAGGAAGGTGCATTTTAGTAAAATTGAACAGACTTCCAGAGCAAGAAATAATTTCTATGAAATTTCAAATCTTGGAGCTTTCATATACATAAAACCTATATAAGCCCAAATTTTATGTACTTGTTACTCATTATCTAAAGGCATCCACAAAAGGCTTGATTGTTTTTACACTTTCAGAAGCACCCAGTGAAATCCCAATGATCATTGAATGCACTATAATCCCCATCTCCAATACCTATACAAAATTTAGTTGTAACAAAAAATCAATCATAATATCATTATATAGAGTACCAAAAACAGGGAAGAATAATTCAGCTTTCTTGAGATGCAAAATGACAAAATCTATGCAATTCATCAATATCGTACCTGTGATGCAACATGGCATTGGAAAAGATCAGAAGTACCAAAACCCGAACCACTAGATGGAAAAGTAGAGCCATGAGCATGGCCTCGCGTAACATGCGTATGCATATGAACATGACCTTCATGCTCTCCATGCATCTCCTTATCATCCTCAATCGACAAAGTCTTTCCAAAATGCGATCTCTTATAATAACTTGTTGCAAATGTATCAATCATCATCGTTAAAATTGCAGCAAGCATTGCCGCAAACCCTGTTGAAGGAAAATTATGCCATAGCTTTTGTAAACAAGGGCTAGTTATGTTGGTATATAAATAAATTTTTTTCTTTATAATAAAATAAACGCAGCGGAAGCCAGATCGTCTTGTTCATAATTACATATATAGCGATAGAAGATTATCTTAATTCCTTACTATGGCAGATCTTGAATTAACTGACTGCAATCTTTTCTACTATCCTCAACCTTCAAACTCAATGCATGTGGGCGCGTGGATCTTTTTTAATCTCTAAAACCACTAACCCAAATCTGAGAGAATGATATTAATTAAATTCTTTTTCCACGTAAGAATACATAAAAGAATTTTTCTCTATATGATTGTTGTTACTTTTCTTATTACATACCTCTCATATATATAAGGGATCTCCCTATGACATTTAGAATTTGAATAAGATTAAGAAATTAGAGTTTGATTAGGATTTGAGCTAGTAGAGGGACTGCAAGACCCATGGACTTCCTAACTCCAATTTAAAATGCCTAGTCTTTATTATCCCATAATATACCAATTCTTCTAAGTTAACCCCAGGCTATTCCACTAAAAGCCAAGGGCTGTACTCTAGTAACCCATGTTATAAAATAAAAGCCCATTTAATTAAAACTCCTTTTAATTAAATTAGGCTTGGTCTTTAGACCAACAATAACCACTTAATTAACCCTCTAATTGATGTCTATAATTAACGCTAGGTCTTAAAAAATGTCTTGCCTCTTTAATTACTTATTTGCTCCTAAGTCACTGAATGCTCTAATGATCACTTTTAATATATCTATATTTGTAAATAAATTTACAAATAAATATTATTATTCAATAAATAAGTTTTTGAATAAACTGTGACCACGGATTCTAATGATCAAGTACTGCCAACATCTTAGGTGGACATTAATTATTAGATTCTATCTTGCAAATATATCTTCCTACGACCCATGAAATTATATCTCTAAGCTATCGAGGTTTTGACCATTTATATAGATCTCACTCTGTGATAACTCAAAAGATACAATGCATGAATGTAGTTCATTACCTACTCAGGATTAAGATCAATCAAACTTATTAAAATTTTTCTGAATTGAGATCTACGACATTTAGTTAACTAGATCGAAATTTACAGTAGTCCCGTTCAATGTAACATATACACTAGTTGTTTTACTCGAAGTCTCTACTTCGATGATCAAGGTAAATCATCCACTATAAGAAGCAGAAAAACTACAACCTTACATAATGAAATTCCTTTTTCATTAATGGTTGTGAACATGATTTAATTTATAAAGAACTTGTGATCTATACCCTCTGTATTAGCATCATATACCTAATACATATATCACATACTTTATAAATATAGGCTTATCAATGTATGCACAATTATATGTATGAATAAACTTTTATTAATCAAATAAAATGTTATTTCACATGCTTTAAGTGCATAAATAACATTATATGTCTAACAATCTCCCACTTGCCCTTAAGCATGTCGAGTAACTATTAAACCCCTATATTATTCATATAAGTTTCAAACCTCTTTACTTGCAATGACTTAGGTGAATGGATCCACTAGATTATTTGCTTATGTAATCTTAGATGCCATGACCTCACCATATTGCACACAATTCCCTTACCAAACATTAGTTTCTCTCAATGTGTTTTCTTCTCTTGTGGTATTTGGTTCCTTAAACTATGTTACTACCCTACTATTATATTTAAAAAAAGGCATCTAAGCACTAGGTACCACCTCAAGCTCCATAAGGAACCTTAGAAGCTATATAGCCTATTTTGTAGCTTCGGATGCAGCTACATATTCAGCGTCTATGGTGGAGTCTATAATACATGATTATTTTACACTTCTCCAACTTATAGCTCCACCACTTAAAGTCAACATATATCCTGAGAAAGATCCGAGCATTCTATGTTATTAGAATTCTGAATCAGTATACCCAATAGGTATAAGATTTTCACTGAAATATACAAGCATATAATCTTTTATTCTTCAAAGGTACTTGAATATATGCTTTATTGCAATCCAATGTTCTAGTCCTAGATTAGATTGATATCCATGATCATTCAAACTACATAACAAATATCTGGTTTAGTGCATTGCATTGCATACATGAGACTTTCCACTGCTAATACACAAGGAATACTTCTCATGCAATCTATCTCTTCAGTTATCTTAGAAAATTGATACTTGGATAGATCAATTCCATATTAAAATGAACAGAAACCCTTTTGGAATTATACATGGAAAACTTGATCCGAATTTTGTTAATATACTTAGCTTGGAATAAGCATAACATCCTTCACTTGAAATTTCTTAATACTTTGATCTCAATGATGTTACTGACTTCTCTTAGATCATTCATATCAACGTAGTTAGATAACTATATTTTAACTGTTGATAATGCTCCTACATCATTTTTAATGAGTAGCATATCATCTATATAAAGGACTACAAAACCACTAATCGCCTATTTATCTTCTTGTAAACACAAGGTTCATCAGGGTTTTGATTAAAATCAAATGATTTGATTGCCTGATCAAATATAATGTTCCATGATCTAGATGTTTGTTTAAGCCTATAGATAGATTTGTGCAGTTTACAAACCATGTGTTCTTGGGCTATAGCTATAAAACTATCTTGTTGTATTATATAGATACTTTCTTCAAGATTTCCATTAAGAAAGGCAGTCTTGACATCCATTTGTCAAATCTCATAATCAAGATTTGTTGCAATGGATAAAAGAATTCTAATGGACTTAAGCATGGCTACCAGCGAAAAGGTCTCCTCATAACCGATACCTTCTTTCTAAGTGTACCCTTTAGCAACAAACCTAACTTTGAAGGTTTCCACCTTCCCATTTACCCATCTCTTTCTCTTGTAGACCTATTTATACCCTATGGATTTTATTCCTTTAAGCTTCTCTATAAGTTTCTAGACTTTATTGAAATACATGGAATCCATTTCTAATTTCATAGGTTTATACCAATGGTTTGCATCTTTATTAACCATTGCTTCATTATAACTAGTGAGATCTAGTTCATGTGCATTAGAGACTGCCTGAAATGACTCTTCAATTAACATGTAGCTAGTTGGACGTCTAATAATCCTCCCACTATGACGAGGTACTGGTGGTTGTTGTTCTACAACTATCTCTGGTTGGTTATTATGATTTGGATCGAATATTAACTCATTGACTCTATTAAGCGCAATATTAGAGTTCTTAGATAACTCATCAAGAATTATCTTACTCCTAGGCTTGAAGTCTTTCATATAGTCTTCTTCAAGAAAGATTACATTAGTTCTAACTAATACTTTCTTATCTTGAGAACTATAGAAAAGACTTCCACTTGTTCCTTTAGGATAGCCAACAAACAAACAAACTTCTGACTTAGATTCTAACTTGTCTGTCGTTCTTTTTAGCACATGTGCTGGACAACCCCATATATGTATATGACGTAAACTTGGTTTACGTCATATCCACATTTTCAGAGGTGTTTTAAGGATTAACATAGATGGAATTATGTTAAGTAGATACATAGCTATTTCTAAGGCATAACCCTAGAACGAGATGGGTAAAGTTGAATAACTCATCATTGGCCTCACCATTTCAATAAGAGTTCTATTTCTCCTTTCTCTTATACCATTTTGTTGGGGTAACCCTAGTGCAGTCAACTGGGATAATATCTCATTGTCTAACAAATAGGTCCTGAACTCACTATATAGGTATTTGCCACCTCGATCAGATTGAAGTGCCTTTATGTGTTTTCCTAATTGCCTTTCCACTTCTGCCTGAAACTCTTTGAATTTATCCAATGCCTCAGATTTGTGGCGCATTAGATACATATAATTGAATCTAAAATAATCATCAATGAAAGTGATGAAATATTCATAACCTCCCCTAACTTGTGTGCTCATGGGCCCACACACGTCAGAGTGCACTAATTCTAACGTTTCAATAGCTCTATTACCTTTAGCATTAATGCGTCTTCCGGTCATTTTTCATTCTATACAGTATTCTCAAACTGGTAATAGTTCAATGTCTAATGAACTCAAAGTTCCATTTTTGATCAGTTTTTGGATCCTATCTAGACTAATATGACCAAGATGTAGATGCCACAAATACATATGATTAGTGGGAGTCACTTTAATCCTCTTATGGTGATTAGATTTATTATTCAATTCTGTATTATGCAGTGAGTTGATTTTAGGATATATGCAGCATAGATTATTAACTAGTGTACCAAAATATATAAACGACTTTTTTTTATCATTACAGTTGAGTCAAAAATAACAGAATAACTAAATTTATTCAAATAACTAACTGAAATCAAATTGCGTTTGAGTTCCGGCACTAACAAACAATCATTTAATACTAAAGTCCTAAAATCATCAAAATAAAGTTGAACAACTCCCACTGCTTTGGCTGCAATAGTTGCGCCATTTCTTAGCCTTAGACTGATCTCCCATTCACTGAGTTGTCTGGTTTTCTTGAAACTCCTGCAATGAATTGCAAACATGATCAGTGGCTCCAGAGTCTACTATCTAGGAATCAGTAGAATCAGCCACTAAACATGTCTCAATGAAAAGAATTTTACCTGAAGTGGAAGTTGTCCCTTTAGCTATTGAAAGCTTTGCTAAGTGAACTAGACAATTTCTCTTCCAATGCCCTGTAACACCACATTGAAAACATTTTCCTTTGGGTTTCTTATCCTTTTGAATTTGTACAAAAGTTGAGTTAGATGCTCTCTTGAGCTTATTCTTTTTCTTTTTAATACATTTTCCTTTAGGATTAGGACCAGATGAGAAAGATGGGCCTTTAGTCAAATGAACTCTCAGTCTAGGTTTCATTATGGCCTCAGCATCTCTAAGCTGACTCATTAGCTCAATTAATGAAAATTTCAACTAATTCATTGACATATTTAACAAGAAAGTCTTAAATGAGGGTGCTAGGGTTTCTGGGACCATTTTGATCTTAGATTAGCCAGTGTATTCCCTACCAAAATCCTTAACTTACTGGAATAGTGCTATCATTTTCAACATGTGATCTTGCACAAGAGTTCCTTCAGCTTTCCTGGTATTCATAATCTCTTTCAAAGAAGCCTGCCTCAGAGTCCTGTTTTTATCAACAAACATCTCTGAAATGTTGAAGACTATATCAGTAGCCATTTTTATAGTCTTATGCTACTTTACTAGAGTACTAGACAAAGAAGCTAATATATAACTATCAATGGATCTAAGGCACGTTTAGGTGTATGCATGTGCAATTGTGTCTATTGCCTAACGCAGCGGAAGAGTATAAATTTTTTAATAAACATAATAAATACAATATATTAATCACATTAATATATTAGTAAGATAGAGAACTCACCAAAACGTGTAACGTTATACACATATTTTTTCTGGAGTCTACATAGAGACCAACTCGCAAGCAGTTCTAGTCACCAACACGGTGGGCTTGGTGAGCTAGAACAACAATTCGATATTCAGCCCGGGATTAACTCTTAATCCCCAAAATGGCCGGTGTATATTTTATCCTTTCCTCCAAAAGGATAAGAAATAGAGAATTTAAAATAATTCACAATTGGTCCAATTGGAAGCATAGGAAAAATAAAACAATTTTATTTTTCCCTTTTTTTTCTTTTTCTCCTTCTTCTTCTCCTCCTCTTCCCTTCTCCACTTCTTCTTTTTCTTCACCCGGCCAAAATGGCAAAAATTATCTCTCTCTCTCTCTCTCTTTCTTTCTTTATATATATAAATATATAATATATAATATAAATAATAATAATAAAATAATATATTATATAATATAAAATATAAAAGAGAGATAGAATGATTATTTAGCAATTAAATAATCATAGTGTGAAATGACTAATTTGCCCCTCATAAATAGTTACCAAGTGCACCGTCTAGTGGGTCCCATCAAATTTCACACTTGGGTAAATTCAACTGAGGGTCCACAATACGCTACGTGTCATTATACAATCAGTAAATGATAATTATTAACTAATTATTGTATTTAACACTAAAATACAGACACACACATATTTCCGTAAAATTGCTGAATATTGTTAGATTAAACAATTCAATCCGGCACACTGTCTTAATGCACAATGAGTACACTCTATATCGTGGAACTCCCTAGGTCTTACACCTGATTCGTCAAATGGAACTATTCCATGAGTCCGTGAGCAATGCACCAAGCACACGTCACGTATATACAAATTAATACGTTGAACCATGCAAGTTGAGGTTACAACGTATACGTATAGTTCTTCCGTCACGATATCCTGGATGTGCGGGGATATAGATTATCACCGTCAAATCCTAGTGCTCATCCATGTCCTATCTCCAGACTTGTATCTCACTAAATAATATGCGCAAACTTCTTTGCCATATTGTTCCACCCTGACAAAACTCTTTCCCAGGATGATTGCTTATGGCCACAAGACTTTTTGAGTTACAATCTCGAAGCATTTGGATATCAAACTCTATATGGGAGCTGACGGATCTCATATTTGTATGCATCGGACTCCATAAGCATCGGACCATACCCAGCGATACCCAGCGGTTACACTATGAATACCTAGCGATACCCAGCGGTTACACTATGAAAGGTCTATGACATGCCTAGAACCAAAGTATGGTGGATCACTTACAAGCCCACTGTGGCACCCAAGTCAAAGGACCACGTATACTACTCAACTCGAGAGGAGCCTCCGCTGACGGCTTATATAGGATGTCTATCGGAGGCTCTCATGAGTCTGTCCTATATCCAGTCCTAACTGGATACCTATATGTCAATATGCGCTCCAAGCTCATGGTCGGCTAAGAACGACAATCTATACCCTATAGGTATGACATATGCTGATCTATATTAAAAGTATCCATTGATAGACCCGCATTGGCAGAAATAGATTAGGGATAATTATTCTAGAATATACTGACGCAACTAGCATTTTCTGGCACCCGATTGTAACACTTGCAACTATACAATTACTAGTATACTCTTAGGTTTATGTCCCATTACAGACAAGGCTCCAACATTTTGATCTGTTGAGTATTATAACCAGCCAATACTTAACTGTGCCAACATTTAGCAATTATATATCTTAGCGTGGCTAACTGTGAGCCCTTATCTAAATCTCTTTATATATGATCCAAACTCCTTTAGATCTACAATGTCTGTAATGTTACATGCATAATACCATATATATGAGTATTAGCGATTTAATAGAAATGAATACGTGTATAAATACACAAGTATATATACATTAAGGGATGACACGTAAGCACTGACTCTAATAATAACATCTGGTTATTTCATTAGACTGTTGCCACTTGTTATAAGCATCTATTTCAGCTTGAGATGCTTTTTTATTAGGTGTAGGAGAGCATTTTTCAGTTAAGACATATTTGTGCTTTTCAGCTATGAGAACAATGTCTAAGTTCCTCTTCCAATCCACATAATTATTTTTGGTTAACTTATTTTGGTTAAGGATAGATGCTAGTGGACTGAATGAAGACATGATTTTGAAAATAAATTCATACATGAGCATAATTATCTGAAAGCATGTGTTACTTTTGCATGAATACATGAAATGCATTTATATAGAACCCTTTAACTATATTATACATCGGTAATCTAATTTTCATTCAGAATACGCCTCCGTAGGGTAGTCGTATCCGTCATAAATCAGACTAGTACCATACTAGTTTATTATTATTATCTAGATATCTGATATCAAATAATAATAAACTATCGATTCTTTGGCCCTTAGATTTAATTGACAAGAACTCTGTAGGGAGGATATCAATCAACCTAAGTTAAGTATACAACCATTATTTTAATCTTTTATATTTCTCAATTAAAAAAGCCATCGTAGGGTAGTTATTTTCGTATGAATCCTATATTGGGTCTTATCCTTTAGAGAAGTCCTATCTAATAATCAGTTCTGATTAATACCCTCCGTAAAGAGCTCACAAGATTTGAGGCAAGGCATTAATCTACTTTACTATATGACTAATAATAGAGGCCATGAGCTTTATGCCTAAAGCCCTCCATCACTCAATATTTTAATTCTTAGAGTTTTTAATTAATTTATAAATTGACGTTCTACTCATTAATATCTAATTTTATTTTCTCAAAATAATTAATAAGGCCACGTCAAATAATAAATTAATATAATATTAAAAATATGACAATATTCTTATCCTAATCTCATTAGAATATTAATGTCATACAATATGATATATTTTATGCATTGACATGTAAATGTGGCACCCTTAGTCTATATAACATGTTATTCATCCAACCAATTAACTAGATAAATAAATAACCCATAATTCATGGCTTTTCTTAGGAAGAAAAACATTAAAAACTAAGTCTAAATTCTTCAAAGTCTTCCTTGAAGTCAACTTGGGTTATTCCATAATGTTATCTCCTCTTACTTATCTTCTTTTATAGGCTGAGATTTTGGGCCTCTTAATTTTCTTTGGTCCATTTATTTTAAAAATAAATTGGACTTCTTTTAAGCTTAAAAATTTTTTTGGGCCTCCTTAAAAAAATATAAATGAAACTATTTTTAGACCCCAAAATTTTAATAAAATAGCCAAAATAAAATTTTATAAAATTGGACTAAGATTAAAAGGAGTTTGGGCTAATTTTGAATTTGCAAATACCCAAAATTAGTCCAAAAATAAATTTTGGTCAAACTTAGGACATTTAACAAATATCTCAAAGTCCTCTAGCCAAACTATAATTACCCAAGTCCTAGAGGGGGCTGAGTGAAATAAAATATCTGTTTGGGCCTATTTGCACAACTAACAAACTTTTAAGGGTTAATTTATAATATATACAAACTTAACTAGGCCCAAATAAAATTAATAAAATAAAGAGGGGGCTGTGTGATATTATTCAGATGAAACCCTAATTTCATCACAGTTTCACACAATGCCGCTTCCTCTATTTTCCAGCCTGCCGACGATCGTAATTTCAGCTATGCTTCTAACTGCCGATCGATAATGCCGACCAACTTTCAGGCACCCTCGTACCCTTTGCCGTCAACAGCCACTAGTCTCGCCGGCCCTAGTCGAATAGCCAAGAGTGTCGCCGCCACTATAGGAGGCTGGTCGCGGTTGCTGCGGTAAGCCACCGCTGCTCATCCTTGTCGAGTTCGGCCGTCACTTTTGATGCAGTTGTAACTTGCCACCGTATCGGCCATGTACGTCGTTGCCCTGAACCAATGGTTGCATGCATGGCTCTTTCTTGCTTCTTATTTTGCTCATTTTTCCTTTTTTTTTAATTTTTTTTTAATTTTTAATTTTTTATAAATTACAACCAAATAATTTAAATATATATATAATCTAAGATTTAATTTAATCAATAAGAAAAATTGTGATATTATTTCATCACCCCCTCTTATTACAATTCCCAAAAAAATACAAACAAATATCTAACAATGAATTATTGAGTGTAACCATTCATTACATTAATTAATAAAAATAATAATATAGACTAATATGCATTTGGTATCACAATAGACAATTGCTATCACACATAAAAGTAAATTATACATGTAATATGAAACAAGGCGGTTCTGATGCCAGTTGTTGGTATGTAAATAAATTTTTTTTGTTTATAATAAAATAAACACAGCGGAAGCCATATCTTCTTGTTTATAATTATATGTATAAGGATAGAAGATTACCTCAATTCCTTGCTATGACAGATCTTGAATTGACTGCTTGTAATCTTCTCTACTATCCTCAATCTTCAAACTCAACGCGTGTAGACGCGTGGATCTTTCTTAATCTCTAAAACCACTAATACCCAAATCTGAGAGAATAGTATTACTTAAATTCTTTTTCCACGTAAAATATATAAAAGATTTTTTCTCTATATGGTTGTTGTTACTTTTCTTATTATATACCTCCAATATATATAGGGATTTCCTTTGAGTAGTTAGAATTTGATTAGGATTAGAAAATTAGAGTTTGATTAGGATTTGAGCTAGTAGAGAAACTGCAAGACCTATAGTCTTCCTAGCTCCAATTTAAAAGGCCTAATTCTTATTATCTTATAATACACCAATTCTTCTAAGTTAACCCCAGGCTATTCCACTAAAAGCCAAGGGCTGTACTCTAGTAACCCATGTTATAAAATAAATGCCTATTTAATTAAAAGTCCTTTTAATTAAATTAGGCTTGGTTTTTAGACCAACAATAACCACTTAATTGACCCTTTAATTGATATCTATAATTAAAGCTAAGCCTTAAAAAAATGTCCTGCCTCTTTAATTACTTATTTGCCCCTAAGTCACTGAATGCTCTAATAATCACTTTTAATATATCTATATTTGTAAATATATTTACAAATAAATATTATTATTCAATAAATAATTTATTGAATAAACTGTGACCACAAATTTTAATGATCAAGTACTGCAAACAGTTTAAGTGGACATTAATTATTAGATTCTATCTTGTAAATATATGTTTCTACGATCCATAAAATTATATCTCTAAGTTATCGAGGTTTTGACCGTTTATATCGATATCACTTCGTGATAACTCAAAAGATACAATGCATGCATGTAAGTTCATTACCTGCTCAAGATTAAGATTAATCAAGTTTATTAAAACTTTTGTGAATTAAGATCTATGACATTTAGTTAACCAAATCAAAATTCACAGTAATCTCGTTCAATGTAATATATATACTAGTTTTTTTACTCGAAGTCTCTATTTCGATGAACAAGGTAAATCATCCACTATAAGAAGCAGAAAAACTATAACCTTACATAATGAAATGTCCTTTTCATTAATGGTTATGAATATGATTTAATTTATAAAGAACTTGTGATCTATACCCTTTATATTAACATCATATGCCTAATACATAGATCACATACTTTATAAATACGGGCTTATCAATGTATGTACAATTATATGTATGAATAAACTTTTATTAATCAAATAAAATATTATTTCACATGCTTTAAAGTCATAAATAACATTATATGTTTACCAAGTTGAACTCTCGTATGGATCAGGTAATATGTGAACAAAACTGGTGGCAAGAATCACACTGACAGGCAGTGACTTGATTATGAAGAAGAGATTTCTTTCAGGGTGAAAAGTTAAGGTGTTTTTTTGCCAAGATCGGAAGAGAAATGCCTGAAGCCCCAGCAATCAAACTCGGTAGAATTGCATCGAGTTTGTATGTCAAGGTCCTATTTTTACTATTGCTGCTGTTGGTCGGTTAAGAATCATCACATTGGCATTTTGCATAAATTAAGAAAGCAGTTGAAGCAAGAAAAGAAGAGGCAAAACGGTTCCATTAAGTTTGTTCATACTTCAAATTAACAAGCAAAGAGGAAGAGTGACTGAACGGCATTATTAGATAGAGTTGATCAGTGATAGTGTTAGTTTTGATCAGTTGTGTATTTATAGTATGAGAAAAAGTTGGGCAGAGCAGTGATTCAGAATCAGAAAGAAAAAGTGTGAAATGGCGACATAAAATTGCATGGAGTGAACATGTGTTTGACAAGTGTTTGGTTAGTAAACTAAATGATGACATTATGAATTAACATGTAGATGTTCATGAAAGTTAAATTTTAATCAGATTTAAAGAGTCAGAATCAAAAAGACAAAACTTATAAAATTTCGATTCCTTTCTTGTTGATTTGGCATTGCTGCTTAGCTGGTACAATGATTGAATTCTCTTGATTTTTAATTTGATTATCATCCTTCAACTGTCTGTTAATGACATTGAGCTTGTTAAGTAGAAAATGAAACTTATTGCAAGATAGAGCTTTTGTAAAGATGTCTGTAAGTTGATCATTTGTTGGTACATATTGGATTTCAAGTTGTTGGGCAAAAACTGTCCCTAACAAAATGTACATCAACCTCAATATGTTTTGTTCGATTGTGAAAGAAAGGATTTGAAGTAATGGCTTTTGCACTTTGATTATTACACTAGATTGTTGGCATGTTATAACCTGTGATGTGTAACTCTAAAAGTAAAGACTGAATCCAACTAATTTCAGTAGCTATCTGAGGTAATGTCCAATATTCCGATTCTGTACTTGATCTCGAAATAGTTTTTTGGCTTTCTAGAGCTCCAAGAAACTAAATTGCGTACAAATAATACATAATATCCACCCATTGATTTTCTATCATCCATATCACAGGCCCAGTAAGCATTTTAGAATGCTATTAGGCTGACGTTTTTTCCTGGTGTAAACCATTACCCCTGTTCCTTTATATTCTGAATATACCTCAGTAATCTTTTGCAGCTTTACCTGTGTAGATTAATAGCAGCTAATAGAGATCTTATTTATTTATCTACTGCAAACGATATTTCTAGTTTAGTTAATGTCAAGTATTGCAAAGCTCTTATTATACTTCTATAAAGTGTTGCATTTTTAAAGCTTTTGCCTTTTTCTTTGATAACTTTACTCCTGAACTCATTAGTGTGGAGCTCCCATTAGCTGCTAACATGTTGGTTTTTTTTTTAATAGATTAATAGCAAACTTTGTTTGTGACAAATGTATGGTTGGAGCCGTTCTTATTACTTTATTTATCACTAATCTGTGATTAAAATTATCTCTTACAAATTATGGAGGTGATTTTAGATGATAAAATATATTTATTGCAAAATTTTATTTGTGATAGATATAATCTATCATCGAAGCCCTAAAAAAAATAAGTTAATAAATCATTAACAATGTAATGGAAGTAATCTTTGAATTGACAGTTAATTGACATACACTACATACATCTTTATTTTCCAATTCAACGTCCGTGTCCAATTTCTTAGCCACTGATACCTTATTGGAATTGCCTCTTAATATTTTCTTGCTATGCTTTGGATCTTTTTCTCCATATCCTTCAATTTAGCATATACTATTACTAATTTCTCATCATATTTCAACCTTTCTACCTACAACAAATAATCATCGGCAGGTAAATTGAAATAAATATTAGTGATGATGTACTTCCTTATTCCCTGAAAGTGACCAAGACTAGGCTATCTTCCTGAAGTGATGCCAAAGTGAAAAGAACAGAAGTAAAAAACTTGCAAGGGAGATGCCAAAGTGATTTTTATGCGTCACAAGATTTTGTGTTCCTAGCTATGTTTGTCACTAGTCACTACCATAGTGCAGAATCACAATCAATTTTTATTCGGAAGAATAAGGTTTATTTTACATACTCCATAATCAGAACAATCCAAGTAACAAACAGCAAAATTTTTATCACCTTCTATAAAAAGTATATATTACAAAATCAAGAGTATATACTAATTCTCCATCATATCACAAGAATTTCCACATCATCAAAGTTCCCAATTGAGTAGATGAACCAAATATGATTGTCTCTGTCTTGACTAACAGGTTAGAGAAACAAAAGGCTAATGAGTAGTTTCTGCTACTAATGCTAAGTTCAAGAAAAGTAGTTCTTTCAACAAAAGAATATGAGAAACTATATCCCAATTAAGTTAAGTAGTTCTTTCAAGAAAAAGAAGAATAATAGTAACAAGTATTAATCTCAAATAAACCAGTTTAATATAGCCAAGATCAGCAGTTCCTAACCATCCAAGGGCTTCCTTTCCTCACTTTTATCTCCTAAACACAATATTTACTAATCCATAAATATAGCCATCTTAATAACTTAGTTTTAGGCAAGTGACATGCAATTAAATAAAATACCATACAAAAGGATTAACAATCAGCCCTTATAAATAGGGACGAACCAAGCAAAAATGAATGAATTTATTTTTCTATTTTCAATTGAACGCATGCCTCAAAAACTCACTCAATAGCAAATGAGAAGGGTAAAACCGATATGTTTTGGCAAGGCCTAAACTCCGAAATACATAGCTCGCTGTAATTTTCTCTCTCTAAATCTCAAGTCTTACTCTTAAATGCAGGAACGATTATTAAATTTTTTGTTTTGTCTATTTTAATTTAGTAACAAAATAGTAAAAAAAATACTTTAATCGTGAATTTTCACAAATATATTTTGTTAACACCAATAAATCTTTTGTGTTAAATCTTCCACCAATGGGCTACTCATGTGGGCAAGTTGATAAATTATAGAAGATTTAATTATGTATTTTTAATTTTTCTCTTTAAAAAACTTTAGCCCAAAAGAAACACTAATGAAAAATACGTAAAAGTGATTGTAAAACCTCTTTTTATAGTACCAAAATCTTTATGTTATCTAAATTTGTAATTCGAATATGATTAGGATAAAATAATATCTTAATATTATTTTAATGTAGATAATTAAAAGGATAAATATAATATCTAATATTATCTTTAATTAAATAATTTAGATAATTGATAATTATCTAATTAATTAATTTAATTAAATAATTTAATTAATTAATTTAAATAAATAATCTAATTATTTATTTAATTTCGTAACTATTATGGATTGGGCAAGTAATTAATTGAGTCCAACAAGTTTAATCAAATTAAACATAGGTCAATAATTGGTCATAATAAGTTTAATCAAATTAAATGTGGGTCAATTAATATTTTAGATCTAACAACTAATTCAATAGTCTATTTCAGTGTTTATGAAGCCAGCATGAAGACCTGATCGACCTATAAAATTAAGCTCCAATAAATTAAATTATTTGATTAAACTCTTTAATCAATATAAGTTTATTAACTTTTTATTACTCCACTAAAATATAACGTTGAACTCTTAATTTTGGAGATAAATTAAAAAAAATTGTCTTCGTCCATTTATTAACCATTTAATAAAGATCAATCATCTACAAGTTTTCATAATTAGAGTTAGGTCGAATCTCCGTTAACCTCTCTAATTACATCTTTATCCTCGATCCACATTGATCCTCTTTTGAACATTTAATTTGTGAAATTCACAATTTATTATTTTCTTTAACTCAAAGAAAACTAAGGGCTCATAATGTTCAAGACCAGAATCAATTATAAAAAAAATAGCTTATCTAACTTCCTTTTAGAACGACAATTACTTAAATATGTTCGTATTGCCGAAAAAACCAAAGGGTCAATAGGTCCAGCTATCCGTTTTGCTACATTTATAAAATACTTGGTAATTGACTGAAAATCTTTTATAGTATTTTTCTTGTAAATTAATAAACATAACTCAATGAATAGGAGTTCATTAAACACTCAGGATTAAAATTAATCCATATATGATTATATTATGATAAAATAAATTTTCTTTACTAATCAAAATTATTAGAGAATTAATTTTATTGTGGTCTAGTTCTAGATAATCAACATTATACAATGTATCTTCATTTTATATGCCAACCTATAGAATGATTTGGACAAGACTATTGTATACAATATACAAATGCATTAGACTTATAGTTTATCAAATGAATTATGTCTTCATCCAGACTAAGGACAAGTTTAGATTATTACATTTAAACTTAATTTTTTCGTAATATACTAAGTTTAAGGTTACATATCATAATCAAGAAATTTTGTGATATTTGAATAAAAACAATCATAATTGTAAATATAATATTGAATGAATAATCTCTATTAATTATTTTCAATAGTATCTAAATACAAATAATTATTTTTTTAGGGCATACTTTTAACAATCTCCCACTTGCCATAAAGCATATGAGATATGTCTCATATCCATAGACCCTCTAAGTGACTCTTCAAACTAGCAATAGAAAGAGTCTTCGTAAAAGGATCAACATGGTTATTTTGTGACTCGATTTTCTTCTCTATGATATTTCCTCGATGAACAATCTCCTTAATTACTTGGTATTTCATTTTCTATGTGCTTTCCTCGTTTGTGACTTCTTGGCTCTTTAGAATTTGTCACTGCATCGCTATTATCACAATATAGTGTGAGGAGTTTATCCATATCTAGAATATCTTCCAGATTCAATAAGAATTTGCGGAGCCATATCGCTTCCTTAGTTGTTTCACAAGCTACTACATATTCAACTTCCATTGTTGAATTGGCAATACATGATTGCTTTATACTTCTCCATACAATGGCTCTACCACAAAGATTGAACACTGATCCAGACCTTGATTTTTTAGAATCTAAGTCAAATTGAAAATTAAAATTAGTGTATTCGATTGGGATCAAATCTTTATCGAAATAGACAAGCATATAGTTTCTCGTTCTCTATAGGTAATTAAGAATATTCTTTACTGTAACCTAGTAATGATATCCTAGACTATATTGATACCGGTTGACTATACTCACCGAATAGCAAACATTAGGCCTAGTATACAACATGGCATACATTAGGCTGCCTACTGTAGAGGCATAAGGTATCTGTCCCATATCCTTTTTTTTCTTGAGGTGTTTTAGGAAATTATGCCTTAGACAAGTGAATTCTATGGCAAGAAGGTAAATTACCTTTTTTGGACTTCTGCATCAAAAGTTTTACAAGGATCGTATCTTTGTATGATGCGTAAGACAAAGTTAAGAGTTTGTTCTTATGATCTTGTATGAGTTGGATCCTAAAAACATAACTTACTTCTCACAAATCTTTCATTTATAATTGCTTAGCTAGCTATTTCTTTACATCCGATAATACTTCTTTATCATTCCCAGTGAGAAGGATATCATCAGCTATAAAGAACTAAGAAAACCACTTTGCCCTCATTAACGCGCTTGTATATACAAGCTTCATCAATATTTTGCTCAAACCCATAAGACTTGATAGGTTGATCAAATCTTATATTCCAAGATGCAGATGTGTGCTTAAACCCATAAATAGATCTTATAGTTTGCAAACCCTTTGCTCTTAATCTTGTACTACAAATCCCTCTGGTTTAACCATATAAATGATATCATTAAGATTGCTGTTCAAAAAAAGCAGTCTTGACGTCCATTTACCAAACCTCATAATCTAAATAAGCGACAATATATAAAAGAATGCGAATGAATTTTAGCATAGCTACTAGTAAGAAAGTCTCTTTATAATCAACTCCCTCTTTTTGAGTATAACCTTTTACTACTAGCCTTGCTTTGAAAGTCTTTATTTTTCCATCTGCTCATCTTTTTCTTTCATAGACCCATTTGTGCCCAATGGATTTAAATCCTTTTAGTAAAATTACAAGCTCTCAGACTGAGTTAGAGTACATTGACTCCATCTCGAGATTCATGGCCTCAAGCCATTTTTCCTTATCAAAATCTTCCATTGCTTGTTTATATGTCAATGGATCGTCTACACTATCTAATTGTTCTTTTCTAATTAAAGTGTAGTGTATGGGTGGTCTTACTACCCTCTCACTGTGCTTAAGTGGCGGTGGTGTATTATGATGAATAGGTATGGTTTGTTGACTTTGTGATCCAACAACAATTATTGGTTATTGAGGTCTAACCTCATCGAAAAGTAGTTCCTCGATAACAACTTTATTTCAAGGTATATGATCTCTTATATAATTATCATTCAAAAAATTAATATTTGTTGATACAAATTCTTTATTATCTTGAGGGTTATAAAAACAAAACCAACTCTAATCTCTTTGGGGTAGCCTATAAATAGGCATAATTTTGAACGTGGTTCCAACTTCCTGAACTTTCCCTTTAGTACATGTGATGAACACCCTATATGTGAAAGTGTTGCAAAGAAGGCTTATGACCATTTCACAACTCTAAGGGTGTTTTAGAGATTGACTTAGATGGTACCACGTTAAGAATATACATTGTTGTTTGTAATGCATATCCACAAAAAGAAGTAAGTAACGATAAAAAACTAAGCATGGATCTCACCTTGTCTAGTAACGTTCTATTTCTCCTTTTGGCAGTACCATTTTGTTGTGGTGTTCTCGGAGCAGTAAGTTGGGATATGATCCTATGTTCTTTCAGGTGATCTTCAAATTCAGTATCGAAGTATTCACCTCCTCGATTAGATCAAAGTGCTTTTAATGGTTTATTGAGTTTTTTCTCGAATTCGGCTCAGTATTCCTTGAACTTTCCAAACATTTCTAATTTTCTATGCATCAAATATATATAGCCATAGCGAGAACAATTATCAATAAAAAAGTGACAAAATATTCATATCGTCCTCTAGCTTGTACAGTAATCGGACCATATACATCCAAATGTATTAATTCTAAAGGTTTCTTGGTCATGTTGCATTTTTCAATAAAAGATTTTTTAGTCATTTTACCTTCTAGATAAAATTCGTAAACTAGTAAAGTACCAACCCTTAAACTATTTAAGGGTTTCTCATTTACTAATCATTGTATCTTGTTTAGGTTAATATGACTTAATCTAAGATGCCAATGAAATGTTTAATCATCAGGAGAAATTTTTTGTTTCTTAGGTTTTGATTATTCTAGCCTTAACATTTTAGTATTAAACAATGTTTATGTTTCTAGCCGTATGAAGTAAAGACCATTCTCTAAAGTACCGACACATATATTCAAACTATTTATAAAAATAAAAACTAAATTATTATAAAAAGAAATAGAATAGCAATGTTCTAAACATTTAGAGATAGAAATCAATTTTCGTCTAAAATCAAGAATATAATAAACGTCTTGCAAAACTCCCACTATTTTAGTTCAAACAATGGCCCTAGTACCCATTCACATCGTAAACTCGCCATCTACCAATGTCTGAGAAGAATCAATCATCTATAAAGAAAAACAAACTTGATAAGTGGCCCTAGAGTCAACTACCGAAGGGTATTCATTTTCTTCTACTAAACATACTTCAAGGACAAATAAATCATATTTACTTTTCTTTTCCTTTTTGAGCATTTCTATATAGAGGGAGCAATTCCTCTTCTAGTGGCCATTTTGTTTACAGTGAAAACATTTTTCTTTTGTCTTTGCCTTATTTTTCTTATTGTTCTTCTTATTATGATTATTCTTTTGGCCTTTAGGTTTATCTCCAGATAAGTCATTTCCTCCATCTTTCATCCTGGGATTGATGCGATATTTTTATATCTTAAAATTAAGTACAAGTATACACTATTATATGCAAGTAATAAAGGGACTAAATAAGTCGGATGTCAAACCCATAGGGATAATTTCTTCTTTTCAACCAATTACTAAAATTATGTCTTCCTAATAATTATTCAAAAAAAATAAAAATCTAAGAATGAATGTAGGAAATATAAAAGTAAAAACACAATGCAAAGAGAATTAGGTGATAGCAATATTGAGAAAACTTAGGATTAATACTATCCATCAATATGCTTTCTAATGATTAATCTTATAATATTTAACTCTCTTAGTCTTTGTTTTTTATCAAGACACTAATGTATTCACAAGTCTCTTCCAAAGTCATGCAAGTATATCTTAATTTATCAAATACCTATATTCTTATGGTACTTGTAATAAATTAAGATTCATTAAGATTAAGTCTTATTGATCATACATACCAATTAGGTATAATTCTATCCTAAATTGAAACTTGCATATGCAACATTGAATGCTACTTTACAATCATACATCAAATTACCTAGGTCTAAATATTATGGTTCCTTTTCTGAGTTTATCAACAATATTACCAACTCATTCACCATATATTGGCCAGATATATTGAAGCATTAAGATCAAGTAATTTGAATATCAAAGAACTAAGTTTATTAAATATTCGAAAGATATGGCAATTAAGCACACATATTGAGTTCAAGTATTAACCCTAGAAAATAAATTTAGTTCATAGCTACAAGAGAACAGCAATAAAAATAATAATAAATCATGATACAATCAATAGCAAATCAATATAGACATCGAATTTCTCTTAATTACGCTGCCTAAGATACTCTTGATACCGAAGAACGCCTTGAATCTCTCTCTAAAGTTGCTCCAATTAAACTCCTATTGCTCTCTAAGACTCGTGCTCTATATTCTTCGTGTTCTTGAATGTGTCTTGGGTGCTCTAGGTTGATTCTTAAAGGTTGGGAACGAGTGGTTTTTTATAGGGATTGATATGAGCTTGAAAATCTCTATTCTCGTCGAACCAGGACTCGCGCTATCGCTGGGACGCTATACAGTTGTGGCTGGGACGCTATACAGTTGTGGCTGGGACGCTATACAGTTGTTGTTGGGGCACCACGTGAAAAAGGCTTCACCGCTGGAGGGCAGTGATCAGTGAGGACAAACTTTTAGCTCTGACAAATGAGTACAATATTCATTGTACTTTTTCATTTCACAAAGTTTTCATCGATTAATTTATCATTGAATAATATTATAATCAAGGGATTAGTCATTTTGCTAAAAATAATAAACAAAAAAACTAAATCATTCATACTCAAATACCATCACAATTATAGTATAACATTTTAAACATGATGCATGATGCAAAAGAATAAATGTAAAAATCCTAAAAGAAAATCTTATACCACGATAATCCAATTTACTAAATTTGATATGCTGACGTAGGATAGATCAAATCAATTTCAAATTAGACTGAGGTAATCTCAAATAATTAATGTTTTTAAGTTATCTCATAACTTCTACATTAAGTACATTAATTAACTATCATTTATTTTTGTCTAAATATAATTATATGTAAATATAATTATCTATATAATTATATTTATGTAAATATGATGCATTGTTTCAAATTTCTTATACTTAACTCCAAAGTTGCTGCCGTAAGGTATGTCAATCTAAAGATACATCTAGGAATCCTATCTCTTGAAAGTTAACCTTGATATTGATACAAACGAACACCTTCATTAGGGAGAACAAAAATAAAGCCGTTACAAGACGCCGCTTAAATCTTACACTGTTAAACTAACAATGTAGATCATAGGTCAAATTGTCATTTAACCCTCTCCTACTTACTATTTATGTTGTAGTATTTTATTTTATAAAATATCTCATATTTTATAATTCTAATAATAAAATTTATTGCTGTTAGTCAATTATTGATCACTAGATTTCATTTTAAGTGTTTATAGAATCTAATCATATTAACACTTAAAATAAATTACTAGATTTTTACACTAAAAATTTAATTAATTATGAATAACTAAGACTTATAATTTTTTTAATAAACTATTTATTATAATATGCTTAGTTAGTTCAATATAAAATTATCGAATTAAATCTAATTAAATCTTTCACATTATTTATACAAATTATAGAATTAATTAATTTTAAACCAATTAAAACAAATTCCTTATTAGATAAATTAAAACTATTTTAATTAACTCTAATAACTAATTGGTATATCATGTGTCAATTTTATTAACTCTAAACTAAAACTATTTTAGTAAAAAAATAAAATAATGACACATGTATTTATGGCATGTTATAATGCATTGAGTATGCACATCTTAGATCTAAATAACATGTTACAATGTATGAATATATTTTATAATATAAATCATCACATGAAATATAAAAACAATGGTGTTGATCGATTCTTTTGGATTTATAAAAAAATTACAAAAATATAAAAGACGGTCTTGAATTTCTTATAACTTATTTTTCTTGAATAGTCTTTGATTTTCTAATCAAATACAATTATATGAGCTTCTGATCAAATACAAATATATCTCATATAATTGTATTTTATTATATCAAAAAAAAATTAATTTTGTCTCATATAATATAAATATTTTTATTTATTAGACTTTATATATTAATTACTGTTTAAAACAGTGACTTTTTGAGTTCAAGTGTGGACTAGGCCCACAGCTAGCATCTGTGCAAATGGGCCAAGCCCTACAAGGAGGCTGCCTTTTGGCAAGCCTCTTGCTGGCAGCGCGTAGCTCTTCAAGGGAGCCAATTTGTTTTTTAGGCATTTGACAAGAAACACTTTTTTGTCTTTTTTCTATTGGACAAAAAATACTGTTTTGTCTTTTATAGTTTTGACCAAAAACAAAAATGCCACTTTTCTTCTCTTCTTGTTGCCCCCGCTTCTTCTTCTTGCCATAATTCAATTCTTTTGCTTTTTTTTATTTTTTAAATACATTCTTTTGCCATGCCTTACAATTCATACGCTGATTGACAAATGTTTCTTTATCTTTGGTTGCAAATTCATCATTTTCTAAATTTAAAAAATATAAAATATTTAATGCTTATGCCCTTTATGGCTTGCATTTGTTTTTATTCTAATCATCTCTAAATCTAAAAGACAATTTAATTAACAATCAACATCATCAATTTAGTTATAATCAGTGCCTACTCATCAATAATATAAAATAAAATTCATCATTGTTAAATTAAAATAAACAGAGCTTAATTCTAATACTAATTGTAAGATTAATTTTTAAAAAATTTGATATTTATTTTAACTTAGCAATAAAATAGTATAAGAAAAATACCTTAATCGTAAATTTTTACAAATATTTTATATTAACACTAGCAAATCTTTCACATTGAATCTCCTACCAATAGACTACTCATATAGGTAAGTTGATAAATTATAGAAGATTTAATTCTGTGCTCTTAAATTTTTTTTCTAAAAAACTTTAACCCAAAATAAACACTAATAAATTTTTTATAAAAGTGGTTGTAAAACCCTATTTCATAATATAAGAATCTTTATGTTATCTAAACTCTTAATCCTAATAACATTAAGATAAAATAATATCTTTATATCATTTTAATTTAAATAATTAAAAGGATAAATATAATATCTAATATTATCTTTAATTAAATAATTTTGATAATTCATAATTATTTAATTTAATTAAATAATCTAATTATTTATTTAATTTCATAACTATTATAGATTGGGTCAGTAATTAATTGAGTCCAACAAATTTAATAAAATTAAACATGGGTCAATAATTGGTCATAATAAGTTTAATCAAATTAAACGTGAGCCTATTAATATTTTAGATCTAACAATTAATTTAATAGTCTATTTAGTGTTTATGGAGTTAGCATGGAGACCTGATAGACCTACAACATTAAATTCTAATAAATTAAATCATTTGATTAAACTCTTTAATCAATTTGAGTTTATTTATTAACTTTATATTACTCCACTAAAAATATAAAGTTGAACTCTTAATTTTACAAATAAATTATAAAATAGAAAATTATCTTCGTCCATTTAAAATCATTTGGTATAGATCAATCTTGTACAAGTGTTCATAATTAGAGTTAAGTAGAGTGTCCGTTAATTTCTCTAATTACATATTTATCCTCGATCAACATATATTAATTTTTGAACATTTAATTTGTGAAATTCACAATTTATTATTTTCTTTAACTCTTAAAGAAAACTGAGCGCTCATAATGTTTAAGACAAGAATCAATTATCAAGGGAACAGTTTATCTAACTTCTTTTAGAAGGAGTGGATTTCATATCTGTGAGAAATGTTCTCAGCCATCTATTTTTTTATATTTATAAAATACTTAGTAATTGATTGAAAATCTTTTACAATCTTTTCCTTGTAAATTATTAAACATAACTCAATGAATAGGAGTTCATTAATCATTTCGAATTAAGATTAATTTATATATGATTATATTATGATAAAATAAATTCTCTTTACTGACGGAGATTATTAGAAAATTAATTTTATCGTGATCTAGTCCTATATAATCAACATTATACAAAGTGTCTTCATTTTCTATGTTAACACATAAAATGATCCGAATAATACCATTGTATACAATATACAAATGGACAGCACTTATAGTTTATCAAAATGAAGTTTCTATCCTCATCCAGATTAAGGACAATTTTAGATTATTACACTTAAATTAATCCTCTCATATAGAACTATTATATATTAAATTTAATGTTACATATAATAATTAAGGAGGTTCATGATATTTGAATTGTAAATATAATATAAATAAATAATCTCTATTAATTATTTTTAATAATATATAAATACAAATAATTATGTTTTTAAAGCACACTTCCAACATAAAAATATAAAAGCCCATGCTTGATGTTTTTCCTTCTCTATTAGTTATTTGTTTTTTTCCTTATCTCTCGGCTTCGTCTTCGCCTTCACATTCCTCTCTTTCTCTTCTTATTCCGTTCATGTTTGTAACTAAAACACAGCATGATGAATTAACAAATTATATGTAATTTTGAAACACCGAAAAAAAAAAAAAGTAAAGAAGGGAAAAAGTACTAATAAAAACTTGTTCAAGTCTTGTGTATTGAATTAGATGACCTAAACCAAAATCAGAACCACGTTTCCATCGTTTTCTCAGAAAACAAGCAGAAAGTAGGAATGTGGAATGTTTATTTACCTAAAAAGCATGAAGTGTTATACCATTCGTAGCCCTAAGATCTTCAAAAAAAACCTTACCTTTATTAGTTTTTTGTTTGTAGCCCTTAGAAATAGAATTGTCTGAAAATAATATGTTGTGAAGTTTTCGCAAAGTAGCAAAATTTAAAACTGCAATACATCAGTTTGAGGGCTTTTACAATGCAAAACACTTCCAGAAAATCAAGAGTGAAACATTCAAAAGCTCATAAAATCAAAGCCTAGAAAAGAAGAAAATATTAGACAGGGGCTTAGTGGTAGGGCTCATTAACAAGTTGTCATTTATGCTGTCATCTAAATAAGGAAGAAAATTGATTAAAGGTAGAACCACTAAACCGTACCTTAATAAGTTGTCATTAACATGTTTATGATTGTAGTGCTGCCACTGATCTGGTAGAACTCTGATTTAATATAAAATAACAGAAAGTTACAAATAATATTATATTTGAGCTTTCAACGTTTTACTTGAGTAGATGCATGGGATTAGTACTTCAAGAAAATAAACACTGAATCCTAGCCACACACGTATATGACAAACACATGTATAAATATAAGAAAAAAAAAAAAGAAAACCTTTAAAAGTTAAAAGTAATCATTAAGATTAGGAGAACATACTAACAATATTATATATTTTTGCTGTGCCGGGTGCAAATTCACCTAGACGATATTGCAACTCAAATATATTTAACCTCACTCCAGTAATTTTATTATTAGGAACTTGAATGCAAAAAATTGGATGGTAAAAACTTATCACCTCTCTTAATCATTATTATCCCTGAAGCTTCTTGGCATATTCATTTGCAAAACTCTCAGCATTCAAAGTTAAGCTTTGCAAATAATTAATAATGGAGTCCGAATAGTGCTTTCAGATTCAAATGATTAGGTTATATATATAAGTGAGACTAACAATAAGGCGTCATCAATCATACGTTTTTTATTTAGAAAATAATTTGACAATTATAAAACATATGCAGCACATGTTGCCTTATAATTAGTTAAATGGACATCATACATGTACAATAAAATTCAAAGATTGTAGAACAATCAAACAAGTCTATGATCAGCGTATACCTCTATTAATTGGCTGTCAAACTAAAACACTATAAACAATAGACCATGGACCACGTGGCCTAAAAAACACAAACCCCACTTGCTCAAAACACCAAAACAGAGCCATTTGCCCATAATACGAAAACCCTATGCACGAAAACCACTTTTAAACAAACAAATCCTACATGCTCAAAATACCAAACTAGGCACCACTTCACACAAAAAATAGAAAAGCACAACTGGAAAAATTATTCCACAAACCCCAAAAGCCTTCATGCCTTTTATTAAACAAATAACAATAGAAACAACATTAAAAAAATAAAATAAAAATATGCATCCCAACATAAAAAAAAAAAGTAAAATTGATTAAAAATAGAGACCACAAATAAAAAATAAACAAATAACAATCAAACAACTAATAAATTGATTCGATTTTATTAAACAAAAAGTCACATGCACGCCTTCGACTTTATTAAAGAAATAACAATTAAATCGAGTAAAACCAAATTGTAGAACAATACATAGCCAATAGAGCACACTCAATGATTTGCAAGAACTCAAGAATGGCACGTGCTTCAAATTTTATATGCCTACACGAGAAAAATAAACAGATCAAATTTAGGATGTGTGTGGGAGAGGAGTTGTGAGAGATGATATAACAACACTATGGCGAAATAACCTAAGCCAATAATAATTGATAACAAATTAACATAGAACAACATCATTTGATATAAGTTAATATAAACAAACGACCTCGTTATGAGAAACACTGCTTAGGTATAGGTTTAAACAACAAAACAACGCCGTTGTTTGGGTATTATAACAGTTACAAATGGTGCTGTATTTTACAGAATTAAATTTAAAAAAGGTTCAATTAAATGATGTTGTTTAGTTGTTTAGTTCTCTGAAAAATAAATATATAT
The DNA here is from genome assembly GCA_946807835.1 of Ailanthus altissimus. NCBI lineage: Eukaryota > Viridiplantae > Streptophyta > Magnoliopsida > Sapindales > Simaroubaceae > Ailanthus > Ailanthus altissimus. Next base: position 5,889,559 of record OX327690.1, on the reverse strand, counting down.
ATATATATGACATGTATAATTATTGAAATGTCAGATTATTTATATAATTTTTAAATAATTTTTTTAAAAATATCTATCACTAATATATGCTACATTAAGTTTTATTACATTCTGTCACAACTTTGCTAATAGTTAAAAATTTGTGATAGAATCTATCACAAATTTTCTATCATGAAATTCCTGTTCTTTAGTAGTAAGCTAGTATCAAATCCAATATGCTTGTGATATGATTCAAAATCATTGTAAACAATTGAAAAATGACAAGCCACATGTAATTTAATTTAATTCATACAAACATAATAAGAGTAGTCACTATCAATTACTATGCAACGCAATGGGATTGCAAGATATTTGGTGGTTTTGTCTATAATGCTTATACTAACTGCACACATTTTTTGTTAGTTCCTCCCCTTGTGATGGAATCCACTTGGTTCTACACCTTCTTAATTGCTAACGTGCGATTGGAGGTTAGATGCTGACATCTCTCAACTCATTCGGAACAATCCAATCTTATGGATGACCAACTAGATTTACTAGCTTGCTATGTGCATGCAATAAGCACTCTGACATGTAATAGGTTGAACACAAACCTAATATTATAATCTAGTTTTCATGCATACCATGAGAGCGTGGGTACAAGGTAGTTGGTGGAACTCAAACTTTCGACAATTGCATGACTTTTTGAAGGTGTTCATTATTTCATTTCGAAGTCCATGAAATTGCAATTATAGGGTCAGCCACCAAAATTAAAAACAAGATGAAAAATAAAGCAAAATTCATGCTTCACACATTTTTTCTCATTAATTCCAATACAACAAAATTAAAGCAAAAATAATCTAATTGCTTCCACTACCTTCCACATGTTTCCATCTCTTCATATATATATATATATATGTGTGTGTGTATGTGTGTGAGAAATAATAAAATAAAAATATGTCTAAACTTGACCATCATATTTAGATAAATTATTATAATATTAAAACATATATGTTTGACAACTAAGTAGAATACAATATTATTAAATTAAATAATATTATAACATATAATAATGAGATAATATAATTATTTAATAATTAAATAATCATTGTATCATAATAATTTGCTCCTCATTAATGGTTACCGAGTATACCTCCTAGTGGATCTTACCATATCACATACTCAGGTAGACTTAACTGAGAGCCAATAATGAGCCACTATCATGATACAATTAGTAAACAATAATTATTAACTAATTATTATATTAAACACTTAAATACGGATGTGTACCTATTCCCGTGATAGTGTTGGATATTACTAGACTAAATAATTTAATTTGGTATGCTACCCTAGTGCACAACCAGTACACTCCATATAACGGTACTCCCTAGGTTCAAGGTGAGCACGGTCTGGTTTGGTTCGATTTTCTCCGAAATTGAACCGCATAGGTCTGATTCAGTTTTTTGAAAGAAAAAAACAGAAACCGATTTTTTTATAGTTGAAAACTAAACCGATTTTTTTCGGTTCAGTCTGATTTGGATTTTTTGGTTTTAAAAATTAACATTTTTTTTTAAATTTAGAAAGGATTATGTGTGGTTAAGTATATGTTAATATTTTCAATTATCCAATAAATGAATGCCGTGTGGAAAAAAAATTATTTAATTAAAAACCTATTTTTTGGTTCGGACCGGCCGAATTTTCTTAAATAAAAATTGAACGGTTTTTCTTGTATGAAAAAAACCAAACCAAACCGAACCGAGTCAATCAGTTCGGTTTGGTTTTTTGGCTTTCCCTTTTTTTTGCCCACCTTTACCCTAAGTCCAAGCCCGATTCGTCAAATAGAATTATTCCATGAGTCCGTGAACACTACCCCATGCACATGCCAGAAATACAAATTAGCGTCGACCATCCAAGCTAAGGTCACAACGCATACGTATAGTTCTTTCGTCATGATATCCTAAATGTGTAGGGATATAGATTATCACCATCAAATCCTCATGTGCTCATCCATATCCTATCTCCAAACTTGTATCTCACTGAATAATATGCGCAAACTCCTTTTCCATATTGTTCAACCTTAGCGAAAACTCTTTCCTGGGATAAATACTTGTGGCCACAAGACTTTCTGAGATACAATCTCAAATCATCTAGATATCTAACTCTTTATGCGAGTTGACAGATCTTATATCTATACACACCAAACTCTATAAGCATCGAACAATACCAAGTAACACCCAACGGTCACACCATGAAAGGTCTGTGATATACGTCAAACCAAAATATGGTAGATCACTTACAAGTCCACCGCAGCACTCAAGTCAAAGGACCACGTATACTATTCAACTCAAGAGGACCCTCCGTTGAGGGCTTTCATAGGTGTCTATTGGAGGTCCTCATGAGTCCGTCCCATATCTAGTTCTAACTGGATACCCATATGTTAATACAAGCTCCAAGCTCACAGTTGGATAGGAACAATCATCTGTACCCTATAGGTACAACATATGCTGATCTATATAAAGGTATTCACCGACAGACCCGCATTAGCAGAAATAGATTAGGGACAATATTTGAGAACATACTTGCGCAACTGAAATTTCTTAACACTTGATTACAACTCTTGCATTATACAGTTACTAGTATATTCTTAAGTCTATGTCTAATTATAGATAAGGCTCCAACTCTTGGATTTTTATTGAGTATTATAACTAGCTGACACTTAGTTGTGTTAACTCTTAGTATTTATATCTCTCAACATGGTCAACTCTTGGGCTTGATCTAAACTGTTTTAGATCTGATCTGAACTCATTCAGATGATACAATGTCTGTAATGTTACATTGCATAGTACGATATAAATAAGGATTAGTGATTTAATGATAATGTACACTTGTATAAATAATAAGTATATATATATTTAGGGTAGGCATGTAAGCACCAACTCTAATACATGACACTTGTAAAAAAAGAAAAAGAAAATATTAAAATAACATTTAATTAATAAAAAAATTAAATTAAAAAAAGATGAAAGGTCTACATGAGACGAGATGGATATCAAAATACCCAGCTCGAGTTGCGAGAAGTGGTCATAAGCCAAGTCGTACAGCGCAAGACCCCTTCTCGCAACTTGCAGCCACGCACTAGGCAACGCATGTAAGGCGTGATAAATTTTGGATTTTTTCCGTCTCCAATTTCGTTTTTACCATACACTTTATTTGTTCTCCATTTCATCACAATACACTACTACCATATTTTTAAACTTTTTTCAAGCTAAACACAAACAACTTCAAAATACATTGTGAAATCATTTTAAACAAAAAGAGACAACAAATAAATAACAAAAAAATCATTCATTTTTTATAGGTTAAGTCACAAAATTTAGAGTATTTTTTTTTCAAATCTTTTCTAATAATGAGAGCCATTTATTTGAAGATTTGATGGCTCAAACAACAAGCTTTAGAAAAAATATATGTTACTACAAGGGCTTTTTCATCCATCTATTGTGGCTAATAAAATTTTTCTATTAACGTTTTTGACTATAAAAGTATATTCATTTTAAAAATAAGCTATTTATGTATATTTCTAAAAAAAAAAGATCGAAAAAATTTCCCTGTCCTTAACAAACAAACAATAACATCCTTAAATCAGTTAAAAATCAAGAAATAGAATAAATCAAGTACCTCTCGGCACCCAAAAATAACTTATCTTTAATAGCCTATATAGCTTAAAGTTAGAGATCAGCAACTGTAGTAAGGCCTACAGACTAAATGGTTAAGACAACCCTACAAATGTTTTAGCTTTGGCAATAAGCAAGGCCCTTGCAGAATCTCTGAGTATACACCTCACTCCAACCAACTATTTTCCTGAATTACAAGCTATATGACACACGAGTACTTAACTTCCATGATCTAGGTGGAGGGGCTATCCAACGAGACAACAACACAACAGATTTTGAAAAGCATCTGGGTGGACTGCATTGCGAGATACTTACAGATTCTAGAGTTCAAATAAATAAACACCAGCATATTAACAATATGTGTTGCAGCCCACTTAGTCCCATCAAAATAGTGTCAATTTTAAATATTCTAGCAGTTTCATGGCTACACGCAAACTATCTTGAGATCAGCTTCTGTCCAGTTTCGAAAAACATCCAAGATGAATGAACTAATTTCATGTGCGCAAAGCCAAAACATACTTTCTAAAAGCACTAGTATTCTAGAATTCCATGATAAAGGGATAAGTAATCAAGGCATAGAGTGCTATTTCAGAATATTTCTTTTGCATTGAAAACAAAATTCTAAAACATTTAAAGACTTCACTAGAATGGTCTCGTGCCTTTACCTTGAAAGCAAACATATCTAAAGACTCATTTGAAAAGGCCTAGTACCCTTACCATGAAGTATCCATATCAAAAGACTTCTCTAAAATGACCTAGTGTCTTTGCCAAGAAGTATCTACATCAAAAGATTTCTCTAAAAAGACATCAAAAGATTTCTCTAAAAAGGCCTAACACTTTTGCCAAAAAAGTATTTATTTAAAAAAGACTTCTCATAACAGTTCAAAACTTTTACCATGAAGCACACAAATTAAAATACTTCTCTAAAAGGCCCAATGCCTTAACCAAGAAGCAATTATATCAAATGACATTTTTTGAAGGGCCATTACAGCTAGAAGCATCTATATACTAAGATTTTTCTAAAAGAGTCCAGTACCTTTGCCAAAAAGCACAAACAATATACAAGAACACTGTTCAAATTCAAAAAATAGAATAAAATCCTTCTAAAGCTAACATTACGTGTCCTAAAAAGAGAAATATCTATTTTCTTTAGTCAATTTTCAAATACAAATTCAACTTTCTTTACTTGGATCCTATTTTTCATATAAAGCGCTCATCAAATTCCTTTCGACAACAAAGTATAGAAGCAAGCACAAGAAAAAGGAAGTATAATTATAAGATTTTTCTTTCCATTATTATATAGTTACACTATGGAAATACAACAGGGTTCAATAAATAAATCGATTCAAGTAGAATCATCTGAAGACTCTTGCAGAAGCTCTACTATAAAACATGACAACTACGAGGTAGATGGGAAGGAAAATACATCCAATAAAAAATCTCTTCAAACTAAGCATAGACTAGTCATTCTTTTACCTTCTCCCTCTAGTTCTGCTTCGAAATGGGTGTTAAGGTCGGTGCTTACATGCCATCCCTGAATGTACATATACTTGTGTATTTAAACAAGTGTACATTTTCATTAAATTGCTAATACCCACTTATATAGTACTATACAATGTAACATTACACACATTGTCTGATCTAAAAAATTTAGATAAGAGCTCATAGTTAGCCACACTGAGAGATATAAATGCTAAATATTAGCACAACTAAGTGTTAGTTGGTTATAATACTCAGTGAAGATCCAAGAGTTAGAGCCTTATCTATAATGGGACATAGACCTGGGAATATACTAGTAATTGCATAGTTACAAGAGTTGCAATCGGGTGCCAGGAAATGTCAGTTGTGCAAATATGTTCTCAAATAATTATCGTTGATCTATTTCTATCGATGCATGTCTGTTAGTGAATACTTTTAATATAGATCAGTATATGTCGTACCTATATGGTATAGATGGTCGTTCATAGCCGACTATGAGCTTGAAGCTCGTATTGACATATGGATATCTAATTAGGACTAGATATAGGACAGACTCACGAAGGTCCTCTCGAGTTGAGTGGTATACATGATCCTTTGACCCGAGTACTACGGTGGGCTTGTAAGTGATTCACCATTCTTTGGTTCCACGCATGTCACAGACCTTTCATAGTGTGACCGTTAGGTGTCGTTGGGTATGGTCCGATGTCCGATAATTAGTCAATAATTATTATTTACTTATATAATGACACGTGGCACATTGTGGACCCTCGGCTGAGTTTACCTAAGTGTGAAATTTGGTGGGACCCACTAGAGGTAGACTTAGTAACTATTTATGAGGGATAAAATAATTATTTCACATAATGATTATTTAATTGTTAAATAATCATTAATATCTCATTATTTTATTTAATGGTGCCAAATAGTTGGCATCCATTAATATAATATTTTATTATTATTTTTATTATATAATATATTATATTATTATTTTAATATATTAGATATATATACATGAGAGGTGTGTGAAATGTGGTAAGTGTGTTTTTAGAGTAACGGAAATGGAGAAGAAAAAAAAATGTAAATGTGTGATGTGCCATGTGTACAAATGAAAGGAAATGAAAAATGGTTCATTTCCATTTTTGTACCGAGAGGAAGATATAGAAAAGAGTGAAAATTTGAAATTGTTTCAATTTTCCTTCTATCAGGCCAAGTGAAGTAACTGTGAATTGTTTCAATCTCCATTTTTTTTTTATCTTTTTAAAGAAAATGAGCAATACACACATTCAGACATTTTGGGGTTAAGAGTTAATCCCGTGCTAGAATATAGGGCTGTTGTTCTAGCTCACCAAGCACACTGAGTTGGTGACTAAAACTACCAATGAGTTGGTCTCTATTCGGACTCCGAGAAAAGACATGTATAACGTTACACGTTTAGGTGAGTTTTCAACACTACTAATATATTAATGTGATTAATATATTTTTATATATTATGTTTATTGCATGTTTAAATGCTTATGCCGAATATAATATGTATATGATACATATTTTAGGCAATAGGCACAATTGCACATGCATACACCCACATATATTAGATCCCCAATAAAAATGGTATCAGAGCCATTTAAGACATATTTGGGTGTACTTTGAGTGAATGAATGCAAAAGGCCCTGTGTAAATGGCACATTTCAAATATTGAAACGGGTATGCCAAAAGGGAGCACTGGGCTCTACAGCGCCAAAGGGTTGGCGCCTCGGCATTGGGGGTTCGACCTCCCAGCATTGCGGCACTAGGAGTTCTTTCTCTCAACGTTGCAGTGCTGAAGGTCTGGCGCCATGGCATTAGGTGTTCTTTCTCTCAGTTCTGCGACACTAGAGAGTACGCGTAGGGGCGCTGAGTTTCTGTAATGCGAGCCCCAGTGGTGAAAGTTGAGCACCGCAGCCCTGCAGCGAGGTAAGTTGGTGCCGCGGTGCTAGGGGTTTGACCTCCCAACGCTGTAGTGATGACATCTGGTGCTGTAATGGTGTACTGTTCACTTGAACAGTAGCACGTGAACAATACTTTTGCTATACATAGCTACAGTATTTTTAACAGTATTTCAAAATTAATTTGTATGTGTAAATTTATGAGATGTAGTGATAAAAGTTATCAATTTACATTATAAATCGGGGTTTATGAGATATAATGATAAAGAGTTATAGGTCTGTATTATAAATCAGGATTAATTTTTCTATATTGGTAACCACAATAGGAGCCTTACTGGTGGGGGTTAGTTGTGTTTGCATAGAAATTTTGATTAATTGAGAATCACCCTTCTCATTAGATGGAGACCTAGGATAACAAAAATCTTTCTTAATTAGATTGAAGAATATTACATTATGAGATAATATTTTATTTTGATCCATCTAATCAATACGGTGTTAGACGAGTCATATCGGCCTTTTTTTAATATTTCTACAGCGTGAGGGACTTGATTGGTTAGGCTTGGACTATACCGGTTAAACATAAGATGAGGTAAATATATGCGAAAGAATTGCCCAATATTGCTACAACGTGAGGGTAGTATTGGTAGCATATATTTGATTATTGAGAAGTTAATCTGGAATACACTTACCTATTATTGCTACAGTGTGAGGATAAAGTGTATTCATGATCAAGTGGTAAGAGTTCCATAAGATGCAATTGACAAATATTGTCTATCTGTTAGGTTTACAAAGGCCAATATTGCTACAGCGTGAGGCCTGAGTAAATTTCAATGGGATATACTTCCCGCTATATAGTTTAAAAGAGTTTAAACTATCGTCTTCTTATTCGAGAGATTACCGGGATTATGTAAAATAGTGGGAGGGCATTTTAAATCAAAAATGTATAATTAGTATACCCATGATTGAAAATATTTTATTAGTGATTTAATGACCATTCCGCTTACATCTCCAGTCATTTTTAGCCTGTCAAGTATAATGGCCGCTACGAACTAGTTGGTGTGCATAGTTGATGTAGTTTAACTCAAGGGTACTAGAAATTACTCTGACCGACAGATGAATCTCAAAAATGTTCTGGATTCAAAAAATTTTGGATTTATTGTTTATAAGAGAATGCCATAAGGTATTTTTTAGAACACCTTTCTTAAACATATGAATAGAGGACGTGTATCTCTCTTTGTTCTAAGTGGTTCATCTTCTACTCTAAGTATATCTGGCGAGACTAGATGTGCGATGAGAAGAAGATGAGGCAGATACCCAGGATAAATCCTCAGAGGTAATATTTATCCAAATATCAACAAGAGAGCGTGTAGATAGAAAGTGTTTCTAATACAGCAAGGCTGGGTATTGTAAATTCCAAAACCCTAGAAGCCTTATAATTGTCAGGAAGACTCCCACAAGTGTGTGCTTGATAGACATAGACATTTCTAGGGCATATGATGCTAGCTTAAGCTGGGTATGAGATACCGTATGTCCCTCTCATGTCTGCAATATGTTGCAGGAATTGAGAGAAACTAGAATATAACATATTGTAAAAGTAATGTTAAGAGTGGAAAATTGTGATTTCTTATAGGTCTAAGTTGTTGAGCAGCTTGACTTGCTTCTTGTATGTAATAAAATAGTTGTATTACATAATTAGTATAATATCCAAAACATCATTCGACATATTATGTCCCTTCCTGTACTTGACAGTGAAGAATATCATAGGAATATTAGGAATAGTTCCTTATGTTAATGTGATGTGAATGATGTTTTATTAGCCGAATGTCAGTTAATAAATGGATATGATGTATAATTAGAAATGTCGATAGATTGAAATCCTTAAATAATATGAAACTGTAGCTTATATGTATAGGTCATATAGGCATGTAATACTTATCCGTCTGGTTAAGAATGGTTGGATTCCTAATCTGACCATAAAGACTGAACCAGTTTATGAATAATGTATTCACGGAGATGATAAAAAATACCAGAATGTACATCACATTCCTTTGATTAGATAGATGTAGTGAGTACCTTAACAACAAGTTTTCGTTTATTTAAGGAAGAATGAGATTCTCACTCATTATAGTCCTCCGGCTAATCCACAATATAATGATGTTTTGCAAATGAGGAATCAGACTTTATTAGATATGGTTTGATTGAAAATGAGTGTTACCAGCCTATATATGTGAGAATATGCTCTAAATACAACTGCTTATTAAGCAGAGTTCCATCAAAAGTTGTTCCTTCCATTCCGTATGAGATACAAAAAGGAAGGAAGCAGAATTTTAAAATATGTTAAGACTTAGGATTGTCCTGCATACGTAAGAGATACGCAAGAGGGTATCTTATTTTGTAAGAGTTACTTAGCAAGATAAACAACACCCAAGAAGTTTACGAATGGGTTCATTATGTATCCTATGAATCCAATAGGATACTAGTTCTATGATTCAGAGAAGTGAAGTGTGTTCGTTTCTCGATATACTGATAGGGCGTAATTGCATAAAATATTTTATCCTCATAAACTTGATGTTTGTTCAATTTATCCCAATAATTTGGCTATTTATGCATATTAATATTGTTTTATAGGTTTAAGCACCATCAGAGCAAAAATACCAGAAACTAGATACAAATTGAGCTGTTTGACATGTGAATCTGAGAAGGGACTAAAATGCTAAAAATGTAAACAGTGCTACAATGGAATGCTGGGGTGTCTTGGTTAACATTCATATTGATTGTTCTAAGGGGTGTAATTGAATTCAAGTGAAGTATTAAGGGATTATTGTAATCCTAGGCATTTGAGTATTTGTGCTATCACGTTTGTTCTCTTTGCTCAATTCTTGTAATTATTATTATTTCTTATTTAGTTAGTTTAGATATCAAAACCATTAAATTGTCAATAGCTTAAATAAGAGTAAGAGTACATAATTTTCGTACTTAGCAAGTAGTAATAACAATTTCTCATAGGGCTGACACTCTAGTCATCATATATTACTTGTTGCGATAACGTGCACTTGTATTAGTTTATGTTATAAAATCACATAACAAGTTTTTGGCGCCATTGCCGAGGATTTATTTATTATTCTTGTTGATACTAATACCAATTCATCTTATTCTTAGTTCAAATATTTTTCTGTCATTGTACATTTTGCTGTCATTAGCTTCATTCTTTTGTTTTTCAGTTATTGTGGATTAATTTATGATGACTGGAACATCAAGTTTATTGAGGGATTTTGCAGTACCAAGAGTAAGCGACATCAATTCAAGCATTTGAAAATAGGTTATTGATGTCGATCACTTTGAAATTCAACCGGAGATGATTCAATTATTGAAAGAATCAATACAATTTGGTGGATTACCAAATGAAGATCCAACTGAGCATGTTGTGAATTTCTTGGAAATTTGTGACCTTTGCAAATACAATAGAGTCTCGGATGATGCAATTCGGCTTCGCTTATTCACATTTTCACTCTGAGATAGAGCAAAAAATTGGTTGAGGTCACTATAATTGGGGTCTGTAACAACGTGGGATGAGTTAGCGCATAAATTCCTTACCAAATTCTTCCCACCAGCAAAGACAACTATAATGAGGAACGCCATAATTTTATTTGTATAGAATGATGATAAGTCCTTACATGAAGCATGGGAAAGGTTCAAAGAAATGCAGAGGAAATGTCCACACCATGGCATCCCAAAATGGTTACTTGTGCAGACTTTTTATAATGGGATAGTTGAACATTTGAGGATGATAATTGATACTGTAGTAGAAGGTGCATTTATGAATTTGTTTGTTGATGATGCATATGAATTGCTGGAAGTAATGGCCTTCAACAACTCTCAATGGACACCTAATTGTGTTGCTCCATGCAAGATCATTGAGAGAGTTGCACAAATCACTTGTGATTTTTGTGGTGGTAACCATCTAAATGGACTGTGTGCAGAACCTATAGATTACCCAGAAATTAGTTACCAATAGCAGCACAACTCCAATTTTGATGCTTATTGTCCACAATTGGGAAATCAAGCACCACCAAAAAATTTACAATAGTAGCAACTTGAGATAGAATCCTCATTAGAAGATATGTTCCCACATTTAAGTAGGACAGCTGAGTTGTTACATAGCCAACCTTCATCTCTGCAGAGGTTAGAAATGCAAGTGGATCAATTGATAAATGCTGGCCACAATCATCCTAAAAATGCATTGCCATGCAATATTCAAAATTTTCCAATAAAACATGTTGAACACAGCAGGGCTATTATTGTTGAGTGTGGGATAGAGCAACATGCAGCCAATGAATTAAACAAGTCAAATGAGGATCATCACATGGATAAGGCATAAATAGAAGTAGCAAAAAGAGTACAAGAAGAAGAGCTTCAGCAGCAAAATTTTATGAGCCATTTTACTCCACAAATTCCAATTGTCCATGGAGCTTGAAGTGAAGAACCATGATCTGCATTTTTCTAATGAATTTTTCCATTGCTTCAAGATTGATATGGTGATTCTGAATTATGCTCAACCATCTCCAAAACAGCAAGTACTAGAAGTCATAATAGATCATGCGTATGAAGAGATACCGTTGCACAAATAAAATACCAAAAAGCGGTGAAACAAGCTCATCAAGGAGCAACCATTAGATACCGGCCAACGAGGTTCAATTGTCCGGTCTAAAATTAAAATCTTTCCTATAAAGCTCAAAGCAAGGTGGTTGGGGGTGTTCCTAAAAAATTTTCTCATGAAACTATGGAAGTCGAAAAAAATGAATACCATTACTTATAGGCGTCGACTGAAGTTCCATAGGCGAGATATTTCGGATATGCAATTTGATCCACTATGATCCAAAAATGAAGATGTCACGCTGACAATGTTAAATCGACCACTACTTTGGAGGCAACCCAAGGTAATTTTTGATTTTATTTGATTTTATTAAATTTGATTTTTTTTTGTTTTGTTAAAAGAAAAAGAAAGAATAAAAAAAAAGAGTTAGAAAGAAAAATGAAGAAAACAAGATAAATAAAATGAAAAAAAGAAGAGAAAGAAACAAAAAAAAAAGGCAAAGCAAAAAGAAAAAGAAAAAAAATGAAGAAACAGCAAAAGCAATGGTCGCCGAGGGGCCCACATTTGGGCACCTCAGCGCCTATTCCAATAAATCAGCGCAACAACACTAAAATTCAGCACTGGTGCCTGGGAATTTCCCAAACGCTAGCTCATTGGCACTGGCTCGCACAGTAGGATTTTTTTTTGTTTTGTTTGCCCCCCTTATGTTTTTTTATATTTTCTTTTTGACCCATTTTGCTTTCCACTTTCTCTTTTGCCCCCCAATTGTTTTTAATTTATTTTTCTTCTTTTCTCTTTTATCCCCATTTTCTGCATTTTTTTTCCATTTCAAAATCTTAATCCTTCTCAATCCCAACTCTTCATTTCATATAAATTTAACATTATGAATTCAAATTCATGATAAAATAACCACCAAAACACATAAAAAAACACATGTCCATTTTTTTTATTAAGTCCAATTTTCACCACAAAACAAATTTGAATATTTCATCAAAAATTCAAGGGGCACTCCAAAGTTGTAATTAATGGATTCATTATCAAAGGTACGTATTTTTGTGTCCTTACACTTAATTATTGATGAAATACTTATCATGGTAGTGTTTGACCTATATTGTGGAGTAGTAATAGTAGATTGTGTTATAGAGTGAATTGTTGGTTGAGACTTATATTTGTAAATTAATTGGGAAGTGTTTGAATTTATTTACACGTGAATTATAATGCATTGTGGTTGTTTGAGGGAGATTAACATTTTTGTTATGGTGATATTTAGAAAAGTTTGGAGATTTGAATTTGGTGGAAGGGTTACAGTTACATCGTAATGAGCAACCCTTGTACTTCATCAAACTCCGACAAAAGTTAATGACAACGATTTGAGGGATGATGCAGACATTATGGAGGACATGTGTGAGGCTTCAATACATCATTCAGGGAAGTGTTTCATTTTTCTATTTCTATTGATGTCATGAATTAATTTTAGGGGAGGGAAACACTTTCATATTTTTAAAAGGCTTCACTTATTATTATTATTTGTTTTTGTAATTTTGTTTTTTGTTTATTTATTTGTAATTATTTTTAGTTTGCAATTTTTTTTTGGTGTGTTTTATGCTTTTTGTATTCTGTTTTGGGTTTGACATGATTATTAGTCAATGATAAAACTAAGTGCAGAAACTATAAATTTTTGTAATCAATAGATACTATGTTTGTTCATATGTTTGATTTTGATTGCAAGTTTTATCTTTTGTGATTACTTGAAACACATTGAGCACATAGTTACTAACCTAGAAAAATTTTATGCACAACAAGAACACAAAAGGTCTTAAACACACTCTAGAACTTGTTTGATTCTCACTTGAGGCGAAATCCTAGGGCATACATGATTAAGGAAGTGATTTTAGGCCATGTTTGAATCATTTGATTTTTTCAAGCCTACTGATATATATTTATCCATAGTCATCTATTTTGAGCCTAATGACCGTCTTTCTTTGTTAACTATAATAATACCCTAAAACAAATACATAATTTATCATTATCATCCCTCACACCATAGACATAGAAGTTATGGCTTGTGTTTGTTTCAAAATATTAAAAAAATTATAAGTTTAGGGGCATAGTGATTTGAAGTGCTTTGCAAAAAAAAAAAGGAAAACAAATTAGCATATATATATCTCTATATGCTTAAAAAAAAAATTGATAATAAGGAGCAATAAAGAAAGTTTCAAATTAAGTTTGGGGGTGTCCTTTGGAATGAGATGAAGGCTTTGATGTTCACTAGCAATGTATGTTTATGGTGTGATTTGAACCAAAAAAATAAATCCACATTATCTTGCCCTTACCCTAACCATACATTACAAGCTTAATAAAGTCCTATTTGATTCTTAATCATGTTTGTTCGTATATTAGTGGAGAGTGATATGAAAAGCATACCGATAAAGTGTATGTTTAAAAAATAAATCATAGAGATCACATCTATTCTCGTAGGCATAAACTATTCTGGGTGCATTTAACTAACAATAACGACTACACACACATACACACACATACACATACACACGCCTAGTAATCACTTGTATGATGAAATGAGCATGATGATTAGACTCCTTGAATAGTCATGGTATTTAAAGATTTTTAATAGTTATAGACAATGCAATATTTGAGAATAACTATTAATTATCCATTAGCCTTCAAATTTATTTTTGTTTGTTTGTTTTTTTCTTTACTCGAGGACGAGCAAACTCTTAAGTTTGAGGGTATTTGATAGGGAGTAATTGCAGAAAATATTTTATCCTCTTAAACTTGATGTTTGTTCAATTTATCCCAATCATTTGCCTATTTATTCATATTGATGTTATTTATAGGTTTAAGCACTATCAGAGCAAAAATATCAAAAATTGAATGCAAATTGAGCTATTTGAGATGAGAATCCGAGAAGAGACTAAAATGCTAAAAATATAAACAGTGCTACAGTGCAATGTCGGGGCATTCGGTTTGAGTGCCGGGGCATTGACTGGGGTGCCCATTCTAGAAGATCCTCACCACGGCAGTGAATTCGAATGCTGTGACACTAAATTCTAGGCACTTTTTAAGGGCATTTTTATCCTTTTTTTGAAACTCTAAACCTATATAAACGCCCATTGTTGAGCCAAGAGGAGTTGGGCAGTAGAGTGCATGAAAATAAACACTTCATTTGAGTCTTGGAAGCAAGAATCAACAACAAGAGTCAAAAGTCAAGAGGAAGAAGAAGAATTTCTGAATTTTAGAGGAAGAACATCACCATTGCATCAAGGGAAATTTCTTCTTCTCTTTAATTTCGTATTTGTTGTCGATTCCAGCATGTATAATGATGTTGTTAGATGCTCTAAACTTATGTTTTCAATTATGAACTAAGTTTTATTGCTAGGATTACAATGTGAACTCATATATAGCTTGGATTGATTATTTTCCTTATTTGTCATATTGGTATTCAATTGTTCAATTTGTTCTATGCTTAATACTTCTAATTACAAGACAATGTATTAGATTGATTTTGGAAACCTTAATGAACTTGGAAAAGGGAATTTTATGTTGGCCATGGATAAATTGATGTATGATCATTGTATAAAAGTATGAGTTCCATATGAGATAGGAATATACTCATATGGCATATATGACCATTTAGAGAATTTGAACTTAATGAATCTGATTTCAATTTGACTATCATAGGAATATAGATAATTGATTGAATGAGATATACTCACTGGACCATCGGAAGAGGCTTGTGAAGATATTAGAGTTCTTCGTTAACATTCATATTGATTGTTCTAAGGGGAGTAATTGAATTCAAGTGAAGTATTGAGAGATTATTGTGATCCTAGGCATTTGAGTATTTGTGTTATCACGTTTGTTCTCTTTGCTCAATTCTTGTAATTATTATTATTTATTGTTTAGTTAGTTTAGATATCAAAACCATTAAATTGTCAATAGCTTGAATAAGAGTAGGAGGACACAATTTTAGTACTTAGGAAGTAGTAATAATAATTTCTCATGGGATGGACACTCTACTCATCATATATTACTAGTTGTGATAATGTGCACTTGCGTTAGTTTATGTTATAGAAATTACATAACATATACCATCATTCTAGAGGAAGAGTTTCTCATGGATCATGGGAATCATAGAAGGATTATACTTGGTGAAGTTAATCTACGAATCAATGAACTAAAGATGAGAACTCAGGCTCAATTAAGCAGTGGCCTTTTAGCACACTCTCCAAATAGGTCAGAAAAGGATGTCTGGATTACCTATTAGGTATGTTTGATGTCTAAAGGTAAACTTAGAGTTTTCTTGGTAGAAGAAAATAATCCTTTGACCTATAGGGAGATGATGTTAGACATGGATTCGAGAAACGACAAGAAGCCATATAAATAAAAATTGACTCTATGCATCATAATCAAGTCTAGGACTTGGTTAAGCTACTCGTGGGAATTGTTCTCATTGGTTGTAAAAGGTTTACAAGAGGTAGTATGAGCCATAAGGAAGGTAGAGACCTTCTAAATCCCATATTGGATCTAGAAAGGTAATTCTCACTGATTTTGGATCATTTAAGAGGAAACCTTTGAACCAATATTGATGTGATCATCAATTAGATTGTTATTGGCTCTTGCAGCATAGTATGACTTTGAGGTTTGGCAGATGGATGTAAAGACGACATTCCTAAATGGATACCTCTAGTAAGAGACATTCATGGAACAGCCTAAAAGTTTTATGTCTAGCCAAAATTTTAGTCTAGTGTGCAGGTTGAAGAAGTCCATTTATGGGCTTAAATAAGCCACCCGAAGCTGGAATTATCTTTTTGATGAGAAAATTAGATTGTCTGGTTTCATAAAAAATGATGAGGTAGCTTGTGTACATGAAAAGTTAGTGGGAGCATAATAGTCTTCTTGATGCTCTTTATTGATGACATACTGGTCATTGGGAATAATGTCAGCATGTTATAGTCGATCAAAGTAACTCGTAAAAATCTCTCTATGAAAGATTTAGGAGAGGCTTCCTTTATACTAGGTATAAAGCTTTATAGAGATAGCTAGGAAGTTGATAAAACTCTCCCAAATCATTTCAAATCAATAGCGTCTAAAAAGGTACAGTTTGTTAACTATGAGATAGTTAACGTATCTTTTGGACCTAGTGTTTATCTTTTGAGCAGTGTGTCTCTTCAAATGAAAGATAAGAGAGTTAAAGCATCTGATGCACCAGATACATCAGGTTTTCAAAGCTTGATATATGCTATGATGTAATTGAGATTTGATATCAGTTTGGCTATAAGAGTTATGAGGCAATTCTAGTTTGATTCAGGTGACTGCCATTGGATGGTAGTATATATCCTGAGGTCCCTTAAGGGTATAAATGGTAAGTTTCCTAAATATAGAGAAAACGGCTTACAAATGAGAAAACACATGAAGTCAGACTTTTAGTTTGACCTAGATAATAGAGAGTTAATATTTGGGAATATGCTCATTCTTAATGGTACTAACTGAGTTGGAATTTCACCAAACTAGGATTCATTACTGATTTATTATAGGTGCAGAGAAGAGGCGGTATGGATTTGTAGATTTGTCGCTAGGCTTGGAAGAGTTCCAAGACAGATGGATCATATCCCATAGTTTTACGATAAAATAAGGCCGTAAAATAGGCCGAGGTGCCAAGAGGACACCAGTACTCTAATTATGTTGAGAGGATTCTCACATAACTAGACAGATCTTGGCTCAAGGAGGTGTGATTTATTTCTAGAAATGTTTTTATAAATACTTTAGAGGACCCTTTCTAAGACTATGACTCTAAAAGTGTTTGTGAAACACGTGGGGTCGATGTGTATGAGATACCATTAGAAATGACACTAGAGCAAGTGAGAGATTGTTAAGGTAGATGCTTATGCGCCATCCCTGAATGTACATATACTTGTGTATTTAAATAAATGTACATTCCCATTAAATCACTAATACCCATTTATATAGTACTATGCAATGTAATATTACAGACATTGTCTGATCTAAAGGAGTTTAGATAAGAGCTCATAGTTAGCCACGCTGAGAGATATAAATGATAAATGTAGCACAGCTAAGTGTTAGTTGGTTATAATACTTAGCAAAGATCCAAAAGTTAGAGCCTTACCTGTAATGGGACATAGACCTAGGAATATACTAGTAACTGCATAATTGCAAGAGTTGCAATCGGGTGCTAGAAAATGTCAATTACATAATTATGTTCTCAAATAATTATCCCTGATCTATTTCTGTCGATGCGTGTCTGTCGATGGATACATTTAATAAAGATCAGCATATGTCGTACCTATATGGTATAGATGGTCATTCATAGTTGACTGTGAGCTTGGAGCTCGTATTAACATATGGGTATCTAGTTAGGACTAGATATAAGACAGACTCACGAGGGCCTCTGATAGACACCCTATATAAACCATCAATAGAGAGTCTTCTCGAGTTGAGTAGTATATGTTGTCCTTTGACCTGAGTGTCACGGTGGGCTTGTAAGGGATCCACTATACTTTGGTTCCACGCATGTCACAAACCTTTCATAGTGTGACTGTTGGGTGTCGCTGAGTATGGCCCGATGCTTATGAAGTCAGGTGTGTACAAATATGGGATCCGTCAGCTTACAAAGAGAGTTTGATATTCAAAAGCTTCGAGACTGTATCTCAGAAAGTCTTGTAGCTATAATCATTAATCTCGGTTAAGAGTTTCCAACAGGGTAGAACAATATGAAAAAGGAGTTTGAACATATTGTTTAGTGAGATACAAGTCTGGGGATAAGACATGGATAAGCACATGAGGATTTAACAGTGATAATCTACATCATGGCGGAAGGACTATACGCATGCATTGTAACCTCAACTTACATGGTTCAATGCGCTAATTTGTATATTTATGACGTGTGCGTGGGGCATTGCTCACGGACTCAAAGAATAGTTTTATTTGACAAATCGAGCGTGAACCTAGGGTGTCTCGCGACATGGATTATGCTCATTGTACACTGGAGCAGCGTGTCGGATTAAATTGTTTAATCCAACAATACCCAGAATTATCACGGGAATGAGTGCGTGTCTATATTTAAGCGTTAAATACAATAATTAGTCAATAATTATTATTTACTAATTGTATAATGGCACGTGACGCATTGTGGACCCTCAGTTGAGTTTATTCAAGTGTGAAATTTGGTGGGACCCACTAGGGAGTAGACTTAGTAACTATTTATGAGGGGCAAAATGGTCAATTTACCTCAATGATTATTTAATTATTAAATAATTATAAATATCTCATTATTTTTTTATTATTATATTATATGTTATAATTTTATTTAATGGTGCCAAATAGTTGGCATCCATTAATATAATATTATTTTATTATTATTTTTATAAAATAATATATTTTATTATTATTTTTATAAAATAATATATTATATTATTATTTTTATAATATAATATATTATATTATTATTTTAATTTACTAGATATATATACATGAGAGGTGTGCGAAATATGGTGAGTGTGTGTTTTTGGAGTAACGGAAATAGAGAAGAAAAAAATGGAAGTGTGTGTTGTGTCGTGTGTGCAAATGAAAGAAAATGAAAAATAGTTTATTTCCATTTTTGTGATGAGAGGAAGAAATAGAAAATAGTGAAAAATTGAATTGTTTCAATTTTCCTTCTATCAGGCCAAGTGAGGCAATTGTGAACTGCTTCAATCTTGATTTCTTATCCTTTTAGAGAAAATGAGTAATACACACATTCGACCATTTTTGAGTTAAAAGTTAATCCCATGTTGGAATATGGGGCTACTGTTGTAGCTCACCAAGTCCACCGAGTTAGTGACTAGAACTACCAACGAGTTGGTCTCCATTCAGACTCCGAGGAAATACTTGTATAACGTTATATATTTAGGTGAGTTCTTAACACTACTAATATATTAATGTGATTAATATTTTTTATTTATTGTGTTTATTACATGTTTAAAATATGTATCATATACTTTCACCGAGTATAATATGTATATAATACGTATTTTAGGTAATAGACATAATTGCACATGCATACATCTACACATATTAGATTCCTAACAAGAGGGGTAAGACTCTGCGGTCTACTTATCTCAATAGGGTCTATCTTAATAGGATTCTCAATATAAGCGAAACCTATAAGAGTCAGTCCTTGACAAAACTTAGGAAGCATCAATTACATTATCTAGTCACTTTGTTTAACTTTTTCATATTTTAATGAGCTTATCTTGCAACTAAATAATAACTCATTCTTTACATAAAGCATCCATATAAATCCTTCCTCATGAGGGTTGAGTACTAAATGGCCACCTTCAATTAGAAGCTAAAATAGGTGTTTTAAATTGGTGCTAAGTATGAGTCATTACATAACGGCTTAAAAAAAATGATACACTTTTCTAGTCGAGTCATGTCATGTCATATGATGAGTATAAGGGGGGCCCATTTTAAGGTTAGGATGATAAGGAAGAGTCATATCTCATAGATAAATGTGAAAAAGTTTTGTAAACTCCAAAACACTTCCTTGGAATGGTTATGTGCCCAGTGACTTCCCTTCCTTTGGAAGACTAATATGAAAAAACTTCTTTTGAAGGGTTTTGTGCCTTTACCTTTGAAACAAGCATATCAAAAACTTTCTCAAAAGCTGAAAACATCCTATGACATGGCATATCAACTAGTTGAGTCATTTCATGTCATAAGATGAGTATAGGGGGGCCCATTTCAAGGTTAGGATTATTAGGAAAAGTTATATCTCATAGATAAATGTGAAAAAGTTTTGCAAACTCTAAAACACTTCCTTTGAAGGGTTGTGTGCTGATAAGGGCAAATTTGTCATATATTTTCTCATGTTTTTATTATTGATATTTTATGATTTTATGAGAATAAATGGCTATTTATGTGCTTTATTGTTAATTATAGGGACTTGAACGAAATTTAAAGAAAGAATGCAAAAGGAGCGAAAACAGGGACTAAAATGCAAAGTTTTCAAATTATGAGTCCAGCGCCCCAGCGCCACAAGGATTTTCGCCCCAGCGCTGAAATAGTGATCGAAATAAGAAAAACGACCTGCTTAAGTCGCGTCTAGCGCCTCAGCGCCGAAGAGTCACCGCGCCAGCGACGCTCCATCGCCCCAGCGCTATCAACATAGAGCGCCAGCGGTGAAGCCGTTTTCATACAGCGCCCCAGCGCCAAGATACCACCGCTCCAGCGGTAATAGCTTTTTCACGCGTCGCCCCAGCGACAGATGCATAGCGCGCCAGCGGTAGTGCGAGTCCTAGTCCGACGAGAATTGAGATTTTCAAGCTCATATCAATCCCTATATAAAGCCACTCGTTCCCAACCTTTAGGAATGAATCCAAGACGACCCAAGAGCACCAAGAATACAGAGCACGAGTCTTCGAGAGCAATAGGAGCTTAATTGAAGCAACTTTAGAGAGAGATACAAGACGTTCTTCGGCATCAAGAGTTCCTAGGCAGCGCAATTAAGAGCAATTCGACGTCTATATCGGTTTGCTAATAATTGTATCATGTTTTATTTTTATTTTTACTGCTGTTCTCTTGTAGCCATGAGCTAACTTATTTTCTAGAGTTAATATTTGAACTCAATATGTGTGCTTAATTGCCATATCTTTCGAATATTTAATAAACTTAGTCCTTTATTATTTAAATTACTTGTGTTTAATGCTTCAATATATCTGGCCAATATATGGTGAATGAATTGGTAATATTATTGATAAACTCGGAAGAGGAATCATAATATTTAGACCTAGGTAATTTGATGCATGATTGTAGAGTAACATTCAATGTTGCATATGCAAGTTTCAACTTAGGATAGGAATATACCTAATTGGCATGTATGATCAATAAGACCTAATCTTAATGAATCTTAATTTATTACAAGTACCATAGGAATATAGGTATTTGGTAAATTAAGGTATACTTGCATGACCTTGGAAGAGGCTTGATCAATAATAAAGACTAAGTGAGTTAAATATTAGAAGATTAATCATTAGAAACATATTGAGGGATAATATTAATCCTAGGTTCTCTCTACGTTGCTATATCTTTAAATCTCATTGCATTGTGTTTTTACTTTTATATTTTCTACATTCATTCTTAGGTTTTTATTTATTTGAATAATTATTAGGAAGATATAATTTTAGTAATTGGTTTAAAAAGAAGAAACTATCCCTGTGGGTTCGACATCCGACTTATTTAGTCTCTTTATTACTTGCATACGATAGTGTATACTTGCACTTAATTTATGATATAGAAATATCGCATCATGTGCCTAGTGACTTTCCTTCCTTGGAAAGCCCGATATGAAAAGACTTATTTGGAAGGGTCCAATGCCTTTACTTTTGAAACAAGTATATAAAAAACTTTCTCAAAATATTGAAGCATCATATTAATTTATCCAAAACGGAAGCAAAAGTCTTTCCTCACAGGAAGCATGTTATTACAAAGTATTTTCACAATCCTAAGCACGACCTTTTTCACTGAAGCACAAAAGCAAAGTTACTTATAAGTGGCTTTTATTGGAAGTATAATTTAGAATCACATTACAAAGATAAAAACATAAAGTATCATTTGATTTATTAAAAATATTACGTCTAACTAATACCTTCAAGATGTGGCACCTATCAAAATTTCTATCACATATCTATTAGTATACTGTAGGAAGTAATATAATGGAAGCAATAGGTCTATGACGGGGAAGTAATACTTAGCCAATTTTTTCTACATCCTTTCATATGCATGCTAAGAATAACTTAATATTTTTCATAATCACATGATTATTATGTCATAAGCATGGAAGTATTTCTTTTACATGATAATATTTAGTAACCAAATTGCAAAGCAAAAGCAAAATAGTTGCTTAAAGAGCAATTAAGATGAAAATAAAAAGACTGCAATGATAATATCTAGGCATATATAGAAGCTATGAATCTTCCATCCTTTACACTAGGAACATCTCTACTATGAAAAAAGGATCTAACTATTAGAGCCAATGATCCCATAGAAAGAAACAAAAGAAAAAAATATAACACATAAGGCGTTTGCTAGTTGAAAATAGGAGTTTATATAGAACACTTCCACTCAACTTTTTTTTAAAGGGGGGAATTTGTTGGTCACATTATTTATAGGCCCAATTAGCCCATGGGTAGTTCATTCCATAAGCCCAAAATTTGGATCCATCATGCTAGGTAATCGAGCCTACCAACCTATGATCCTGTAAACGGGTTAGGGCCTCATTGGGGGGTGGGGGCGGTAAGAACAGGTTAAAATTCAAGTCTTATTCATATTTTTCTTGTTTAATTAGTATCATGCATAAAGAAAGAATTTCTCACAAGTGGAGAAATTCCACTTAAATCATTCTCCATTGTTTGAAATAGTTTAGTATTTCTATTAATTAAAGTTTAATTAAATCATACATTGATGTGAATTTATGAATTTATATTCTAATTTGGACAAGGATTTATGCACTATAAATAAGCATGTACCTTAGCTTATTATTCATTCAATTCATTGCTCTCATGGTCTATATACATGTTATATGCTTCATGCGTAATATTGTATACTATTATTTTATACACATTCATCACACTTATGCTACTTGTCCTTGAGACATTGCCCATATACTGGCACCCACTTTTTGATCAAGAATTAATTTGAGCATTGAAGTTTTTTTTTCTTACAAGAGGACGGTGCTTTTTTATAAATTCAAAGAGTAAGAGTTAAAGTGAAATTGGATGGTATACCGAACTAAACTGAAATGCGCAATTAGATTCGATTAGTTCAATTTTATCCACGTCTAATCTTTTTTATCAATTGAGAACAAAACCAAGTTAGTGTCTAGACAATTCACATTAAACTTTGAGCTAATGATTAGATATTGAAAATAAAATGCAAAATTAATGGAATACAAGATCTAATAAATGAAGCCCAAGTTTATTAAAAATTAAAAAAAAATTAATGAATTAAAATCTAGCCATCGAAAACATATGTAAAACAAGTTTTATATAAGCATAAATAAATTAATTAATTGATGTCTGTCAACAAAGATTTACATGGATACTGTAAGGTAAATTCTTATTAAATCATGTTATAAGTTTGATGTTGATGTTGAAGGAACTCATGAAGGGTTGCTGTCCATCCAGCCCAGCATTAGTTTATCCCAACACTAGCAACCTTCCTGACCAAGCAATAGCAACAGATAATAACTGTTGTGATAACAAGTGCAACAGCTCAATGTACCAGGGTATGTGTAACTATTGGCTAGAAAACAAGATCAATCTAAGGGGAAACGTTCATCTTTATCCCCTATATTTATTAACCATCTCAGCATGTTGTTTCTAGTATAATATTCATTCAAATGTAACATGTATATATTTACAAATCCCTATATATTGAATGTATGAATGACAGAGTAAAAAAGACGAATTATTTTCTTATAATTTAAAATCTTCATTCTTCCTATCAAAGCCAATGGCTGAAGCATCGTAAGATGCAATAGGTGACCAAAACAACACGATGCAATAGGTGACCAAAACAATACACCTCAAAGCATCCTAACCACCTCTGTCATTTAAACACATACATTAAACTCGTAAATATAAGAAATCTCATGTCATTGCAAGTGTCAGAGCTAATGACTTGATAAATTTCTTGGATGGCACAAACAAACGCCCCAATCTAGTGACCATAAAGGTTGACAGTGGACAGAATGTTGTATCTATTCCAAATCTAGAATATGATGTTTGGGTAAAGACTTGTCGACCTCTAATAAACTGGTTACTCTCTTTAATGACAAAATCCACTTTGGCATTTGTTGTTGAGTGTACAAACTCTAAAGTATGCATAATCCTTGTAAGACAGTTTAGTACACACTCTAAAGTTAAGAATGTCGCAATTTGGAGCTCAAATACAGACCATTTCCAAAGGCTCACTCTCAACACATGAATATTTCATTAAAATAGAAGGATTATCTGAAGATTTAAGAGCAGCAGGAGAGTACATCACAAATGACAGTCTAATAAATTTTATTTTTGGAGGAATTGGCAAAGATGATGATCCTATTGTGGTAAATATGGACTCAAATTCAGAAAGTGTGCCCTTACAGATTGTGTGTGCAATGTTTCTTTGTCAAGAAAGTAGAATTAAAAGGGAGCAATCTTTATGAAATATTGAAATAAGAAACTATGAGGCCAGTTATGCTTGTAAGGGGGACTTAATAGAGGGAATTACGTAGGAAATAAAATAGCAAGAGCTCAAAATCAGTATTGTAAACAAAGAAAAATCTAAAGAAGATGGTGAGCTATTATCATATCCTAAACTCAAGAGTAATTGAAGGATTGCGATATGCAACACCCACCAGACATTAGCATATGCAGTCAATAAACTAAGTCGGTTCATGTCAAATTCTCTATAGTCACACAGGATAGCTTGTAAAAGGGTTCTTAGATACATCAAAGAAAAATCTAAAGTTGATTTGGAATACAAATGTTCATCCGCAACAACATTATTGGCTATTCTGATTTTGACTGGGGATGTGATACAGATGACAGAAGATCCATCAATGGCTATACCTTGGTGAAAATTTGATCTCATGGAGTTTAAGAAAATAACATGTTATTGCCAAGTCTAGCGCTGAGGTTGAATAGTACAGAGCACTAGCATATACTGTAGCTGAAATCTCATGGCTAGAATCCCTCCTCAATGAACTAAAGATCTCATTCTCTGCCACAAACTAAGTTGGCTAGATTTCCTCATTTGACAAGCAATGCAAAGTTCTGAAATATTGCTTTCATTATAGCTCAAAAAGTTACATGACTTTGAACTTTTTTACTGTAATTTAAACATTCACTATACCGAAATTTGTAAATATATACACTTGTTACATTTGAATGAATACTACACTAGAAACAACCTGCTGAGATGGTTACTAAGTTTAGGGGATAAAGATGAATGTTGTTCCTTGGATTCATCTTGTCTTCTCCAATAGTTACAGCCTTCCCTGGTAGAATGAGTTGTTGTTAGTTGAGACCTACCCTGGGACAGTGAATTGATGTTGTTATCACAGCAGCTATTAACTGTTGTTGTTGCTTGATCAGGAAGGTTGATGGTCCTAGGTGAGAGCTGAGCTGGTACTGGGCGAGCTGATGCAGAGCTTTTATTCCGGGAATAACATGTGGTTTCCACAAGTTGACTATGACTTTGCAGATAGCTTATCTGCAATAAACCCTTTGCCTTACGCGAGCTCACCTGGATTCAACTTTTTTGCGTCAATTTTCATTGAGCACGTGCGTCTGATGTTAATTTCTAAATTTATAAATAAATTCAATACATTGTAGATGATTTCAAATGAAAAGACATACAATAAGTAGACATAATGTCGTCACTGAATCCAACAACCACTCACTTAAAATCTTGAACTCCATTTCCAAGTTCAATGAGCTTGCATGTCCTCATTTCTCTTCTAATTGTCATCTACTTCTACGCCTCTATATATACACTACTCGCAGCAATATGAATCTACAATTCTCTTCTTACTCTTTTTTCCCATTCTAAAATCATAAAATTTGCTATCTCAAAGTAGCATCAGATTTTAGAATTGACTGCCTTTGATGCGAGAAGCGTCTACGTAGCTATGTAATCACAAATATCATATCTGAGCTGAGCTGAATGAAGCAGAGAGTCGAATATGTAGGATGGTTATTTTATTATTATGACATTCATAACGTAGTGGAATAAAAGATAATTTTTTTTTTAATATTTATTTTCATTAGATATTTAATATTTATTTTCATTAGATAAAAACACTTTTTATCTATGGATCTTATGAATATATGAATTTGATTTTAAAATAAATAAAAACTAACAAGAACATACCTTGAATCCACGCAGAATTTTCTTCCACCAAAAGTTTTCAAACCAAGCCTCTTGTTTTACAGTGAAAAAAATACTGGGCTTCCTATTTTTTTCTTCTCTTAAGAAAAAATACGTATCCTATTTTTTTATGCATGTATTTTTTTTTTATTTAGACTAGTCTTCTTATTTTAAAATAATAATTTAATTAATATCTTTACTAATTAAATTATTATCTCTTAAAAGGAGACCTAGTTCATGTAAACCAACATTTGAACATTATAGTCTTTTAATAAATAAAAAAACACTAAAATTAAAATTAAAATCTTTTTGATAATTTCAAAAATTATCCTTAAGATTTTATTTATTTAATTTCTTAAATTAAATATTTAATTATATTTGAATAAGATCTTATCTATATTAATTAATTCTTAATTAATTAATTTTATCTAAATATAAAATATATGTATTTAAAAACTATTTTTTGGACACAAACAATTTGTGTAATAACACAATCATTTTTAATTATTTACTGTAATAACGAAAGAGGTGGTATTGGAGACCTATGGACCTACAATTAAAAGCTCGAATAAATTTTGAATAATTAATTAAACTCTTTAATTAATTAATTCCAGTGTTATTCCACAAAAAACCTGGAATTGCACTATTGAAATTGTAGATATAATTTACTCATAAAACTTAGAGTAGTCTATTGATTTAATCACTACATGCAATTTAACCCTCCATAGATGGTTCATAATTAGAGCTAGATTAATTACCATTTTACTCATCTAATAATTTCTTTATCCTTAAGTACCATTAATTCACTAGTGAACAATTAATTTGTAACATTATTATAAATTGAGCGCTCTAACCGTTCAGTTTTAGAATTAAACCTTAAGAGAACCATCTTTTTAACTTTCATTAGGAATTAATGAATTTCATATCTGTAAATCATATTCCCAATTGTTTTTCTCACTATACTGCTAAAATATAAGTTTTTTGTCTGTTCTTTAGACAAATTGTAACGAGTATTTCAAATGACATAATAACATAAACAAGAGTTTATGATCACTCAGATTTAAGGTTAATCTGCATATGATCATCAATTGACGTTATTTGAATTCTTATTTAACAATGGTATTTTACATAAGAATTCAAATTACGTCTAGTCCAGTCCTATATAATCATATTATATATAGTGCCTCCACCATAATGTCATTACATTAATGATCCGAAAAAGATCACTACATTTAAATGTCTGTGGACTGCACTAGTAATATTTAATTAAAGATCCCAAACTTTAATTAATTTATTATGGACTTTCTGCTTATTATCCATAAGTTTAATCCTCTTGTATATAATAATTATTTACTAAAGTTATGGTTACATAAATAAATAAGGGAATTTTTTATATTTATGTCATAAAACTATGAATACTTATCAATTATAAAATTGTAACTTTATTAATTTCATAAAAATAGTTCAAGTACATACTTTTAAGGGCATTATCCCTAACAATCTCCCACTTACCCTAAAGTAGGTAAGACATGTCTCTTAAACCCATACCTTCCATATGACTCTCAAACCATCTAGCGGTAATGTCTTGGTGAACGGGTCTGCAAGATTTTTTTCAGATGCTATCTTCATAACTGTCACATTACCTCTATGTACTATTTTCCTGAACAAGTGATACTTTCTCTCTATATGCTTTTCTCTCTTGTGGCTCCTGGGTTCCTTTGAATTTGCCACTGCCCCACTGTTGTCATAGTAAAGGGTCAATGGTTTATCCATCTTTGGAACAACTTCTAGATCAGTGAAGAACTTTCTAAGCCATACTACTTCTTTAGCTGCTTCGCAAGCTGCTATGTATTCAGCCTCCATGGTTGAATCAGCAATACTAGATTATTTTACACTTCTTCATACTATGGCTTTGGTACCAAGAGTAAACACTAACCCAGACGTCGACTTTCGACGATATTTATCTGATTGAAAATCAGAATCAGTATAACCAGTGGGGTTCAAGTCTCCACCTGAATACACAAGCATATAGTCTCTCATTCTCCAAAGATACTTGAGAATGTGCTTTACTGCAATCCAGTGAGTTGATCTAAGGTTAGATTGATAACGACTGACTATTCCCACTGCATAGCAAATGTCAGGCCTCGTGCACAACATAACGTACATGAGGCTACCAACTGTTGAGGCATAGGAAACCCGTCTCATATCTTCTTCCTCCCGAGGTGTCTTAGGACACTGTTCTTTAGAAAGAACAATTCCATGTTGAGTCGGTAATTGACCCGTATTAGAATTTTGTATCAAAAATCACATAAGCACTTTATCTATATATGATGCCTGAGACAGTGCTAATAGTGTGTTCTTGCGATCCTAAATAATTTGAATCCCAAAGAGATAACTTGTCTCTCCCAAATCCTTCATTTGGAAGTGCTCAGCCAGCCACTTCTTTATATTTGATAATGTTTCTACATCATTCCCAATGAGTAAAATGTAATCCACATAAAGTACTAAAAAAATCACCTTTTTGTTTTTGATGTACTTGTATACACAAGGTTCACCAATATTTTGCTTAAAATCATAAGATTTAATTATCTCATCAAATCTTATGTTCCAAGACCTTGAAGTTTACTTAAGTCCATAAATAGACTTGAGCAATTTACAGACAATTTGCTCTTGGCCTTCTGCCATGAACCCCTATGGTTACACCATATAGATGCTCTCTTCAAGATAGCCATTTATAAAGGCTTTCTTGATGTCCATTTGCCATATCTCATAATCAAGACATGAGCAATGTACAAAGAATGCAAATGGATTTTTAGCATGACTACTGGCGAGAAAGTCTCCTCATAGTCGACTCCCTCTTTTTGGGTATAACCCTTTGCCACTAGTCTTGAATTGAAAGTCTTTACTTTTCCATCCACGCCTCTTTTCTTCTTGAAGATCCATTTACATCCAACGGGCCTGACATTTTTAGGTGGATCTACAAGTTCCCAGACTGAATTGGAGTACACACACTCCATTTCTAGGTTCACGGCTTCTTGCCATTTTTCTTTATTAAAATCTTCTATTACATGTCTATATGTTAATTGATCATCTTAGCTTGTGTCGGACACAACTACTTGTACCCTTCCCTCCTCTCTGTAATGTGAAGGTAGTCTCACAATCCTTTTACTATGTTGAGGTTCCAAGGTGTTCTGATCATAATTGGTGGTTACCTAACTTTTTTGTTCACTAACTGTCGATGGTAAAGGTCTGATCTAATCAGAAAACATTTCCTCTAGTACAATCTTACTACGAGGTTTATAGTTTAATATATAATCATTCCCACAAAAAGTGGCGTTTGTCAATACAATCACTTTCTTTTCTTGAGGACTATAAAATAAACCTCCTCTTATGCCCTTAGGGTAGCCTACAAATAGACAAACTTCTGTTCGCGATTCTAACTTTCCAGTCTTTCCTTTCAGCATATGTGCCAGACACCCTATATGCGAAAATGGCATAAACTAGGTTTACTACCATTCCACATCTCTAAGGGTGTACTTTGGATAGATTTAGAAGGTACTACATTCAAAATATAGACTGCGGTCTATAGTGCATAACCCCAAAATAAGGGCGGCAGTGAAAAGTAGCTCATCATAGACCTAACCATATCTAGCAAGGTTCTGTTTCTCTTTTCTGCAACACCATTTTGTTGTGGTGTTCTAGGTGCTGTGAGTTAGGATAAAATCCCATGCTCCAATAAGTGATCCTTGAACTCTATGTCAAGGTATTCACCACCTCGACCGGATCGAAGAGTATTAAGTGTTTTACCTAATTACTTTTCAGCTTCTGCTAAATATTCTTTGAACTTTCTAAAAGTCTCAGATTTTCTTTGCATTAGGTAAGCATAACCGTTTCTTGAATAGTCATCAATAAATGTGACGAAGTATATTTAATGGACCGTAAACGTTAGTATGTACAAGCTGAAGTGGTTCATTGGCTCTTTCACCCTTAGTTGAAAAGGGTATTTTAGTCATTTTACCCTCTAGACAGGATTCACATACAAGAAGAGTGTCAACGTTTAGCTCTCTTAAAGGATTATCCTTTACTAACCTGTTAATCCTATCTAGATTAATATAACCTAACCTAAGACGCCAAAGATACGTGTCATCATTAGGAGAAACCATTTGAGTAGAATTAGGATATTCTACTCTAAATAGTTTAGAATTAAGCAGTGAAGGCTCATCAGGCCTTAAAACATAAAGTCCATATTTTCAATTTTATATGAAAAATATCTAAACCATTTCTTCCAATAATAATCTCATTATTATAAAAAGAAATATTAAATAATTTTTCATGCAACTTGGAAACAGAAATTAAATTCCTTCTTAATCCAAGAATAAAATAAACATTATTTAAAATAAAAAATTATTCCCAAAATTCAATCGAGCCACTCCTATTGCTAAAGCTGAAATGACTGCCCCATTTATAACCCGCATGGTCAAGTCCCCATCAGTAAGCTCCTTAGAAGAGCTAATCATCTGCAAGAAAGAACAAACATGATTAGTGGCTACTGAATCAATTATCTAAAGAGAAAGTTCATCCTCCACTAAACATGCTTCTAAAACCAGTAAATCATATTTGCCTTTGTTCTTTTCCTTCAGCTCGGAGATATACTTTTTACAGTTCCTCTTCCAATGCCCCTCGACTCCGCAATAAAAACACTTTCCTTTCTTTACTTTGGAGTCCTTCTTTTTACTCTTACTGCGGTTAAAAGCTTTCCTGGCTTTTTCTCTAGAGCCTGAACCACCACCATTGATCTTCATCTTTTTATTTTGCTCAGAGAAAAACTGCATAGCTTCAGCAACATTTGCCTCAGACTCTTTGGGCTTATATGATATAGCCTCAAAAGTTTGTAGTTCATTAAGTAGCTAAGTCATATTATATAAAAGCTTGTTCATAACATAATTTGTTTTGAACTGCGAAAATGTTAGAGTAAGCTACTCCAGAATGATGCTAACTTGGGTCTTAGCATTTATGGTGGCTCTATGAATCTTTGCCTGATGCATTAGATTGATCATGTTCAAAACATACTTACGCACCAAAACTCCTTTCTTCATTTTAGCGTTCATATAGCTACGAGTAGCTTTATGGCGGCTTCATTTCTACTGCTACCAAACATCGCTTGGAGAGAATCCCATATCTCATGTGCAGTTTTCAAGTGCTCGTGCTTCATTCTAAGTACATTGCTAATGCTGACAACTATATAGCAGCGAGCCTTATTATTGGCTTGTATCCATTTCTTATACTACTCCCGTACATTATGATGAACATTGGCTGCAAGTTCTGGACGACACTTCTCCATAAGGACAAACTTTTGGTCCTCACAGATCAACACAATATTCATATTGCTTTTCTATTTTACAAAGTTATCACCGGTCAATTTTTCATTTGCTCAGAAGGCTATGATGGGATTTGTTCCAGACATGATGCTGAAATAAATAAAACAATTTTAAGAATACTTGAATAAATATCATAGTGATTTTCAGAATAGTAAACATAATGCATAAGTACATTTATTTAAACATATAAATTTATACTAATCCACGATAGTTCAATTTAATAATTAATGTGCCGCTGTAGGGTAGGTCACATTAAATTAAAATTAAAATTGAGACTATATCAAATTAATAAAAAAAATTCAAAATATCTCATATTTTCAGTTACATATTAACTACCGTTTATTTCGGTCAAGATATGATTAACCATTTAATTATATTTTGCGAGTGTAACCCATTATTTCAGATCAAGATGACTTAACTCAAAAATGCCGCCGTAGGATCGGTCAATTACAAGACACATCACTTAATCATATCTCTAGGAAGTCAATCTTGTTATTGAAATAAACGAATACCCTTCATAGGGAGGACGAAATCAAAGCGTCGCAAGGCGCCACCTATATCTCACGATGTTGTACTAATAATAGAGACCGGTGGGTTTATTGTCGTGTACCCTCTCTCATTCACTATTTTTAACATGTATTTTTATAATTTCTAAAACATCTTATGTTTTATAACCTCAGCAAATTATTATATCTCATATAATAAATTATTAAGTATAGTTAATTAATCATAATAATGTCTAATCTTATTGAGCCTATATTCATTAGTCTAACTATTCCTATTCCTATTAAATAGGCCTAACAATTTAGGTGAACCTACTTTTTTTAATTATTGAATTAATTACTTATTTTTATAAATAATAAAATCAATAATTTTATTAATAATTTTCTAAGTAATCCTAAATGAAACTATTTAATTTAGGTTACCTAGATAATGTGAAATTACCAATTTAACTATTAAATCTAATTTCTCATTATTTAATTAATTATACAAGTTCTAAACAAGCTAATCAATCCACTAATTTAATCTTATTAATTATAATATGCCATAATAAAACAAATTATTTAAATTTTAATTATGGCATGCATGCATGTCATATTACGATAATATGAGTGGGTACAAATGCATGACATATGATTATACATGATCATATTATAATTCATCACATAAAGAAATAACATAAATTAATATTTAAAATAACTTTGACCGGGTCCCATAAGATAAAAAATACAACCCATAAAATAAGAGTAAATAAATTACATAAAAAGAACAGGCACGCAGACTCAACTGCAAGTGATTTTCTTAGGTCCATAACGGGTTCAATCTATTTTTTTTTTTTTGTAATTTTATACGTATAGACTTAAGAACGTTTTTTTAGGTCTATTGTATATTTCGTAAGATAGTCTAACTCTTAGACTTTTTTTTAAAAAAAGAAAATTTTATTCATATAAAGCCTAAACATCAAAAGGATCAAAATTAAATTTTATTTAAACTTTTTAATTTAAAAAGAAAAAAAAAATTCTCCATAGACCACGCCCACCCATAACTACAAGTGAGGCTCCATCCAACAGGACTCACGTCCCTTTATTTATGTTTGCATGGCTAAGGATCCAATAATTGGTCCTGCCCGTGCACTTTATGTGACCAATTTCTAAGTAAATTGGCACATGGCAGTCGGTCTTTTACCCATTACCAATTTGCCTTTTAAACACACTTTTCTTTTCATTTTTTTATCTTATTGCCAAAAAAAAGAAAATATAAGATTGTCCTCCCTTTTTTATTTCTGTCTTTCATTTTTTTTACCCTTTTTTTTCCGTCTTCTTCTGCTTCTTTCTTCTTTAAGCATATGTTTCAATTTCTTTTTCTTTCAGAGTCTAAAGAAACAACAAAATATATATATATATATATATTACAAAAAAATCCTATATCCTTTTATAAGTTTACACAATTTTAATCTAATCCAAATAATTAAAACCAATCTTAGATGCTATATAATTAACAACCAAAAATATTCATACATAAAATAATCATTCATAACATGAATATTATAAAATGTAAGTACCCACTTAAACAAACATACTAGTAGATTATGATTTAAAAATAAATATAACACCAAAAATATTATCTAAGAAATCATTGCTCTGATACCAGTTGTAGGATGGTTATTTTATTGTTATGATATTCATAACGCAGCGAAATAAAAAATATAAATTCTTTTTATTTAAGGATCTTATGAATGTATGAATTTGATGTTAAAATAAATAAAACTTAACAAGAAAATACCTTGAATCTATGCAGAGTTTTCTTCTGCCAAAGAATTTCAAACCAAGCCTCTTGTTTTATACTAAAAAGAAGAGTGGGCTTTTTATGTTTTTTCTTCTCTTAGGAACAAATACGTATCTTGTGGTTTTTTTCACGTATGTGTTTTTTTTTTTATATTTAGATTAGTCTTCTTATTTTAAAATAATAATTTAATTAATAATATTTACTAATTAAATTATTATATCTTAAAAAGAGACTTAATTCATGTAAACCACATAGAGTCCTACTCTTTATAGTTAACGTATAATACCTAACATTTGAGCATTATAGTCTTTTAATACAAGAAAATACTAAAATTAAAATTAAAATTAAAATTACAATATTTTTGATAATTTTAAAAATTATCCTTAAGATTTTATTTATTAATTTCTTAAATTAAATATTTAATTATATTTGGATAAGATCTTATCTATATTAATTAATTAATTTTATCCAAATATAAAATATACGTATTTGAAAACTATATTTTAGACACAAATAATTTGTGTAATAACATAATATTGAGGACCTATGGACCTACAATTTCAAGCTCCAATAAATTTTGAATAATTAATTAATTCAATTTATTAATTCCAGTGTTATTCCATTAAAAACCTAGAATTGCAGTATTGAAATTGTAGATATAATTTGTTCAGAAAACTTAGAGCAGTCCATTGACTTAATCACTATATGCAATTTAACCCTCCATAGATAAGTCATAATTAGAGCTAGGTTAATTACCATTTTACCCATCTAATACTTTTTTTATCGTTAAGTACCATTAATTCACTAGTGAACAATTAATTTGTAACATTATTATAAATTGAGCGCTCTAATCGTTCAGTTCTAGAATTAACCCTTAAGAGAACCATCTTTTTAACTTTCATTAGGAATTAATGAATTTCATATCTGTAAATCATATTCCCAACCGTTTATCTCACTATGCCACTAAAATACAAATTTTTAGTCTGTTGTTTAGACAAATGGTAACGAGTATTTCAAATGACATAATGACACAAATAGATTTTATGATCACTCACGATTAAGGTTAATCTGCATATGATCATCAGTTGACGTTATTTGAATTCTCAATTAACAATGACATTTTACATAAGAATTCAAACTATATTTGGTCCAGTCCTATATAAACATATTATATATAGTGCCTCCACCATAGTGTCACTACATTAGTGATCAAGATAAGATCACTATATTTTAAATGTCTGTGGACCGCACTAGCAATATTTAATTAAAGATCCCAAATTTTAATTAATTTATTATGGGCTTTCCGTTTGTTATCCATAACTGTGATCCTCTTGTATATAACAATTATATACTAAAGTTATGGCTACATAAATGAACAAGGGATTTTTTGATATTTATATTATAAAATTCTGAACACTCATCAAGTATAAAATTTTATTTTTATAAATTTCATAAAAAAAGTACAAGTACATAGTTTTAGGGTATTATCCCTACCAGAATATGCCTTAAAGAACATCTGGAGCTGTTCTCGCTGTAAACTCTTGATATCCCAACTACAATATGTGCCCATCAGCACGTAAAAGACTATTTGCAACGTAGTCCACTATTTTTAAGTTGCTTTCGAAAAAGAGAAAAACAATTATTTTGAAGGAAAAAGTTGTGGTCTGGTTTCAAAGTACACTGTTGATATTTTATTATTCTCAACATTTTATTATAATTAGTTAAATAATATTTCCTTTTGATCAAATATTACTATGCTGAAAACATTATGTAAAAATAGTTTTAACAACTATCATAGTTATTGGGTTAAGGACATCTTTATCTAAAGAATTTGGCTGAAGATCTAATTTTATTTCATGAGTTTTAGAAATTTAATTTTATTCCAATTTGTTAGCCTGTTTTGTTTTGACGGTGGAAAGTAAAATCATAACTTAGCATAAAAATTTAAAGTGAGCTAATAACGAGAAATGCAATTTGTCCGCATGTCAATCATAAATTGGCTATTAATAAAAGTAAATAATCTGTGTCTTTCTCTTCTACCATGAAACACTCTCTTAGGCTCGTTAGCAAATATTTCATCCTCTCTATCTCCTCTGCCAAGTTCTGCACCATGGGAAGACACTCCAAGGCTACACTGAAGTCAAGACAAATCATAGTTGTAAATTGAGTATTTAGTAGAATTTAGAAAGTCAATTTGAAATAAAAGTAATTTTTGTTTTAGGGTTTTGGGTATTTAGGAATTTAGTGTTAAAGTGATATTTGAATTGAATTATTTTGAATGCATATATAGATTAGATATATGTATTTGTGAATTGGGTATTTGAAAAAAAATTGAAAGGTCTATTTTAATGAAAGTAATTTGTTCTCAGGGTTTTGGATATCTAGAGGCAGAACATCGTAGAAAACACTTTAAAAGGCATCAAGAAGATAGACAAAATCAGAGTGGCTAGAGAAGAGAGACACCATAAATAGAGATTAGTTATTTTTTATATCATTTATTTAAAATATATTGGGTTTATGTAATAATTAATTTTCAATTAAAACATTCTGGCAGGATGTAGGGTAAGAAAGCCACAGAGAGAGAGAGGTAACAATCGAATTGGAGCAGGGCATCCACATGTTCAAAGTCCCACTAAAAGGCGGTAGCTCTTAGGCATTAAAGCCATCGAACAGGCTAGGATATGGATGTGGACAGGATGATCAGCCCTTGGGCATTAACAAGCTTATCTTGTAAATAAACACTAACTCATTCTTTATATAAAGTATCCATATAAATCCTTCCTCAGGAGGGTCGTGTACTAAAAGGCCACCCTTAATTGGAAACTAAAATAGGTGTTTTAAATTAGTACTAAGTAGGAGTCATTACAAAATGACTTAAAGAAAAAGATACACTTTTCTAGTCGAGTCATGTCATGTCATAGGATGAGTATAGGGGTCCCACTTTAAGGTGAGGATGATTAGGAAGAGTCATGTCTTAAAGATAAATGTGAAAAAGTTTTGCAAACTCCAAAACACTTCCTTGGAATGGTTACGTGCCGAGTAACCTTCCTCTCTTAGAAAGCCTGATATCATAAACTTCTTTAAAAAGGTTCAGTGATTTATCTTTGAAATAAGCATATCAAAAACTTTCTCAAAACAATGAAAGCATCATTGACATAACATATCAACTTGTTGAGTCATTTCATGTCATAGGATGAGTATATAGGGGCCCACTTCAAGGTTAGGATGATTAGGAAGAGTTATGTCTCATAGAAAAATGTGAAAAAGTTTTGTAAACTCTAAGACGCTTCCTTGGAAGGGTTGTGTCCTCAGTGACCTCTTTTTCTTGGAGGGCCCGATATCAAAAGTCATCTTTGCCTTTACCTTTGAAACAAGTATATCAAAAGCTTCCTAAAAAAATGGAAGCATCATATCAACTTTTCCAAACAGAAGCAAAAGTCTTCCCTCATAGGAAGCACATTATTACAAAGTACTTTCATAATCATAAGCATGACCCTTTTTCATTAGAAGCACAAAAGTAAAATTACTTCTAAGGATATCAGTGGCACTTCTCAGAAGTATAATTTAAATCACATCACAAAGATAAAAACTGAAAGTACCATATAATTTATTCAAAATATTGCATCTAACTAATACCTTTAAGATGTGATACCTATCAACATTTCTATCACATATCTACTAGTATATTACAGGAAGTAATATAATGGAAGCAATAGGTTTCTTCTACATCCTTTCAATTGCATGCTAAGAATGACTTAATATTTTTATAATCACATAATTATTATATCATATACATGAAAGTATTTCTTTTACATGATAATGTTTAGGAATCAAATTGCAAAGTAAAAGAAAAATAGTTACTTAAAGAGCAATTAAGATGAAAATAGAAAGACTGCAATGAAAATATCTAAGCATATCTAGAAGTTATAAAATGGTCTGATAACTTTCATCCTTTACACTAAGACTATCTCCACTATTAAAAAATGATCTAACTATCAGAGTTAGTGTTCCTATAGAAAGAAAGAAAAAACATAACATATGAGGCATTTGCTGGTTAAAAAAAAAAAGGAGTTCATCTAGAATGCTTCTACTCTTTTACTTTTTTTTTGGAAGGGGGGTCTGTTGGTCCTATTATTTATAGGCCCAATTAGCTTACGGGTAGCCCAGTCCATAAGTCCAAAATTTGGATCCATCATGTTAGGTAATCAAGCCTACCAACCTATGATCCTACAAACGGCTTATAGGCCTCAAGGGTCGGCGAGAATAGGTTAAAATTCAAGTCTTATTTATATTTTACTTGCTTAATTAGTATTCTGCATAAAGAAGAATTTCTTACAAGTGGAGGAATTTCACTCAAATCATTCTCCCTTATTGGAAATAGTTTAGAATTTCTATTAATTAAGATTTAATTAAATCATACTTTGATATGGATTTATGAATTTATATTCAAATTTGGACTAGGATTTATGCACTATAGATAAGCATGTACCCTTAGCTCATTATTCATTCAATTCATTGCTCTCACAATCTATTTATATGTTATACACTTCACGTCTAATATTGTATACTTATTATTTTATACACATTCATCACACTTATGCTACTTATCCTTGAGACATTGCCCATATACTTGCACCCTTATTTTGATCAAGTACTAACTTGAGCGCTTGAGTTTTTTTTTTCTTACAAGAGGATGGTACTTTTCTGCAAACTCAAGGAGTTATATAAGGCAAGGAGGTAATTTTTATGGCTTTCTAAGTTTCTAGAACTTTAATATTAAATAGTAGTTTAGTCATTTTTAAAACAAAATGGTGCTACATTTACATTGTATCCAACTTGATATATCACTAATAGGCGATTACTATTATTAGATATATGTTAATTTTTTATTTCTTATTAATATGGTAGTTATATAATACCAACAATAATGGACACATCATATACCAAATTAGTTGAGTTATAAATTTTATATTATAACTTCATAAATATAGCATTAGTATTTAAAAAAATATTTAATTGAAAACATTTCTGATGTAGTATACATAACCGTCATAATTTGGACAGTCATAGAAACTTACAAGGAGACTCAAACAAACCTATAATCTAAAGGATAAAGGCCAAAATTGAAATTAAAAAATATTTAGGAACTAAATTATATTTATATGGGTTTCAATGATGAAAATAAAATCTTATAGGATCCAAAATATGATAAAACCTGTTGGTATTGGTGAAAAATATGTATTTAGGTGGAGCCAATTTATTTGACTTATGCATAAGAGTTGTGGAGCTAATTTATTTAACTTGTGCATAAGTAGTTGTGGTTGAACCAACCTATTTGATTTATATAGAGGTTGTTGAGCCAATTTATTCGACTTATGCCTAAGTGGTGATAGTTGAGACAATTTATTTGACTTGTGCATAAGTGGTGATAATTAAGTTAATTTATTTGACTTGTACATAAGTGGAGGTGGTTGAGCCAATTTATTTGGCTTGTGTATAAGAGGTTGTTGAGCCAATTTATTTAACTTAAATATGAAGAAAAATAAATTGGTGCATATGGCACGAAAATTAGCAAAGAATTTTCCATTGCAAAAGCTTATAAATACGTTTATTTAGAGATGAAATTTTGTAAAGGACACCAAAATATAACACCATTGTGACACAAAAAATGCTAAGAAAGAGTAGCGGAAGAGAGAAGAGAAAAAATAAGAGTGTGAGAAGAAAAATAAAAGGTTTATTTTTCTTTTTCTCATATTGTAATAATCTCTTAGGTCTAACAGTGGATTTATAGTGTAACTATCATTAAAATAGTAGAAAACACTTGTGAATCTAGAATTAGTATTCTATTGTAGTAGGCTTGGTTTGGTGAGTGGTGAAAATCTATGTAATTGTAACCATTTTTACATAGTAAATATTACCTTTGATAGGCGGTGGACGTAGGCTAGATTTGAGCCGAACCACGTAAATTCTTGTATTGTTACCTAGGACCATCAACCTTCTTGACCAAGCACTAGTAACAGATAATAATTGTTGTGATAGCAACTACAGCAGCTCAATGTACCAGGGTATGTGTCAACTGATAGCAACTCGTTCTATCAGGGAAGGCTGTAACTATTGGCTAGAAGACAAAACCAATCCAAGGGGCAACGTTCATCTTTATCCCCTAGATTTATTAACCATCTCAACACGTTGTTTCTAGTATAATATTCATTCAAATGTAAGATGTATATATATTTACAAATCCCTATATATTGAATGTATGAACGGTAGCGTAAAAAAGGACAAATCATTTTCTTATAATTTAAAATCTTCATTCTTCCAACTTGGTATCAAAGCCAATGGTTGAAACATCATGAGATGTAGTAGGTGACCGAAACAATACACCTCAAAGCATCCTAACCACTCCTGTCATTTTAAACATAAACAATTTTACCTTTATCATATACATTAAACTCATAAATCTTAGAAATCTCAAGTGTCAAGCTAATGCATGATAAATTTCTTGGATGGCACAACCAAACACCCTAGTCTAGTGACCATAAAGGTTGACAGTGAACAGAATGTTATATCTATTCGAAATCTAGAATATGATGTTTGGGTAAAGACTGATCAAGCTCTAATAAACTAGTTACTCTCTTCAATGGCAGAATCCACTTTGGCATTTGTTGTTGAGTGTAGAAACTCTAAAGTATGGATAACCCTTGTAAGACAGTTTAGTAAACACTCTAGAGTCAGAGTCTCGCAATTTTGAGCTCAAATACAGACCATTTCTAAAGGCTTACTCTCAACGCAAGAATATTTAATAAAAATGAAAGGATTATCTGAAGATTTAAAAGCAACAGGAGAATACGTCGCAAATAAGAATCTAATACATTTTATTTTAGGAGGAATTGGCAAAGATTATGATCTTATTGTGGTGAATATGGACTCAAATTTAGAAAGTGTGCCTTTACAGATTGTTTATGCAATGCTTCTTTGTCAAGAAAGCAAAATTAAAAGGGAGCAATCATTATGAAATATTGAAATAAGAAACTATAGACCAGTTATGCTTGCAAGGGGAGACTTAGTAAAAGCAATTACATAAGAAATAAAAGACCAAGAGCTCAAAATCAGTATTGTAAACAAAGTCAGTACACCTATCTCAACAAGTTACAAGCTGACCAAAGAAGATGGTGAGCCATTATCATATCCTAAACTCTATACAAGTGTAATTGAAAGACTGCAATATGTAACACCCACCAGACTAGAGTTAGCATATGCAGTCAAAAAACTAAGTCAGTTCATGTCAAATTCCCTTTAGTCACACAGGATAGCTTGTAAAAGGGTTCTTCGATGCATCAAAGAAACCTCTACACTTAATTTGGAATATAAATGTTCATCCACAGCAACATTATTGCCTATTTTGATTTTGATTGGGGATATGATACAGATGATAGGAGATCCATCGGTGGCTATACCTTGGTGAAAATTTGATCTCATGGAGTTCAAGAAAACAACATGTTATTGCCAAGTCTAGTGCTGAGAT
Source organism: Ailanthus altissimus (assembly GCA_946807835.1). Classification (NCBI taxonomy): domain Eukaryota; kingdom Viridiplantae; phylum Streptophyta; class Magnoliopsida; order Sapindales; family Simaroubaceae; genus Ailanthus; species Ailanthus altissimus. The sequence continues at coordinate 5,847,803 of OX327690.1, read as the reverse complement.
TGAATAGTACAGACCACTAGCATATATTGTAACTGAAATCTTATGGTTGGAATCCGTCCTCAATGAAATAAAGATCTCATTCTCTGCCATAAAATAAGTTGGCTAGATTTCCCATTTGACAAGCTATGCAAAGTTTTGAAATATTACTTTCATTACAGCTCAAAAGGTTACATGATTGTGAACTTTTTTACAGTAATTTATACTTTCACTGTACCGGAATTTGTAAATATATACAATTGTTACATTTGAATGAAAACTACACTAGAAACAACTTGCTGAGATGGTTGCTAAATCTAGGGGATAAAGATGAATGCTGTCCCTTGGATTCATCTTGTCTTCTAGCCAATAGTTACAGCCTTCCCTGGTAGAATGAGTTGTTGTTAGTTGAGACCTACCTTGGTACAGTGAGCTGCTGCAGTTGTTATCACAGCAGCTATTATCTGTTGTTGTTGCTTGGTCAGAAAGGTTGATGGTCCTAGGTGAGAGCTGAACTGGTGCTGGGCTGAGCTGATGCTGGGCTTTTATTCCGGGAATAACTTGTGTTTTCCACTATCTGACTATGACTTTGCAGATGGCTTATCTGCAATGAACCCTTTGCCCTTATAGTATTCGTTATCACCCTTGATAGAAGTTCTATGAACTTCTGGATTGCGTTGCATGAGCTCATCTGGATTCAACACTTTTGCGTCAATTTTCTTTGTGCACGTACGTCTGATTTTAATTTATAAAATTTACATATAAAATCCACACGCAGCACAAAGATTTCAAATGAAAAGCCATATAATAAGTAGTCATCATGTCGTCATTGAATCTAACAACCACTCACTTGAAATCTTCAACTCTATCGTGTCCAAATTGCATGAGCTTGCATGTCCCCACTTCTCTACCAATTGTCATCTACTTCTACGCCTTTTTATATACACTACTCGCTGTAATATGAATCTACAATTCTCTTCGTACTCTTTTCTCCCATTCTAAAATCATAAAATTTGCAAGCTCAAAGTCGCATTGGATTTTAGAATTGATTGCATTTGATGCAAGAATGGTCAACAAAGCTATGCCTTGAAGAACATCCTGAGCTGTTTGGCTATTCTCGCTGTAAACTCTTGATATCCCAACTTAATATGTATATGACATTTGATTTAATATTTGGGATAACAAGGGTTTACAATGAGATGGCCAAAAGCTCAGGTCGTTCGAGGGCATATCTGCATGCGTCTTTAATGCATACATTTGATGAATATTCATATAGGCTTTTTTTCCTCTTCTCATTATTCAGATAGCCTTTGATGACAATTTCATATACACCATTTTGTTGTTGTTGTTGTTTTGTTATTTAATTTTTTTTAAGGGATACACCATTTCGTTTTGAGCATTAAAAATTATTCATTATTCTCTGAGTCACATATTGCTCCTTTGATGACATGATGTCTGTCATAATTGCAATGTGAGATTTTTTTTTCTTAGTGCCTACAAACCTAAATAAAAATAGTGAAATATATTAAATAAAAAAGAACACGTAGTCGAACTATTCATAATTGAAGGTGTTTGAACTATTTTCTTTAGAACATCAAATTAAAAGACTCAAATTAGAAATTTCTCTTCAATTATTTTGTTTTACTTTATGTTTTACTAGAATAAAGAGAAGTTTCTTTTTACATATTATTTTATGATACAATTCTCTAAGTTAATATGAACGTCGAAGTTTCAAGTAATTTTCCACTTTAATAGAACCAATCCTATTTCAACACACCCGCTCTTCTGAAGCATGAGTTCTGAATTTAAATACTGTTCTGAAAAAAATTCACAAGAGAAATGAAATAACTTTGATAAACAAAGTTGACATAAACGGGAAATGAAACCCTACCATCACCAACAAAAATAGTGTGCCCATCAGCAGGTAGAAGACTATTTGCAGCATAGTCAACTATTTTTAGTTGCTTTCTGAAAAGAGAAAAATAGTTGTTTTGAAGGAAAAAGTTGTGATCTGGTTTCAAAGTACACTGCTGATATTTTATTATTCTAAACATTTGAACAAATATTAGTATGCTAAAAACATTATGTAAAAATAGTTTGAACAACTACCACAGTTATTAGGTTAAGGACATATTTGTCTTAGGCGTTTGGCTAAAGATATAATTTATTTTTTGGGTTTTAAAAATTTCAATTTTATTCCAATTTGTTAGAATGTTATGTTTTGACGGTGGAAGGTAAAATTGCAGCTTATCACAAAAATTTAAAGTGAGCTGATAGAGAGATGTAAGTTGTCCACGTGCCAATCATAGATTGGCTATTATTAAAAGTAAAAAATTTGCATCTAGATTTTCTACATGAAACAATCTCTTAGGCTCTTAATCAAAGACTTTATCCTCTCTATCTCCTCCTCCAAATTATGCACTGTGGGGAGAAGCTCCAGTGCATAGTAATTTGTTTTTTAGAGTTTTGGATATATAGAGATAGTGTAGAGAACACTCTGAGGGACATCATGAAGATAGACAAAATCAGAGTGGCTAGAGAAGAGAGACACCATAAACAAAGGTCAGTTATTTTTTCATATCATTTATTTAAAAAACAAATTGTGTTTTATGTAATAATTGATATTAAACTAAAATAGTTTGGCAGAATGTAAGTTATGGAGAGAAAGGCAACAATCAAATTGGAGCAGAGCATCCACCAGGTCAAAAGGTCCATTTGGGGGGTGGTAGCCCCGGAGCTTTGAAGTCATCGAACGGTGACATGGGTGTGGATGGGATGATCAGGGAAGTTAATTAATTTTTTTGTATTTTAATTTTTTTGATGGTTTAATTAATCTGTTTAATTTAAAGTGCTTATTTAATTAACTTTTTAGTATTTTAATTTTCTGATGGTTTAATTATAGTATTTAATTTATAGGGTTCATTTATTTATATTTATTATATACTAGTATATATTTCAAATAACTATTTATTATATGTTAATCGAAATTTTAAATAAAAGGATAAAAAATAATTTTATTACCTCGTAAAAATACACAAACAATTCATGTGCTTACCTACTTTTTACTCTTTAAATAAATATTTTTTTTCCAATGTGTCTTTCATTTTAATTATCAGTTGCAGCTAACTTAATAATTAAAGGCAAAATATTATTGTACAATAAAATAAGTTTTTCTGTCAACAAATTGCAACAATTTAACAAATTTAGACAAAATTGAAATTTCTTAAAACTTGTGGGATACAATTGAGTCTTTGGTTAAACTTCTAAAATAAGGATATACTTAACGTTAGTACTATCTGCTAAAAATAGTGCTATGTAAGAGAATAATGGCATTTTTTTAAAAAGTCATTTTGTATGCTGAACTATAAGGTAAAAAAGCATGCTCTTCGAGCTTTGAGATTTACTATTATTAAATAAGCCCAATAGTTCATGCCATTATGTTTTTTAAGAGAGCACATAATAGTTAACAAAGCCCAAATTTAAATTTAACATGCAAGGTAACTTGCCAATTCATAAATCTTATAAATAGGCATGTAAGTCATGAAGAGGTGGTAACATATTAAATTTTAAATTTTAATTAATTAATTATTGTTATGCACAAAAAATAATTATTCATAAATAGAAGAATCTCACATAAATCTTTTTTCTTTGATTGATGATTCGAAAATAGATTAAGATTTTTGATTTATTTATATTTAATTGGATTCATTATTTAATGAGGATTAAAATTTATGTTCATAATTCAACACAAATTAAGATTTACATGTTACAAATAAACATATACTCTTGGTTTATTATTCATTCATTTAATTCATTGTCCATTCAGTTCATGATTGAGTTAATCCATTATTTATGGAGTTCATTATTCACATTATAGATACACATGCGTTTTCAATTTATTCTTTGGCAATGGGTTCATCACATACAAAATATATTATCCTACTTGTTTTTAAAACACTCCACACATTAACACCATCTTTTTAAAAAACAATACTAACTTGAGTGGTAAAAGAGTGAACTTATAAGAGGAAGGCGCCTTCAAGAGCAAGAAATAATTTTTATGAAATTCCAAATCTTGGAGCTTTTATATTCATAAAATCTATATAAGCCAAAATTTTATGCACTTGTTCTTACTAATTGATTTGCACATAACACATCATCTAAAGGCAGCCACAAGAGGCCTAATTGTTTTTACACTTTCAGAAGCACCCAGTGAGATCCCAATGATCACTGAATGCGCCATAATCCCCATCTCCAATACCTAAACAAAATTCAGTTGCCAAAAAAAAAAAAATCAATCATAATATCATTATATAGAGTACCAAAAACAGGGAAGAATAATTCAGCTTTCTTGAGCTGCAAAATGACAAAATCTATGCAATTCATCAATATCGTACCTGTGACGGCATCGGAAAAGATCAGAAGTGCCGGAACCAGAAGCACTGAATGGGAAAGCAGAGCCATGAGCATGGCCATGAGTGGCATGTGTATGCACATGAACATGACCTTCATGCTCTCCATGCATCTCCTTATCATCCTTAACGGGCAAAGCCTTTCCAAAATGCGATCTATTATAATAACCTGCTGCAAATGTATCAATCATCATCGTTAAAATTGCAGCAAGCATTTCCGCAAACCCTGTGAAGGGAAAATAATGCCATAACTTTTGTAAACAAGGGCTAGTCGAACTCTCGTATGCATCAGGTAATATGTGAACAAAACCGGTGGCAAGAATCACACCGGCAGGCAGTGCCTTGATTATGAAAAAGAGATTGCTTTCAGGGTCAAAAGTTGAGGTGTTTTTATCCCAAGATCGGAAGAGAAACGCCTAAAGCCCCAGCAATCAAACTCGACAGAATTGCAGCGAATTTGTATGTCAAGGTCCTGTTTTTACTACTGCTGCTGTTGTTGGTTAAGAATCATCACATTGGCATTTTGCATAAATTGAGAGAGGGGTTGAAACAAGAAAATACAAGAAAAGAAGAGGCAAAACGGTTCTATTAAGTTTGTTCATACTTAAAATTAACAAGCAAAGAGGAAGAGTGACTGAACTGCCTTATTAGATAGAGTTGATCAGTGACAGCGTTAGTTTTGATCAGTTGTGTATTTATACTATGAGAAAAAGTTAGGCAGAGCAGTGATTCAGAATCTGAAAGAAAAAGTGTGAAATGGCGACATGACAGTACATGGAGTGTGCATGTGTTTGACAAGTGTCTGGTTAGTAAACTAAATGATGACATTATGAGTTAACATGTAGATGTTTATGAAAGTTAGATTTAAAGAGTCACTAACATCTTATAATAACAATGACTTAGTGGACTGTCGCAGTCGACTGTTGGTGCTATTATTCTCATTTTTGCATTTACATATTATGTTTTTCATTTTAAGTGCCGTTACTTTTTGTTTCAATTATTAATTCATGAATTGTATTTAAAAGAATTGAGAATATAATGAATATTTTGGCCATCCCATCGAAGGTTAAAAGCGTGGAAGGCAACTCATAAATGGCTGCCCACAAGGTCGAGATTAAAGCGTAATCATGTGCCAGTTGATGATTCTTATCCTTTCTGCAGATAGAAAACTTAGTTTTCTAGAGAAACAAACAAAAAGTTTAAGCAGAGTAAAAATAAATTAATCTGAAAAACTTTTTCACTTGTTATGTTGATAATGAAAGAAGTACACTATTTATACAAATAGAATTCCTAATCGAATAAGGAAAACAAAAAATATCTTGCAATTTGAATATTTACATTTACATTTCAATGGAACAATAAATAATACTTATAACAACTTATAAAATTTTGATTCCTTTCTTGAGCTGACATTGTTGCTTAGCTGATACCATGATTGAATTCTCTTGATTTTTAACTTGATTGCCACCCCTTCAAGCTCAACTGTTTGTCAATGACATTGAGGTTGTTAACCAGAAAATGAAACTCATTGTAAGGTAGGGCTTTTGTAAAGATGTCTGTAAGTTAAGTTGATCATTTGTTGGTACATATCAGATTTCAAGTTATTGGACAAAAACTTTGTTCTTAACAAAATGTACATCAACCTCAAAATGTTTTGTTCGATTGTGAAAGAGAGAATTTTAAGTTAGGGCTTCTGAACTTTGATTTTCACACTAGATTGTTGGCATGTTATGAACTGTGATGTGTAACTCTGAAAGCAAAGACTGAATCCAACTAATTTCAGCAATTATCTGAGCTAAGTCCTATATTTAGATTCTGTACTTGATCTGAAAACAGTTTTTTGTTTCCTAGAGCTTCAAGAAACTAAATTGCCTACAAATAATACATAATATCCGCCCATTAATTTTCTGTCATCCTCATCACAGGCCAGTTAGCATTTAGAATGCTATTAGGCTGAAGTTATTTTCTAGTGTAAACGATAACCCCTGTTCCTTTGTATTTTGAATATACCTCGGTAATGTTTTGCAGCTTTACCTGTGTAGATCAATATGAGCTAATAGAAATTGACTTTATTTGTTTACTGCAAATGATATTTCTAGTTTAGTTAATGTCAAGTATTGCAAAGCTCATATTACACTTCTATAAAGTGTTGCATCTTTAAAGCTTTTGCCTTTTTCTTTGACCAACGTTACTCCTAAACTCATTAGTGTGGAGCTCCCATTAGTTGCTGACATGTTGGTTTTTTTATATATAGATTAGTAGCATACTTTGTTTGTGAAAAATGTATGCCTTGAGCTGTTCTAATTACTTCAATTCCCAATAAGTAACTTAGATCTCCAAGATCTATAAAAGCAAGCATTTTATTTTGTTGCAATATCTTCATCTGTATATCTTTAGAATTACTCCCTGTAAGTATTATGTCATCTATATATACTAGTATAGACATTTGTCTTTTTTTTGTCTACCTTCACAAACATTGATATATCAGACTTTATGTTACAAAATCCCTATGTAACAAATGCTGACCTGAGTTTGTCATACCAAACCCTCTGGGGCTGTTTTAACCCATACAAAGATTTTTGTAATTTACACAAATGGCTTAATTTATCAGTCACTTTAAACCCTTCAGGTTATTGTATGTAGACTATCTCACTAAGCTCTCAATTTAAAAAAGCATTATTTGCATCAATTTACTTGATCACTTACCTATTTATGACTGTTATACTTAGGATTAGTCTTATAGTACAAGCTTAAACAATTGGGCTAAAAGTTTTAATAAAATCAATGCCTAGGGGTATGATGAAAATCTTGCTTTGCACTTTAAGATGCTTTCATCTAGTTTTCTTTTGATTCTAAACAACTATTTGTTTCCAATCAACTTCTGTTCTTGATACTCCCTATTCATAGCTTTTTTCCATTCTAGTATAGCCAATGCTTTTATTGCTGTTAAAGGTGTATAATCTAATACTTATTCAAATTTTGCTACATAGATCTTACGCTTGAAAATTTCATTTGATCTAGTAAGCATGGGATGCATATTGAAAACTTGTGTATGAATTTTTAAGGCCTTTTTATTTGTGTTCGCCGTTGTATTTAGATAGAGTTATTGATGAGATATTGTGTTTTGAGAGATATGTGTTGTTGATGTTGAAGTGGTGTTTACTGGTACATGTTAGTTTATTGGGGTGTATTAGAATAAGAGTTTTCTTTTTCTAATTCATTAAAAATTGTATTAGGTGAACTTTACCAATTTTTTGAGCCTTTGGGTAACAATGTTTGTATTGTCAAGACATTGTGTCTTGGGAAAATTTGACACAATAAAGGGTTAGTTCTGAGTTGATTTGTGAATTTTGTATGTGTTTGATATCTTTATAGGGCATAAATTAATATCAGACTCAAAAGGAAACTCACTTTTATTGAATATGACATGTTTTAATATATACAATCTTCCTCTTGAACTCATTCATTTATTGCTCTTATGTTGTGCACTATACCCCATAAAAACACATTTTTCTATGTGAAAATGTATTTTGTATGTCTGACATTCTCTCAGGTGAGGACTACAGGCACTTCCAAAGACATTCATGAAAGTATAATCAGGTTTTTGTTTGAACAATTGTTCAAAAGGTGATTTACCATTTAGAACTATGAGTGGCATTCTATTTAATAAGAATGTTGTTGTAACAAAGGCATCCCATCAATATTCAAAAGGCATGCTACTCTGTACAAGAAGGCTTGATAAACACATTAAAATGAATATTTGTTAAGAGATTTAGTCACTATTTAATATCACTAATTTTAACATACTTGTATTTTTAGGCTTGAAATAAAGTGGTCCTTAAATTGTGATTAATGAATGATATTTGCACAAGTTTAGGTAAAATGGACATAACTCTTAATGTAGAAATCAAAATGAATAATTTCTTGAACTTTGAGTAATATGAATAAATCTTACACAAACTTGAAGAACAGTTGAAAAGTCAAATCAAACATTTTATGGGTCAAAATTGGGATACAATAGAATTGGATTACAACTTTCGATCAGCTTTATCCACCTTATTATTTAAACTGTATTTCATAAAATACGTACCCAATCGGTATGATTCTTGATGCTGTGAAATACTGACTTAATTATCAACAATTTTTATGTTGATGGAAAGTCCAAATTAGTCGTTATCATGGACCAAATCGTATTGTAAATTTGTAAAAGGGTTATTGGCTAAAATCTTACCTATCTTTGGTATTTTGTCCATTTCGCATTGGATACTCATCCAAATTGAATGAACCATGTGGTTATGAAAAGAAAAGACAAAATACCACAACTTTCATGTCAGCCAAAATGGCTACATCAATCATTTCCATTATCAACAAGGTGTTGCAATTAGGTGAATGAGTGGTTGGCCTAAATTATTGAAGATTGAAGTTATACTAAACATGTTTCCATTCATTAGATAACATGTAAAGACAATAATTATTTGATATTCAAGTTGATCTTTTACTGCAATATTATCGATCTTAGATAACTTGTATAAATTAACATGGTTTGTGTTAATAATTGCAAAGAATTTAGTCATATTAAATACATGTATTATCAAATGTGTCATATTTTATATATCTTCTGATTGATTGTTTAGGATGTGAAACTTTCAATTGAGTTATAAACATTGAATTAAAGTATAGAATAGATTTACAAAGCACAATTGTGATTCTAAAAGTCTTGCTTACATCATCATAAGACTTTTTCCTTAATTCATATACAATTCTATCTCATCTATATAAACCAATTAGTTAATTTTTTTCTTATTATTATTTTAATATTTTTACTTCAGTAGCTTATTTTGCAAAAAGCTTTCTCGTGGGATCAATACCTCAATTTATATTGTGATAGCTGCATTACATTTTGAGCGTAAATAAAATTTGGCACCATTGCCGGGGAGGCACACTAAGCGAAAACAGGTTGCGTTTATCAATACTAAAGCGGTAACTTGGTTCTACCACCAAACGTATTTTGTTTTTGTATTTTCATTTAATTTTACATGGTTTGTTCTACCGCCTAACTCAATTTATTTTCTTTAGTTAATTTGTTGTATTTTATTTTATTTTGTTCATTTATTAATTTTTCCTTGAGAATTTCCTTCATAAATGTTTTTTAGGATGTATGCATCTACTCAAAGACAAATAAGAAAATTTTATGAAAGAAGTAGAACTAGAATGACAGAACTCGACCCGAGACCCTCTACTATAGATCCCAGCGGCTCTGCCGGGCGCCTCGACGAAAGTTCCTCCGAACCTAACTGAGTATGTTGAGAAATTCCACGAGGCGAACCCCTTTTTAATTCTTGTTACTACTAAGAAGGTCTAGTAATATACATGAAAACGACATCTTAATTTTAAAAACAAACCGACAGAGTTTCCCCTGTTTTTTCGAAAAATCCATAAAAACCTGCAAAGAAATTTCACTTCTAATTCCAACACCTCTCAATACTACTAATTCGAACCTCCGGTCCTTTCCAAATCAAATCCAACACAACTCAAAAATTTCATTTAAATCACAAAATGAGCATACTCATGAAAAGTAAAGATGATCATCAAAATCTCGAAATATTTTCTGGTTGGTTCGAAACATACATACAACTATACATGCCTACTACTACTATACATAAAGTAAAGAGTGTTATTTAGAACATTTACATGTACAAAAATAATCTTCGGATTCGGCCCACTACTCGGCAACAAGAGAATCAGCAGCTTGCGTTCCGAGACCTGCACCTGGGAAAGGGGTTTAAAAACATAAAACATAAAACGAGTGAGCTAAAGGAGCTCAGTGAGTATAAATGAGATTTCAATTATAAGAACATTATACAAAGATAGCAATTTCTAAAGTACATGCAGCAATTATGCTTCTAAAACGGATGTAAAACTGTAAAACGATTTCTAATATCATATGCTAATGAAATCTTGCCCGACGGGTTTTATCTACATCTTTGGAAAAATATATTCAGAATCTGTAGAACATAATAACTGCTGTGTGCATATAAATGCATAAATGCTATCGATAAATCAAAAACTAGTAAAATTCTCGCTCGACCATTTTCTTTCTAAACTGTACCAAAGGTAACCCTAAAGCTCTATACCCACGCAGTGACTCAACTAGCACCGCATACGTGAGTAGGTCACGGGGCACCTCAACTAGCAGCACCCACAGTGACATCTTAAGACATCTCACTGGCTACGCAGTGGAATCCTACATCGCATGCATATAACGAGACAATATCCCGTATACATAGAGCGACTCATATGACTCAACTTCTCGGAGTTAGTGACACACCCCCAAGACCTGCCCATGTGCACGGGATATACCAGCTGGGTCTAATACAATCATCACCACTACAATTTGAGGGTACTAATGGCCTTTAAAACAAATGCAGAATTTTAAAACTGTTTAGCAAATCGATCATGTAAATGCATGTCTATGAATATATCAAGATCATAAATCATGTTTATGCATCGAAAGCTCATAAAACATACATAGTCATTGTGCGAAAACATAATAACCGAAAAGTAAAAGAAATGGCAGATTTTCACTCACAACCGCTCCGCGCTCAATTTCGCTCCAGATTTCTGCTCCCGTTAACGCTCTCGGTTATCTTCACCTACGCGCCATAAATGACATTTAGAACTAAATCGAATACTAGAATCTCATTTAACTACTAAATGCTCTAATCGGCATACAAAGTCCGGATGTAAACTACTTTTCGATTTTAGTTACGGAGCCATAATCGAAACTAACTCACCATCCGGCGCCCTGAAAATTATTGAATACCTTATAACTTGGTTGGACATAATTGCCCTTCACCTTTCCAACATGGACAATTATGTCCCATTTTCTTAATTTTTTGTTTTTCCATCAACCATATACATTCAATTCACAATATACACAATTTACACACAACAATTCAATTAAAACACCACTCAATTCCTAACTTCCCTAAAGTGGCAGAATTTCACCCTAGGTTCCAACACATTCCTTTTCTCAATTTCTTGTTCCAATTACAACAAAATCATGCCAATTTCATTCTAAAGCCCTAATTACAACCAATTGAAATCTCTACAACAAAATCACCAAAACCCTAATTGAGAACCTTGCCAATTTCTTCAAATTGATGACTCCTTCAAGCTCCACACTAGAATTCAACTCAATCTAAGCCAAGAATACACATAAGAACATCAATTAAAATATTCTTGAAATCTCACTTATCAAACTCATAAAAGATGCTTTTCTTACCTCTTTTTCTTGCATTTCCACTAATAGAGACTTCAATTGAGCTTAGGGATTGGTTTGTAACCTTAATTTGGCTTGATTACACATGAAAAATCTTGAAAACAAACTTGAATAGAGACTTCAAGTGTTGGTTTTGATCTCTCTTCAAATTTTTACACACTTCTAACATATATATAATGCTCCCTCAATTTACCATTTTGCCCTTCAACTTACTTAAAACTTTTAATTTGCCATTAGTTAAAAACTAATTATGTAATTAGTTCATTTGTAACTATCTAGTTAGAATAGTCCAAAGAACTAACTAGAACTTTCAACTTGGCAATCCATGAGATTTCTTCTAATTGGTCCATTCTCTAATATATGGATTATGTTTCTCAACAAAGGCTTGTTCCATTCATAACCCTTAAATGGAAATTCATGTAGTAAATTAGGATTTCCTTTTCTAAGCCAATAGAGAAAAATTTTAAAAATATTCTCGGGTCATCCGGCGCACCGATCGAGTGTGAAATTACCAAATTAGGTCTAATATCTCTCACGTGCACTATAAAGGGAATATTTCTAATAGGGTTAAAATTGAGTAACCCTACGGTATCTTATTTGCTCTATACCGAAATCTAGGCGCCAATACTACTAATAAGGATTGGATATTACATAGAACCACCACCACAATTTGCAAAGGAAGAAAATTCACCATCTAGTTCATCTTGTAATTCTAACACAATGAGCCAACACGAGGATAATCTCGTTAGGACTCTAAAATGATTACTTGTATCCTACTCGCACAACCACCCCATCATGCATTATATTTTCACTAATACACCATATTTGGATTTTAAACCTGGAATGATACAACTTCTGCCAACTTTTCATGGTCTAAATAGTGAAAATTCTTATGTGCATGTTAGGGAATTTGTGCATGTTAAGGAATTTGAAGAGGTAGTGGCCATCTTCCATGTCTAACCCAAAGCCATAGACACTATTAGGTTTAAATTTTTTTTTCTCTTTAAGACAAAGTAAAGAGTTGGTTATACTCTTTGAGGTCACGGTTTATAGGAATTTGGGCAGAAATGACCTAAGCATTTTTCAATAAATACTTTTCACAACACAAAACTAATGGCTTGGAAAGACAAATTGCTTTCTTCTCTCAAAAAGACAGTGAAACCTTATATCAAGCTTTGGAAAAGTTTAAAGAGTTGCTAAATCTGTGCCCTCACCATCGGTATGAAAATCAAGGCTTAGTTAGCTATTTTTATGAAGGACTCACAATTAGAGAGCACCAATTTATTGAGATGATGTATAATGGAGAGTTCCTTCACAAAGATCTTGAGGAAGCCATAAAATTCCTTAATAATTTAGCCAAAAAAACTTATACATGGACTAGACCTAGTGCTACTGAAAGCACAAATAGGTCACGACCTAGTAAAGTTCTTCATTTTAGGGAAGAGGAGAACCTTAAAACCCAATTAGAGGTTTTAACTAGGGAATGATAGGCCTTGAAAACTAAAGATAGAAGAGTAACCTACACAGTTGCTATGGTTGAGTCATATGATGTTTGTTTTTTCTGTAGAGGATTTGAACATTTAGCTCATGATTGTTCCACTTATACTGAGATAAGAGTGATATATAAGGAACAATGTAATACCTTAGGGATATACAAGAAGCCTTATTCACCCTACTTTGAAACCTATAATCCTATCTAGAAAAATCACCCAAACTTTAGTTGGAAATCTGACCAACAAGCCAATAACCTTTGGAAGCAAGAACAACAAGTACCCAAGTCTTATGGTGCACCTCAATATAATGCACGACCAACTAGGAGTCATTTAGAGGTCACATTACAAGCATTTATGGAGGTATAAAGTAAGACTAATAAAAAATTTGAAATAGTTCTTGCACATATGGTAGAAAATAAAGAAATTGAGTATCAAATCACTAAGCTGACCAGTGCCTTAATTGTACAAGAGCGAGGTAAGTTTCAATCTCAACCTCAATCCAATCTAAAAGGACAATTCACGGCATAAGCTTTTACTTTTTATAAACAAAATCTCAAAGAAGTCAATGCCATTACGACTAGAAGTGGTAAGATTGTAAGTGAGCCTACGTCTCTAACTAACACATTCATGAGTAGTAAAGACGCCTACCTTGAAAAGGAGGTCACATTTAAAAAAAAGCCCAAAAATACGTTTTCAATCCCAGTCTCTTTTTCCCAAGCTCTTTGACCTATTGAAAAAAATTTAGAAATTCAAGGTGAGATTTTAAAACATTGGAAACAAGTTAAGAGTAGTCTTTCCTTATTGCATTTGATTAAACAAGTTTCAAATTATGCCAAAGTCATCAAGGATCTATGCATTATCAAAAGAAAATACTATTTAAAGAAAACTGCATTTTTGGCAGAACAGGTAAGTGCAGTGATTGAACAAAAGACTCCACCTAAGTATAAAGATCCAGGATGTTCTATAATCTCCTACCAAATTAGGACATATGAGTTTGGTTAAGCTTTGTTGGATTTAGGAGCAAGAGTAAATTTAATGCGTTATTTTATTTACTTACAATTAGGATTTGGTGAGATTAAAACTACATTTGTAGTCTTACAATTAGTTGACCGATCAATCAAGAAACCATGAGGAATAGTAGAAGATTTTTTTGTTACAAATTGAAAACGTTTACTACTTGTTGACTTTTTTTGTTTTAGATACTCATTTGGTGGTTAACATGGAATCTAAAATCCCTCTTATTTTAGGGAGACCTTTTCTTGCTACTACTAACGTTTTTATTAATTGTAAAAATGGTCTAATAAAATTAAAATCATATATTACTTGATACGATAGTATGCGCTTGTGCTTAGCTAGTATTGCATCAATCAGTGAGAACCTAACTATTTTATCAAATATGTAAGTAACAAAGGGTTCTATTTTATATTCTCCTCCTCATATCAACCAAATATCATAGCTGTCCTTTAAATATAAACTTTATCACAAATACCCTCTCATCACATAATCAACCATTGTAGTCCATAACCAAAGTTACCCAACAATGGTAACACACCCCATAAATTCCTATTTGGCCTTTCTGAAACCAAGTGGTTATGGTTGTAGAACAATATTTAGAGTACTATTTAGACGATTGCTATTCATATAAATACTATTCACATATACGGTACCGTTATTCTCACAATATCAATGGCTAAAATTACTATAAGTGCTATCAGAGCTATCAATTTCTATCAATGGTATTAGAGTCTAGTCGATTATAGTTGGGCACCAAAAAGATGTGGATTTATTAGAACCTAGTTCAATTATAGCTGGGCGTCACAAGTTGTGGGGTGATATTATTTTCAAGAATTATTAGAGCTATTTTGACAAAGAAAGCTTGGAGTATATTGGAGGAAGATTTCTAAGGAATGCTAAGGTATACACAATCAAACTTTAATCTTTAGCAAGAGATTAAAAAAGTTTCAAGGAGAGTAGAAGTCTAGTGAAAATACAAAAGGAGGAGGAAGAAAATCCTTATGAGAATTAAAAAATAATGTTGGTAAAAAAAGCAAGCCATAACGTCCAAACTAAAAATGTTTGGACATTAAGAGAAAATTTAATAAAGAGGAGGAGTTCTCCTCTATCTGGCAAGCAGTGATAAAAGAAAAGAAAACATCACAACACAAGTGCTGGCAAAAAAAACTACAAGGCAACAAGTCCTGACAAATAAAAAGAAAACATCACAACGCAGGTAATGAAAAATAAGACTACAAGGCAACAAACCGTGACAAAAAAAAGAAAAGAAAACATCACAATAGAAGTGATGGAAAAGAAGCTAGCCTAAAAGGCAAGAAACCATCCAATAAGTAATTTGGCCACAAAAAGAAATTTGAAGCTAAAATCTCCAACAAGATTTCTATAGAAAAAAGAAATGTGAAGCCAAAACATCCAACAAGGATTCTTCAAGAAAAAAAAGCATACAAGTCATTTTCAAGAAAAAGAAGCATGTAAGTCATATATGTAAATAAGATTTATATATTCACAAATAAATGAATTCAAGCATGTTTGTTAGCAAAGATTTACATAGATGTTGTAAGGTAAACTTTTAGTAAATCATGTTACAAGTTTAATGTTAATGTTGAACACATAAAGGCTTATTGTCAATCCTGCCTAACACCAACTCAGCCCAGCACTAATCAATTCTCATCTAAGACCATTTATCTTTTAGACCAAGTAATAGTAACTTATAATAGTTGTTATAATAACATTTGTTATAGCTCATTGTACCAGGGTAGGTCTCAATTGATAGCAACACATTCTACCAGGGTAGGTCTCAATTGATAGCAACACATTCTACGAGGGAAGGTTAGAAGACAAGATGAATTCAAGGGAAAATATTGATCATTATCTCGTAGATTTATTAACCATTTCAGTAGCTTGTTTCTAGTATAATATTCATTCAAATGTAACTAGTGCATATATTTACAAGTCTTTGTTTTGTGAATTTATGAATGACAAAGTAAAAAAGACAATTCATTTTCTTATGATTTAAAGTATTCATTTTTCCAACTAGGTATCAGAACTAATGGCTTAAACATCACAAGGTGCAGCAAGTGACCAAAACACTACACTTTAAAACATTTTAACTACTATTGTCAATTCAAACATAAACACTTTCACCTTTATCACACACATTAAACTCACAAATCTAAATTACCCACTATGAAAATCTCAAGTCATTGCAAGTGTTTGAGTTAATGGGGTGATAATTTTATTAGATGGCATAAACAAATGCCCCAATCTAGTGACATAAAGACTGATAATGAACAAAGTGTTATATCTATTCCAAATTCAAAATATGATATTTAGGTAAAGGTTGATTAAGCTCTAATGAGTTGGTTACTCTCTTCAATGAAGGAATCTACTTTAATATCTATTGTTAAGTACGCAAACTCTAAAGTCTAAACAGCCATTGCAAGATAATTTGGTACATGCTTTAAAGTTAAGTGTCTCAACTTCGAGCTCAAATATAGACCATGTTTAAAGGCCCACTCTCAAAGCAACAATATTTCTTTAAAATGAAAGAATTAGCTAAAAATTTAAGAGCACCAGGAGAATACATCATAAATGACAATCTAATAATTCTTATTTTTAGAGGAATAAGCAAAGATTATCTCTTATTGTAGTGAATATGAGAATACATCACAAATTATGTATTATGTATGCAATGCTTCTTTATCAAGAAAGCATAATTAAAAGGAATCAATCATGTCGAAATATTGAAATAAGAAACTATAAAGCCACTATGCTTATAGTGGTGGACTCAATAGAATGAATTACGCATGAAATGAAATGACAAGAGAACAAAATAGTATTATAAAGAAAGTCAACGCACTTCTCGCAACAAGTTACAAGTTGACCAAAGAATATGGTATGGTAGCCATTATCATATCCTAAACTCCATAAAAGTGTAATTGAAGGAGTATGATATGCTATCAGAGTTAGCATATACAATCAATAAACTATGTTAATTCATGGTAAATCCCTTACAATGACATTTGATAGCTTGCAAAATGGTCCTCAGATAGATTAAAGAAATATTTAATCTTGGTTTGGAATACAAATGTTTATCCTACAATGACATTACTGCCTATTCTGATTCAAATAGGAGATAAAATACAAATGATAGGAGATCTGTCAATGGCTATGTAGTCTACCATGGTAAAAATTTGGTCTCATAGAGTTTAAAAAAAATAACGTGTTATTGGAAGGTCTAATGCTGAGGCTTAATACAGAAAACTAACATATACAGTAGTTGAAATCTCATGGTTAGAATCCCTCCTCAATGAACTAAAGAACTTATCCCTTGCCATACAACCATTTGTAGTGAAAATTCTAAGTGCAGTTGCCATAGCAGCTAAACTAGTTTCCATACTATAAGAAACACATAAAAGTTAACCTCATTTTTCTTTAAGACAAAGTCACACCTGAAAATTTTCAAGTCAAGTTCATTCTAATAGGTGACCAAATTGCTAACATCCTTATTAAACCCTTCTTTTATTACCAGTTTAATTTCTTGCGTGCCAACCTCAGAGTGTGGCCAAGGCCTCTGAGCTCCACACCCTGAGCTTATAGTGGAGTGTTTAAGGAACTCATAAAAGCATACTATTAATCGAGGCAAACACTAACTTAACCCAGCATCAACTCCGCCTACCACTAGTTTTTGTAGCATGCCAATGCTTTCTCTCAACTTTTTCATTTTGATGGTCTGTGTAAGGATATGAATATTTTAGTGCAATTCCTTCTTGTTATAAGTAAGGTTCAAAACTTCTGAATTCCCCTCACATGTCACATTAAAAAGCTTTGATTTTTCTTTCTAAATATTTCTCAGTTTGACTCTTAAAAGTGATAAGGACTTTAAATGCTTATGATTTTGTAATCAATGGGTATATCTAGGTGAACCTTGTTCTACCATCAACAAGTGCTATATATTATTTAAAAACTTGGTTGGAAGGAAGTGGTGCAGGTCTTTAGATGTCATAATGTATTAAGTTAAGAGGGTTTTGTGCTTCGTTATCTAATTTTCCATAACTAAGTTGGCTAATTTTCCACATTTGACAAGCAATGCAAAATTTTGACACATGGCTTCCATTAAACCTCAAAAAGTTACATGATTGTACATTTTTCTTAAGAGCTAATACATTAGGATGCCTAACCTTCTATGCCATAAACGTAATGTTTCCTTGACTTTAGGACTGCTTTCTTTTGACTCAAGAAAAAATGAAGAAAAAGATAACATTGACTAATGACCTCACTCAGACTTATGAATTTGGAATAGTGAATTTGATAGTATTTATTTGTGAGTGGTGAAGGTTGAATGTACAGTTGATAAAGAAGTCATTTAGCCACTCCTTGAAGCAGCACTCTTCCTTACATTTTGTCCTTGACAAGGCACAATGTTTTTTAAAATACTATGTCAACAATGTTATCATGAACAAGTCTTGAAATACCGACGAGGTTTCTGATGATTTCAGATACAATAAGAATATTGTTTAAGTGAATTGTTTCAGTTTTTTGCAGGTTTGATGGGATCAGTTTGGGAGTTTAAGGGTGAAATAGGATTGTCATGTGCATTGTCTTCAGGATTTGCATATTTGTATTCCTACTTGATGAAGGAAGCTGGTTATTTGAGGGATTTGTGATGCATGATATTGTCTAAAACTGATTGAGAAGTGTTATATTGTCATTATTTGTTTGGAGCACTAACTTTTGGAAATTATTGTCACTTCGAAAGGGAAAGAGTCTTCATTAAACCTCATATATCTAGCTATGTATATTTTTTATTGAGTAATGCAGGCAAAGAAGCTAAATTATAAGAAAATAATTTATCTTTTTTACTGTCATTCATACATTCACTATACCAGGTTTTGTAAATATTTGTACTTGTTACATTGGAATGAATACTACACTAGAAACAACCTGCTGAGAAGGTTACTAAATATAGGGATAAAGTTGAATGTTGTCCCTTGGATTCATCTTGTCTTCTAGCTAATAGTTACAGCCTTCCCTGGTAGAATGAGTTGTAAGTTGAGACCTACCTGGAACAGTGATCTGCAGCAGTTGTTATCACAGCAGCTATTGTCTGCTTTGGTTGCTTGGTCAGGAAGGTTGATGGTCCTAGGTGAGAGCTGAACTGGTGCTGGGCTTTTATTCCGGGAATAACTTGTGGTTTGCACAATCTGACTATGACTTTCAAGATGGCTTATCTGCAATGAACCCTTTGCCTTTATTTTATTCGTTATCGCCATAACTAGAAGTTTGAAGAACTTCTTGATTGCATTGCACGAGCTCATCTGGTTTCAACTTTTTTGTGTCAATTTTCATTGTCCACGTGCGTCTGATTTTAATTTCTAAATTTACATATAAAATCAACACGCAGCACAACCACTCACTTGAAATCTTCAACTCCATCATGTCCAAATTGCTTGAGCTTACATGTCCTCACTTCTCTACTAATTGTCATCTACTTCTGCGCCTATATATATACACTACTCGCAGCAATATGAACCTACAATTCACTTCCTACTCTTTTTTCCCATTCTAAAATAAAAAAATTTGAAATCTAAAAGTAGAATCGGATTTTAGAATTGATTGCATTTGATGCGAGAAGCGTCGACAAAGCTATGTAATCACAAAGATCCGAACTGAGCTTAATGAAGCAGAGAGTTGAATATGCCTTGAAGAACATCCTGAACTGTTTGGCTATTCTCGCTGTAAACTTTTGATATCCCAACTTAATATATATATATATATAACATTCGATTTGATATTTGGGATATCAAGGGTTTACAATGAGATGGCCAACTGCTCAGGTCGTTTGAGGGCATATGTGCATGTGTCTTTAAAGCATACATTTGATGAATATTCATATAGCCTTTTTTTCTCTCTCTTCTCATTAATTCATTTTCCCACATTTAAGTTTAGTTGTAAGAATAGAATATTTTTATGACAATTTCATATAAACCATTTTGTTTTGAGCATTTAAAATTATTCATTTAAAATGAAATGAGTTCGGTCATAATTGAAATGTCAAAATAAAAAAATTCTTAGTGCCTAGAAACCTTATTAAAATAATGAAATTTATTAAATAAAAAACTCCTAAACACGTATTCGAACTTTTCATAATTGATGGTGTATGAACTATTTTCTTTAGAACATCAAACTAAAAGACAAATTAGAATTTACTCAATTATTTATATTGTTTTATTTTGTTTTTTTTACTAGAATAAAAGGACCTTTCTTTTTACCGTATTCTATTTTATGATAGAAGGAATTGCAATTTGTCCACGTGCCAATTAGCTATTAAGAAAAAAAAAATTGTTTCTTCATCTCTACTATGAAACACTCTCTTAGGCTCCTCATCAAAGATTTCATTCTCTCCATCTCCTCCGCCAAATTTTGCACCATGCGGATACGGTCCAAGGTTACACTGAAGCTTGTACGATTCATATTTGTCAATTTGGTATTTGATAAATTTTGGAAAGCGGCTTTAAAATAAAAGTCATTTGTATTTTAGGGTTCTCACTATTTATGAGTTTAGTGTTGAAGTAATATTTTGATTGAATTATTTTGAATACATATATGGATTACATACGTGTATTTATGAATTAGGTAATTAGTAAAATTTGAAGAGTCTATTTGAAATGAAAATAATTGTTTTTTTTAGGTTATCTAGAGAGAAAACTTTGTAGAAAATGCTCTGAAGGTCATCTAGAAAATTGACAAATCAAAGTGATCAGGGAGGAGGGCCACCATAATCAGAGGTTAGTTTTTTTTTCATATCATTTATTCGGAAAATATTGGGTTTTGTATAACAACTAGTATTCAATTAAAACATTATGACAGAATGTAAGGTAAGAAAGATAGAGAGAGAGAGAGGCAGCAATCAAATTGGAGCAGGGCATCCAACTGGTCAAAGCCCCATCGAGAGGAGGGGGCCGTTGTGGCGTTGAAGCTATTGAACGGGGACGTGGACATGGGCGTGGACGGAATGATTAGGGTGCTTAAAGCTTGTATTGGCCCTAACACATGTGATGAATTTAAACTAATAAAATGTTTTGGCTTTTTAATCTTCTGTTGTTAGTGTATTTTATTATTTTTTTAGAATTTTAATTTTTTGATGGTTTAGTTACGGTATTTAATTTATAGTCTTCATTTATTTATGTCTATTTATTATATATTGATAGATATTTTAAATAAATATTTATTATATATTAATAAAACTTTTAAATAAAATGGTAAAAAAGTAATTCACTATCATATCAAGATACACTAACAGTTCATGTGCTTATATGTTTTTTAATCTTTAAATAAATATATTGTTTTACCAATGTGACTTGTTATTTTAATCATCACGTACAATTAACTAAACAATCAAAGGTAAAATTGAGTCTTTGATTAAACTCTTGAGATATGAATATCCTTAATCCATAGTTATTCAATGGGAATTTTCAGTTTCTTTATTTGAGGGTTCACAATTTATCACCTAGAGAAAAGTGATTGAAGATTGCCACAAACCATTTCTCATGACCAAAAAGTGTTAGAACAGATGGCAAAATCATACGGAAATACTAAAACAATCATCCATTGAAATTTGCCATCCTTCCACAACTATGGATGATCAAAATTGAAATGTCAAGGCTTACACATCATAATGTTAAGAAGGGAAAAATTTGACTCATATTCATCACATCTAAAATACGCTCTTATTATACATTTTATAAATATATAATTGTTAAAGCGGAACCCAAACAAATAATACAGTAATCAAGTAATTACGAAAACAATCAAGAGAAGGAAGTAAGAGAAAGCATAAAGAATTTACTTGGTTTATTAATTTGGCTACATCCAAAATAGATATAGACCTCACTTATTTTATTAATGAATTACAAGAGAATCTGAAAAAAAAAGTATTTATTAAGAAAGAACTCAATTATCACAAAAAATAAAACTCACTCTATTGCATTCACAAAGAACATACAATTGATCTTATTTGTAATCTAGGCATTTTCTCTCTTGTGTTTGTGTTATAGTTATTATGATATATTTACAAGACAGTAGAAAGTCTTAATATAAGCTTTGGATGACCTACGAAAACCCTAAAATTAGTGAGAATCAAATTAGGGCGTCCTAGAACACTTAGGATGCACATTAGGGGTGAACCCCACATTGGCACTGCGACGCCACACTTTCCCATTTGGGTGCCATGGCCTAGACCACTTGGTGCTGCAGCACCACTTGCCTAAGGGCCGGAGCCACAGCCTCATCTTCTTGGCGTTGCTGCACTACTTTGTATTGTGGCATTGCCTCTCTTCTATGCCTTTTTTGCGTCCGTTTCGCTTTCTCGCATTCCCTACTTACTTGGCCTAATTTAAAAATTATTTTTCGATGATTTTTAATCACCAGTCTCACAAATTCCCTCATTAATTTAAAATCATCCATGAAGTATTCAAGATGTTTCATCTCCATATCTTCAGTCACTCTCATATAGTAGTGACTCAAGTAAAATCCTTGCATAGGACGAACATAATCAAAGGTAGTTGCTTATTCAATATATCAACAGAATTTTCAAATGAAGCAATCTTCGTTAGATTGATCTCACCACTTTGGATAATCTCTCAAGTGTAATAAAACCATAAATTAATGTGTTTAAACTTTTCGTGAAACACTTTATGCGTGCTTATGTGTATGGCACTGTAGCTATCACAATACATACTAGCGTTGATGTCTTTAGTAGCCATTACCTCAATCCAATCCTTTTTAACCACACAGCCTCCATAATAGCTTTTAACATCCATGTACTCTGTCTTTATGGTAGCTAGTGCCATCACATGCTGTAGAACTAATTCCTAACACACATTACACCCAAATACTGTGAATACGTAACTCATCAATGATCTTCTCTTATCCAGATCTCTGCATAATTTAAGTAAATGTATTCTCTTATTATTTCACTCAAATTTTGTAGCCCTTTTATACATTAATCCATAATGCGACGTCCCTTAGAGATATCTCAAAATCTACTTCACTGCAAGTTAGTGATCCTTACCCAGATTTGCTATATATCTATTCATCACACTTACAGCCTGTGTTGTATTCGATCTCGTGCAAACTATCATGACATAATGCTGCCTACAAGGATTGAATACGATACTTTATTTATCTGCAGTTTCTCATTTTTTGATGCCGGCGACTGTGCTATTTAAAGTTTGAAATACATTGCCAAAGGAGATGAGATATCTTTGGTATTGGACATACCAAATTTCTCTAAGATCTTGAGTAAATATAGCTGTTGTGATAAGAAGATAACATCTATTCTTTCCTTCACAATGTTCATGCCAATATCCTATTTACTTCTCATAAATCCTTTATCTCAAACTCATCAATCCTCTACATCTTTAATTTCTATATTTCTATATGCAATCAACATGTCATCCACATACAGAAGTAAATACATCATCCTACTACTAAAGCTCTTAAAGTACACGCATTTGTCATACTTGCTCTAACTAAAAACATAAGTCATCACAAACTTATGGAATCTTTTATACCACTGTCTAGGTGATTGCTTCAATATATATAATGGCTTCTTCAGTAAAAAAGCATGCTTCTCTTTCCCGGCTTTATAAACCCTTGCGATTATGCCATGTAAATCTGTTCTTCAAGCTCTCAATATATGAAATCTGTCTTTACATCCATTTGCTCTAGATGTTAATCAAGGTTTACATACATGGCTAATAGAATCCTAATAGATGTGTGCTTAATGATTGGATAGAAAATCTCATGAAAGTTTACCCTGTCATTTGGTGTAAAACCTTATGCAACTAGTCTAACCTTGAATAATGTAGGCTCTATTCCCGGTATCCCTTCCTTAACCTTACACACCCACTTACACCAACTAGTTTTTTTTTAGTTCTTTCTACCAATACCCATGTATTATTCTTCTTAAGAGAACTAATCTATTCTTCCATGGCCTGCTGGCATTTATCACTATTCTCACTCTTCATAACCTTACCATATGTCCTAAGCTCATCATACTTAAGAGTGTAAAAAGATTTAAAAGCATGAGCAACAAAATCTGCTTGTGTATACTTGATTAGTATATTAATCATTCTCTGGTTAGTTAGTACTCATCAAGTTTCATCTCAAGAGTCCTAATCTTTCTTTAAGTGGACTTGGAGGAACTCGATGGTGTTCTTAACTTATCATCAAGGATCTTCTTATCAAAGTACTAATGGGGGAATGGTAGATCTATACTCAAGCTCTGCTTTAACATCAATTAATTAGAGTGCTAAATTTTTCTTGGGCATAAGTTATTCTTTTTCATCTTCCTAGGAGTTTTTCATCATCGTCGTCTCATCGAACATCACATCGCACCTTATGATACTCATTCATGGTGTCAAATCTTTACACCACACTTTATATCCTTTCACTCAATTAGAATACCCTAAAAATATCTCCATCATAGCTCTAGGTTCCATTTTTTCTCTTTTACATGAATAAAAGCTAGGTAACTAAATATTCTAAGGTGATCATACTTGGGAGGGTTACCAAACATTTTCTCTTCTGGGATTTTGAAGTGTGTGCGTTAATTAAACCTATGGTGTATTTATGTAGGTATTGTATTTATCATTTAAAACATGCATTTCTAACGTATTTTATACATTATAGAACGTAGTGGAAGTATTAAAAATCTAATTTTCTAATGATAAACATAATAAGTTCTACATATATTTCATAAATGTAAATTTCAAAGGGATTGAGAATTTATTACATTAGCAAGCATTTGGATTTTCGTCGAACTGAAGCACTGCAATATAGAACTCATTTACAATTTTAGTTCCCCAACACGGTGGGCTTGGGAAGTCTAGAATGGTAGCTATTCCAGTAAAGTATTTAACTCTTAAGTTCTTGGTTCTAGTTTTTAGTTTGGTTGGTCAAGATAAAGATAAATGTAAGAAGTGATTTTGTGCTCTCAAATCTTGAAAGAGTTCCTAACAAAACAAAAGCACTTTACTTTTCTCTCTCTTGCCCTTCATTTAACTGAGTGATGCCATTCATTATCCCCAAATGGTATGGCTCTTACTTGTTGAAACATTTGCTTACAATAAACAAATGCAACAAAAAAGGCATGCATCTCGAGAATGGAAATGAATGTGGTCGAAATGTAGCCAAAGGGATGAAACATTTTCATATTTTTACAAGTTTTAGGGTCCCACCAAGCATGGGATAAGTTATGCTTATTTCTTGTTTATAATTGTTTACACTAAATAATTAAAACAAAAAACATGTGTGTATATGTGCATTTAGTCTCTACTAAATACCTGTACGCTATACGAACTTTCGATAAGCCCATGGTTAGCTAAGAACAATCATCTAGACCATCTAAGTATAATATACACTAGTCTATTAAAAAAGGTTCCACTGATAGACCTACATCGGCGAATAAGACCAAGAATATATAATTTGAGAATAGACTTGCATATTAACATTTTTCAGCATCTATTGCAACTCCTTACAACTATGTTTTTATTGATGTACTCTCGGGTCTATATCCTGTTACAGATAAGGTCCTAACTCTTAGATTTTGTTGACTTTTATAACCTACTAACTCTTAGAAGTGCTAACTGCTAACAATTTTAATTCTCAAAATTGCTAACCTTTAGTGCTGGTCTAAATTCCTTTAGGCTAGATATGAACTCCTTCAGATCATACAATATCTGTAACGTAATAAGCACTATACCATTTAATTAATAAAATTAGCAATTTAATAAAACATACTATGTAAATATTATTAAAATAAAATATTCATACATTAATGGGATGACACGTAAGTATAAACCCTAACAAACTCTTACTTGCTCGAGTGGTATCTAATACCTATAGACTCCACGTGTTTCTCAAACACCTTTGGAGTTAAGGCCTTAGTCAATAGGTCCGCTATATTATTTACAGAGTTAACTCTATAAATTATTACATCCCTCATAGCCAAGTTCTCTCTAAATAGTTCTTGTATAATTCTTCAAAAAATTCTTCATAGTTTAGTGGGAGATACAACGTAGAAGATTTGCTAGTGTTAACAGTAAACATCTATGAAAATTTGCAATTGAGGTATTTTTCTTATACCATTTTTTTACTAAATGAAAATATACATAAAAATTTTTAAAATCATTCCTGCGATTGATATCAAAGCTAAGTTCATGTCTATTTTTATTTAGCAATTGTGAATTTTATTTTGTTTTCTTGATGAGTAGGCATATTTTAATAGTTTTTATTTATTTATAGGATGAATGGTTATAAATTTTGTATGAACTGATGGTGTTGGTCATTAATTATATGGCCTTTTGGATTTAAAATTGATTAAATCAATTTTTTTGTAAGCCATAAAGAGCATAAGAATTTTGTATTTATTATTTTTGTAATTAAAACAAAAATTGAAATATAGAAGCACAAAGGAAGAAGATTGTACGACATTATCACACGGAGAAGAAAAGTGGCATTTTTTTGTCAAAACCATAACAGACAAAAAAGTATTTTTTGTCAAATAGGAAACGAACAAAAAATTGTTTTTTTTTTGTCAAATCCCTAAAAAAAAAGAAATCTAATGATAAACAGTGCAAGAATAAAATAAAATAAAAAAAGAAAAAGGTATAGATAATTAAGACCAAAATAAACAATAGTTAATTAATGTAGAAGTTATAAGATAACTTGAAAATATTAATTAATTGAGATTGTCTTAGTCAAATTTGAAATTGATTTGACTTACCCTACAGTGGCAGATCAATTTTGATAAATTGGATTATCGTGGTATATAATTTTTTCTAGAGTTTTTACCTTTATTATTTTGCATTATGCATCATGTTTGAAATGTTATACATAATTGTGATAATATTTGAGTATGAATGATTTAGTTCCTTTATTTATTATTTTAATTTATTAAATCTAAACTAAATAGCAAAATCTTATGAAATGAAAAAGTACAATGAACATCGTACTTGTTTATAAGAACTAAAAGTTTGTCCTTACTAAACATTGCCCTCAAATGGCCACTCTTAATGCTTGACAAGAAGCTAAGGAGTAATATGATCGTTGGCTTAATGCTAATAAAAAAGCCTATTGCTACCTGTTAGCAGGCATGTCTGAAGTGCTTAGGAGTAAGTGTGAGAAGATGAAAATCGCAAAACAAAATGTGGGATTCACTTCAAAAATATTTGAGCAACCTTTTAAGAAATTTCGGCATGATGTGGTGAAAGCTGTTATTAATGCCGAGATGAAAGATGAAGGAAATGGCTTGTTTGAAGATAAACCTAAAAGCCAAAAGAAGAATCATAATAAGAAGAACAATAAGAGCAACAAGGGAAAGACAAAAGAAAATGTTTACACTATAATAAAAAAGACTACTGGAAGAGGAATTGCACCCTCTATCTAGAAATTTCTCAAAAGGAAAAGAAAAGTAAATATAATTTACTTGTACTTGAAGCGTGTTTAGTGGAAGATAATGAATACCCTTGGCTAGTTGACTCCAAGGCCACTAATCATGTTTGTTCTTCTTTACAGATGATTGTTTCTTCACGGACATTGGCAGATGACGAGTTTACGATGCGAGTGGGTATCGGGGCCGTTGTCTCAGCTAAAGAAGTGGGAGTAGTTAGGTTTAAATTTAGCAATCATTTTTTAATTTTGCAAGACCTATATTATATTCCTGATTTTAGATGAAATTTGATTTCTGTCTCTAAATGTTTAAAACATTACTATTCTATTTCTTTTAACAATAATTCATTTTTTATTTCTAGAAATGGTTTGAATATATACTTAGGTAGTTTTGAGAATAGTCTTTATATCATACGGCTAGAAATACAAACACTACTTAATACTGAAATGTTTAGGCTGGAATGACCGAAGCCTAAAAAACAAAAGAATTCTTCTAATGATGAAACATTCCGTTGGCACCTTAGATTAGGTCATGTTAACCTAAAGAGGAACAATGATTAGTAAAGGACAGACCCTTAAATAGTTTCAAGGTTAGTATTTTACCAGTTCGTGAATCTTGTTTGGAATGTAAAATGACTAAAAGACCTTTTACTGGAAAAGGCAACAGGGCCAAAGAATCTTTGGAATTAGTACATTCAAATGTATGTGGTCCGATTAATGTGCAAGCTAGAGGATGATACGAATATTTCATCACTTTTGTTGATGATTGTTCTCGGTATGACTATATATATTTAATGTACAAAATTGGAAACGTTTGAAAAGTTCAAAGAATTTTGAGCCGAATCTGAGAAATAACTTAAGAAACTATTAAAAGCACTTCGATCTAATCGAGGAGGTGAATACTTCGATAATAAATTTGGAGATCACCTAAAAGAGCATAGAATCATATCCTAATTCACTGCTCTGGGAACACCACAATAAAATAATGTTGCCGAAAGGATAAATAGAATGTTACTAGACATAGTGAGATCTATGCTTAGCTTCTCATCGTTACCCACTTCTTTTTGGGGATATATATTGCAAACAACAATGTATATTCTAAACATAGTACCATCTAAGTCAATCCTTGAAATACCTTTAGAGTTGTAGAATGGTCACAAGCCTTGTGGCACTTCTACATATGGGGTGTCCAACACATGTGTTAAAGGGAAATACCAGGAAGTTGAAACCTGATAAGGGCAAAATTGTCATATATTTTCTCATGTTTTATTATTGATATTTTATTATGTTATGAGAAGAGATGGCTATTTATGTGCATTATTGTTATTTATAGGGACTTAAACAAAATTTAAACGAAAACAGGGACTAAAATGCAAAGTTTTCAAAGTATGTGTCCATCGCCCTAGCGCTAGAATAGTGATCGAAAAAGAAAAAGACCTGTTGAAGTCGCATCTGGCGCCCCAGCGCCAAACAGTCAACGCGCCAGTGATATGTCAGCGCCCTAGCTCTAATATTTCACCGCTCCAGCGGTGAAGGCTTTTTCACGTAGCGCCCCAGCGATAGAAGCATATCGCCCCAGCGGTAGCACGAGTCCTAGTCCGACGAGAATTGAGATTTTCAAGCTCATATCAATCCCTATAAAAAGCCACTCGTTTCCAACCTTCACGAATCATTCAAAGAGACCAGAGAAGAACCTAGAGCAAGAAAAAGAGAACTTAGAGCAGTTCAAGAGCACCAAGAATCCAGAGCAACATCAATCAAGAGCAATTCGACGTCTACATCGGTTTACGATTGATTGTATCATATTTTATTTTTATTTTTATTTTTATTGCTGTGATTCTCTTATAGCTATGAACTAATTTATTTTCTAGGGTTAATATTTGAACTCAATATGTGTGCTTATTTGCCATATCTTTTAATATTTAATAAACTTAGTCCTTTATTATTTAAATTACTTGTGCTTAATGCTTCAATATATCTGGCCAATATATGGTGAATGAGTTGGTAATATTATTGATAAACTCGGAAGAGGAATCATAATATTTAGACCTAGGTAATTTGATGCATGATTGTAGAGTAACATTCAATGTTGCATATGCAAGTTTCAATTTAGGATAGGAATATACCTAATTGGCATGTATGATCAATAAGACCTAATCTTAATAAATCTTAATTTATTACAAGTACCATAGGAATATAGGTATTTGGTAAACTAAGATATACTTGCATGACCTTGGAAGAGGCTTGTGAATACATTAGTATCTTGATCAATAATAAAGACTAAGTGAGTTAAATATTAGAGGATTAATCATTGGAAACATATTGAGGGATAATATTAATCCTAGATTTTCTCTACATTGTTATCTTTCTATTCTCTTTGCATTGTGTTTTTACTTTTATATTTTCTACATTCATTCTTAGGTTTTTATTTATGTGAATAATTATTAGGAAGATATAATTTTAGTAATTGGTTAAAAAGAAAAAATTATCCCTGTGGGTTCGACATCCGATTTATTTAGTCTCTTTATTACTTGCATACAATAGTGTATACTTGCACTTAATTTATTGATATAGAAATATCGCATCAAAACCATGTTTAGAATTATACCTATTTGTAGGCTACCTAAAAGAGACCAGAGGTGGTTTCTTTTATAACTCTCGAGATAATAAAGTATTTGTATCAACAAATGCTA
Source organism: Ailanthus altissimus (assembly GCA_946807835.1). NCBI lineage: Eukaryota > Viridiplantae > Streptophyta > Magnoliopsida > Sapindales > Simaroubaceae > Ailanthus > Ailanthus altissimus. The sequence goes on along the minus strand of OX327690.1, from coordinate 5,817,478 downwards.
CTTTTCTTGAGGATAATTATATAAGAGATGACATACCTCGAAGTAAAGTTATTATCGAGGAATTAATTTTCAATGAGGTTAGACCTCAACAATTAGCAGTTGTTGTTGGATCATAAAGTCAACAAACCATGCACTGTGATAGGGTAGTAAGACTACCCATATGCTACACTTTAATTGAAGAAACACAAGTTGCAATCTCCGATGACAATGTAGATGATCCATTGACATATAAACAAGCAATGGAAGATTCTAATAAGGAGAAATGACTTTAGGCCATGAATCTCGAGATGGAGTCAATGTACTTTAACTCAGTCTGGAGCTTGTAGATCTACCCCAAGGATTTAAACCTAGTGGGGGCAAATGGGTCTACAAAAGAAAAAGAAGAGCAGATGGAAAATTTGAGACTTTCAAAGCAAGACTAGTAGCAAAGGGTTATACCCAAAAAAAAAGGCATTGATTATAAAGAGACTTTCTCACCAGTGGCCATGGTAAAATTCATTCGCATTCTTTTATCCATTGCTGCTTGTTGAGATTACGAGATTTGGCAAATGGATATCAAGATTTCTTTTTTGAATGGAAATCTTGATGAAATTATTTACATTATTAAACCAGAAAGATTAATAGTACAAGATCAAGAGTAAAAGGTTTACAAGCTACAAAGGTCTATTTATGGGCTTAAGCAAGCATCTACCTTAAACACATTCCCATTTCTAGGATTTTCAATGTCAATTGTTCCATAAGGGTACACATGTTTCACAATAAAAGAGCCACTCCATCTTGATCTTAATTTTCCAGGGAATATGTGAAGTCGAGAATTATAAAGCAAAACCTTATGACCAATGTCAAATGTTTTTCTCTGAATTTTTTTTATCATGAAAGGCTTTAATTTTAACTTTATGAATTTTTGAATTCTCATATGCATCATTTCTCAATTCTTCAAGTTCATTTATTTGTAATTTACGTATGTGTCCAGCAGAATCAAGATTTTCATTGAAAGTTTTAATAGTCCAGTAGGCTTTATACTGAAGTTCCATAGGTAAGTGACAAGGTTTTTCATAAACTATCCTATAGGGAGACATTGTTGGGATTTGTGCTTACGTGCCATCCCTTTTATGTATAAATATTTGCTTTATGTTTATACATTTATGATTTCAATATATCACTAATTATTTTATTTATAAATATGGTAAGATGCTTGTAACATTTTAGACATTGTATGATCTGAACGAATTCAGATCTGATCTAAAGGAGTTTAGATCAGAACTAAAAGTTAGTAAAATCTAAAAAGTGCCTTGTCTGAAATGGGACAAAGACCTAAGAATATATTAATAATGACATAGTTGCAATGGGTTGCAAATGGTGCTAAGAAATGTTGTTATGCAAATATGTTCTTAAATTTAATGTTCCTGATCTACCTTCACTAATACGGGTCTGCTAGTGAAGATCTTAATATATATATATATAGATCAGTGTATGTCTATATCTAGATAGTCCAGATGGTTAGTCTTAGCAGACCATGAGTTTAGTGGAAATTCATATAGAGATACAAGTATTCAGTAAGGACTGAATATTGAACAGACTCATAAAGATCTCCAATAGACATCCCATAAAGCCGTCAATGGAGGATCTTTCGAGTTGAGTAGTATTCGTGGTCCTTAGACCTGAGTGCCACGGTGGACTTGTGAGTGACCCATCATACTTTGGTTTCACACATGTCAGATACCTTTCATGGTCTGATCGTTGGGTGTCGCTGGGTATGGTCCGATGCTCATGGAGTCCGGTGTGTACAGATATGGGATCCATCAACTCAATTGGGTGAGTAAAATATCATGTAACTCTAAGATTGTATTTCAGAAAGTCTTATGGCCATAAGCAGACATCCAAGAATTTCTTGGAAAAATAATATCGTGAAAGTGTTTACGGATATTATTTATTGAAATACAAATCTAGAGATAAGTTTATGGTTGAGCACATGAAGACTTGACGGTATTGATCTATATCTCCGCTCTTCTAGGATATTTATGATGGAAGGATTATACGAATATGTTATAACCTCAACTTGTATGGTCTAATGCGCCGTTTTGTAATATCTGTAACATGTGTGTGGGACATTGTTCACGGACGTGTGAAATAGTTTCATATGACAAATCGGACATAGACCTAGAGAGTCTCACAATATGAAGTGTACTCGTTGTGCACTGGGGCGGCGAATTGGATTGAATAATTAATCCAACAATTTGTAGCAAAATGAAAAATGTTTCTAGGTTCATTTTATTATTCACTTGTCAAAAATTGAAGGTAAAACACATTATTGGTTTACAAGAGTTGTTAACCAATAAGAAATTTGACAAGTGACATAATCTTGCTCCATAAATTATTTACCATGAGTTTACCTATTTACCTTGCTTGGTAAATACATACATGGTAAATGTAAATATTCAAAATAGTTTTGAATTATTAATATTTTATATATTAATCAAATTATTATTATTAATTGGAATAAGTGGCAAACACCATTTACTAATGGAGAATGCACTTGTTATTAATAATAAGGAAAGTTTACCACTTTGTAATTCTTAAATGATACACTAAGGAAGTGGTAAAACCACTTAACATTGATTAAATGCCATTTTCTCTCTAGAAATTGATTCAATTGGTTGAATCAAATTGATGAGTGAAAAATATGATAGATTAATGTTTGTAATGACAAACATGGTTAAGTGGTGGTGGAACACTAAGAGAAATCATTCTTTGCACTTAAGAAAGAATTGAAAGAGTTCAATTTGTGCAAGATAGAGTGAAATTCGTTCTAGGAGAAAAGAGAGAGAATTGAGAGCTTTTCCTAAATGTTTTTCTCAAAGTGTCGAGAGAAAATGCAAAGGCTTACCAAGCTACAACATATAGAGTTGTAAAGAATTATAGAAAACACCCAATTCTTCTCATCTCTTGGTAGTAATCATAAGGACAAATTGTTTTAAGTGTTAAAACAATCATTTGCTGGAAATTCAAGGCTGTCATTCTAGCTTCACAATCCCACCGGATTTAGTTGTAAACTAGAATTGTGCAAGGGAACACTTCAAGGTGAGCTCAACAAATTGAAGCTTGGAGTTCTTGAAGATTTGTAAAGCTACCTTCATATCTGGGTAGGTTATTTATTTGTTATTCATTTTATATCATGCATGAAATATATATATGAGATATATCTATGTACTTGAATGATCAAACATGCTTGAATATGTTACATATTGTTTAATATGTATGAATACTTCCGTTGCGTATTTAATTTTTGAAATTATACACATCACACACCATATTACACAACAGACATACCCAATGAAGTTTTAAAAGCAGTTCTATAAGTCCACAGTGCATCATTATGTCTTAAAGACCAATCTTTGTGATTTAGGTTTACAGTTTTTTCTAAAATTTGTTTTTTCTCCCTATTTGCTAATTCAACTTGTCCACTTATCCACTTGTCTGAGGATGATAAGGGGTGGCAACTTTATGAGTAATACCATATTTTTTTACTAATGTTTCAAATGGTCTATTACAAAAATGCTTACCCCCATCGCTTATAATGGCTCGAGGGATTCCAAATCGACTTAAGATATTTTCTTTCAAAAATTTCATGACTGTTTTATGGTCATTATTTCGACATGGAATAGCATCAATCCATTTTGAGACATAATCTACTACAACTAAGATATACGTAAATCCAAATGATAACGGAAATGGTCCCATGAAATCTATCCCCCAACAATCAAAGATTTCAATAACAAGAATGGGGTTGAAAGGCATCATGTTTCGTTTTGAAATTGATCCCAACTTTTGACAATTTTCACAAGTTATACAAAATGCATGTGTATCTTTAAATAAAGTGGGCCAATAAAATTCACACTGTAAGATTTTTGCAGCTGTTTACTTTAATGAGAAATGTCCCCCACATGCTTCAGAATGACAAAATTCAATAACTTTATTTACCTCATTGTCGGGTATGCATCTTCGAAATATTTGATCACGACAATATTTGAAGAGATAAGAATCATCCTAATAAAACTTTCCCACGTCAGTTAAAAAATTTCTTTTGTCTTGAGCATTCCATTGAGGTGGCATTTCTCCTGTTACAAGAAAATTAACAATATTCACATACCAAGCCATTGTAACAGTAGAAAATAAAAATTCATTTGGAAAAGAATCATTAATAGGTGTTATTTCTGTTAATGAATCTGGTGTGAGTCTTGATAAGTGATCTGCAACAACATTCTCAGCTCCCTTCTTATCCTTTATAGTGATAATAAATTCTTGAAGCAATAGAATCCATCGAATCAGCCTTGATTTTGCATCCTGTTTTAACATTAAGTACCTTACAGCAACATGGTCAGTAAATACAACAGTTGAAGAACCAATTAAGTAAGAACAAAATTTGTCTAATACAAATATTACAGCAAGTAGTTCTTTTTCAATTGTTGTGTAATTCATTTGTACACTGTTTAAAGTTCTGCTTGTGTAATAAATTACATAGAATTTACCTTCCTTTCTTTGTCCCAATACAGCACCAACAGCGTAGTCACTAGCATCACACATAAGCTCAAAAGGTAAAGACCAGTCAGGAGATTGTATGATAGGAGCAGATGTTAAGAGGCCAATTAATTTTTTAAATGAATTTTGACACTCTTGAGTCCACTTAAATGATACATCTTTTGCTAAGAGGTTACAAAGAGGTTTAGATATAGCACTAAAGTTTTTTATAAACCTCCTATAAAATCTAACATGTCCTAAAAAGGATCGAACTTCTCTGACTGTTTTTGGTGGAGGCAAATATGTAATGAGTTTGACTTTTGCCTTATCCATTTTAATTTCTTTAGAAGATACTATATGTCCTAAAATAATTCCAGAAGTAACCATGTAATGACATTTTTCCCAATTCAATACAAGACTTTTTTCTTCACACCTTTTTAAAACCTTTTCTAAGTTTTCAAGACAATTATCAAAAGAATTTTCAAACACTATTAAATCATCCATGAAAACTTCTAAATAATGCTCAATCATGTCACTAAAAATGCTTAACATACATCTCTGAAATATTGCTGGGGCATTACAAAGTTCAAAGGGCATTCTTCTAAAAGCAAAGGTTCCAAAAGGACATGTGAATGTAGTCTTTTCTTGGTCCTCTAGTGTTATGGAATTTGATAATAGCCAAAGTAACCATCTAGAAAGCAATAGTAGGGATGTCCTGCTACTCTTTCTATAATTTGATCAAGGAATGGTAAAGGAAAATGGTATTTTCTAGTGGCCGAGTTCAACTTTCTATAATCTATGCACATCCTCCAACTAGATGAGACTCGAGTTGGTATTAACTCACCTTTTTCATTTTCAATGACTGTGATTCCATATTTTTTTGGTACTACCTGAGTAGGACTTACCCACTTACTATCTGAGATAGGATAGATGATTCCTACTTTAAGTAATTTAAAAACTTCAGCTCTCACTACCTCTTTCTTATGTGGATTTAATCTCCTTTGAGATTGTTGGGAAGTTTTGGCATTATCCTCTAGGTGTATTCTATGTGTGTAAATTAGAGGATTAATACCATTTATGTCTTTTAAAGTCCACCCAATTGTATTTTTATGCATTTTCAATAATTCAATCAACTTACCTTCTTGTTCATTTGTGAGTGTAGAAGAGATTACCACCAAGTAAGTTTGTTTCTCTCTAAGAAATGCATATTTCAGTCCTTTAGGCAAAGGTTTTAACTCCAACTTTAAAATTTCGTTCTGTTTATCCTCATTTTCTCCCAATTCTTCAAACTTTAGTTTCCATCCTTTATTTTCAATCACCTGTGCACAATTAAGTAAAGAACATATATCAGAGATTTCAGGATCTAATTATATATTTGACTCAAATGAATTTATTAAACACATTTCTAAGGGATTGGTAGAACTCCCTTTTTGAATATGATCCTCTACAATCATTTCAATCATGTCGCCTTCTTTACTTTTATCCTCTCCTTCATATGGTTGCTTACACATATTGAAAATATTGAGTTTAAGTGTCATGTTTCCAAATGAAAGCTTCATTACTCCATTTCTGCAATTAATCAAAGCATTAGAAGTTGCTAAAAATGGATGACCTAAAATAATAGGTATCGGATTACATCCTTTGACAGGTTCTGTGTCCAAGATAATAAAATCCAAAAGATATATGAATTTATCAACTTGAACTAAAACATCTTCCACTGTCCCTCTTGGTACTTTTATTGATATATCGACAAGTAAATGAGTTACAGATGTTGATTTTAACTCCCTGAGATTGAGTTGCTGATAAACTAAATACAGCAATAAATTCACACTAGCCCCAAGATCAAGTAAGGCTTGTTCAATTTTATGACTTCCAATAATACATGAAATTGTAGGACAACCAGGGTCTTTATATTTCAAAGAATTATTGTTCTGAAGAATGACACTCACTTGTTCAGCTAAAAATGCTTTCTTTTTCACATTCAGTTTTTGATATACTGTGCATAAATCTTTCAAAAAATTTGCATAAGGGGGAACCTGTTTAATAGCATCCAGTAAAGGAATATGAACTTTTACCTGTTTGAAGATTTTAAAATTTTCAGAATTGTGATTCATCTTCTTAGTATTACGTAATGCATGAGGAAATAGAAGTGGAGGTAAAGGTTTGGTGTTTTCTTCATTAGATATAGGTTTAACACTTTTCTTACCCTTAGAGATTGATTCATCACTCTCATAAGGTTCAAGAATTTATTTTTCAACAATTTTACCACTCCGAATAGTGATAACTGCTTTAACTTGATCGATGTGCTGGCTTCCTAAACTACATGCATTTGAGTTATGTTGTCCTTTGGGGTTTGGCTATGGTTAAGAAGGAAATTTTCCTTTCTCATGAATGTTCAGTGCAGATGCAAATTTAGTAAGAGTATCTTTCAAATCAGCAAATGTTTGAGCATTTTGAGAATTAACATACTTTTATTTTTCAATGAATGTATGCAAGGTTTCTTCAAGATTTTTCCTAGGAGGTGGGACATATAGTGCATAACCTTGATGATTTTGAAATTTTGGTGTGGTTGGAAAGGTAGTTGTGAAGCCTGTGCTTGAGTGTCATTCCTCCAACTAAAATTCGGGTGATTTCGCCATCCAGGATTATAGTTTTGTGAATATGGGTTATTGTTTGACCGTTTGAACGTGTTTAGAACATTAGCTTATTTATAGAGACATTCCTTGAATGCAGGCAAAGTTGGGTAATCATTGGTAGAGTGATCATGGGTTTCACAAATGTGACACACAATTTCTTGAACAAATTTTATTTGACCACTCTTTTTCATTTCTAAGGTTTCGACTTTTCTAGCAAGGGATGCTAATTTGGCTTAAAGGTCATGGTCTTCCTTAAGTTGATAAATACCCCCACTAGATGTAGTGGTTTGAGTTTTGTTAGGTGCCTTAAAGGTACCAGCGGTGTCCCAATTTTGAGCATTTTCTGCTAGTAAGTCAAGATAGTTCATTGCCTTTTCTGGGTCTTTTTCCTCAAATGTTCCATTACACATCATTTCTACCATTTGCCTAACTTGGGGTGTTAAGCCCTCATAGAAATTTGGGACTACTCTCCATGTTTCAAAATCATGATGGGGATAAGTATTAAGTAATTCTTTATACCTTTCCCAACATTGGTAAAAGGTCTCTCCTGGTTTTTGGGCAAAAGTGGTGATTTGTCTTTTGAAAGAATTTGTTCTATAGGAGGGAAAAAACTTTTTCAGGAATTGTTGTTGCATCTCGTCCCATAAAGAAATGGATCCTGGCCTAAGGTTTTGTAGCCATGTTTTAGCTTTATCTTTTAAAGAAAAAGGAAAAAGCTTAAGTCGAATTGTGTTAATGCTACAATTTTGATCATTATACGTGTTACACACTTCTTCAAATTCTCTTAGACGTAGATAAGGGTTCTCTGCATCTAAGCCATGAAAAATGGGTAAAAGTTGGATAATGCCTGGCTTAAAATTAAAATGCATTGCATCCGGAGAAAAAATTAAGCAAGATGGTGCACCAATTCGTGTAGGGTTCATGTAGTCTCTAAGTGCCCTAGGTCTATTATGCTCATTATGTTGAGATTGATTGTCCCTGAGTCTGTGAGTCCCTCAATTTGATTTTCGCTCATGGTGTTAATTAGTAAAGAATGAGAAGATGAAGGAGAATCTAACAAACTATCAAAGGAAGTTTTGAAATTACCTTTCACCAAACGATGAGAATTAGGATCTCGAAACTAACCGCTCATAAAAGAAATAAAATACAATACAATAACAATAAATAATACAAATAAGATAAAAACAAATATTAAACACAAGTAAATAAAATAGGAAAAATGAAAAGAAAAATAAAGATAAATAATTAGAAGTTAAATTAGTAATGTTAGATTATATAATAAACAAAATAATAAATAAAGCACGTTAGGAGGCTCGGTCTTCCATGAAAATAAAAAGTGAAAATAAAAATATAGAATAATAAATAAAGTAAAGCACGTTAGGAGGCTCGGCCTTCCATGAAAATAAAAAATGAATAATAAATAAAGAGTATGAGGCTCAGCCTTCCATGAAAATAAAAGGCAAAAATAATAAATAAACTAAAACATGTTAGGAGACTTAGCCTTCCATGACAATATATTTAACGAAAATAAAAAGCAAATAATAAATAAAGTAAAGCATGTTAGGAGACTTAGCCTTTTATGAAAATAAAATAAATAAACAAACAACAACAAAACAAAATATTAATTTTACCTCCCCGGCAACGGCATCAAAAACTTGACATGTCCAGAATATAGGAGTTATTCCCAAGTGCAGGATTGTCGAAGTAATAAATAACCCGATGAGAATGGGGTCAATCCACAGGGAAGTAGAATTAAAATTATAAATTATAAACACTTTAAAGATAATTAATGCAGTATAAGATGTTTGCAAATATTATTTTAATTAACCAATTCAAATAAAAAACTAAGGTTAGGGGGATTCACTCTTGGCATAAGAAGTAAGAATATATTTAACTTTTTTTTTATAACTCAATTGGAATCCTCACACAAAGGAGGTTCCAACCAGAAAATATAGCAATTAAAGTTCATCATCATTTATATATTGATTAGTATTCATTTCTTTCAATTATTATACACCAAATCTTATAAATGGGTTCAAGTATTTATTATGCCAATCTTTATATTTGTCTACAATAAATCAAGACTCCCACTTTACAAAAAAGGTTATATACACCAAATCTTGTAAATGGTTTCAAGAATTTATTGTGCCAAGTATTAAGTTTGTCAATAATAAATCAAGAATCGCTACTTTAGAAGAAACGGTATTAATTCTACAAACAAAATAAATACATCATATATAAATTTGTATAACTTAAAAATAAAGCATTAAATTCATGAATAAATATTAAACATATCTTATTACCTTGCCAAGAGCTTCACCCTTTCACCTTAGCTTAAAGAAAATTATTTAGACATAATAAAACTAAAGAAAAAGAAATGAAATGATGGCGCTAGCTAAGCTTGTAATTACTGTAGCTCCCCAAAAGCTCATCTGACCCCAAAGGAGTACGTATCCTGCTAGAATCTATAAATAGAATGATGGTGAGCCTAGGGCGACGAATATGGCTCAAGGGTGTCTATATAAAGCCCCTTATCCCTGCTGCTACTGCAGGTGCCCAAAATTCATGGATTCTCTGGTAGAGGGGAATCGAGGTGGAATTTTTTTGTGGGCTGGCTAAAAAGTAAAAGAAGCCCCCATTTGCAGGAGGAGTAGCTACTTGTTTCATGCTCTCTTCTTCGGCCTCTCTTTAGTTTGGCCGGTCTTCAATTACAAGGGCTCAACAATTAGCCGCCAGCCTTTTTTTTTTTAGAATAGATTATGAAATAACATGATTTAATAGTAAACAAGAGAAATAAATTTACAAAGAAATGGATACAAAGGACAAGTATTTTAAACTAAATTATAACTTTCTAATTACATCCTTTAGGCATAAACAAGCCATCTATTTATAGAAAAACATGGATAAATCGAGACAAATTTGGAGGGAACCACTTGGTTGATGAAAGTCAAGAATGGTGGCAAAATAATTTGTATTGTTTATCACTAGGGCACCCATTTGATTATCCAATTTGGAATTGATGTGATCCGAATTAGTTGTCACTCAAAACATCAAAGTTGTAGATAAGTCTCTTATATTTTCAAATTGAGTGATCTCATACATATTAGATAAGTATTTCTATAGTTATGGGCCAAATAACGATGACTGTTCAAACTGGGCCTGTACCACAGATCAGTTCTATTCTAGGCCATTTTTCACCCTCTAAACTCTCGAATTTAAAATACTTTATGAAATACAATATGTTAGCCCATTGCGTCAGATCTTTACAGGATTAAGAATCACCTCAATTAGATCTTTAGGTAGAAAGTTATGCCCATTTTACCAAACCTGCCATAAAACAGTTAAAAGATAATTAAGTACAATATTGTAAACATACTTAAGTTAAGAAAATTAAATACACTAGTAATACAAAACAATCATGTAAAACTCTTATTAAATGTGTAATTTCAAGTGTTCATCAGCTACCTAAGTAATTTCAAATGAAAGATTTGGGAGAAGCAAGTTATGTTCTTAGAATCCAACTCATATAAGATCGTAAGAGTAAACTCTTAACCCTGTCTCAAACATCATACATAGATAAGATCCTTATAAGATTTTTGATGTAGAATTCCAAAAAAAGGTAATTTACCTTCTTGTTATATAATTCACTTGTCTAAGGCATAATATTGTAAGACACCTCAAGAAGAAGAGGATATGAGACGGATACCTTATGCCTCTGTAGTAAGCAGCCTAATGTATGTCATATTTTGTACGAGGCCCGATATTTTCTATTCGACAGGTATAGTAAGCCAGCATCACTCAAATCCAGGATATGATCACTGGGTTGGGGTAAAGAATATTCTCAAGTACCTACGGAGAAAGAGAAACTATATGCTTGTTTATTCCAGTGAGAATTTGATTTCAATCGAATACACTGATTTTGATTTTCAATCCGACTTAGATTTTCAAAAATCAACGTCTGGATGAGTGTTTACTCTTGGTGGTGGAGCCAGTGTATGGAGAAGTATAAAGAAATCATGTATTGTTGATTCAACCATCGAAGCTGAATATGTAGCGGCTTGTGAAGCAACTAAGGAAGCGGTATGGCTCTACAAATTCTTATCAAATCTGGAGGTTGTTCCAGATATGGATAAACCTCTCACACTTTATTGTGATAATAACGATGTAGTGGTGAATTTAAAAGAGTCAAGAAGTCACAAAAGAGGCAAGCACATAGAAAGGAAATACTATATGATCAGGGAGATTGTTCACCGAAGAGATGTCACGGTGAAGAAAATCGAGTGACAAAATAACCATGAAAATCCTTTTAGGAAGAATCTTTCTACTACTAGTTTTGAGAGTCACTTAAAGGGTCTACGGATACAAAACATCTCTCACATGCTTTAGGGCAATTGTAAGAATAATTTTAAAAAATTTTATATCTATTTTAATTAATTAACAAGATGGTATAAGAAAAATACTTCAATCGCGAATTTTCACGGATGTTTTCTATTAACAACAGTAAATATTCCACGCAGTATTTTCAACCAATGGACTACTCATGTGGGTGAGTTGATAAATTGCAAAAGATATAATTCTGTGTTATTAATTTTTCTCTTTGAAAAGTTTTTTCCCAAAAGAAGCACTAATGAAGAATATGTAAAAGTTTTTCTCAAACCCCTTTCTATAGTATAAGCATCGTTATCTAAACTCTTAATCTTAATAGGATTAGGATAAAATAATATCTTTATATTATTTTAATTTAGATAATCAAAAGGATAAATATAATATATAATATTATCTTTAATTAAATTATTTAGATAATTCATAATTATTCAATTTAATTAAATAATGTAATTATTTTAATTTAACTAAATAATCTAATTAATTTTTTAATTCCATAACTATTATGGATTGTGCTAGTAATTGATTGAGCCCACCAAATTTAATTAAATTAAATATGTGCCAATCAAATTAATTAATTGATCCTAATAAGTTTAGTTACATTAAACTTGAGCCAATTAATATTTTAGATCTATTCAATAGTCTATTTCAGTGTTTATAAAGCCAGCATGGGGATCTAATGGACCTACAATATCAAACTCTAATTAATTAAATTATTTGATTAAACTCTTTAATCACCATAATTTTATTTATTAACTTTATATTACTCTACTAAAAATATAAAGTTAAACTCTTAATTTTGCAGATAAATTATAAAACAAAAAACTATCTTCGTCCATTTAATAATTATTTCATATAGATCAATCCTTCACAAGTGTTCATAATTAGAGTTAGGTAGAGTGTCCGTTAACCTCTCTAATTACATATTTATCCTCGATCCATATATATCCTCTTTTGAAAATTTAATTTGTGAAATTCACAATTTATTATTTTCTTTAACTTTTAAAAAACTGAGCGCTCATAATATTCAAGAGAAGAATTAATTATCAAGAGAACAACTTATTTAACTTCCTTTTGGAATGAGTGGATTCAATGTCTATGAGAAATGTTCTCAGCCATCCACTTTATTACATTCATAAAATACTTAATAATTTATTGAAAATCTTTTACAATATTTCTCTTGTAAATTTATAAATATAACTCAATGAATAGGAATTCATTAATCACTCAGGATTAAGATTAATCTATATATGATTATATTTTGATAAAATAAATTTTTTTTATTAACGGAGATTAATAGAAAATTAATTTTATCTTAGTCCAGTCTACATAATCAACATTATACAAAATGCCTCTATTTTCTATGTCAACACATAAAATGATCTAAATAAGACTATTGTATACAATATACAAATGGACTGCACTTATAGTCTATCAGAAAGAAATTTCCGTCTTCATTCAGACTAAAGACAAATTTAAATTACTATGCTTAAACTTAATTCTCTCATATATAACTATTATATATTAAGTTTAAGGTTAAATATAATAATCAAGAAATTTTATGATATTTGAATAAAATAATCATAATTACAAATATGACATTAAATGAATAATCTCTATTAATTATTTTTAATAATATTTAAATACAAATAATTACGTTTTTATGGTACACTTTTAACATTTAGTGCCTATATAAAGACAATCTGTAAAATTATTATTAAGAGTAAAAAATGAAAAAAAATACATCTTCTCTAATGTGATATTAGAGATTCATTATAATTTATCTAACATGACACTATAGTTTTGTTATTCATCTAAAGCTAAGTTTGTTATATATAAAATTTTGTCGATCTATGTTTTTCTTCTCTCCCGCATCAAACCCGTTGCCACCACTATACTATTGTCGCTTGTGATTAATATCCTCCTACCACTTATCGACATTGTCCAAACGACAAACCAAAGCCATCATTCGACTCATAACACGCCGATCATTTCTTTCCCACCGTCCCTACCTCTATTAAAGCAATGAAAACTTTTAAAACTTGTAAAAATCACTCGCCACTATATCCATCATTTTAAATCACACGTTTTACCTCATTGCCCTAACAAAATGATCTCCATACCCCGCCCGTCATTATCCACCCTTTATTGCCACATCAGTTCATAAAACTCCATCCCAACGAAAAGATAAACCTATGCAAACCACTGCACATCAAGCCACCATTAATTTTCATTGATCCCAAGCCTGTCAAGGCTCACCATAGGCACTAAAACTCTTCTTATTCTTTGATTTGTTTACCTAAATCAATCTACTATCTAATCTACTTGCAAATTTTATAAAAGGGCTTTTTTTTTAAATAATTCAAAGTTTTGAGTTTGTACTGGTATTTTAGAAATATTAAGGCCTTTTTGAAATTTTAAATAAATTAGGAGGAACTAAAAAAATTAACATAAGTTTAGTGGCATATGGGAAATTTTAATGAATATATGAGGTAGATATGCAATTTTAAAAATTATGTGGCATATCCAAAATTTGAAATTACGAGCACTTTTCTAATATTATTCATGGTGCACAAGTTTATGGTCTTCTTGCAACGTAAATTTTCTTGAAGATTTTTAAGTTAATGAATTTGCTATTTTTGCCGAAGAGAAATTCTACACTTTTCTAGTTTATTATGAAAATCCACTAGATAATAATATAGTGATGCAACTCATCAAAAATTATAATCTTCAACAACTTTGACCTCTTTACAGTTCCCTTATAATTTCTTCATAATATTTATAAGCTTTTATTTTTACTCTCTCTAGTTGTAATTTTTCGCATCAATGCCCTTACACTTATAATTGTTATTTCCAGTTTCTCTATCAATGTTTTTGTACTCATATTAGTTGTGTTTCTCAGAGCATTTGTCACTCTTCAGTAATATTGTCTCTGTTCAATAATGGTTACCTATTTTCAATGGTGGTTATCTTTCATACATGCTATTATAAATTTATTATATTTGTTGGTTTAGTTATTTTACGTAATTGTTTTTTGGTTTTGCTTATTAATTTAATTTACAAACTCAAGTTGTTTCCTATATCTTGAGTTTGAGGGGAAAGTATAAAAGTTAGTATTATATTAGAGTTTTCTTGTTTAGTTATTGTCGAATTAAGATATTTCTTTTTATGTCATCTATCATCTTATAGTCATAGTTTTGCATATTATTCTTCCTATATAGGCATGCAGGAGACTTGGGAATGGATCGAGTAAACTCTACTAGGGCTGGAAAAAGAATAGACAAAGCTTTACTTAGATAGGGCTTTGATTTGTATTGATTTTCTCTTAGTGATTGAAGAAGGATGCTTGGGTATGTTATAGAAAGGGAAGGTAGAGATAGTACTTCGAATGGCGAAGGATTTAGTGCTTATATAAATATGGTTTATGTAATTATTATTGAGAGTGAAAATGCAAAGACTATGATTTCTCTAACATATTATCAAAAGTTCAGTTTCAATTTCTCTAACATAATATCAATATTTTGGTTTCAATTTCTATAAATCATATCAAGTTAAATTTTGTAGGCTGCAGCTAGTTTTCAACTTTTTTAAGGTAAGTTTCATATCCTTTCTATAAGTTGAAATCTACTCTTAATCAATTTCGATATTCTTAGTTGTTACATTACCTAATATTACAAAACTCTATTTTTATGTTTGCAAAATAAGGGGCTAAATGTAAACATTTTGAAACTTAATGGGTAAATTTCTAAATAAATTATATTATAAAGAATTTCAAGGAACAAAAATGATAGAATTGTAAAACTATGTGACCGGAGAACAAGAAAGGTTATTTTGCTTGTTCTATAACAAATATTACACAACTTACACAATAAAAAAAAATTCATGAGGCTAGAGCCAAGGCCTAGAGGTGGTAAGTGCCCTGTGCAGGCACAAAAATAAGGTCCATAAAGGTTGCCGTATCTGGGTTGGCCCAAGCACGAATAGTATCGTGTTGTGTCAGCCCAAGCATGATAGCTTCGGTTACGGCCATCATGGCCCTTTGTCATGTCATGTCATGTTAGTGTGACAATCCCAATGAATCGTGCTATAAAAGAAATTAAAGAATATAATTGTCTTGTAGTAATGGTTAAATAACTGTATCAGCACTGTAGCAATATGCGAGTACTATAGCAATAGTTATTTTGCTTGGAAAGGTTTAATTAGTACCTTGAAAACCAATCTGTCGTAAAGGTTTCTTGACACATTAGAGGTCAAGTGTATTGATTCTTGGCATTGTTTTAATGCAATCTAGTTGAATCTTCAAGACGAGTTGCTTGAGGCGTGGACGTAGGCCATGTGGAGTGTCAAACCATGTAAACATTAGGGTGTCCTTATTTGTAATTGTTTACTTTAGTATTTGTTGAAATTATTAATATTAGTGTATTAATTTTTAAATAACCAATTCACCCCCTTTTGGGTTACTTATCTAGAATTTTCAGGTTTGTTACAGAGAAGTATGCAGAGCATTTGAGAATAGTATTTCAGGACTCCCTAAAACGACTCCCACAAGTTTACGATAAATCTAAGTCGTCCTAAAGTCTTTATAAAGGCTCTCTATTGGCTTGTAAATATAATCTTAGTGATCAAACATGGATCTTTGTGATCTTAGCATTCTTTGTGATTCTTAGTGAGAGAAAACCCCTTGTTTGCAAGAGAGTGATTTTTTCGTGGGTCTTTCTTGTAAAAGGCATACTTTGTGAGTGCCTAGAGAATCAATAATAAGAGAATGTGATCTTGATCCATCATGGACGTAGGTAAATTATTGAACCACGTAAATACTGTGTGTTCTTCTTCTACATTTCTCTCTCTAGATTCTTAATTGCTTGCTTTTGCATTATACTACTTGAGATATTTTCTCGTTTGATTGCTTTCACTTCAAAAAACTTGTATCAAAGCTTGATTCTGAGCAGACATAGCCATAACTAAGTATGACGTAAAAAAATTTAATGGGACGAATGACTTCAATCTATAAAAGATGAAGGTTAAGGCGTTATTAGTGAGTCAATAGTTAGGCTCGACATTAGAGGAGACTGCAGCTCTATCTAGTGAAGAAGAGATGATGCTAGAGTCATCTAAGACTAAAACAGAAAGAAGGGACATTCAAAAAAGAGCTCACAGTACAATCGTTCTATCATTGAGCGATAAAGTACTAAGGGAAGTAGTAGGTGAGACAATGACGATTGGTCTTTGGAAGAAACTTGACTCATTTTATATGTAGAAATCGTTGGCCAATAGATTGAATATAAAGAAGAAGCTATACCTATTGTCCATGTCAGAGAGGATACCTATGAAAGATCATATAGACACATTCAATAAGATCATTCTTGATCTTAAGTCTATCAACATCAAGATAGAAGATGATGATAGGGAAATTATCCTGCTAAGTTTACTTTCTAAAAGTTATGAGAACTTTGCTGATATATTACTCTATGGCAGAGAGATTTTAACGATGAGTGATGTGAAATCATCATTAAACTTAAAATTGATAGAAAAATAGATTGAGGGCAATGCAGAAAGTCTATCTGTAAGAGAAAGGCCCTCATATAGAGATAGAAGGATAAAAGGCTTAAGATCAAAGTTCAAGACTCTTAAGAAGTGCTATTATTGCAAGAAAGAGAGACACTTCATAAAAAACTGTCCAGAGAAGAAAGTATAAGATAAGAAGAAAGCATAAAACAAGAAGAAAGCGGATGCTATGCTTGCCTATGATGATAGCTACGACAATGCATTGACTCTAGTTGCTACTGATGGTAAGAATACTAAATAATCAGTTTTATATTCTGGTTGTACATTTCACATGTGCCCGCACAAGTCTTAGTTTATAAACTTCCATCCCATTAGTGATGGTAAGGTGTTAATGGATAATGATGTTGCGTGTTAGATCATGGAAATTGGTACTATTAAACTTAGGCATGCATGATGGGCGAGTGAGAAAGTTTACAAGTTTTAGGTATGTTCTTGACCTCAAGAGAAACTTGATCTCACTAGGAACTTTAGACCAGAATGGGTGCTCTATCAGGATCAATTGAGGAGTTTTGAGAGTAGTGAAAGATTTTATAGTGGTAATGAGAGGAGAAAAGTACAAAAGTGTTTATGTGTTTAAGGGTGAAGTTGTAAGTGGTTTTGTATTATTTTCTATAAATGATGAAAATATGTAAACTAAGTTATGGCATCTTACACTGGCACACCTAAGCGAGAGAAACCCGAGGAGTTATTTAGTCAAAAGGTTGGTAAGGATAGGTTCCAACCATTGGAGTTTTGTGAGCATTGTGTTTTTAGGAAAGCACATAGAGTGAGGTTTAGTACCAGCAATCACAAGACTACGAGGACTCTTGACTACATACACTTAAATCTTTAGAGACTAGTTCATAAAGCTACTCGTAGTGGTGCTAGATATTTTCTTAGTTTGACTGATGACTATTGAAGAAAGCTATGGGTCTCTGTGTTAAAGAGCAAGAATCAAGTGTTTGATGCATTCAAGACTTGAAAGGCTTTTATTGTGAATCAAAATGGCAAAAGGGTGAAGAGGCTAAGAACTGATAGTGGCCTCGAGTTTTCCAATAGAAAGTTTGATGAGTTTTGTGCCAAGCATGGGATTATAAGGCATAGAACAGTGAGATTAACACCACAGTAGAATGGCGTAACTGAGAGGATGAATATATGACAGGACCCGACCCGAGACCCTCTACTATAGACCTCAGCGGCCCTGCCGGGCACCCCGATGGAAGTTCCTCCGAACCTAACTGGGTAAGTTAAGAAATTTTGCGAGGCAAACCCCTTTTTAATTCTTGTTACTACTAAGAAGATCTAGTAATATACATGAAAACGACATCTTAGTTTTAAAAACAAATGGACAGAGTTTCCCCTGTTTTTCAGAAAATCCATATAAACATTCAAAGAAATTTCACTTCTAATTCCAACCCATCTCAATTCTACCAATTCGAACCTCCGGTCCTTTTCAAATTAAATCCAACACAAGTCAATTATTTCGTGTAAATCACAAAATAAGCATAATCATAAAAAGTAAAAACAATCATCATAAACTGGAAATCTCTTCTTCTTGATTCAACACATACTTACAAATATACATGCCTACAACTATTATGCATAAAGTAAAGAGTGATATTAGCACATTTACATGTACAAAAATTATCTTTGGATTCGGCCCACTACTCGGCGATAGGAGAATCAGCAGCTTGTGTTCTGAGACCTGCACCTGGGAAAGGGGTTTAAAACATAAAACATAAAACGAGTGAGCTAAAGGAGCTTAGTGAGTGTAAATGAGAATTCAATTACAAGAATATTATACAAAGATAGCAATTTCTAAAGTACATGCAGAAATTATGCTTCTAAAACGGATGTAAAATTGTAAAACGGTTTCTAATATCATATGCTAATGAAATCTTGCCGAGCGAGTTTTATCTACATCTTTGGAAAACTATATTCAGAATCTGTATAACATAATAACTGTTGTGTGCATATAAATGCATAAATGCTATCGGTAAATCGAAAACTAGTAAAATCCTCGCTCGGCCATTTTCTTTCTAAACTGTACCAATGGTAACCCTAAAGCTCTATACCCACGCAGCGACTCAACTAGCACCGCATACGTGAGTAGGTCACGGGGCACCTCAACTAGCAGCACCCACAGTGACATCTCAAGACATCTCACTGGCTACGCAGCGAAATCCTACATCGCATGCATATAGCGAGACAATATCCCGTACACATAGAGCGACTCACATGACTCGACATCCCGACTACCCGGAGTTAGTGACATACCCCCAAGACCTACCCATGTGCACGGGATATACCGGCCGGATCTAATACAATTATCACCACTATAATCTGAGGGTACCAATGGCCTTAAAACAAATACAGAAATTTTAAACTGTTTCACAAATCGATCATGTAAAAGCATGTCTATGAATATATCAAGATCATAAATTATGTTTATGCATCGAAAGCTCATAAAATATACATAGTCATTGTGCGAAAACATAATAACCAAAAAGTAAAAGAAATAACAGATTTTCACTCACAACCGCTCCGCGCTCAATTTTGCTCTCGATTCCTGCTCCCGTTAACGCTCTCGGTTATCCTCACCTATACGCCATAAATGACATTTAGAACCAAATCGAACACTAGAATCTCATTTAACTACTAAATGCCCTAATCGGCATACAAAGCCCGGATGTAAACTACTTCCCTATTTTAGTTACGGAGCCATAATCAAAACTTACTCACCATCCGGCGCCCTGAAAATTATTGAACACCTTATAATTTGATTGGACATACTTGCCCTTTACCTTTCCAACATGGACAATTATGTCCCATTTTCTTCATTTTTGGGTTTTTTCATCAACCATATACATTCAATTCACAATATGCATCATTTACACACAACAATTCAATCAAAACACCACTCAATTCCTAACTTCCCTAAAGTGGCAGAATTTCACCCTAGGTTCCAACACCTTCCTTTTCTCAATTTCTTGTTCCAATTACAACAAAATCATGCCAATTTCATTCTAAAGCCCTAATTACAATTAATTGAAATCTCTACAACAAAATCACCAAAAACCCTAATTCTCACCTTGCCAATTTCTTCAAATTGATGACTCTTTCAAGCTTCAAACTAGAATTCAACTCAATCTAAGCCAAGAATACACATAAGAACATCAATTAACACATTCTTGAATTCTCACTTATCAAACTCATAAAAGATGCTTTTCCTTATCTCTTTTTCTTGAATTTCCACTAATAGAGACTTCAATTGAGCTTAGGGATTGGTTTGTAACCTTAATTTGGCTTGATTACACATGAAAAATCATGAAAAAAAACTTGAATAGTCACTGTAGCAGCAACCCCCTTTGAAGCTCGAATTTCTCTCTTTTTTTTGGCTAAGTGTTGGTTTTGATCTCTCTTCAAATTTCTACACACTTCTAATATATATATAGTGCTCCCTCAATTTACCATTTTACCCTTCAACTTACTTAAAACTTCTAATTTGCCATTAGTTAAAAACTAATTATGTAATTAGTTCATTTGTAACTATTTAGTTAGAATAGTTCAAAGAACTAACTAGACCTTCAAACTTGGCAATCCATGAGATTTCTTCTAATTGGTCCATTCTCTAATATATGGATTATGTTTCTCAACAAAGGCTTGTTCCATACATAACCCTTAAATGGAAATTCATGTAGTAAATTAGAATTTTCTTTTCCAAGCCAATAGAAAAAAATTCCAAAAATATTCTAGGGTCTTCCGGCGCACCGATCGAGTGTGAAATTACCAAATTAGGTCTAATATCTCTCACGTGCACTATAAAGAAAATATTTCTAATAGGCATAAAATCGAGTAACCCTACGGTGTCTTATTTGTTCTATACCGAAATCTAGGCGCCAATACTACTAATAGGGATTGGATATTACAATATGACCCTACTTAAGAGGGCTAGATTCATGCTTACCAATGCAAAGATGTCCAAAATATTTTAGGGAAAAGTTGTAGGGGATGCAGCTTATTTGATTAATAGAAGTCTTTCCTCAGCAATTGACTTCAAGACGCCAAAAGAGAAATGGTCTTGCAACTCTCCTAAGTATGACCACCTCAGAATATTTGGTTGCCCTGCCTTTGTACATGTTAAGGAGGAAAAATTAGAACCTATAGCTATTAAAGGGGTATTCATGGGTATCTCGAAGGAGTGAAAGGATACAAGATGTAGTATAGAGAGTTGACATCACCAAGGAGTATCATAAGCCGTGACATGACTTTCGAAGAAATGATCATATTGAAAGCCTCCTAAAAAGATAAGAAAGAATAACCTATGTCCAAGGAAGACACAGTACCTAAGTCAATAGAAGTTGAAGTGGAGCCTGAGAGTAGATGTTATATGCCCCTAGATCAGCACTTCAACAACGAGATCCTTGAAGATGAACTAAGAACACCAGTGAGTTCGTCCAAGTTCACTCAAAGAAAGACTAGGACTCTTGAGATAGAACTTGAAGAGTACTAGCTAGCCAAAGACAGGCTAAGGAGAACGATTAGCCCACCAATTAGATATGGACAAGCAAATTTAGTTGATCATGCTCTTAATTCGACTTACACTATTGAGTTTGATGAGCTTAAAACATATGGTGAGGCTACGAAGAGTGAAAACAAAAAAGAATAGTAGCAGGCCATAGATTAAGAGATTAGTTCTCTTAGGAAGAATAATACTTGGAAGTTGGTGGAGAGACCTTAAAAGAAACTAGTTGGGTGCAAGTGGGTGTATAAGGCGAAGAAGGGGATACCAGGGATAGAGCCTATAAGATTCAAGGCTAGATTAGTTTGACAATATTTTACTCAGAGAGAGGGAGTTGACTTTTATGAGATATTCTCTCGAATCATCAAGCACACATCCATTAGGATTTTGTTAGCCACGTGTGCAAACCTTGATTTACATCTAGTGCATGTGGATGTAAATGCAGCTTTTTTGTATGGAGAGCTTGAAGAGACGATATACATGGAACAACCACAAAGGTTTGAAAGCAATCACTTAGATAGAGGTATAGGAGATTTGATGAGTTTATGATGGCTTATGGCTTTAGTAGAAGTAAGTATGATGGATGCATGTACTTTAAGAACTTAACACTACAACAAGTTAATAGTTCTATCATTATCATTGCATGTGGTAATTATAAAATGACCACTTACTATTTGCATGCAATGAATTTAAAAGTTGTTGAAAATCATAAGTATTTATAACTATATAAAGCAAGTTGTTGATAATGAAAAAGTAAGTTGTTAAATTAGGGTAAACACAACTTGGGATGTGTATTGTGATTAATATTTTAAATTATGAATTCTATCACATGTAATTGTCAGTTGTCAAATTAGGATAAACACAGCTTGGATGTGTGATGTAATTAATATTTCAAATTATGAATTCCATCACATGTAATTGTCAGTTGTTAATGTTACTTAATACACTACTAAATAAATGCATGTAATAGATATTTCTAGGTGCATTAGACCGTCATTTACTAATAGGTTATGAAAGTGTTTTTTCAAAATGCTCTTTCATTATCCATTGTTTTATTGGTAGTTATAAACATTTAATATGAATTAAAAACATGAATAATAATAAAATTTATTAGAGCTGAAAGTTAGTATTAAAGCCAATAATAACATCTTTTCATATACAAAAAAAATCAATGTTCATACTCAAAAGTTAAATAGTTTGATGTTTATATAAAATGTGAATATCAAATAATTACAAAAAAATAAGCATCCAATAATTATAAAAAATATCATCAAATACACATAATATGATGTGTTCACCAAAATTGAGTATAAGTAATGGCAACAAGCATTTTAGCTTCCTAAAAATTAAGTCATATCAAAATACTTAATTCATGAGCGAAAACTTATATATTTTGAAGGCCATGTTATTGTACTTCCTATAGCATCTCCAACTCCATGGACTCGAAGATTGCTAGTAGCTCGATATAAGATAAGATCTTTTGAACTTTATATTACCTTTTTCACCCAAAATTTCCAACAATCTAGGTCACAAATCATATGATGAACTAGCGACTTTGGATTGGTGGATTCAATTTTAGCTTCTACAACCACTCCACTCGTGCCATACCAATGCAGTATGTTACATTTAACATCTACATCTCTATATTCTTGAGTAAGTCTATAATTGTTAAAAATTAACGTTATTCTTAATATTATCATATATATATGATTCATGATTAATAATAATCTAGCAAGTTCAGTGAAATAACCTTGAAGATTTTAGCCAATCCTTTTCCATTGCACAATATTAATTCAAACAATTGTAATAACATTTTGCTATAAAACTCTGTTATACACATTCAAAAATTAGTAAATAATAATGAACTTATGTATTAAAGATTCTAATTATGTACATATATGTGTATAACACTTAGGAGTTCAATCTTTGAAAACATACTTTAATTTAAAAACATTTTATAAGATCATATCTCTACAAACTCAAAACCGATTATAAAGTAATGAAAGTTCATCTACTTTAGCATGCATTAGGTTAGAAATAGTATAGATGTTTATTTTATCACATAGTCCCGTAAATATACAAATGAATTTTTTAGAATATCTATAGAAAAAAAAAATCATGCACATATCCCACAGCATACAACCAAAAACTAATTATCAAGAATAAGTTTTAAAGCAAATTAAGAATAAAGCAAACCATACCGGCAAGTTGTATTGTTTCACTAATAACAACTAAAAGATGTTGCACTACTTTTTTTGTGATTACACCAACATTAATGTTTTACATTCTGTTATACCTTTTTGTAATAGTGTTTGTAATCAATTTTCATACAAGTAAATAAATATATTTCATTAACAATTTGTTTTTTCATTTACTATTGTTAATTTTTAGATAAAAAGAACAACCCCTTTGACATGATTTCAAGTTGATAAAAAATATTTGTTAGACTACTATGCATCTAAAAAATGTGTGCCAAACATGTGATAATTCTAAAATAATTCTCAATAGTAAAATCTTATTAAATAACATTGATCTAATAATTCTAAATTTCATATTTGCAAATAAACTCATATTCATTATATTAATAATAATCTATTAAGTTAGTAGAAGTATTAGATTAGTTTACTGAACAAAAATCAATTCTTTATTTTCTAATAAAGAAAAATCCACAATAAGTATTTGTTTTGAGATGGATTTTTCTATTCTCTAATATTTCTAAAGCTAAACAAAAATCAATTATTATTTTACCTAGAATCAACCATAAGTTTCCATATCCCTAATTTCATTAAAATAAAAATTAAACCCACTATTATTTCTTTCACCTCATTTCACTGTATTTTTTTGTTATTCATCAAAACACAAAAAAAAATATTTTTGAACCTGTTAAAAAAGTATTATATAAGTAAAATTTGTATGAGCAAACAATCATCTCTTTTCTTTCTTTTATGAGGAGAAATAAAAAAATATATAAAAAAACTATTTCAAGAAATTAAAATAAAAGAATGAACAAATATTACCGATTCATACTATGAAACCATTAATTTGGATAAATTTTGGTGAAGAATATTTTTTTCTTCTTATTAGTTGAAGACCCACGTCTGGCATTTGCTCTCCCTTTCTTTTATCTTTACTAGAAATCTCTATTTGGTTTCTTGTTAGGCTAATATTTGTTTTTTTTTTTTTTTTATCTAGTATAAAGAAAATAAATGGCAGAGAAGGCTTGATAAGTATTGGCAGGCGCCTAGAAAAAGAGAGGAAAAGTTTTCCTCTAATTATTAAAATGTATTCACCACAATATGAACATGTGGTCATTTTATCCAAAAAAAAAAACTATCGTAGACTTTAGGTTAACTACTTTATGGTGTAGTAGTGAATGAATTATTATTGACCACATACATATACTTATTGTCTACATTATTTTTAATCACATGAAAAAAAAAATGTTGTTACTAATAAAATATTCAACAACATAAACCACAAATGGTGGTAAATAAGAAAATTTTAATTTATAAAATAAATTTTAATAACATGCACAAAGTTATAAGTAATCGATAATTAATAATTTTGACAACATGCATTCATGGGAGGTGCTTATATCAATTTTCACCACATTTAATTTTCATATTGTTACAAATTGAAAAGTATTAATTAAATAATTCTTTTTTATTATAAAAAACTTGCACCTTGTGTAACTTGTGGATATTTATCTTTAATCACTCATGTATAAATCATGTGGTTATATGATTGTTGTTAATAGCACAATTTATTATAGTGTAAGTTGTGGGATGATGTATTTATTTTTATACGTCGATGATATATCAATCGCGTGTAAGAACATAGAAAAGATAGAGAAACTTAAGCAACAGTTGAGTGGCGAGTTTGAGATGAAGATTTTGGGAACAACAAATAGGATATTGGGTATGGATATTGTGAGCAAAAGAAGAGATGTTATCTTCTTGTCTCAACAGTGATATATACTCAAAATTATAGAGAAGTTTGGTATGTCCAACACAAAGGCTATCTCTACTCTTTTGACAATGCATTTCAAACTTTCAACAGCACAGTCGCCAACATCCAAAAAGGAGAAACTACAGATGAGTAAAGTATCATATGCAAGTATTGTGGGGAGCATCATGTATATAATGGTTTGCATAAGACCAGACATATCACAGGCTATAAGTGTAGTGAGTAAATACATGGCAAATCGGGGTAAGGATCACTAACTTGCAGTGAAATGGATTTTGAGATATCTCAAAGGGACGTCAAATCATAGGTTGATATATAAAAGGGATGAGGACAGTAGTGTAATGGTAAGAAGATACGTAAACTCAGATTATGCAGGCGATCTAGACAAGAAAATACCGTTGACAAGTTACATATTCATAATGTTTGGGTGTAGTGTGTTAGAGATCAGTTCTACAATATGTGGTTACATTATCTACCACAGAGGCAGAGTATATAGTTGTTGGTGAAGCTATTAAGGAGGCCATGTGGTTGAAAGGCAAATGCACGGAGGTAATGTCTACTGAAGATATGAATACTAGTATGTATTATGATATCCAGAGTGCCATATACCTAAGTAAGCATCAAATGTTTCATGAGAGGTCTAAACACATTGATGTGCATCTCTATTACATTCGAAAGATTATCCAAAGTGGTGAAGTCAGTCTAACAAAGATAACGTCGTCAAAAAATCCTGCTGACATGTTGACTAAGCCACTACCCTCAATTAAATTCATCTTATGCACGGACTTACCAGAGTCACTACTTTGTGAGGATGACCAAAGATGCTGAGATGAGAGATCAAGTTACTTAGTGGATAATTTTGAATCAAGGGGGGATTTGTGAGAAACTCGATTAAAAATCATCGGGATATGATTTAGAGAGCAAGCCGGGTATGTTGAGTATGTAAGGATCGTAGACGGATGCTAAAAAAGGCCAAAATGCAAGAAGTGGTGACAGAACCCGACCTAGAATCCTACAATGTGGGCCTAGGTAGGCTCTGCCGGGCACCCCAACAAAATGCTTCCCAAAGTTCGCTATCAACCTTGGGAAATTCCATAAGGCGAACCCCAATGTATTTCTTTTTGATATATTTTCATAAACATGGAAAAACAATTATTTTTCTAAAAATTGTGGATTAAAATGGACAGAGTTTTTTCTATTTTTCTGAATATCTATATTTCATATACAAGCAAAAATTACACTCCAAATATTTTTCACATCTCTTAACTACAAATGGAACCTCCTATCTCTTCCCAAATCAATCAACACATGCATTCTTGATCATACTCCAATAGACATCCATAGCAGGAAAACCAACCATTTTAAAAGGCATAAATATTCATTTTAGTTCCAAAATCTGTTATGCATGCTATACAACGCAAAACTAAATATGATACATGTTTATGCACTAAATGTATACATATAGCTCTGAACATGTACAAAAGATTGTTGTAGGGCTGGCGTACGATTGATCTATAGGAGACACTATAGGCTGTGTGCTGCTGGCTGTACTTGGGGGAAAAAATAGAAACACAAAAAACAAAGGGTGAGTTAATAAACTCAATGAATGGGTGTGAAATCTAAATAATTGTGGAAAAATACTAAAAATTTTAAAAAGTATTGAATACTGTTCTAAATCATTTCTAAATCTCGAATACTGGTAAAACTCTACCTAGCGATTTTCTTTATTTAAAATTTTTAAAACTTAATAAGCTATTACTAAAATCTATAACATTATTAACAAACATTTTTATTTACTGGAAAAAAAACTACATATCTCATACAATTGTCTAAAACTTCTGCTCGGTTCTAGTCTGTTTGGAAAGCACCAATGGCTACACTAATGCTGGACCCACTCGTCGACGTGGCCAACAAAATAAGTTGATCACAGGGCTGTCTCTGCTAGCAACAACCACTGTGATTAATCTGATAAACTGATAAATCTGAGGCATCTCACTTTCTATGTGGCAGAATATACATCGCAGACATATAGCGAGACAACACACTGTAGCATAAGTGACTCACTGACTCGACACCCCAGAGTTAGTAGCACTCACCTAACTGACTAACTTGCCCACGCATACGGGGTGTACTGGCCTGGTCTATACTATCCCCACAGGGATCTGAATCTGATTGCTGATAACTGATAAATGGAGTACACTGGCCTTTGAAAACTGATAGTATCTAAAAACTGTTTCTTAAATTTGAACTGTAAATTTCTAAAATCTATTTCTTACTACTAAAAAATAAATTTCTAAACTGTTGAAAATACTGAACTATAATTCTAAAATTTTGCAATATTTTTAAATGATAAATCTTCAATTCTCAATATATCAAAAAAATTAAATAAAATATCACTATACTTTTCAAGATTCTTAAAATCGAGTAACTTGAGTAAATTACCTGAAACAACAATAATTAAATTAGAAAGCATATAAATACTAATAATTTAAAATCAATTGCATTTAATTTCTTTTAATTGTTTTCCCACTCACCAACTGTCCTACGCTAACGTTTTTTTTTTCGGGTTTGTCCTTTCACCGGTTTTGACCTTTGGCACCTACAAAGCATAAATTATGCTTAGTCCCCCTAAAATGGCAAAATTAGCCAATTACCCTTAGTGTACATTTTCGGCCACCACCAAAATTCCTTTCTAAATTTATAATTTTGCCCCCAATAATCACAATTTATGCACAAACTACCATTTTTGTCAAAGGGGTCCATAATCTCTTATAATTGTTTTTGGACATAATTACCCTTAATCTTTGTCATAAATGACCATTATGTCCCATATCCTAACTTTGATTTCCACCCATCAAAACTCATTTTAAGAGTCCTAGAATTCATTCCTAATCCTTAATTTTAACTAATTGCACTTGTACCACTAAAAACCCCAAAATGACCCAAATGAGATTTTTACCATTTTTCAAATTTCTTCTTACCTATGGTCTTATCTACTCTCCAGATTCATTCTAATGCCCTAAATTTATTCAATTAAAGTCCAATTATACAAAAACCCTGATTTACTATTCTAGGGTTTGGAATTCTTACCTTTTAAAGCAAATTTACCTTTAATCCACCCTTGAATCTTGCTTAGGCACTTGGAAACAACTTGAATTTGGTGTGGATTCCTTGATTTGGCTTAGAAATGTCATGAATTTCACTGTTCACCTTCTTCTCCCTTCATGGCAAATTTCTCTCTCTCTCTCTCTCTCTCTTTTGTTTTATTTTTGTTTTAACACTTTCTTGCAATTAAAACACTTGGCCTTTATATATATGTCAAAAAATTACATAATGCCCTCCAAGAAATGTTAAATTGCTACCTAGTCCTCTAGTTTAAAAAGCCTTTGATTAGTGGCCAATAATATAACTAATAAAATATAAAATAATAGACTAATATACGCAATTGTCCCAGTTTGATTGGTCTATATGTCTTAAAATACACATCATTATCCAACAAAATGGCTTGCTTAGGGTGTGATGCTTACACCAAAAATTATTGGTACAATGTTAAAGTTTTACTACTTAGTCAACCGAAAAATTCTAAAAATATTCGGTGAGCACCCAACGCCCAAATTGACTATGAAATTACCCAATTGGGTCTATTACGGCTCACGTAAACACTTAAAAAAATGTTCCAAGAAGGGTTGGAATTTGAAACTTCTACGGTTCCCTAATTGTCAAATATTGAAATTCTAGGTATCTGACTATTCATAGGAACTGGGCATTATAGGTGGTGTCCAGGCATAGCACTGCGGGGCCAGATTATGGGTGCCACAGGGCCCAAAACAGAACTTAAGCGCTACGGTGCTAGGTGCCTAACCCCACAATGCTCAAGCGAGAAAGTCCCAATGTCGCGGTGCCCAGTGCGGGGAATTGTTTTCCATTTTGATACGACTTATTTTGATTCTCACTTATTCCAAGACTCCTTAAAATAATTTCCACTCATTTAAGGTAAACCTAGGTCATCCTAAAATCTATATAAAAGCTCTCTATTGGCTTGTAAATATAATCTTAGTGATCAAACACATATCTTTGTGATCATAACATTCTTTGTGATTCTTGATGAGAGAAAACTCCTTGTTTGCAAGAGAGAGTGATTTCTTTGTGACTCTTTCTTGTAAAAGACATACTTTGTGAGTGCCTCAAGATTCAATAATAAGAGAGTGTGATCTTTATTCGCCGTGGAAGTAGACAAGTTGTCGAACCACGTAAATACTGTGTGTTATTATTCTATCTTTCTTTCTCTAGATTCTTAATTGCTTGCTTCTGCATTATATTACTTGGGATATTTGCTCGTTTGATTGCTTCTACTTCAACAATTACAATCATTACAAAAATATTTATTTTAGAATAATTATACTTACATAATATTATAGTAGCAGTTTTTGAACCACAATAAGCCTACCTATTCTTTTAGTGTAGTTGCTCTGCGCATGCATTAGACTAGTTTATTTGCTCTACTTGAGCGCTGCAACATTTTACGGTGTGAGATAACGTTTTCCTGCTCTGTCTATGTGTGAGTTACTCCGTTATATAAGACCATATTTTTTGCACTCTTAAGAGATAGTACATTACGATGCCCTAACCTTCTATGCCATAAACTTAATGTTTCCTTGAGTCTAGGACTCCATTCTTTTTACTTGGACATAAATAAAGAAAAAGATAACATTGATGTAAGGAGTCCATAAACCACACATATCTCTACATTGGTATGATATTGTCTACTTTGGGCCTAAGCCCTCATGGTTTTGCTATTGGGATCTACCCAAAAGGCCTCATACCAATGGAGATATAGTTCACTCCTTATATACCCATGATCTTTCCCATTTCTTTCCAATGTGGGATTTTGTTTGCTTCCTTAACAATGGATATTATTAGGGATAATGCCTAAAAGCATGTACTTGTACTGTTTTTATGAAATTAATAAAGTTGCAATTTTATACTTGATGAGTGTTCATAATTTTATGACATAAATATCTGAAAATCCCTTGTTTATTTATGTAATCATAACTTTAGTATATAATTTTTATATACAAAAGGATTAAAGTTATGGATAATAAACAGAAAAAGTCTGTAATAAATTAATTAGAGTTTGGGATCTCTAATTAAATATTATTAGTGCGGTCCACAAACATTTAAAATGTAGTAATCTTATCCGGATCACTAATGTAGTGACATTATGGTGGAGGCACTATATATAATATGATTATATAGGACTGGACCAGACGTAGTTTGAATTCTTATGTAAAATACCGTTGTTAATTAAGAATTTAAATAACGTCAACCGATGATCATATGCTGGTTAACCTTAATCCTGAGTGAACATAAACTCCTGTTTGTGTCATTATGTCATTTGAAATACTCGTTACGGTTTGTTTAATGAACAGACTAAAAACTTGTATTTTGGGGGCATTATGAGATAAACGGTTGGGAATATAATTTATAGATATGGAATCCATTCATTCCTAATGAAAGTTAGAAATAAGGTTCTCTTAAGGGTTAATTCTAGAACTGAACGTTTAGAGCGTTCAATTTGTAATAATGTTACAAATTAACTTTTCATTGGTGAATTAATGGTACTTAAGGATAAAGAAATAATTAAAGGGTAAAATAGTAATTAACCTAGCTCTAATTATAAATCATCTATGGAGGGTTAAATTGCATGTAGTGATTAAATCAATGGACTGCTTTAAGTTTTCTGAGTAAATTATATCTACAATTTTAAGAGTGCAATTCTAGGTTTTTAGTGGAATAACACTGGAGTTAATAAATTGAATTAATTAATTAAAGAGTTTAATTAATTATTCAAAATTTATTGAAACTTGAAATTGTAGGTCCATAGGTCCCCAATACCACCTCTTTCGTTATTACAATGAACAAATAAAAAAAGGATTGTGTTATTACACAAATTGTTTGTGTCCAGAAAATAGTTTTCAAATACGTATATTTTATATTTGGATAAAATTAATTAATATAGATAAGATCTTATCTAAATATAATTAAATATTTAATTTAAGAAATTAAATGAATAAAATCTTAAGGATAATTTTTTGAAATTATCAAAAAGAATCTAATTTTAATTTTAGTGTTTTACTTTTATTAAAAGACTAATAATGCTCAAATATTGGGTATTATACGTTAACCACAAAGAGTAGGACTCTATGTGGTTTACATGAATTAGGTCTCCTTTTAAGAGATAATAATTTAATTAGTAAATGTTATTAATTAAATTATTATTATTTTAAATAAGAAGACTAGTCTAAATAAAACACAAGACACATGTATGAAAAACGCAGAATACATATTTTTCTTGAGAAACAAAAAAGAAAAACAAAAGAAAGAAGCTCATTCTTCCCTTCACTGTAAAAAAAAAAAACAAGAGGCTTGGTTTGGAATCCATTGGTAGAAGAAAACTCTGCGTGAATTTAAGGTATGTTTTATTAAATTTTATTTATAGTAACTTTAAAATCATATATTCATAAGATCCTTAGATAAAAAGTGTTTTTATCTAATGAAAACAAAGATTAAAGAATTTTTATTTTTTTTATTCCGCTGCGTTATGAATGTCATAACAATAAAATCATCCAACAATTGGTATCAGAGCGATGGTTTCTTGAATATATGGTTTTTTATGTTATGATTTAGTTTATATTTTAGTGGATATGTATATTTTAGTGGGTACTTGCATTTTTATATTATTCATGTAATGAATGATTATTTTATTTATGGATCCTTTGATCGTTAATTATATGGTTCTCTAAGATTGATTGTAATTTTTTTTTATTAGATCAAAATTTTGTAAACCCATAAAAGGGTATAGGTTTATTTTTTGTAATATTTATTTTTATTTATTAAATGATGAACACGAATACACAGTGCTACTCTGCTCTTTCTGCTGCAAAGAAGAAGATTTGATAATATGTTTTTTTTTTGTTTCTTGCCGCTGGAAGACAAAAGAAAAAGCAAAAAGAAGAAAAAATTGAAACATATGTTTCTGAGAAGAGAGTAGAGGAAGACAAAAGAAAAGAAAAAAGAAAAAAGTGAATGATTAAAAAAAAAAAGGAGAGAAATTTTGGTGGCTTACTGCCACATTTACTATTTGGGACAAGGGAATCCCTTGCCGAAAAAGAAAAAAATATATATATATATATTTATTTTTTTTATAAAAAAAAGTTCAAATTATTTAGGGTATGTATATTTGTTTTATTAAAAAAAAATTGTCTAATGGTTAGACTATCTTGAAAAATATATTATGGGCCTAAAAAAAGTTCTTAAGCCAAAATGTATCAAATTACAAAGAAAATGGATTGGGTTCATTATGGACGTAAGAAGACCACGTGTAACTGGGCCTACGTGCTTATATTTTTATGTAACTTATTTACTTTTATTTTATGGGTTCTAATGTAAAATCTTAGGGGACCCAACCAAAATTATATTAAATATTTATTTATGTGATGAATTATAACATGATCATGTATAATTACATGTCATCCATATGTACCCACTCATATTATTGTAATATAACATGCATACATGCCATAATTAAAATTAAAATTTTTATGGCATATTATAATTAATAAGATTAAATTAGTAGATTGATTAGCATGTTTAGAACTTGTATAATTAATCAAATAATGTGAAATTAAATTTAATAGTTAAATTGGTTATTTCACATTATTCTATGTAACCTAAATTAAATAGTTTGATTTAGGATTACTTAGAAAATTATTAATAAAATTATTGATTTATTATTTATAAAAATAATTAATTAATTCAATAATTGAAAAATTAGGTTCACCTAAATTGTTAGGCCTATTTAATAGGAATAGTTAGACTAATGAACCTAGGCCCAATAAGATTGGATTTTATTAGAATTAATTAACTATACTTAGTAATTTGTTATATGAGATATAATAATTTGCTAAAGTTATAAAACATAAAGATGTTTTATAAATTATAAAAACATATAGCTAAAAATAGTGAGTGGGAGAGGGTACATGACAATGAACCCACTGGTCTCCATTATTAGTACAACATCGTGAGATATAGGTGGCGCCTCGCGACGCTTTTGATTTCGTCCTTCCATGGAGGGTGTCCGCCTATTTCAATAGCAAGGTTGGCTTCCTAGAGATAGGATTAAGTGATGTATTTCATAATTGACCGACCCTACGGCGGCATTTTTTTGAGTTAAGTCATCTTAATCTGAAATAATGGGTTACACTCATAAAGATATAATTAAGAGGTTAATCATGTCTTGACCGAAATAAACGGTAGTTAATAGGTAAATGAAAATATGAGATATTTTGAAAATTTCCTATTAATTTGAGATAGTCTTAATTTTAATTTAAATTTAATGTGACCTACCCTACGGCGGCATATTAATTGTTAAATTGAACTATCGTGGATTAGTATATATATTTATGTGTTTAAATAAATGTAGTCATGCATCATGTTTACTATTCCAAAAATCGTTATGATATTTATTCAAGTATTCTTAAAATTACTTTATTTATTTATTTCAGCATCATGTCTAGAACAAACCCAATCATAGCCCTCTTAGCAAATGAAAAATTGACCGGTGATAACTTTGTAAAATGGAAAAACAATATGAATATTGTGCTAATCTGTGAGGACCAAAAGTTCATCCTTATGAAGGAGTGTCCTCCAGAACCTGCAGCCAATGCTCATCGTAATGTACGGGAGCAATATGAGAAGTGGATACAGGCCAATAATAAGGCCCGCTGCTATATGCTTGCCAGCATGAGCGATGTACTTAGAATGAAGCACGAACACTTAAAAACTGCACATGAAATATGGGACTCTCTCCAAATGATGTTTGGCCAGCAGTCGGAACAAAGCCGCCATGAAGCTACTCATAGCTACATGAATGCTAAAATGAAAAAAAGAGTTCCGGTGCGTGAGCATGTTTTAAACATGATCAATTTAATGCATCAAGCAGAGATCTATAGAGCCACTATAGATGATAAGACTCAAGTCAGCATTATTCTGGAGTCTCTTACTTCAGCATTTTCGCAGTTCAAAACAAATTATATCATGAACAAGCTCTCATATAGTATGACTCGGCTACTTAATGAACTGCAAACTTTTGAGGCTATATTAGATAAGCCTAAAGAGTCTGAGGCAAATGTTACTGAAGCTAAAAAGTCTTCCTCTAAGCAAAATAAAAAGAGGAAGAACATTGGTGGTGGTTCAGGTTATGGAGGAAAGGCCAAGAAAGCCTTTAACCGCAGTAAGAGTAAAAAGAAGGACTCCAAAGTAAAGAAAGGAAAATGTTTTCATTGCGGAGTCGAGGAGCATTGGAAGAGGAACTGTAAAAAGTATCTCTCCGAGCTGAAAGAAAAGAACAAAGGTAAATATGATTTACTGGTTTTAGAAGCCTGTTTAGTGAAAAATGAACTTTCTCTTTGGATAATTGATTCAGGAGCCACTAATCATGTTTGTTCTTCCTTGCAGATGCTTAGCTCTTCTAAGGAGCTAGCTGATGAGGACTTTACCATGCGGGTTGGCAATGGGGCAATCATTTCAGCTTTAGCAGTGGGAGTGGCTAGATTGAATTTTGGGAACAATTTTTTAATTTTAAATAATGTTTATTTTATTCTTGGATTCAGAAGGAATTTGATTTCTGTTTCTAAATTGCACGAACAATTGTTTTATATTTCTTTTTATAATAATGAGATTATTATTAGTAGAAATAGTTTAGATATTTGTCATGCGAAATTAAAAAATGGGCTTTATGTTTTAAGGCCCGATGAGCCCTCACTGCATAATTCTGAACTATTTAGAGTAAAATATCCTAAATCTACTAAAAGGGAAACGTTTTCTCCTAATGATGACACGTATCTTTGGCATCTTAGATTAGGTCATATTAATCTGGACAGGATAAACAGGTTAGTAAAGGATAGTCTTTTAAGCGAGCTAAACGTTGGCACTCATCCTGTATATGAGTCTTGTCTAGAGGGTAAAATGACTAAAAGACCATTTTCAGCTAAGGGTGAAAGAGCCAATGAACCACATCAGCTTGTACATAATGACGTTTGCGGTCCATTAAATGTACAAGTAAGAGGCGGTTATGAATATTTTGTCTTATTTATTGATGACTATTCAAGATACGGTTATGTTTACCTAATGCAAAGAAAATCTGAGACTTTTATAAAGTTCAAAGAATTCTCAGCGGAAGCTGAAAAGCAATTAGGTAAAACTCTTAAGACTCTTCGATCTGATCGATGTGGTGAATACCTTGACACAGAGTTTAAGGATTACCTATTGGAGCATGGGATTTTATCCCAACTCACAGCACCTGAAACACCACAGCAAAATGGTGTTGCAGAAAGGAGAAACAGAACCTTGCTAGATATGGTTAGGTCTATAATGAGCTACTCTTCACTACCGCCCTCATTTTGGGGTTATGCACTACAGACTGCGATCTACATTTTGAATGTAGTACCTTCTAAATCTATCCAAAGTACACCCCTAGAGATGTGGAATGGTAGTAAACCTAGTTTACGCCATTTTCGCATATGGGGGTGTCCGGCACATATGCTGAAAGGAAAGACTGGAAAGTTAGAACGGCGAACAGAAGTTTGTCTGTTTGTAGGCTATCCTAAAGGCACAAGAGGAGGTTTGTTTTATAGTCCTCAAGAAAAGAAAGTGATTGTATCGACAAATACCACTTTTCTTGAAAATGATTATATATTAAACTACAAACCTCGCAGTAAGATTGTACTGGAGGAAATGCTTTCTGATCAGATCAGACCTTTATCACTGACAGTTAGTAAACGACAAAGTCAGGTAACCACCAATAATGATCAGAACACCTTGAAATCGCAATGTAGTGGGAGGATAGTGAGACTACCTTCTCGTTACAGAGAGGAGGGAGAGGCACAAGTAGTTGTGTCTGACACAAGAGAAGACGATCCATTGACATGTAGACATGCAATGGAAGATTCTGATAAAGAAAAATGGCAAGAAGCCATGAACCAAGAAATGGAGTCTATGTACTCCAATTCAGTCTGAGAACTTGTAGATCCACTTGAAGATGTCAAGCCCATTGGATGTAAATGGATCTTTAAGAAGAAAAAAGGCGTGGATGGGAAAGTAGAGACTTTCAAAGCAAGACTAGTGGCAAAGGGCTATACCCAAAAAGAGGGAGTCGACTATAAGGAGACTTTCTCACCAGTAGCCATGCTTAAATCTATTCGCATTCTCTTGTCTATTACTGCATGTCTCAATTATGAGATATGGCAAATGGATGTCAAGACAGCCTTTTTAAATGGCTATCTTAAAGAGAGCATTTACATGGTGCAACCAGAGGGGTTCGTGGCAGAAGGCCAGGAGCAGAAAGTCTGCAAATTGCTCAAGTCCATTTATGGACTTAAGCAAGCTTCAAGGTCTTGGAACTTAAGATTTGATGAGATAATTAAATCTTATGGTTTCGAGCAAAATGTTGATGAACCTTGTGTATACAAGTACATCAAGAACAAAAAAGTGGTTTTTCTAGTACTTTATGTGGATGATATTTTACTCATTGGGAATGATGTGGAAGCATTATCCAACATATTTTACTCGTTACGGTTTGTTTAAAGAACAGACTAAAAACTTGTATTTTGGGGGCATTGTGAGATAAACGGTTGGGAATATGATTTACAAATATGGAATCCATTCATTCCTAATGGAAGTTAGAAATAAGGTTCTCTTAAGGGTTAATTCTAGAACTGAACGGTTAGAGCGTTCAATTTGTAATAATGTTAAAAATTAACTGTTCACTGGTGAATTAATGGTACTTAAGGATAAAGAAATAATTAGAGGGGTAAAACAGTAATTAACCTAGCTCTAATTATGAATCATCTATGGAGGGTTAAATTGCATGTAGTGATTAAATCAATAGACTGCTCTAAGTTTTCTGAGTAAATTATATCTACAATTTTAAGAGTGCAATTCCAGGTTTTTAGTGGAATAACACTGGAATTAATAAATTGAATTAATTAATTAAAGAGTTTAATTAATTATTCAAAATTTATTGAAACTTGAAATTGTAGGTCCATAGGTCCCCAATACCACCTCTTTCGTTATTACAATGAACAAATAAAAAAAGGATTGTG
This sequence comes from Ailanthus altissimus, assembly GCA_946807835.1. Taxonomy (NCBI): domain Eukaryota; kingdom Viridiplantae; phylum Streptophyta; class Magnoliopsida; order Sapindales; family Simaroubaceae; genus Ailanthus; species Ailanthus altissimus. The sequence continues at coordinate 5,779,748 of OX327690.1, read as the reverse complement.
TTATTACACAAATTGTTTGTGTCCAGAAAATAGTTTTCAAATACGTATATTTTATATTTGAATAACATTAATTAATATAGATAAGATCTTATCTAAATATAATTAAATATTTAATTTAAGAAATTAAATGAATAAAATCTTAAGGATAATTTTTTGAAATTATCAAAAAGATTTTAATTTTAATTTTAGTGTTTTTCTTTTATTAAAAGACTAATAATGCTCAAATGTTGGGTATTATACGTTAACCACAAAGAGTAGGACTCTATGTGGTTTACATGAATTAGGTCTCCTTTTAAGAGATAATAATTTAATTAGTAAATGTTATTAATTAAATTATTATTTTTTTAAATAAGAAGACTAGTCTAAATAAAACACAAGACACATATATGAAAAACGCAGAATACATATTTTTCTTGAGAAACAAAAAAGAAAAACAAAAGAAAGAAGCCCATTCTTCCCTTCACTGTAAAAAAAAAAAACAAGAGGCTTGGTTTGGAATCCATTGGTAGAAGAAAACTCTGCATGAATTTAAGGTATGTTTTATTAAATTTTATTTATAGTAACTTTAAAATCATATATTCATAAGATCCTTAGATAAAATGTGTTTTTATCTAATGAAAACAAAGATTAAAGAATTTTTGTTTTTTCTATTCCGCTGCGTTATGAATGTCATAATAATAAAATCATCCAACAATTGATTCATGACCTCCACTCAAACTTGTGGACACAGAATAGTGAACTTGATAATGTTTATTTATGAGTTGTGAATGTTGAATTCATAAATTGTGAACTTGACAAAGGTTATTTATGAGTTGTGAATGTTGAATTTAAAATTGATAGGGACCTCTTTTAGTCACTTCTTGAAGTAGCACTCTCCCCTACATTTTGTACTTGACAAGGCACAAATTTTTAAAAATACTATGTCAACATTGTTATCATGAACAAGTCGTGTAATATCGATGAGGTTTTTGGTGATTTCAGGTACAAGAAGAATATTGTTTAAGTGAATTGTTTCAGATTTTTGCAGATTTGATGGCATCAGTTTGGGAGTTTAAAGGTGAAATAGGATTGTCATGTGTAATATCTTCACGATTTGCATATTTGTACCTACTGCTTGACGAAGGGAGCTCGTTATTTGAGGGATTTTTTATGCACGATAATGTCTAAAACTGATTGAGATGTGTTATATTGTCATTATTTGTTTAAAGCACTAACTTTTGGAAATTGTTCACTTTGAAAGGGGAAAGAGTCTTCATGAAACCTCGTATATCTAGCTATATATATATAAATATATATATATATTTTTCCTGTGTGATGCGGGTAAAGATAGCTAAATTATAAGAAAATGAATTGTCTTTTTTACTCTGTCATTCACACATTCACTTTACCAGGATTTGTAAATATCTGCACGTTACATTTGAATGAATACTACACTAGAAACAACCTGCTGAGATGGTTACTAAATCTAGAGGATAAAGATGAATGTAGTCCTTTGGATCATCTTGTCTTCTAGCTAATAGTTACAGCCTTCCCTCGTAGAATGAGTTGTTGTTAGTTGAGACCTACCCTGGTACAGTGAGTTGCTGCTGTTGTTATCACAGCAGCTATTATCTGTTATTGTTGCTTGATCAGGAAGGTTGATGGTCCTAGGTGAGAGCTGAGCTGGTGCTGGGCTGAGCTGATGCTGAGCTTTTATTCCGGGAATAACTTGTGGTTTCCACAAGCTGACTATGACTTTGCTGATAGCTTATCAGCAATGAACCCTTTGCCTTATATTATTCGTTATCACCATAAAGAGAAGTTTGAAGAACTTCTTGATTGCATTGTACGAGCTCATCTGGATTCAACTTTTTTGGTGTCAATTTTTGCATTGTGCACGTGCTTCTGATTTTAATTTCTAAATTTACAAATAAAATCAACACGGAGCACAAAGATTTCAAATGAAAAGACATATAATAAGTAGTCATAATGTCGTAATTGAATCTAACAACCACTCACTTGAAATCTTCAACTCTATCATGTCCAAATTGCATGAGCTTGCATGTCCTCACTTCTGCGCCTCTATATATACACTATTCGCGGCAATATGAATCTACAATTCTCTTCCTACTCTTTTTTCCCATTCTAAAATCATAAAATTTGCCATCTCAAAGTAGCATCGGATTTTAGAATTTCTTGCATTTGATGCGAGAAACTTCGACAAAGCTATGTAATCGCAAAGATCCGAACTGAGCTGAATGAAGCAGAGAGTTGAATATGCCTTGAAGAACATCCTGAACTGTTTGGCTGTTCTCGCTGTAAACTTTTGATATCCCAACTTAATAAACAATAAAATTGGATTTGATATTTGGGATATCAAGGGTTTACAATGAGATAGCCAACAACTCAGGTCGTTTGAGGGCATATGTGTGTGTGCCTTTAGTGCATACATTTGATGAATATTCATATAGCTTTTTTTTATTTCTCTTCACATTAATTCATTTTTCCAAATTGAAGTTTAGGTGTAAGAATAGAATATTTTTATGACAATTTGATATACACCATTTTGTTTTGAGCATTTAAAATTATTCATTTTTCTCTGAGTCACATATTGCTCCTTTGATGACATGAGGTCTGTCATAATTGAAATGTCAAAAAAAAAAAAAAAATCTTGGTACCTACAAATCTCAATAAAATAGTGAAATTTATTAAGTAAAATAACTCCTAAACACGGAGTCGAACTATTCATAATTGATGGTGTATGAACTATTTTCTTTGGAACATCAAATTAAAAGACTCAAATTAGAATTTACTCCTCAATTATTTGTATAGTTTTACTTTATTTTTTACTAGAATAAAAAGACATTTCTTTTTACATATTCTATATATTTATGACAGAAGAAATTGTAATTTGTCCACGTGCCGATCATAGATTAGCTATTAATAAAAATAAAAAATTTATGTCTTCATCTTCTAACAGGAAATACTCTCTTAGGCTCCTCATCAAAGATTTCATCCTCTCCATCTCCTTTGCCAAATTCTGCACTGTGGGAAGACACTCCAAGGTCACGCTGAAACTAGTACAAATCATATTTGTAAATTGGGTATTTGATAGAATTTGGAAATTCGATTTGAAATAAAAGTAATTTGTATTTTAGGGTTTTCGGTATTTAGGGATTAGTGTTAAAATAATATTTTGATTAAATTATTTTGAATACATAAATGGATTAGATATATGTATTTGTGAATTGGATGATTAGAAAATTTTGAAGAGTCTATTTGAAATAAGTAATTTATTTTTTTAAAGTTTTACGTATCCAGAGAGAAAACTTTGCTAAAAAACACTCTGAAGGTCATCAAGAAGATTGACAAAATCAGAGTGGCCAAGGAGGAGAGACCATAAACAGAAGTCAATTATTTTTTCATATCATTTATTTAAAAATATTGGCTTTTGCATTACAGCTAGTATTCAATTAAAATATTATCACAGAATGTAAGGCAAAAAAGACATGGAGGGAGACAACAAACAAATTAGAGCAGGGCATCCACCTGGTCAAAGCCCCATTGAGTTGTGGGGGAGAGAGAAGGGTGGGCGGCGTCGCGGCGTTGAAGCTATCGACTGGGGACGTGAACATCGGCGTCGACTAGATGATTAGGGGGCTTAAAGTTAGTATCGGCCCCAATGCACGTTATTGAATTTCGATTAATAAAATAAAGTTAATTAATTTTTTGGTATTTTAATTTTCTGATGGTTTAATGTATTTAATTTGTAGTGTTTATATATATTGTTTTTAGTATTTTAAATTTCTGATGGTTTAATTATGGTATTTAATTTATAGTGTTCATTTATTTATGCCTATTTATTTAATATTAAAGGATTTTAAATATTTATTTATGATATGTTAATAGAAATTTTAAATGAAATTGTAAAAAAATAATTTCACTACCCATATGCACCAACAGTTTACGTGCTTATCTGCTTTTTATTTTTTAAATAAATATTTTTTTTACCAAATTAATTTACAATCAAGAGCAAAAATATTATTGTACAGTGAAATAAGTTTTTCTTTCAAAACAAATATCTAACAGTCTAATGAATTGGAATAAAATTAAGATTTTCTAAATTTGTGAGTTAAAATTGAGTCGTTGATTAAAATGGAATAATGAATTGGATATCCTTAACCCATACTTATTTGGTGGGGATTTTCAGTTTCTTCTCCTGTGGATTGACATTTTGTCACCTAGAGAAAAATGATTGAAGATTGGCACAATCCTTTTCTCATGACCAACAGGTCTTTAGAAGAGATGGCAGAATCATATGGAAATACTAAAACAACCCTTCATTGAAATTTGGCAAATACTATCATGAGATAGCATTTGCCATCCTTCCACAACTATGGATGATCAAAGAAACGTCAAGGCTTACACAGCGTAATGTTTGGAACGGGAAATTTTCACTCATATTCATCACATCTAAAATACACTCTTATAATACATTTCATATATATATATATATAATAAATTAAATGATATAATAGTCTCAGATCAATTTATAATATAAAAAAACTGAGTTTGTATGCAAAATTTATATATAGTATTATAAATTAAAAGAAGAGAAATTTGGTCGATATGACTCGAATCTTAGGCCTGATCTTTCATCCTACACTGGTTAATGAAGCCATAAGATACTAGTTTAATTCCTAAATTTTTGTTAAATTTTATTTATATATTAGTGATAAATAGAGAAACTTTGTTTAGATAATTTTTACAATATTATTCATTTGTTAAATTTAAAATAAAATAATAAGTTTAAGAATAATTTTGAATTTATTTGATGTACATAGGAATATATATATTAAATGGAAATATATTTAATAAAATAAATTAATTCTCAAAATTAGATTTTGAAAGGCAACTCTCTCTGACATGACTTTGAGAAGGATAAGAGGCAGCATAACGTAACGCCCATAAATTTAGCCCGTAATTCTCGAGGAACTTTAAAAGAGAGGAGATGTTAGCAACGGACGCTACAAGTCTTTTATCAAGATTCTATTTCAGGTTTCTTAATCATCTTCTTTGGTCTTATCGCTTGAGATTTTGTCTTTCCTTACGTATGTGATAGATATAGTTTTTCTAATATTGATTATTCTTCGTTTCAACATTTCATTTTTTTAACATCTGATTATAATTCGTTACTCACATAACAATTTTTTATTGCCTGCATAAGGGAAGTAATATAAACTATGGTGGATAGAAATCTAAGAGAGTATATTAATTTTTTACTATGTTGTTTTACCTTTAATAGCTTTGAAGCTTCATTAATTTACTAGTTTGTTACTTCAACGACCTGTCTTACAGTTCTTTTATAAATGTGTGGACAGATTTTAATTATTATCCTGTGAATATTTATAAATGTTCATTATAATAAAAAATGTGTCAACAGAATTTTTTGTTTTATAGACATTTTCGTACGTACAACTTAAAGTATACACTTCTATAAATTTAATATCAATAATCATACTTTTAAAATTTTTATATTTCATCCACAACTTATAACCATCAACCTTAAATGAAAAGTAATTCATTTATAATTTATACGTCAACATATTCTAAATATTTAAAATAGAATTAACAAGATTACGACATTAAATACTTAAAAAATAGCATAATACAATAAATTTCTATAAGCCCAAAAGAATAAGAGAGTTCATATATTCTACATGGCTTACAAAAAAATCTAAAATACAATCACGTAGTCCACATCAACTAATCATTGAATTGGAAATGTCTATTATCTCTTTAGATTAAAAAAAAAATAAGGATAGTGAGTTTTCACAGACTTAGTAAGTGAGATAATTTTGAAATAAAATAAAAAACATGATAATAATAATAACAAAAACAATAATAATAATAATAAATTTTTATTCTATAAATATCAATCTTAACATAAATGATGTAAATATTTTAAAACATTATAAGAATAATTAAATCTCACTTTATTCATGCTACATATGTAAGTTTTACAAAATTTGAAATGATCTTATAAATGATTTTTATAAATTAGTTCATATGTAAGACATGTCATGAAATTTAAATATGTATTTAAACCTTACATTAAAATAGTACTTAAGAGAAAACCTCGTCGTACCTAAAATATCTCTCGGGCAGAACGTTGGACGTACTAATTTGAATATCATCTCATATCCTTGTTTTACACATGCATAGAATAAATTGACTACATATACATACAAAGAGTAAAACATCCATACACATAGTCTAAAACCTATGTGTGTGTATACACGAGCCCTAAAAGACTAAATCTCAAATCTTTATCTAAAAGGAGAAGACCACTTCTATTATGAAATTATAAACTCACAGAACCTTATCTTGAATTTTATACTTTAAACTTATAAATTATTTAAATATATTTTTATTAATATAAATATTCTATAAAATCACTTAAATGTTTAAAGAGTTAAATCATAATATAAATGAGTTATTCATAACGTAAAAATAAATACTTAGATTATATATGTCTAAGGAAGTTAATTAATTACGTAAAATAAATAATTTAAATAAAAAATAAATATTTTTTATGTTTCATAGATTTTATATAAAATTATGTATAATAAATAAAATCTTGAATATAAAAAATAAATTATATAAATACATATATAATATAAATTTAATTAACAAAAAGTGATGATAATTATCGAAAATATATTATCGAAACACGTCACCTTTTCTCTCTCTCAGCAGCAGCCCTTTTCCAAAACCAAGTTTTGTTTTGTTGTTCTATTTGCCCTTTAGGCTAATTGAAAGGAAAGAGATTTGATGGGCTCGGAAAAATGGGCTTAAGTTCTTTTTTTTTTAAAAACAAACGTGGCTCATTTCAGTTACAGTCAAAATCCTTTGGGTGGTAATTTGCTTATTCTTTTGTTTAGTTTTTGTGTTTGAAATAAGATGGAAATAGAAAGTTTAATCGACGGTTTTAAGGTGAGCATGCATTTGGAGTTTTAACAAAATTGCTTCTGTCGCTCTGTCTCCGAAAATTGTTACTGTCGAAGATTATTCATTCAGCCTCGATTTCCCTCAAAATCAGGCTCACAGAACTGGAGAAGTGATAATTAGAGTTGCTGAAGGAGACAAAGGAGAATGTTGATCATGTGCATGCCTTTTGATCATGGTCCATGGCCACGTTTGCCTTGTTGTTTGATAAATAAAAAATTTTTGTTTATAAAAATAAATACAACGAAAATTAGATCGTCTTATTCATAATTATATGTATAAGGATAGAAAATTATCTAAATTTCTCACTATAACAAATTTTGAATTGACTGATTGCAATATTTTCTATTATTCTCAATCTTTCTTAATCTCTAATCACACTAATACTCAAATCTAAGATAATAGTATTAACTAAATTCTTTTCCCACGTAAGAATACGTAAAAGAATTTTTTTTTCCGAATGGTTATAGTTCAATTTTCTTATTACATACCTCCCATATATATAGGAATCTCCTTTGGGTATTTAGAATTTGATTAGGATTAGAAAATTAGAGTTTAATTAGGATTTGAGCTAGTAGAGGGACTGCAAGACCTATGGCCTTCCTAACTCCAACTTAAAATACCTAGTCCTTATTATCTCATAATACACAAATTCTTCTAAGTTAACCCTATGCTATTCCACTAAAAGCCAAAGGCTGTATTCTAGTAACCCATGTTATAAAATAAAATCTCATTTAATTAAAACTCCTTTTAATTAAATTGGGCGTGGTCTTTAGACCAATAATAACCACTTAATTAACCCTCTAATTGATGTCCATAATTAAAGCTAGGCCCTTAAAAAAAAAGTTTTACCTATTTAATTACTTATTTGCCCCTAAATCACTGAATGCTCTAATGATCACTTTTAATATATCTATATTTGTAAATAAATTTACAAATAAATATTATTATTCAATAATTAATTCATTGAATAAAATTTTGCCACATATTTTAATGATCAAGTACTACAAACAGTTTAGGTAGACATTAATTATTAGATTCCATCTTGTAAATATATGTTCCTACGACCCTTGAAATTATATCTCTAAGCTATTGAGGTTTTGACCATTTATTTGAATCTCACTCCGTGATAACTCAAAAGATACAATGCATGAATGTAAGTTCATTACCTGCTCAGGATTAAAATCAATCAAGCTTATTAAAAGTTTTGTAAATTAAGATCTACGACATTTAGTTAACCAGATCAAAATTCACAGTAGTCCTATTCAATGTATCATATACACTAGTTTTTCTACTCGAAGTCTCTACTTCGATGATCAAGGTAAATCATCCACTATAAGAAGTAGAAAAAATACAATTTTACATAATGAAATGCCATTTACATTAATAGTTGTGAACATGATTTAATTTATAAAGAGTTTGTGATCTATACGTTCTATATTAGCATCATATGTCTAATACATAGATCACATACTTTATAAATATGGGCTTATCAATATATGCTCAATTATATGTATGAATAAACTTTATAAATTTAATAAAATATTATTACACATGCTTTACGGGCATAAAATAACATAAAATATCCAACAATCTCCCATTTGCCCAAAAGCATGTGGGGCATATGTTGAACTCCTATATCGTATATATGAGTTTCAAAACACTTTGCTGGCAATGATTTGGTGAATGGATCAGCTGGATTTTTTACTGATGCAATTTTGGATACCATAAACTTCACCCTTTTGCACTAGCTCCCGTACCAAATGATATTTTTTCTCAATGTATTTTCCTTTCTTGTGGTATCTCAGTTTCTTGGATTGTGCTATAGCTCTGCTATTATTACAATAAATAACAATGGACATCTTAGCACTAGGTACTACTTCAAGTTCTATAAGAACTTGCGGAGCCATACAGCCTCTTTTGCAGCTTCCAACGCAGTTATATATTCAGCTTCTATGGTAGAGTCTACAATGCATGATTGCTTTACACTCCTCCAACTAACAGCCCCACCGCCTAAAGTAAACAGATATTCTAAGGTAGATCTCTAGGAATCCTTATCTAATTAAAAATCTAAATCTATATACCCAATAAGTATAAGATCCTCACTAGAATACATTAGCATATAATCTTTCGTTCTTTGAAGGTACTTGAATATATACTTTACTGCAGTTCAGTGTTCTGGTCTTGGATTAGATTGATATCTACTGACCATGCCGACTGTATAACAAATATCTGGTCTAGTATATAGCATTGCATACATGAGACTTCCTACTGCTGATGTATAAGGAATTTTTCTTATGTGATCTATCTCTTCAGGAGTTTTGGGACACTGATTCTTGGATAGATCAATTCCATGTCTAAAAGAAAGTAATCCCTTTTTGGATTCATGCATAGCAAACCTAACCAGAATTTTGTGTATATATGTGCTTGAGATAAAGCTAACATCCTATTTTTACAATATGATAATAGCTTAATTCCAAGATGTAACTAGCTTCACCTAAGTCATTTATATCAAATTGGTTAGATAACTAAATTTTAATTGATAATAATACTCCTACATTATTTTCAATGAGTAGTATATCATCTACATACAAGACTAGAAGAACCACCAACTGCCATCTATCTTCTTGTAAACTCAAGATTCATCAAGATTTTGATCAAGACTAAATGATTTGATTGCTTGATCAAATCTGATGTTCTATAATCTAGATGCTTGTTTAAGCCCATAGATAGATGTTTACAGTTTACAAACCATATGCTCTTACCCTATAACTATAAAATCATCTGGTTGGATCATACAGATACTTTTTTTAAGATTGTCATTAAGAAAGGCAGTCTTGACATCTATTTTCCAAATCTGATAATCAAGATTTGCTGCAATGGATAAGAGAATTCTAATAGACTTAAGCATGACTACCAGCAAAAAGATCTCATCTTAATTAATACCTTCTTTCTGAGTGTACCATTTAGTAATAAGCCTTGCTTTGATGGTTTTCACTTTCCCATCTACCCCTCTCTTTCTTTTGTAGAACCATTTACACCCTATGGGTTTTATCCCTTCAGGTTTCTTTACAAGTTCCCAGACTTTATTGGAACACATGGAATCCATTTCTGATTTCATACCTTTATGCTAATGGTTTGCACCTTTATCAATCACTGCTTCATCATAACTAGTAGGATCGAGTTCATGCTTATTAGAGACTGCCTTAAATGACTCTCTAATTAACATGTACCTAGTTGGACGTTTAATAATCCTCCTACTATGACGAAGTACCGGTGCTTGCTGTTCTGCAACTGGCTCTAGTTGGTTATTATAATTTGAATTGAGAATTAACTCATTGACTCTATTAAGCACAATATTAGAGTTCCTAGATAACTCATCAAGATTTATCTTACTCCTAGGCTTAAAGTCTTTCATATAGTGTTCTTCATGAAAGATTGCATTAGTGCTAACTAATGCTTTCTTATCTTGAGAACTATAGAAAAGACTTCCTTTTATTCCTTTAGGATAGCCAACAAACAGACAAACTTCTGACTTAGATTTAACTTAACTTTCTTCCCTTTTAGCACATGTGCTAGACAACCCCATATACGTATATGACGTAAACTTGCTTTGCGTCCTATCTACATTTCCAGAAGTATTTTAGGGACTGACTTAGATGGAATTAAGTTAAGAAGATATATGATTGTTTCTAAGGCATAACCTCAGAACGAGATGGGTAAAGTTGAATAACTCATCATGAACTCACCATTTCAATAAGAGTTCTATTTCTTCTTTCTGCTACACTATTTTGTTGGGGTGACCCTAGTGCAGTCAATTGGGATAATATCCCATTGTCTAACAAATAGTTCCTAAACTCACTATAGAGGTATTCGCCACCTTGATCAGATCAAAGTGCTTTTATATATTTTCCTAATTGTTTTTCCACTTCTGCCTGAAAACTTTTTAAATTTATCAAATATCTTAGACTTGTGATGCATTAGGTACACATAACTAAATCTAGAATAATCATTAATGAAAGTGATGAAATATTTATAACCTCCCTTAACTTGTGTGCTCATTGGCCCACATACGTCAGAGCACTAATTCTAACATTTCAATTGCTCTATTTCCTTTAGCATTAAAGGGTCTTCTTGTCATTTTACCTTCTATACAAGATTCGCAGATTAGTAATGGTTCAATATCTAATGAACTTAAAGGTCCATCTTTGACCAGTCTTTGGATCCTATCTAGACTAATATAACCAAGACGTAGATACCATAGATACGTAAGATTAGTGGAAGTCACTTTAATCCTCTTTGGTGATTAGATTTATTATTTAATTTTGTGTCATGCAGTGAGTTAATTTTAAGATATATGAAATATAGATTGTTAACTAGTGTATCGGAACATATAAACGACTTATTTCTTTTGATCACCACAGTTTAGTAAAAAATAATAGAATAACCAAATTTATTCAAATAACTAACTAAAATCAAATTACGTTTAAGTTCCAGTACCAACAAACAATCATCTAATACTAATATCCTAAAATCATCAAAATAAAGTTGAACAACTTCCACTGTCTTGGCTGTAACAGTTGCGCCATTTTTTAACCTTAGACTGATCTCCCTTTTATTGAGTTGTCTGGTTTCTTAGAACCCTTACAATGAATTGCAAATATGATTAGTGGCTCCAGAATCTACTATCCAGGAATCAGTAGAATCAACCACTAAACATGTCTCAGTGAAAGAATTTTACTAGAAAGTGAAGCTGTCCTTTTAGTTATTGAAAACTTAACTAAAGGACAGTTTCTCTTCCTATGCCTTTTAATGCTACATTGGAAACAATTTTCTTTGGGCCTTACTACATTTTTATGAATTTGCACAAACTCTGAATTAGATGCTTCCTTTGGCTTATTCTTCTTCTTCTTACTACTCATTCCTCTAGGATTGAGACCAAAATATGAAGATGGGCCCTTAGTCAATTGATTATTATAAGCATTTATTTTATCTTGGGGTACATTTTTATTAGGTATTTGAGTAAATTTATCAATCAGGACATGTTTGTGCTTTTCAACTGTGAGTTCAATATCTAAGTTCCTTTCCCAATCCACATAATTATTTTCAATTAACTTGTCTTGGTTAAGGATGGATGCTAGTAGGCTGAATGAAGACATGATTCTGAAAAATAAATTCATACATGAGCATACATTTTCTGAAAGTATGTGTTACTTTTGCATGAATATATGAAATACATTTATGTAGAACTCTTTAACTACATTATATATCGGTAATATAATTTTCATTCAGAATACGCCTCCTTAGGGTGGTCGTATCCTTCATAAATCATACTAATTTATTATTATTATCTAGATATCGCATATCAAATAATAATAAACTACCGATTCTTTAGCCTTTAAATTTAATTGACAAGAACTCTATAGGGAGAATATTAATCAACCTAAGTTGAGTGTACAAACATTATTTCAATCTTTTATATTTTTCAATTAAAAAAGTCACTGTAGGGTAGTCAGTTTCGCAAGAGTCCTGTATTGAATTTTATTCTTTAGGTAAGTCTTATCTAGTAACAAGTTCTTATTAATACCCTTCGTAGGGAGCTCACAAGATTTGAGACAAGACATTAATCTACCTCACTATAGGACTAATAATGGAGGTCATGGGCTTTATGCCTAAAGCCCTCTCTCACTCAATATTTTAATTCTTAGAGTTTTTAATTAATTTATAAAATGACGTTTTACTCATTAATATATAATTTTATTTTTATAAAATAATTAATAAAGCCACGACAAATAATAAATTAATATAATATTAAAATTATGACAATAATCTTATCTTAATCTCATTAGAATATTAATGTCATACAATATGATATATTTTATGCATGGATATGTGAATGTGACACCCTTAATGTATATGACATGTTATTCATCTAATCAATTAACTAGATAAATAAATAACCCATAATTCATGACTTTTCCTAGGAAGAAAAACATTGAAACTAAGCCTAAATTCTTCAAAGTTTTCCTTGAAGTGAACTTGGGTTTTTTTATAATGTTACCTCCTCTTGTTTGTCTTCTTTTATGGGCTTAAATTTTGAACCTCTTAATTTTCTTTGGTCCACTTATTTTAAAATTAAATTGGGCTTATTTTAGGCTTTAAAATTTCTTTGGGCTTTAAAAAAAAAAATTTAAATAAAAAATATTTTTAAACCCAATAATTTTAATAAAATAGCCCAAATAAAATTTTATAAAATTGAACCAAGATTAAAAGAAATTTGGACATACTTTAAATTTTGTAAATACCCAAAATTAATCAAAAACTAAAATTTTAGTTAAAATTAGGACCTACTTAAAAATATCTCAAAGTTATCTAGTCAAACTTTAATTATCCAACATCTGAGGAGGCTGAGTGCAATAAAATAATTCTGTTAGAATCTATTTCAATAATTTACAAACTTATAAAGATCAATTTGTAATATATACAAAATATCTTAACTATATTAAAATTAATTAAAAATGAAGGGATCTTAATGATATTTTCCAAATAAACATATCTTCCCCATTCTTCCTCACGCCACCCATTCTTTGCCATTTTTTTTTTTTACGTTTTTCTTCTTATTTTTTTTTTCTTCTCCCTTTTTTTTTTAAATTATTACAACTAAAATAATGAAATACATATTCTTTAGATTACAAAAAATATCCTAAGACATTTATTTAGCTTATAAAAAAATCTAAAGAATCACTAAGAATTAACCTAATCAAGAGAGAAATTTGTAATACAATTTTATCACTCACTCTTGTTACAATTCTAATAAAAAGATATAAACAAATATCTAATTATGAATTATTAGGCATAACCATTTATTACATAATTAATAAAAATAACAATATAGATTAGTATGTAATTGGTGCCACAATAAACAACTATTACTATACATAAAATAATTTATACATGTAATATGAAACAAGTCGACTCTGATACCAATTGTTGGTTGGTAAATAAAAAATTTTCTTTATAAAGATAAACATAGTGGAAATCAGATCGTCTTATTCATAATTACATATATAGGGATAGAACATTACCTCAATATTTTGCTATGGCAGATCTTGAATTGACGAGCTGCAATCTTCTTTACTATCCTCAATTTTCAAACTCAACGCGTGTAGGCACATGGATCTTTCTTAACCTCTAATTACACTAATACTCAAATCTGAGAGAATAGTATTAACTAAATTCTTTTCCCACGTAAGAATAAGTAAAAAATTTTTTTTTTTTCTGAATCGTTATGATCTAATTTTCCTATTACAAACCTCCCATATATATAGGGATCTCCTTTGAGTATTTAGAATTTGATTAGGATTGAAAAATTAGAGTTTGATTAAAATTTGAGCTAGTAGAGGAACTACAAGACAACTGGGCTTCCTAACTCCAACTTAAAATGCCTAGTCTTTATTAACTCACAATACACCAATTCTTCTATGTTAACTCCACGCTATTCCACTAAAAGCCAAGGGCTATACTCAAGTAATCCATATTATAAAATAAAATCTCATTTAATTAAAAATATTTTTAATTAAATTGAGCTTGGTCTTTAGATCAATAATAACTACTTAATTGACTCTCTAATTGATGTCCATAATTAAAACTAGGCCATTAAAAAAAATATTTTGCCTCTTTAATTACTTATTTGCCCTTAAGTCGTTGAATGCTCTAATGATCACTTTTAATATATCTATATTTGTAAATAAATTTACAAATAAATATTATTATTCAATAATTAATTCATTGAATAAACTTTGGCCACAGATTCTAATGATTAAGCATTACAAATAGCTTAGGTGGACATTAATTATTAGATTCCATCTTGCAGATATATGTTCCTACGACCTATGAAATTATATATCCAAGCTATTGAGGTTTTGACCGTTTATTTGGATCTCACTCCGTGATAACTCAAAAGATACAATGCATGAATGTAAGTTCATTACCTGCTCAGGATTAAAATCAATCAAACTTATTAAAATTTTTGTGAATTAAGATCTACGACATTTAGTTAACCAGATCAAAATTCACAATAGTCCTATTCAATGTATCATATACACTAGTTTTTCTACTCGAAGTCTCTACTTCGATGATCAAGATAAATCATCCACTATATGAAGCAAAAAAAACTACAACTTTACATAATGAAATGTCATTTTCATTAATGGTTGTGAACATGATTTAATTTTTAAAGAGCTTGTCATCTATACCCTCTATATTAGCATCATATGCCTAATACATAGATCACATACTTTTTAAATATGGACTTACTAATGTATGCTCAATTATATGTATGAATAAACTTTATAAATCTAATAAAATGTTATTGCACATGCTTTAAAGGCATAAAATAACATAAAATGTCTAACATGTTTGATTCTGTAAGTGACTAATTTATTCTCTGTTTGCCGTTGAAAAATTAATCTTGTGTAGCATACATAGTAGCTCACTATTTTGCCGAAAATAATTTGGAGCTGAACTAATGAAAATGAGACATGTACTAAAGGTGCAAAAAGTGGAAAGAGCAAGGAAACACAAGACAAAGGGAGAACGTCGCAGCATTAGAAAGTCATTGTGCAGCCTTAATTTCAGGATGTGAAATACTGTAGCATACCTTATCAAGAACACTACAACCTTTAGAAGCTGATGCTACAACATCCATTCGGGTATCACAACACCACAATATTCAAAAGTCAAATGCTGTAGCATTAGTACGACTTGCCACGTTTTTTTTTTTGTTTAAGAGCTTATAAGTTGTTTCAAATACCCTATCTTGTTCCAACTTATATTAGGGTTAACTTAGGATGTAATAAACTATGTAAAAGCCTTGTTTTGGCTTGAAAAATCATCACCATCATTAGAGAATTGAGAAATCAATTTTAATGCCTAGAGAAAAAATTCTTTGCGATTCTAGTAAGAGTACTCTTTGTGAGTTCTTATTAATTCAATAAAAGAAGTGTGAATCTTAATCTGTCGTAAATGTATGCAATTGTTGAACCATATAAATAGTTTTGCATTTTCCTTTTCCTTACTTTCTTTTTCCTCTTTTACTTTCTTTGTTGCTACAATATCATACTTGTGTGAAATGCTTCCATCTACATGATCAGAAGAGTGCAAGTATAGTGATGAAGTTTGCGCACTTAATTGATGAACATGTAGAAGAATTGTGGACTATATTCAACTGTCTACAGAAGTTGGACGGCTAATGATGCAGACTAGAGCAACAAGCAATTCGAAATCAGTTTCATTAGAATTAGGAGGTAAATGACCTGTCTGGATATTTGGTGATAATAATGTAAATACAGCTTCAGACCTTGCTCTTTTTGGAATCTTCTTTAAGAAGGTAACAATTGTTTCATTCCTTTTCACTATTATGATTAACTAGTTGGTCTAAGATTGAAGCCGTGATATCCTTTTTGTTTTTACTTTTAATTTCTAGGGAGAATTTTGCGTGGCAAGCTCTCGTGTTTCCGTTCAAGAAGGGATATAGATGATGAATTTGTAAAGAAATTGATGGGAATGGAAAAATCTTGGGTAGTTGGTGATCCTTTTGATTCTGCAGTTCAACAAGGACCATGGATACTAACCGAGCGAAGTGAATAAATTCAAGTTCTGCAAACGCAACCATAATATGATTTCTATAAAACATGGAAAAATAGAATAAAAATGATTCAATGACCAATTTAGGGTTTTCAATATCTTTAAATACCCTTAATAAAGTTAACTTGAAATGACCAAATAGGCATATGAAATATTAATAATTCAAATAAAAATAAAGAAAAAAACAAAAATGGAAATCAAATCCGAATTTCTTACAAAACAATAAAAATCTCAAAAATTGTCTAAAAATAATAATAAAATGACTTTGACCAACATTAACAGCACATTAAAGGCCTAAATTATAGAATTTGGGTATGTCCTCATTGCTAAAGCATGAGCTCACGTTATAGAATTTGTTGATAACTTTGAGTTAGTATATTATATGCTCAATTCTGACATTGTCTTCTTAAGTTATGGCCTCTTAAAGTTTAGGTGCGTGCGACATGTCCTACATCATTGAGACTACATTTTTCATTGATGTTAAAAGTGAAAAATTTATAGCAAGTTTATTATTTGTGACCTTGATTACATTGTTAGTATTGAATTTGTGTTCTCTAATTATTAATTTTATTACTTGTACAATAAAAATATGCTAATAGTTAAAATATGATGTACATAATAAACGAGAAAAAATATTAATATTAAAGAGTAAAATAGATTTGAAAGAGAAACAAAAAGGGCAGAGAAGATATTATTATTATTATTATTATACTGGTATGGTATTTAATATGTTTATTGTTTATTAATATTATATAATTATCATATTAATAAAAAAAATAAAAAAAATAAAAAATCAATAACTACTTAATAAATAACAGTCACTAATACATAAAACACCAGTTAAAATACAAACTTTATATATTATACAGGTAAATGTAGAGTGTTCAATTATTATATATTATTATATATGTGGTCATAACTCAAATCGTCAACATTTTTTTTTTCATTTTCCATATCAATATCCACCTGCTTTGTAAATCACTGTCATCAATAAATGGTAATTTCCATATTTTATTCTAATGATTCCGACTACAGGTCATCAATCTTTTCATGTACTATGAGAGCAATTTTTTTCTCCTTTATAAATTTTTTTAAATTAAGTTATAAGTGGTTTTAATTTAAGTGAATATTTAATTCTATTAAACTTCTTATCATGTATTGAATAAACATTAAAAAAATGTTAATACTATACTTGTACAATGTTATCTTAAAATCCTATATCAACGACATATAATTTCTTATTTAGATGATGAATTTTTTTAAACAATTTATTACCAACCAAGATGATGAATTAAATATTAATTGTAAGTTTCAAAGTGAGAAATAAGAAATCAAAGTAAATTGATGAGTTTTTAGTAAAGAGTGTACTTGTGTTTTTAAAATGATATGAGAAGTGGAGATTTGTCCAACACTCAAACTATCTAGGAGAACAAAGTTGAGCATGTTTTCTGGACTTGCAAATTGCCTCCCTTCTTTGATCACATTCCTTATAAAGATGATCACCATCCCCATCTCTATCAATAAACTAAAATTTTGGAGTATAGCTAGTTTCAATATAAAAATGAAAAATAAGTGACACATCAATTGAATACAAATTTTGTATCCCAACTATATAAGTATAGTATTATTATTATTATTATGATAGAATTTATTAGTAGTTAAATAACATATTTAAAAAATACCATAATTATACCTTCACTTTAATCTTCGTCATTAAAAAAGAGTAATCTAAAAATGAAAAATTTGTATCAAAAGTTATATA
Organism: Ailanthus altissimus; assembly: GCA_946807835.1. NCBI lineage: Eukaryota > Viridiplantae > Streptophyta > Magnoliopsida > Sapindales > Simaroubaceae > Ailanthus > Ailanthus altissimus. The sequence goes on along the minus strand of OX327690.1, from coordinate 5,761,354 downwards.
AAAAAAAAGATGTCATTGATCATGTCCCTATATATAATATTGCTAGTGATTAAATACGATAAATATTTAAGAGTGGAAGAGAGCTCACAAGAGGATTATAATTCTTTTGCACAATAGTTTTTCTGCTTTTATTTTTACAAAGCACGTATAATTTTTATTTTACAAATTGTCCAAAATGTTTTTTTAATGTAATTTGATACAATTTTCTTTGTTGCAAATTAGTTTATAGAAATGCTTTCCACCTAATAATAGATATGATTCTTTCATTCACTTATGATATTCTTTGCTTATTTTTTCACATTAAAATAAATTTGAAGTTCTTATGTATTTCATAATGATTCTTCTTATCTTCCGTAGAATTGTTTTGTTATAATTGTTATATATTTATCTATGATCTTTGTTTTGTTTTGTTGGAAATGTAAAGTATTTTCTAGAATTACTTAGCAAATGTCAAAAATATCAGAATGTTAGGTGAGATGTTACAAGAGCCTGTGTGATTAATTTTCCACACATAAGTCAGTTCAGAAATGTATAAATAGGAGTGCATTTGTAACAATAGGTAAGAACCCAACTATTATATCAAATATGTAAGTCACAAATGATTCCATTCTATATTCTCCTCCTCATATAAACCAAATATCGTGGTTATCCCTCAAATATAACCTTTATCACAAATACCCTCTCATCATATAATCAACTAATAACTAAAGTTACCCAACAGTGCTAATACACACTATAAATTTCTATCAGGTCTATTTGAAGCCAAGTAGCTCTAGTCGTAGAACAGTAGTTAGAATATTGTTCATACTGTTATAATTCATAGAGGCATTATTCACAAATACAATATTATTATTCTCACAATATTAGAGTTAAAAATTACTATCAGTGGTATCAGAGCTGTCAATTTTTTATCAATAGTATGAGAGTCTAGTCAATTATAGTTGGACGTCAAAAGCTGTGGATTTATCAGAGCCTAGTTCAATCATAGATGGGCGTCATAAGTTGTAGGGTGATATTATTTTCAAGAATTATTGGAGATACTTCGTCAAAGGAAGCTTAAAATATCTTTGAGGAAGATTTCCAAGGAATGCCAAGGTATGCATAATTAAACTTTAATCTCTAGCGAGAGATAAAAAAAAATTAAAGAGGGTAGAAGTCTAGTGAAAATACAAAAAGAGGAGAAAAAAAAATCTCCCCCATGAGTAATAGAAATTTTTTTTGGCAAAACATGCAAGCAACAACGTCCAAATTACAAATGTTTGGATATGTAGAGAAAATTAATAAAAAGGAGGAGCTCTCCTAATTTGTCAAGTAGTGATAGAAGGAAAGAAAATATCACAATATAAGTGATCGCAAAAAAGACTACAAGGCAACAAGTCGTGACAAAAAAAAAAAGAAAATATTACAACACAAGTGATGACAAAGAAGACTACAAGGCGACAAGCCTTGACAAAGAAAAAATAAAACATCATAACAAAAGTGATGGAAAAGAAGCTAGCCTACAAGGCAACAAACTACACAAAAAGTTACGTGGTTAAAAAAAGAAGTTTGAAACTAAAACCTCCAACAAGACTTCTACGAGAAAAAAGAAATGTGAAGTCAAAAAAATCAACAAGGCTTCTATAAGAAAAAAAGCATGCAAGTCATTTTCAAAATCACCACTAACAAAAACAAGGATGGTGCATGACAATTTCAAGACTAAATCACTCCAAAAATGCATTCAAGGAGGAGTGTTGGAAATAGAATACATTTTCTAGAATTATTTAGAAAATGACAAAAATTTCTTGTAATAAAGTCTAAGGAAAAATAAACTCAAAATTTTAAAAAATCTATAATTATGTAATAAGTTAAAAGTGTCTAGAAAAATCTATAATAAGTCAAAAATATCAAGGTGTCAGGTGAGATATTACAAGAGTATATGTAGCTAATGTTTCACATAAAAGTTGGTTAGGAAATGTACAAATAAGAGTGCATTTGTAACAATAGGTGAGAACCCTACTATTGTATCAAATATGTAAGTCACAAAGTGTTCCATTCTATATTCTCATCTTTATATCAACTAAATATCATGCTTGTCTCTCAAATATAAACTTTATCACAAACACCCTCTCGTCACATAATCAATAATTGTAGTCCATAATCAACGTTACCCAATAGTGGTAACACACTGCATAAATTCTTATCAGGTTTGTCTAAAGTCAAGTGATTCTAGTCATAAAATAGTAGTTAGAGTACCGTTCATACATTTAGTATTCATAGAGGTACTATTTACAAATACAGTATCATTATTCTCACAATATCAAAGTCCAAAATTACTAACAATAATATTAGAGCTATCAATTTTCAATCATGTTTCTTTTTAAGTTGTTATAATGAAATGTAAAACATGAGTTTAGAAATTTTATGTTTAATTAACGAAAATAAAAAAATGTCAAATCAAAAAATTGAAAAACAAATTAGAAAACCCTTGTTATTTTTAAATAAAATATTATAAAATTTTAACAAAATAATTTTTTAATATATTAAATATAAATTAAACCCCTTACTACTCTAATTTGAGTGAGGTATACACAGCAAATCTCTTATTTCAACTTTAATGGCTTTACCTCTTGAACTAAATGATACCCACAAAACAATAAACATTGCAAAACTTAAACAAACATTTTTTTTTTAAGATAGAAAATATAAATTACATTTAGTTTATTAGTGGAATTTTCTCCTTTATGGCCACTTATACACTTCTCCCATTTATCTTTATACGTCTTAATGTTTTTTAAATATAATTCATCAAATAATAAATGTAAACAAAAAAAATATGACCCTGCCTTGTGTCACGGGCCGGGCGCTTGCCATTAACCCAAAAGACTAGCCTGTTAGGTAATGCTACATACCCACCCTTATATACCCAAGATCCACCCAATTTCTATTCGATGTGGGACGTGACATTCTCCCCCATCCAATCACGTTACGCCCTCATCACGGTGTGGCCCAAACTCAATGACCAACCTAGCCCGTATTGCCCATCCCCCCGAGGATAAGGGACCCACTATTTACGTGGCAATCTCTATTGGAGCTCAAGACACAGGATGTTTAGGGCCCACTTGGCCCGTATTGCCCATCCCCTAGCGGCATATGGGACCCACATCCTATGTGACAATCTCCATTGGGGCGATTTTGGGGGCCCACATACGAATGAGAATTTGAACCTGGCTCTGATACCACTTGTCACGGGCTGGGCGCTTGCCATTAACCCAAAAGACTAGCCTGTTAGGTAATGCTACATACCCACCCTTATATATCCAAGATCCACCCAATTTCTATTCGATGTGGGACGTGACACTTGGCAGCTAGTGTGTTTCTTCCCACCGGGTTTGTTCACATATTACCTGATGCATACATGAGTTTGACTAGCCCTTGTTCACATCAGCCGTTGCAAGATTTTTCACCTCAATTCGCAGGGTTTATGGCAATGCTTGTTGTAATTTTAACGATGATGATTGATACATTTGCTACAACATTTATAATAAACCGCATTTCGGAAAGGCTTGGCCTATTAATGATAATAAGATGCACTATTAGAAACATTAGCTTCATTGACATTTCTATCGACACTTTTGTGATGATATTATAATATTAGTGGCTTATTGATATTATAGTTTAGAAGTATGAAATATCAATAAATTACTGATACTATAATTTCAATAAGTTATTAATATCAGTAAATTTAAAATAATGTATTTTTAATTAAAAAAATTATTTTAAATGACAACTAAAAATTAAAAAAATTATTAAAAGAAAAAACCGCAAAATGCTATCGTTTCGGGGTATTAAAGTTAAAAGACTAGTTCGACTTTTCTAAATGTCAAACCTCACATTCTCTTCTCTAACAATGATCTTCTTCTATTCTCTTCTTTATTGTTATGCCAAGATAATAACAACCCAAAGTCAGTCAAATCAAAGTGAATTCACAATTGATAACTTCATCGTGTTGCTGTTGATTAGCAGTGTCACAATTATTACTGTAACCATCAGTCATTCCCGTACCCAAAGTCAGTCATCTTTTATATTTTACTAATATAGACTTTAGTTTTAATTCGTAATGGACCAATTGAGTAATTTTTATTGTGTTTTATAGTTAAAAGTCCTTATGACTATTGCAATTTGAATATTTTAGGGTTCTTGATAGTTATGTGGGTTCAATTTAAAATTTGACTTTTAAGTTCACATTTGATTACTCAAAGTTTCAATTTTTAGCTTCAGATCTATAAAATACACTGCATTTTTCATTAGTCAAGTTTATTTAACTATGAAATGTTACCGAAGAGCTTTTAGGGGGTCTAGTAAGTGATTCAATATCGGCCTTTCAGAACAAACAATCTATTATAATTTTTGCAAGTTCATTAATCATGTTGGGACTTAGTTTTCATTTTTGAAGCAGGTTGGCAATCGACGGTCTTGAAGATGGTTAAATGATCATTTATGTAGAAGGGAAGGTTAGGTTTAGAACCAATATTATCAAAAGATTAGTCTTTTACCTTAATACCCCTTTATAGTAGAATTGTAAAATCACAAACAAATATATGAGAAAAGAAATAAGAATCAGATTAATCAAGAAATTCTACAGTGGTTCGGCACTAAAAGCATACGTTCACTATAGATCAAAGGGGATTCTAGCCTCTCCTATAAATTCATCTAGAGATTACAAGGAATACAGAATAAAGAATTCTTAAAGAATTTATCTTGGTGTTCCTTTGTTCATACAAGAACAATAAACACCCAATAATGATTCTACCCTAATGCACACAAGTATTTCATGCCTACTTAGTTCTTTAATCTCTCTTAGAGTCTCTTCTTTTAATGCTTGATGAACTCTAAGAGTTTATAAGGATTTATATAGTACTTACAAAGTCCTTAAAAACTCTAAATCTAGTTGGAATAAGAGTCCATGTGTATAAGAGTCTGAAACCCCTTTAATGAAGTCAAATCTAGGCCAAAAACAAAAGTTTCCAAGGTTGGGTAACGCAGCACCAGTGACACAATCCAGTGCTGCGGCACTGGAGCATTTGTCTCCAACAATACCAAGCCAGTGTTGCACAATGACTTAGAGTTATATCCTCGTATTTTCGTACTCCTCCTTACTTTCAACTCTCCATTTACTTCTTTTCTCGTACGACCTTAATGTACTAGACTTTTTAATGACTTTTTATTTGGTATCCATCTCAATTTATGCCTATACATAATTATTAGGAATAGCCTTTTAGCAGTTTAAATTTATAGTTTTTCCCTAAAAGACTATCCGCAATAGTTAAGAAATGAAGAAAATATAAGATCTTCTGGATTTTGTTGTAAGTTTTATTTTGTTTTAGTTGAGTCGTTATTTAAAAACATCATTCTTTTTGTCTTTATTTGATGCATGAGTTAACCGTCGACAACTATTTCTCTTTAAAATCATAACAATTTGTTCTTTCTGTTAGGAAAACACGAATTTTTTTTTTAATGATAAACAGGTATGCGTCTAACAAGAGAGAAGTTTAAACATGAAAATCTCTTCTCATCCCAAGTTGAAATCTTCAATGACTTTAGATTGGTTGATAAGAATACTACAACAACCAATCATTATTATTGACTCAATAGTTAGTATTGTTGACTTTAGTATTTGTTATGTTATTTCTTATTTGTTAAGTGTATCTTGTATTTTAATAAAAATTGCATGAAGAACATGCTTCCTAGCACCAGTTTTCAAAAAATAAAGGGTGTTGAAGTCATTATCTCTTTATTTGGCATCTGACTATCAAGCTGAATGCCATACTCGAGGCAATAACATTCCTATAATGCATTTCTTGTTATGGGCTCTTGTCTTATTTGTTACTTTGTCATCAATTCAGGCAAAGAAATTCAAGGAGGATTTGAAAGAAATAAAGTTTACTTTAATATGAAGATCGCCGAAAAATAAATTCTGGCTAGATAAAGCATAGACGTCACCGCTTCGTTTCAACACCTCTTCATATCTCCAACTTTGTCGTCCACTTAGTGTACGTCACAAAGAGTTTTCTTAAGAATGTTGAGCATATACCATTTTCTTAAGAACTTTGAGTATATAAAATCCACTTGGTGTACGTTATAAGGAGTTTTAAATAGGCAAGCCTTATTAAGTAAGTCTAGTCTACGAAGACCTACCCCACCATCTTGTTTTTACATTTCAAGTCTTTTCCTTGATATTAGATTCATCTTATGAGAGCAACGATCTCCCAAGATAATGGAATTTCAGGCCTAACCATTCAATCACTTGAGAAAGAAACTAGGCCAAAGATATACCCTTAAACTATGTAATAGTGTGCTTTGAAAAAGTGCGTGAACAAGTTTAATTCTACTAGCCATTAAAAGTTTTTTCTTTTCTAGCCACTAAGATGTGCACAAGCCTTGTCAGCCAAAACTTGCAAATGTTGGCTATGTGGACAGCCTGTGAATATTGGAACACCCAAATAAATGAAAGTAAGTTTGCCTTGCGAGAACCCCAAAAGACTAAAAATTTCTTAATAGTAATGTGCAATATATTTACTGATGAAGAATTGGATTTTCTCTTTATTTATCACTTGACAAAATGCCAAGCTATATAGTAGAACAAAGTCCATCAGAGAGCGAAGAAAAGTATTGTCACCTCTACAAAAGAGAAAAATATCATTTGTATATAAAAATATGAGAGGTAGCCAGACACCCTTTGGTACCGAAATTGTGGTCACCCTCTTAAAGTCCACCAATCTTTGATTGCCCCAGAAAGAGCATCCACAGCTAGACAAAAAAGTAAATGAGACAAAGGATCCCCCTAGTACACTCTACCATATTTGAAAAACCCTTTTGGAGTTCCATTAATCATAACAAATAAGCGAGTAGAATGAAGAATGATAGAAATCCACTTAATATATTGTTTTTTAAGCCAAAATAATTAGAAACTTCAAGAAGGAAATCTAAACTAATTGTATCAAAGGCTTTAGCTATATCTAGCTTCATTCTAGTAAATTAACCCCTCCAACACTATAAAGATTCAGTCATGAATATGCCTACCATGAATAAAAGCCTTCCGATTTTATGTGATTAGATTAGGTATTAGGACTGCTAATCTATCACTAAAGATCTTAGTAATAATTTGGAAGAAAACAATTCGCCAAAGCTATTGGACTAAAGTGATTAACTAAAATTGCATCATTCATCTTAGGAATCAGTACTATAAAAACTGAGTTCAAATTTAGAAGGAATAAATTCTGTTTAAGAAATTATTGAATGCCAACTACTAAATTCTTTTTAATAATCTCCGAGCAAAAGTAACAGACCTCACCTCCTCCTCTGAATGGATACTAGTCAAGACTTGATTATCTAAATCTAAAACAAGAGAAGAAATGTGATTACAGATCTGAGAAACTCTAGTGGCCTCCACTGCAACCTCTGTATATTGCTATTTGTAATGCTCCATAATATGGTTAGTCACCTCCTGCATATTTTCACTCTAAGCGTTATTAATCCGAAGCTCTTTTAAGTGCTATTTAGCTGCACGAGATTTTGCATAGCTATAAAAGACCTTAGTGCATTTGTCTCCATCCTTGAGCTATTTAATTCTAGCTCAGTCACACCAAAACGCAGCCTGTACCCTTGTAGCATGTAGAACCTATAACCTTGTAACTACCTCTGCTTCAAGTAATTCCTCTAAGGCCCTCCTTAAATCAATATTACTTTGAACTAAAGTTAAATATTCTCACAGCTTTCTTTAGACTATCATTGATATTCCCAAAAACCTCAAAATTCCATTTACGCATGTGGTGTTTCGGAACCCGCAATTTTTTTGTAACTATAAGCATTGGACATCTATAAGGTGGAACTGAATTCCATGTTTTAGCTACTGTATCCTTGAAGTGCGAGTGTAAATTTTACATGGATTAGAACCTAAAAGGTTTAGGACCTGTTCTATCAGATATCCCAAAAGAAATTACCAATAGAGAGTGATTAAAGATAATACAAGGAAGCACTACACATGAAGATGATTTTCAAGTATCCTGTGAAGCCAAATTAAATAAAGCCTTATCTAATTTTCTTTTAATATGACTACCTGAAATAGCTGTCCTTGCCCAAGTAAAAAATAATCATGAAGAAGAAATTTCTATAAAATGACAAGAATTAGTCAAATCCTTAAAATCTACGGTACGATAATGGTCTTGAAAAACCCCTTCCTTGTTGTTCATGAACTTAAGGACATGATTAAAACCATCAATCACTAACTAAAGAGATTGACAATAATTTATACATAAATTAGATCAAAGCTCTTGTCTTTGCACGTTTTAAGAAGCCATATTACCAAATGACAAGTGGCAAACATAAGAGTCAATAATTGTTCTTATAGTAAAATGTTGAGTGGAAGCTATAACAACATCCATTCCTGCTAATAAATCAGTTTTAAACATCCACATCTTTAGAAGAGTGTTTCTTGTATGCCCTACCAAAGAAAAATATAAGAATAACCAATAAGTGTAAGAATTAAATCAAAAGATGTCATAGGTTCTCTAATAGTCACAAATATATATTTGTACAAATAGCACATGTTGGCCAATTCATTACGAGATTAGGAGTTACCACCCCCTAAATATTCTAATAAAGGATCTTCATCATTTCAGAGTAAAGTTCAAATTCTACGAGGTGTATATTGCTTCAATGTCCTTTTTCTTTGCCCTCAGTCTCTTTTTGTGGGATATGACGATCACAAAGCCTCTGTTGGCTACTTAGTTAAAATGTCAATTACTTTTTAAAACTATTTATCAAGAATACTCTTATCATTTTTATCATTTAAAATAGTAACTCCAACTTCAAGGTCCTCACATCTCAGCAGACTCTGATTTTCTATCATTTGTGGAACCTTCGAAGCACCATCTATGTTATCATCTTCATTTGCATCTTTGCTTCCAGTATACTTTTCCTGAATAGAAGTCTCTTTCAAATTGTTTTGTGAAACACCATTATTGTATTTATCATTGTGGTTTTTATTTTAGTCATTCATTTTAGTTTCAAGTTCCTGTTATAGTTGAGTTATCTTATCTTCATTATCAACCGCTATAGTGTCTACATCAATCAAGTTATCTCTATTTACTGCATAATCAAGCTTTATAGTTAAGGATGGACTTAATAAAAGAGAAAAAGCCCTTGCTTGTTTTGAACCCTTCAAGGAGATTACTGATTTATCCTTATTCTCTTTGTTTTTTTTATTATACCCATTTCTTTTCTACACCTTGAACAATTGTACAACCACGATTAGATTTGTGGCAACATTTCAGGAAGTCATGCCCAATTTTATCACAACCAGAACACTTGGGTGGCCAATTCATAGTAAACTTCTACTTGAAAATCAAAGCCTTCTCGCCCAACTATTCAGAATTAAGGCAAAGGCCTAAAAACATCAATCTCAACCACCACTCTGGCATGGAATATATAGACTCATTCTATAGTAGCTTTATCTTGTTGTAAAGGTAAACCAACACCCCTTGTAATATTCATTATAATCTTTGGGCTCTAATACTCCCAACTTAAACCATAAATTCAAATCTATACCTAAGACTTTCTATGAATTTCAATAGTGTATGAATCAAAATCTGGCTACCAAAGATAGATTCGAAAAGTTCCTGAATTCAGCATGCAAGTACTACTACCCCAAACACATTGTATATCCATAATATCTACAAAATAAAGTACATAAAATCTTTTCGAAAGTAAAAAAATAGTCCATTTATGTGTAGGATACCACAATATTTGGAGCCCTGATTTTAGATCATCTACCTTTATATGTTGTGAACCTTTCTTTAAAACTAATCAGCCTATGAGATTGGATTGTCTTCAATTAATTTTTGTATTCCTTTTCATCAATTTTAATAAACACCTGATCGCCTTTGATACAAGGTGGCAGAAGTTGTGAGAGAAGTATGGCAATATCTAAAGCATTAGATAAAATTGAAGCAACTAATTTTTTACGAGAACAGTAGGCTTCTCATTACTTATTTTTGGTTGTTTCTCTTTGTACCGAGTAATTAAACTTGTCATTTCCTCCAAAAAGTCGGCATGATAGCCATTGTTCAAGTAAAAAGTTGAAATAGAGAGCCACACGATCAAAGTTTATTTTCTAATGAAAGTTACTAAGCAACCAGGTACTGTAACAACCAAGTACTATATAAAACATGTACTGGAGTAACTAGTTACTATTGCACCAATAGATATCCTAAAACACAATTAACAAAAATTCTAAAATATTTCAATGCAATACAAGTGAAGGTAAAAATGTCGCACCAAATTCCCTTCGAAGCTACCAAGATAAAAAAACCTCTCGGATAACTTCAAAACCGTCGAAAAAGTGGGCACCTTTGTTGAAATCACCAATCGTTTGAGGTTGAAGCACCAGCTAAGGTCAGCAACAATGCACCCTGTAGCCTTTACCAGCCGGTCACTTAACCAATCAAAAACTGAAATTGGAAAATTTGTGAACAATTGCGAGCTATTGTAGCCAAATCATTTTGGCTGCTATAACTTGTTGAGAGAAAATAGATCACTGTAGCAAACACATTTTTTCGGCAAGCTTTAAATCTAAAGCCATGATAATTATGTTACTTGTCTTTTCCCTTGTTGGCCTACGTGGAATTTGAATTGGCATTGGCATTTCAAAATTTTCAATTAGAATAGACCTATAACTCTAATTTTTAACAGCATATTCAACTTGCTTTAGGTTGAATCTTTATTAACATGGTGCTTATGGATCTTCTTACAGCAGATTTTATGAATCCTAAAATGTAAAGTGTAAAAGTTAGCACTACATTAGGGTTTTCTTATTTACTTATTGTCAAAATAAGATATTTTCCTGATAAAAAAAAGATATTTTCTTTCATGTGAGCTATCGTCTTTTGATTATAGTTTTATGTATTATTCTTCTTAAAATAGGCTAAAGATTTAGTGCCTATATAACGATAATCTGTATAATTATTATTTAGGATAAAAATACAGAAAATAATTCTTCTCTAACATGATATTATAGATTTAGGTCTGATTTATCTAACATGACATTATAGTTATCTTATTCATCAAGAGCAAAGTTATAGTTATAGATAAAAATTTGTCTATCTGTGTTTTTCCTCTCTTTAGCATCAAACCTGTTGCCACCACTATACTACTGTCACTTGCGATTAATATTTGCCTACCACCTATCGACATTGTCTAAACGACAAACCGAAGCCACCGTTCGACTCAGAACACGCTGACCGTTTCTTTCCTAACGTCCCCGCCTCTATTAAAGCATTGAAAACTTTCACAACTTGTCAAAATCACTCGCCACCAGGTCCATCATTTTAAATCACACATTTTACCTCACTGCCCTTACCAATCAAGTCTCCATACCCTGCCTGTCATTATCTGGATCTGGCCCTTATTGCCACCTCACATAACAATAATCCATCACAACGAAAGCCAAACCTGTGCAAACCACTGCTCATCAAGCCACCGTCAAATTTCACTGTTCTCAAGCCTATCAAGGCTCACCATAGGCATTAGAACTCTACTTATTCTTTGATTTATTTATTACACATATAATGTTATTTATGCCTTTAAAATATGTGAAATAATATTTTTATTAAATTAATAAAGTTTATATATATATATAATTGAGCATATATTGATAAGCCTATATTTATAAAATATATGATCTATGTATTAGGCATATGATGAAATACAGAGGGTATAGATCACATGTTCTTTATAAATTAAATCTAGTTCACAATCATTAATGAAAAAGGGCATTCATTATGTAAGGTTATAGTTTTTCTCCTTTTCATAATAGATGATTTACCTTAACCATCGAATTAGAGACTTCGAGTAGAAAAATTAGTATATATGTTTCATTGAACGAGACTACTATGAATTTCAATCTAGTTAACTAAATGTCGTAAATCTTAATTCACAAAAAGTTTAATAAGCTTGATTGATCTTAATCCTAAGTAGGTAATGAACTTACATTCATGTATTGTATCTTTTGAGTTATTACGGAGTGAGATCCATATAAACGGTTAAAACCTAAATAGTTTGGAGATATAATTTCATGGGTCATAGGAACATATATTTGCAAGATGGAATCTAATAATTAATTTCCACCTAAGATGTTTGTAGTACTTAATCATTAGAATCTGTAGCATAGTTTATTCAATAAATTATTTATTGAATAATAATATTTATTTGTAAATTTATTTACAAATATAGACATTAAAAGTGATCATTGGAGCATAGTGACTTAGGGGCAAATAAGTAATTAAAGAGGCAAGACATTTTTTTTATGGCTTAACTTTAATTATGAACATCAATTAGAGGGTCAATTAAGTGGTTATTATTGGTCTGAAGACCAATTCTAATTTAATTGAAAGGAGTTTTAATTAAATAGGCTTTTATTTTATAACATCGGTTACTAAAATACAGCCCTTAACTTTTAGTGGAATAGCCCGGGGTTAACTTAGAAGAATTTGTGTATTATGAGATAATAAGGACTAGGCCTTTTAAGTTGGAGCTAGAAAGCCCATAGGTCTTACAGTCCATCTACTAGATCAAATCCTAATCAAACTCTAAATTCCTAATCCTAATCAAAATTTAAATACCCAAGAGAGATTCCTATATATATGAGAGGTATGAAGTAGTAAACGACGACTACAACAATATAGAAAAAAAAATCTTTTTACGTATTCTTACATGGAAAAAGAATTTAATTAATACCATTCTCTCATATTTTGGTATTAGTATTTTTAGAGATTAAGAAAGATCTACGTGCCCATATGTATTGAGTTTGAAGATTGTGGATAGTAGAGAAGATTGCAACCAGTCAATTCAAGATCTGCCATTGCGAGGAATTGAGGTAATCCTCTATCGCTATACATGTAATTATGAATAAGACGATCTGGCTTCCGTTGCGTTTATTTTATTAAAATAAATTTTTTTTTATTTACTACCAACAACTGGTATCAAAGCTGCCATGTTTCATATTACATGTATAATTTATTTTGTGTATGGTAGTAATTGTTTATTGTGACATTAATTGCATACTAATATATATTGTTACTTTTATTAATTATGTGATGAATGGTTATGCCCAATAATTCATGGTTAGATATTTGTTTGTAATTTTTCTTGGAAATTGTAACAAGAGGGGGTGATGAAATAATATTACAATTTCCCCTCTTGGTTAGATTCATTCTTGGCGATTCTTTAGATTTCTTTGTAAGCCAAATAAATAGCTTTGAGTTTTTATTTATAATCTAAATAATATATAATATTTTAATTATTTTTGTTGTAAATTAAAAAAAAAGTAATTGAGAACCGCAGCAGCAACGGTGGCCATGCACGCTGCCATCAATTTTGGTAGCAACATATGTGCCACCTACAACGTCAAAAGTGGCAGTCGGAGTTTGGTCAGCAGCAATGAGCAATCGCGACTAGTCTCACGTGGCGGTGTTCGATGTCAGAGCAAGAGAAAGATGGTAGTAGCTGGGCTCTTCGCGGCTTTGATGGCGAGCAACGGTGGCGGAGAGTTGGACGGCGTCGTCTGCCGACGGCTACAAGCATGAGGTGGTGGATGGAGTTTTATATGGCGGTCGAACGCGAACAAGCTGGGCGATGGCGGGTTGTGTGAAAATTGTGGATTTAGGGTTTCTACTAGAATTTATCACTTATGCCCCTCTTTGTTTTAATAAATTTTAATTTGGTCAAGTTTATTTGCATATCGTACAAATAGACCCTAATATTATTGATTATTCTCACTCGGCCACCTCTGATTTTGGGTAATTAAAGTTTGACTAGATAGCTTTGAAAATTTTGCAATAAAGTCCTAAATTTAACCCAAATTTATTTTTGGACTAAATTTTGGGTATTTGCAAAATTTAAAGTTGGTCCAAACTTTTTTTTAATCTTGGTTCTATTTTATTTGGGCTATTTTATTAAAATATTAGGTCTAAAAATAATTTTCTTTAAATTGTTTTAAGAAGACCCAAAGAAATTTTAAGTCTAAAATATGCCAAATTTATTTTTTTTTAAAATGGACCAAAAAAATTAAGAGGTCCAAAATTCAAGACCATAAAAGAAGACAAGTAAGAGGAGGTAACATTATAGAAGAGCCCAAGTTGACTTCATGGAAGACTTTGAAGAATTTAGGTTTAGTTTTTAATATTTTTCTTCCTAGGAAAAGCCATGAATTCTGGGCTATTTAGTTATCTAGTTAATTGATTAGATGAATAACATAACATATAGATTAAGGGTGCCACATTCACATGTTCATGCATAAAATATATCATATTGTATAACATTAATGTTCTAATGAGATTAGGATAAGATTATTGTCATATTTTTAATATTATATTATTTAATGTGACCTTATTAATTATTTTATGGAAATAAAATTAGATATTAATGAGTAGAAGCGTTATTTTATAAATTAATTAACAACTCTAAAAATTAAAATATTGAGTAAGAGAGGGCTTTAGGCATAATGCCCATGGCTTCCATTATTGGTCTTATAGTAAGGTAGATTAATGCCTTGCCTTAAATCTTATGAGCTCTCTACGGAGGGTATTAATCAGAACTGGTTACTAGATAGGACTTTCCTAAAGGATAAGATCCAATATAAGACTCATGCAAAACTAACTACTAGCTATTTTTAATTAAGAAATATAAAGGATTGAAATAATGGTTGTACACTCAATTAAATTTAATGGCTAAAGAATCGATAATTTATTATTATTTGATATGAGATATCTAGATAATAATAACAATAAATTAGTATGGTACTAGTCTAATTTATGACGGATACGACTACCTTATAAAAGTGTATTCTGAATGAAAGTTAGATTACTGATGTATAATGTAGTTAAAGAGTTCTACATAAATACATTTTATGTATTCATGTAAAAGTTACACATTATTTCAAATAATATATGCTTATCTATGAATTTATTTTTCAGAATAGTGTCTTCATTCAACCCACTAACATCCATCCTTAACCAAAACAAGTTAATCAAAAATAATTATGTGGATTGGAAGAGAAACTTAAATATTGTTCTCATAGCTAAAAAGCACAAATATGTCTTGACTGATAAATGCCCTCTAAAACCTAATAAAAATGCACTATAAGATGAAATATAGTCACTTTACTAAAGGCACATCTTCATCTTTTCGTTTCAATCATAAGGGAAAGAGTAGTAAGAAGAAGAAGAACAAGCCAAAGAAAGCATCTAATTCAAGATTTGTACAAATTCATAAAAAAGGTAATAAAGAGCAAAGAAAAATATTTTCAATATGGCATTAAAAGGCATTGGAAGAGAAACTATCCTTTAGTTATATTTTTAATAGCTAAAAGGGCAGCTTATCTTCTAGTAATATTCTTTTCATTGAGACATGATTAGTGATTGACTCTACAGATTTATGAATAATAGATTCTGAAGCCACAAATCAAATTTGCATTTTGTTGCAAGGGTAGGAAACTAAATCACTCAATGAATGAGAGATCAGTCTTAGGCTAGGAAATGGCGCAACTGTTGCAGGTAAGGCAGTAAAAGTTGTTCAACTTTGTTTTGATAATTTTAGGACTTTAATATTAGATGACTATTTATTAGTACTAGAACTTAAGTGCAATTTAATTTTAGTTAGTTATTTGAATAACTTTGTATATTCTATTAATTTGACTAAACTGTGGTAATCAAAAGAAATAAGTCATTTATATATTTCAATACACTAGTTAATAGTTTATTCTACACATTTCTTAAAATCAACTCACTGTTTGATACAAAATTGAATAATGAATCTAATCACCTTAAGAAGATTAAAGTGACTCCCACTAATCAAATGTATTTATGACATTTACGTCTTGGTCATATTAGTCTAGATAGGATCCAAAGACTAGTCAAAGATAGACCTTTGAGTTCATAAGATATTGAACCATTACCAGTCTGCTAATCCTGTATAAAAGGCAAAATAACCAGAAGACCTTTTAATACTAAAGGTAATAGAGCCATTGAAATGTTAGAATTAGTGCACTTTGACGTGTGTGGGCCCATGAGCATACAAGCTAAGGGAGGTTATGAATATTTCATCACTTTTATTGATGATCATTCTAGATTCAGTTATGTGTACCTAATGCTCCACAAGTCTGAGGCGCTTATGAGTTCAGAAACTTCGATCTGATCGAGATAATAAATACCTCTATAGTGAGTTCAGGACTTATTTATTAGACAATACAATATTATCCCAATCGATTGCACTAGGGTCACCCTAGCAAAATATTATAGCAGAAAAGAGAAATAGAACTCTTCTTAAAATAGTGAGGTCAATGATGAGTTATTTAACTTTACTCATCTCGTTCTAGGGTTATACCTTAGAAACAACCACATTAACTTAATTTCATCTAAGTCAGTTCCTAAAACACCTCTGAAAATGTGGATAGGACGTAAACCAAGTTTACGTCATATACATATATGGGGTTGTCTAGCACATGTGCTAAAAGGGAAGACAGTTAAGTTAGACTCTAAGTCAGAAGTTTGTCTGTTTGTTGGCTATTCTAAAGGAACAAAAGGAAGTCTTTTCTATAGTTCTTAAGATAAGAAAGTATTAGTTAACACTAATGCAATCTTTCTTAAAAAAGACTAGATGAAAGACTTCAAGTCTAGGAGTAAGATAATTCTTGATGAGTTATCTAAGAACTCTAATATTGTGCCTGATAGAGTCAATGAGTTAATTCCCAATCCAGATCATAATGACCAACCAAAACCAGTTGCAAAACAACAACCACCGATACTTCGTTATAGTGGGAGGATTATTAGATGTCTAACTAAGTACATGTTAATTGGAGAGTCCTTTAAGGAAATCTCTAATGAGCATGAACTAGATCTCACTACTTATGATGAAAAAATGGTTGATAAAGATGCAAACTATTGGCATAAAGTTATGAAATTAGAAATAGATTCTATGTATTCTAATAAAGTCTGGGAACTTGTAGAGAAACCTGAAGGGATAAAACCCAAAGGGTGTAAATGGGTCAATAAGAGAAAGATTGTAAAAAGAGATAGATAGATGGAAATGTGGATACCTTCAAAGCTAGGTTTGTTGTTAAAGAGTACACTCATAAATAAGGTTTCTCTTATCCATTGCAGCAAATCTTGATTATGAGATTTGACAAATAGATGTCAAGGCTGCCTTTCTTAATAGTAATCTTGAAGAAAATATCTATATGATACAACTAGATAGTTTTATAGCTATAAACTAAGAGTATATGGTTTATAAACTGCAAAAATCTATCTATAGGCTTAAACAAGCATCTAGATCATGGAACATCAGATTTGATCAGGCAATCAAATCATTTGGTTTTGATCAAAATCCTGATGAACCTTAAGTTTACAAGAAGATAGATGGGCAGTTAGTGGTTGTTTTAGTCCTGTATGTAGATGATATACTACTCATTGAAAATAATGTAGGAGTATTATTATCAGTTAAAATTTCGTTATCTAACTAATTTGATATGAACGACTTAGGTAAAGCTAGTTACATCTTGGAATTAAGCTATTGTTAGATTGTAAAAATAGGATGTTAGCTTTATCTCAAGCACATATATACACAAAATTCTGATTATGTTTGCTATGCATGAATTCAAAAAGGGATCACTTCCTTTTAAACATGGAATTGATCTATACAAAAATCTGTGTCCTAAAACTTCTGAAGAGATAGATCACATGAGAGGAATTCCTTATGCATCAACAGCATGAAGTCTTATGTATGCAATGTTATATACTATACCAGATATTTGTTATGCAATCGGTATGGTCAGCAGATAGCAATCTAATCTAGGACCAAAACACTAAATTGTAGTAAAGTATATATTTAAGTACCTTCGGAGAACAATAGATTATATGTTCGTGTATTCCAGTGAGGATCTTATACCTATTGGGAATATAAATTTAGATTTCCAAGTAGATAAGGATGCCCGGAGATTTACCTCAGGACATAAGTTTACATTAGTTGGTGGAGCTATAAGTTTGAGGAGTGTAAAGCAATCATGCATCGCAGACTCCACCATGGAAGCTAAATATGTAGCTGCGTCAGAAGTTGAAAAAGAGACTATATAGGCTCTGTTAGTTCTTTATGGAAATTTAAGTGGTGCCTAGTCCTAAGATGCCCATTGTTATTTATTGTGATAATAGTAGGCAGTAGCACAGTTTAAGGAACCGAATACCACAAGAGAGGAAAACACATTAAGAAAAAATAATATTTGGTAAAGGAATTGTGTGTAAAATTGTGAGGTTATGGTATCTAAGATTACGTAAATGAATAATCTAGTGAATCCATTCACCTAAGTCACTGCTAGCTAATTTGAAACTCATATGAATAATATAGGGGTTCAATAGTTACTCAACATGCTTTATGGCAAGTGGGAGATTGTTAGACATATAATGTTATTTATACCATTAAAGCATGTGAAAAAATATTTTATTAGATTAATAAGTTTATTTATATATAAAATTGAGCATATATTGATGAGCCCATATTTATAAAGCATGTGATCTATGTATTAGGCATATGGTGCTAATACAGAGGGTATAGATCACAAGTTCTTTATAAATTAAATCTAGTTCACAACTATTAACGAAAAGGGCATTTCATTATGTAAGGTTGTAGTTTTTCTCCTTCTTATGGTGGATGATTTACCTTGATCATCGAAGTAGAGACTTCGAGTAGAAAAACTAGTGTATATGTTACATTGAATGGGGCTACTATGAATTTCGATCTAGTTAACTAAATGTGGTAGATCTTAATTCACAAAAGCTTTAATAAGCTTGATTGATCGTAATCCTGAGTAGGTAATGAACTTACATTCATACATTGTATCTTTTGAGTTATCACAGAGTGAGATCCATATAAACGGTCAAAACCTCGATAATTTGGAGATATAATTTCATGGGTCGTAGGAACATATATTTGCAAGATGGAATCTAATAATTAATGTCCACCTAAGATGTTTGCAGTACTTGATCATTAAAATTTGTGTCCACAGTTTATTCAATAAATTATTTATTGAATAATAATATTTATTCGTAAATGTTTTTACAAATATAGTCATATTAAAAGTTATCATTAGAGCATTTAGTTACTTAGGGGATAATAAGTAATTAAAAAGGAAAGATATTTTTTTCATGGCCTAACTTTAATTATAGACATCAATTAGAGGGTCAGTTAAGTAGTTATTATTGGTCTAAAGACCAAGCCTAATTTAATTGAAAGAAGTTTTAATTAAATGGACTTTTACTTTATAACATGGGTTACTAGAGTACAGCCCTTGGCTTTTAGTGGAATAGCCTAGAGTTAATTTAGAGGAATTAGTGTATTGAGATAATAAGAACTAGGCATTTTAAGTTAGAGCTAGGAAGCCTATGGGTCTTACAATCCCTCTACTAGCTCAAATCCTAATCAAACTCTAAATTTTTAATCTAATCAAATTCTAAATACTTAAGGGAGATTCCTATATATATGGGAGGTATAGAGTAGTAAAAGACGACTACAACAATATAGAAAAAAAAACTCTTTTTGCGTATTCTTACGTGGATAATTATTTAATTAATATCATTCTCTCAAATTTGGGTATTTGTGTTTTTAGAGAGTAAGAAAGATCCACGTGCCTACACGCGTTGAGTTTGAAGATTAAAGATAGTAAGAATATTTCTGCAGGTCAATTCACAATCTGTCATAGCGAGGAATTGAGGTAATCATCTCTCCCTATAGATGTAATTATGAACAAGACGATCTGACTCCCACTGCGTTTATTTTATTAAAAAGAAAAAAATTATTTACTACCAGCACTATTTACCTAAATTATTCTACTATCTAATCTACTCGCAAAATTTCTAAAAGTGCTTTTTTTTAAAGATCAAAGTTTTGAGGTTGTATTGATATTTTAGAAAATAATTAGGACTTTTTAAAATTTTAAATAAATTAGGGTCAAATAAAATTTTTTACATACATTTAGTGGCATATTTGTAATTTTAAGGAATATATGGGTAGACATGTGTTTTAAATATTGTGGTATATCCAATTTTTGAAAATTATAAAGGCTTTTCTAATATTTTTTTATGGTGCACAAGCTAGTGTTCTTCTTGCCACATACATTTTCTTGAAGATTTTGCTCAAGAGAAATTCTAGAGGTTTTTAATTTATTAAGAAAATCCATTAGAAAATATGATCTTCAATAACCTTGATCTCTTCACCGTTCACCTATAATTTCTTCACAATATCTATAAGTTTTTATTTTTACACTCTCTGGCCGTGATTTTTAGCATCAATGCACTTGCACTCGCAATGATTATTTTCAGTTTCTTTATCAATGTGCTTGCTCTCAAAATACCAGCCTTTCTTACACAATTATCACTCTTTGACAATATTGTCTCTGCCGATAATGGTTACCTCTCTTTGATGGTGATCTTCTTTTATGCGTGCTATTATAAATTTATTATATTTTTATTTAGTTATTTTATGTATTTATTTATTTATTTTGCTTCTTAGTTTCATTTACAATTTCAAGTTGTTTCCCTTATCTCGAGTTTGAAGGAGAGTGTTAAAGTTAGTATTATATTATAGTTTTCTTGTTTAGTTATTATCAAATTATGATATTTCCTTTTATTTCATCTATCATCTTATAGTCATAGTTTTATATACTACTCTTCCTATATATGCTGCAAATTTAATGCCTATATAAATATAGGTTGTGTAATTTATTATTGAGACTGAAAATATAAAGACTACAATTTCTCTAACATGTTATCAAAAATTCAGTTTCAATTTCTCTGACATGATATAAGAACTTTAATTTCAATTTCTATAAATAAAGCAAGTTAAATTTCTAGGCTCCAACTAGTTTTCAACTTTTTTTAAGGTAAGCTTCATGTCCTTCCTGTAAGTTAAAGTCGCCTTTCAATAAATTTTGATATTCTTAGTTGTCACATTAGTTGATATTACAAAATCTGCTTTTATGTTTGCAAAATGAAAGGCTTAATGTAAACGTTTTGAAATTTAAGGGGCCAAATTTTTAAATAAATTATATTATAAAGAATTTTAAGGGACTAAAATGATAGAATTGTAAATTTATGCAGCCAAAGAATAAGAAAGTTTATTTTGCTCGTTCTATAATAAATATTACATAACCTACATTGTAAAAAACGATTTTGTGATGGCCAAGGCCTATAGGTGGTTAGCGCATTATGCTAACATAAAAATAAGGCCTATAAAATATATGGGTTGAGCCAAGCACGAATAGTATCGTGTTGTGTTGGCCCAAACATGACAGCTTGGCATTATGTTTACAAGATTCGTTAAATTCTTTTGAGGTAAATTCGTCATCTTTATCAAATCTCATGGCTTTAATATAATACTCACTTTCTTTTTCAACAAGTGCTTGAAATTTCTTTAAAGCACTAAATTCCTTTGATTTATTTTTTAAAAAATACACCAAGTCATTCTACTATAATCATCAATGAAAAAGATAAAATAATTAGTTTCCCTAAAAGATTTTGGGTGAATTGGGCCACAAATATCAGTTTGAACAAGTTCAAATGGCTTGCTTGCTCTAGATTTTGATTCTTTAGGAAAGCTTTTTCTAAATTATTTTCCTAGCAAGCATCCTTCACACAATTGATTTAGGTGATTAATGGAAGGCAATCCTCTCACTATTTATTTATTAGACAATGATTTTAAGGTCACTAAAATTAAGGTGCCCAAATCTCAAGTGCTATAGCCAAGATGGATTTTCAAAGCATGCCTTTAAGTATTTTGCAACATCATTTTGAATGTTCAATAAAAACAATCTATTTTTAGTCATTTGTATCTTGGCTATAAAACCATTATTACCATCACTTATTGAAAAGCGATTATCTCTCATATGAATATCATAGCTATTTTTTAAGAGTTGTCCCATGCTTAAAATATTATGTTTCATGTTGGGAACATAATAAATATTAGAAATAAATTGGTGCATTCTATTTTTTAATTTAAATAAATTTTCACCACTTCACATGCTTACAAGGATCCCATGAGCTCACAAATACTCATGTTCTCTAAAGCTTTGGATTTTTCAATGGTTGCAACAATATACTCAAATTTTGAATTTAAAGAGCGGAGAATTTTCTCCACTACATATGTATCATCTAAATTTTTTATCATTACTTTTTAATTGGTTAACTACTGCTAAAAATCTAGAAAAATATTCATAAACATTTTTTGAATTTTTCATATGTAAAGATTCAAACTCACCTCTTAGAGTTTGAAGACATACCTTCCTCACTTTCTCCACTATTTTGTAGAAAGTACGAAGTAACTCCCATACTTCTTTGGCTCGGGTATTCACTGAGTGAGTGTTCATCTATTTGTGTTTTTAATACGTCGATAGAGTAGCCACTGATAATGCCTCTTGCCACAAAGACTTGATAAAAAGAATGTGACGACTATAATAGTTGTAAAACAATGATGAATGGCTAGAACAATAGTAGTAACTATCGAATAGGAACCACTACCAACCGCAACTCGCAGGGATCCTTAACTTGGACTCAACTTCCTCAGCTCTCCTTGTACCCCTGGTATGGTTCCATCTTTACTGACCGAGGCAACTAAGAACCTGAGCCACTATTGCAGCTCTATTTTTACTAAACAAGGTAAACTCTAAGGCCCCGAGCCATTACTATACTGCCTAAAGAAAAGAAAATAGCTAGAATGCTTCTCCATCCCTGGTTCATATGGAAAAAGTAGACGTTCAAGACAAAAAAACCTCGAGTATGTTTAAGAAAAATGAATTCTAAGTAGGTTCAAGATAAATGAGTTTTAAATAGGTTCAAGACAAATGAGTTTCGAGCAAGTTCAAGACAGACAAGTTCCACGTAGGTTCAATACAAATAAGTTTCAAGCAAATTCAATACAAATGAGTTCCAAGTAGGTTCAATACAAATGAATTTTGAGCAGCTCGAAAAATAAAAAATTTTGAGTAGCTCCAAAAATAAAACATTTCGTACAAGTCCAAGAGTTAAAATTTTGAGCACGACCAAAATTAAGTCCTCTCTAAAGAACCCCATGCAAGATCAAGTCCTCATTAAAAGAATTTGAGCAAGTTCAAATAACAAATATCCTGTAGTAGGTCCAAGATCAAATTCTCAACAAAGAACCCCCAAAACAGGTTCTAGAAAATATTCTTACCAAAGAACTCTAAGCCTGACATAGACTCAAGGAGAAGTCCTCAACTCTAAGTCAATTATCGGCTCAATAAAATCATTCTAAATAAAAGAACTCGAGCCGACCACAAAAACACGAAGGGTCTAACTTCTATCTAAGAACAAAACATCCACTATAAAGCTGAGTACTTGAGCCCTCATGAAAAATTCTGTAAGCTAATTTTTACTTATTGTTGATGTTTTGTTTTTCTTTTTACATAACTTCTTTTTTTTGGTTATAGGAAATAGACCCTCACTCAAAGAAAAAATAAAGATTTCTTTGAAGATTAGCCAAACAAGGCCAGTGCTCTTAGAGGTAGTCCTTGTAGGGGTATAACACTCAAGAGGTTGCCCAAAATCAGTCGAACAGGGTTAACGTTCTTAAAGTTAGTCCTTACAAGGGTGTGAGACTCAAACAGTTGCCGAGGAATTAACCAAGAAGGTTAACACTCTTAGAGGTAGTCTATGTGGGGGTATGATGCTCAAGAGGTCACCTAAGATCAACTAGTAACAGGGTTGATGCTCTTAGAGGTACCTATAGTGGTGCGACACTTAAGAGGTTACCTAGGATCGATCAAGCTAGGCTAACGCTCTTAACAGTAGTTCTTATAGGAGTGCAACACTTAAGGGGTTGCCCAAGTATCAACCAAGAATGTTAACGCTCTTAGAGGTAGTCCCTATGAGGTACGACACTCAAGAGGTCACCTAGGACCAGTCAATAATAAGGTTGATGCTCTTAGAGGTAGTACATACAGGGGTGCAACATTCAAGAGGTTACCTAGGATCGACCAAGTTAGGTCAACGCTAGTAGGGGTAGTTCCTATAGAGTGCTGTACCTAGGATCAATTGTTAGGGTTAATGCTCTTAGAGATAGGCTCTATAGAGACATGACACTCAAAGGGTTATAAGTAGGTTAACACTCTTATAGGTAGTGCCTACAGGGTGTGGCACTTAAAAGGTCACCCAAGATCAACTAGTAGCAGAATTGACGCTCTTTGGGGTAGTCCCAATAAGGGTGCGACACTCAAGAATTTATCTAGGATCACGCCCGTAGTAGAGTTAATACTGGTTATGTATTTTATCAGAGGTCGGATTGTCAATTAATATAATCCGTAAAGTCTTTTATACCGCAATTCTTTTATTTCCTATTGGGAGTCATTGTCATGCATATACTGCTTACCGAGTCACAAATCCCTGGCATTGAAGATAAAAATGGGAGAACTTAAGCTTCCGATTACTTTCATTGTACGTACCAGAGGTGTTCAATTTAGTGTTTGTTCGGGAATGGAAACACAATAAGCCAATAATCAACCTTCATGACGAAGAACAGTTCTGAACTCAGAAATAGTTACAAAATATTCATACGAGATTCTTTCATACAAACTGACTCGTTTAATTTAGTTTACTTTTCCAGATAAGGAAAAAAAAAGAAAATATTATAAGAAATTTGAAAATTAATATGGAATCTCTTTATGTTGCTAATGTTGGTAGTAAAATAATTTTTTTTTATTTAATAAAATAAATACAGCGGAAACCATATCGTCTTGTTCATAGTTACATGTATAGGAATAGAAAATTACCTCAATTCTTCGCTATGACAGATCTTGAATTGATTGATTGCAATCTTCTCTACTATCCTCAATCTTCAAACTCATCGTGTTTGGACACAGATCTTTCCTAATCTCTAAGCTCACTAATACCCAAATATAAAAGAATGATAATAATCAAATTCTTTTTTCACGTTTAGAACACGTAAAAAGAATTTTCTGGTTATAATTATTGTTATTATTTTTTTAATAATTATCCCATACCTCTTATATATATAGGAATCTCTCTTAGATATATAGAATTAGATTAGGATTAAAAAATTAGAGTTTGACTATGATTTGAGCTAGTAGAGGGACTGCAAGACCCATGAGCTTCCTACCTCCTACTTAAAAGGTCTAGTCCTTATTATCTCATAATACACAAATTCTTTTAAGTTAACTCCGGGCTATTCCACTAAAAGTCAAGGGCTATACTCTAGTAACCCATGTTATTAAGTAAAAGCTCATTTAATTAAAACTCTTTTTAATTAAATTGGATTTGGTTTTTAGACCAATAATAACCACTTAATTGACTCATTAATTGATGTCCATAATTAAATATAGGCCATGAAAAATAAATGTCTTGCCTATTTAATTACTTATTTGCCCTTAAGTCATTAAATGCTCTAATGATTATTTTTAATATATTTATATTTGTAAATAAATTTACAAATAAATATTATTATTCAATAAATAACTTATTGAATAAATTGTGGTCACAGATTCAAATGATCAAGTACTATAAACAGGTTAGGTAGACATTATTTATTAGATTCCATCTTGCAAATATATGTTCCTACGATCTATGAAATTATATCTACAAGCTATCAAGGTTTTGACCGTTTACATGGATCTCACTCCATGATAACTCAAAAGATATAATGCATGAATATAAGTTCATTATTTAATCAGGATTAAGATCAATCAAGCTTATTAAACCTTTTGTGAATTAAGATTTATAACATTCAGTTAACCAGATCGTAATTCACAGTAGTCATGTTCAATATAACATATACACTAGTTTTTCTACTCGAAGTCTCTACTTTGATGATCAAGGCAAATTATCCACTATAAGAAGCAGAAAAACTACAACCTTAAATAATGAAATGCCATTTTCTTTAATGGTTGTAAACTAGATTTAATTTATAAAGAACTTGTGATCTATACCTTCAATATTAGCATCATATGCCTAATACATAGATCACATACTTTATAATTATGGGCTTATCAGTGTATGCTTAATTATATGTATAAATAACATTATATGTCTAACAATCTCCTACTTGCCCTAAAGCATGTTGAGTAACTATTGAACCCCTATATTATTTATATGAGTTTCATAACTCTTTACTGGCAATTACTTAGGTGACTGGATCCACTAAATTATGTGCTTACGTAATCTTAGATACCATGACCTTACCATTTTGCACAAAACTCCCTTACCAAACATGATTTTCTCTTAATGTATTTTCTTCTTTTGTGGTATTCGATTCCCTAAATTGTGCTACTGCCCTATTATTATCTTAATAAAGAACAATAGGCATCTAAGCACTAGGTACCATCTTAAGCTCCATAAAGAACTTTTGGAGCTATATAGCCTATTTTGTAGCTTCAGATACAGCTACATATTCAGCTTTCATGGTGAAGTCTGCAATACATGATTACTTTACACTCTCCCAACTTATAGTTTTACTACTTAAAGTGAACATATATCTTGAGGAAGATCTAGGTATCCGATGTTATTGGAATTCTGAATTTGAATACCTAATAAGTATAAGATCCTCACTAGACTATACAAGTATACAATCTCTCATTCTCCAAAGGTACTTGAATATATGCTTTACTATAGTCCAATGTTCTAGTCCTAGATTAAATTGATATCCATTGATCATTCAAACTACATAATAAACATTTGATCTAGTACATGACATTGCATACATGAGACTTTCCACTGCTAATGCATAAGGAATACCTCTTATGCAATCTATCTCTTTAGTTGTATAAGGAAACTGATACTTGATAGATCAATTCCATATCTAAAAGGAAACAATCTCTTTTAGAATTATCCATGGCAAACTTGATCAAAATTTTGTTAATATACTCAAGTTGAAATAAGCCTAACATTCTTTACTTGAGATCCCTTAATACTTTGATCTCAAAGATGTTACAGACTTTTCTTAGATCATTCATATCAAAGTAGTTAGATAACTATATTTTATCTGATGATAACGCTCCTACATCATTCTCAATAAGTAGTATATCATCAAAATACAGAGCTAAAAAGACCACCAATCACCCAACTCTCTTATTGTAAGCATAAGGTTTATCAGGATTTTGATTAAAGCCAAACGTTTTGATTGCCTAATAAAATCTAATGTTCCATGATCTAGATGCTTATTTAAGCCCATAGATAGATTTTTGTAGTTTACAAACTATATGCTCTTGGCCTTTAGTTATAAAACCATCTGGTTGCATCATATAGATACTTTCTTCAAGATTGCCATTAAGAAAGTTTATAATCAAGATTTGCTGCAATAGATAAGAGAATTCTAATAAACTTTAGTATGGCTACCGGCGAAAATATCTCCTTAGGGGTGGCAATTCATGTAAACGAATCGTATTCGTATCGTGTCAGTAAATAAATTTTTTTCAGACACAAATATGATTCATTTAATAAACGAATCAAACACTCAAATCCATATTCGATTCGTTTAATAAATGAATAATATGACATGACACGATTAAACACATTTAAATAAATGAATCAAATTCAATTCTTTTACGATTTAATTCGTTTATAATTCATTTACTATTTAATTCGTTATTATTCTTCAATTCATTTACAATTCGATTTATTTACTATTTAATTCATTTACTATATAATTCATTTACAATTTGATTCGTTTATAATTCAATTCAATTCGTTTAAACAAATAGTCATAAGTAATAAAATTTACATCAAAAATTAAATATTTAATGTATCTAATAATAAAATTATTCCAATACAATTAAAAAAAATCATCCAACATAATTAGAATAATAATTCAACATACACAAAATCAACTAAAAATAAAACCAAACTAATATAACAAAATAAAAATATTCAAAAATAGGTGATGAATAATAGGCAATCAAATAAAAAAACACCATTTTACTAATTAATTACAGGTTTTGAATAATGAGTTTATATTAAAAATATATACATCTTATATTGGGCACAACTAATTATACTGTAACCAAGAAAATTTGTTTCACCTGCTTATATCCCAATAAATTAATCTTCCCATCCTGTAACCAATAAAATTTTACAATGTTAATATAAATTCAAGGGAAAAAATAATTTAATCTCTATCTTGTAATTACCACAAATTAACACACAAGCTATTGGATAGGGATGATTAAATGAGCTATTAAAGTTATTTGACTGTGCCTCTCTGTTTTTGCCAACATCTTTAAAACTCACAGCCTTATCTGAATCGATAATTTATCCTAGCTAAGTTGTTGTAATCAATCTTTTCTTTTGTGTGGTAATGTATATTATTATAAACAAAACTAAAATAAAAAAAGCATTCCAGAGGATTGCTTACTTCTATATTTGAATCTATCTTTAAATCTTCTCTTCACTATTAAAGAGCTCGATCTCTGTTCAAACAGATATCACAAAATCCCTAATTATTTTTTATATGTAAAAAAAAGAAATCCAAAATTAGCATAAAAGAATAAAAAATTAACGTATGAGATTTATATATATAAAGAGAGAAGATGTATAGATTACTAAAGAAAGCCCTTATAAAGGAGTTACTGGCGAAGTCCATAGAAGTTGGGAACAAATCATAATGCTTTGCTTATCCAAAAATCTGTCTCTATAGTGTGTACAAAGGGTAGATCGTCATCGATATAGAGATGACTCGAAAAACAATGGCGATTAAATGGTGAACGACGAATGATGATCAACTACAAAGAACTAGCAAGAAAGAGAGATGACAATAAAGATGACGTGTGGCAGCAAATAATCGATAGATCTAGGGTTTCTCTAGTTTAAGGTAAATGGAGATTTTTTTCTCCTTTTAAGAAATAAAATAACAATGTTTTTAGTTGTGTTTCATTTTTATTAAATTAAAATCAAATTAAGGTTATTTACAATGGGCCATTACCTAGTCATGCTTAGGGTCAGAAATAGGCTCTTTTTTTATGTAGTGACAGTAAACTGTAAAACAATAAAAATTTAATTGTGTTGTAAATAGAAAAATGAATAGTATATATAAACAGTAACGTGTCTCAATCGAATTAGCAAATCACAAAACTCCAACACATATTCAAAACGATTACTAAATGGGTAACACAAATTCGGCCCGGTTATTAATCGTGTCAAATTTCTTTACCATATTTGCTTAAAGCATGTCGATTCGTGTCAAATAATCATGTCGTGACCTATTTTTCCACTCCTAGGTCTCCTTATAATCGATACCTTATTTCTGAGTGTACCATTTAGCAACAAATCTAACTTTGAAGGTTTTCACCATCCCATCTACCCCTCTCTTTATCTTGTAGACCTATTTACACCCTATAAGTTTCTCTATAAGTTCCTAGACTTTATTGCAATACATTGAATCTATTTCTGATTTTGTAACTTTATGCCAATAGTTTGCATCTTTATCAACCATTACTTCATCGTAGCTAGTAAGATCTAGTTCATGCTCATTAGAGACTGTCTAAAAAGACTCCTCTATTAATATGTACCTAGTTAGACATCTAATAATCCTTCCACTATGACGAAGTACTAGTAGTCGTTGTTCTGCAGTTAGCTCTAGTTGGTTATTATGATCTGGATTAGGAATTAACTCATTGCTTCTATCAGGCACCATATTAGAGCTCTTAGATAACTCATCAAGAATTATCTTACTCATAGGCTTAAAAATTTTCATATAGTTTTCTTTAAGAAAAATTGCATTAGTGCTAACTAATACTTTATTATCTTAAGAACTATAGAAAAGACTTCCTCTTATTTCTTTAGGATAGCTAACAAACAAACAAACCTCCGACTTCCAACTTTTGTGTCTTCTCCTTTAGCACATGAGCTGGACAACCCAATATATGTATATGATGTAAACTTGGTCTACGTCTTATCCACATTTCCAGAGGTGTTTTAGGGACTAACTTAGATAGAATTAAGTTAAGAAGATATATGGTTGTTTCTAAGGAATAACCCTAGAACGAAATGGGTAAAGTTGAATAACCCAACATTGACTTCGCCATTTCAATAAGAGTTCTATTTCTCATTTCTGCTACACTATTTTACTGGGGTGACCCTGGTGCAATCAACTAGGATAATATCCCATTGTCTAACAAAACGGTCATGAACTCACTATAGAGGTATTCGCCACCTTGATCAGATTAAAGTGCCTTTATGTATTTTTCTAATTGCCTTTCCACTTCTATCTGAAACTTTTTGAATTCATCAAACGCCACAAACTTGTGGCACATTAGGTACACATAACTAAATCTAGAATGATCATCAATGAAAGTGATAAAATATTCATAACCTCCCCTAACTTGTGTGCTCATAGGCTTATATACGTCAGAGTGTACTAATTCTAACATTTCAATAGCTTTTTTACCTTCAGCATTAAATGGTCTTCTAGTCATTTTACCTTATATACAGGATTCACAGATTAGTAAGGTTTTAGTATCTAATGAACTCAAAGGTCTATCTTTAACTAGTCTTTAAATCTTATTTAGACTAATATGACTAAGACATAGAACTCATAGATACGTTTAATTAGTAGGAGTCACTTTAATCCATTATAGTGATTAAATTCATTATTCAATTTTGTGTCTTGCAGTGAGTTGATTTTAGGATATATGTAGTATAGATTGTTAACTAGTGTACTAAAATATATAAACTATTTATTTCTTTTGATCACCACAATTGAGTAAAAAATAATAGAATAATTAAATTATTTAAATAACTAATTGAAATCAAATTGCATTTGAGTTCCATACTAACAAATAATCATCTAATACTAAAGTCCTAAAATCATCAAAATAAAGTTAAACAACTCCCACTGCCTTGGCTGCAACAGTTGCGTTATTTTATAGTCTAAGATTGATCTCTCATTCATCGAGTGATTTAGTTTCCTGGAACTCTTGCAATGAATTACAAATAAATTAGTGGCTTCAAAATCTATTATCCAGGAATCCGTAGAGTCAACCACTAAATATGTCTCAATGAAAAGAATATTACTATAAGGTGAAACTGTCTTTTTAGCTATTGAAAACTTAACTAAATGACAGTTTCTTTTCCAATGCCCTTTAATGCCACATTGGAAACATTTTCCTTTGGTTCTTACTACCTTTTTATGAATTTGCACAAATCCTGAATTAGATTTTTTCTTTAGCTTGCTCTTCTTCTTCTTACTACTCTTTTCCTTAGAATTGAGACCAAAAGAGAAAGATTGGCCTTTTAGTCAAGTGACTATTATAAGCATCTATTTCATCTTATAATGCATTTTCATTAGGTTTTAGAGGGCATTTATAGTCAAGACATATCTGTGCCTTTTAGCTATAAGTTTAATATCTAAGCTCCTTTCTCAATCCATATAATTATTCCCCGACAAATTGTTTTAGTTTAGGATTAATGTTAGCAGGCTGAATAAAGAAATAATTCTGAGCTCTTTAACTAGATTATGCATCGGTAATCTTTAACTACATCATACATGAGCATATATTATCTAATAGCATGTGTAACTTTTGTAAGAATACATGAAATGCATTTATGTAGAACTCTTTAACTACATTATGCATCGATAATCTAATTTCTATTCAGAATATGCCGCTGTAGAGTGGTCGTATCCATCATAAATTAGACTAGTACTATACAAATTTATTATTATTATCTCGATATCTCATATCAAATAATAATAAACTACTAATTTTTTAGCCCTTAAATTTAATTGACAATAACTCCTAGGGAAGATATTAATCAACCTAAGCTGAGTATACAACCATTATTTCAATCCTTTATATTTTTTAATTAAAAAAGTAACCGTAGGGTAGTTAGTTTCGCATGAGTCCTCTATTGGATCTTATCCTTTAGGGAAGTCCTATGTAGTAACCAGTTTTGATTAATACCCTCCGTAGGAAGCTTATAAGGTTTGAGGCAAGGCATTAATCTACCTTACTATAGGACTAATAATGGAGGCTATGGGCTTTCTGCCTAAAGCCTTCTCTCACTAAATATTTTAATTCATAGTTTTTAATTTTTAATATATAATTAATTTATAAAATGACATTTCACTCATTAATATCTAATTTTATCTTCATAAAATAATTAATAAGGTCACGTCAAATAATAAATTAATATAATATTAAAAATATAACAATAATCTTATCCTAATATCATTAGAATATTAATGTCATATAAAATTATATATTTTATGCATGGACATATGAATGTGGCACCCTTAATCTATATGACATATTATTCATCAAATCAATTAACTAGATAAATAAATAACTCATAAATCATGGTTTTTTCTAAGAAGAAAATATTAAAACTAAGTCTAAATTCTTCAAAGTCTTCCTTAAAGTAAACTTGGGCTATTTCATAAT
Source organism: Ailanthus altissimus (assembly GCA_946807835.1). Taxonomy (NCBI): domain Eukaryota; kingdom Viridiplantae; phylum Streptophyta; class Magnoliopsida; order Sapindales; family Simaroubaceae; genus Ailanthus; species Ailanthus altissimus. The sequence continues at coordinate 5,728,875 of OX327690.1, read as the reverse complement.
GTTATCTCTTCTTTCTTATCTCTTTTTCTAAGCTTGGATTTTGGGCCTTTTACTTTTCGTTGGTCTATTTATTTTAAAAAATAAATTGGGCATATTTTAGCCTTAAAATTTCTTTGAGCCTTCTTAAAAACTTTAAATAAAAAATATTTTTAAACCCAATAATTTAAATAAAATAGTCAAAATAAAATATTATAAAATTGTACCAAAATTAAAAGTAGTTTTGGTCAACTTTGAATTTGCAGATATCCAAAAATATTAGTCCAAAAAAATTTGGATCAAACTTGAGACCTATTTACAAATCTCTTAGTTTTCTAACTAAACTACGATTGTCTAAAATTTGGAGAGGTATGAGTGAGAATAAATTATTATGTTGGGCCTATTTGCATAATTGATAAACATTTAAAGACCAATTTATAATATATGCATATTAACTTAATAAAAACAAAATTAATTTAAAATTAGAGGGGCCAATGAGATATTTACTAAATAAACCCTATTCATCTTCACACTCCCGCCCTCCTCTTTCCTTTTTTTTTTTCGTTTTTCTTTTTCTTTTTTTTTCTTTTTTATTTTTTTGTTTTACATCGAAAATAATAATAAAAATATTTATATATTTTTTAGATTGCAAATCAAAACTATAAGCCATTTAATTGGCTTACAAAAAAAATCTAAAGAATCATTAAAAATTAACCTAACCATGAATTATAGGCACAACCATTCATCACATAATTAATAAAAATAATAAATATATATTAAATATGCAATTGGTGCCACAATAAACAATTGCTACCACACATAAAAATAAATTATACATATAATATAAAATAAGGCAACTCTGATACCAGTTGTTGGTAGTAAAATAAAAATATTCTGTTTAATAAAATAAACGCAGCAGAAGCTAGATTGTCTTATTCATAATTACATGTATAGAGATAGAAGATTACCTCAATTCTTCGATGTAGCAAATCGTGAATTGACTGGTTGTAATCTTCTCTACTATCCCCAATCTTCAAACTCATAGTGTATGGGCATGTGGATCTTTCTTAATCTCTAAGCTCACTAATACCCAAATATGAGAGAATGGTAATAACCAAATTCATTTTTCACGTTTAGAACACGTAAAAAAAAATTTTGGACATATTTATTGTTATTGTTCTATTTTTATTATTATCCCATACCTCTCATACATATAAGAATCTCCCTTAAGTATTTAGAATTATATTAGCATTAGAAAATTAGAGTTTAATTATAATTTGAGTTAGTAGAGGGATTGCATGACCCATGGGCTTCCTAACTCCAACTTAAAAGGCATAATCTTTATTATCTCATAATACACCAATTCCTTTAAGTTAACCATGGCCTTTTCCACTAAAAGCCAAGAGCTATACTCTAGTAACCTATGTTATTAAGTAAAAGTTCATTTAATTAAAACTCTATTTAATTAAATTTGGTTTAGTTTTTAGACCAATAATAACCACTTAATTGATCCTTTAATTGATGTCCATAATTAAAGATAGGCCGTGAAAAAAAATATTTTGCCTCTTTAATTACTTATTTGCCCTTAAGTCACAGAATGCTCTAATGATCACTTTTAATATTATTTATTAGATTCTATTTTACAAATATATGTTCCTACGAGCCATAAAATTATATTTCTAAGCTATTGAGATTTTGACCATTTATACGAATTTCACTCCGTGATAACTGAAAAGATATAATGCATGAATGTAAGTTCATTATTTGCTTAGGATTAAGATCAATCAAGCTTATTATAGCTTTTGTGAATTAAGATTTATTACATTCAATTAACTAAATCGCAATTCACAGTAGTCCTGTTCAATGTAACATATATACTAATTTTTCTACTTGAAGTCTCTACTTCGATGATCAAGGCAAATCATCCATTATAAGAAGCAGATAAAATGAAATGCCATTTTTATTAATGGTTGTGAACTAGATTTAATTTATAAAGAACTTGTGATCTATACCCTCAGTATTAACATCATATGCCTAATACATAGATCACATACTTTATAAATATGAGCTTATCAGTGTATGCTTAATTATATGTATAAATAAACTTTTATTAATCAAATAAAATATTATTTCACATGCTTTAAGGGGATAAATAACATTAAATGTCTAATAGCTAATCCATAGTTCCTAATATGTATATAAAAGCAGGAAAAAATTGACAATCACCCACTAATTTTGCTATATATGTATATATTTGTTTATGTAAAAATAACCCATTATTCTCCTAAGAGAAATATATTTGTAATTTTTAAAAAATGAGGGAGATAAATAATGAAAACACAAAGCCATAAGAGATAATAGACAAACTCCCATGAATTTATATTTTACAGTTTAAATAATAATAAAAAACCATAACTTATTTATTATTTCTAATGAGTTTTAAATATTAATATATTTTAAAAAAATTTAAATATTAATCAAATTTTAAAATAAAAAACAAAATATAAAATAATTTGAATGTTTATCTTTTTAATCATTACATAAATATGTTATAGTTTTTATTTTTTTACGTGATATTTTTTAAAAATTATATTATTAATTCTGAAAAAACAAATAATTAAAGGATTATGACAATAATGTAAGGAGAAATTAGTAAAAAGACAAGAAAAATTAACATTGAAATAAAACTTTATAACGGCAAAATAGAAGAAGGGTAATTGGTCGTAGCCCTTTAATTAGCTTACTAATTATTTCAAAAAGTTAATGACCAAAGTTGCAAAGTGAGCTTCATATCTGAAACCAATTCGTTGTCCCACAGTTATTCTCTTCTTTTCATACAATTCGGTTGTGTCCTTCAGACGATAATAAGGTCGTTCGAATTGCATCGTTTGTTGGTACCTATCCTTGGTGTCTTCATCGTACACAAGAATGTTTATTGCTTTGCCATCCTTTAAGTCTTTGACATCTTTTCTCTTCAGTTCTGGAATAAAATATTTATCGACTTCACTTTGCAGAACAATGATTTCGCCTTCCGCTTGAACATCGGACTCCGATATTATTCTCTGAAACTGCCAGCTCTCAGCTCCAAACATGGCTTCCAATGCCTCGTCACTACGTTCACAACTCATTGTCAGACTGTTCATTGTGAGAAATAAGCATGAATGTCTTAGCACATAACGATCCTTATATAGAATATTGTGGTTTATGCATTAAGTACTGGGGATTTTTTGGTTCATTTTAAAGAAGGAAAGTATATAATATAGCCAAAAGCAAAATCTGATTTTAGTTCCTTTTTAAGAGGGAGAATATATAATGTCAAGAACAAGATTTTGTTTTATGTTTAGAAGGATTCCTATTGTTTAGAGATTTTCTTACAAGGAATGATATATAAATATAATATACGATTTTTGCAAGAAAATTTGATTTTTTTTTAAATAATTGTACCTTTACATAGGTTTATGCAATAAATTCTCTCTAACCTATAGACAGTTTTAACGAACAACAGTAGTTAATGTTATTAGTAGGTGCAAAAAGAATATATCAATTTCGCCTCTAATTTAATTGATACATATTAATTTAATTCTTAATTTTTTAATAAATATTCAATTAGTTATCATTTAAAAAATAATAATAACATAAGAATAACAGAATATAAAATAAATAAATAAAAGCAAGAGGCAATGCACTAAAAATAAACATCAGAAAGGGAAAGTTGACAATTTTTTAATTAATAATAATGAAGAGAAAATCTCAGTGGTTTTAGGGACAACATTTGTAGTGAAATCTCTTTGATTCTTTAAATAGCTGGACTTTTAGAGATTCTTGATATGGTGGAAGATTTTAAGAATTATATAATTCGAAATGTATAATTTTTCTAAAAATAATATCACTAAGATTGTCTCTTAGAATGGAAAAGGCTTGAAAAGTATATGGTGTTGTGGTCAAGCTGAGTTGTACATGTTATTCAATAGATTTATTTATTGTAATAAATATATGATAATTATTAAGTTTTTCATTTATGCAATAAGTCGGTTCAAAGAAAGCTTATTATCAACATTTGATTATTATATTGAGAGTACCACTTACAATTTATATTTCTATCCAAAGACTAAATATCAATGTTGTGCTAAGTATTTCGTGATGGGGCCTACCTTTATATGTTTATTTATGTCATGCATGTATATGCTTAAAATAATAACATAATTGTGAACTTATTATTTTATCCGTAAGTTTTTTCTACTTCTACTATGTTTGTCAATATAAATTTTATTGCTATATTTATGAGACTATTTTTGAAAAGGAAAATTCTAAAATATTCCTTGAGAAAATTGAAGAACACTTTACCAAAAATGAAAAAGCTGAAACAAGTACGCTGCTAGTTGACCTAGTTTCAATAATGTATAATTGCAAGGGGAATATCAAGGGAGTACATCGCAAGCTGTCTAATGACTTGCTCGTGCATATGATTTTGATATCTTTTCATGCATACTAGTTAATTTAAAGTAAGTTACAATACCGAAAAGGTTAAATAAGAAGATAAATTAAAGTGAGAAAAGACTGAAAGTGCTTACTTAGCAAGTGTTTCTCAGGATAAGGTTGTTAGAATTTGTACTTGCGTGTCATCCCATAGATGTATAAATATTTATACAGTATTTTTTAATTAAATCACTAATTTAATTAATTAAACGGTACAGTGCTTGTTACGCTACAGATATTGAATAGTCTAAAGGGGTTTAGATCTGACTTAAAGGAGTTTAGACTAGCACTAAAGGTTAGCAATACTGAGAATTATAATTGCTAACAGTTAGCACTACTAAGAGTTAGTAGGTTATAAAAGTTAACAAAATCTAAGAGTTAAGCCCTTATCTATAATGGGACATGAGTACATCAGTAATAACAGAGTTGCAAGGAGTTGCAATAGGTGCTGAGAAATGCTATTATGCAAGTCTTTTCTCAAATCATATGTTACTGGTTTTATTCACCGATGTAGGTCTGTCGATGAAACCCTTGCTAATAGAATAATATATACTATACCCAAATGGTCTAGATAGTTGTTCTTAACTGACCATGGACTTACTGAAAGTTCGTATAGCTTACAGGTATTCAGTAAGGACTGAATACTGAACAAGCTCATCGAGGACCCCAATAGACATCCCATGAAGCCGTTAATAGTAGGTCGTCTCGAGTTGAGTAGTGTACGTGGTCTTTTGACTTGAGCGCTATGGTGGACTTGTAAGTGATCCATCATGCTTTGGTTCCACATATGTTAGAGACCTTTCATGGTCTAACCGTTATGTGTTACTGGATATGGTCCGATGCTTATAAAGTCTTGTGTGCGCAGATATGGAATTCGTTAGCTCACATGGTTGAGTTGTATATCCAGATGCTCCGAGATTATATCTCATAAAGACTTGTGGCCATAAGCAACAAACCCGAAAAAAGTGTTTCCAGTGGGGTCAAACAATATCGTAAAGGTGTTTGCGTGTATTATTTATCGAGATACGTGTCTAGAGATAAGTTCACTGATTAGCGCGTGGAGATTTGACCGCAATGATCTATATCCCCGCTCCTCCAAGATATAAATGGTAGAAAGATTATACATATGTGTGATGACCTCAACTTGTATGGTCTACTACACTAATTTGTAATATCTGTGACGTGTGCATAAGGCATCGATCTCGGACTCACAGAATAATTCTGTTTGACAAATCGAGCATGGACCTAGGGAGTCCCGCAATATGAAGTGTGCTCGTTGTACACTGGGACAACATACTGGATTGAATAATTTAATCTAGTAAATTTCAGCAAATTGGATATTAGCTTCAGTTTTTCTCAGGTCATACATGTGCCAAGACTTAAGAGTTAAGTACATCAATTAGTTAACAATGGTTGTTGACCAATGGGATATTGACATGTGGTGTATTGTGGGCTAATTATTGTTTGACTTAGAAATTATCAAAATAACATTACTTATTGGACAAGCAAGATCGTTATTTTGTTCATTAAATTATTTATTGAATAAAATAATAATAATAATATATGCAATTATTATTTTATTAAAGTCAAACAAGTATTTTCTATTGCAATAATACTCATGTCTTGCTGTATTTAATATTGATTAAATGTAACAATAAAATATGAATGCATAGATGTGTAAGTGGTGGGGGCAAGAAGTGTAATACAAGCAAGTGAAGAAATTGTTTCTTCAAAATTGCTTTGTCTCACACGGTTCAAACATACACATTATATATAACACACGCCTTTTAATTGTTTAATGTAAACAAATAAAACAAAACATAAAGGGATGGCCTTCTCAATTAATGGGATCAGATGTGCTTCTTGCAAATGAGAAAGTGTTTCTCATTTGGTCAAGATTTTGGCCAAGTTCATCCAAAAAACATTTGCCTCAATTTGTTCTTCTTCTCCATTTTATTGTAAACAAATGGAAATCCAAATGGGCAAGCAATATGTCATCCCTTATGCGACAAGTGTTGTCTTTTGAGGGAAAATGAATTGAACCAACTATAAAGGCAAAGTTGCTCATTTGATTGGAGGGAATAGATTACACGACCAAAAGAGAGTGAAAGGGAAAACTTCAAGTTTTTCAAAGTGTTGGGAAAAGTTTAAGTATGTTGAACTTCTCTTCTCTCCTTTTAAGTAGCATAAGAGCTTGAGAGTTAAGCACATTAGTTTAAAAGTTAAACATAAGATTTAAGAGTTAAATCATTGCTAGAATTAAGTTGCTATTCTAGCTTCTCCAAGCCCACCGAGTTAGGAAACTAGAATTATGAATGAGAACACTTCACGCTGTTCTCCGATTTAAAGAGAATCCAAAGACTTGCTAAGGTAATAAATTCTCATTCCCCTTGTAATTTACATTTATGAGATATGTGTAAAACTTAATTGTGTTTATCATTAGAAAATTAAATTTTTGGCACTTCTGTTGTGTTCTATAATGTTGTGATGCATGTGTTAAATGATAGATACAATACCTACATAAATACACCCTTGATATTTTCAAAGCTGAAGTTGAAAATCAACTTGGCAAGAAAATTAAAACTGTTAAATCTGACCATAGTAGTAAATATTATAGAAGATATAAAGGATCAGGTGAACAATGTTTAAGACTTTCTACTAAATTCATAGGAGAGTGTGGCATCGTCCCACAATACATAATGCTTGGAAAACTAAGCATAAATTTTTGTTACTAAGAGATGAAATTGAACAATTAAAGACATAATGAGAAGTATGATTAGTCATTTTTTTTTTATATAAAACACTTTGGGAGAAGCACTAGATATTATAGTTCATATCCTTAATAGAGCTCAGAGTAAAGTAGTATCTAAAACTTTGTACTATTTACAGATTTGAAAAAAGCCTAGTATTAGGCACTTACATGTTTGGGGTTATCCAGCTGAGGCTAGGCTATATAGGCCTAATGACAAGAAATTAGACTCAAGAATAATTAGCTGTTATTTTATTGGATATGTTGAGAAATTGAAAGGTTTTAAGTTTTATAATCCCTCAAGTAAATCTTTTTTCGAGACGGGAATGCTAAATTTCTTGAGAATATTGAGCGTGGAGTGAGATAAGACATAATAAGGATATTGTCTTTGAAGATGAATTTATTTCTCTTCTTATAGCTGCTATTGAAAATGATCAAACTTCTTTTTTGACATTATTCAAGAAGTAGATCCAAAAATATAAGACAATATACGGGAGCTTATAATCTAAAATAAAAAATTTGCTCCTGTTCATCAAGAGAATCCTCTACAATCACAAGAACATGTGCCATTGAGAATATCTATTAGAAAAATAAGAAGTACAATTTTGGATGATTTTATCGTTTATCTCCAAGAACATGAGTTCGATATAGAACTAAAAAATAATTCAATCAATTTTAACTAAGCCAAACAAAGTTCTAATATCATAAGTAGATTGAAACCATAAAGAATGAGATGAAATCCATAGAAGACAACAATGTTTGGGATCTTGTCGAGTTGACTAAAGGTGTGAAACTCATTAGTTACAAACGGATATTTAAGACCAAGAGGGATTTAAAAGGCAACATGAAAATATATAAAGCACGTTTTATTACCAACTATTTCACTCAAAAAGAAGGCATTGATTATGAAGAGACTTTTCTCTCTAATGTCAACAAAAGACACTTTCAAAATCATCATGGCACTTGTAGCTCATTTTAATTTAGAGCTATATCAAATGAACGTAATGATTATATTTTTCAATGGTAATATTATGGAAATGATATATATGCTGCAGTGAGAAAACTTTGTGTCTAGAAACAAAAATAATATGGTTTATAAATTAAAGAAGTCCATCTACAGTCTTAAGCAAGCATCCCGTCAATGATATCATAAGTTTCATTAAGTGATTACCTCATTTGATTTTAAGAAAAATGTAGTTAATGAATGTATATTACAAGTTTAGTGGGAGTAAGTTTATCTTCTTAGTTTTATACATCAATGACATACTGCTAGCAAGCAGTGATATAGGCCTATTGCATAAAACCAAGAGATTTCTATAAATGAATTTTGAGATGAAAGATCTTAGGGATGTTTTTTTTATATTAGGAATTCAGATACATTTGGATCAAACTCAAGGTATCCCGAGTTTATCATAAAAGAACTATATCAATAAGGTGCTTAGCAAGTATAGTATAAAGGATTATGCTACAGGAGATACGCTTATTGCTAAGGGTGATAAGTTCAGTCTCGGTCAATGCCACAAGAATGAGATTAAATAAAACAATATGTAAAAATTCCCTTACGCATTAGTAGTAGGGAGTCATGTATGTTCATAAGAGTATATGCTTAGATATCGCGTATATTGTTAAAATGCTAGGCAAATATTTGAGTATCACTAAGATGGATCATCGAAAACCAGCCAAAAGGGTTATGTGATATTTACAGAGAACAAAGATTACATGCTCATATATAGAAGATCGGATAGATTAAAAATCATAGTATATTCTGACTTTAATTTTACTAGATGTCTAGATATTAAGAGATCCATATCAGGTTATATATCTTGGCAGAGAGAGCTATTTCTTAAAAGAGTGCTAAGTAGACACTCATAGCTTCTTTTACTATAGAGGTCAAGTTTATAACTTAGTTTGAGGCATCAAATCATGAGATATAGTTGGGGAACTTTATCACGGAGTTACGTATTGTCAATGTCATTAAAAAACTATTAAAAACTTATTGTGAGAATAAAGCCTTAATGATGTATTCCCATAATAACAGAAGCTCTTCAAAGTTTAAGTACATCGACTTCAAGTTTTTAGTTATTAAAGAAAGAGTTCAAAGTTAATAAGTGTTAATATAATATATTAGTACAAACTCTATGATTGTAGATCTGCTCACTAGAGGGTTATTGCCAAGGTGTTTCATGAGCATATAGCTCATATGAGTGTTGTATTATTTAATGTGTGCATGAATAGTGAGAGTTTGTTTTTTGATATTTATCTTGTTAAAGACATACTTATGGTTTATTTTCTATAGAATAAAGTTTGATGGTTTGTTGAAACTATGAAATAAGGTTATACTTTCTACTACAGTTTTGTATAAAGTTTAGAAAGTGTTTGATATGTTCTATTGCGATTTTGCATATTAGAGTTATAAAGTAGGACCAGTTGGAAATAGACATGTTTGAGATCACATTTCATGTAATGTTCATGCTATACATCCATATTTGACTTATGTCATTAATTTTGTTAGTATAGTGACCATTGATGTGTCTCATTACGAATATATGCAGTGAAGGTTACTTTGATCTGATATTGATATAGTTAATGTATCGTATTGTATCTAAGGAGATGTTTCAAGGTAAGATAGCATTTATTGTTTACAATGAAGTTTATAATGTGTAATTATTTTCAGATTACATATGTGGCCCAAGTGGGAGAATGTTAGATTTTATTATTTCCTTTATATGGGCTCACATATTAACAATAATTATATATGTGACTACCTCCTAAATATTTTATACCTTTCGCTACAAAAAATAATTGTAATACCAACCCCATTCGTAATTTCATCAATTACTCGTCGATCCATCAAATGAGTTAGTTCAGCTAATCCTCTTATCCCTTTCATTAAGGATCTTGTATAAAAAGCATCTATATAAGCACGATTATATAACCAATCATATAGAAACTTTATTATTTTGTCCCAAAGAATTCTCTTAGATCCTTTTTTAGCAAATAAATTAAATACGTTCCAATTTTGTAAAAATGAATAAAAGAGCTTATTAAAATTTATGCTATAAATATTTTGAAATATGTTATACTGGCCGAAAGAGCTGGCTATCTTAAATAAGAGCCAATTTTTAACTGATCTATTTGTACTATTTTTATTAGGCTCTAGAGACATCTAATTTAATATAGGCTTGTTGTGTGTAGAAACCTAATACTAGTTGGATTATGAGTGATAGAATTATAACTTAACCTAGTGTATAAATACCTTTTTTAGAGTTATGGTCCCTAAGTCAAATTAATACACATAGAACTCTTCTCCTCTTTTTTCATTACAGAAAGAGAACCTATAGCCTACATAAATTTGCTGTGAAAGGCAATTATACTCTTAGATCTCATTCAAGATTACTAATTTTCAAGTTCTAATCACTATGAATTCCTTATATATATTTTTTCTCAACATCCTATCGTAATAATTTGATATGATAGATCTTGAATTATATTCATATGGATATGTATCCAATTTAACATTATGTATAACAAAACAAACAAAAGACTTGGACAATTTCTTTCTTTTGTTACAATATTCCCATATTAGTTGTTTCTTTCATATAAAAAATGAGAAGCCCGCTTTTCATAAGAGCGAGCATTATCAATTCCAAAGATTTCTCCATCCAAATTGAAATGTACACATTTTTTCAAGTATCTCTGAGAACTTTCCTGTTCAAGGAATGCCACAACTTGAGTTATTATACTCCCCTACAACATTAAGGAATTCAAGATAAATAGAACACCACACTAAAAAATTCAAGGATAAATATAACACAATGTCAAGAAATCTAAGAATAAGTAGAACACCATGCTCACAATCTCCAAAAATAGAGAGCCTGCCAGATGATTTAACCACCCTAGAGGTATATATATAAAAAGGGGACATATCTTATATAGAAGGTAAGCAAATTCTATATACCAAAGTAAAAAAAATAAATAAATAAATAACTCATTCATTATAATTGTTTTGACCTAAGCATTCAAGAATGTTCGTCAGAAATCACCACAGCATAGTGATAATTAATTTTACATTTACAGTAAATAAGTTCTATCCACTAGGAGATATTGAGAAGAACAACAAAATTTATTTATGTATATATACCATTTTAATAAATACAAATTTATCTCTTGACCGAGTACTTCAAGTTTGACCAATAAACCCAAAATTCTACCATCAACAAGAATAATTTTATTATTTTATATAATTTATTTGCATCGAATATTTCATTATCTATATGTTGTTTGTTTTTGTTTTTTTTTGTTTTGCTTTGTAAAATATCTCTTGCCTGGGTTTATACCCCAAAGCGCCCCCCATGATTTTTAAAATCTCTAATAATGTCTATCATTACTTTTTAAATACTTTATTTTTTTTGGACATTTTCACCCACATTTAACAATTTAAAATCAAATCTGATTTTGGGATAGATTTGTTCTAAGTCGAATTAAAATAAATAAATAAATAATGTATTTTAAATAATTATGTAATTTTAAAATTTGGACATTTTTACAGCTAATAGCTATTTGGATTCATGTATTATTTAAAATTTTAAATATTTATTTTTTGGACTTTTTTACCTCTAATTAAATATTTGGATTTGAGTCTAGTTTTGAACTAAATCTGACGTGACTAAAATTAAGAAAATAAATAAATAAGTTTTTTTTATAAATATTTTCTATCAAATATTTTATTATTGGGACTTTTTCTATCCCTCATTAATTATTTGGATTCGAGTTAAGTTTTGGATATATCATAAGTTACATTAAAACATAAATGAAAAAAAAGCAATTGCAAGGAATTTAATAATAAAAACTTTTTTTATGATTCAAAAATATTAACAAGTATATTTGTGATATGCTTTGTGCTTTATTTAATCTTTATAACATATTAATGATTATAAATTTTTGTGTAATATTTCTTTTATTAAATAATTGTTACTTTTGTTTTATTTTTTCTCAAATTAGTTTAAAACATTTTAAAATAATATTGTTCATCGTAGTGAAATTTTTAACAAAACATTATGAATTTTTTTCATTTATTTAAATTTAATATTGATACAGATTTTTAGGCTTATTGCTATTTACGATTACTTAGCATCATCATCAACTAATCTAATATTTTGTGGATATGTACATTTGAACTGTGTTCGAGTCCTAGCTGTTGCATTTATTTTTAAATTAATTCGGGTCAAAGCTTACTCAAAATCGAATCCTAATAAAAAATAATTAGGGTTAAAAATAATACATTTCAACGAAAAATATTAAACAATAATGATGCCGTCATCATGGAATATTTCGAAAACTATAGAGGGCTGTTACTATATTGGCTCAAACAAGAGGGGTGCAACTGCATTTTGATTTTCATCGTGTAGAATTCATACTTTAGTTAGGCTTGAAGAAGTCCGTGAAAAGTATATTTTTGAGATAACGTAGGATATGAAGAACTGCTACATAATGAGAGGTACGAGGAGCGGCCATAAATTGATTGACAACATGAACAGCATGAGCAATGTTTGGGCGAGTAACTGTAAGGTAAACCAAACTACCAACCAATTGACGATATAGGGTAACATCACTGAGAATAGTACCATCGGAGGATAGGAGTTTGACATTAGGCTCTAGAGGAGTGGAGGCAGTCTTATTGTCTGTCAACCCAACTTTAAAAAGTAGATCGAATGTATATTTAGCCTAAGAAAGATAATACCCAGTAGAGTCGGATAGTACTTCAAGGCCAAGGAAATAACTAAGATTTTCATGATCTTTCATCTCAAAGTGTTGCTGAAGAAAGTTCTTGAGAGTAAAAATACTAAAAAAATCATCACCCTTGATAATCATATCATCAATATAGATAAGAAGGAGAACACAACCTTGTGCTGTCTTGCGGACAAAAAAAGCTGAGTCATAGGGACTAGACTGAAAACCATGCTCAAGAATAGTCCCACTAAACTTTGCAAACTATGTACGAGGAGCTTGTTTAAGACCATATAGAGCACGACGAAGTTTACAGACTTTGCCGGGAGGATGTGGATAACCGTGATGAGGCTTCATATACACTTCTTCAGTAAGATCACCATTGAGGAAATCATTTTTGACATCCATCTGAAATAATGTCCAACCAAGAACTATAGCAACAGCCAATAAACTTCGAATAGAAGTAAGTCTAGCAACTAGGGCAAAAGTTTCTTCATAATCTATTTCTTATTCTTGGGTAAAGCCTTTGGCAACAATGCGAGCTTTATAACGCTCAATAGATCCATCAGATTTGGTCTTGATCTTGTACACCCATTTGCATCCAATGGCAGTTTTATTAGATGGAAGAGTAACAAAATCCCAAGTATGTGACTTCTCAAGGGCCTACAATTCTTCTGTCATTGCTTGCTGCCAAACAAGATTAGAACTAGCCTCAGAATATGATTGAGGCTCATATAAAGAAATAGTAGTAGAGAAATAGTGATAATCACAAAGTTTGACAGGAAGTTCTCTTACCCGAGATGAACGACAAAGAGAGAGAGTAGAGGAGGCCTCGAGAATGTTGAGAGTAGATCCTTCAGACGAGGTAAGAGGCTCAGAAGTAGGCATCGTTTCAGCAGATTCACTTGTATGAAACTCAGAAGAAATATCTGTACGTAAAGTATCGAAAAAAAGATCAACAGAATTATTTGTAAAAAATTGTGAAATAGGAGGACACACAGCTTTAAAGTTAGATATAGAGGAAAACATCGTATGTTCGAGAAAGACTACATGACGAAAAATACGAAGATGATTAGATATAGGATCCCAACACCTATAACCTTTATGTTCTATCCCGTATCTCAAGAAGCAACATAATCGAGTACGTGGCTCAAGTTTAATGTGCTCATGTTTTTGAAGTATGACAAAATAAACATAACCAAATACTTTGAAGAGTTTGTAATTAGGTAGAGTTCCATAAATACGCTCATAAGGTGACTTATTCTCTATAACTAGAGAAGGAATACGATTAATGGTAAAGACAACGGTTAAAGCAGCTTCTCCCCAAAAACGTTCAGGACAATAGGAAGAGATAAGAAGAGCACGAGTAATATCTAAAATGTGTCTGTGTTTACGTTTAGCTCTCCCATTTTGCTGAGATGTACCAGGACAAAACCTTTGACATATAGTACCGTGTTCCTGTAAAAGATTTAGAAAATCAGAGTCTCTATACTCCATAGCATTATCAGTGCGAAAAACCTTAATAGGACATGAGAACTGAGTTTTAATCATCTGAGCACAATCTCTGTCAATTTTAGTAAATTCGGATCGTTATTTCATATAAAACAACCAAGTATACCGAGAATAGTCATCAATGAAGATCACAAAATATTTGGATCCTCCCATTGTGGGATTTGGAGAAGGACCCCATATATCAGAATGTACAAGATCAAATAGAGCATAGGAGATAGTAGTACTATTATAAAAATGTAAGGCTGGTTGTTTAGCTAAAGGACATTTAAGACAATCATCTTTATTATCGAAAATAATACCTAAATGACCACTAGATACTAGAGATCGGATGCGATTGACTGACACATGACCCAAACGAGAGTGCCAAAGATGTAATGAAGGCACTGAAGAGATAGATGCTGTAGACGAAGGATATAGAAAGAATAGATCTAAAGAAATAAGTTCATACAGACATCCAACTTTGCGGCCTGTCCCAAGCGTCCGACCACTCTTTAGATCCTGTACACAACAACTAGAAGCAGTAAATAAGACATTAAGACCAAGTTCGCATAATTGACCAACAGACAAAAGGTTTAATGTAAGGTTAGGAATAAAAAAAATGTCAGATACAGATAGATTATGACAAGACACTTGACCAACATGATTAACTTTCATGAGAGAATCATTAACAGTTTGAATATATGGTAAATAGAAATTAAGAGTTTTAGAAGAGAAAATTGTCGGATCAGAAGTCATGTGATTACAACATGCAGAGTCAAAATACAAAGAAGATTTACCTGAAAAATTAGAAGAGGCAGAAATTAAGGGTTTACCAGAATTAAAAATGAGTAGATGGAGTAAAGATTCAAGGTTATTAGGAAACAATTCACACCATCCTATGCAGGAGTAACAGCAAGTCCTGTAAAAGCAACACCTTAAGACGGCCTATGCTTGGAATTTTGTTACTCTTCCATCTAATAAAACTGTCATTGGATGCAAATGGGTGTAAGATCAATACCAAATCTAATGGATCTATTGAGCGTTATAAAGCTCGCATTGTTGCCACAGGCTTTACCCAAGAATATGGAATAGATTATGAAGAAACTTTTACCCCAGTTGCTAGACTTACTTCTGTTCGAAGTTTATTGGTTGTTGCTATAGTTCTTGGTTGGACATTATTTGAGATGGATGTTAAAAATGCTTTCCTCAATGGTGATCTCACTGAAGAAGTGTATATGAAGCCTCATCCCGGTTATCCACATCCTCCCGACAAAGTCTGTAAACTTCGTCGTGCTCTGTATGGTCTTAAACAAGCTCCTCGTACATGGTTTGCAAAGTTGAGATGGCCCAGATATGTGGTATGGGCTAGATAGAGTAGAACCAACAGAATAACACTGAGAAGTACCACACTTATCCATAAATTTCAAAACCCTCCTTCATTTTTTTTATTTTTTACTAATAATAATTTAGTCCCTAAACTTATATTAATTATAAGTTGACCCCCAAACTTCTAATAATAACAAATTGACCCCTCAAATTTAAATAATTACAAATTAACCCCTATAAAATAATATAATTATAAAATAGCCCTTAAACTTTTCAAAAATTACAAAATAACTATAAAAAATTATTATAAATTGCAAAATAGCCCTAAAACTATTAAAAATTTCAAAAAAAGCCCCAAAAGAATAAAAAATTATGATCTGACCTTAAAATACTAAAACGTTTGCAAACAAACCCGTAACAGGAAATAGTGAACTTCAGGTGGTGCGTCTGGCTTACTCCGACCTCCGATTGATGTAAACTTGGCTTTATTTGAATGGTCGGTGAATGGAGTTTCTTTCGGTTTGGGCGGTGTCGGTCACGTCGCCGTAGAACGGCCAGGATCTGAAGTGAAAGTGACCGGCAGCGCGTCCGGCCGTTTCAGACCTCGGATTAGTGCGTCGTTGACGGCGTTGAAACGGTCGGTGATTGAGGATTATTTTAGTGTGGGTGGTGTCGGTCACGTTGCTGTAGAACGGCCGGGATCTGAAGTGACAGTGGGCGGCGGCAGTGGTATTCCAACGACGCATCCGGTGGTTTCCGGCCTCGGATTGGCACATCGTTGACGGCGTTGAAATGACCGGAGGATTCTAAGTAATATGAGATAGGTGGTGGCTAAGATGGTAATATTTTGAAATTTTCTGGCGACTTTTTAAAATACTCCAGTGAATTCCGTCGGGTTTTAAAAAAAAAATTTCAGCAAATCTCTAGCTAAACAAAATGACAGTGAAAAAATCAAAGTTCTGATATCATGTAAGAAATGTAAAGAGAATATATTTCACTGTGAATATAAACTATACAATAGAGCCTTTATATAAGCTGTAACATTATTATAAAATAGAAAAATAATATAAATAAAAATATAATATTTTACATTAATAACATGTATATATAATAAAAGAGTATAAAGAAATTATTCTGAAATCATTCTAAAATAATTATAAAATTATTTTTTAATAAAAACCATGTGTAATTCTGTAATAAAAATCATGTGTAATCGTAATTAATAGCCATTTTAATTTCAATAGTCTTTTCATAAAGCAAAACGTCTATTGCTTCGACCACAATTATCCAATTCAAAAGAAGACTTATGGTTGCTAGTGGGGCTGAACATGAGACCTTGCTAAAGAAGAGTCAGAATCAATAATCATCTACAGTCGTTAGTACGAGAACAATTCAATGAATTGTCAGAGCATAATTTACGTAAATTGTTAGACTATCCCAAGTTATAAGAAAAAAAAATCCTTTTACGAGGCATGAAAAAAATGCCCACTCTTCTTTGCATCTCTATAAAAATACCAAATTGTTTAGAAGGTTCTAGCTATATAAAACCTCAGGGCCAGATAGTTGTGGATAAAAGGGTGCATGGTGAACAAGAAAAGTATTTAGACAAGAAACCTTAATTATATCCAATTCTCCATGAAAGTTAGGTTAAGATAATGAGACTGTTACACAAGTCCCACCAATAAAAACATGACTAGAAGAAAGAAGTTGAGAAGTTGGGTTAGGCCAGACTCTTCTAGCAAAGAGATTGTGTTCACGCCAGTTTAGCAAGTGTATAATAGGTTTTTTCGTTTTAGTGTTTAGATATAATTGTGTGTTATATCATATTTAAAACATTATATATAATAAAAAATTTTGTTACATTATAATTTATTTTTTTTTGTAAAATTACGTTTTGTATAAGATTTTATAATCTATAAATAGATTTTATTTTTTATTATTTAATCATTTACCATTTATACACATAATATACAAGTTTTTCAACTTTTTATTTTTTATCTCATTTTTATCATTTAACAAAGGACTCGCGTCCTTACTTATTGAAAACCTATAGCCTTATTATTGAAACTTTGCCTATCCATCTTAGAGAAGAACCAAACTTTACGGCTTGCTCGCTATACTACACCTTAGGTTTAGTGATAAATGTAGCTCACTGATAGCTTAAGTGCAAATTTCGTTTGCTGATAGCTAAGTTCGACCATGCCTTACTTGATGAATATCTTTAGTCTCGGTTTCTCCTGAAATTGGGACGTCACGTTAATATAGTAGGATACGAGACATACATGAATCCAATCCCATAATTTTATAAACAAACAGACTGCAACAGATGGAAATTTATTAGTATTTTAATCAATCAGTCAAATAGAAAACTTTGAAATTAAAACACCTAAAGCAATCGAATCATTCAAAATTAAACCATTCAAAACTTTTTGAAACCTACCAACAACCACGAATAAAGTGGCAAACTGATAAATAACTAGGGAATAAATGTTGATTAGTTCAAAACACATCTCCCCTACCATCTTACATTCATGAAAACCTAAATCAAAATTAATATCATTAACTCTTGAACTGAATCAAGTACTAGAGATTCATTAAGAAGAGAAAGAAGACTAACTAGTAGAAATGCCCTGATAGAAGATGGAAACAATGGTTTTAAGATTTCTTCAAGACCATAGGAAAATCTTTCAAACATTCTCTGTATGTGAAAAAGTTGATTAAAAATTATTATAATAGAATTTTGAGAATAAGTCAAGTGTGTTAGGTATGCATAAAATGAAGACATACACGAGAGGAGGCAAAAGAATGAAGGCCACACTGCCTTGACCTATGGGCCGTGGTGCCCGAGATGGAGCATTGTGGTGCACTAGACATAAACACCAGTGCCGCGGCACTAGAAGACCAGCACCACAGCACTGGTGTTTCTGCCTAGTGTAACGCAGTGCTCTACCCTGAACGCCGCGATGTGCCATAGCACTTGTACGATAAGTGTGTGGCACCACGGCGCCAATGTAAAAATTCCATTTTCCCATTCTGTTCAGTCTTCAAAGTTATCTAGGACTCTCCAAATCTGATTCCCACTCGATTTAGAATTTTCATAAGTCGTCCTAAGCCTATATAAAACCTATTTATTGGTTTGTAAACATAAGTTAGTGATTCTTTGTGATCTTAGTGATTTTTAGTAAGAGAAACTATGAGATCCAATTCCTATGAACATCATAGATACCTAAATTTTGAAGTATCGTAATAAAAAAACTATAGGAATAATCGATTTTGACCATATTACAAATATTTTGTGTGATACGTGTAAATAATATTTCAACGTGGTTATATTAACCCATTAGTGTGGTAATGTGGGATTCGCATGGGTGACCAGTAGAACAAGTTAAATGGTAGTAGAGTAAAATCATGCATTTTTTATTTTATTAATTTATTAACTTAATTATGGTTAAGAATTAACTAAGGTAGAGTTAAAAGTTAACTATAGTTAGTATAAATTAATTAACATTTGTCCAACTTTAATAATATATTAATAATAGATATTATGAATATTTTATATTATATTATTTTAAATGGGATAAGTGTTAATTAAAGTTAGAGAGGTGGGTTATGGTGATTGGTTATGGAAAAGTAAAAAGGGGGTCATTTGTGATATGTTGATTAGTTTAAAAAAAAAGAGAAGTGTTTAGAATAAAGGATGAAGTACACGTGAGAAATGGGAGAGGGAGATAAGTGTTAACAAAGAAGGGAAAAAAGAAAAGAGGAAGAGAAGTGGCCGAAAGAAGAAAGGGAAGAAAGAAAGAAAAAGAAAAGAAAGAAGAAAAAAGAAAGAAAGCAAGGAGAAAAAGGGAGAGGTAAGAAGAAATATTTGTTTTGGTATTTATTTCATGTTTTTGGATGTATATACATCTCTATGTGTGTATACATGTATTTATGTATGTATAGGTGTAGATATACATATATATGTATTAATCAATAGAAATATATGTGTATTTTTGTATGTATATACATATATATGTGTAAAGGTATGTATAGATTTATTAAGCATGCAAGTATGGTGGTATGTATATATGTACATACTTAGGTATAGATATATACATATATGTATATGAATATATTTATGTTATATATATGTATATTGTATAAGTAAGTATGTATGTGTGTGAATGTGTAGAATTAGGGATTGGGTGTGATTTTGATATAAAAACTTCAATTGAATGTTATTAGGGCATTAGAATTAAATTGACTTGATTTGGATGCTATTGGAACCAAAAATTGAGAAAAGAGGCGTGTTTGGTGGAGAAGGTGAATTCGGCCACTTAGGGAATTATAGGGCTTGAGTTGTATTTTGGTTGAAGTTTTGTGTATAAATGGTGCCTTATATAAATTGAGTGAATATGGTAGATGGAGAATCAAGAATGAAGAAAATAAGACATAATTATACATTTTGGTAAGGTGAAGGGCAATTATGTCTAACCAAATTTATAAGGTATTAAATAATTCTTATGGCTTCAGATGGTGAATTAAACTAGATTAAACAAGATTGAATGGCGTCGTAATGAAAAATTAGAAAGCGGAATCATCCGGGCTTTGAAAGCCGATTAGGGAGCTTATTAGTTTAAGTTAAATTTTAGCATTTATAAAGGTTTTAAAGGTTATTTTTAGCATGTAGGTGAAGAAAACCAAGAGCGGTAAAAGCAAAAAATTTGCGGAGAAAGTTTGAGCTCCAAGCGTTTGGTGAGTGAAAATCAATTTTATGTATCTTTTGTTTAATATATTGTTAGTATGTTTGAATTTTAGGTTTATATGATCTTAAATGCATAAATATGATTTACAGTTTTTATCTACTGTCATAATCCTGATTTTCTATGTTCAGTTTAAAAAATAGTTCTAAAGTTATTAAATTAGTTTTCGAGGCCATTGGTACCCTTAGATTTATAGTGGTGGTGATGGTTTAAGACTCGACCGATATATCCTATATGCATGGGCAAGTATTGGCGGGTGTGTCACTAACTCCGGAGAGTCAGGATGTCAAGTCATGTGAGTCATTTTATGCGTATGGGATAATGTCTCGCTATATGTAGGGGATGTAGGATTCCGCCACATAGCCAGTGAGATGTCTTTAGATGTCACGGAGGATGTTGCTAGTTGAGACGTCCCGTGACCTACTCATATCTTCAGATGTCACAGTGGGTGTTGCTAGTTGAGACACCCTGTGACTTACTCACGTGTGCGGTGCTAGTCGAATCGCTGTGTGAGCATTGAGCTTTAAGGTTACCATCTGATGCAGATTAGAAAGAAAATGGCCGAGCGAAAGTTTTAGTAGCTTTTGAGTTACATAGCACATATTAGTGTTTTATATATATTATATATGCATTTTAGCTACCATGTTTTACAAATTCTAGCAGTGGTTTACATAAATTATTTATAAAATCTGCTCGACAGGATTTTATCAGCATACGATGTTTAAAAACAGTTTTATAGTAGCTTATGAAGCATGTCTTATACAATTCTTTTGTATTTACTATCTATCTAGAATTTTATTTTTATCGAAAATTTTAAATGCACTCACTGAGCTTCTTTAACTTACTCATTTTGTGTTTTATGTTTTATAAACCCCCTTTTCAGGTGCAGGTCTCAGCTGCTGATTCTTCTAATGCTGATTAGTGGGCCAAATTTAAAGATTATTTTTGTAAATGTGCTGAGTATCACCTTTTGGGTTTTCTACATAGTAGATATAATATTTGTGTATAGTGTAAATATATTTTGAAAAAACAAGAAATGGTTTCAGTATTATGATGATAATAACTTTTTATTAATATGTTAATTTTATGTGATTAGGATGAAACTGCATGGTTATGAGTTTGAAAATTGATTTTCGAAAGGATTGGAAGTCCTATTTAGAAGTTGAGAAAGATGTTTGAATTAGAAGTGTGATTATTCTCGTAGGTTTTGTGTTTGGATTTTCAGAAAAATAGAAGAAACTCTGTCTGTTTGTTTGTTAAATTTTGATAAATTATTTTTATAAATGTTCTAGGATTTTATCAGTAATAGTAAGAATTAATTAGGGGTTTGCCTCGCAAAATTCTCTAGCGTTGATAGTCAAACTCTGAGGAACTTTCGTTGGGGTGCCTGGTAGGACCGTTGGGTTCTAGAGTAGAAGGTCTCGAGGCGAGTACTGTCAGAATCTCTTAAATTATAAGAGAGATAAAATTGTGTTCTTTGTGAGTGTGATTTCAAAGTGTTCTTTGTTAGACTTGGTGCTCTTTCTTATAAAAAACATACTTTATGATTGCCTTGGTGATTCATAATAAAACAAATGAGATCTCGATCTACCGTGAACGTAAACAAGTTAAACCACATAAATATTGTGTGTTTTCTTTCGTTCTGCTTTATTCTTAATTGCTTTGTTATTACATTATATACTTAGAATTATTGCTTCCACTTAACACTGTACGTATAATCCATCAAACCGCAAAAGTAGTAGAAATCTGGTAGATATTTAAAAGCCAGCCAAATAAGTCGGTCAGAATTTTTCACACAAATATGAAGACCCTTC
Organism: Ailanthus altissimus; assembly: GCA_946807835.1. Classification (NCBI taxonomy): domain Eukaryota; kingdom Viridiplantae; phylum Streptophyta; class Magnoliopsida; order Sapindales; family Simaroubaceae; genus Ailanthus; species Ailanthus altissimus. Next base: position 5,706,571 of record OX327690.1, on the reverse strand, counting down.
CGCATATGATTTCCTAAAAACAAGACATGAATGAAGACACAAAAAGCGTCCCATACACAATCTCGTGCCAATTTTATTGCCAATAAGTTCAGCAAACTCAGAGTTCACAAGGATGATTAGTAAATTAAAGACTTGAATCAAGAAAGGGACATAAGTAAACTTTGCGTCAAATGCAATAGCTTCTTCAGAAACTAGTTCCATCTCCAGAAGGAAGCGGCAAAAATTCCATGGTCCCAGAGCCAACACATGCTTGCGATCGTCCACCCGAGTGTATTCACAGAGGAAGACACCATGACATTTAAAACATAAATTTCTGATCGGCTTCCATATGTTCCTCATGGTAGATTGGAAAGCGTTTCTAATAATGTTTTCAAGTAAACACCTTGACAAACAGGCCAAACTTAGACAACGAATCAAATTATAATCAACCCCCGAAGACATTATCAAATTATTTCCACAACGATTCAACATCATTTATGGTGTGACAACTCAAAATATAGAAAAAAAAAGATATCTCTAGAGCAAGAGGAGAAAATTACAACTTTAATTAACATTAAGAAAAGAAATCCCTTATTGACCTTGACCAATTATTCCTATATTTAAAAAATATTTAATAATAATTGTTTAGTACATAAAAAATTAGGGTGGTTCAATCAATATGTATATAGTCAGCATTGTCACCAAAGACCCAATTCTGCGTCCATGAATCCATATAAATCGAGCTGAATTTCCATTACCAAAAGATAGACGGATTTTGGTAAGAGAACTTGCAGGTTTGCTGTATAATATGATCGATAATTATTACTTTTCTCTCTAGTAAATTTGTAATAGATAAAAAAATAATTTTTTTTTTTAAATTAAAAAGGTTTGGTTGAGGATGAAAAACCTTACATTCATGAAATACCAACTCTTACCTTCTGGTTTTATTTGAACTCAAGTGATCGTGAGCGTTTTGTATATTCTAGATCAATTAAACTACATTTAGGGGACTATTATTATTTTTTTAAATAGTCAATTACCTTTTTTAAACAAATTAAAATTAACAAATATAAATTTACTATAAAAAAAAGTGACAATTGTCGATTTGCAAACCGACAAAATTCCCCTATGTTCATATTCTAAAAGTTTCTCTTTGCCAAGATTATAGTATCAATATGATTTTCTGGCCTTATGCATATACCATAACTTACTAGCATCTGTTGGATAAAATTATTTTACATATTCATTTAATCATATTTAATACTTCACATGTATGATATAGTAATAAGAATCAATAGAGATTCTTCAAGTTAGTACAAGTATGACAACAAGAACAAAAATTAGAATGTGCTAAATAAAATATAATTTAGTCAAATATCTCATTATATCTCCCATATTAAATGTGATTAATTTTCTTTATTGTTATTTGATTTATTTTCTTATTTAAGTCCATTTTATATAAATTGAGCCTTAGTAAAGGCTAATGAAATAAGACTCTCATTTTACATTTTCTTTATATCATCAAAATTTTCATGGTATCAAAGCAAGTTTGAATCTATTTTGAGAGTCATCTAGTGTTCAAATTAGAATAAATACCATGTGATGATGGGTCATGTGAAAAAGGTTCTAGAGTATGTTAGATTAATTTTAGAGTGTGCTTAAACAAAAAAAAGAGAAGAAGAAGAAGAAATAAAAAGCAAAATTCATGATGAGGGGATATTTAAAAAAAAATCATTTGAATTAGAAAATTTTCTTTGATAAGTTTGAAGAAAATTCTTATGACCTATTTATATGAAGGAAAATCTATAACAAGATCATAGGAAAAAAGTTCCATGACAAGATCGTTAGAAAGTCTCCATAATTAGATCATAAGAAAATTTTAAAACAAAATCACAAGAAATTTGCTACTAGGATTTACAATATCAAGTTGGGATTCTAAAAACTTTATATTACCAGCTTGAAGGAAGATGATAAGAATTATTATTGATTCTTAATACCATATGCAAATATAAAAAAATGATTTGTTGAATAAGAAATAAAAAACAAAATTAATTATGTCAATTAATCATAATTAGTTAAATAATCCCAAAATCATGTAATTAATTTTTTTTTCTTCTTTTAATTTTATGTATAAATAAAGCCTTTCTAAGGCTCATTTGAATAAGAATGAAAGTTTTAATTTTCTCCATATTAACGATGGGTTACCGCTAACACGGTCACCTAATCATGATTGAAAAATCAATCCATGTTTTTCATTCATATATATATATATATATATATACAAGCCTTATTATTTATAATTTTCTTCTGTTTTCCACCACACTTTGTACCTCACGCCACCACTTATCAACTCCTTATTGTTTATAATTTTCTTTCGTTTTCCACCACACTTTGCACCTCACGCCACCACTGATCAACTTCTTGGCATGCTTGCAACATTTTTGAACAATCAACCAACAACAGTGAATCCAATGGTCAATGATCTCGATATTAGTGTCTTTATGCCATGCCACAAATGAGACACCATTAGCTTCTTAACTTCCTCAAAGACAGATCTACAAAATCTACAGAGGATACATAATAGCACATTATGATAACCGTAAATTATATCTACTATTTTCACTCTTTTAACTTGATTACTTACTCAATTTAATAAAAATATTAGACTTTTTATATGTTTTATTGTCATTTTGTAGATTTAGAGTTAATGGAGCAATTGAGAATGAAAATCTAAGAAAAACAAGGAAAATAAATAAATGCTATAGTAACAATGCTACATTAATAGCTACAGCATTCAGTGAACAATATTTTTGCTTCAGTGTATCGTTGAAGCAATGAACAATATTTAACTCTGGCAAAATATTTCAGCGCAATGTGAATAGTTGCAGGGAACAATGTCTCATAATCAGTACTCTATGTTATTGTACTGTCACCCCAACAATGAACAGTGTTCGCAGTAGTAGTGAACACTGTGATTTTCCTAAACCTATAAGAAATACAACTCTAAGACTCGAATCAATCCTTATATCAAGGCCACTCATTTTAAACCTTAAAGAACGCATAACTTAGGAATTTTATAGCCACAACACATTAAAGAAGAGCAATTTTTAAAGAGAGAAGTAAGGGAAATTCAAGGAAATAAGAAATTATTAGCGAATTTTTGGCGTATCAACCAATTGCAAATTGACGTCTATATTGGTTTGCTTTTGGTTGTATCATGTTTATTTTATTTTTCAACCATAATTTTCTTGTTACCATTAGCTAAATTTATTTTTTAGGGTTATTACTTGAACTCAATATGTGAGCTTAATTGTTGGATCTTTTTAATATTTTTTTAAACTCAATTCTTTATTATTTAAATTATTTATTCTTAATGCTTTATTATATCTAATCAATATTATGATTGATTTGGTAATACTTTAATAAACTTGGAAGAGGCATCATTGTATTTAGATCTAAATAATTTGATGCATAATTGTAGAGTAACATTCAATGCTGCAGATGTAAGTTTTGAATTAAGATAGAAATATACCTAATTGGCATGTATGATCAATAAGACTTGTTCTTAATAAATCTTTATTTATTACAAGTACCATAGGAATATAAGTATTTGGTAAATTAAGATATATTTGCATGACCTTAGGAGAGGCTTATGAATACATTAGTGTCTTGACCAATAATAAGAATTGAGGGATATAAAGATTAAAAGGATTAATCTTTAGAAAATATATTAAAGGATAGTAATCAACCCTAGGCTTTCTCTATATTCCTATATTCTTATTTTATTTGAATTGTGTCATTTATTTTCTGCACTTTTATTTTACTTAAATTTATTGCAAAATTAAGATTTGATTTTTTTCTGAATAATTATAAGAAAGATATAATTTTAGTACTTGGTAGAAAATAAAATTATCCCTTTGGGTTCAACATCTAACTTTACAAGTCCCTTTATTATTTGTTATGATAGTGTATACTTAACGCTTAATTTTAAGATATAAAAATATTGCATCACCACATGTCATACAGTCCAAGACAAATCTACAAGATCGACAAAAACAACACAAAAGATGTGCTTTCTAGCACTAGTTTCACTGAAAGAGGGATCGTCTCCTCCACTGACAATCTCATCACTCGGCATCTGGCCATCTAGCTGAAATCCGTGCTTGAGGTAGTAAAGTTCCCAGCATGCATTTCTTGTTATGGGCTCTTATCCTCTTGGTTACTTTGTCTTCAATTCAGGCAAAGAAGTTGAAGAGTATTTAAAAGAAATAAAAGATTACTTTGATGTAGAGCCAGAAAACTTGCCAGTCATATTGTCATTGGCCTGTTTGAAAAAGCAATTCATGAAACTGTAGAAAATTTTAGAGTTTTGTACACATGAAAGGTATTGGAAAAGTGAGAAACCTCATCATTACAAGGTAAGTACTTTTTATTGCAATAAGAAACATTTAAACAATAATCAACACTGTTACCAATTATTATACGGAATACAATTTTGGATAACCAAAACACAACCAATGATACTAGTAATATAATACCATAAGGAGGCAATCAACCAACCAATAATCCAACACAATATACAAAATAGAAGGAACGCCAAATTTAACGAGGTTTGATAATATTACTTACGTCCTTGGGCTTGCTGGAACAAATCCACTATCTTCAAAGAGAAGTTATAACGTTTTTTGGCCATAATACAAAATTTTAAACTATTGGGTCAAACTCAAATACCCAAATAGTAGGGCTAATACTGTAATAACCCAAATAGTATGGTATTACTACAAATGCCCAAAAATAAAGGAAAAAATTGAACTCTTACAAACTTCAGGGGCTTAAAGGTAAAACCCTTGAACTATATAGTTTTCATAAAGAGATCCTACAAATTAATGGGGAAGAAGAAAATTATACAAAAGTACAACAAATAACAAAGAGAGCCTTATCTTATATAAGCCCAACCAAGTCACCCCAATGCCATCTCTCACTATTATGGGATTTGCTTAAATTGGCATATAAGCCAATATCAACAAATCTCTACCATGGCAAATATGGCAATCCTCCACAAAGCTTTGCTTTTTTCCAAAATTCTCTCTCTAAATGCAACGCCTCTAAATTTGCACCCAATGGCGCTATTAAACTCAAACTAGATCTGCGGGATTCTCGGCAGTCCCAATTTTTTTAAGTAATATTCTTTCTTCACTAATGATCTCCGTACAAAATGATACTGAACATCAATATACTTCGATCGAACATGGTATAGTAGATTGTTCGGTAAATGAATAGCACTTTGACTGTTATAATAAACGTGAATCTTCTTCTAACCAATTCCCAACTCATTCAGCAATCCTTGTAACCAAATAGCTTTCTTCACAGCCTTTGTAACTACCATGTACTTTGCCTCTGTAGTAGACAAAGCAACTATAGACTATAAAGTAAACTTTCAACTCACCGATTGTTGATCAATGTTCTCAAATCACTAGCATAATCAGAATCAACATAATCAACAACATATTGATCACATGTATCATGTCTCCCAAAGACTAAGTCAACCTCTACGGACTTTAGTAAATGCCATAGACTCCATTTCACAGTTTTTCAATGTCCTTTACCAAGATCATGCATATATTTACTCACTATTTCAATTACACGTGAAATGTCGAGTCTCGTACACACTATAGCATACATCAAGCTACCAACTACATTAGCATATGAAAATCGAGACATATATTATTGTTCCTTATCTGAACTAGGAGATAGAGATGCACTAATTTTCATATGAGGAGCAAATGGGGTACTTACAGACTTTGGCTCATTTGAAATACCAAAACGTTGCAATACCTTCTTCAGATATTGCTTATGAGTCAAATAAATTTTACCTTATTCTTTCTCTCTGCCAATCTCTATGCCTAGTATCTTTCTAGCTTCACCCAAATCTTTTATCTCAAACTCTCAGTTCAACTGAATCTTCAATTTTCTAATTTCTTCAACATTTGTTTAGGCTATCAATATGTCATTGACATACAAGGGTAGATAAATGAAATTACCATCATGTAGCCTCTGAAAATACACACAATAATCAAATTTGCTTTTTATGTACCTCTACCCAATCATAAACTGATCAAACCGCTTATACCATTACCTTGGTGATTGTTTCAAACTATAAAGCGATTTTTTTAGTTTGTAAATCAAATTTCCTTACCAGTAACTTTGAATCCTTCTGGCAAAGTCATGTGAATTTTTTCTTCCAAGTCACCATGTAAAAATACAGTTTTTACATCGAGTTAAACTAGTTTTATATTTAATTGAGCTACTAAGGCCAATAAAATTCTAATGGAAGAATGTTTCACAATTGGAGAAAAAACCTTGTAGCAGACATCTTTTTTGTCAGAACATCCATTTTTCTTTGCATATACTCATTTACACCCAATTGCCTTCTTACCTTTTGATTGTTGAGCTAGCTCCCAAGTTTTATTCTTTTGAAGAGACTGCATCTCTTCCTCTATAGCTTTCTTCCACTTATCAACTTCAAAATATTTGGCTGCCTCCTTAGAAGTGGAATGAACATCATTATCTACAACTGAAAGTCCATAGGCCACCATATCAATAAATCAAGCAGGTCTTCGAATCTCATGTCTTGGACTATTTACTGTAATAGATTCTTGTTGCTATTGAGGTTCCTAAGTAGAATCCTCTCTGTTATAAGAGTACCATTATCTATCTCTACATATCTAACTAGGTTCAATGTAGTTGTTTCTAACTTCACCTATTGCTGACTACACTATACTTATTGCGAAATACTATCCATTGTTGTCTGGTTTTCTGATGTCTTCAACATAGAAGACTCATCAAATGTTACATCTCTACTAGATATAATATTTCTCAAACTCAGACACCAAAGATGATATCTTTTCACTCTTGAAGAAATTTATAAGAAAATTACTTTCTTGGCTCTATAATCTAGCTTTGATTCTTTCATATAATAATATACAGTAGAACCAAATACAAGTAAAGAATCATAATAAAAAACAAGTTGTCTAGACCAAACCTCCAATAGAGTATTATCACCAATAACAGCGGACGTAGACGATTAATGAGATGATGCGCATAGTTCACAGCCTTAGCCCAAAACTCCTTGCCAACCCAACATTGGACAACATACACTAAACTCTCTCTAGTAATGTCTGTTTCATGCATCCTACTACCCTATTTTGCTGTGGTATACCTCTTACAATAAAATGATGTACAATACCCTCACTTAACACAATTTCAAGAATTAATCACTATAATACTCACCACCATTATTTGTTCTGAGATGCCTGATCTTTTTGATAGTTTGTGTCTCAACCATCTTTTTTCATTTAAGGAAAGTAATAAGTACATTATCTTTAGATTTCAAAACGTACAATCAAGTTCTTCGAGAAACGTCATCAACAAAAATAACATAGTAGTGTATATCTCTCATAGATGTAGTCTGGGAAGATCCCCACACATCTGAGTGAACATAATCAAGAATACCCTCGGTATTATTAATAGCAGTACCAAAATTCAATATCTTTTTCTTTTCTAGAACACAATGCTCATAAAAAGTCTAGCTTATAAGTCTTTGCACCTTTCAATAAGTCTATTTTCACTAAACTAAATAAGGCTTTCTCATCCACATACCCTAACCATACATGCCGCAATCTAGTGATCTCTGAATCTCTATCATTATCAAAAACCATGTATGTTGATCTAATTATTGTACTACCATTATTGTAATACAAGTTGTTCCTCCTAGTGCCTTTTAAAGTGACAAGAGCGCTTGTAGTAACCCTTAGAATTTTTTTTTGTACAGACACAATACAACCTTTAGATTTTAAGGCTCCTAATGATATTTTTTCTCAACTTTGGTATATACCGAATATCTGTCAGAACTCTAGTTAATCCATCATCATTTTTTAATCGAATTAAACTTATCCCTACAGTTTGGTAACTATCATTATTGCTCATATACACAACTCTACCATTAAGCTCTTCGAAATTAAAGAACCATTCCCAATGTGGACACATATGATAAGTATCTCTCGAACCCATAATCCATTCATTAGAACAAGACATAGATGAATGACTACTTAAACAAAAATATGACACACTATCATTACTTATGCTTTCAATAACACAGGCATTTGAAACAGATATGTCTTTTTCTTTCTTTTTCAACTTTGGACAATCTTTCTTCCAATGCCATTTCTCCCCAAAAAAAGCATACTCGTCTTTTTCTATTCTACCCGTTGACTTAGATTTTCCTCTTTTTCCCAGTTTCTTACTTTGACTACACCCTCTCACTGTTAATGCTTATATTGACTCATCTTTATGTTCTCTCTGATCCTTTCTACGAATTTTATAGTTTGTCAAAGAAGAATAAACTTCTTCAAATGCTAGTTTATCTTTCCCATGAATTAGAGTAATACATAAATGATCTAATTCATCTGAAAAAGAACCAATCAATAGTATAGCCTTTATTTCATCTTTGAATATTTTCTCTAAGTTTAATAAATCAGCAATTAGCTTATTAAACTCATTAATATAAGAACTGATATTCGTACCTGGTCTCAACTAAAGACGAAATAATCTCTTCAATAGATACAACTGATTCTCATTGCTTTTCTTCATATATTTACTCTTCAGTGCCTTTCACAATGCACTGGCAGACTTTTCTCTGATGAATGGATACTTATGCTCTCTATAGAGATAAGAATGAATCAACCCACAAGCTTTTATGTTAAGCATGTTCTAGTCTGTGTCCTTGATATCTTCTAGTTTTGTTTCTTCTAGAACTATATCCAAATCTTGCTGACATAATCTGTCCAATATCTCACTCTGCCATAAGCCAAAATAATTCCGCCATCAAATTTGTTCACATCTATTTTTGCACTAGATATTGTCACTATCTTCATCGATGTAGATGATGATGATGTCATAGCTATTATACACAAATGCGTTTAATACACAACATCATAAATAACCAAGCTCCACCAAATAATTATATCCAACAACTAGCAATCCAAATTCACAACCCAAAATAGTAGTAAGTGCTCAACTAAAAATAACTACTCGTTGTCCTAAACTTAGAGCTCTGATACTACTTGGTGCATCAAAAAACATTGAAACAATAATTAGCACTTTTACCAATTATTATGCAGAATATAAGTTTTGGATAACCAAAAGACAACCAATAATGCTAGCTATTAATACCACAACGAGGCAGCCAACCTATCACTCATACAACACAATATGTAAAATAGATAGAATACCAAATTTAACGAGGTTCGGTAATGTTATCTACGTCATTGGGCACCGCTGGAACAAATCCATTATCTTCAAAGAGAAGTTACAAAGTTTTAAGGCCACAATAAAAAATTTATAAACTATTGGTTCAAACTATAAATACCCAAATAGTAGGGCTAATACTATAATTACTCAAATAATAGGGTATTACTACAAATGCCCAAAATAAAAGAAAATTTTGAACTCTTACAAACTTCAGAGGCTTAAATGTGAAACCTTTAAACTATAAGGTTTTCATAAAGAGATCCTACAAATTGGGGGTAGAGGGAGGAAAAGAGAATCATCTAAAAGTATAACAAATAACAAAGAGGGCCTCATCTTATATAAGCCCAACCAAGACACCCGATGCCATCTCCCACCAATGTGGGATTGGCTTAAATTGGCATATAAGCCAATTTCAATGCTTTTTGGGTGCGTTTTCGGTGAGTGAGTGGAATGTTAAAATAAAATAAAAAATGAGGTGGATAAGAGATGTGTGACATGTGTAAGGTTTTTGGTGAGTGAAAGAAAGAAAACACAAGTGAACAAATATTTTTAAAAAAGTTAGCAGAGAAAAAGGTGTGAGCAAGTGGTTACTTTTGGTGGTGTGATCAACAAATGTAGAAAAATAGTTGATGGCTTTTTCGGTGGAAAACGATTGAGGGAAATAATATAAAAAGAAAAAACTTTTCTTACCTTTCAGTGGTGCTGAAGTCAAAGAAGAAATTTGAGTTTTGGTTGCGTTGGGGATAGAGTTTCGTTTGCTTTGGAGGATAGAGTAAAAAAAAAAGAGAAGGAAAAAATGCATTTTCGGGGGATAATGAGAAATAAAAGTTAGAGCATAACAATCAAAGTTTAAAATTCTCACGATATATTTGACTCTAAACTAAAAAGAAATTTTTACTTGCCATCTTAAAAAAATCCTTTATAAAAAAAATTAAAAAGATTTCCTTAATGGGAGATCATAGGAATACTTTCTAAAATTTGAAAGATTGCCTTGATAACGATGATAGGAATAATTTTTAATTTCCAAAATGATCAATTAGAAGAATATTTAAAAGTTGAAAATTTTCCTTAGACAAAGATCTAAATGAATGTTTCCTTCTTATTTTTTATCAGAAAACCAAAAAGGAAGGATTTATAAACATTTCTACAATAAGCTAAGAGTTCAACAAAATTTTCTTCACCAGCTTGAGGGAATATAAGAAGAATCAGTAGAGATTCTTCAGGTTGATGCAACCATGGCAACGAGAACCAAAATTAGAATGTGCCATATAAAGTACGATTCAGTCAAATATCTCATTATATCCCTAATCTTAAATGTGATTCATTTTCTTTATTTCCATTTGATTTATTTTCTTATTTAAGCCCATCATTTTGTATAAATTGAGCCTCAGTAAGGGCTAATGAAATAAGACTCTAATTTTATATTCTCTTTATATTGTCAAATTTTTCATGTATAAAATACATAAAACATATTAATAATAAATATATAACATGAAATAAAGAGTAAAGATAAAACCTAGCATTTAGCATAAAGAGACAAGCCATAGAGTATTGTCTTAAAGTCAAATAATCTTTCTCTCGTGCGGGTAGTGATAGATCTATATGACTCCAAGATTCAACCCTATGCTCCTAGCCACTCTCCTCGATTAGCACGACCAACGGAAGATCATACCAAGTATCTATTGTCAACGTTGCTCAAAATACAAAATGAAAGTGTATACTTTTAAAATAGTATATATATACAGACACACACACTTATATAGAATACTCATTTGAAGCTGTTCCATGTATATCTCTACACACACACATACACACACACACATACACACATATATATATATATATATATAATACTCCTTTGAAGCTGTTCAATGTATATCTCTTTCTCAAGATATTTATTTAGGAAAGCAGTCTTCACATCTATTTTCTATATCCCAAAATCATAATATTTTGTAATAGCCAACAGAATTCGAATCGACTTCAGTATGGTTACTGGTGAAATATTTTTTTATAGTCTATCCCAGAATTTTTAGTATAACCTTTTGCCATTTGTTAGGCTTTGAAGGGTGCTATTAAAGGTGAGTGGATCCTTGATTCTGGATGCACCTTTTACATGACTCCTAATCTGAATTTTTTTGCCAAATAACATAAGGTAAATTAAAAAAAAAAAGTTTTGATGAGAAATAATTTAGTATGCAAGATATCAATAATAGGGACTATAAGAATGAAGATGTCTGATACAATAATTAGAGAATTGAGGGATGTGAGATATATCCCAAATCTAAATAGGAATTTAATATCTTTAGGGGAACTAGAATAAAGTAGTTGTACTTTCAAGGCAGAAAAAGGAATCTTAAAAGTGGTAAAAGACTTGTGATCATGAAAGGGACAAGGATTTATAGTTTGTACGTGCTAATTAAAATTGCTATTAAAGGATCAATTGTTGTATCAATGGAAATTGGCTTAGATAAGTCCAAAATGTAGAATATGAGGCTGGCATATTTAGGAGAAAAGGGACTTAAAGAACTTAAAGATCAGGGAGTGTTTAGGAAAGCCAAACTGGGAAATCTAGAGTTCTTGGGGCATTACAGAAAAGATAAATTCTTATCTTTAGGGTCCTACTAAGACTAAGTCTCTAGGTAAAGTTAGATACTTTCTAACCTTAATAAATGATTTCTCAAGGAAGATCTGATGTATGTAATAAAAAGCAAGGACCATGTGTTTGATACTTTCAAATCATAAGGGCATTGGTAAAGAATCGGATTGAGAAAATAGAGAAAAGGCTCAGAACTAATAATAAGCTAGAATTTTGTAACTCTGAGTTTGATGTCCTTTGTGCCAAATATAAAACTATAGGCATAAGACAGTAAAGGGAACTCTACAACAAAATGGTCTTACTAAGAGGATTAATATAACCATTTTGAAAAAAAAAAAAACTAATATATATGTTATCTAATGTTGGTTTACCCAAGAAAATCTAAGTGAAAGTGGTGATGATAACAACTTACTAATAAATAGAAGTTTTTCCTCAATAATAGACTTCAAGACACTAGAGGAGAATTGGTGGATATGATCCAGGGTATGAAAACCTAAGGGTACTCAGTTCTCTTACCTTCGTTCATGTTAAACAAGTGAAATTATAACTAAGGGCCATCAAGAGGGTGTTTGTAGGTAATCTAGAAGGAGTTGAGAGTTATAAAGATGGTATACTAAGATGAAGTCACCATGAGTGATTATCAGTGAAGATGTAACCTTTAATAAGGCACTATTGTTGAAAGAAGTCAGTAAAACTAAAGAGAAAGCATCGAGAAGTAATAATCAACGAGATAAGGAAGTAGTTGAGTTTGAGGTTATCGCGAAAGAGAAGCTAAGATTTAGAATACTAAAATTCATATTCAAACTTGGAACCTACTTCCTAAAAATCCCAACTCAGAAAGAAAATGACTTATGTTCATTCTTCTATAAGTCAGTAGAAGTCTCTAAAAGAGCAATTAGAAGAATATCAACTAGCAATGGACAAACTTAGAAGAACAATAAAGCCTTCTAAGAAGTTCGGCATGCTAATTTAATGTCACAAATGAGATAGACATTGAGGAACTAAAGTAATATGCAGAAGTAATTAGGAGTAATGACAACAAAAATTGAAAGCGGAAAATGGATGAAGAAATTAGATCTCTTAAGAAGAATGGGACTTTGAAATTGGATCCTAAGCCTCCAAAAAAGAAAACTGAGTGTTGCAAAGGGACCTTTAAAGTAAAAGAAGGAATCGAAGGATTTGAGTTAGCAAAATACAAGATCAGGTTGGTAGCAAAGGGCTTTCACTAAGGGAAAGAGAAAGCTTCATTGAAATCTTCTCTCTAGTGGTAAAGCATTGTTACACAAAGGTTTTGTTGGCTTTAAATGTAAATTTAGGGTTACATCTAGAATAGATGGATGTAAAGATGCATTTTTACATAGAGATATAGAAATGAAAATCTATATGACTCAAGTCTCTGAGTTTCGAGATTCCTAAGAAGAAAGATCATGTATATTTTCTTTAAAAGCCTATATATAGTTCTAAGCAATCTTTGAGACAGTGATACAATATATTTGATGGCTTCATGATGTAGAATAACACAAAATATTCCTATGACAATTGTGTTTATTTCAGGGAAGTATACAAAGAGAAGCTTATTTATCTGTCGTTGTATATTGATGATGTATTGATTGCACGCCATGACATTGAAGAAATCAAGAAGTTGAAAGATACTTTAAGTGGAGAGTTCTAAATAGAGGATCTTCGAACTACAAAAATGATTCTTAGAATAAGAATTGAAAGAGTGGGGATGGATGTAATTTTTTTATTATCTGAGAAATACATCATGAAGGTGCTGGACAGATTTGGAATAAATGCAAAGTTTGTAAGTACTTATATAGCCATGCTTTTTAAATTATGTTGCACAATGTTCTTCTATAAAGGAAGATAAACAGAAGATATTGAAGACTCGGTATGCAAATGTTGTAGGAAGTATTATGTATGGGATGATTATTCTAGACATGACGTTACAAATTTTGTGAGCTTGGTAAGCCGATATATAGCTAATCTAAAAATGAACTCTAAAATGTTGTAAAATTGATTCTAAGATACTTGATGGGTACTTATAGTTACTGTTTAGTGTTCAGGAATGGTGGTTTGGAAGCTAAGTGAATAAAGGGGTTTGTGGATGCTAGAAAGTTGTGTTAAGTAAGCTAGAAGTTTGTGCTATAGTTAACTGTAGTGTTTATTGAAACTAAGTATGTGGCAGCTGCAAAAGCTGTCAAAGAAGCAATTTGGATAAATGGTCTACTCATAAAGCTAGCTAAAGTGATCAGGAGGTAAATGTGTTTTATAATAGCCAAAGTGTTATCATTTGAGCAAGATTCAAGTGTTCCATGAAAGGACAAAATATATTGATATAAAAAGTACACTTCATATGGGATAAAATTGCTAAGAGAGTGGTAAGTCTCATAAAGATTTATACTTTCAAGAATTCAACAAATATAAAAATGAAGGCACTTTCCTCCACCAAGTTCAAGCTTTTATTCCAACTTGGTTGATGTAACTAGTAGATAATTATGATGTAGGAAATGACAAGCAATGAGATTGGAAGATGCTCATTGATTTAGAATCAAGTTACGGATTGAAAAATGGTGATTAAAAATCAATGATGGAGTCAGATGAACTGTTTCAAGGCTATTTTAAAAATAAATAATTAAAAATTAATCATTTTACTACAAGGATCTAAGTTGAATCAAAGGCTAACACATGACACAAAGTTTGGGTGAGAAAGTCTATTCTTGTGCTATAAATACCTAGACTTGGGAAGCTTAGTGTAATTTCTTATTTCATCATTTGTCTTTGATTATTGAGAGTGTTGTGAGATCGAACATTCAAGATTATAATTCTTTAATCTTATTTAAATAATAACATCAGATCTTTCTTGTGTTGACACATGGATGTACACTATGATGAACAACATAAATTCTCTTGTGTTTCTTAATGGTTCTTTGTTAATTGTTTCTTGTTTTCTCAATTTAATTCCTTGATTAAAATATTCGATTAGGTTCACTTCAATTCCAACAGTTTCATTTCCCGTTTATGTCAACTTTGAATATCAATTAGGTCATGTACTTAGTTTCTATGTCTAATATATATATACTGAAAAATTTAGATTTAATGATAAAAATATACCGCCATCAGAAATTTATGATAAAATTTATCATAAATTTTAAACTATCTCCAATTTGTAATATATTCTATCACAATTAAAAAAATTAATTTTCTATCATAAACTTGTGATATTTTCTATCACAAATTTGTGATAAAAAGAAATCAGAAATCAAATTTCATATATTAATGATAGTAGTTTATTAGATTATTTTAAAAAGTTTATAGAAAATGATGTGTAAATTAGTGTAGCACAATACGACATTGTATTGAGAATTTCTAATTTCTTTTAAAAAAATATATAAAATGACAATGTTTTGAATTATTAATTTTTATGCAGAAAGAACATGATATTATTTGGAAATTCCTCCTTGGAATTTATGTTTCTATATATATTCAGGTGTCATCTGTGGTCTTTTTTATTGACTATTGCTAGTTCCTCCTTATTCAGGTTTACAAGTTTGTAGGACTAACTAAACTGTATTACGCTGGAAGTCTTAGAATGGATATGATGGGTCCTATTGGGTCTACTGACATCCTGTTAAGGAATTCTTACCGCTGATTCATGAGGTGTGAAATGTCATTCAACTGCATGACAAATTTCATTTTCTATTTCTTAATTCATAAATATAATGTGGCATTTTCAATTGATACATGAACATGTATTTAATTCACTTGTGGAGAATACAAAAGAAATCAAAGGAGTAAGTTGAGAACAACAAGTTTTGTGTCTCTATGCATTACTATAATGTGGATGAGAAAGTAAGAGTTTTTATTTGAGCACTGGAATGTTGACTACTTTATACCTAAGAGTGATTGCCTTTCTCCACTTTAGGTTATTAAATCAAACTCTGTTTAACTTGTTTTCTAATGATCTCTGGTTAATTTGCATAATACAATACGGCGTTGTCTTCACAAATCCAATAACTTTCAAATTATGCTAATATCATTAGCCATCTGGATTTTGGATCCAGATCCATTAATTCACTGTATTTATTTGCAGGGTAATTTGATTCAAAAGCTGCAAGGTTCCAAATCTCACATTGGCTCAATTTCAATCGCAATTAAGAGGTAAATTATTTAGGTGAAACATATATAGATTAATTATTTTTATATATAGTTGTTGTGATGATCAAATCATGGCAGCGATTTGTCAAGAAAATAGGAAGAAGAGTACAAAGTTGTTGCTTGGAAAAGGAAAAAGAGGCTATTATTATTAACATTTTCCCCTGCTCTCAGCTTTTAGTATCTTGTGGCTCTAGTATATCATGGGATCATTCAAATAACATATATTCTATATTTCTTGTTAATTTTCCTCTGCAAACTGTCTTTCTTTATTAGAATTTAAAAGTTCCTGTAGGTTTTTCTCAGTCAATCTCAATTTCAAATGAGCTTTGTAATTGCAATAACTGTGAAATAATGCTTGTAACAATCACCACAAGCTCAAAATATAATTATGTAAAAGAATCCTTCTAATTTCTTCCTGGAATATTATAACTTTTTCTCCTAGGTCTCATTTGAGGTAACTGTTTATCTTTCTAGTTTTATTTTAGTCTAAAACTTTTTCTCCCATGTTTACTTTATTTGCAGCCCTGTGTAGAGGAAAATGCACTTCAGATTAATCAATCTTCTTTTAGTGTACAAGTAGATGTGCCATCAGAGCAAGATGTTGAAATGTCAGTGAAGGCATATTTACTTCTTCTCTTATTTTCTCTCTCCCTCTCTCGGAATAATTTTGTTCTTATGCTATGATGTTCCTTGTCCTTCTATAAATTATAAGATTCAAACAACTTTTGTCCAGCCATTTTTGAGATCTGTTATTTAACATTTTCTTGTTTTGCCAATTTTGAGATTTTGTTTTTTTTTTCTTTTTTTTGCTTATTTTATAAATATGTGGAGCATCAGAACGCTTAATTATATTTTAAGATATGTAATTCAAAGCAGAAATGTGCAACTTTAGCTTTCTATAACATTTTCATTAATCATGGTTTAATTGAAGTTAAGATAATGCTATATGTTGCCACTTTATCTTGAAAAATACCCTCTCTCTCTCTCTCTCTCTAAAGAGCAACATATCAATTATTAGAGATTTAGTGTACACTGCCTAGATGAACTGGTTTATGAGGACCTAAGAGTGTTAATATTCGCAGTGAGTTTTACCGAATTCTACAAAAACTTAGAGAATCTAGTGTTTATTTAGCCCTTGAGCATGTGATTCTATCAATCCCAGTAAAAAGGAAATAATATTATATGGAATATTTCTACTCTTTATGAACATGGTGCATCTTAGTCGTATATTATTCCAGTTTGTGAATTCTTAACCTTAATGTTTATGAGGCATAACTTAAATGCATTTCACATGATTTTCTGTGTTGTATGTTCACATAAATGAAAGATGCAAACTTTTTATATGTATCAGAATTTAACTTGGTAAAGTAAGCTGACTTAATACTTCTCTTGAAAGACTAGAAAGGAATAAAAGAATAAATGGATTATGAAATTAGACTAAGTTAACATAGGAGAGAGAAAAAAAAAATTGGCTTGTAAATTTGTTTTTTTCAATGTTTATGAAAGGTCATGTACTATTATCTAATTAATCAAGGTCAGCAATTGTCAAAATAAGTATAGATTCCTGATCAGGTATGTATCAGTACTTGAAATGGACGATCTGCTCATGTATTTGGATTCATATAACTTTCTTCCTAGAATCCTGATCTATGTTTGTTTTATAACTTGAAGAATTGATATTAAGTTTTCTTGTCATGATTCTAATTGTGTTCGTCTTGCTATTTTCTCTTTTTAATATTTTTTGAAACCCTCTCTGCCTACTGTATCCTTTTCTTTTTATGCTTATTTGAGCTGTGGAATGTTTGAGTTTTAGGACCTTGGCTTTGGGAAAACCTTTTGGTAATGAATTACTTAAGAATTCAAATAGGAGGCCTTTTAGGATCAGCATGGGAGTTTAAGTCTAACATATTTCAGAAGTAATAATTGTTTGGCCTTCTACAAAAGTTGAGCCTTACATTAACCAAGTATATTTTCTTCAAATTACAGATTACGTCACGTTTGTCACTATCTTCAATTTCATATTCCACATCTGTTGAATTCAGATGTAGGAAAGAACTAACCTGTCTGCCATTGTTAAGGATGATAATAGACTTGAGGCTCAAAATTGTCGTAATACATTTAAGATAGAATTAAGAATGGTTCAGTTCAGCCTACTTGTTATTTATGATAATTGAAGCATGTATTTGTAAGTCCATTGTTAATGCATTTGTAGTGATTTGTACATGCTTTTTAAATTGTATAATTTAATGCTTATGCAAGCGAAAAATTAGGACTTACCAAATAACATTTGGTTTTTGAATCGATGTTATTCGGAACTTGGCAGTTAACTAATAAATGCTCTCTGATTGCATTTGAATTGAGCCTATTTAATATTTATGATGATATTAAATAGGTATTGGGATGCTTGACAAATTATACTATTTTACCTATGATAGACGTTGTCATGTTTTAAGTTTGTTTATTTTAAGAGTAGATTCTATGTTCAGTTGTCAACTTTGTACTATATATTTGACTTGAATTTTCTTTTTTTGAAGGTGACATTGGGACTTGGATTTTAGATTAGAAGAGATTGATGCTGAATTTTAGAGATGGAAAAGTTAACTTGGATGTTGGATATTGTGATTGTTGGACTGTGTTGTTAATTATGTCATACAAATTGTTGTGGAATTGACAAATTGACTTGCGTTTACATGAATATTATTTGGATATTATATTGGAAAATTTTCACAAATAATTTCTTTATTTTTTTATTATACTTTTTTAACCTAATGAAAATGAAATATATTTTATTAACTAAATATTAACATTTTGGACATATTTGCCCATATATCATATTAACGACCCTCTCACTCAAAAATCATCGAAATTATTAAAAATTATCAAAAATTATTAGATCGAAAATTTTGAAGTTATCATTGCATAGATCGGAGCTTATACAACATATTTCTCACTTCAAACAAAAGAAATGGCCGAATTTTGATGAGTTTTGTTTAACTTTTGAAAAATTTAAATTTTTTTATAAAATTGTTAGAAATTTATTAGAATTTGTATTTGAAGTTAGAAATAGATGAAATTATTAAATTCTATGTGAAAAATGAGTTTGAATGGTGTAAGAAACGTTGAAAATTGATAAAAAATGAGATTTTTGGGTCGATATTCGCGATGTAGACGGCGGCCGGCCGCCGTTGCCAATCTCGGGGCCATCTTAGGCCCGTGGTGCGCGCCCGCGATGCGCCCTTAGGGCGCATCGCATGCAGCATCGCTGACGTCCACGATGCTGCACTGTTCGCCACGTGGCGCGAAATTTTTTGTTTTGAATTTAATTTTTTTAAATTAATTATAATATTATTTAAATTAATTAAATATATTAATAAAATTACATTAATAGAATTTAGATAAATTTAATTTTATTTAAATTAAATAAAAGACAATTTTCATAAATAGAATTTAGAAGGAATTGATCTAATAGAAGAAAATTTGTTTAAATGACTCATTAATTTTGGTTTGTAACATTTTTTATTATTATTGTGAGTACCTTATGTAATTATAATTTATATATGATTATTTTGATTTTAATATATAATTAATATTGATTAATATGTTAGTAATTAATTATTAATTTTGGTTTGATTTTATTATAATATGTTGATTAATATGTTAGTAATTATATATTATAATGTATTATGATGTTTATGTATGTTAAATTAATTGTTTCTGTAAATAATGTTGTATGTTATATGTAGCATGTTATTTATAAACTTTTTCCTTATTATTATTTTTTCTAATATTAATGTATTTTGTTTATTTTTTTTATTGTTACAAGAAAGAGAACGTATCGAAAAAATATAGAATTCCAGAGCATATATTTTTTCGTGCATCAGTGACGACTTATGCTAAGATGTGGGGTCTAAATAGTATAAAAGATAAACTAACAAAAAATCAAAAAATATTATTTAGGCAGACGTGTATGGCGCATTTCTTAAATATGTCAGAGTTGGCATTCTCTGGTATTTTGGTGCACGAGTTATTGTTGCGTGAGGTGCATACCTCTAATTTAGAAGATGAGATGTGGTTTTACATAGGGAGGAAATACATTCGATTTGGCCAGCAGGAGTTTGTACTAATCACTGTATTACAAATACGAGATTACCCTCCGCCCAGCAGCTGCATAGGAAATTAGGCACTCGATTATAGGATACATATTTTTCTGGGATAAAGAAATTATCTTACATATTTCTTGATCAATGGTACGCATGTCTGAATTTGGAGAAAATAGACGATGCAGATGCAATAAAGTTGAGTTTATTTTATTTTGTGCATCGTGTTTTGATCCCATGTGACGAGCGTAGTGGGATTCAAAATTTTGTTTTATGTTTAGTGGATGACCTTGATGAGTTTAATAAGTATCCATGGGACAATATTGCACGGATCGTGCTTCATAACTCACTTAAGAAGGTTGCATTCCAAAAACTTGAAAAAATAAATAAGAAAGGGTTTGCACAGAAGAAGTTTGAGAGTTACAACGTGTATGACTTTTCGCACGCATTTCTGGTACGCCATAATTTTCTTGTACTTAACTTTTTTGATCTTAACCAATATATTTATTTTGTATACGTCAAACTTATATTTTAATAATAATTATATTAGGTATGGATTTTCGAGGCAATTCCAGTGTGCGGAGAGATTTTTGGTTATCATAATGGTGATCGCTTCCCTCGTATTTTGAATTGGACGACTCGAGGGACTTCATTGTTCGATAAGGTTCAAGATACAATATTAGGAAATGACTTGGTATGTGTTGATATGAATGAAAAATATATATATTGATTTATAACTTTTTTTTTTTAAGCGTAACTTAATATGGTTAGTTGATTTATAGGTTCTTTCGGTACATCGTAAATTAGTACCAAAAGACCATGAGAAGAAAGAGGCAATTGTGCGCCTGGTTAGACGTGTAGGCATTCCAAGCAGAAGTTATGCTGGGGACTTACCAAATATGTCTGATTACAGCGAGAGCAAGCGCCCCAGGACCTATGCCCATTTCAGCGACCCTAACGATTATGTTATGGATATGGAGGGGGGTAGATATGAATGGACAAACCTATAAATGTCAGCACTAGTGGCAGGAAAGCCAATATATTACTTATTACGTGATTAACTAAAGAGAAATTTTCATATATTTCTAATATTTCTAAATAAGTCATTAACTATGGTTATGTTTCTTGTAGTCTGAACACAGTGCATCTGTAGACCATGGCGTAACACATCAGATTGAGTAGCTGTGGGAGGAGATGATTAAGAGATTTGAGCGTACTAAAGCTGCACAAGCTGCACTTCTACAAAGAATGGACAAGGATAGAGATGAAATTTTAACAAGTGTTAATCAACTCCGGACCGATCTTATACAGCAGATGCAGCAAATGATGATGTGGTTTAGGCAGTCATGCTCATTCCAACAGAATGAAAGCCATAATATGGTAAGGAAAATAAATTTTAAACGTAATAATTTTCCGTTACCTTAATTGCAGTTTAATTTATTTTAATATATACATATATTTTAGTTTGGAGAGGACACACAGGCAGGCTGTCAATATGATTTTTAGACCCCAACTACTGGTCATGATATATTGCCCCAGCCACTGATTGACAGTCCTGCAAATGTTGAGATCTTGCCTACCCCGCATAAGGGAATGAGTCAATTTAAGAGACCGTATAGGCCTACATAGTATTTGCACACCCCATATACAAATTCATTTCCATAAAGGATACATGAGAAGAAGAAATTTGAAATTGAAGTACAACCTCAAGCAGACATTAATCCATTGCAGTAGATAGACTCGACTATCATGGTTGAGTTTCAGGCCTGGATGGACAAAGATGAGGGTGTAGTCAGCTTACCTGGGCTAGATGCTAACCCAGCATGATTTTGGGAATTGCTACACAGCTGGCTGGATGGCTTTGTAAGTAAATTATTCAATAATTATCTCATTTTATTTTTTTCTAAATTTACACATTCACTTGATGGTTATTGTTTCTTAATGCAGCATATTAATGAGTATTTGAAGGTGATTTGGCTTAGGCAATACGGTTGCACTAATGCATTGCCTGAATTGTCCACTTCTGTGGATTCGTACTTCTTTGTGAGTGATGAATTAAATTAATTATATTTTGTTATTTCAATTTTATTGATTATTCGATGGCCCTGCATTTGTAGGAGACTTTTAGACTCCTTTATGAAAATGACATGACTGGCATTGTATGGAGTGATGAAGTGATGGCATATGCTCAAGGCGCTAAAGAAGATTTACTCGGTGCACGTATGTGGATTGAGGTTAATAAGGTAAAATATAATATTTTGTGTAAATGTTGTTATTTTTGTTTATAACTTGTAGTACTATTTGTAAGACTTATTTGAATTTTATGTATGTTTATATTCCTGTCAACTATAATCAACAGCATTGGGTGACGGCTGAGGTGGACATCTTGCATCGGCAAATATTGATCTACGATTCTAGAATGAAGGGATTTGCCGATGACGTGATTGAGAATTATATCCTGCCATTAGCTACGTTGTTACCCCGTTACCTAGATGCTTGTAGATTATATGAGCAACGACAAATTACACCTGACTTAACCCCTTTTCATGTAATTAGATTAAAGGATGGAGTGTCACAGCAGATAGTGAATAGTAGAGATTGTGGGGTTTATGTTTGTATGTTTATAGAGTTTTTGATGTGTTGTCATCCCTTAGATTTTGGTCCTGAGCATGGGTCATTTTTTAGGACCAAAATGGCGATTGACTTATGAAAATGTGCAAAAAAATAGTAAAAGAAAATTAAATTTTGTATGTTTATAAAGTTTTTTTTTATGTATTTTATACATTTTATTGTAAATTATAAAAGGACATTGATTAATTTGGGTAGGGACGGGAGGTCCCCTTTACAGCTAAGAGATGTGAGAAATATTTAAAGTGTATTTTCTACAGGTTTATGAAATTTTAACAAATTTAAATTTTCTAACAAAGTTTAGAAAACTTACCAAGCTATGTTTTTGATTTCAAGCGATCCTTGGCAACACTTGATTTTTGCAAGGGCTATGAATAAATTTTGGTTCAGTATATCTCTGAAATTTCGTAGAAAAAAAGAGAAGGAAATTATAAATTTGATATAAAAATAAATGTGTCCAAAAATAAGTTATTTGGCTAATAAAGTATAACCATTTTACATTTGGTTAAAAAAGAATAATGAAATAATTAAAAGGTTATTTGTGAACTTTTTCCTATTATATTTTGTATACATTAAATGTTGTTAAGGAACCGTACAACTTGAATGTTCTTCGGATGTTAATTGTAGATTATGGATTGATTTAATGCATTTACTACATTGTGGAATATTTTTAAATTCTAATATATATTGTATAATATAATATATATTAATTTAATATCATATATAAAAAAAATCAATTTTTCAAATTTAAAATATATAAATTAATGATAAAAATCTACCACAAATTAATAATATGCATCTATTACAAATTAGTGATAAAAGATGACATCATTTTTGCTTGACATCATCATTACATCAACTACCAAGTCAAGTGTCACGTCGACGACCACGTAAACATACACGTTAGCTGTCACATCACTTATTAAATTTACAAATTATAAATTTGTGATAAGTTATATTTATCACAGATTAGTGAGATGACTTTAAATGATAGAGTATATCTATCACAAAACCCTATTTGTGATTCATTTTATCTATTACTATAAACTATTTTTTTAGTAGTGATATATTGTAAATGTAACATTTCACTAAACTTTAGGCTCGGTAAAATTTCTCATAGGTCAAGGCCCCACGTGGCTCTAACCAGAATAAGGAATAAAGAAGGGAAGATTTTGTGATTTTTTGAGTTTCGGGGCAGGTATGAGATAAGTTATCATTTTTTAACTATATTCGAGGTAGGTATGAGGATGGGTTATTATCCTCGAACTCATCCAAAAACCTCGAATCAAAAATAATAATTAAAAAAGTTATAATATTTTAATTAAGTATATTATTATAATTTTAAAATATATTTTTAAAATATAAAAATAATACATTGAGGTATGAAATATTTCAAAACACTGAATTGAAAAAATAATTAAAACAATATTTTCTTAACTTTTTAATTAAAGTGTATCATTAAAATTTTAAAATATATTTTTAAAATATAAAATAAATAAATTTGAGTATGGGTACCCGCCAAGACCCATCCTCATTTAGGGGGATCTACATCCTCAAACCCAAATTATTTAATTCAGATATAAGGCGAGTATAAAATTTTTCAACCAATTCAAATATAGAGATGAGGATTACCATCCCCGACCCAACCTGTCCAATTGCTAACCCTACTATATTTGAAATACTTAAATTATACTAAAAAACATTGACAGTTTAATTCCTTACATTTTTTTTTAAATTACTCGTTAAGTTTTTAAAATATATAATTAATTTTTTTATTATTTTCATCTTAAAAGCAATATTTAATTACCTCTTAAAAAACTCATTTAAATATTTTAAAAGTTTTTAAATCTTATGAACAATTTAAAGTCAAAACAATTCGGAAACTAAACTATTTATTTTTATTGTACTAATAATGTTTGAAGATTCGGTCATTTTTAAGGTAGTTAATAATTTGAATTGGATGGTTTCTCACTTCTAACTCTCAAGTTATTTCTTTTCTCTTGTGAAATTTTTCAGAACTGTATTTAAATTCAGCAGTCTTATGCTTTAGAAGAGCAGGTGTGTTGAATTAGGATTGGTTCCATTAAAGTGGAAAATTACCTGAAATCTCCGAAGTTCATATTAATTTTGACAATTGTATTATAAAATAGAATAGTAAATGTATTCAAAAAGAAAGGTTTATTTATTATAGTCAAAAGTAGAGTAAATTATATAAATAATTGAGTAAATTCTAATTTGAGTCTTTTAATTTAATGTTCTAAAGAAAATAGTTCATAAACCTTCAATTATGAATAGTTCGACTACGTGTTTTTCAATTTTTTTTATTTAATAAACTTCACTATTTTTATTGAGGTTTGTAGGCACTAAGAAAAAAAAATTGACATTCCTATTATGACAGACCTCATGTCATCAGAGGAGCAAAATGTGACTCAGAATAATGAAAAATTTTAAATGCTCAAAACAAAATAGTGTACATGAAATTAGTCATCAAATATTCTATTTTGACACCTAATTTGTTTTTCTAAAAAATTTGAATGGAATAAAAAACTTCTTACCCACGGAACACCGCCGACACTTACCTCCTATTTTTATTTTGAATTCGGGTGGCTGCATTCTTTACACATAAACTTAAATGTGTAATAATGAATTAATGGGAAAAGAAAAAGAAAACTATATGAATATTCATCAAAATGTTGCATTATAGACACATACTCATATGCCCTCAAACGACCTGAGCCGTTGGCTATCTCAATGTAAACCCTGGATATCCCAAATGCCAAATCCAATTGTATTTATACGAATTGGGATATCAAGAGTTTACAGCGAGAATAGCCAAACAGCTCAGGATGTTCTTCAAGGCATATTCAACTCTGTGCTTCATTTAGCTCAGCTCGGATTTTTGTGATTACATAGCTATGTCGACCCTTCTCGCATCAAATGTAATCAATTCTAAAATCCGATGCTACTTTGAGATAGCAAATTTTATGATTTTAGAATGGGAAAAAAGAGTAAGAAGAGAATTGTAGATTCATATTGCTGCGAGTAGTGTATATATAGTGGCGCAGGAATAGATGACAATTTGAAGAGAAAATGAGGACATGCAAGCTCATGCAATTTGGAAACGATGGAGTTGGAGATTTGAACTGAGTGGTTCTTGGATTCAATGACGACATTATGACTACTTATTATATGTCTTTTCATTTGAAATCTTGTACTGCTTGTTGTTTTTCTTCCTGAATTTGGAATCTAAAACAAGATGCAAGTGCTCAATGAAAATTGACGCTAAAAAGTTGAATCCAGATGTGCTCATGCAATGCAATCCAGAAATTCTTCAAGCCTCTATTAATGGCAATAACGAATAAGATAAAGACAAAGGGTTCATTACAGACAAGCCATCTGCAAAGTCATAATCAGCTTGTGGAGACCCACAAGTTATTCCCGGAATAAAAGCATTAATGATATAAATTCTTTCATGATCACTTTAATTGATATTTGACCTTTCATTTGCAAATTACATAAACATTTGACGGTCATAGTTTCTTTCATTTTTTTTTTAATTTTATGAATTACTTTAACGTATTGTTTTATCTGATCAACAGTTACATGACATGAAATAATTAGTGTAAGGAACTTTTATAGTGTTACTATAATTTTATTAGAATAATATTACGTTTTTCATAGAATATTTTAAAAAAATTTATCTTAAATAACGTGTCAAATAATTATTAAATAATAAAATAATATAATAGATAATTTTGTACTATTTTATTACCCATTGATTTACATTAATTTGTAATAAAAAATTAAAATATTATTTGAAATTTACACAATTTTATGTCAAATAATTGCTGCTTTTTCATAATTCAATTATACTCTATCATTTGTCTAAAGTTTTGAGTGATAAAATAGTTTAATAAATTCAAAAATTATATAAATTAATCATTTACTAAATACTTATATGATTTATTATTTAAGATAAAAAAATTTAAATTGAAATTTTAAAGCAGTAGTATTATTACTAAATAAAATAATAAATTATCAAAATATTGTTCAAAATAATATTTGAACATATTAAATGAAGTCAGGACGCAAGAAGGAAAAGACTTTGAGCCCTATTTATAGCCTATGGCTTCTCTCAAGGGACGTTTTATCAAATCGCTGGTGGAAAAGACTTGTGAGAAAATTAGTTATTCCTCATCTAGAATCTAGACATAAAGGTGTCTTTTTCGTTATTTTAAACATTATTTCATTTTCAAAACATAATTTCTGTTGATTTTCTCTTCGAAATTCTCTCAATTTCTTGGCGAGCAAACATGCCCTTTCACAAGTCCCACTGTGTTTTCACAAATTTAAGGAGAATATCATTATACACAAGAGGAATGAATCGGAGTGAAAATTGGACAAACTGAAAATTTGACACTCACAACTGTTATTAACTATAATTCTTTAATAAATTATCTATAAAAGGTTTTAGATAAAAATCTGCAGCTACAAATTTACAATATAGAACAACTTTTGTTTTAAAATATCATAACTTTAGCATAATAATAATTAACTTAAATTATTCTTACAATTTCAACACACTTTACAAGTCTTATTACAAATGCATCAACATTATACAAAACAAGTTTTAGGTTGGGTACCAACATTTTTTTTTTTCTAAAACTGACTTTTGCTCAGTAATTTTGTCAAACAAAAATCCTATTAGCTTAATAGTTTTTTTTATGAATTTTTGTCAAGCACCTTTTGCTCATTGAACATCATCTCACAATTTATGCTTCAATCTCCAATTTATATTTCTTTTAACTTTATTTAATGTTATTATTAATATGATTATTAGTAATTTATTTTTCTATTTTAATTTGTGCATGACTTGTCATTTGTAAGAGTATCATGGCGAAGGATAAAGTTTCAAAAGTTTTTAAGATTAAGGTTGATGACCATTTTGAAGGGTGAATAATTTTGTATTCAAAGTTGAATGCAATCTAAAAAATTAAAGTAAAGTTAACAAAAAGTTAAACCAAAATATTCAAACAAATGTTCATAGGGAAGTTTTTAGATATATAGTCCTTAACCTTCACTTCATAATTCTTTTATAATATATTATTCTAGGAGGTGCATATCACTGTTCTTCTGCTTGAGAAGTGGTTTCTCATCTCTAAGAAGAGAATTCAATTCTCTCAAATAAAGTTCGGTTAAGTGATAGGTTTAGCTTTTGGTTCATTTTCAAAACAGACCATGTTGAAGAAAAAGTCATGTGCACGTTTGAGAAAGAAATTTTTCAACAACATTAATGCAAATATGTATGGCTTTGATCTTCAATTCATAAGTCTAAATTCAACCAAATAGATGTTGAAGACATAATGAAAATGGCACTAATTTATTGTTTTGAATGGGTGTTGTCAAGGAGGCCCTGAGTAGATATATAAACCAATTGATTCTTCAATTGCTAAATAATTTTGATGAATTTAATAAGTATTCGAGAGGTAATGTGGCATACAAATTCTTCTTTAATTGTTTAGACATGACTTTAGTTAACCAATTAAGCAGATTTCAAAGATACAAGTGGCCTAACCTTAATGAGAATGGGGAAAAGCATAATGTCAGTTGTTTTGTTTATGAATTTAATATACAAAATACTACAACATATTAGTTATAATTTTATTGACACCGGCCCAAAAAGTGGCATAATAGGTTGGTTTGTCTTTATACTTTTGTCGGGCCCAATTGCCTAAATTAATTGTTTGTTATTTTAATAAGTTTTATTTTATTAGGATTCTCACCTTTATAGAATTAGAAAAGAATTACGATTTTGTAACCTATATAAAAGTTTAATTTTTCTCATTGAAAAATTGTCAATTACTTATTCAAGATATAATTCAATATAAGCTTTTCAACTTTTTCTCAGTTTTGCATTTACTTTCGCTCTTCTTAACCTATGATTTACATCCTTACTTGTTGAAACTCTCTATAACCTTGTTGTTGAATTTTGCATATCCTTTTTTGTGAATTATCCAAGTTCTATAGTTTACTTACTATTTTACAAGCTAATTTTGATCTAAATCTTGTTTGCTACCAACCAAATTAGGCTTATCCTTGTTTGGTAACCAATTCCCTCATATTTGAGACATTATATTGGTCTAGCAGGACATTAGACGTACGCAATACTTTTATTAAATTTTCAACACGAACATCTTTTTCGCCATAATCAACCATTGTTGATTTTGAAATTAGACATGTGAATAATATGAATTAGCAGTTATAGCTCGATGGGTAAAAAACAAACCAAGTAACTGGAACCAGTATTGTCTTAGTTCCTCTCTATAGTTTAAAGACAAAATTATCTTTTAGTTAAACTTTATATGCAATAACAATCAGACCGAGTATAAAGCCTTTTTTATCAGCCTCAAGATACTTACAAAAATAGGAATAAAATACATTGAAATGCAAGGCAATTCTTTACTTGTTATCAAATAATTAACGTAGGAATATAGCTGTGAAGCTGACTTGTTAATCCTAAATTCAAACAAAGCCTGACATCTACTCCAAAGGTTCCAGTCAACCATCATTGAAGATTCAACAAAAATGAACAATTTAGAAACTAATGATCTAGCTTAAGGGGTATTGGGTTTTAGAAAGTGATAAACGAAACACCCCTGATACATCAACGCCACTCGTGTTTGTTCGACACTAAATATTCATAACAATAGTGGCCAATCTGACATTTCAATTTTAGCAAAGACTAGAGAAAATAATTGATCGACTACAAAATTGGTTAAAAAAACCGATCAATGAGTAAAGATCATGGAACCTAAATTTGCATTCTTTTTGTAAAGGAGATGCTCAAAAGAGGACCTTTGGGAGAATTAGTAAAATACATCAGCTCAAAAGAAAGTATGTTGATTATGGCCAAGTCCCATGAAACATTAGTAGGGGGACATCTAAACGGCCAATTAATGAAAAAAAAAAAACAACCATTAAGAATGGTTTCTGGTGGCCGACCATAAAGTGGGAGTGCCACAATTACTCCAAATGTTGTAAAGAATGTCAGAAACATGGCCAAATTCAAATCAGCTGAAAAGATGCATGTAGTTATATGACCATAATCATTTAGAGGATGGGCAATGGATATAACTAAAAAAAATTTATCTACCATCTTTAAAACAACATGCCTTCATCTTGGTGGCAACTAATTACTTCACCAAATAGGTAGAAGTTATCCCATTAAATATAGTTACTCAACAATCGATCATTAAGTTCATCAAAGAAAATATCATATACAAATATAGCCTTTTAAAGTCGATCATGACAGATCAAAGAACACTCTTCATTGGTAAAGAGACTGGTGATTTTGTTAAAGAGTTCAACATCAAGCTGATACAAAGCATTCCTTATTACGCTCAGATAAATAGGCGAGCTAAATCAACTAATAGATTGATTATTCAGGATCTAAAGAATATGATTGAGGATAATGCTAAAGCTTGGCATGAGAAGCTATAAGAAGTTCTTTGGGTGAATAGATTCAAGCCAAAAATAACTATAAGAATATCTCAAGCCTTATTAACAAACTACTTGGGAAGAGGTTGATAGTACAATTTTTCATAGGATTTAATAACATGAAAGATAGTTACTGATCAGTTTTGGATAAGCCAATTTTATTTATCAACATAAAGTTGATAATTATTCAAAAAATGAAGTGAAGTGTGTGCAGGTGACGGAAATGGAGAAGAAATGAAATCATGGCGTCGAGAGGAAGAAAGAAAGGAAAAAAAAAAAGAAAAAATTAAATTATTTCATTTTTTTATGGTGTGATAATCATTGTGAATTGTTTTAATACTTCATTTCTTATCTTTTTGAAAAAAAGGATAAATGATTATTTTAGAGTTTAAGAGTTAAACCCAGTACTACGTATAAGGCTCTATTCTAACTTACTAAGTTTACCGTGTTGGTGACTAGAACTGCTACAAGTTGGTCTTTATTTAAACTTTGAAGAAATACGTGTATAACGTTATACGTTGTGATAAATTTTTTTAACCTTTCTAATATATTAATGTGATTAATATATTTATTTATTGTGTTTATTACATGTTTCATGTTTCTGTTGAACTTAAATTCATATACAATACGTGTTTAAATAATAGATACAATTACACATGCCAACACTCACATTTCTTAAATCTGCCACCAACAAGAAAAGACTCGAAAGTCTTAGAACTTGAGGCAATAAATTCTCAATAACTGCCTCTAGGAGGGCGGAATGAAAAAGGGCCTCAAGTTCAAGAATGAGATAATTCCAGGTA
This sequence comes from Ailanthus altissimus, assembly GCA_946807835.1. NCBI lineage: Eukaryota > Viridiplantae > Streptophyta > Magnoliopsida > Sapindales > Simaroubaceae > Ailanthus > Ailanthus altissimus. The sequence goes on along the minus strand of OX327690.1, from coordinate 5,675,504 downwards.
GAAATGAAGACGGTCGACTATTTAGTTGCTAATTTTTTTATCTTTTTATTTCTTATTTCTTTGTCTCAAGCAAATCAGCTTCTTTTATTGTTTAACAGATCGACAGTTTTAAAGACTAAAGAGAAAAAATGAATCATCTTACTAACGCCATAAATCTATTAATGCCGATCTTGTAGGTTTGACCGATCATAACAAAATTCAATTTTAAACTTAAATATTGATTGGCTATTTATTGATAGAAATAATAATAAATTTGAAACCAGTAACTATCTTATATTATAATAATAATAATAAAATAAAGATAATAAGTGACAACTCACACCTATTATTTAATATAATAATATTATATATATAATATTTATAATAAAATATCATATAAAATAATATATAATATAATAAAAGAGAATTTTAATTATTTAACCATTAAATAATCAAAATATATAAAATGACCATTTTACCTCTCATAAATAGTTATCAAGTTCAACCCCTAATGAGTCCTACCAAATCTCATGTTTAGATAAACTCAACTGAGGGTCCACAATACGCTACGTATCATTATACAATTAGTAAATAATAATTATTGACTAATTATTGTATTTAACACTTAAATACAGATACGCACGTATTCACGTGGTAGTGTTGAATATTACTGGATTAAACAATTTAATCCGGTACAATGCCCCAGTGCAACGAGTACACTCCATATCGCAGGACTCTCTAGGCCCTACGTCCGATTTGTCAAATGAAACTATTTTATGAGTCCATAAGCAATGCCCTACGCACACATCTCAGATATACAAATCAACGTGTTAAACCATGCAAGTTGAGGTTACAACGCATACGTATAGTCCTTCCGTCATGATATCCTGGATGTGCGGGAATTTAGATTATCACCGTCAAATCCTCAGTGCTCATCCATGTCATATCTCCGGACTTGTATCTCACTGAATAATATGTGCAAACTCTTTTGCCATACTATTCTACCCTGGCGGAACTTTTTTTCGGGATGATTGCTTATGACCATAAAACTTTCTGAGATACAGTCTCGAAGCATTTAGATATCAAACTCCATATGGGAGCTGACGGATCCCATATCTGTACTCACCGGACTCTATAAGCATCGGATCATACCCAGCGACACCCAGCGGTTACACCATAAAAGGTCTGTGACATGCGTGGAACCAAAGTATGGTGGATCACGTATAAGTCCACCGTGGCACTCAGGTCAAAGGGCCACGTATACTACTACTCAACTTGAGAGGACCTTCTGTTGAGGACTTACATTGAATGTCTATTGGAGGCCCTCATGAATCAGTCCCACATCCAGTCCTAATTGCATACCCTTATGTCAATACGAGCTCCAAGCTCACAGTCAGCTAGGAACGACCATCTATACCCTATAGGTACAACATATGCTGATCTATATTTATAGGTATCCACCAATAGACCCGCATTGGCAGAAATAGATCAGGGATAATTATTCGAGAATATACTTTTGCAATTGGCATTTTATGGCACCCGATTGTAACTCTTGCAACTATGCAGTTGCTAGTATATTCTCAGGTCTATGTCCCATTACAGACAATGCTCTAACTCTTGGATCTGCTAAGTATTATAACCAGTTAACACTTAACTGTGCTAACATTTAACATTTATATCTCTCAGCGTGGCTAACTGTAGGCCCTTATCTAAACTCCTTAGATCTGATCTAAACTCCTTCAGATCTATAATGTCTGCAAAGTTACATTACAGAGTACCATATAAATTGGTATTAACGATTTAATAGGAATGTACACTTGTATAAATATACAAGTATATGTACATTCAGGGATGGCATGTAAACACCGACCCTAACACTTTCTGCCTCTACAATTTTGAACCTAGTAAGTTCAACCTCTAGCACTTTCATCCTCTCCTTGGCATTCTGGCTCTAGATGCCCAACTCTCTTACTTCAGCCATTGGCTGTGCTTCTAGGTGCTCTAAAGATGTGTTCTCCTTAGCCTTCTTTTCAAATTCCTTGATGACATTGACGATCGACTTCTTCATTTTTGCTAGAGAGGTGAAAGAAGCTGCAAACTCATCTATCATTGTTTTTAGGTCCACAGATACAGTATCGCTTATAGCATTATGTAGAAATTTGAGCTTCTTGTTAATATCCAACACTAGGCAATCATTAAAAAACAAGTCGACCAATTGGTTTTTCATTTCCTTCAACTAATGGATTACCTCTATCACTTCATTCTGAACAGTTAAAGCAAGAGAAGCTAATTCCTATTAAGGAGAACCAACGTCCGATCTTTACTATTGTTGGACAATTCTTGAAGATGCATAGAGAGGATATTAGCGACCGACATCGCTCCACCTAACTGAAGAGGCTTCTTGATAGCTAGCTTGCCTATAAGACCTAATCTTAGTGGTGTAACCCTGGTTAACTCTTTAAAAGTGGTCAAGGGCCTCATTAATTGCACACCTTAAGCATCAATAATAGGCTCAGACGTTTTACTCGTTGGCATAGGAAAAGTGGGTATATTTGACTAAAGAGAGGCAGTCGACTCCTTAGAGACCGATTTTGAATGAACAATATTTATTCTAGTTTGTTTCTTAGCCATTTTATGAAATAACAAGAAAAAGATACATAATCAATCTCCATAAAATAAAGATAAGAAATTTGAAATAGGGCGATTGAAATTACCTTGACGCATTTCTTGAGAAAGGCCACATCCTCCTCACTAATAAGTAAAGCGTTCACATTAGTAAGGATAACCTTTGTAATAAACCAAATAATTAAGAATCAGAAAATTGACAAGTATACAAAAAAAAACATTATTAATACATTGTCAACTTGTATCGTTAATGATCTTGATTGACGCATAGTTAAAATAAGGTTTATTTTAGTTATCAAGGTAAAAATCAGTCTATGTAGGTTGATTTTTCCTCCTACTTGGTATGTCACCAATTATACTAAACTTTAACATTGGGATTGAAGGTCTTGGACCTATAAACTATCATTCGAATGACACCTTCCCCAACTAAAGGCTACTAGAGCAAACCCATTGGGTTTCGCATTCAATAGCTGACCACTTATGTTCTAAGATAAATTCCTTTTTCCTTTGATTACATAAACTCCTCATTTCATTTAATTTATTACAATTGAATTTAAAACTATAAAAAGTTTCAAAGTCTAAGATTTTTTAGATCAGTTTACCCTGTGTCATTTTCTGGCCAACCTAAATAGCAGCATTAATATTAATGATTTCAAAAATGTGGCAAACAAGTGTTGCATCAAATGAAATATTGAAATACTAGTTAACCACAACGTCTCAGTATTGGTCAAATAATCCAAGGTGGCCAAGAGAAATTGGAATATCAACTAATTGAAGAGACTTATTTGGCTGATCAGAGACTTCAAAAGTCTCAATAATAAAGAATAATTCTCTAAAGATGACCCTACTTCTAAATTTTTGGTTAGCCAAGAACAAATTAGGGTGAGAAATGGCTTAGACACACCCAAATTGGTGACTAAACCACTGAGGGTGATAAGTCTCTGTTCTATGCTTGTTATTGTTCCTAGAAGCTATGATTACCCTAGAATGTAGATCGCTAGCTATCAAGCAGCTCACCTAACAGTTATGCTACTCTACATCTAGATTGGCCTCTTCAGATGTACAATCCCTAACCTTTATATGACCACCTAACCCACCGGGGTCTAAAAAGGGATGGCCTAAGGTGACAAAGGCATTATCTATTATTTGGGAGGTAGTATAGAAAATTTAAAGAAATCCTTACTGTTAAGATGTTTTTTTTTTTGCCATTGAAAAAGCCACAGGGTATAGCAACTGAGTCAATATTTACTCGGTTGAAAAGTAACAAAGAAAAAAAAAAGGAAGTAAGCTGATATCCAAAGTAGAGGATCCAAATAGAACCCCTAACATTTGAAAAAGTACCTTTAGAAGGAATAATCTAAAAAAGACTTCTATACAAATGGGAAAGGAAAAAGAGACCTAAGGCTAGATTTTTTCGTTAGCCAGAATGATCATTACTTTTAAATATTCCCTGGTTATTTTTTGAGAAAGAGTACATAGACTATATTTACATAGCCAGTGTAAGAGGAAGGTGATATTTTTAGTCCTCGAAAGAGTAGCCGATTTCTCTTTAAATAAGCTCATGAATTTACCAAAACTAAACTCAGCTCTAGAAAAGTAAAAGTCAACCTCACCTACTGAGAGATCGGCATTTATTTCAATGCCATGGACTAGCAAATTGAAAAGGGCAACCAGGTTATAAAGAGTTAGTGACATATAGCCGAACATGAAGTAGAAAGCATTGCAGGCTCTTGACCAGAAAAGTAAAGTTGATGAGATTAGGTCTTATAGAGAAGGATTTGATACCTAAAGAGTTAAAGGAGATCATAGATCCCGACTAACTTCCAAGCAGAGGAAAAATAAGGTATTAAGCAGTTAAGTCATCCCTTAAAATCGCTAGTCAATTTTGTTCATGATCTAATGGATTTGGAAGTCAATCGAATAGACATATCATGCTCCTGGCTAAATTATATTGGATCCTTGAAATGAGCAGAGAAGAATTTAAGGCCCTAAGATATAGGTAGAGAGATTTTCCATATAGGAAAGTGTTGGGTGTTGTATTATAGAGTATGTGATAATCCGAGTGTATACGTAATTTCAAAAATTACCATATGCGCAGCGGAAGCATGTTACAAAATACACAAATTTTAACAATTTCAACATATATCACATATATGTATAAGTATAACAAGTATACAATTTATAAACATGATGAACAATTGTATCACATATATGAACAAGTATAACAATTATACAAAATATATATGATGAACAATATTGTGCTAATTAACATAATGTAAAATACTCACCTAATGAAGGTAGCTTTACAAATTCTTCAAGTCCTTCAATAATCCATGTGAAGAGCTCACCTTGAAGTATATGTTGAGCAATTTTAGTCTATAACTTTTGGTGGGATTAAGGAGCTAGAATGGTAGCTTAGTGTTTAGACTTTTTCAGCAACTTGTATTCAACTTCTTTGAATACAATTTTTGTTTCCTAAATGGAGATGGTAAATATTTTCTATACAACTCTTATATTAATTAAAAATCTTTAACATACAACTCTTGTATATTAATCTTAGAAACAATTTCTACATGATAATTATTTTGAACAACTCTTTGCAAAATAATTATCTTTTTCTCCATTTATATATCATTCATTTTTGGCCATCCATTAAAGAATGAGATGAAGAGAAGTTTGTTTATTTTTCAACACTTGAAAGAATAAAACTCAAAGAACTCTCTCTTACCTCTCTTCCTCCCATTGCCGAATTCTTCTCCCAAAATTGAATGAATGAATTCAATTGTTTTGCCAAAAATTTATTTTATTTATTCAACACTTTGATTAAACAAAAATAAACAAAATGAAGTGCTCCACCAATTTTATTGTTGGTCTCCCACTTAGAATTAATTAAACCAAGTACTAGAATAATGGCCACTTAAATTAATCTTTACCAAATAATTATAATTACTTTAATTATAATGGGTAATTAAATGGCCAACATCTAGGCCTCTCATTGTATTAAAATACAATGCCATGATCTATATATATTATAATATTATCTAATAATATAATAATAATATATGATTTAATTATTCAAAATAATTTTGAATAATTACTTTTTACCTTACTAATTTTTACTATCATGGTTAAATGGTAAAAAGGTAAATTCAAATCATGGAACAAATTTTGTCATTTGTCAATATTCTATTAATTAATAACCCTTGTTAATTAATTAAGTGATGTACTTAACAATTAAGTCTTGACAAATGTACAATCCGAGGGATCCCTAAACAATTGTTCTCTTTTGCTGAAAATTATTGGATCGAACTATTCAATCCAATCTACTACCCCAGTGCACAACGAGTATACTTTATATTGTGAGACTCTCTAGGTCCACACCTAATTTGTCATATAGAGCTCCTCCATACGTTCGTGAATAATGTCCCACACACACGTTACGGATATTACAAATTAGCATGTTAGACCATACAAGTTGAGGTTATTACATATTCGTATAATCCTTCCATCATTTATATCCTTGAAGAGCAGAGATATAGCGTCAAATCTCTATTTGCTCAACCACAAACTTATCTCCAGATTTATATTTCATAAAACAATATCCACAAACACTTTTGTGATATTGTTTATTCCTCCGGAATATCTTTTCCGAGGTTTATGCTTGTGGCCATAAGACTTTCTAAAATACAATCTCGGAGCATTAGGATATACAACCCACTCATATAAGCTGATAAATCCCATATCTACGCACACCGAACTCCATGAGCATCGTACCATACCCAGCGACACCCAGCGGTCAGACCATGAAAGGTTTCTGACATGTGTAAAACTAAAGTATGGTGGACCACTCACAAGCCCACCATGGCGCTCAGGTCAAAGGACCACAAATACTACTCAACTGGGAAGACCCTCCATTGACGGCTTTATGAGATGTCTATTGGATGTCTTCGTGAGTTTGTTCAATATCCAGTCCTTACTGAATACCTGCATCTCTATACGAGCTTCCTACTAAGCTCATGGTTTGCTAAGACTAACCATCTGGACCATCCAGATATAGACATACACTAATCTATATTAATGGGTTTCACCGATAGACCCGCATCGATGAACTTAGATCAAGAACATTATGTTTGAGAACATACTTGCATAATGACATTTCTTAGCACCATCTGCAACTCATTGCAGCTATATCATTAATAATATATTCTCAGGTCATTGTCCCATTTCAGACAAGGCTCTAACTCATTAGATTTTGCTAACTCTTAGTACCACTAACTCTTACTGTTTATAACTATTAGCGTTGCTAAATCTTAGCCCTGGTCTAAACTCTTTTAGACCAAATCTGAACTCCTTCAGATCATACAATGTCTAAAATGTTACAAGCATCTTACCATTTAATAAAAATAATATTAACGATTTTATTGTATAAATACAATCACTATATATTTATACATTATAGGATGGCACGTAAGCACAAATTCCAACAGAAAGTACCTTAGAAGTGACATTGTCACTTTCTTTAATCTCTTGGGATTTAGTGTACTGAGTAAGAGGTGTATATTCAACCTCGCTTGTCCTAATTTTCTTATACTGAGTAGTAATAGTCAATTTGGATGCCATTCAAGACCATATTTAGAAGAATATAAAGATCTAACTTTATTCTAAACCTAAAATTACAATGAATCAAAAAGAAAGATTAAAAGTAAAAATTGAAGAAATTGCCTTGAAGATGCTTAAAGGTTGTTTAAATATTGAAGAACACTTGAAGATTACTTTGAGTGATTTATAGAGATTGGGATTGCTTAAGCAAAAGTAAAAAAATAAAATGGTGAAAGTTACTTTTATAATGCCCAAGAGCGGTAAAAATGAAAGATCGTATAGAGAGCCTCAACAGTTTGGCATAGTAAGGGGCAATGATGGGACAGTTATATTTTTAAAAATAGTGCTGAGGCAATGATGAGGTAACTATTAATGTAGTATGATAGTTACTGACATACGTATTAATGACGGTTGACAGGGTTAAATAAAAAGTTATTTGTAAAGTTAGTTTACAAATAAATCTAAGTAAAAGAAAATTGGAATAGCGTGATATAAGATTGAAGGCCGATACAAGAGTAAAACAAAGATCACAGTGATCGACTGGTTTTAACGTCATAAGCAGACAATTGAGAAGACCCTAGTAAAACACGAGTGATTTTTAGAAGTAGCGATAAGATCAATTGGGTAATTATAAAGGTAACATCATTACCCATGTGACATAAGCAATTTCAAAGGTAACCTACTATGAAAATTCGACCACAAGGCAGGTATTTCACATAAGGCAATTTCTATTTATGTCTAAAGTTAGAAGTTATAATAGTCAATATAGGCACTTGGAGGAATAATTCATGATTAGAGCCGATTTTCATAAAGTTTACTTAATGGAGCAATTTTTTAGAGGAATAATGTTATGGATGTTAACATATTTTAGGGTGTATGCATGTGATTGTGTACATATTAAAAAACTAAACACATGTATCATATACACGAATTTGGCAGCGAAATTTATTATGTAATCAACATATACACATGTACTTCAATTATTAATAACTTAAGAATATAGAAAACATACATTTGAAAACCTCCGATGAAGATTTCAAATTCTGAATTTCTTTGCTCCAACTTTGAGTTCACCTTGAAGTGCACTTTTATTCAATTCTAGTTTACAACAATCCAGTGGGATTATGAAGCAAGAATAGCAGCATTATAATCTTCAAACATAAGGTTTTGTATTGCTTGAAAAAAAAATAAGAAGGATTTATTTTTCTTTCTCCTTTGATTTTTCTCATAAGTCTTCTTTTAAAGAAAAACTCTCTCAAAACCAACTCTTCTTTTTCATCTCAATTCTTGCACGAAATTTTCATTCACTCTCTTGTTAACACACATGAAACTCATCCATTTTTAGTGCTATCAACACTTCACAAGTGCTCCACTAAAATTAGATTAAGTGGCCAACTACAAAAACATTTTTTTGTAGCCATTTTAATGGTTTAATAAAATTAACCATTAATCACAAAATAGTGCTCCACTTAATTTAGTTTATGTTTCTCAAATTAGGTATGTCTTCCATTTAGAAATAAAATATCAAATAAATAAAATTATATTTTATTTATTTAAATAACATTTATTTAATTATTCAAAAACTATTTGAATAATTAATATTTAACTTATTTGATTTTACTAATATAGTAAATGGTTGAATTCATGGAATAAAATTGTGTCACTTGTTAATATCTAATTAGTTAATAACTCTTGTCAACTAATTAAATAATATACTTAACATTTAAGTCTAAACAAGTGCACAACCCAAGGAACCCCGAAACATATTTTGGGATTCCTGGAATTTCTAGGATGGAACTGTTCAATCCATTATGCTGCTCCAGTACACAATGAGTACACTTCATATTGTGAGACTCTCGAGGTCCATGCCCGAATTGTCATATAGAACTCCTCCATACGTCCGTGAACAATGCGCCACACATACATTATGAATATTACGAAGCGGTGCGTTAGACTATGCAAATTGAGGTTATAACATATTCATATAATCTCTCCATTATTTATATCTGGGTAGAGCAGAGATATAGATTAACACCGTCAAATCTCAATATGCCCAACCGAAAGCTTATCTCTGTAATTGTATTTCAATAAATAATATTCTCAAATACTTTTGTAATATTATTTATCCTTAGGGTTAAACTTTTTTCCCAGGAATTACTACTTATGGCCATAAAACTTTATGAAATACAATCTATAGAGTATTAGGATATAATACTTACCCAAATGAGCTGATGGATCCTATATCTATGCACACTGGACTCTATGAGCATCGGACCATATCCAACGATACTCAGCGGTCAGACCATGAAAGGTTTTTAACATGTGTGGAACCAAAGTATGGTGAATTACTCACAAGCCCACCATGGCACTCAGGTAAAAGGACTACGAATACTTCTTTCAAATTTCACAAGCCCTCCATTGACGGCTTTATAAGATGTCTATTGGAGATCTTTGTGAGTCTGTTCAGTATTCAGTCCTTACTAAATACCTGTATCTCTATACAAGCTTCCATTAAACTCATGGTTTGCTAAGACTAACCATCTAGACCATCCAGATATAGACATACACCAATCTATATATTTATTAAGGTATTCACTGACAGACCAGCACTAGTGAAAATAGATCAAGAACATAATATTTGAGAACATATTTGCATAATGACATTTCCTAGCACTATTTACAACTCTTTGCAACTACATCATTACTAATATATTCTTAGGTCTTTGTCCCATTTCAGACAAGGTCTAACTCTTTAGATATCGCTGACTCTTATAACCTAATAACTCTTATCAGTGCCAACTCTTAGCATTTATAACTCTCAGCATTGCTAATTCTTCGTACTAGTCTAAACTTATTTAGACCAGATCTGAACTCTTTCAGATTGTATAATATCTAAAACGTTACAAGCATCTTACCATATATAAATATAATTAGTGATTTATTGAAATAATAATACTAGTATAAATATTCATATATCATAGAATGGCATGTAAGTACAAACCCCAACAATGGATTGATCTTCGTAAAAAGTAAATCAGCAGAAGTGATCTTAAAGGAAAAGTTAGACACCAGTCGACCAGTTAACATAGATATACTATAGGGCAATCTCATAGGTCTTCCAAAGGCAATATTTCTTAAACTTACTGAGTATTTCAAATAACGAAGCTGATTTTTCAAGAAAGAAAAAGGCCAGCTAATTGTAGAGTTGCAAGCCTTAGCAAAAAGCATCGTTTTTATTAGCTTACAGATGGCACTATCGAAGCTGATCGCATAATGGGCCCATTTATTTTTGTACTTTGTCAAGCCCCATTGCCTAAATTAGTTGTTTGTTATTTTAATAAGTTTTGTTTTAAAGATTCCTACCTTTATAGAATTAGGATTTTACATCTTGTATAAAAGCTTGATTTTTATCATTGTAAATTATCAATGGCTCATTAACACATAATTCAATAAAATCTTTTTAGTTTTTTCTCAGTTTTGCTTTTGCTTTCGTTCTTCTCAACCGATGATTTACATCCTTGTTTGTTGTAACTCTATAGCTTTATTATTGAACTTTGTTTGTCCTTTTTTATATAGTAGCTAAGTTTTATAGTTTGCTTGCTATTTTACAGCCCAAGTTTGATCTAAACCTTACTTGCTACCAACCAAACTAAACTTAGCCTTGTTTGATAACCCTTAGTTTCAGTTCTCTCATATCTGAGACATTATATTGGTCTAGCAAGACAATAAAAGTACATGGATCTTTATATTGAATTTTCAGCAAGAATAAATTTACATACATTAATTTATAAGCACTTAAAAGTTTAATTCTTTTGTGTGGCAGCTAAAAAAAGAAGAGATATTTGTATGGTGCAGCTTCAGCACAACTTTTGGTTAGTCCAAACATCATCAACGGTGTTTGAGTGGCTAACATTGGAAATGATGATGATAGCAATATTGAACTAGTGAAGTATATATAACATACCCCCCAGGCAAGTGACTAAGCACATGATGCTCCAAAACTTAACTTAGTTGACGTAACTTGTTAGTCAATTTTTTTTTTATGTCAAATGCCAATTCAAACAAAAATTTAAAGCCATTTTAAAAACCCATCATTCTCTAAACCCACTTTAGAACTATGTTTAAGATGAAATTTTAGAGCTCATTAACATTTTTACATTCCATTTGCAATTTATAAAATGGAAACCCACCATTCCCCTTTCCGAACCACAAAAACAACCACTCCCATATTCAAAAAGCAAACAAACAAATTTCACTTTTACCAAACCCATTTACAATTGAAATAAACTTGTTTGTACTTTGATGAAACCTCATCAACCACCATCTTTAACTTTCTATAGAAACAAAAAAATAATCAAAAATTTCCCCAACATCATCCCCTTTTTTGTGCTTACCGTATTGTTGATGAAAACAAAACCTCAATATTTTAATGCCTTTCCAAGTTATTAGGTATAAAAATACAAAATACCACTCATTTAAATCTTTAGCTCATGCGTTTGCCCTCAAATGGTTTACTAAAATAGGTAGGCTCTTATAAGACAAAATAATTTAGGGTTGTTAAGCCTAATGATTTTTAGTGGTAATGAACTCTAGCTACAGTTGTAGCGACAAATCACTTACTAATCTTAAATAAAGGTAGTGGAGTAAAAAAAATAAAAAGTAAACAGAGACAAGAGAGGAAGAAACTAAACACTCTCAAATCTAACATTAAAAAAATATAACACCACCCCTTAAAGGCCTCATCTCCATTGAGGAAGGGGCTGAAAGTCCTCTCTATAGTGAACTCTCTTTTCTCCTCTTTTTTTTCACTTTTTTCGTCATTTTTTCAGTTTGATTTTTACTCCTTTCTTTCTATTTATCTTTTTTATTTTTTTGATAAACAACTTGGCCTAAGAAAGAAACAAGCTAAGTCGCTAACCTCTACCAAAATCTACGAGTACCTGTTAAGCCTTAAATTTGCTTAGGCCCGCTGGTCTCAACTGAGCTTCCTCTGAGCCTCTATTAGGCACAGCTACTCATGCTCTTCTCCAACAAATTTCAAAAATCTGTCGGCCAACCACCGTCGAGTTAGTAGCCACTGCCTCCAAAGCAAGCACGGCTTACTAGCAGTCACCTCTCAACCTTAAATTCAAGTGGGAAGCAAAACTTAGGTGGCTTTCATGCTCCCCCGTTGCCACAGGAGTATAAGAACTTCGTCACCATTATGTCCAAGCAAGATTCAATAGTTTGTCAATATTTGGCGCTCTAACAACCTAGACATAGTTGTTTTTGGCGACCAAAGTTTGAACTGTGACATATTTGATTTTTTATTATTGTTCTATGTAATACATTGTTATTGGTAGATGGTTAAGCACTTTAAAGGGTTAATTATTATAAATGGTAGAGGTTGTTAAAGTTATGAGATGGTGTATTTTGAGTTCTTTTCCTAGTGGAGGTAGTTTTTATCTCTTCTATGTGATAGTAATTTTGCCCTTCTTATATAAGGATAAGATTCATGGCCCTTAATAAGGGCGTTTATGAAACTATACACAAGCGAATTGAATCTACAAGTGCATGGGTTATTATCAAGAAATACAATGATGAGTGAGTAACGTCTCATGAGGATTGATATCCTAAATTAATGCTAAGTACTAACTTTATCTAGGTTAATCTAAAGACTAAGTTAAATTATAAAATTAAAACAAAGTGCTGAAACTAAATAAATTGGTAAATTTTAGATATGATAGTTCTATGATATTGATTAAACTCTCCCAAATATATAATTTAAGCGTTTAAAATATCTAATCAATTTTTCAATCACATTAAAAGCATTAAGCGCATAAAAAATATAAATAAATAAACACAAAAGAGTCATTAATCACATAACAACATCAAAACATAATTTTTAATAGAGTTTCATCAATCCTTAGAACAAATAATCTTGCTATCTATAGTAAAATATTCAATTACATCCATCTAAATGTTCATAAAACTACTCATTTTTAATATAACACAAATCACAATTATAAACTTAAAATAAATGTAAATGAAGTAAAGAGAAAGAATGAACTAGTTGGAGAAATCTTGGGAAGCCTTCAATCTTCAATGATCTTGTCAAAATCCAAGCTCTAATGTATTTCTCTCACTAAAATTCTTTGTTTCTCTCTTTATTTCATGCTCTCCTTCCCTCTAAATGAGGTCTTTAATCTTTTATTCACAAGTCCTCCCAAAAACTCACTTAGAAAATTAAGGTAAATGAGGCAAAAGTGAAAAAAAAATTCAAACTACAGGTGGTGGAACCGCAGTACCACATGTTTTTTACTTGGGGTCATGGTCCCAAGATTCTGCCAAGATGAGGCCATAACCCCAACACCTGAGTTTTGGTTTCTTTATTTTCTTGGGGTTGCAGCTTGGGTTTCTAAGGCTGTGGCTTGGAGACTTGTGAAATGATGTCTTTGCCCTTTTTTCAATCAAACTTTGGTCTTTTTTATACTCTAATTGAATAGAACCTATAAACAATCAATACCTGATAAGTCGCCCTATTTTCTATACTTAAAATTAGTAAATATCATTAAAATGGGTATTAAACAATGTATAAAACTCGCTTATTATACTCTCCCAAATTTAAATACTTACTCATACTCGAGTAAGAAGAGACAATTAAAAACTAAAACACTAACAAAATATAAGAAAATAAAAACACCGGCTCTACAATTGACTAGCAAATTGTCTCAAAAATGTCTCATGACTACCCATCTCAAGGAAAGCTTAAACATCATAATCATTTAATATGTTAATCTAACACTTATTCTAGCCCACAAGTGACCATCTTGATGTGTGTATATATGTGTAGCTAAAATCATTAGTTACATATACTTGGATTAGTTTATGCACACAAGACAACGAAATGGTCTTTTATTAGTTTTTATTTAATCAACACTCCATGTGCTTATTTTTCACATCACTCTCCACTAATATAGGTACACACATAATCAATTATCAAGTTAGACTTTAATTAGCTTATAATGCATGGCTTGGGTCAAGGTAAGATAAAGTGGATTGATTTCAATTCAACTCATACTATAAACACACATTCCTCTAGAGATTACTCAAATTGAACTAATTGCTTTTCGCCTAATTTCCCCCAAACTTATTTCTTTGATTTCCTTTCTAGTTTGTTCTTCTTCATTTTCTTTTTCTAAGCTAAGGTTATAGCAAACTCAAACTATATAATATTTTTGAATTGATTTAATTTTATTTTTTTGATATTAGTCACTATACCCTCAAACTTAAGCTTTTTGATATTAGAACAACCAAAATTTATAACCAAACCCATACCCTTCTTTAATCCACTCTTTCAATTTGAAGACTTCACATAACTCTCTAAAATGAGTGTCATGCTTATGACTTGATGGGTACTATGAAGGATAATAAAAATAAATGCTAAGGTAATGAAATGATTAGCAAAAAAAATAATTATTAGGCTCAACAGGGGTGACTAGGGGTAAAAATATATAAAGATTAGCTTGAAAGGCTTAATTGGTCCAAAAATAGCCTAAAATCATATCCTTGGTTATGTATGCCCAAGGATTTTTCCATGAGTAATGCTCAAACAAGTTCTAGCATATTTTTGAGAACCCACTTATTCTTGTTAAGTATAAAAGTCTTCTAAGTAAGCATAAATACTAAGTGATTCTAACTACGTGCACAAAATATTAAATGGCCATAAATAAAGCCAAACTTGTCTTAAATTACCAAGCAAACAATCACAACATTTATTTTTTTCCAAAGGAAAGTAGTATTTGAAATCATATTTTTATGTCATATCATTGACTACTAATCATTCAACCAACCTGCAACTAAAAACAAAAATAAAAAAATTGCATGCAAAACACAACAATCGTAATGAGTAAGCACGATCAACATGGAAAATGAACACAAAATAATGTTTCCCTCCCTCAAACGTAAAGTAGACATTGTCCATAATGGCAAAAAAAAGTGAGTATAAGAAAATTCTTTGATAGACAATGGCTTGGTGCTCGAATTATAAGAAGAAAATTGTTGCTTGAGTTAGTGCCCAAAGCATTTGAGTGATGCTTGCTAAGGCATGAAGTTGATGAGCCTTATTTTTTTATGATATTTAAGGTATAAGTTGGTGATAATTTAGTGTTCGGAAGGTGTAAGGATGATTGAAGGAAGTGGCGGAATTTTAAGGTGGCTTATGGAGTAGGTTGAAAGCACTTTGGAAGGGTGAACAAGTGGTGTCAAGGCCCCAAATATGTGGCACCGTAGCACCACAAACTGGGTTTAGAAGTCTGAATTTTCCAATTGTTAGGGATGCAGCCCCAAATTGTTGCCACATTCAAGGTTATTTTCACTTATGAGTTCCCTTTGGCTGCACCTTATTGGCTTTGTTCCCAATTCTTTTTTCATGCTTTTATGAGGTTCCGACTTCTTGTTTTAATATACTATACAAAGAAACATAAAAATTAAAAACTAAAATTAAAATTCACTTAGGTTACCTCTCAAGAAGCACTTTATTTAATGTCTTCGACTTGATATTTTCCAGATTCATGGGTGATCAAACTTAAATTTGGAGGCATTTTTCCTATGGAACACTCCTCTATTTTGATGCTTTGATATGTTTTCAATGACCTCATCACCCTCTTTCCTTGATTTTCAAAGCTCTATAAGGTGATCATTAAAGAATAACCACAACTCTCTTATTTTGGGTTTACCCAAAAAAATTTTACTCTTGGTCGGAAGAATGAATCGCAGTGGCCTGTAGTTGATTAATTTTCTATCATAATCTTGCCATACCTAATCTTTTTAAATGTTTAGTGCATCTTTGTCTTGCCATAAACTTGGGGTTGAATGGTACCTATCTCCTCCCCACCATCCGAATCCATGTTTCCAATTTTTCAATCATACTTTGGAATCATTTGGTAACTTCATCTCCTTGAAAACCTTGAATATGTTCTCCTCATCTTGCACCCTCATTTTCATCTCTCTCTTCTCTATATCGATGAGAACTCTCCCAATAGTTAGAATGGTCACCCAAGAATAATAGGATCATTCTTATCTTCCTCCATATCAATGACCATAAACTTAACCAATATAATGAATTTACCTACTTTAACTAACACATCCTTAATGACCCCCATGGATAAGTTATAGATCTATCTGCCAATTAAAAAGAAATCATAGTGGGCGTCACCTCACCAATACTCAACTTGTTGAAGACGGATAAAGGCATGAGATTGATGCTTGCTTTAAGGTCACATAAGACTTTCTAAAAATGGTCTCTCCACTTGTGTAAGGATAGTAAAGCTACCCGGATCCTTCATCTTTTAAGGTAACTGATGCGATAATTCTATATCATAAATTAAGTGCAAGTATACACTATCGTATGCAAGTAATAAAGAGACTAAATAAGTCGGATGTCGAACCCACAGGGATAATTTTTTCTTTTTAACCAATTACTAAAATTATATCTTCCTAATAATTATTCAGATAAATAAAAACCTAAGAATGAATGTAGAAAATATAAAACAAAAACACAATGTAAAGAAAATTAGGTGATAGCAATGTAGAGAAAACCTAGGATTAATATTATCCCTCAATATGTTTCTAATAATTAATCCTCTAATATTTAACTCACTTAGTCTTTATTATTGATCAAGACACTAATGTATTCACAAGCCTCTTCCAAGGTCATGCAAGTATACCTTAATTTACCAAATACCTATATTCCTATGGTACTTGTAATAAATTAAGATTCATTAAGATTAGGTCTTATTGATCATACATGCCAATTAGGTATATTCCTATCCTAAATTGAAACTTGCATATGCAACATTGAATGTTACTCTACAATCATGCATCAAATTACCTAGGTCTAAATATTATGATTCCTCTTCCAAGTTTATCAATAATATTACCAATTCATTCACCATATATTGGCCAGATATATTGAAGCATTAAACACAAGTAATTTAAATAATAAATGACTAAGTTTATTAAATACTAAAAGGATATGGCAATTTAAGCACACATATTGAGTTCAAATATTAACCCTAGAAAACAAGTTTAGCTCATGGCTACAAGAGAACAGCAGTAAAAATAATTATAAATCATGATACAATTATTAGCAAACTGATATAGACGTCGAATTGCTCTTAATTGCGCTGCCTAGGAACTCTTGATGCCGAAGAACGTCTTGTATCTCTCTCTAAAGTTGCTTCAATTAAGCTCCTATTACTCTCCAAGACTCGTGCTCTGTATTCTTGGTGCTCTTGGGTCGTCTTGGATTGGTCCTTGAAGGTTGGGAACGAGTGGCTTTATATAGGGATTGATATGAGCTTGAAATTCTCAATTCTCGTCGGACTAGGACTCGCACTACCGCTGGCGCGCTATGCATCTGTCGCTGGGGCGACGCGTGAAAAAGCTATTATCGCTGGAGCGGTGGGATCTTGGCGCTGGGGCGCTGCATGAAAACGGCTTCACCGCTGGCGCGGTATGTTGACATCGCTGGCGCGGTGACTCTTCGGCGCTGGGGCGCTAGACGCGACTTAAGCAGGTCGTTTTTTTTATTTCGATCACTATTTCAGCGCTGGGGCGACAATTATTGTGGCGCTGGGGCGATGGACACAAATTTTGGAAACTTTGCATTTTAGTCCCTGTTCTTTAAATTTCGTTCAAGTCCCTACAAATAACAATAATGCACATAAATAGTCATATATTCTCATAAAATCATAAAATATCAATAATAAAAACATGAAAAAATATATGATAAATTTGCCCTTATCAGTAACTTCCTTTAAAGGATTACACTACATTCCTCCGTTCCTCTAACTTTTTCTTTTTTAACATCAATTTCTTTATGAACTTCATATAGTTTGACTTTTTCTTGAAGGCATCTATAAAAAGAATGCTGGTGTGAATGTTTTTAAAGTTCTCAAGGATATTATAGGATTGAGCCTCTAACTTCTTTTTGTAAAAGCATTCAGGGTAAGGCAATAGTAGGGTAATGTAAGAGGATTGTTCGAGAAGGAAATAGAGTTGGGTTTGTGATTCATCTTAGATGGTTTAATAACAACTTCTTTCTCTTCAACTTCAACAACTTTTTTCTCCAAAGTTTCTACTTCTATATCACCCTTAAGAGTGAATGCATTGTAACGCTCTCTTAGGTTAACCTTCTTTTCACTTAGGAACTTACCAGAAGATTAATCTTTGATTGCATAGGTAAGTTGGCTAACTTGAACCTTTAATGACTCTAATGTAGCATTCATGTGGGTGTAATGTGTCTCAATATTATTAAGCTGAGGCTCATATTTGTTGAACCTCTCTCTTGTCTCAATGATAAAAGTGCCCAAAAGGTCCTCTAAAGAAGGCTTTTTCTCGACCACTTGTTTATAAAATCCTGATGGAGGTTGCAAAGCATTTCTAGGATTGCTATAAGAGATATTTTTATGATTCCAAAGCTCATGATAATAATATATAGGCAAGTTACTAATTCAGTAGTTAAAGTTTTGGTTATTGACATATTGGAATTTTTTTCGAATTACTCCCTTCACTAGTTTAAGACACATTTGCTACCATCATTGAATCTTTGCTTGTTAAGGCCTTTCTAGTATTTAGTGCATAAATTTGATTCACCAAGCAAAAATTTGAGCAAAAGTGCAACAATTAGATCAACTTCATGCACTCTAGGGCCCTTCTCATAACGGACCTCTCATTAGGCCATTGGTAATTATTATACGCCATTTTTTTTTTGACAAATTTTGGGCTTCTTTTGCAATTTTTGATAACAATGTACCTCCTGCCACTACATTTATAATAGTTCTTTTTTGCTGATAGGGGCATAAAAGTACTAGTAGGATTTATACTTAACTTTCATATTTTACTCCAAATCATAATTATTTGACTATTTAATTGTGTTTTCTAATCATAAATAGATGCACGATGGAAAATTTTATGTATAGGAATAAACGGGAGGCAAATCGGACATCAAACAAAGAAGTTACGCTCAAAATACAAAAGTAGCACAGTAGTAGGTGGCTGGGATCCGCGGTGCCCAGGGCTTTGCGCCGCAGCGCCCAGAACAGCGAGTGAGCGCCACGGCACTCAGTACCCAGCACCACAGTGCTCATTGACATCTTGACAGACCTGTGCTCGTGCCCAACACCGCGGCGCTGAGCCCCTAGCACCGCGGTACCCGTGCGAATGTTTAAATACCCTTATAAACTCACCAATTGAGAAAGGGATTCGAAGCTTCTCATGCCTAGGGTTTCTCATAGCAACAAAAACACTCTTTTAAGGAAAAAATATGGAGACTTAGCAAGGAGAATAACACAAGCAAAAAATACACATTTAAGCCAAGAGATCAAGGTGAAGTTATTGAAGATTGAAGATTAGGGAATCAACTCTTGAGCAATTAAGACAAGAGGAAGAAGAACAACTCAGGGCATCACTTGTTTTGTTTTATTCCTTACTTTTAAGAGATGATTTCGTTCATTATATTTTCATACTTTTGCTTTGATATTCTTGGTTTGAACATGATCTAATTTCTTTTGATCTAGGGTTAGACGTTATTGAACCTAGTATGTAATTGATTCTTTTAATCTCTTAGTTATGAACTTTTATCCCTTAATTGATTTAATCTATCTATGCTTAATGCTTTCATTATACTTGATCACTATTTTAATTGTTTAGTAACCATGATAACTTTGACGAAATGAATAATGTGTTTAGTCTATGGTAGATTGATACATGATGATAAGGTAATATCTATGAGTTCCATCTAGGATAGACATATACCTAGATGGCATGTATGGTTTGATTAGACTTAATCTTAATGAGTTGCATCTTATTCGGATTACCATAGACATATAGGTAATTGTTAGGATGTGATATTATCATTTGACTGTCGACAAAAACTTATGGTGAAATCAGTGTCTAGCCAATCAATTGATAAAAAGGGAAATAACTAAGAGGTTAAAGGGTTCAGTGAATTACTAGGGGATGCATCGATACCCTAGATTACCTATCAATTCAGTGAATTCTATCTTTAAGTATTTGCAAGATTTTAATTAGGTTCAATTAGATAGTAATAATTTAATTACTTAAACTCTATCTTTGAAGCTAGTCTGGATAAAGGTAAAGTAGAGTAATTTTAGTATTCGATTGAAGAAAATAGAAGCAATAGTCTCTGTGAGATCGATAATCTGGACTTAATCTTATATTACTTGATACAAAAAGCGTGCACTTGCACTAGGTCATAAAATTAGACATCATTTTCCCATTTAGTCCATTGTAGAAGAGTTATATTTAGAGGCAATCTTGGTATCCATATTATAGGCACCTCTGAATAAGGTTCTTGAACCTTTTCCAAGCTTCATAGAAAGGCGCAAAATTTAATTACCTAAATTATGCTATCTTCCTTTAAAGTTATGAATTCTTAGATGGTGGAAAGAACTTGATGAGAAGTCTTTGGGCAAGCTCTTCCCATGTTGCAATACTACCCAGTTACAAAGATTGAAGCCATCCCCTTGCCTTATCCTTGAGAGAAAATGGAAACAAGCATAGGTGAATGGAATCTTCATGACTCCATTTATCTTAATAGTTTCACACACCTCCAAGAACATTGCAAGGTGACCAATTGGGTCTTCACTTGGCAATCCCTGATATTGATTTTGTCAAACCATATTGATAAAGATTGGCTTCAATTCAAAGTTATTGGCTTGAACCACTTGACGCGTCTCTGAATAATTCTCATTAGCCACATGCCTAAAATAATCCCTTAATGCTCGTGGTTGTTGCTATTGTTGACTTCATCGGCTATAACTTGAGCTTGATCTCTCATTTTCCTCCTAAGCCTCTGAAAGGTGTGCTCAATTTTTGGATCAAATGGAAAAAGCTCCAAGCTATAGGCTCTTCTCAAACACCTTTAAATAACTAAAATAAAACCACATCTCAAAAGGAACAAAGAAAAATAAAATGCCTAAATTAAAATTAAGTTGTGTATCCACAATATTAATACCAATTAAAAATTAACAATCTCTGGCAATGGCGGTAAACAATTGTTCAAGAATTATAAAAATGTGAATTGAAACTGCAAGTGCCAAATCGTGATCAAGTAATACAATGATGGGTGAGTATCATCCCACAAGGATTGATATCCTAAATTAATGCTAAATATTACAGTGTTAACAACCTAACTTTATCTAAGTTAATCTAAAGGCTAAGTCTAATTATGAAATTAAAACAAAATATTTAAGCTAAATAAATTAGTAAATTTTAGCTGTGAGAGTTCTATGATAATAGGTTCTAAGGACTTGATTTCACTCTACCATTCTTATGTTCTTTATCAATAGTAATTAACAACTAATTTTGTGAATTCATTAATTAAGAACTTAAGATTAATCTTAATACCTCTCCTGAGCATTGAATGAGATGCTATGCATTATAACTAAGTTGATGTCCATATCTAACTCATTATACATACATGCATTAAGTAACCCTTAAATGATTAACCTAAGTCTATTAGTCTCTGAACTTAATAAACTCAAAGTTATGCTTTTTTAAACCCAGCAAATAGATTAAACTCTCACAAGTACATAATTCAAGCATTTAAAACATCTAATCAATTTCTTAATCATATTAGAAGCATTAAGCATACAAAAATCATAAATGAATGAACACAAAATAGTCATTAATCACATAACAGCATCAAAACATAGTTTTCAATAAAGTTTCATCAATCTCTAGAACATATAATCTAGCTATCCATAGTGAGATATTCAACTATATCCATCTAAATGTTTAAGAAAGTACTCATTTTCAAAATAACACAAACTACAATTACAAACTTGAAAAAAAAAAAGTAAATGAAGTAGAGAGAAAAAAGTAACTAGTTGGAAAAATATTAAGAAACCTTCAATTTTAAATGATCTTATCAAAATTCAAGCTCTAATAAATTTCTCTCACCAAAATCCTTTGTTTCACTCTCTATTGCATGCTTTCTCCTCTCTAATTGAGGCCTTTTATATTATATTTATAAGTCCTCCCAAAAATCCCCTTAGAAGATTCGAGCAAAAGGGGCAAAAGTCAAATAAATTCAAACTGCAGGTGGTGGCATTGTTAGTGCTACAATGCCACATATTTCCCGACTTGGAGCTACGACGCCAAGGTTTTACCAAGTTAAGGCCGTAGCTACAACACCTGGGTTTTGGTTTCTTCATTTTCTTGGAGTTGAGGCTTGGATTTCTAAGGCTGCAACTTAGAGACTAGTGAAATAACTTCTTTGTCCTTCTTTTCATCAAAATTTTGTCTCTTTTGTACTCCAATTGGATAGAACCTACAAAATTATCAATACATGCATAAGTGACCATATTTTTAATTTTTAAAATGAGCAAATATTGGATTAAAAGGGGTCCTAAAGAATATGTAAAATTCACTTATCAAAAGGTAATTATCCTAACTATAGGGAACAAATTTTATTTTGGGGTTTAAATTAGGTCTTTTCCCAATAAGAAATGAGGTTTCGACATACATCAATTAGTTAATGCTATGTAGTGTCTCAATAATCTTCTGAGTTTACATCAATAGTTTTATGGGGGGATAAAGATTGGTGACACTCAGCTCAGTCTAACATTTAATTTAGTTCAGTCTAGCACTCAGTCCCAATCCCAAACCGCTTTCTATGTAGCTCAATCTAAAACGAGCTACCTCACTAGGACTAAGCTCAAGCCTAAGTACTTGGACCTTCAAAACTCGATCTAGAAAGCCTATTTAGTGGGACATGTGTCAAAACACGTGTCACTACTTAGTATCAATATTAGAGGACATGTCATAGGACCTTGAGTACTTGCCACGACATCATGGGCCTATCGGTAAACGTAAACGTCAACACGGCTTAGGTCTTACCACGTTACAAACAGGACCCATTAGAGGAGCACCTAGACACTACTTTACCTAACTATCTGACCTAAAGGTAAGATTAGATAAAGAATCTGTAATATTCAATCCCTATTAGTAGTATTGGTGCCTAGATTTTGATATAGAGTAATAAAGACACCGTAGGGTTACCCGATTCTAACCCTATTAAAAATATTTTTTTACAGTGTACGTGAGAGATATTAAACCTAATTTGATAATTTCAAACTCGATCAGAGAGTCAGACAACCCTATAATATTTTTGGAATTTTTCTTTATTGGCTTGGAAAAGAAAATTTTAATGTACTACATGAATTTTCATTTAAGGGTTATATATAGAACAAGCCTTTGTTGAGAAACACAATCCATATATTAGAGAATGGACCAATTAGAGACAAGTTCATGGATTGTCAAGTTGGAAATTCTAGTTAGTTCCTTTGACTATTCCAACAAGATAGTTACAAAGGAACTAATTACATGCTTAGTTTTTAACCAATGGTAAATTAGAAATTTAGAGTAAGTTGATGGGCAAATTGGTCAATTAAGGGAGCACTATATATAAAGTAGAAGTGTGTAGAAATTTCATGAGATTAAAAGCATAATATTTAGAGTAAAAGAGAAGCAAAATTCATCTAAGTGAATAAGAGTGCTGCTACAGTGAAGTTTTATGATTGTTTTCATACTTAATCAAGCTAAAATAAGGTTATATACAAGTTCCTAAGATCAATTGAAGCCTCCATTAGTGAAAATCCAAGAAAAATAAGTAAGAAAAATAAGTAAGAAAAATATTATCTTATGAACTTTCAAGATTGCTTCAATTGATGTTCTTGTGTGTATTCTTGATTTAAATTGAGTTAAATTCTAGTGTAAAGCCTAAAATAGTCATCAAATTAAAGAAATTAGCAAGGTAAGAATTAAGGTTTTGGGTGATTTTGATGTAGAGACTTCAATTGGTTGTAATTATGGCATTAGAATGAAATTGGCTTGATTTTGATGCTATTGGAACAATAAATTGAGAAAAGAAATGTGTTGAATGGTGGATGTAAATTCTGCCACTTTAGAAAAGTTGGAGTTGAGTTGTGTTTTGGTTGAATTATTGTGTATAAATGGTGTCTTATGTAAATTGAATGTATATGGTTGATGAAAAATCAAAAATAAAGAAAATAGGACGTAATTGTCCATTTTGGTAAGGTGAAGGGCAATTATGTCCAACTAAAGTTATAGGGTGTTAAGAAATTTTTAGGGCATTGTATGCCGATTAGGGCATTTAGTAGTTAAATGAGATTTTAACATTTGATTTAGTTATAAATGTCATTTATAACATGTAGGTGAAAAAAATCGTGACCGGTAACGGAAGCAGAAATCTGGAGGGAAATTGAGCTCGGAGCAATTGTGAGTGAAAATTTGTCATTTTGTTTATCTTTCATTTATTATGTTTCCACGTAATGACATTGTATGTTTTATGTGCTTTTAATGCATAAACATGATTTATGATTTTGATATATATCTATATATATGCTTTTACATGTTCGATTTAAGAAACAGCTTTAAAACTACTGCATTAGCTTTAAAAAGGCCATTGGTACCCTCAAATTACAGTGGTGGTGATGGTTTAAGACCAGGGCGGTATATCCCATACACATGGGTAGTTTTGGGGGGTATGTCACTAACTCCGAAAAGTCGAGTTGTTAAGTCATGTGAGTTGCTCTATGTGTATAAGGTATTGTCTTACTATATGTATGCAATGTAGGATTCTGTTGTATAGCCAGTGAGATGTCACAATGGGTGTTGCTAGCTGAGATGCCTAGTGACTTACTCACGTGTACAGTGCTAGTTGAGTCGCTACGTGAGTATAGAACTTTAGGGTACCATTAGTATAGTTTCAAAAGAAAATAGCCAAGCGAGGGTTAATAGTTTTTGATCTACCAATCACATATTATGCATTTATATTTACAAGCTAGTTATTATATTTTACAGATCTTGGATATAGTTTTTCGAAGATGTAAATGAAACCCGCTCGGCAAGATTCATCAACTTATTATGTTAGGAACTATTTTACTACTTTATTCAAGTTTTAAAACATGATTTATGCATGTCCTTAGAATTAAATATCTATGCAGAAATTTATTTTATTTGAAATCTTAAATGTACTCACTGTTTTGTATTTTATGCTTTCTAAACCCTCTTTCCAAGTGTAGGTCTCAATACGTAAGTTGCTGATTCTCCTATTGCTAATTAGTGGGCTAAATCTGAAAATTATTTTTGTAAATGTAAATGTGCTAAGTAGCATTTTTTTGCTTTCTGTATAGTAGTATAGGCTTGTGTATTGTACATATGTTTTGAACGAGTAAGAAGAGATTTTGATATTGTAATGATTGTTTCATGTTTTACTAGTATGCCAATTTTTTTATCAAAAATAAAATTGTTGAGTTGAGATTGATTTGGTTTTGAAAAGTACCAGAGGTCCTATTTGGAGATATTAAGAAGCTGTATTGAAATAAAAGTGTAATTATTTGCAGGTTTTGTATTGGATTTTCAGAAAAACAGGTAAAACTCTGCCCCTCTTTTTTGTAAAATTTAATAAGTTGTTTTTATGTATATTTCAGGATTTTTTCAGTAATAGCAAGAACTAAAAAGAGGTTCGCCTCGTAGAATTTCTCTATTTACACAGTTAAATTTTGAGAAACTTCTGGCAGGGTGTCCAGCAGGACCGTTGGGATCTATAGTAAAGGGTCTCGGAGCGGGTCCTGTCAGAATCCCCATGGATCCAACGAGCGAATACCACGTCAATTAGCATCAAATACTTTTTCTCATGCTGACACTAGCGACACTGCTAGTATAGTAAACAAAAGATATTTAGGGTAGTTGAACAGTTCAATATAAGACTTACCAAACTCAAGCTGATATAGTTAGATGACCTCTAAATGCCATGTCGATGACCTCTAAACGCCATGTCTCACCAACTCAGGCTGACAACTTTAGAAATTGACCAATTACAAATATTCTTAATACTTCATATGTCAAAGAGGTCAAATAACCTATTTCCCATCTATGTAAAGTTCTCCAAAATTCTCCTCGTGATAAGAATTGTTCTATAGTTATAGTCTGCCATGTGTTGCCCTTTAGAGGAAATCTTCAAACTGGTACCCTTCAAGCTCATGTTTTATCTCTCAAAGTGAAAGGTGGTGAGGGACAACTTAACAATTCAAATGTTGAATAACTTTTTAGTAAGAGAAAACTCTCTTTCTTTTCTCTAGAATTTTTTAAACTTTTTCTAAGACAAGTAAGCCCTAAGGAACATTCTCCATATAGCAGCCACCTAACTTAGGCGTCGAAGGGCCGTCACAAGTAACCCGTCGATGCCAACTATTAACCATTTGTTTGTGTGCTCTGCAAGTCTCGTCAAGTTCCCTCAATTTGCCTAGCCTGCAGCTCAAGCCGCCTAGCTCTGACTTGGTATTTAGCCTACTTTCCACTCATTCCCAAATTTCTCGCCACCAGAATATAGCTCTAAACCCAACTTAACCCTTGGCAATGAAAAGCCCAATAACCTTAGACGTCCCTCTCACTTCCTTTACACTAATTTTAAGGTCGGACTTTCTTAGGCTGAAAATTAGACCTTAACAAATCCTCTGATGTAACATTAATAATTCTATCAATAACAATACATTCATCGATTAAAAAAATGGCAATAACCGTTGGGGATCTAATATATGTGAGTGTATGCATGTGTAATAGTGTTTACTGCATAAAATACGTATTACATACATATTTAATGCTGTGAAATAATTAAAACATACAATAAACATAATAAATAATATATTAATCACATTGATATATTTAAAGGGATGAAAAATTATTAAAACGTGTAATGTTATACATGTGTACCCTTGGAGTCTGCATGGAGACCAACTCATTATCAGTTCGAGTCACTAACTCTGTGAGCTTGGTAAGCTAGAACTGCAGCTCTATATCCAACACAAGATTAACTATTAACCAAAAAATGGCTAGTTGTGTGTATTTTTCCTTTTTCTCTAAAAGGAAATGAAATGAAAATTGAAGCAATTCACAATTGCTTCTCTAGACACCACAATAAAAAATGAAACAATTTTATTTTTCCATTTCCTCACTTTCTCTCGACTGAACAAGAAGAGAATTGAAACATTTTCAATTTTCTTTCTCTCATTTTCCTCTGTAGCCACCAAAGAGAAACGAAACAATTTCATTTCTCTCCTATTTTTTTCCATCTTTTGCGCACACACATAAGAAGAAAGATAAAACCATTTCATTTTTCTATCTTCTCCACCATATTACACACACAACACACATTATATATCTCACTTATAATATAATAATAATATAATATATTATAATATTACAAAATACCACCAATTTGAATAAAAAAATATTATTATTATAAAATAATAATTTAAAAAATAAATAGATGACAACTATATGTCATCATTTAATATAATTATATTAAATAATATAATAATATATGATAATATTTAATAATGAAATATTTAGATTATTTAATTATTAAATAATTAATGTGTGAAATAACCATTTTGCTCTTCATAAATATTACCAAGTCTACCTTTAGTAGGTTTCCACCAAATCTCACACTTGGGTAAACTCAACCGAGAGACCACAATCATCACGTGTCATTATATAATTAGTAAATAATAATTATTGACTAATTATTGTATTCAACACTTAAATACAGACACACATGCATTCTCGTGGTTGTGTTGATATTACTAGATTAAATAATTTAATCTGGTACGCTGCCCCAATGCACAACAAGTACACTCCATATTGTGTTAAGTCTATGCCCGATTCATCAAATAGAACTATACATGAGTCCGTGAACGTTACCCCACGCACACGTCATAGATATATAAATCAACTCGTTGAACTATACAAACTGAGGTTACAACACATACATATAGTCTTTCTGTCATGATATTCTGGATGTGTAGGGATATAGATTATAATCGTCAAATTTCTATGTGCTCATCCATATCATATCCCAGACTTGTATCTCACTAAATGATATGTGCAAGCTCATTTGCTATATTGTTCCACCCTGGCAAAACCTCTTTCTTGGGATTAATGCTTGTGGCCACAAGACTTTCTGAGATACAGTCTCAAAGCATCTTGATATCTAACTCCCTATGCGAGCTAACAGATCCCATATTTGTACACACCAAATTCTATAAGCATTAAACTATACCCAGCAACACTCGATGGTCACACCATAAAAAGTCTGTGACATGCGTAGAGCCAAAGTATAGTGGATCACTTACAAGCCCACCGTGGCACTCAAGTCACAGGACCACGTATATTACTCAACTTGAGAGGATCCTCCATTGACGGCTCACATAGGGTGTCTATCGGAGGCCCTCATGAATCTGTCCTCTATATAATCCTAGCTGGATATCCATATGTCAATACAAGCTCCAAGCTAACGATCAACTAGGAACAACCATCTATATCCTATATGTATGATATAATTTAATCTACATACAGGTATCCACCGACAGACCCGTATTGGTAGAAATAGATCAAGGACAATATTCGAGAACCTACTTATACAACTGACATTTTCTAGCACCCTATTGTTACTCTTACAACTATGCAACTACTAGTATATTCCTAGGTCTATATCCCATTACAGACAAGGCTCCAACTCTTGGATCTTTGCTGTACTAATATTTAGCATTTATATCTCTCAGCATGGCTAACTTGGGCCCTTATCTAAATTCTTTAGGTCGAATATGAAGTCTTTCAGATCATACATGTTTGTAATGTTACATTGCATGGTACTATATAAAATAGGTATTAATGATTTAATAGGAATGTACATATGTATAAATACATAAGTACATGTACATTTAGGGATGGCACATAAGCACCAACACTAACAATCTCCTACTTGCTCTAGTGTCATTCTTGATGGTATCTTATATATATCGACTCTATGCGATTCATAAACACTTTTAGAGTCATAGCCTTAGAAATTGAGTCTGCTAAATTATTTATATAATACTTCTACAAATAATCATATTTTCCTAGGTCAAGATCCCTACAATCATGTGAGATTACTCTCAATATAATTAAAGTACGGGTGTCCTCTTAGCACCTCGACCTATACAATGGCCAAGTTTTGTCGCAAAACTATGGGATAGGATCCATCTGTCTTGGAACTCTTTCAAGACCAATGATAAAACTACAAATCCACACTGCGTTTTTCGCTGTGCCCAAAATAAAGCAGCAGTGAATCCTAATTTGGTGCAATTCCAACTCATTTAGTACCATTGAGAATGAGCACATTCCCAAATATAGACTCTCTATCATCTAGGTTAAACTAAAAGTCTAAGAAACTTATCCTTTGTACCCTTAAGGTACCGTAAGATATGTTTGACTACTATCAAATAGTGGTCTTTTGAATCAGACTAGAATTGGCTCATAACTCTTATAGCCAAACTAATATCATGTCTCAAATACATTATAATATACATCAAGCTTTCAATAGCTGATGTATCTAGTGCATCAGGCACTCTAACTTTCTCATCTTCCATCTGAAGAGACACTGTCTTTGAAAGATGAATACTAGGTCCAAAAGATACGTTAACTAACTCATAGTTAATAAAACTATACCTTTTAAAATGCTATTGATGTGAATTGATTTGGGATAGTCTTATCAGCTTCCTAACTTTATCTCTATAAAGCTTTATACCCAGTATAAAGAAAGTCTCTCCCAAATCCTTCATGGAGAAATTCTTACGAGATATTTTTTACTAACTATAACATACCAACATCATACCTAATGACCAGTATGTCATCAACAAAGAGCATCAAGAAGATTATCATACTCCCACTGACCTTTCATGCACAAAAGTTTCTCATTTTTTTTATGAAACCAGACAATCTGATTATTTCATCAAAATAATGATTCTAGCCTCGAAAGGGTTGTTTAAACTCATAAATGGACTTCTTCAGCCTGTACACTAGACCAAAAGTCTGGCTGGATATAACACTTTTTAGCCATTCCATAAATATCTCTTACTCGAGATATCCATTCAGGAATGTCGTCTTTACATCCATCTGTCAAACCTCAAAGTCATAATATGCTGTAAGAGCCAATAACATTGTAATCGACTTTACCATTAATATTGGTTCAAAAGTTTCCTCTTAATTGATTCTAGATCTCTAAGGATTACCTTTCTAGAACCAACATAGGGCTTAGAAGGTCTCTACATTCCTTCTGACTTCCACTACCTCTTGTAAACCTTTTACAACCAATGGAAATAATTCTCATAGGTAGCTTAACCAAGTCTCTGACTTGATTCTGATGCCTAGAGCCAATTTTTGTTTTCATAGTTTCTTGCTATTTCCCAAATCCATGTCTAACATCGTCTCCCTATAAGTTAAAGGATAATTTTTTTCTATCAAAAAAAACTCCAAGTTCACCTTCAGGCATCAAACATACCTAATAAGTGACCTAGGCATATTTTTTGACCCATTGAGAAATGTGCTAAAAGGTCACTGCTTAATTGAGCTTGAGTTTCCTTTCGTAGTTCATTATTTTCTAGATTGACTTCACTAAGTTTAATCTTTCTATGATTCCTATGATCCATAAGACACTCTTCCTCAAGAATTGTGGTATATTGAAAAATAAACACACTTCGCTTTTCTGAATCATAGAACTAGTATCCTATTGAATTCATGGGATACTCAATGAACCTATACTTGTATTTCTTGGGTGTTATATTTATCTTGCTGGGTAACTCTTACAAAATATGATACCCTATTACGTAACGCTTATGTCAGCAGAACAACTCCAAGTTTTAATATATTTAAGATTCTGCCTCCTTCCTTTCTATATCTCATACGGAATGGAAAGAACAACTTTTGATGGAACTCTGCTTAATAAACAGCTGTATTTAGAGCATGTTCTCATAGATAAAGATCGATAACACTTATTATCAATCAAACTATATCTAATAAAGTTCAATTCCTCCTCTCCGAAACATCATTATGTTGTGGAGTACTCAAAGGAATATAATGAGTGAGAATCACATTCTCCTTTAAATAAACTGAAAACTTGTTGTTAATGTACTCACTACATCGATCTAATTAAAGGGATGTGATGTATATTTGATATGCTTAGTCTTTTCTATGAATACATTATTCATAAACTGGTTAAGTCTTTATGGTCAGATTAAGTATCCAATCATCCTTAACCAAATGGGTTAGGCGTCTCACGTCTATATGACCTAAACTTATATACCACAGTTCCGTATCATTTAAGAATTCTAATCTACAGACATTTCTAATTGTATACAATATCCATTTATTAACTAACATTCAACTAATAAAACATAATTTACATCACATGAATATAAGGAATTATTCCTAATTTTATATGATATCCTTCACTGTCTAGTATAAGAAGGGACACAATTTATCAGATAATGTTTTAGATATTATACCAATTATACAATATAACTATTGTATTACATATGAGAAGTAAGTCAAGCTACCCAACAAATTGAACCTGTAAGAAATCACAATTTTCCATTCTTAACTTTACTTTTATAAGCTGTTGTATTCTAGTCTTTCTCAATCCCTACAATATATTACAGATATGAGAGGGACAACAGTATCTCATACACAAATTGAACTGGCATCATATACCATAGAAATGTCTATGTCTGTCAAACATAAACCTGTGGGAGTCTTCCTAACAATTATAAGGCTTCTAGTGTAGTGGAATTTTCAATACCCAACCTTACTGTAATGGAAACACTTTCCATCTACATTGCTCTCTTGTTGATCTTTGGATAAATGTTACCTCTGAGGACTTATCCTGGGTATTTGCCTCATCTTCTTCTCCTCACACATTTAGTCTCACAAGATATACTTGAAGTAAAAAATGAAGCACCCTGAACAAATAGAGTCATAGCCCCTCTATTCATATTCCCTTGGGGGTGTTATTAGAAATACCTTTCAGCAAACTCTGATCAACAATAAATCTAATATTTTCTGAAGGCAAAACATTTCTAAGATTCATCTGCTGGTCAGAGTAATTTCTAGTACCCTTGAGTTAGACTGCATCAACTATGCATACCAACTGGTTCGTAATGGCCATTATACTTAACATACCAAAATAACGAGAGATGTAAGCGGAATAGTCATTAAATCGCTAATGAAATATTTTAAATCATGGGTATAATAATTATACATTTTTAATTTAAAATGTCCTCCCACTGCTTTACATAATACCGGTAATCTCTCGAACAAGAAGATGATAGTTTAACTCTTTTAAACTATATAGCGGGAAGTAGATCTTATTGAAATTTACTCAGCCCTCTCGCTGTAGTAATTTTGGCCTTTGTAAACTCAATAGATAGACAACATTTATCAATTGCATCTTATGCAACTCTTACCACTTGATCTTAAATACACCTTATCCTCACGCTGTAGCAATATTGGATAAGTGTATTCCAGATTAACTTATCAATAATCAAATATATGTTACTGATACTACCCTCACACTTTAGCAAAATTGGGCAATACATTCGCATATATTTGTCTCATCTTATGTTTAACTGGTATAGTCAAAGCTCAACCGACCAAGTCCCTCATGCTGTAGCAATATTAAAAAAAGGCTGACATGACTCGTCTAACACCATATTGACAAGACGGATCAGAATAAAATATTATCTCATAATGTAATATTCTTTAATCTGATTAAGAGTAATTTTTCTATTTATATTCAAAGTCCCTATCTCATGGGGAGAGTGATTCTCAATTAATCAATTTTTTTTATGTAAACACAACCAACTCCACTAGTAGAGCTCCCATTGTGGTTACTAACACAGAATAATTAATTGTAGTTTATAATGCAGATTGATAACTCTTATCACTGTATATCATAAATCTCAATTTATAATATAGACTGATAACTTTTATCACTACATCTCATAAACCTATACATACAAAATTAATTTTGAAACACTGTTCAAAACAATGTTTAAAATTACTATAGCTGTGAACAGTATAAATACTGTTCATTTGCTACTGTTCAAGTGAACAATATCACTACCGCTGCGTTAGATTATATCGCTGTAACGTTAGTGGGGCACCTATCCATTATCGTTGGGGCGAGAATTCCACAACCTTTAGCTCCCCAGTGCAGGCTGGCCAGCACTGCGATGCCAGGTGTCCTGCATTGCAACGCTGGGAGGTCAAACTCCCAACGCTGCGGCACCTAGTGCACCCCTTTGGTATATCCGTTTCAATACTTGAAATACGTCATTTACACTAGGCCTTTTTCTTTCGTTCACTCAAACAACACCCAATATCTTAAATATGGCTCTTATACCATTTTATTGGGGATCTAATATACATAAGTGTATGAATATGCAATAATATTTATTGCACCAAATACGTATCACATACATATTTAACGCTGCAGAATAATTAAAATATGCAATAAATACAATAAATAATATATTAATAACATTAATATATTTAAAAGGTTGAGAAATTACCAAAATGTGTAATATTATACACGTGTATCCTCGGAGTCCGCATGGAGACTAACTTATTAGCAGTTCTAGTCATATTTGTATTTTAACACGGGGAATCGCTCTTTAGGCACCCCGGCAGTAATTTGCGGAGATGCCCAAACCTTGCGTCTTCCTTGTGGTGGGGGACTGCGGCAAGAATTATTGAGGGAGACACATGACCCTCAACGGGCTGGACATCCGAGAATTGAATGAATGCTGGCATTGTTGACAAGATCATAGATTAAATCTTAACTCTAAAATGACCAGTTGTTTGTATTTTTTTTTTCTCTAAAAAAAAATGAAATGAAAATTAAAACGATTCACAATTGTTTCTCGAGACACTAAAATAAAAAATAAAATATTTTTATTTTTTATTTCCTAATTTTCTCCCGACTTAACAAGAAGAGAATTGAAACAATTTCAAGTTTCTGTTTTTCATTCTCTTTTGTAGGCACGAAGTTCATTTCTCTCCCATTTTTTCCATCTTCAACACACACACGTAAGAAAAAAATGATGAAACCATTTCATTTTTCTATCTTCTCCATCATATTACACACAAAACTCATTATATATCTCACTTATAATATAATAATAATATAATATATTATAATATTACAAAATGCCACCAATTTGAATAAAAAATATTATTATTATAAAATAATAATATAAAAAATAAATGAATGTCAACTATATGTCATCTTTTAATATAATAATATTAAATAATATAATAATATATTATAATATTTAATAATGAGATATTTTAATTATTTAATATTAAATAATCAATGTGTGAAATGATAATTTTACCCCTCATGAATAGTTACCAAGTTTATCCCTATTGACTTTTATCAAATTTCACACTTGGGTAAATTTAACCGAGGTACCACAATACGCCACGTGTCATTATACAATTAGTAAATAACAATTATTTACTAATTATTGTATTTAACACTTATATACAGACACGCACACATTTTCGTGGTTGTGTTAAATTTTACTAGATTAAACAATTTAATCCGATATGCTACCCCGGTGCACAACGAGTACACTCCATATTGTGGGATTCCCAAAGTCCATGTCTGATTCGTCAAATGGAACTATTCTATTAGTCTGCGAATATTACCCTACATACATGTCACGAATATATAAATCAGCGCATTGAACCATACAAGCTGAGGTTACAACATATACGTATAATCCTTCCGTCATGATATCCTGGATGTGCGGGGATATAGATTATCACCGTCAAATCCCCATGTGCCCATCCATAACATATCTTCATACTTGTATCTCACTGAATAATATGTGCAAATTCATTTGTCATATTTTCAACCCTAGCAGAAACTCTTTCCTGAGATTAATACTTGTGACCACAAGACTTTCTGAGATACAGTCTCGAAGCATCTGAATATTTAACTCCTTATATGAGCTGACATATCTCATATCTGTACACACGAGACTCCATAAGCATTGTATCATATCCGACGACACCCAGCGGTCATACCATAAAAGGTCTGTGACATACGTAGAACCAAAGTATGACAGATCACTTACAAGCCCACTGTGGCACTTAGGTCAAAGGATCACGTATAATACTCAACTCGAAAGGACCCTCCGTTGATGACTTACATAGGATGTCTATCGGAGGCCCTTGTGAGTCTGTCTTATATCCAGTCTTAACTGGATACCTATATGTCAATACGAGCTCCAAGCTCACGGATGACTAGGAATAACCATCTATATCAAATAGGTACGACATATGCTAATCTATATAAAGTTATCCACCGATAGACCCATATCGGTAGAAATAGATCATGGATAATATTTGAGAATATACTTGCGCAACTGACATTTTCTAGCACCCAATTACAACTCTTGCAACTATGCAGCTACTAGTGTATTCCCAGGTCTATGTACCATTACAAATAAGGCTACAATTCTTGGATCTTCACTGAGTATTATAACCAAATAATAATTAGTTGTGCTAATATTTAGTATTTATATCTCTCAACGTGACTAACTGTGAGCGCTTATCTAAACTTCTTTAGATCAGATCTGAACTCTTTCAGATCATACAATATCTGTAATGTTATATTGCATAGTACCATATAAATAGATATTAACGATTTAATGAAAATGTACACATATATAAATATATAAGTATATTTACATTCAGAGATGGCACATAAACACTAATCCCAACAATAACTTATGTTGTCAAACATATTTTTTAAATTTAAAAAGTAAACATAAACATTTAAAATTATCTTTGTGCCCTCAAAAAGCAATTTTTAACGTGATGATAATTATTTTGAAAAAAATAAAAACTGAAATGATATATTCAATAAAACTAGGACCAAACTTACAACTTGCCTTACATTTATTCCTCCACAATACAATATAAACAAGAATAAATTTTTAATGTTCTGCCCATTTTGCCAAGAGCGACATACAACATGCTCCTAGAAGAAGAGTAAAATTTGCTCCAACTTGGAGTCTAACATTAATTAACATTTTCGGGTTCATAAAGTCAGCTGAAAGTAGATCAACAAGTGCCATATAAATCAAGATTCCAGCTGATGCTGAATTGAGAAGGCCTTGAACAATGAGAGCAGTTGGGCTATTTTCATTGTAAATGTTTGATATTCCAATGCCAATTGCAATTCCAATTGGGGTAGTAAGAGAGAAGAATAGTACCATGATTGCTATGCCCCTAGAATTAAACTTTGCCTGCACAAGTTATAAAAACTAATGTTAAGAGAGTATTAATTTCCAATTTGTATCGTGTATATATGTTGTTAAATATGGACAAAATGCCTATTGTCTTCTTTTAACAAACAAATAGAGAGGAATGACATGGATAATTATAATTTATCCTAAGGATCAAAGTGATGGTGGGAGCCGTTGCCCTTAGGCAGAAAAAAAATTATTTATAATTTTACCAATTCAATTGTGCTTTTAATACTTTGCCTATGTAATTTTTAAATTTTCAAATATAGCTTCCAAACTTTCAAGGTCCCTCAACTTGATGGAAAGGGTTCATCCTCTTAATTGCTTATGAGATAGATTTTTTCATTGAAGTAATTTTTTCTCATCGGAGTTAATATATGAATTAGAATAATGTTACACTTCTTAAATAATATTTTAAATTTTTTATCTCAAATAATGTGTCAAATAATTATTATGTGATGAAATAATATAATAAATTATTTTAAAATTATATTATTTTACTATCTAATAATTACTTGACATAGAAGTTAAAATATCATTTAATATTTTTATTAAAAAGAATCAAGATTCAAGTTTTCTTTGAAGTTAATATTTGGACTATGTTAATTGTCATCATATTAACTAAGATTGATTCCAATAGATTTTAATTTTACTGAATTGGAAATTATAATGTATTATTTGAAAAAGATAAAGATCCAAGTCGGTCGCTGATAAATTATACTTCTTATAGCAAACAAAAATGGAAAGAAATACTAGAAGCTTGGCATGGAACCTACCTGAGAGATGCATCCACCAAGTCCCATTCCCTCGAAGAATTGATGAAAACTAAGTGCTGCTACCAGAGGTTTGATTGTATTTGGCCTTTCTGAAGCTCCCAACGATATCCCAATAATCACCGAGTGAACCACAATTCCCAACTCCAAAACCTATTCATCACAAATAATAAAAAAAATATAATTTTGGTTCTTGATTTTATAAATATATATTAATTTGGTCTTCACTTTTTTAATATATACTATATTAATCTTTAAAAAAACAATTTTTTAAAAAATTTATTACTATTTTTGTTCCTAAATAATAATTATTTTTATTCCTATAAAAACTAATATGATCTATAAAAAAAAAATAAAGATTAAAGTTTATATATATTCAAAAAATTAGGGACTAAAATGATATTCTCCTTAAAAATAAACTCAAACTTATCAAAACAAACCATCAAAGCAACAATAAATTTTTTTTATTTAGGGGATTTTTTCTGTAATAGTAATAGACTTTTTTTAATTAAGTTATTTTGTCATTTTTAAAAATTAATCAATCACAAATTACAACAAATAGACGAAAATACCTTCTTTAATAACCAAAAATATTTCCTCACAAAACAAACCGTGCACAAAGTCATGTTTCACCACTGTATCTACTACTTCTTGCACCATCAGGCATTTAGTTGACTACATTCTCTCTAATCAAACTTATTTTAATTTTTGCTTTATCAATTTTGGATACAAATTTTTCTCTTTCTAAATTATAACCAAGATCTTGGATAAGATTTTGAGAAATGGGTATGTGAGAAATGTAAGTTAATGGGTTTGTAAAAGTAGGCATAATTTTGTTATTTAGTATCTCTAACCACAAGGACAAGACATTATGTCATGCAGTGTACAGTATCTCTAATTCCTATTTTTTTCATGGCCATGGACCATCCTTTAATAAGTAAAATTTATTTTTTTTCTTAGCTTTTAATTTTAGTACTATGTAACGTAGGGAAGTCCCTCGTCATTACAAAAGGTTAAAATTAATTTTAAATAAAATTAAATATTAATTTTTTTATATAATCACATACTAAATAATAAACTACTTCACTTATATGATCAAAATTTTAATTATTATATATTTAAAAATAATGAAATAACAATAAACCCTTCATAAAAAAAGAGTAAAAAAGATATTTAAACTCTTAAATTTTGACCTAAAGAATAATTTCATCATTGTGTTTTTAAAATTACTTAAAAAGACCGCTTAGCGCCAGCTTTAATTTATTATTGGTATTATCATATTAAAAAGTTTGTGATCTATATGATAATAATATTATTTTATTTAAAAAAATAGAGAAGACAAAAATTAGTGAGCTAAATAAAAAAAATTAATGAAAATGAATATTTTTGGTAAATTCAAAAAACAGGAGATAAAATTACTATTTGAATCAAATTTTGAGAATCTAAATATCTTTTTTATTAAAAATGATGATCAGCTAATTGAACAAAGAGATTGCGCTGTCTTAAATCATTATAAAATTAAATGGACGATAAACTTTTGTATCTTAAAAGTTCTTTGCTATTCTTAACAAGTTGTTAAGTATTAATAAATAGATTCATCAATTTTCTGTTCTTTTGGTACCTGAGAAATGACACGATGTCGAATAAGATCAGATGAATTGGTACCAATTGGCTCGAGCACAAAACCAGAACCATGAACATGACCCACAGGATGAACCCCATGTTGATCGTGATCACTAATAATTTCCTCATCATCACCATCAACTGGCTGAGCTTTTCTCAACTCAGACCTCTTATGATACCCAGTTGCATAAGCTTCCATCATCAAAGTCCCTATAGCAGCCACCATGGCGACGAACCCGGTAAAGGGAAACTTGTGCCATGGATTTTCACTGAGGCATGGACTTGTTAAGCTCTCATAAGCATCAGGAAGTACGTGAATGAACCCCGTTGCCAAGATCACTCCCGCAGCGAATGCCTTGATCAAGAAGAAGATGTCCTTATCTGGGCTTAGACATGATATTTTCTTGACTAAGAATGGGAGACTAACTCCTAATGAACTAGCAACAAGAATTGAAGCTATTGCTACAAGTTTGTATTTGAGTGCCTCATGTGTTTGCTTCTCTTGCTCTTGGTGATCTTTTGCTTCATTACACAAGCAAGTTGATGAGGCCGATGATGATGTTATTGGTAAAATGAGAAGAATTAGACAAATGGTTATTAGCATTTTGTATGCAAAAGATGGAAAATTGATCATTCTTGAAGATGAATTGTAGAGAAAAGAGTAGAAGATAAAAATAATGGAGCAATTGAATAGATATATGAAGCAAATGGTGTGAATTTGTTTGATGATTTTTATATAGAGAGAGAGGCGTCAATGAAGACCTCGAAGAGGCTTGATTCCAAAAGAGCGACAGACAGAGAGTGGAAGGACCCAAAAATACTTCTTCCCTTCTCCTTTTTCTTTTAATTTCCGTTGTTATTAAACATAATAAAACATTAACATTGGATCAAATTAATATGCAAATTCGATTTAACTTTATAAAGTAAATGAGTTTTTTTTTTATTGATATTTGATTCAAATACGTGAATAAACCATAATTCAACCCAAATTTAATCAGTAGTAAATCATGTTTTTCATTAAATCTTATATTAATTTGTTGAATTTAATAATGCAAAGGA
Source organism: Ailanthus altissimus (assembly GCA_946807835.1). Lineage (NCBI taxonomy): Eukaryota > Viridiplantae > Streptophyta > Magnoliopsida > Sapindales > Simaroubaceae > Ailanthus > Ailanthus altissimus. Next base: position 5,635,621 of record OX327690.1, on the reverse strand, counting down.
TAAATAATTATAAATGAATTGCTAAATCATGATGTTTAAATTTAAATTTTATTTATTTAATTATTTTTAAATTTAAATTTAATTTGTTTATTATTTGAAGTATTTTTCTCAATCAATATTTGTTAAATTCGAATCAAATAAATGATATTATAACTAATATTGGTACCCAAAAATCGTATGGATAACAAATAATAATATCCTTTGCAGTATAAAGATGTTACTATGGAGCATATATCTCAACCGAATTTTAATATATTGATATTTACAAATAGATCTAACAACTTTTTAATTATTAAAATTTATCTTTAATATTAATATTGAGTATTTTTAATTTTAAATTAAATGGTTCATCTAATAATTGTAACTCTAAAAATAAAATACAATATCTATCAAAATCAAATATTACATACAAAACAATCTTTTTATCAAAATTGTATTTTTGATATCAGATTCTCTCCCACAATAAATTAAGGAACTGCCTTGACTTGAAGACAAGCAACAAACTACCAAGAGGGCAGGCATAGCAACACATCAACATAAAGGGACCAGACCACACCACAGCAGGAAATTGCTAGGCATGTGGGATATGCTGCCAACAATTCATTCAAGTATTGATGATCTCTATTTCACCAAATATAAAAAATTTAAAAAATAAATAAATCTTGGGTCCACAGCTCTGATCAAATGGCACACTAGGTCCATAATGACAAGCACAAGATATATATCCATGTACCGTTAAATTAGTAAGTGATTTAAATTACAAATAACAAAAATTACATTTGCTACATTTTCACTTGGATAGTATTTTTCCTTTTTTTATTGAAATAAATAACATTGGATTGATTTAGATGTTGAACATGTTGGATATTTTATGTTATTTTATACTTTTAAAGTATATGTAATAATATTTTTTATTAATAATGCAATATCCAATTCCCATGAATAATCAGATACCTAAAATTTTAGTATTTGACAATTAGGAAATCGTAGAAATTTTAAATTTTGACTCTTTTTAGAATATTTTTTTAAGTGTTTATGTGAGCTGAAATAGACCAAATTAGGTAATTTCATAATCAATTTGGGCATTAAGTGCTCACCGAATATTTTTTTTTAAAAATTTTGGTTGACTAAGTAGTGAAAATTCAATATTTGTACTAAAATGTTTTTGTGTAAACATCACACCCTAAGAAGCTATTTTTGTTGGATAAGGGTGTGTATTTTAAGACATATGAACCAATAAAATTGGGACAATTGCATATATTAGTCTATTATATTATATTTTATTAGTTATTAGTAATAATTATTAAATTATTGACCACCAATCAAAGACTTTTTAATTGGAGGGCTAGGTAACTATTAGGCATTTCTTGGAGGGCCATTATGCAATTTTTGGACATATATATAAAGGCCAAGTCTTTTAATTGCAAGGAAGTGTTAAAAGGAAAAAGAAAACAAGAGAGAGCGAGAGAGAGAAATTCGGCCATGAAGGGAGAAGAAGGTAAACAGTGAAACCCATGACATATCTAAGCCAAATCAATGAATCCACACAAAATTCTAGTTATTTCCAAGTGCCTAAGAAAGATTCAAGGGTGAATTAAGAGTAAATTTACTTTAAAATGTGAGAATTTCAAACCCTAGAATAGTAAATTAGGGTTTTCGTATAATTTGACTTTAATTGAATAAATTTAGGACAATAAAATAAATTTGGGGAGTAGATAAGACCATGGGTAAGAAGAAATTTGAAAAATAGTAAAAATTTCATTTAGGTCATTTTGGCCCTTTTGGGGTTTTCAATGGTACAAGTGCAATTAGGTAAAATTGAGGGTTAGGAATGAATTCTAAGACCCTTAAGATGAGTTTTGATGGGCAGAAATTAAAGTTAGGATATAACACATAATGGTCATTTATGATAAATATTAGGGGTAATTATGTCCAAAAGAAATCATAAGGGATTATGGACCCCTTTAACAAAAAATTGTAGTTTGTGTATAAATTGAGATTGTTGGGGGCAAAATTATAAATTTAGAAAAGAATTTTGGTGGGGGCCGAAAATGTGCACTAGGGGTAGTTTGGTAATTTTGTCATTTTAAGGGACTAAAGCATAATTTATACTTTGTAGGTGCCGAAGGTCAAAACTAGTGAAAGGACAAGCCAGAAAAGAAACTTTAACGTAGGACAGTTGGTGAGTGGGAAAGCAATTAAAAGAAATTAAATGTAGTTTATTTTAAAATATTAGTATTTATGTGCTTTCTAATTTAAATATTATTGTTTCAGGTAATTTACTTAAGTTACGTGATTTTTAAGAATTTTAGAATGCATAGTGATATTTTATTTGATTTTTTTGATATAATGAGAATTAAAAATTTATCATTTAAAAATATCGTAAAATTTTAGAATTACAGTTCAGTATTTTCAACAGTTTAGAGATTTATTTTTCAGTAGTAAGAAACGGATTTTAAAAATTTACATATCAATTTTAAGAAATAGTTTTAAGATACGATCAGTTTTCAAAAGCTTGTAGTACCCTATTTATCAGTTATCAGCTACCACATTCAAATCCCTGTGAGGATAGTATAGACCCGGCCGGTACACCCCATATGCGTAGGCAGGTCAGTCAGTTAGGTTAGTGTTACTAACTCCCGAGAGTCATGGTGTTGAGTCGCTTATGCTACGGACTGTTGTCTCACTATATATCTGCGATGTATATTCTGCCACATAGACTGTGAGATGTCTCAAATTTATCAGTGCATCATATTGGTCATAGTGGTTGTTGCTAGCGGAGACCACCCTGTGGCCGACTCATTTTGTCCGCCACGTAGATGAGTACGTCCAGCATTAAGGTAGCTATTGGTGCTTTTCAGCCAGATTAGAACTGAGCAGAAGTTTTAGACAATTGTATGAGATATATAGTTTTTTTTCAAAAAAATAAAAATATTTGTTAATAATGTTTACAGATTTCAGCAATAGCCTATTATGTTTTAAAACTTCAAATAAAGAAAACAGCTTAATAGAGTTTTACCGATATTCGAGATTTAGAAACGATTTAGAACTGTTTTCAATACTTTTTAGAATCTTCAGTATGTTTCCAAAAGTATTCAAATTTCACACATATTCATTGAGTTTATCAACTCACCCTTTGTTTTTGGTATTTTTATTTTTTTCCCCAAGTATAGCCAGTAGCATACAGCCTACAGTTTCTCCTGTAGATCGGTAGTGGGCCAGCCCAACGACGATCTCCTGTGCATGTACAGAGCTATACATATACATTTAGTGCATATATATGTATCATATTTAGTTTTGCATTGTATAGCATGTATAACAGATTTTAGAATTAAAATAAATATTTATGCCTTTTTGAAATGGTCGGTTTTCTGTTATGGTGTCTGTTGGAGTATAATCAAAAATGCATGTGTTGATTAATTTGAGAAGGGAGGGGAAGTCTTCTTTGCAGCTAAGAGATGTGAGAAATATTTGGAGTGTATTTTCTGCAGGCTTATGAAATATAGATTTTTAGAAAAATAGGAAAAAAATTGTCCGTTTTTATCTAGAATTTTTAGAAAAATAAAATTTTTTTCGTGTTTATAAAAATATATCAGAAAGAAATTCAGAGAAATTTTAGGGTTTGCCTAATGAAATTTCCCACGGTTTATAGCAGACTTTGGGAAGCGTTCAGTTGGGGTGCTCAGCAGGGCCTACCTAGGTCCACATTGTAAGATTCTGGATCAGGTTCTATCAGAGTGGTATCAAAGCAAGGTTTTCGATGTTTTGAGTTAAACATTTATTTTGGATCGGATTTTTGGGTATGGCATGTATTTTCAGCATTATGAAAATTGCATTTCATGCATAATTAATCATGTTTCGTTATTGACGGGTACAGAAGTATGCATCATCGTGGATGATCACCTATTAAGAGAGTCCCTGCTCAAGTTGCAATACCTGAACCAAAATGAGTTAATAAGTCAATAAATGCCCATAGACCACTAGCCCCTCCAGAGTCACCTCAGCGTGGGGAGCCATAGGGTGAAGATATGGATATGGCACAGATGGCTCAGATGTTGGCTGCCGCAATTTAGCGGCCAAGAGAGTCAAGGGTATCGTTAGAACGCCCCAAAAAATTGGGCACCACGCCATATGATAGCACTGAAGATCCAAAGATAGCATTATCATGGTTAGAGAACAATGAAAAGATTTTTCATATATGGGGTGCTCCAAGGACCAGATGGTCTCTTACTTAGCATTCTTGCTCAAGAAGAGAGCAAAAGATTGGTGAAGAGTGCTGTCGATGAGGCACACAGAAGGCATATTTTGGGCATTATTCAAAAGAGAGTTCTTGGACAAGTTTTATCCTAAGAGTTATAAGAATGCCCGAATAGAGGAGTTCTTTAAATTAGAATAAGGATCGCTATCAATAGCAGAATATAAGAAGAAATTCTCACAGTTGATTCAAGTAGTCCCATTTATAACAAATGATAAGGAGCAGAAAGTGAGTAAATTTGTTGTAGGACTTAATCTCAAGATATGAACACATGTTGCTTTAGCCGTTCACACTCAATATAGAGCACTAATGGAGGTGGCGACCAAAGTGAAGCGGAGTATGGCAGTCATCCCTAAGCCGCGTCAGTAGAGGCTAAGACTCAGTAAGGTGATGAAGACTAAAGAGAGATCTCTGGGATCCAGTAGCCAGAGGCCTCGCTGAGGAGACTAGACCCAGTCCAGCCAAGACTCAGTAATCACACAGTCAGCAAAATCTAGAGGTGGCCGAAAGAGTATGAGGAGGTTCTTGGCATACAGTAGGTGCAGGAGATCTCATTCAAGAGAGTACAAAATAAGGACCATCGACTGTTACAAATATGGATAGGAGGGCCACTTGACAAGAGATTGCCTTAATGTGATGCCCGATGGCAGATCCAAGAATAGAGCCTCAGTTCAGGGACAGAGTAGCAAAGACCAAATACAGCGTAGAGGGAGTGCTTTATTCAGAGGACCCAACAGATCAAGCTAGTCTAGTGAAAGAGTTGGTCGAGGTAGGGGCTCAGGAGGATAGCCGAGTGGACCTTGTACCTAGGCCAGAGTGTTCGCGATGATGCAGCAAGAGACGGAGGCAACACCAAATGTAGTCACAGGTACACTGTCGGTATTTAATCGACATGCTTATATATTGATTGATCTTGGAGCTACCCACTCTTTTATATCTATAAGATTTGTAATAATTGTAGGCGTAGTGCCTCAATTATTAGAGGATAGTGTAGCTATATCTCTTCTTACTAGGGATGTTATGGTGGCTAATAAAGTATGCATAAATAGTGATGTTAGTATTGAGGGTCAATAGTTTTTAGCAGATTTAATCCTCTTGAATATTATGGATTTTGATATGATTCTAGGAATGGATTGGTTATCCAGCTATCGGGCCACGGTGGATTGTTTCATGAAAGAGGTTCAGTTATGTAAGCTAGGGAAATCTGAGGTCAGTTTTTGTAGGACTCGAAGAATTCTTTCCACTAGTATTATATCAGTAGTTAAAGCGAGGAAGTTGTTGAAGAAATCATGTTAAGGCTATCTTATATATGCCATTGAGGCTAGAGACGGGGGGTACGAAATTGGAAGATATCCCAGTAGTTAGGGAATTTCTGAACGTGTTCCTAGATGATTTACTAGGATTGTCCCCAGATAGAGAGGTGGAATTTAAAATAGAACTAATCCCTAGTATGAAACCAATATATACGACACTCTACAGAATGGCTCCTTTCAAGTTGAAAGAATTGAGAGTGCAGATGGAGGAGTTAGTGAATAAGGGATTTATCCGGCTAAGTACGTCCTTATGGGGAATGCCGGTATTATTTGTGAAAAAGAAAGATAGAAGTATGTGATTGTGTATTAATTACCGAGAACTTAATAAGGTAAAGTATGCAATCAGTACCCACTTTCAAGGATTGACGATTTATTTGATCAGTTATAGAGAGCCAAAGTATTCTCTAAGATAGACCTAAGGTCCGGCTATCATCAGCTGAAGATACGGGAAGAGGATGTTCTTAAGACTGCCTTCAGGACTCATTACGGGCATTATGAATTTCTAGTCATGCCTTTTAGGTTGACGAATGCCCCAGCTGCATTTATAGATCTGATGAATCGAATATTCAATCCATTTTTGGATCTGTTTGTGGTGGTATTTATTGATGATGTACTGATCTATTCACGTAGCAAGGAGGAGCATATAAACCACTTGAGGGAAGTTCCACAGACTTTAAGAGAACATCGATTATATGCCAAGCTTAGTAAGTGTCAATTTTGGCTGGATAAGGTTACATTCCTAAGGCACGTTATCTCGGCGGACGGGATGTCAATGGATCCTCAGAAGATCGAGGCTATACTGAATTGAAAGCAGCCCATAAACGTAACAAAGGTTCGTAGTTTTTCAGGTTTGGCTGGATATTATCAAAAATTTGTGGAAGGGTTTTCTAAGATAACCCCTCCCCTCGCCGCTGACTAAGCTAACTAAGAAATAAGAGAAATTTGTGTGGGAAGAAGTTTTCTAATAAAGTTTGGATGAGTTGAAGAGGAGATTAACCTCAGCCCCAGTGTTTACACTTCCATTGGGGAATGATGAGTTCATCGTATATTGTGATGCCTTCAGGCAAGCTCTGCGTTGTGTTTAGATGCAGAATGAAAAGGTGATAGCTTATGCTTCGAGACAATTGAAGAGGCATGGGCAGAATTATCCTACACATGACCTAGAGCTAGCTGCAGTAGTGTTTGCCCTGAGGATCTGGAGACATTATTTCTATGAAATTTCCTGCAAGATATTTACAAATCATAAAAGCTCAATATGAGACAGCAGAGATAGCTTGAATTAATAAAAGATTATTAATGTGCACCATTAAGTACCATCCAGAAAAAATGAATATGGTGGCAATTGCTCTTAGTAGGAAGGCTATGGGTTCAATGGCTCACTTAAAGGCCTCTCATTTATCGATATTTTTAGAATTGAGGACTTGAGGTGTGAAGCTATAATTATTAGAGTCAGGAGCATTGCTAGCTACATTTCAAGTTAGGGCGAGACTTATTGATTAGATTAAGAAGCTACATGTTCAAGATTCTCAAATGATTAGATTGAAGAATAAAATCATAGTGGGATAATAGAAAGATTTTACAGATGCTAAGGATGGTATAGTAAGGTTGGGTCAGAGATTATGTGTTCCGAATGTGGGAGAAGTAGGAAATGAGATTATGGAAGAAGCCTATTCATCAGCCTATGCCATGCATCCAAGGAGCACCAAGATGTACCAGACCCTGAGAGAGGAGTATTGTAGAGGAACATGAAGAAAGACGTAGCTAAATTTGTCTCTAAATGACTAGTATACCAACAGGTGAAAGCAGAGCATCAGAAACCTGCAGGTCTCCTACAACCATTCTAATTCTAGAATGGAAGTGGGAGCGCATCACTATGAATCTGTGTAGCTAGAGGGGGCATGACGCTATATGGGTGATTGTAGACTGATTGACGAAGTCCGCCCATTTTCTGCCCATCAAGAGTAATTATACCTTAAAAAAGATGGCCTAATTGTATATAAACGAGATCGTGCGGCTTTATGGCACTCCATTATCCATAGTTTCATACCAAGATCCACGGTTTACTTTTCGATTTTGGCCCAGCTTATAGAAGGCTCTAGGCACTAAACAAAATTTTAGCACAGCTTTCACCCATAGACTGACGGACAATTAGAATAGGTGATCCTGATATTAGAAGACATGCTTAGAGCTTATGTAATAGAGTTTAAGAGAAGCTGGGATAACCACCTGCCATTAATGGAGTTCGCCTATAATAATAGTTATCAGTCGAGCATTGGAATGGTACCATATGAGGCATTGTATGAGAGAAAGTGAGAACTCTAGTTTGCTGGGATAAGGTAGATAAGAGAAAGCTTCTAGGTCCTGAGATTGTCCAAATCACCTCAGAGAAAATTCAGATTATAAGACAAAGGTTAAAGATGGCTAATGATAGACAGAACAATTACACAGATAATCGAAGAAAGAACCTGAAATTTGAAGTCGGAGACAAGGTCTTCCTGAATATCTCGCCTTGTAAAGGAGTGCTACGCTTTGGAAAGTGAGGAAAGCTGAGCCCTAAGTACATTGGTCCGTACAAAATCATAGAGAAAGTTGCACGAAGTAGCATGCCGCCTTTAATTACCATAAAATTTAGCTAGGATTCATAATGTGGTCCACATTTCCATGTTTCACAAGTATATAGCAGATCCAGCATATATCTTACAGGAATAGCCTATGAAATGAGGAAAAATCAAGTGTACGAGGAGGAACCAGTGCAGATTCTCCATCGAAAGAACAGGTGCTTCGTAATAAGCGCATTCTTTTAGTGAAAATGTCATGGACTAATCATAGAATAAAGGAAGTCACGTGGGAACGTGAGGACTAGATGATGGCACAACATCCCCACCTTTTTTAGATAGGTCTGATTTAAAATTTTCGAGGACAACATTTTTTTTAAAGAGGGGTAAAATTGTAATGCCTAATTCCCATGAATAGTTTGATACCTAGAATTTTGGTATTTGATAATTAAGGAACCGTCGAAGTTTCAAATTTTGACCCTTCTCAGAATGTTTTTTTTTAAGTATTTACGTGAGCCGTAATAGATCTACTTGGGTAATTTCATAGTCAATTTGGGCGTTGGGTGCTCACCGAATATTTTTAAAAAACAAATTTCGATTGACTAAGTAGTGAAAATTCAATATTTGTACCAATAATTTTTTGTATAAGCATCACACCCTCAACAAACCATTTTTGTTGGATAAGGATGTGTATTTTAAGACATATGGATCAATGAAATTGGGACAATTGCATATATTAGTCTATTATATTATGTTTTATTAGTTATTAGTAATAATTATTAAATTATTGGCCATCTATTAAAGGCTTTTTAATTAGAGCACTAGGTATCTATTAGGCATTTATTGGAGGGCCATTATGCAATTTTTGAACATATATATAAAGGCCAAGTGTTTTAATTGCAAGGAAGTGTTAAAAGAAAAAAGAAAACAAAAGAGAGAAAGAAAGAGAGAGAGAGAGAGAGAAATTCGGCCATGAAAGGAGAAGAAAGTGAACAGTAAAACCCATGACATTTCTAAGCCAAGTCAAGGAATCCACACCAAATTCAAGTTGTTTCCAAGTGCCTAAGATAGATTCAAGGGTGGATTAAGGGTAAATTTGCTTTAAAATGTAAGAATTCCAAACCCTAGAATAGTAAATTATGGTTTTTATATAATTGGACTTCAATTGAATAAATTTAGGGCATTAGAATGAATTTGGAGAGTAGATAAGACCATAGGTAAGAAGAAATTTGAAAATTGATAAAAATCTCATTTGAGTCATTTTGGCTATTTTAGAATTTTTAGTGATACAAGTGCAATTAGCTAAAATTGAGGATTGGGAATGAATTCTAAGACCCTTAAGATGAGTTTTGATGGGTGAAAATCAAAGTTAGGATATGACACATAATGGTCATTTATGACAAAGATTAAGGGTAATTATGTCCAAAAGAAATTATAAGGGATTATAGACCCCTTTGACAAAAATAAATGGTAGTTTATGCATAAATTGAGATTGTTGGGGGCAAAATTATAAATTTAGAAAAGAATTTTAGTGGTGGCCGAAAATGTGCACTAGGGATATTTTGGTAATTTTGTCATTTTAGATGGACTAAACCATAATTTATGCTTTGTAGGTGCCAAAGGTTGAAACCGGTAAAAGGACAAACCCGGAGAAGAAACTTTCGTAGGACAGTTGGTGAGTGGAAAAGCAATTAAAAAAAATTAAATGCAATTTATTTTAAATTATTAGTATTTATGTGCTTTCTAATTTAAATATTGTTGTTTCAGGTAATTTACTTAAGTTACATGATTTTTAAGAATTCTGAAAAGTATAGTGATATTTTATTTAATTTTTTTGATTAATGAGAATTGAAATTTTATCATTTAAAAATAGCGCAAAATTTTATAATTACAGTTCAATATTTTCAATAGTTTAGAGATTTATTTTTCAGTAGTAAGAAATGGATTTTAAAAATTTACATATTAATTTTAAGAAATAGTTTTTAGATACGATCAGTTTTCAAATGCTAGTGGTACCCCATTTATCAGTTATCAGTTATTAGATTCAGATCCCTGTGGGAATATTATAGACCCAGCCGGTACACCCCATATGCGTCGGCAAGTTAGTCAGTTAGGTTGAGTGTTACTAACTCCAGAGAGTCGGGGTGTCGAGTCGCTTATGCTACGGGGTGTTGTCTCGCTATATGTCTGCGATGTATATTCTGCCACATAGACAGTGAGATATCTCAGATTTATCAGTTTATCATATTAGTCACAGTGGTTGTTGCTAGCGGAGATAGTCCTGTGGCCGACTTATTTTGTCTGCCATGCCAATGAGTAGGTCCAGCATTAGGATAGCCATTGGTGTTTTTTAGACATGTTAGAACCGAGCTGAAGTTTTAGACAATTGTATGAGATATATAAATTTTTTTTTCAGAAAATAAAAATGTTTGTTAATAATGTTTACAGATTTCAGTAGTAGCCTATTAAGTTCTAAAATTAAAAAATAGTTCGATAGAGTTTTACCAATATTCCAGATTTATTCGATTTAGAATAGTTTTCAGTACTTTTTAGAATTTTCAGTATATTTTTACAATTATTCAGATTTCACACCCACTCATTGAGTTTATCAACTCACCTTTTATTTTTTATATTTCTATTTTTACCCCCAGGTATAGTTAACAGCGTACAACCTACAGTTTTTCTTGTAGATCAGTAGTGGACCAGTCCTACGACGATCTCCTATGCATGTATAGAGCTATATGTATACATTTAGTGCATATACATGTATCATATTTAGTTTTGCTTTGTATAGCATGTATAACAAATTTTGGAACTAAAATAATTTTTTATGCCTTTTTGAAATTGTTGATTTTCCTACTATAGATGTCTGTTTGAGTATGATTAAGAATGCATGTGTTGATTGATTTAGGAAGGGACAGGAGGTCCCCTTTGCAGCTAAGAGATGTGAAAAATATTTGGAGTGTATTTTCTACATGTTTATGAAATATAGATTTTCAGAAAAACAGAAAAAAATCTATCCGTTTTTTTCCAGAATTTTTAGAAAATTAAAATTTTTTCTGTGTTTATGAAAATATATCAAAAAGAAATCAAGAGAAATTTTAAGGTTCGTCTCATGGAATTGTCTAGGGTTGATAGTGGACTTTAGGAAGTATTCCATTGGGGTGCCCGGCAGGGCCTACTTAGGTCCACATTATAGGATTCTGAGTTGAGTTCTGTCAAATAAAGTTTATTCATGCATATATTGATGAACTCATCTTTATAATGTATGTGATCTATATATTTAGTATGTGATACTAATGCAGAAGGTATAAATCACAAGTTTTGTATAAATTAAATCTTATTTACAAATATTAATGAAAATTGCATTTTATTATATAAGACTATAGTTTTTCTACTTCTTATAATAGATGATTTACCTTAATCATCGAAATAGAGATTTCAAGTAAAAATACTAGCGTATATCATACATTGAATTAGTCTATTTTGAATTTTAATCTAATTAACTAAATATCATGGATTCTAATTCACAAAAACTTTAATAAGCTATATTGTCCTTTATCATGAGTAAGAAATTAACTTACATTCATGTGTTGTGTCTTTGAGTTATCATAGATTGACATAAAAACGGTCAAAACCTAAATAGCTTAAAGATACAATTTGATAGGTCGTAGAAATATATACTTGCAAGATCGAATCTACTTAATAATATTCACATAACTTGTTTATAGTGCTTAATCATTACATATGTGGTCATAATTTATTCAATAAATTTTTTATTGAAAAATAATATATAGACATTAAAAAATAATTATGAGAGCATACAATAACTTAATAGTAAATAGGTAATTAAATAGGTAAGAGATTTTTTTATGGTCTACCTTTAGTTATAGAAATCAGTTAGAGAATGAATTAAGTCATTATTATTAGTCTAAGACCAAGTCTAATTGAATTAAAAAAGTATTAATTCAAATGAACTTTTATTTATTTTACATGAGTTATTAGAGTGTAGTATTTAACTTTTAGTGAAATGATCTGAAGTTAACTTAAAAGAACTAATAAGTCATGAAATTACTTAGATTAGAGCTTTTTAAGTTAATGCTACAAAGTCACGAGTCTTACAGTTCATTTACTAGCTCTCTAATCAAACTCTAAATTTTAAATTATAATCAAACTTTATATCCCCCAAGAAGATTATTATATATAGGAGTGGTAGAGAATAGTAAAAATGTAATAATAATAATTATTCTCTTACGTATTTTACGTTAAGAAAAGAGAATTAGGATACTCTTCTTCTCTCAATCTAAGCATTGCCTTGGCATGTTGAATAGACTTGGCACACGGAGTTTAAAGGTTAAGGGAAATTCATGTGCCTACACAAATGAGTTTGAATATTAAAGATAATAATGAATATTGCAACCATTCAATTTAAGTTTTATCAAACGAGAAATTAAAATAATCTTCTATCTCTATACATATAATTATGAACAACAAAATTTGACTTCCACATAAATTTATTTTATTAAATGAGAACTTTTTTTATCCAATAACTAATGTCAGAGTCACTTTGTTTCATATTACATTATAAATTTTTTTTTTGTATGGCACTAATTGTTTATTGTAGTAGCAATTGCATAATTTAATCTAGGTAAATTTTTATAAATAGCCATAATTTTAAGACACTTAACTAATTTAGCCATCAATGAAATTTTTTTTTAACATTTTTAGCCAATTACATAATAAATGAAAAAAATATTTTATTATTATTTTCACAGTACTCATTACCATGAAAAGTACCGCTTAAGTGAATAGTATCTCTATAGTAAATTTTTTATTTTTATTTTATTTTACAACTAGTTTATTTATTATGTATGGCCTACTTATAATTAAAATTATATATAATAAATATAATTTACTTAAAAAATATAAACTTAAGTTTAAATAAATAAAAATATAATTTTTAACAAATAATATATATTAATTATAATATATTTTAAAAATTAAACAAAATGTTTATTTATTATAAATAACATAACATAATAAGTAATTTAATTTAATTTTAAATTAAATAAAAGTAAAAAAAATAAAACGCGGAGGGGGATAAGCAAATCACCCCCATCCTATCGCGCTCATGATAGTTTCTATTACACTTTATATTGGACTTGATATTATTTATCCCACCTTTAAAGTAAGGGTGATATTTTGTATCGCGCTCTTAATGTGAACGTAATATTTTTTTTATCGCGCTATCAATGTCGATACGATATTTTTATTGCGCCACCAATATAGATGTGATATTTTTTATCTCGCGCTTGATGTGGCATGATTAATTTATATTATTCATTTAAAAAATATATATATTAAATGTTGTATTTATTTTATTTGATTATTAATAAATAAACATAAATATAATTTTAATAAACATAAACAAATACAAATACAAATTAAGTCTGTATTTATTTATACAAATTATTTTTAATTACCTTTTCATTTATGTTATTAATTTAATTTAATTTAACTACATTAAATAATTATTATTTATTTAAATTTTGTAGTATATAATTAATAATTAACAAATAATATAAATAAATAAAACAAACATAATTTTTTAATAAATAAATAAAAATACTGTAGCAAATATTATTCGTTGTAATGGACACTGCTAAAATAGCGAATGACTTTTTTATTTAAAAATATTGTATTAGGCTAAATAAATTATAAATTTAAAATTATAATTAAAATAGCTAAGTGGCCTAATTTTTGGCTATTTGCCAAAAAAAAAGAAATTAATTTATAATTATTATTTTATTAATTATGTGAATAACTATTCCTATAATAATACACGATTAGATATTTATATATATTGTTTATAAAATTATAACAAGTGAGGGTGATGAATAACTTCAAAATTTTGCCTCTTGATTAATTTCAGCGATTCTTTACAGTGGTTGTTAGCCAATAAATTGACATGGGCTGTTAATACGTAAATCTGATAATTAAAAATATTAGATTATTTTTATTTTTTGTATTATTATTAAAAAAATCTAATTAATTATTTTTAAAACAAAACACAAGAACGGGCAGCAGCGCATGCCACCACCATTCTCGGCACAGCAACCTACAGCGGTGAGCATCTGCAACCAGCAGCAGCATAACCTGATCACGGATTGTTAGACAGCACGGAATAGATACTGGGTTCTTGTTTAGTAATGGGGTGGTCCACGCGACAACAGAGAGACAAACGGCGATGATGAACAGCCAAGGATATCAACTAACGGCACAAGATGTTGTTTCTATTTATTCTAATCGAGCGGCAGCGCGTGGCAGTGACAGAAAGCTGAGGATGTCAACGGTAGCAAGGGCGGCTTCCTCCATGTTGTTGGCGGCGAGTGGTGACCGGATTCAGTGGCGGCCGAAGGTGTTTGGCAGCTGGCAGACTTTTGGAGGATGGCAGCCGCGTGAGAAAAATATGAAAGTAGAGTTTCACCCAGCTTTTCTCATTATACCCCCTTTAGGTTTAGTTAATGTTTTTTCTGCTAGAATATTTTACATATTTTTAGATAGACCCTAAATAGAATTTACATTTTATATAATTATAATTTAACCATAAAACTTTATAGAATTTGTAAATAGGTATAAGTCTGACCCCAATTAATTTGAGGTCTATTTTTGGGATTTTTGTGAACAATAAAATTGGCCCAAAATCAATTTAATTTTGGTCTAAATTTTATAAAATTTTATTTGGACTATTTTAATAATATTATTGAGCTTAAAAGTATTTTTTTTAATAAATTTCATTTTAAGGAGGCCCAATAATTATTTTAACCCTAAAGTCTGCCCAATTTTTATTTAAAAAATTATTAAGACCAAAAAAAATTAAAAGTAAAAAATGCCTAACCCATAAAAAGAGGCAAGTAAGTGAAAATAAATATTATTAATAAGCTCAAATTAACTTCAAAGAGTAGTTTGAAGGAAAGGCTTAGTTTTAATTTTTTTTTCTCCAAAAAAAGTCATATATTATGAGTTATTTATTCATCAAATTAATTGATTGGTTAAATAATATATTATATCGATTAAGGATTCCATATTCGCATTGTAATAACCAGTATCAATAATCGGTAAGAATAAGTATTTATATACATATTTTATTTGTATGTGAGTGATACTTGATTTATGTGTTGTTAGTAGTGTTTGTATAGGTTAAGGACATACTATTAATATTGGGTTTATTTGCAAGACTAGATTTATTTTAGGGATCAAATTGTAATACTTTAAAAGTTTTAGGGATAAATTTGTAAATACCAAAAAAAGCCTCTTAGTATAAAAATACACTTTTGAACCCTAATTCACTCTTTTGGGTCGAGCTATCCCTTTAGAGAAAGAGAAGAGAGAAAGAGAAGAGAGAAAGAGAAGAGAGAAATAGGGGGGTGAGAAAGAGAAGAAGAAGAATAAATTAGAATTTTAGATTTTAAGAGGTATATCACAACTATTTCTCAATTTATTGGTATTAATTCCTTTAAGTTTTGATTTCTGTAAATATATATAATTGAGAATTTGATGTGTATTTCGTAAGATAATGTGAGAATTGATGATGATCTATGTAAATAGCTTGATAAATCATGATGAATTGCAAAATTTCTACTTGATAGTCTCTTGATCCAAGAATTTTATAAATTGTTGTGATTCAATTCTGGTTTTTAATTTTGACTATATGAAATTAGATATGTTTGGGATTATTTGAGACTTTGAATCGATTGAAAATTTTAAAAATTGAATTTTTAGTGAATTTACCAAAATAACCCTAAAATTCTAAAATTTCCTATGTGAACAATATAATACAGTAACAAATAATTTTTTATCTGCTTCATGATCTTCAAAAATTAGGAAGTTATGGAATATGATAATTTTATATGTTTAATATGATATACTCAAAATTGAGAATTTAGATAAATGTGGTTAAATTGTTATGATTTTCTAAAGAGTGTTAGCTCATTATAGTATTTGATTAACAGATTTTCAAAGCTATAGAATAAAATAGTTTATAAATTGGGATTTTAAAGTGAAATATTTATCATGGATTGAGATATGTGTCAAGAGTATTTCTGTGGTAGTTTATAAATTTTGAGTTAGTATATGATTTTATAAAATTGGGAGATTGAATACTATTCAGTAAGTATCTTGATCCTGTCAAGTTAGTAGTTTGGATTCGATGGTGTGTATGAAATGGATTGTGTAGGAATTTTGATATAATATTCATATATAAGAAGGATATATGAGTCAACAATGATATATTCTGATTTTAGAGTAATTGGACATCATTTGATGTATTAGAAAATTTTGTTAAGTGTAAGTGGTCAGAATGACAGATTTTGAGAAACCAAGTAATTAGACCAATTTGATGTGATAAATGCATTGTGTATAATTTGTAAGCTATTTAAAGTATTTTGTGTGAATTGTAAGGCTTATGGAAGGATTAATCTCCATTGATAGGTTAAGGAGATTTAAGCCTTGTAGCTGAAAGTGCTAAGAGGTAAGTATACTAGACTTTTTATTGAAATCACAATAAACATAGTAATTGTTTTGTATGATTTTGTAAATGTGGTTAGGAATATATTTATGTTATGTCAAAGTATATTTTGATATGAAATGTGAAGATATGTATTTATGAATGTGAGCATGGACATATATAATATATATGTATTTTTTTAAAGTGAGCTTTCAAAGTGAAATGTGTTTAACAAAGAGAGCTTTTGAAGTGTAATATGTCCATGAGAAATATTTTGTGTTTTGAGGGTACTTGAACTCACTGTTAACTTAGTAGGCATTTTATGTGATTTGTGAAGCCTTTATGTGTGGCCTTTCATTCGGGATTAATATATGTTATGTGTTCCGTATGTAGGGAGGATTCTATTAGTACCTAAAGGAAGAGTGAGTCATCACATTCATGTGATGGCGTATTGGTGCATGTGAGAGGACTAACCAATGATCAGGGTGAGGGTTTGGCTTTTACCTTCGAGCATGAATATTATATCTGTGTAATTTAAAAACCTCACTTGTACTATTCCTCTCATACGGTATATCACCTACGAGTGATATTTGGCTCATCATATGATATGTGATATGTAAGTCCTACTAAGTAGTAGTTGAGTGATGGTATTCTTATTATATATTTTGAAAAAATGTGTAAGCGCTTACATGACATGTGATTTGATAAGATTATGATTTTGATTGATCACAGCATATCATACATATGCATTGTGTACATATATGTATTTATATTTGTTATATGAAAAACTAGTATGCTTATTGAGTTTTATACTTATTATAGTTTATGATAATTTCAGGTAAATAAGGTACATGTGTACTTAGCGGATTTGGCAAGGCTTTTGCTGTTCCTTGGGTTCCCTAAGTTGCTAGGTTGCTGAGTGTTTCATTTGGGGATACATGTGATAAGATATTTAATTTGTCCCTATTGAATAAATACTTATGTATTATTTATTGTGTGTGGTTGGATTTGGTTTAAGTTTCACCAAGTGGGTTATTGGTTGATTTTAAGTAAGAATTTGCAATTAATATATTCTGGGCTTCCGGTAACAAAGTAGTTACTGGTGACGTAGTAAAGTGTTAATCTCTAAAAAAACATTGCGTATCTCCGGTTTATTAATTGTCTCAGTCATAATTTAATTGTTATAATTCTGAAAGAAATTGAAATGAATGTTTAAATATTATTGAATGAATGTAAGTTATGTCATGTATCAGATCTTTTGGGTCTGGGGCGTGACAGTAAGTTATGTCATGTATCAGATATTTTAGGTTTGGGGCGTGACACGCATGTCCATGCATAAATATATTTACTTATATGACATTACTATTTTAATGAGAATATGACAATATTATTGTCATAGTTTTAATATTGTATTAATTTTATTAATTTGATGTAGCCTCCTTAATTATTTTGTGAGATGAAATCAAATATTAATGAGTGAAATATTATTTTATAAATTAATTAGCTTATTAAAAATAAAAACTCTAAAATTTAAAAATTTGAGTGAGAAAGGGCTTTAAGTATAAAGTTCACAGCCTCTATTATTGATCCTATAATAAAGTAGAATAATACATTATCTCAAACCTTGTAAGATTTTCTGTGGAGAATATTAATCAGAACTGATTACTATATAAGACTTTTCAAAAAGATAAAATAAAATATACGACTCATATAAAATTAACTACCTTACAGTGACTTTTTTTAATTAGAAAATATAGAGGATTGAAGTAGTGGTTATAGACTCAACATAGGTTGATTAATATCCTTCCTATGAAGTTCTTATTAATTAAATCTAAGGCTAAAAAATTAATAATTTATTATTATTTAATATGAGATAACTAGCTGACAATAATAAATTAGTAGAGTACTAGTCTAATTCATGATGTATATGATCACACTACGGAGGCGTATTCTAAATAAATTGAACTACCAATTCATAATGTAATTAAAGATTTCTACATACATGCATTTTATATATTCATGTAAAGGTTTCACATGTTATAAGAAAACGTATGCTCATGTATGAATTTATTTTGCATAATTATTTCTTCATTCAGGTCATTGACATTAATTTTCAACCAAAATAAATTAACTGTAAATAATTATCTAGACTAAAACAAAAACTTAGATACTGTACTCATAGCTGAAAAGCACAAATTTGTCTTCACTAATAAATTTCCTCCAAAATCTAATGAAAATTCACCCCAAGTTGAAATAGATACTTATAATAGTCATTTGACTAAAGGTCTACCTTTCTCTTCTTGTCTCAATTCTAAATGAAACAGTAGTAAGAAGAAGAAAATCAAGCCGAAGAAAGTATCTAATTCAAGATATGTGTAAATTAAGAAAAGCCTAAAGGAAAGTATTTCAAATGTGGCATCAAAAAATACAGTGGAAGAGAAACTATCTAATCCATTTAACTAAGTTTTCAATAATTAAAATGACAGTTTTGGCTTTTAGTAGCGTTCTTTTCATTGAGATATATTTAGTGGTTAATTTTATATTTTTTGAATGGTAGATTTTGGAGTCACTAATCATATTTGCAATTCATTATTAAGGTTCCAGGAGAGTAGAATACTTAATGATGGAGAGATTAGTCTTAGGCTTAAAAATGGCGCAAGTGCCATTACCAAGGCAATGGGAGTTGTTCTCCACTTCGACGATTTAAGGACTTTAGTATTGGATGATTATTTATTTGTGCCTAAATTTGAACGTAATTTGATCTCAATTAAGTTGTTTGAGTAAATTTGGTTATTTCGTTATTTTTATTCAATTGTTGTAATCAAAAGGAATAAGCTATTTTTATGGTTTGGTACACTAGTTAAATAATCTATACTAAATATTTTTTAAAATCAACTTCTTACGTGATAAAAAATTATAAATCTAATCACCATAAGAGGATTAAAATGACTCCCAACTATAAAACGTATTTGTGACATCTACATCCTAGCCATATTAGTAGAGAAATGATCTAAAGACTGGTTAAAAATAGACATTTAAGTTCATTGAAAATTGAACCAATACCAGCCTGTGAATCCTATATATAATGTAAAATAGTCTGAATACCCTTTGATATTAAAGAAAATAGATCATCAAGGCATTAGAATTGGTGTACTCTGATATGTATGGGCCCATTAACACACAAGTTAGAGAAGGTTATGAATATTTTCATTACTTTCACTAATGATTATTCTAGATTTAGTTATGTATACCTATGGGCTATAAGTCTAATGCATTTGATAAGTTTAAGGAGTTTTAAGTAGAAGTAAAAGTCAATTAAGGAAAACACATAAAGGTTCTTTAATGAGATCGAGGTGACAAATACCTTTATAGTGAGTTTCAAACCAATTTGTCAGAGAATATGATATTGTTCCAATTTAATACACTTGGGTCACCTTAGCAAAATGGTGTAGCAAAAGGGAGAAATATTATTTTTTTTGAAATGGTAAGGTCAATGATGAGTTATTCAATTCTACCTATCTTGTTCTAAGGTTATACCTTGAAAACAACCATGTATCTTCTTAACTTGGTTCCATCTAAATCAATTTCTAAAGTACCTAAATGTCTATGGGTTGTAAACCTAGTTTATGTTATGCACACATAATTGGTTATCTAGCACACTTGTTGAAAACAAAAACAATTAGATCTTAAGTCTGAAGTTTGTTTATTATTTAACTATCCTAAGGGAACAAAAAGAGTCTTTTCTAATACGTGTGAGCACGAATGCAATTTTCTTTAAGAAATACTATATAAAAGACTTCAAGCCTAGGAGTAAGATAGTTTTTATGAGTTATCAAAAACCTCTAATTTTTTTCTTGAGAGAGCCAATGAGTTAGTTCCCAATTCAAATCATAATAACCAACCAAAGTCAATTGCATAGTAACAACCATTGGTACTTTGTCATAATTGAAGGACTATTAGACATCTAAGTAAGTATATGCTAATTAGAGAGTTTTTTCAGGCAATCTCTAATGAACATAAACTATATCATACTAATTATGATGAAGTAATAGTTGATATAAATATAGACCATTAATATAGAGCTATAAAATCAGATATGAATTTTATGTACTTCAACAAAGTCTAGGAACTTGTAGAAAAACTTAAAGGGATAAAACTCATAAGTTGTAAATTGGAATACAACAAAAATGGAGGGGTGAGTTGTAAGGTGAAAACCTTCAAAGTTAGTTTTGTTGTAAAAGGCTAAACTTAGAAAGAGGGCATTGATTATAAGGAAACATTTTTCCCAGTAGCCATGCTTAAGTCCATCAAAATTTTCTTATCCACCACAACAAATTTTGATTATGAGATTTGACAAATGGATGTCAAGATTGTCTTCCTTAATGAAAATCTTAAAGAAAGAATATAAATGATAAAGTCATGGTTTTATAACTATAAGCAAGAGTAGATGGTTTGTAAACCATAAAAAATTACCTATATGTTAAAACAAGCATATAGATCTTGAAACCTTAGATTTGATCAAGCAATCAAAGCATTTGGTTTGGTTAAAATCCTTATGAACCTTATGTATATAAGAAGATAAATAATCAGTTAGTGGTATTTTTAGTCTTGTATACAAATGATATACTACTTAATGGGAATAGTGTAAGAGCATTATCATTTATTAAAATTTGGTTATCTAACAATTTTTATATTAATGATCTAGGAGAAGTCAGTAACGTCCTTGGGATCAAAGTATTAAGGGATCGATAATAAGATAAAAATGTTTTACTTATCTCAAGCTGAGTACATTAACAAAATTCTTGTCAAGTTTGCTATACATGATGATTACTTCTTTTTAGACATAGAATTTATCTAAGCATCAATGTCCTAAGACACTTAAAGAGATAGATTGCATGAAAAGGAATCCTTATGCACCAAGTGTAAGAAGTCTTATGTACTCATATTATGTACTAGACCAAAAAATTGTTATTTAGTTAAAATAGTCAGTAGATATCAATTAATCTAAGACCAAAACATTAGACTATGGTAAAACATATATTCAAGTACCTTTAAAGAATGAAAAATTATATGCTTATGTTTTCTGTGAGAATATTGATTAAAAATCATCAGAATATAATTTGGAGATCAAGTCAAATGCGTAGAGTGCGCACAGATTGAAGATAGACGCGAAATGAGGCAAAAAACCAATAAGGGCACACTAGGCATCAGCGCCGCGACTACCAAGTGTGAGCGTTGTGGCATCCAGTCCAAAACCTAAGCACCGCGGCGTTGGTGGCGATGAAAGCCTAGTGCTGCGGCACTAGAGATGGGAACAGTATCCCGAAGTAAGGAAACTTCCTTATTTTGTCTCCCACTTGTTTCAGGACTCTCTAATACGACTCCCACATGTATAGGATAAACCTAGGTCATCCCATAGCCTATATAAAGGTTATCAATTGGCTTGTAAACACATCTTTGTGATCAATTAGAAATCTTGATAATATTTGTGATCAACAAGAGATCTTTGTGGTTCTTTGTGAGAGAAAATTCCTAGAGTGCAAGAGAGAGTTTTCTTTGTGATCTTTCTTGTAAAAGGCATAACTTTGTGATTTCCTTGTGATTTATAATAAGAGAAGAGTGTGATCTTGATCTGCATGGACGTAGGCAAGTTGTCGAACCACGTAATTCTTTGTGTGTTCTTCTTCTATCCCTTTTTGTATTTATTTCTTAATAACTTGTTCTGTATTATTATATTGCTTGGGTGAATTTTTTGCTTGTTTGTGTGCTTCTGCTTCAACAAACTAGTATCAGAGCTTTGGTTCTAAGCAGACATGGCCACACCCAAGTATGAGGTAGAGAAATTCAATGGTACGAATGACTTCAATCTGTGAAAAATAAAGGTTAAGGCGTTATTGGTGAGCCAAAGGCTTGGCTCGGCATTAAAGGAGACTACAACTCCATCTAGTGATGAAGAGAAGGGACATTCAAGAAATAGCTCATAGCACAATCGTTCTGTCATTGAGCGATGAAGTACTAAGGAAAATAGCAGATGAGACAACGACAATAAGTCTTTGGAATAAGCTTGACTCTCTTTATATGAGAAAATCATTAGCCAATAGATTACATATAAAGAATAAGCTATATCAGCTGTCTATGTCAGAGGGGACGTTGATTAAAGATCATATAGACGCCTTCAATAAGATCATCCTTAATCTTGAGTCTATCAACATCAAGATAGAAGATGAAGATAGAGCAATTATCTTACTGAGTTCACTCCCTAAGAGCTATGAGAGTTTTGTTGATACGCTACTCTACAGTAGAGAGAGTTTAACGATGAGTGATGTAAAATTATCATTAAACTCAAAGTTATTAGGAAAGCAGACCAAGGGTAATGCAAAAAGTTTATCTGTAAGAGGAAGGCCCTCATATAGAAATAGGAAGAAAAAAAGGCTCAATGTCGAAGTCTAGGACTCTTAGGAAGTGCTATTGCTGCAAGAAATAGAGGCACTTCATAAAGGACTGTCTTGAGAAGAGAGCACAATACAAAACAAAAATGGATGTTGTGCTTGCCTATAATGATAACTATGACAGCACAGAGACACTCGTCCCTACTAATGGTATGAACTCTAAACAATAGGTTTTAGATTCTGGTTGTACTTTTCACATGTGCCCGCACAAGTCTTGGTTTATAAATTTTCAACCCATTAGTGGTAGTAAGGTCTTAATGGGTAATGATGTTGCATGTCAAATGATGGGAATTGGTAGTGTTAAGTTTAAGTTGTATGATGGGCAAGTGAGAGAGTTGACAAATGTTAGGTATATTCCTGACTTGAAGAGAAACTTGATCTCACTGAGGACATTAGACCAGAATGGATGTTCCATCAGGATCGACGGAGGGATTTTAAGAGTTTTGAAGGGTTCCATGGTGGTAATGAAAGGAGAGAAGCACAAATGTGTTTATGTGCTTAAGGGTAAAGTCGTAAGTAGGTCTGCATTATTCTCTGTAGATGATGAGAGTATGCAAACTAAGTTGTGGCATCTTAGACTAGCACACCTAGGCGAGAGAAACCTAAAAGAGTTATATAGTCAAAAGGCATTTGGTGAGGATAAGTTCCAACCCTTAGAGTTTTGTGAGCATTGTGTGCTTGGAAAAGCACATAGAGTAAGGTTCAATACCGAAGAGCACAAGACTAAAAGGACTCTTGACTACATACGCTCGGATCTCTGGGGACCAGCTCAGACAGCTACTCGTGGTGGTGTCAGATATTTTCTCAGTTTGATTGATGGCTATTCGAGGAAGCTGTGGGTTTATATGTTGAAGAGCAAAGATCAAGCCTTTGAAGTATTCAAGACTTGGAAGGCTCTTGTTGAGAATCAGACTGGCAAAAGAATGAAGAGGTTGAGAACTGACAACGGCCTCAAATTTTACAACAGAGAGTTTGATGAATTTTGTGCCAAGCATGGGATTGTAAGACATAGAATGGTAAGATCAATACCGCAGCAGAATAGGGTAGCTAAGAGGATAAACAAGACCGTACTTGAAAGGATTAGATGCATGCTTACCAATGCGAAGATGTCCAAGACATTCTGGGGAGAAGCCATAGTGACGGCAGCTTACTTGATTAATAGAAGTCCCTGTCAGTAATTGACTTCAAGACCTCAAAAGAGAAATAGTCTGGAAATTCTCCAAAGTATGACCATCTCAGAATATTTGGTTGCCCTACCTTTATACATGTTAAGAATGGGAAGTTGGAACCTAGATCTATCAAAGGGGTGTTCATAGGATATCTCGAAGGAGTGAAATGATACAAGGTGTGGTGTAAAGACTTAACACCACCAAGGAGTATCATAAGCCGTGATGTGACGTTCGATGAAATGACGATGCTGAAAACCTCTCAAGAAGATGAGAAAGAAGAACCTGTGACCAAGGAAGACTCAGCACTCGAGTCAATAAAAGTTGAAGTAGAGCTTGAAAATGGATCTGATATGCCCCCAAATTAACACTTCAACAATGAGATCCTTGAAGATGAACCAAGAACACTGGCGGTTCCTCCAAGTCCACCCAAAGGGAGACTAGAACTCCTGAGTTGGAACTTGAAGAGTACTAGCTTGCTAGAGACAGGCTAAGGAGAATGATTAACCCACCAGTCAAGTATGCACAAGCAGACTTAGTTGCTCATACTTTTAATTCTGCTTATACTCTTCAGTATGAAGAGTGAAAATAAGAAAGAATGGCAGCAGGCCATGGAAGAAGAAATTTGTTATCTTAGGAAGAACAATAATTGGAAGTTAGTGAAGAAACCTTAAAAGAAGCTAGTCGGGTGCAAATGGGTGCATAAGGTGAAGAAGAGGATACCAGGGATTGAGCCTACGAGATTCAAGGCTAGGTTAGTAACACAAGATTTTACTCAGAGAGAATGAGTCAATTTTCATGATATATTCTCTCCAATTGTCAAGTACACATCTATTAGGATTTTGTTAGCCATGTGTGCAAACCTTGATTTACATCTAGAGCAGATGGATGTAAAGATAGCTTTTCTACATGGAGAGCTTGAAGAAACGATATACATGGCACAGCCGCAAGGGTTTGAGGAGCCCGGGAAAGAAGATTATGCTTGATTGCAAAAGAAGTCATTATACGGGTTCAAGCAATCACCTAGACACTGGTATAAGCGATTTGATGAGTTTATGATGGCTTGTGGCTTTAGTAGAAGCAAGTATGACGGATGGGTGTACTTCAAGAACATAAGTTATGGGATAATATATTTACTTCTATACGTCGATGATATGTTGATCGCGTGCAAGAACATAGAAGAAATATAGAAGCTCAAGAAGCAGTTGAGTGGCGAGTTTGAAATGAAGGATTTGGGAGCAGCGAAGAGAATTTTGGGTATGGATATTATGAGGGAAAGAAGAGATGTTATCTTTTTGTCCCAACAGGGATATATAGTCAAAATTTTGGATAAGTTTGGTATGTCAAACGCGAAGGCTGTCTCTACTCTTTTGGCCATGCATTTTAAACTTTCAGCCGTACAGTCATCGACATTCGATGAAGAGAAACTGCAGATGAGCAAAGTACCGTATGCAAGCGCTGTGGGGAGCATCATGTATGCAATGGTTTGCACAAGACCAGACATAGCACAAGCTGTGAGTGTTGTAAGTAGATACATGGCGAATCCGAATAAAGATCACTGATTTGCAGTAAAGTGGATTCTGAGATATCTCAAGGGAACATCGAATCACGGGTTAGTGTATAAAAGGGATGAGGACAACAATGAAATGGTAAGAGGGTACGTAAACTCAGATTATGCAGGTGATTTTGACAAGGGAAGATCGTTGACATGACTATAGATGAGGACAGCAATGAAATGGTAAGAGGGTACATAAACTCAGATTATGCAGGTGCCAGCGCTGCGGCGACCAGGCATGAGCACCGCAACATTCAGTCCAGAACCTGAGCGCCGCGGCGCCAGGAGGCCAGGCCGCAGCACTCAGCAGAAGTAAGCCAGCGCCGCGGCACTAGAGATGGGAACGGTATCCCGAAATAAGGAAACTTTCTTATTTCGTCTACCACTTGTTTCAGGACTCCCTAATATGACTTCCACACGTATAGGGTAAACCAAGGTCGTCACAAAGCCTATATAAGGGCTATCAATTGGCTTGTAAACACATCTTTGTGATTAACTAGAAATCTTGGTAATCTTTGTGATCAATAAGAGATCTTTGTAGTTCTTTGTGAGAGAAAATTTCTAGAGTGCAAGAGAGAGTTTTCTTTGTGATCTTTCTTGTAAAAGGCATAACTTTGTGATTGTCTTGTGATTTATAATAAGAGAATAGTGTGATCTTGATCCGCCGTGGACGTAGGCAAGTTACCGAACCACGTAATTCTTTGTGTGTTCTTCTTCTACCCCTTTTTGTATTTATTTCTTAATAACTTGTTCTGTATTATTATATTGCTTGGGTGAATTTTTTTGCTTGTTTGTGTGCTTCCGCTTCAACATATTCCAATAAGGATCTTATACCTATTGAGTTTATAGATTTAAAATTTTTAAGTAGATAAGGATTTCTGAAAATATACTTCACGATATTGTTCACTTTAAGTGGTGGGGCTATAATTTAGAGAAGTGTAAAGTAATCATGTATTATAGACTCTACCAAAAAAGCTAAATATATAGTTGCATCAGAATCTGTAAAATAAGATATATAGTTTTGCAAGTTCCTTAATAAGCTTGAAATGGTACCTAGTGCTAATTTGTCTATTATTCTTTATTGTAATAATAGCATAACTGTAGCCCAGTTCGAGAAATCAAGATACCACATGAGAGAAAAATACATTAAGAGAAAATATCATTTAGTAAAGGAGTTTGTGCAAGAGATGTGAAGTCGTGATATATAAGATTGTATTAACAATTAATCTAGTGGATTCATTCACCAAGTCTTGTCAGTAAAGAGTTTTAAACTCATATGAATACTATAGGGGTTTGACAAATATCGAACATACTTTAGGTAAAGTGAAAGATTGTTAGACATTTTATGTTATTTTATGTCCTTAAAGTATGTGTAATTATATTTTCTAATTGATGAAGTTTATATATATATATATATATATATTTGAGCATATATTGATAAACTTATATTTATAAAGTATGTGATTTATGTAGTAGACATATAATGCTAATACATAAAATATAGATCATAAGTTCTTTATAAATTAAATTTTATTTAGTGTCATTAATGAAAATGACATTTTATTATATAAGACTATAATTTTTTTTACTTTTTATAATGGATAATTTATCTTAATCATCAATTGATAATAAATATGCAAATTAATATAATAAGTATTTGATCAGAAATATAAAAAAATAAATTTTACATAACTAGATATGTAATTATATTAAATAAATAGAGATTTTAAAAAATTTTATATTCAACAAAAATTGATATAAAATTCTCATTAAATTAAGTTAAAATGAGTCACATTAAATTTTTAAGTAAAAGAAAATAACAAATAAAGATGCACTTGATATAAATATGAATTTGATACACGTGGCATCTTACTTGATATTAAGCATTAAAAATGGTAGCTTTTAAATTTATTTTAGGAAAAAGAATCATCTAAACCCCAAAAATTTTAGAAAAAGGACATATAAATTCTAATAGTTACAAAAATTGTATTTATACTTTATTAGAAAACGAATTTCATTACTTTTAACGGTAGAAGGGAGTTTGAATTTTCTTTTTCTTAAAATTTTAAGGGTTTAAATATTTTATTTTTATTAAAATAAATAAAAATTATTACGTAATATAAGTATAAATGAGATTTTTGAAACTGTTAATATCTACATATTCTTTTCCTTTTTTAAAAAATTTTAAGGTTTAAATATTCTTATTTTTCGTTAAAATAAATAAAAATCATTATGTAATAAAAGTATAAATAAAATTTTTAAAATTGTTGATGGCTACATATCTCTTTTCTAAAACTCATAAGTATCTAGATGTCCTTGTATCTTTCTCTTTAAATTTTCTTTCTTTTTTCTTTCAGGATCTATAAAAATGAAAGGAAGAAAATCTTACTATGACCATGAGTCTCTAGAGTGACATTAAAAGAAATCCTTGAATACGATGGAGATTGCAGCTCCATAATTCACCAAACTAAAACAATTTTAGATATGCAGATTTATATCTCTAGTATTTCCTTTTGTCTTTATAAATGGCCTCTTATGATCGTGTGTGGCAATTGGGAGTGAATTTCTTCCTCAAAATTTGACAGCAACAATATTCTTTTTTCATAATGATTTTAATGTCTGCATATCTATGTTTTATTTTAACAGTTATACTTTAATGTTTGTCGAATGTTAGTTTTAAGATTTTACAGAGGCATTAGTTTTATTTTATCATATTTTTTTTTATTTTGTAATAAGAATAACTTCGTCTAAAGTTTACTCAATAATAATAATTGTTTATATTATATTTCATATAATTTACCTGCTATAATCGATAAAAGAAGTCAACAGTCAAAGTAGAAAGTCAAAAAGAACAAACGATGTAGTGCTTGAAATAAGTACTTATAATTTAACTGAAGATTGGGTTGGATTTGATGTTTGCGACTACAATGGAGTTTTTATGCTCATGCGTCTGATAACAACAGGATCGGGCGCAGGGAGGAGCCGGAGGAGAGAGCAGCGAAGGAGGAGGAGGAGGAGGTTGAAAAGAATGAATGCGAAAGGAAGCCAAAAGGATTGGGTCGTTGGAAAATGCATATAATGAGAAGAGCCAGTGGTTGTGGATATTGATGGTGTTGAAATTGCGGGGCTTTTGAAGTTGGAGAGATGGTGGAGAGGAGAAGACCCTGTCGGTGACGCCATTTATGCTTGCTGGCTGCTGCAGCTGTATTTTTTTTTTTAATTTCCAAATCTTCTAGTATTTTTTTTTGTATGTAGTGTATTGTCTTTAATTTAATTTATTTATTATTTCATTTAAAAAACTAATCGAAAACCTATTAATAGATCATTTATATCAAGCTTCATTTAATTTTTTATTTTTAATTTAATATATTTATTATTTCATTTTTAAAAAAACAAATAGATAATCTATATCTAACTTCATCTAATTTATTTATTATTTTCAATTAAAAATAAATAGATAATAAATATCCACTTCATAAATTTAAATTTATTAAACAAAAGCATTGTATATCAAACTTGGTATTTAAATTTGTTAAATAAGGACATTTTTGTAATTCACTACATTCTTACACTTATTTTTAAGTGGGTCCAATTTACATGGAAGGCAGTTTGGTAAAAGTTCTTTAAAGGTGGTCATTTGATGAAATATTTTAAATGGCAAAGACTAACATATATTTTAAAAATGATAGAAACTTAATTTAACAAAATTGTAAAGATTAAATTGTTAATTTATAATATTTAATAGTTGGTCTTTTTTTTATGAGTGTCTGTATATTGTCAGGAGAAAATTTAGGTGACATTTAAGCTATACTCAAAGGCTATTTAAGTTTTTCTAGCCTTCTTGAGGGGTTGTTCAGTTTAAACTAAGTTCACCTTAGTAAGTTTAGTGTCAATTCAAGCCTATTAGCTTCCATAATCAAATCTACGAGGTTTACAAATGGGTTTTATATGTCAATTAACGTCTATTAAGAGACACATCATCACGGTTAAATTGCTTGCCACATTAGACCCCACAACGGGTATAGATTTCAATAAAGTCCAATCCCATGCCACGACATCACTAGGCCCATCAAAAGCGAAGTTGAAGGCCACATCACATGATAATTTAACCTAAGAATAAGGGATAAGGTCTTAGGTGAAAAATCTCAAAAGGGCCACTATCCAGCCTCTATGTCAGCATGTGGTAAACCTCTGTCCTTTGCTGACATGGGGTTGAAACTTGTTTGCTTTGGTGAGATAATCTAGCATAAATCTGCTGGCTTAGATAGACTACAGTTGCAACTCACATAATCAAAGTTGATCATTCTCAAAAGCATCAAGTATAAGGATACTTAGTACTTTAAATCTCAAAAAGGCTCAATTACCCATTAGCTCCCACCTAAATTATTTTTCCAAATTGAATTTATATAAAAGGAGACCTTCTATAGAATATCACCACGTGCTATCCTTGAGTGGAATTTTCAGGCATGCTCCCTCCATCCTTAAGAATTTAATTCCACTTTTGAGTCTAAGTAAGATAGAATTCAAACAAAACACAACAACTCTGGTAAGAGATTCTCTCTATCTTCTCATTAAATTCTCTCTAGGGTGAAAAACCCTAAAAAACATCCGCTACAAAGTCGCCATCTTACTTGAGTATTACTTGCCTCTGACAACGTGATTTATGTGTTCTTTATGTCCCATAGAGCAGTTCAACTCTCGATCAACCTTTAGCACAATTACCATTCTGTCCCAGTTTCAACATCACTAAATTTGAAGTCTAAACCCAACTCTTAGCACCATCAAATCCAATAAATTGAATTTTTCACTACTCACTAATTCCAAACCATTTAAGGCAGGCCTTAACTAAATTTAGCCCCAAAGACCTGTTGTTGTCTGTGGAAATTCCAAGAAAAACCTACTTTGAGATATTTTACGTAGTCTAACCAGATAATAGCTCATTGAAACCTCTCATCATGTCCGAAATGTTAAGGGAAACTAGATTCTTAACCAGAAACCCAATCATAGAAAATGTCAGTAAGAATTTAGAGGGACCTATGCAACGATTCCTCAAACATGCTTAGCATAACACTTCAAGATCACCAAATGAGCTATTTGACGAGGATGCTTCAATCACTTAGAAATATTTTAAGGAGTTCATCAAAGAGTTGCATAGCACAATTATTAGTGTAGCTAGTGATCGAAGGATAGTATAGAAGGAAGCCTATGAGAGGACTCAACCCGCTCATGCCCACTCTTACCAAGAACAATCTAGAAGCCACTCCTCCTGAGAGCCCTAACATAATAGGCAAGCAAGCAAAAGTAAATCTCTCTTTTTCTGATAAAGAGCTCTGATCTACTGTTGAAAGTAGATTGAGAAGTACCCAAAAAAGAGATGAAAAACATTAAGGTGGATGACTCTGTTACCAAGCTCCTGAGGAAATTTCACAAGCTTAAACAAGATCTAGAAGACATTCATTGAGCAAAGGATGTTATAGTGAATCCCTTTCATATGGCGAAGTCTAGCTCTCCCTTCACCACGGACATCAAGAATGCACCCTTATCTCTAAAGTTCAATATGCCACAACTAGTAAACTATTAAGGTAAAACCAACCCAATAACTCGCCTAGAGCTCTATATAAACCACTGTTGATCTAGGATGTGGATGGGAATGCAATATGTTGTATATTTCCTCATACTCTATATGGGATAACCCAAGCCTCGTTATAAGGTTTAAAGCCTAAATTAACATATAGCTTCAACCAACTATTAAAACCTTTATCTTTCAGTTCAAGTATGTACGAGACATACCTAAGAACCATTTAACACTAATATATGTCAAGTAAGGAGACTTAGAGTCCTTCAAGGACTTCATACAGAGGTTTTATGAGGAGATTATCAATATAGGCATTTCGGTGCTAAAGAAACATCACTAACCTTCATAAAAATAGGAAAGTTATGGTTTGCTTACCAAGAGTTAGATCTAAGAACATATGGTGAGGCTTATGTTAGGGCCTTAAAATAGATCAAAAGAGATTATAAATCTTAAATGAAGAGGCAAAAAGAGACAAGAGGCAACTCTTGGCCTAAGAAGAGACCTAAGGAGAAATGATCTAGTTTCAATGTCGCCTCCTGCACCATGGAGACTCTGCTAATGAGCGAATCCAACTCCTCTAAGGTTGCCTCCACTATTATATAAGTTTAATCAACCAAGCTCACAACATACCATGGAGATATCTTAATTCTAGTCTTACTTCCCAATGAACACCTCTCAAGAAAATATCTTTTTTGCCATTAGAAACAAAAGATGGCTCAAAAAACCTTTAGCAATGAGAGGAAGCCTAGATCAAATGCGTAAATTGAAGTACTGTGACTTCTATAAATGATATAGCCACAACACTGCTAAATGTTTAAAGTTAGGAAGGAAATCAAGGCCCTGATAAAAGTGACCTACTAAATTAGCAAGGCTCTACGCCAGTCGAACACTGAATAGAATGAAAAGTTCAAGGGTGAAGGGAATGTAAATAGAAAAAAACTACATTAAATCATGGCCTTAAGGTTTATATGATCTCGAGAGGTCCAACTAGAGCAAGTACCCCTAAAAGATTAGTGAGAAATTATACTTCGGCAATCGCGAGGAATATAGTATATGGTATGCATATACATTTTGTACACCTCACCACTCTTGAGCCAATTCTCCTGTACACACTTATTGTATTCACTGAGGAGGACTGCCTAGGAGTTATATTTCCCTATGATAATGCCCTTGTTGTTACCCTTATAATTGGCACTAACAAGGTTGTCCATGTAATGGTAAACACAAAGGGCTCAATAAATGTGATCTATAAGGATACGCTAAATAAAATAAAGTTTAAGTCTCCTAAGTTTACATATGTCTCTACTCCTTTAGTGGGATTCATATGGGACAAAGTGATGCCCTTTAGATCCATCACCTTTTCTGTCTTCATTGGAAGTTCTCAAAACACAATGGTCTACATGATTGTCTACTTGGTTGAGCATCAACCAAGTGCCTACAATGTGATTTTAGGTCCTCTCTTAATGGCGACTAAGCTGTTGTCTCTGTATACTACTTAATTATGAAGATCCTAGTGAATTGAGAGGTTGTTATTATGAAATTTGAGACCAAGCTACCAGATCGCCATACTAGACCCAAGAGAGAATAGTGAAAAAAAAGTAAGGTGAGCATGATAAAGAGTTCATCTCAATCCTCATCTCATCAAATAATCTCAACAAAATTATTAAGATAGGCTTTTCAATATTTAATGAGGTCATGGAAGCTTTAATCACCTTCCTCAATGAATATATAAATGCTTTTGCTTGGTCCTATTAGGATATGTTTGATATCGATTTGAAGATAGCATGCCATAGGCTGAATGTAGATCCAAACCACAAGCCAGTCAAATAGAAGATAGGACCTTTCAACTAAGAATGATATCAGGCCATAAAGGCACAAGTAGATAAGCTACTCAATATTGGTTTAATTCATGAGGCTCACAATCTAGAGTGATTTTATAACGAGGTGCTAGTAAAGAAGGTAAATAAGAAGTGGCGTATGTGTGACTTTATTAATCTCAAAAAGCCTATCCAAAGACAATTTTCCTTACCTTAAATTGATTAACAGATTGATGTGACCTCAGGGCACGAGCTTTCGAGCTTCCTAGAAACCTTCTCAAGCTACAACTAGATTAAGGAATATGGCCCAAATAAGGAGAATACTTCCTTTGCACTAAGAAATATCTATATTATTACTAATGTCTCTAAGAAATATTTATATTATTACTAAGCAATACCTATTAGGCTCAAGAATGTTGGGGTTACCTACTAATGCCTAGTAAACAAACTTTTTAAAACTCAAATTGGAAAGACTATAGAGGTCTATGTAGATGACATGATCACTAAGTCAGTGCTTGCTACTGACTCTGTATCAGGGATGTTTGAGATGTTGAGGAAGCATAGCATAAAGCTAAATCTAAAAAAAGTGTGACTTTAGTGTGACCAAAGGAAAATTCCTAGAATTCATCAGGTAATAGAGAGGTATTATGGCAAACCCAAAGAAAATCATAGCAATAAGATAGATGAAGACACATAAGACAGTCAATGATGTATAATGATTTATAGAAAAGGTGGTCATGCTGAGTAAGTTTATTTCTAAGACCACTGGCTATTACTAGCCTTTCCTTAAAGCCCTAAAGGCAGAAATGAACATGGCCTAGACTATAGAGTGCGTAGACCATATTGAAAAATTGAAGCAATATTTAGAGGAGTCTCGACCTGGTAATGTACTCCCATTATACATAGTTATGTCCAAGACTACAACTAGCTCAGTACTAATACAAAAAGTATATTATGGAACTTAGAGGTTGATTTACTATGTAAGTAAACCTTTGGCCAATATCGAGAAGTGATACCAACCAACTAAGAAGTAAGCATTAGCCTTACTTGTGGTAGTTAGGAAGTTGCACACTTATTTCTAAGCTCACACAATTACATTGCTAACCAACTTACCACTAAGGTAAAATTCTCCAAAAGATAGATATGTCAAGCCACCTTATGAGGTAATCCAATGAGCTGAGCGAGTTTGACATCATCTATAATTGTGCCCCTCTATTAAAGAATAAGTAATTACTGACTTCGTGGCCAAATTCACTCTAAAATTAAAATGAGAGGATGAGGAAAAGTGCAAGCTCAGTTTGCAACAAACAGTGACTCTCTAGACTATATATATAGATAGAGCTTCAAATGTTTAGGAAAATGGAGTTTGAATCATAATAATCATCCTCAAAGGAGTTGAGGTGAGCTATACCTTGAAGTTTTGCTTCAAGACATCGAATAATGAGACTGAGTATAAGTCCATAATAGCAAATTTGATAATGGCTAAGGCCTTAGAGGTTAAACAATTAATGATAACAAGTGATTCTCAACTAATAGTCTCAGATCAACAACATGTAATATCCAATCCCTATTAGTAGTATCGGTGCCTAGATTTTGATAGAGGAATAAAGACAACGTAGAGTTACTCGATTCTAACCCTATTAGAAAAAAAATTTATTGTGCACATGAAAGATATTAGACCAAATTTGGTAATTTCACACTCAGTCGTAGCGCCGGACGACCCTAGAATATTTTTGAAATTTGTTTTCTATTGGCTTGGAATAGAAAGTTTTAATTTAGTACATGAATTTTCATTTAAGGGTTATGTGTGGAACAAGCCTTGGTTGAGAAACACAATTCATAGATTAGAGAATAAACCAATTAGACATAAGTTCATGGATTGCCAAGTTGGGAATTCTAGTTATTTTCTTTGACTATTCTAACTAAATAGTGACAAATGAATCAATTACATACTTTGTTTCCAACCAATGGCATTTAGGAATTTTGAGTTAGTTGAGGGGCAAATTGGTCAATTGAGAGAGTACTATATAAAGATAGAAGTGTGTAGAAATTTTGAGAGAGGAAAGCATAACATCTTAGAGCTCAAAAGAGTGAAAATTCGTCCAAGTGAAGAGGGGTGTCGCTACAGTAAAATTTTAAGTT
This sequence comes from Ailanthus altissimus, assembly GCA_946807835.1. Lineage (NCBI taxonomy): Eukaryota > Viridiplantae > Streptophyta > Magnoliopsida > Sapindales > Simaroubaceae > Ailanthus > Ailanthus altissimus. The sequence goes on along the minus strand of OX327690.1, from coordinate 5,600,288 downwards.
TTTTTTTAATGATTTTTCATGCTTGATCAAGCTAAAATAAGGTCACATGCCAGTTCCTAAGATCAATTAAAGCCTTCATTAGTAAAAATCCAAGAAAAAGAGGTAAGAAAAGCATTGTTTTGTGAGGATGATATATGAACTTTCAAGATTTCTTCAATTGATGTTCTTATGTGCATTTTTGATTTAGATTGAGTTGAATTCTAGTGTAGAGCTTGAAGGAGTCATCAAATTGAAGAAATTGGCAAGGTAAGAATTAAGGTTTTGAGTGACTTTGATGTAGAGACTTCAATTGGTTGTGATTAGGGCATTAGAATGAAATTGACTTTATTTTGATGCTATTGGAATAAGAAATTGAGAAAAGAAATGTGTTGAGTGGTGGATGTAAATTCTGCCACTTTAGGAAAGTTAGGGTTGAGTTGTGTTTTGGTTGAATTGTTATGTATAAATAGTGCCTTGTGTAAATTGAATGTATATGAATGATGAAAAAATAAAGAAAATTGGACATAATTTTCCATTTTGGTAAGGTGAACGACAATTATCTCCAACCAAAGTTATAGGGTGTTAAGAAATTTTCAGGGCAACGAATGGTGAGTTAGATTAGATTAAATGACTTCGTAAATAAAAATTAGAAAGTCGTATCCATCCGGGCTTTGTATACCGATTAGAGCATTTAGTAGTTAAAGAGATTCTAGTATTTGAATTGGTTCTACATGTCATTTATGGTGTGTAGGTGAGAAAAATCGAGACCAGTAACAGGAGCAGAAATCTGAAGCAAAAGTAAGCTGGAACAGTTATGAGTGAAAATCTATCATTGTTTATCTTTTGTTTATTATGTTTTTGCATAATGAAAATTATATGTTTTATGAGCTTTTAATGCATAGACATGATTTATGATTTCGATATATATATATATATATATATCCATAGATATGCATTTACATATTCGGTTTAAGAAATAGCTTTAAAACTACTACATCAATTTCAAAGGCCATTGGTACCCTCAAATAATAGTGGTGGTGATTGTATTAGACCCGATTGGTATCTTGTACAGATGGACAGGTATAGGGGGTGTGTCACTAACTCTGAGAAGTCGGGTTGTTGAGTCATATGAGTCGCTTTATGTGTGTGAGGTATTGTCTCTATATATGTAAGCGATGTAGAATTCTGCTACATAACCAGTGAAATGTCTTAAAATATCACAGTGGATATTGCTAGTTGAGATGCCTTGTGACCTACTCACATGTGCGATGCTAGTTGAGTCGTTGTTTGAGTATAGAGCTTTAAGGTTACCATTGGTTCAGTTTAGAAAGAAAATGACTGTGCGAGGACTTTAATAGTTTTCGAGCTACTAATCGCATATTAAGCATTTATATGTGCATGCAAGTTATTATGTCTTACAGATTTTAGTTATTATTTTTTGAAGATGTAAATAAAACCTGCTCGGCAAGATTTCATCGGCATATGATGTTAGAAACTATTTTACAGTTTTATACAAGTTTTAAAAGCATGATTTATGCTTGTCTTTTAGAATTTAATATCTATGTAGAATGTTTTTTTATTTGAAATCTTAATGTACTCACTGAGCTCCTTTAGCTCACTCGTTTTGTGTTTTATGTTTTCTAAACCCCCTTTTCAGGTGCAGGTCTTGGTACGCAAGCTGTCGATTCTCTTACTGCTGATTAGTGGGCCAAATCTGAAGATCATTTTTGTAAGTGTAAATGTGCTGAGTAGCACTCTTTTTACTTTCTGTATAATAGTTCTAGGCTTATATTGTACATATTTTTTATATAAACAAGAAGAGGTTTCGATATTGTGATGATCGTTTCACTTTTGTTAGTATACCAGTTTTGTGTTCAAAAATGAAATTATTGAGTTGAGTTGGATTTGATTTGAAAATGATCGGATATCTTATTTGGTAGTATTGAGAAGCGGTTGAAAATAAAAATGAAATTTCTTTGCAAGTTTTTATATTGGATTTTTAAAAAAACAGGAGAAACTCTGCCCCTTTTTTTAAAATTTAAGAAGTCATTTTCATATATATTCCAAGATTTTCTCAGTAATAGTAAGAACTAAAAACAGGTTTGCCTCACGAAATTTCTCAATTTACATAGTTATATTCTGAGGAACTTCCATTTGGATGCTTGACAAGGCCGTTGTGATCTATAATAGAAGGTGTCGGGCTGGGTCCTGTCACAATGAGTATAGGCCAAAGAAGGAAATAAACATGTAAGCCTATTTAAAGAAGACCCAAAAGCTGGTAAGCATGTTTGAAGATACCTGTACTGAGCAGATGCCAAAAGAAGACAACTATCAAGCCGATCTATTAACCAAGTTAACCTCCCTTAGTACTATAAAGCTTCTTAAATAGTACTAGTATAAATTGTGCCTAAGTCAAGCATTCATAATACTAAACCCATAAAAGTCAGATTAGTCAACAATGAGGCCTTCTGGATAGATCCTATTATATAGTACTTAAGGGATAGAGTAATCCTTAAGGAAAAAACTTAGGCTAGATAGCTGAGGTACCAAGCAGTAAGGTACTACCTAATTGATAGGGTATTGTACAAGAGAATAGCCTCTTTATCCTATTTAAGATGTTTGCATCCGTATGAGAGATGCTCTATATGCTTAAAAAGATGCATGTAGAGATGTGTGGGAATTATGGAAGAGGTAAAGCTCTCACTTACAAGGCACTAAAACAAGGATACTTTTGGCTCAACATGAAGCAGGATACACAAGTCATGGTCAAAAAGTACAACAAATGTAAAAGATTTGCAAAAATACCAAGGAAACCCCCAAAAACTCTCAGAAAACTAAGTTCACATAGCCATTTACCATTTATGGGGTAGATATCATCGATCCAATGCCAACTAGTAAGGGATGAGCTAAATATGCTATTATAGTAATAGATTATACAATTGAGTGGGCACGGGTAGAGACCCTGACATTGATTATCAAGAAAAAAATACTAAATTCATATAGCATGCTATAATTTATCATTTTAGTCTACCTCATGCCATAATTATAAACAACGCGACTTTGCTTGACAATAAGAAGTTCAAACAGTTATGCAAAATTTATAAATCATCAACATATTTGTGTCCCTGCTCACCATTAGTCCAATTAGTATCTAGAGGCCATGAACAAAATCATTAAGATCATCTTAAAAAAAAAACTTAAAAATTATAAAAAAGACCTGCGTAGATGAGCTACCCATCTTACTGTGGCCCTATAGGACTATGCCATACATTAAAACTAAGAAGACCTATTTGCTTTATTTTTTGGGTTTAAGGCAGTCATACAAGCTAAATTAGAGTGCCTATATACATGACTGCCTACTTTGATGAGTTTGAGAATGCTAACTCAGTTGTAACTAATATAGACCTTGTCGAAGAGATGCAGAGCTTAGTACCCATCAAAGTGGTGGGTAACCAGCAATGGATAGCCAATGTAATTTAAGGAAGGCGACTTGTTCTTACGCAAGGTAAACGTGAATACTAAGAAGCCCTTAAATAGAATTTTAGGTCCTAATTAAGAAGATCCCTATCAAGTAAGTGTAATGTGTTAGGGTATGTGCTTACGCACCATCCCTGTTTGTATGAATATCTATTTTGTAATATTTATACAATGCATATTATATTAAATCTCTAATAACCTTTATTAAAATGGTAATTAAGCTTGTAACATTATAAACATGATATGATCTGAATAAGTTTATATCTGGTTTAAAGAAGTTTAGACTAGAGCTAAGAGTTAGTAAAGCTGATAGTTATAAATGCTAAGAGTTAGCAGGTTATAATAGCCAGCGAGATCTAAAGAGTTAGAACTTAATCAATAATGTCACAAAGACCTGAAAATCTACTAGTAATGACATAGTTGCAAAGAGTTGCAATAGAGACTAAGAAATGTCATTATGTAAGTATCTTCTCAAATAAAAAGTTCCTGATCTACGTTCACCAATGAGGATCTATCGGTGAAACACAATAAAGATTTGTGTATGTCTATATCTGTATTGTACAGATGATTATTCTTAGTTAACCATAAGCTTGGTTGAAGCTCGTATAGATATACAGGTATTCAGTTAGGACTGGATACTGAACTGACTCACGAGGACCCCAATAGACATCCTATGAAACCGTCAAATGAAGGTCTTCTCGAGTTGAGTAGTATTTGTGGTCCTTCGACCTAAGCGCCACGGTGGGCTTGTGGGAGATCCACCATACTTTGGTTCCACGTATGTCAGAGACCTTTCATGGTCTGACAGCTACGTGTCACTGGGTATAGTCCGATGCTCATAGAGTTCGATGTGTGTAGATATGAAATCCGTCAATTTATATAGATAGGTTGTATATCCGATACTTCGAGATTGTATCTTGTAAAGTCTTATAGCCGTAAGCAATAAACCTGGGAAAAGAGTTTCCTATAGGTTTAAACATTATAGCAAAAGTATTTGCATATATTGTTAATTAAGATACGAATCTGGAGATAAAGTAAATGGATGAAATTATCGGGATTTAACGGTAATAATCTATATCCCGTTCATCCAGGATAGAATGACGGAATGATTATACGAATATGGAGTAACCTCAACATGTATGGTCTAACGCGCTAATTTTTAATATCCGTAACGTGTGTGTGGGGCATCGATCACGGACTTATGGAATAGTTCCATTTGACGAATCGGGCGTGGACCTAGGGAGTCCCAATATGAAATGTACTCTTTGAGTACTTGGGTAGCGTACCGTATTGAATAGTTCAATACAGTAAAATTCAGCAATTTACTAAGGTTACGTTAACTAAAGTATATGGTCAGATGGTGGGACCCACTTTAGGTTAACTTGGTAACCGAGTAAGGACATAATTATAATTTCACTTGATAATTATTTAATTGTTAAATAATTCAAATAAATATTTATTTATTTAATTATTGAATAAATAATTTAAGTTTAACTAAGGTTAAGAGTTAACCATTTAGTTAAGTTAGATTAACAATACTTAATGGTTAAGTAAAAGTCAGCATAACCATGATTAAGTTAGTTAACTATGGTTAAAATATTTAAATGTTCTTTAACTTAACTAAAGTTAAGTGTTAACTATAGTTAGAATATTTAAATGTTAATTTAACCTAACTAAAGTTAAGAGTTAACTATGATTAGGTTAGGTTAAATTCAAATTGAAATTAAGTGAAATTAAATGTAATGAAATTAAATTAAATTTATTTGTATAAATAAGACAAATGTAAATTGATTAAGTTTTTGTTAATTTGATTTTGCAAAAATTAGGTCAGCCATTTCAAAGAGAGAAAAGAGAAATTGTTTTCTAATTAATGGATTCAAGAGTTGAATTCATTATTTTCTTTTAAGGCATAAAACCAATTTAGCAAAATAAGTTTTGATTAATTGTTAATCAAAAAGGAAAAATCAAGAATATAAGTTTAAGTGGTTAAACTTCTGCTAGATCAAAAGCTGTCATTCTAGATAATCAAACCCACTATTGTTGATTACTAGAATTGATCAAAGACAACATTTTGGTGGACTTCAACAATCTCCACCCAAAGGCTTCAAGGGTTATTTCTCAATTTCATTTCTGTTAATTCCATTAATATATTTTAATTGTGTTTACTGCAATGTTTTAAGCTTCCGCTGCTTCATTATATGTATGAGATATGTATATATTATTGTTAAACACAAAACCCACATGCAAACACCTTAGAATGAACAACTCCCAACATAATGATCAAGCCAAGTACTTACAAGCTGATTCACCTAGATGGCAGGCAAGTAAAGCACCCATGAAATGTGGCCCAACTTCATAAGTACTATTAATGACAAATTGGTGTGTCTGACCTATTCTCAATTCTTTTTTCAAATCTTTTTCAATTGTTGTTTTCATCCCTTGCTTAGAGCTTAGTAATACTTGTAGTAAGCTTAGTTGTTTGTTTCAATTTCAAGAAGTCTGTATGAACAGAGTAACAGATATGTTTTTCTACTTGCTCAATATATAGATGGAATACTACGATTGTACTAGTTATACTTCTAATGTTCCTCACTGATGCAAAAAAAAAGTTGCTCCAAAGATGTTCTTATATCTCTAACAATTTCTAAGCTACTATGTATACTCTCTACAAGTAAACCAGCCTACTCTCTAAATATGAAATAGGGTAATAATGGTTGGATTTTGATGTTAAAGCAAAGTATTGAACTATTGTGAGAGAAAATCTCTATATATTTTTTATACAAAGGCCGATAGCAAATATTAGGGATCGCCCCAATATGAAAGGCCCTTAAAGATCACCTCAGTAGTGTTGTGGTGAGATTTTACTGAGGTGAGATTTTAAGGCTATTGAGTAAAATGGATTCTTATTTTTTATGAACAGAGAAAGCAGCGCAAATAGGCCCTGAGTATGGTAAGGTATGCTAAACCTTAAGAATGTGGAAATGTGTAATTCTCTACTTATTACCTTGGAAATATTTGTTATACTCTTCTTCTCATCCATTGACATATGGCCAAATACAAATAAAGATGTATTGCCTTCTCACACCTTATAGGTTATAACCAAGAGCAAGTGTAGAGAATCAAGCCTAGTTTAAATAGACCACTAGAAATTCTCTTCAACAGTTCTAAACTGAATACCAAAGTGAGATGTCCATCAATTATGTATGGATAAAATGGTTAATAAGGCTCAAAGCACAATGTATGCACATTAAGCTTCAAATGTATGAGTATTTAAAACCATCTTCATCTCTATACAACACATTGTGTTTCCCTCCTAGTTGTCTTATTTTCGTTAAGTGAGAAAATGAAACCCTTTTTGTGGCACCCATAGGCAGTGCTTCAAAGCTTCTAAGTTAACTAAGTGAAGTTATCACAATATAGTTTAAGATCTTGGCATGATGCATCAAGTGTCCTAAATTTAGAATTGTAAGGTGCGTAACGCACTATAGGGGTGGGTTATCCCCAACATACTATTCCTAATGAGTTAAAAGTAAAATGCCTTATTTTACCAACAACAAAAAAAAGTAAAACACCCTTATAGAGAATTAGTTACCAAGCGTAATATAATGTACTTGATAAGGTACCCAATAACTAGCATGAGATAAAACACAACAGGATTCATTAGATGAAGCATTGTTCAAACTTAGTGATTAAACCAAATAAAATATCCAAGGTCCTAATATCATCAGAGTTATGAGTGACCTAGTATTGCTCAACAACATAAACACAATTTGGCATACTCTATAGGCAATCTGCATAAAGGGCAACCAAGGCCTAAAAACACATCAACAAAACAACATGAAAGTTTAAGAATATTCAGTATAATCATCCAAACCATTCAGCAGTTAAACACTAAATAACTAGTGGAAAGAAAAGAATGGTTTGTAAACTAGCCACCCACTAGCAGCAAAAATCTCTAGACTCAATAGATGACCGCAATAGAAGTCATTGAAAGAGGTGGTTCCTTACCACCACCACCACCACCATCATCATCATCATCATTATCTTCATCTTCTCTTTTAGTATAATAAGTGGTTGAGACCATGGGAATATCAGCTTTAGCCTTTAGGAATGGTCTCTACTTAATCCCTCATTGGTAACCTTTGGCTCTTGGGGAGTGGCATGGCTAGTTAAGGCTGTAAAAGCATTATCATCCTTATGCGTGGCTAAGGCTGAGGTAGCAAGTATCCCTAACGCTAAAAACTGAAATCTAGGTCAGGGTATGCATTAAACACTCTAGATGAGCATGGCTTGGTGCCTTTTAGACAACCTTCTGTATCTCTTTTCTAACAAGTCTACAACATCATTCAACCTCATGATGGTTTCATTCAATTTTTCATTCAAAAATACCAATTGCTTTCTCTCATTGAGGCTCTGTGATGACTCTCTTTTTACCACAGCAAGCTTCTTAATGGTAAAAATGAAACAAAAAATATACTTATCCCTTTTTTCCCTTATGACCTCCTCATTCTCCTTTGAAGTTATCTAATGTATCTCTAGGTCCTCTATAACCCTCAGGGCTCCCTCTATCTTCTCTTTATACTCCCCTCGAAGTATAAGTGGCCTGTAACAGAGAAGAACACTAACAACAAATGCAAACTTAGTACAAGAGAATAAGAAATGCAAGTCACCAAGGGAAAGTGATAGAAGTTACCTCATGGGCCAGACCTAGGGCTCTTGATAGAGCACTCTGTGAATCTTACTAATAAACTAACAAAGCTAACTCAGTAAACAAATCTCTATAGGCATGCCTTAAATAGGAAAGTAGTTGTCTAACCTTTTTCTTAAATCTAAGACTGAGGTCCTGGGAAGGTAAGAAGCTACTAGAGGCTTGGCTAGTTTTAAACTCCTTTATATTCTTGGTTCTAGAAGGGATAGCTACTACGAACTCAAAGGCAGGAAAGGTAGTAAGCTCTAACTAACTGAGGCATAAGGACTTTGAAGTCATGAATGATTAGAAAAGTCCTTCATCAGGTCCAGCATTCAATCCTTTCTTTCCATCTTTTTAACAGATTACAGACAAGTTAAGAAGGAAGGAGTATGAGTTATCCTTATGAGAACAAAGGAAACTTATTAACCATAAAGGCAAATCAAACTAATCAATCTAACATCTCTCAAATGATATTTATCCAACACATTGAAACAATTCGGGAGAATCTATCAAAGTTTCAATAGCAAGAACGACATGCTTTTAACTAACATGAATAAGTTTCATATCCTTTGTCTAATAGCGCACTAAGGAAAAAAAATACAAGTAGAGAATATAGTCAATAACATCTAATGCCCTAAAAAAGTCTCCCATAGCTAGATATCATAGTGTCTTGGTAATTTAGCACATTTAGTATGATGAAGAACAAATGAAAGAGAAAGAATGCTTATACATTCAAGAACAAAATATGGGTGAACTCTCTTTAAGTTACGATTAAGTCTGGCTGTGAAGACGCAGTCTCTACCCACAAATAACCAATGTTCTCTCCAGTTGGTTTAGGTCCTATACTCATCGACATATTGTGCTTTTGTCTTAAGTGTGAGTGATTTTAATCTTAGGGTGCATATATATGGGTTTGTGTCTATCATTCAAATTTGCATACGTATCACATACATATTTATGCAGCAAATGAGCGGAATACTAATTAATTAATAATAAACACAAATAAGTTTTTACATGTATCTCATAAATGTAAACAACATAAAAGATTGAGAATTTATTATCTTGACAAGCCTTTTGTTTTTGGTCGAACTAGAGTACTTGTCTTGAAGCAACTCGTTCACAATTCTAGTCCTCAACACTGTGGGCTTAAGAAAGCTAGAATAGCAATTTTTTCAGCAAAGAACTCAACCCTTGAATCCTTGTTTCTACCTTGTAGTATAGGTGGCCAAAATAGAAGGGAAATAGAAGAAGTGTAGTTTATGATCTCAACATTTAGCCAAATTTTCATACTTCACTCTCTAAAATGTCTTAATCGTATCTTACAACTCCAAATGAGCTACTAGTTGCTCTTAATAAGTTATTTTTATTTTTTTCCTCTCAATGTACAACACTTGTCCCATTTTAATTGGATAATGGCCTCCATTATCTTGGTCAATATTTGCCATTAATGTTTTATTTATTATTATTTACAATAAACCAAATGAAAATAAAACAAAATTAAAAATTATTTAAATGAACTTGACCTAAATCTAGGCCAAATGAGAAACACTTTCTCATTAGTAAGAAACATGTTAAGGTCTACATTTACAAGTGCCGCCCATTTATTCTTATTATATCATTTAATTAATATTAAACAAATAATTTAATCATATTAAATCATGGTAGAAACACGTGCCAATTTAAATAAAATATAAATTGTTTGATTTCAATTAAATAATAATACCATATATTATTATTATTATTTTATTCAATAAATATTTTAATGATATTATTTCTCCAATAAATAACGTTATTTTTATAATTTTCAAGTCAAACAATAATTAGCCCACAATGTGCCATGTGTCAATTATTGATGTAATTGATGTACTTAACTCTTAAGTTTTGACACGTGCACGACCGAAGGGAGACTAAAGTAAATGTCTGATCTGTTAGAATTTTTTGGATCGAACTATTCAATCCTGTACGCTACCCTAGTGAACAACGAGTACACTTCATATTGCGGGACTCTTTAGGTCCACTCTCGGTTTGTCAAACAGAACTATTTTGTGAGTCCGAGATCGATGCCCTACGCACACATCACGGATATTACAAATCAGTGTAGTAAACTATACAAGTTGAGGTCATAACGTATACGTATAATCCTTCTACCAATCATACCCTTGAAAAGGGGGATATAGATCACTACCGTCAAATTCCTATATGTTCATCCATGAACTTATCTTCAGAGACGTATCTTGATAAATAATATATGCAAACACCTTTACACTATTTATTTAACCCTGTGGAAAACCATTTTCCTAGGTTTATTGCTTATAGCCATAAGACTTTTTAAGATACAGTCTCTGAGCATTCGGATATATAACTCATCCATGTAAGTTGATGAATTTCATATCTGTACACACTGGACTCCATTAGAATCAAACCATACCCAATGACACCCAGCAGTCACACTATGAAAGGTCTGTGACATGCTTAGAACCAAAGTATGACGGATTACTTACAAGCCCATCCTAGTACTTAGGTTAAAGGATCACATATACTACTCAACTCGACAGGACCTTCCATTGACAACTTCAGAGGATATCTATTGGGGTACTCGTTGAGTCTGTTCAGTATTCAGTTTTTACTGAATACCTATATGCTATAAGAATTTCCAGTAAGCCCATTGTCAGTTACGAACAACCATATAGACCATCTAGATATAGTATACACTGGTCTATGAAAAAGTATTCTACCGACAGACCTGCATCGGTGAATTAAGACCAGTAACACATAATTTGATAATAGACTTACATAATAACATTTCTTAGCACCTATTACAACTCAGGTCATTGTATCGTTACAGACAAATTTCTAACTCTTATACTTCACTGATTATTATAACATGTTAACTCTATAGCATTTATAGTTTTTCAGTGATGCTAACTCTTAGCATTGATCTAAACTTTTTTAGACTAAATCTGAACTCTTTTAGATCATATAACGTCGTAGCATCACAAGCATTGAACCATTTAATAATTGTAATTAGCAATTTAACAAGTAATGTACTGTATAAATATTATAAAATAAAATTTTATATAACAATGGGATGGCATGTGAGCACAAATTTCAACACTAAGTTCTCACGTAAAAAGTATCCTCTACAAGGATATTCTTTCTAAAGTAGGTTATTAAAGTCTTTAATGGATAAGTCGTTGTCAAAGGCTTTCTTTCATAATACATAACATCTATAATCGACCTTCGAGAGGCCAGGGTTAATTAGGTAAGACTTAAGTATAAAGTAGCAAATAATTCCTTAAATGAAGATTGTAGTAGGAACCTAAGGTTAAGGACAAGGAACTCTTTAAATATAAAAGCTTCTCCCTTATTGGGATACGCAATGACTCTTCAAGCTACAGGATCCTAAAAGTAACCAAAGATGGAATAGAATAACACTTCCTTAAGTGCACAAGCATTGATTTTGTTACCTCAAAGTTTAAAGGAAAATGAATATGGCCTTTCGAGGCAGGTTATTTGGGGTTAATAATAGGGATGGAAGATTTGGAACCCCTAAAGGAATATTTAGAACCACAAAAGAAAGATTTTATAAAGGAATAGGGAGCGGATTACTCAGAAGGTAGTTTACCCTTCTTCTTAGGAGTGGAGAAACTAGTCTTAGGGATGCTTGCTGAGAGGACTCACTTTCACCTTTCCTAAGGCTAAAGCCAAAATCCTTGGACTTACCCTAACCTCCTCTATTTCTATTTACTCACTGTCACTACTCAACTCCACAAAGCCCAAGGGGTTATTGCTACTACTAGTCACCTCTCTAATTTGTGCTCTTACCATCCTATAACACCATAATCAATATTGGACCTTAGTCCCTCTAATTAATTATTCACCTAGCACCCACACATAAACAAGAGCCTCAAAGAGACTAAAAATAGAAGAACAAAAAATAGGGAAAAGTGAGCAAGTCCTACCTTTTAAAGACCTGTAAAGTGGCAACTAAAAGTAGATCAATTTTGTTGAGATCGTAAGATCGCATCGTGGAACCTTGAAACAAAAATAGACAAAGTGCGAGGTAAACATGGACAGTCATAGAAAAGTGAAAGTATGGTGGAAAAATAGGTTACGACACGATTATTTGACTCACTTTAAGTGAATATGGATCTAAAAAATTGACAACACGATTAATGAATGGTTCGAATTCATTTTATTCGTTTATTAATCGTGTCAAATACATGTTTGAGGTCTATGATTCGATAATTTGTTTTAAGTCAAGTTTAATAAACGAATCGTATTCGTATCTATTTGTGTGTCTATTGGTTTAAGTTACATTTAATTAAATTATAAAATTAAATAAATTATATAATTAAACATATATAATGGAAAATCAAAACTCTAATATATCAAACTATAAAGACTCTTTAATTGTGTTAGAATAATTTTAGTATTAGATGCATTAAATACTTGAATTTTTAATATAATTTTATATTTTATTAATCGTGACTTAAATATATTTTAAACAAATCAAATATTTAGTGTAAATAAATTGAATTAGATGTTATTGTTCATTTAAACAAATATAATCGTAAACGAATCAAATTGTATATAATCATATAAATGAAATAAATTTGATCTATTTATTTAAATATGTCTAATTGTATGGTGTCGTGTAATTTGTTTATTAAATGAATTGAATCTTTGTTTGAGTGTCTGAATCATTTAGTAAACGAATCGTAAATGAATACAATAAAATTTTGTTAATACCCTAATTGACATGACATGATATGATACGAACACAATAAATTTACACAAATTTCCACCCCTAAGTAAAAGGAAAAGAGGAAAGAGGTGAGAAAAGTACACGAAGCAATCCTCACTTATTGAGAGATCAACCGAAGGCCAATCGTAATTGTAGAGGAAGAAGAAATGCCCTTGGAAGAAACTGGAGAGGAGAAAGAAAAGAGAATGATGGAAAGACCTCTTACTCTAAGAACCAAAATTGTGGACTTAGGATTTTTAAGAAAAAAAAAGAAAGAGTTTTGAAAGATAAAAAGATAGGTTATCTGAGCCAATCATCCTAGTCGATTTTCCTAGATGCCACCATTAGGCATAACATTGGGGCAATAGTGTACATAACACTCAAACATTGTGAGGTCGTGTCAAAGCTCCATTTAATGAGTAGGGTAGGGATGAAATGACCCTAATGCCACAACTCACTATATGAAAGGAAAAAATGCCCCTTTCTTATGTAATATCTTATTCCTATTAGTAGTATAGGTGTCTAGATTTCAGTAAAAAATGATAAAAACACCGTAAGGGTACCCAATTCCAACCCTATTAGTAATATTTTTTATGGTGCGCGTGAGAGGTATTAGAGTTAAATTAATAATTTCACACTCGGTCGGAGCGTCGAACAGTCATAAAATATTTTGAAATTTTTCTTTATTTGCTTGGAAAAGAAATTTTCAATTTAATACATAAATTTCTATTTAAGGGTTATACATAGAACAAGCTTTTGTCAAGAAACACAATTCATATGTTAAAAAATGGATCAATTAGAGACAAGTTCATGGATTGCCAAATTGGAGGTTTAATTAGTTCCTTTGACTATTCTAACTAAATGGTTAAAAAGGAACCAATTAAATCCTTCCATTTTGAACCAATGGCAATTTAAAATTTTTGAGTTAGTTGAGGGGTAAAATGGACTTTAGGGAGAACACTATATAAGGAGGAAAGGTGTAGAATTTTGGCTAAGTTATAAACATAACATGTTCAGACCAAAAATAGAGGATTTCGGCCAAGGTGAAATGGAGGCTGCTATAGTAAAACCCAAGACTTCTTTATAAGTTTTCATGCTTGATCAAGCCAAAATAAAGTCAAATACAAGGTCCTAAGATCAATTGAAGCTTTCATTAGTGAAAATATAAGAAAAAGAGGTAAAAAAAAAATCTTATCTAGTGATGGTGGTTTATGATTTTTCAAGATCACTTCAATGTATGTTTTTGTTGTGAATCATTGATGTAGGTTGAGTTGAATTTAAGTGTGGAGTTTAAAGGACTTATCAAAGTAAAAGAATTGGTAAAGTAAGAATTAGAGTTTGGTGTAATTTTATTATAGAAACTTCAATTGGATATTATTAGGGCATTAGAATTAAATTGGCTTGATTTGAATATTATTGGAACAAGAAATTGAGAAAAAAATGTGTTGGGTGAAGATAAAAATTTCGACCAATTAGGGATTTTCAGGGTTATGTTGTATTTTGGTTAAGTTGTTGTATATGAATGATTCCTTGTGTCAATGGGATGTATATGGTTGATGAAAAATCAAAATGAAGAAAATGGGACCTAATTGTCAATTTTGGTAAGGTGAAGGACAATTATGTCCAACCTAATTTATAGGGTGTTAAGCAATTTTTAGGGCGTCGGATGGTGAATTAGATAAGATTGAATGACTTCGTAAATGAAAATCGAAAAGTGGTATCCATCCAGGCTTTATAAGCCAATTAGGGTGCTTATTAGTTAAGTAAAATTTTAGCGATTGTAAAGGTTCTAAATGTCATTTATGGCGTGTAAGTGGAGAATATCAAGACCGGTAAAGGAAGTAAAAGTCTAGAGAAAAGTCGAGCTCGGAGCAGTTAATGAGTAAAAATCTGTCATGATTTATCTTTCCTTTAATATGTTTCCGCATATTGAAATTGTATGTTTTATGTGCTTTAAATGCATAAACATGATTTACAATTTTGATATATATCCATAGTTATGCATTTACATGTTCGATTTAAGAAACAGTTTTAAAACTACCAAATTAGTTTCAAAAGCCATTGGTACCCTCTGATTTATAGTTATGGTGATGGTTTAAGACCCGATCGGTATATCTCGTACATATGGGCAAGTATTGGGGGGCGTGTCACTAACTCCGGGAAGTCAAATTTTTAAGTCATGTGAGTCGCTCTATGTGTACGGGATATTATTTCGCTATATGTAGGCGATGTAAGATTTTATTGCATAGCCAGTAAGATGTCTTAAGATATCATAGTGGGTGTTGCTAGTTGAGATGCCCTGTGACCTACTTACGGTGTGCAGTGTTAGTTGAGTCATTGCGTAAGTATAGAGCTTTAGGGTTACTATTGGTACAGTTTAGAAAGAAAATAGTCTAGCGAGGGCTTTAATAGTTTTTGAGCTACCAAATGCACATTATGCATTTATATATGTAGATGCTAGTTATTATGCCTTACAGATTTTGAATATTATTTTTCAATGTAAATAAAATTCGCTCAGTAAGATTTCATCAGCATAACGTTGGAAACTATTTTACAGTTTTATAAAAAATTTAAAAGCATATTTTATGCATGTCTTTTAGAATTTAATATCTATGCAGAATTTTATTTTATTAAAAATCTTAAATGCACTCACTAAGCTCCTTTAACTCACTCGTTTTGTATTTTATACTTTTCAACCCTCCCAAGTACAGGTCTCGGTGCGTAAGTTGCTGATTCTCCTACAACTGATTAGTAGTTCAATCTGACGATCATTTTGTAAATGTAAATGTGCTAAGTAGCACCTTTTTGCTTTCTGCATAGTAGTTATAGACTTGTGTATTTTATAAATATGTTTTGGACAAACGGGAAGAGGTTTCAATATAATGATGATTGTTTCACTTTTTATTAGTATGCCTTTTGTGATCAAAATGAAATTATTGAGTTTGGATTTGGTTTTAAAAGTGACCGGAGGTCCTACTTAGAAGTATTAAGAAGCTGTTTGAAATAAAAGTGAAATTTTTTTTTCAGGTTTTGTATTGGATTTTTAGAAAAATAAGGGAAACTTTGTCCCTTTTTTTAAATTTAATAAGTTATTTTCACGTATATTCTAGAATTTTTTCCATAATAGTAAGAATTAAAAAGGGATTTACCTCGTGAAATTTCTTAACTTACACAGTTAGATTCTGAGAAACTTCCATTAGGGTGCCCGACAGAGCCACTGGGATCTACAATAGAAAATCTCAGAACAGGTCCTATCATCTATTCCCTCGTAAAGAAGGGAAATATAAGAATTTTTCCACTAGAAAAAAAAATAAGGAGCGAGAAATAAAGGTACAAAGGAAAGCTTGCAACTTGTCACCAAAAAAGTGTAGTTCTTATTGCCTCATCACCTTAATACTAAAAACTAAGAGAATTGATATTGGGGAAAAATTTATGTAATATTTGGCCCATTTAATCCCTTAGGTTCAACCTCTATGAGGGATTGCCCAATCCAAACTAAGGCCACCCCAACAGGCTTAGTGCCAATCCAAGCCCATTAACCTCTATAATCAAATTTTCGAGATCCACTAGGTAGAACCTTTGCGTCAGTCTGCGTAACCGTTCAGTCCTATTACCAAAGGATAAGTCATCATACCCAAGTCACTTGCCACATCATAATTGGGCTCCCTAATAGGTGTACATGTTAGCAAAGCTCAATCTCATGCCAGGTCATCACTAGGCCTATTGGATGCCAAGCTAGAGGCCACATCACATGATAATTAGACCTAGGTATAAGGGATAAGGTTCTAGGTGAGAAATCTTAAAAGTGTCACTACCAAGCATCCATGTTAGCATGTGGTAAACCTCAGTCCCTTACTGATTTGAGGATAAGGCTTGTCTGGGGTCGGCGAGATAATCTAGCAATGAATCTGTTGAGCTCGAGGTACAACACCTACCCTTACCTAATCAAAGTTGATCACTATAAAAAGCATTGAATATGAGCATGCTTAGTACTTTAAACTTCAGAATGGCTTAATTACTCAACAACCCCCACCTTAGTTGTTTCTCCAAATTGGCCCTATATGGGAGGGGACACTTCAATTGAATACTACCAAGTGTAGCATTGAGAGAAATGTTTTAGGCATTCCTCCTCCATACTCAATGACTTAACTCCACTTTTGAATTCAAATAAAACAAAATTTAAACTAAGCACATCAACTCTAATAAGAAATTCTCTCTATCTTCTCTCTATATTCTGTTTAGATGAAAAACCCTAAAGAATATCCACCACTGAGCTATTATCTCACTTAAGTGTCTAAGCCTGTCGCCAACTACCCTATTGGTGGTGGCTGCCTCTAATCTTGTGATTTTTGTGTTCCTTATATCCCCTAAAATAGTCCTAACTCTCAATAAGTCCTCAATATAATCATCATTCAGTCTCAATTTCAATATCATCAAAATTGAAGTTTGAGTCCAACTTTTTATACCATCAAACTTAACAAAGCAGAATTTTTCTTACTTGCCAACTCTTGACTATTTGGGCGAGTCTTAACCAAATTTAGCCTCAAATATATATAATTGTTGAACCTTATACAACAGCCGATAAAAACATATATAATTTTCTTTCTCACAATTTTTTAATTATCAAGAACTCCTTTTAGCATGAATAAACATCACCTTTCTTAATTAAAAGTGCACACAACATGTTCTGTTTCTTTCTTTCCAAAAAAAAAAATTGTTCTATTTCTTTTTGAGTTGTCAATTTTAATATTGACAAGTTTAAAAAAAAAACATGATTCTGAGAGTGTTTTTGCAAGGGTTTAAGTGATTTTGTTTATTGAAAGAGAAAATATTAGTTAAGGCTAAAACTGTCCTATTTTAAATTATTTGATTATAAAAAGATTAACTATTAGATTTGAGGTTAAAAAATAATAACGATTTAAAATTTGGGTCATTATCGAAAAATTCCCATGAAGATGCTATGCAGCATTTAATTTGTTCTCTTAGCTATTTGATTAACAAGCAATTGTAGAAAAATACGAGAAAAGTATTTTAAAAATAATGTTACTATTATTAAACGGTGAATATGATGTACAGAAGATACTCAATTAGAGTTGTCTAAATCATAGTGATTGAATTAAAAGAGAGCAGCAGTCTTGAACTGCGCCACCTCTTGCTCTATTTACATGGTAAAAATTATTTACAGAGACTTGTTTAAGCGCTAGGAGCTTATATATATAATGGCAAGTCCTCTAAAATATTATGCTCTTACAGTAGGAGAGGAGATTCTTTTGGCTAGACACAAGGCAAAAGTTGTTAATAATTGAAGATTGAACTGATTGATATGGAGAAATTAAAGACCGAAAATTCTTTGAATAAATGTTATGAATGATGAATTTGATCTGTTTAACACATTATGAGTCAAAAAAGGAAACAGATTAACAAGCAAGTTGATTTAGGGCAGACCCTACATTTTTGTTTGTTGTTATGGACGAGACAGCCTTTGCTATTATCTGAAACAGCCGACTTAAAAAAATATTTATATGTTTTCTAAATCATCTGTTCGTAATAATAACGCATTCAACAACTCGTTGAAAAAATTGATAAATGATTTTGTTATGGCCGTGTTGGAGAGGATCAGTAGAAAGATTACTTTCATTATTTTTTATGACAACATTGCATTCAATAATGCTATAATTATGTAGTGGAGATTTATAAATGAATAATATTAAGTATTTTAAATTATATTTTAAAAAATAATGTATCAAATAATTATTAAGAGATGAAATAATAAAATTTTAAAATTATTTATTAAACTATTTTATTGTTTAATAACTATTTAACATATTAATTTTTAACATACAATTTAAGATGCTTAACATTATCTTTTCTTTAATATATATCATATTATCCTTACCATAATAAAAATTTTATTAAATAATTATTTTTTTATTATTTTTATTGTAATACATTTGATGTTATAAATATTAAATTTTTATTTTTATTTACTATTAAAAAAAAAAAACCCACCTCCTCAAACCCCTCTTCCCTGCAAAAAATTTATAAAAAAAAAATCACCCCCAACCAAAAACCAACCCTAAGTCCACCTAACCACCATCATTTCTCATCCTAATCTTTTCATCATTCCTCTAAATGATTTTTATTTTACCCATTCAATTTTTTATTTTTTATTTTCTCCCACCCTAATTTTTAATGTTATTTTTCTTCCTCCTTCCCCCACCCCACAAAAAAAAACAAAACAATCTTCTTTCTTATCTCTCTCTTTTCCATCTCTCTTCGTTACAAAAATAAGAGAGATCGTGAGGAAGCATAAATAGAATGCTATAGCATAATGGGTGCACCGGTTTATAGCATCCTATTTATGCTTCAAGGTGAATGGATAATAATTGCATCATTTGGATAAAATATGACTCCACTTCCCAAAATAATTATATATCTTTACGGCAATTTCATATGAAGAAGCAATAACAGAGATCTTGATTCAAAAATTTATATGAGAAAGCAATAAGAGAGATTTTGAAAATTATTTTCTTTACTAAAGTTCACTAATCTTTTATATTTGTATTTTTTAAAATTTTATTTTTGTTTATTTTATTTTATTCTCTTATTTTTCAAATTGACATTATTATTGTTTTAAATTAAAACACATACATACTTAAAAGTACTCTTTTATCTTCAAAAAGTAATTTTTACATAAACACATTATAACGGCAAAGACTAATGTAGTGTATATTATAAACATGAGGATTAAATTTATATATATCAATAAAATTAAAAACCAAAATGATTTTTTTTATTTTTATATGTATGTATTACATTTATACATTATAGAATAATTCTAAATTATACCAAGCTTATCTATTAGATAAATTTATAATTAAATAATAGATTAACACAGTTTTTTATTTCTTTGATCTATATAGAAAAATATACGAGAACATATTTAATATAAAAAATGATTCTCAAAATCGTATTTTAAAAAGCAATTTTCTTCCTGCTTTTCAGAATTTGCTGTAGAATATGGGGATTTTATTTGAAATTATTTTAAAATTATTCTATCAAATACTCAAATTTACTTTTAATTTTTCAAAAACGATTTTGATCTTCATTAGAACAATCCCAATTAGACCAAAATATCTTTATAATATTAATTTATTTAGGTCCCTTCTTTTTTAATTATCAAACTATTACATTTGAAATAACATATATGTTAAAATATGAATATCAGATATTTGTTTTCAAAGATAAAAAAATAAAAACAAATTTATTATCAAATTTATTAGTATTTCTATCAAATTTATTTAGATTTCAGTAAATATTACTCAAACTCGCAGGTGCAAAACACATTCATGAAAATTGACTAATTCTATGTTAATAAGCAAAATCAAATAAAAGAAGTTAGTAACCAACCTAATTCTATTATTTATATTTGTCAACTAATAGCAAACATGTACAAATAAAATTATATATACTTTAAATGACAAATCATTCTCTCTTATTATAATGAAGGGTAGATTAGGGCTTTATTAGATTATAGATTTGGATATCTATGCGTCTAGATTTTTAGAGTTTACATTAACAGTATCTTGGCTAGTCTCAATAATTTTTTTTTTCTAAATGTTAGAAGCAAAAACAATCAAACAAATAACAAACACAAAGTATATATCGTAACAACTAAATAATTAAGAAAGTTAGAAAAAGAATATAAAAGAATAACATAAAAAATTTATATAATTCAATAATTTATTATTGGTGTTGTGTATGTTTGCACCGTGTTACAGGTAATTAAGTATATTATTAAATAATATAATAATTAATATGTTATATATGTAACGCATTAAAATTAAAGCACATATTATACCATCTCATTATATTAATAAGATCAATGACTCAATTTTAAAACGTACTTGTGAACAAATCTAGTTGTATATTAAATGAATTTTTTTAAATTAAAATAATAATTTTACTTTTTAAAATAATTTAAAGAAACACTTATTTTTTATTTATTTCTTTCTCTTGGACTATAAATGTATTACTAATGTTTTTATATGTTAACAGTTAACAATATAAACTAAAATAATTATTCACTGACATTCAATTCTCTCAGCCATTAACTTGTATTTATAGGCAACCATTGCCTCACAATTAACAATTAAGAAGAAACAATTTGACATATGTATTTGGTGACTTGGCAACACGAAGGATTAGTGGCAGCATGAAGAAAGAATTGGTGACTTGGCAACACAAATCATTGCCAGCACTTACTTCTTTTGAATTGAATCAAATTCAATTCAAAATATCTCATATATACTTTTAGCTAATAAAAGCTTCGCATATAGACTTTACCTTCAAATTAAGCCAATAAAAAATGACATGATGGCCACATGTAATCTAATGACTACGCAAAATAAAGGATTACTAAGGTGCTTGCTTTTATTGGTCAAATGAAAAGGCCATTAGTGGCACATGACATATTAAGAGTACGCCACCTCTTATTAAAGAGATTGAATTACATTTAATCTAATTTCAACAATTTCCTTTTGGCTAATCAATATGCAACACGTCTCCTTTGCCTTTAGTTTCATCTAATGAATATACAATAAATGTAAAAGCATAATAAAATGAATCTGATTCATTTATAATAATGAATGGCCGAATGAAAAAATAATTATTTCATAATTTTATTTATTAATATTTAATTTAATATTTATATAAATTATTAGTATAATTTAAAAAATATACTAAATAAATAAAAATTTTAAGTATCACTTGGTACAATCTTAGGTTTAATATTTAAATCTTAACTACTCTCCGAGAGATTTTGAAATAAATTTATATTTTTTAAAAATAATTCGGATCAAACAATTCAATCAGATATGCTATTCATATGCGCACGAGCACACTTCATATAATGAGACTCTTTAGGTTCACACCTATTTATCTCATAAAATATTTTCATAAATTCATAACCAATGTCCTATACACATGTTATGGATAATACAAGTTGAGGTTAATTTATATTTGTACAATCCTTCCGACATATATATCGTATATATCCTAGATCAACACCGTCAAGTCTCTTATTGCACAACCTAATTTATCTCTTCGATCATATTCCAATAATTAATATTCGCAAACTACTTTACGATATTGTTTATACCATAAAAAAACTCTTTTTCGGGTTTAATACTATAGTCATAAGACTTTCTAGAATATAACCTTATAGCATCTGGATATTTAACTCACCCATATGAGCTGATAAATCCCATATCTATATACCCCAAACTTCATAAATATCAGACCATACTTTGTGACACCTGGTGGTCAGATCATGAAAAGTCTCTAACATGTGTGGAACCTAAATATAGTGGATTACTCACAAGCTCATCGTGATGCTCAGGTCAAAGGACTACGAATACTACTCAACTTAAGAAGACTCTCCATTGACGGTTTTATGGGTTATTTATTAAAGCTCTTCATTGAATCTTATTCAGTATCCAATCCTCATTGAATACTTGTATATCTATATGAGCTTCTACTAAACTCATGGTCTACAAAGATTAACCGTCTGAGCCATTCAAATATAAACAAACACTGATCTATATAATAAATTTCATCCGACAGACCTTGTGTCGGTGGAAATAGATCAGGAACAAATAATTTAAAAAGATACTTGCATAATGATTTTTCCTAACAATGCTGCAACTATTTACAACTATGTCATTGTTAGTATATTTTCAAGTCTTTGTCCTATTTCAAACAAGATTCTAACTTTTTAGACCTGATTTGAACTCATTTTGGTCAATTTAATGTCTGAAATGTTATAAGAATCTTACCTTATAAAAAATAATTAACGATTTAATGAAATATTTATTTATTGTATAAGTATGAAAATATAATATTCATACAAAATTGAGATGGCACATGAGCACAAATCCTAATACTTGCCTACGTCCACTATAGATCAAGATCACACTCTTATTATTAAATCACAAGACACTCACAAAAAATGTCTTTTACAATAAAGAACTTACAAAGAACAAACTCTCTCATGTAAACTAAGGATTTCTCTCACTAAGAATCAGAAAGAATGTTATGATCACAAAAATTGTTGTGATGATCACTAAGATATATTTACAAGCCAATAGAGAGCTCTTTTATAGGCTTTAGGACGACTTTGATTAACCCTAAACATGTAGGAATCATTTTAAAGAGTTCGAGTAAATTTAAGAGACTGTTCAAAATAGCAAAACAATTTTTTCGCACTAGCGTCATGGCACTGGCTCGTATCTCACACGGCGTTGGGCTGCTAGCGCCGCAGCACTAAATCTCAGGCTTTGGTAATTTCGCCTTCTCTATTACCTCTTTTCATGTCTGTCTTACTTTTTTGCACATTCAACACAGTTAACTTATTTTTTAAATTATATTATAATAATTTTTAATCAACTTTTTTACATTAAATATTTATAAAATTTATGATATAGTATTTTATTTTTTAAAAAAAAGGAAGTCATTCTATGGTTATTAATCGAAATTATGCAGCCACTCGATTTGCTCAAGGCAATTAATATTATTTCACCAAGATTCTTGTCTATACTTATTGTAAGTCACGGAATAAATAAAACAACATACCAAATGTTAAGAAGTTTTTTAGAACCGACAGAGTTATGTTACCGCTTATGGTTGAAGAACAGTTAAGAAGAATAGTTTTTTTTGGTCCATTTCTCTATTTATGTTTTTCTAGAAAAAAAAAATGTACTGGCTCATACACACTGTTAGCACGTTCCTTTTTATAATGCGATTGAGAGAAAAAGATAATGATAAATGTTATACATCAAATTTTTTAATTCAAAATATTATGAATATATTATTTAAATTCAAACATTTATAGATATATTTTTTAATTTAAATCTTTAGATAAAAACATTTTGAATTTTTAAAAAAAATTAATTTTTTTTCCTTTTTTTATGTAAAGATTTGGGTTAAGGTCGGGTCGGTCTTTCATGGGCGACTTGCCCAAATATCAACAACTTCCTCTTGCACATAATGGGATAATAGAATAAAAAGAGTAACAAAAATATTGTAACCCTAAATCTTTAACATAGTACTTATATAGATAAATATAAAGTGTGATCTATGAACAAATAGTATGTAAACAATAGTATGCATATATATAATAAAATTTTCAAATGTAACCATAGATAAGAGATTTATTAATGAATTAGTTTATTTTGTATTCTATATTTAATTTGGTTACATTAGCTCATGAATACTCAATTCCTCAATGGTAGCTATGCTTGCCTTTGTGCACTCTATGTATTCACAATGGTAGCTATGCTTGCCTTTGTGCACTCTATAATTGGTTGATGAATATATAAGTTAGATATAAGAAAATAAATCTTTTTATCCAACTCATATTTTTTTATTTTGAATTAATTACTTTTTATGTCGTGTTTCACAGACCAAATTAAGTTATAATCATAGAAAACATGCTAAATTAAGTTATAATCATAGAAAACATGTTAAAGTAGTTAATATTAATCTTCACTTCAAAATAAAATTGATGGTACCGAAGAATATTAATTGATGTGGTAATTAGTGTATATTTGGTTAGACATCTCTACTATCTAAAAGAGCTTTTTTTTTATTACCAAAAGTTCTTTTCAAAAAATTTAATTTTTTTATTACCAAAAGCTCTTTTCAAAATTTTTAAGGATGTTTGGTTGCAATTGAAACAAAACTTTTACAAATTAAAAAAGATATTTCATCTCTAATTACAAAAGCTCAAATTTTAGTCTTTTGAAAATAGAGTTTTTTAAGATTTTTCTTACATTTGTATAATATCATACATACCCTAATAATATTAACTTAAATTCCAAGATGTACCCTTAATAAAATATACGCTATTCAACTAATGTGGTTTTAACATTTTCTTTAAAAATCAATATATCTCAATATCTCTGCAGTCGTGATGTCTCTACAAAACTCTCTACCAAAAATATTTTTTGTTATTGTTAAGCACTATTTTAATTTTTGTACCAAATATAATATTTATTTGACCCTTTGATTGCTATGTATTAATTTTACTTAAATTCTTATTTTTAAGAGATTGAATTTGATGAAATATTTAATATTTAATATTATTTTAATTTATCTAAAACTTAGATAATTAATTTATTTGATATTTTTTAATTTTTTTTTTATAATTTAATAACAGATAAGCATTTTTAATAATATGTAACTAAATAGTCTAGTATTTTAAAAGTATTTTTTTAATTAACAATTAAACGATCAATGACTTTTTTTAAAAAACTTTATTCCTAATAGTACTATTTCTAAAAGCTCTATTTTTAACAGTTTCATTTAAAAAGCCCTTGACCTCAAAGAAACCTACATAATGAGGAAGCAGTGATTCATTCCCTCATTTTCCTTGGGTGATCACTGAAAGCACATACAGTATGAATTCACGTGCTAAAATGAATCTCTTTTACAAAGTATATGTCATTCTAGTTCGCTATATAGACCTTAGTTTACAAAGTATATCACTAGCCTGAGTTTTCAATAAACTCGCTTTTTATAAAGCGCCAAATTACAAGAATTCACATCTAGCTAAATTAGGTATCAATTATAATAAGGTATATCATAGTCAATTAAATATATATTTTTATATAAAAATAACCTTATCATAACCCAGTCAAGGCAACACGCGATATCTAATAAACAAATTAAAGTTCCTTAAGAATAAACTAAAAAATATAAAACAAATTAAAGTTGTGTCTCATCTTAGCTTGCTTTACTACCAATTGAGACGACCGCTTGTGTTAAAAAAGCTGGTCAAAAACTTGATGGCATAACTTTTAAAAATGTGTGTATTTATACCAATCATAGTATATCGACATAAATGAATAATATTTGCAAAGTATCTTAGCCCTAAGTTATAGAACCCTCTATTTATTACATATAAATTTTCTCCTCTAGTTTTCATTGGAAAATGAAGTAATAACATTTATCTAATGTAATTCCAGGGCATATGTGCAACGGCGACTAGAATCAAACATATCGAGGCAAATCTAATGATAGGAGAAAAGGTTTCATCATAGTTTATACATCTTGTTAAGAATAGGCTTTAGCAAGTAAGCCTTATATCTTTCGCTTGTGTCGTTCGCCTTAAATTTAATATATAGAATCCATTTATTTTCAATAATTATAGGATTAGGCAGTAAATCATCCATGTCCTAAACATGTTTGATTTTATAGACTATTGCCTTACCCATTGCATTTACCCACAATTCTTTAGTAGATTATATGATGGTCTCACTAAAAGTTCTTAGTTTATTGCTATCATGTGAATCAACTATAAATGTCTCCCTTTTAATCTCAAAATAATGATGTAGGATAGGTATACGATTGCTTTGACAATTGAGTTATCTCATGAAGTTACCTTGGAAGGTGTTTGACTCCCACTAAGACTGGATAAATCTAGGTCTCTATCAATTCACATACTAGAAGTGACAAAATCAAGTGAATTGTTCCATCTTTTTGTTCACCTACAAATCCTTTAGAGTATGCATAGTATCTTATAAAAATGCATTTCTTCCCTATTAGACCCAATTTTTCATGTTTATAAGATAGGTCATGAACGTATGTTGTTCACCTTCAAAGTCGCAAATGAGTCAAGTTAAGTTTTCTACCCATCCATAACTCATATGGTGTGAAACTAACTGATTTACTCGAAACTCAATTAAGTATATAGGTTACAATCAGTAATGCGTCTCTTTGATATGAAATTGGAATACTTGTTTGCATAATTATAGACTTAATCATTTCGAGTAATGTCTTATTCCTTCTATTTGTTACACCATTCTATTGCAAACTCTCAAGAATAGTTAAATGTCTCTCCATACCTTTCTCATTATGTAGTTCTTTAAACTATTCAAATAGACATTCATGTCCTCTATTTATCCAAGGAACTTTGACTTTTTTATCAAATTGATTCTCTACCAAATTCAAAAGGGATCTAAAGTAATTCAATGCTTCAAATTTATAGGAGATGAAGTAGATATAACCAAAATATGAGAAGTCTTAATAAATGTGATAAAATATAAGGCTCCAAGCCTAGCCCCCATACTCATTGAACCATAGATGTTTAAGTATATTAATTACAAAAAACTTTCAACTCTAGTCCATTTGCCAAATAATTTTTGAGTTGCTTTTCTTGCTAAACAATTTACTTATATAAGCAATTCAATCTTAGTGAGTGAGCCAAACAGGCCCTCTCTTGCTAATCTAGTCATTCTATCTTGCCCTTTATGTGTAATTCTAACATGCCAAATATCAAAATCTACATTTATAAAACTCAAAAATATATCATATAAAAAAATAACTATCATTCAAATTATTATAAAAAAAATGATATGCAAAACTATAAAACCATCCAACAAAGAAATGGTACTAATTAAAATTGAATTGTACCAAATTTTTAAGCCAACACTAAAGAAATTAAGATTGCATCCCAATCTAAGAAATGCTAAGACATAAACTAAATTTCATTGGATCTTTGATGCATATAAAACATCATGAAAAAAAAGATTCCAACCACCATTCAACTTTAGTTTACAAGTGCCAATCACTTTTACTTCAACCTTGTAGTTGTTTCCTCACATATATCTATTTAGTCACTTGACAAATCTAACAATACTCTATAAAAGTTCCACGATCTCTGGCCATGTGATCTATTACTCTTGAGTTTACAATCCATAAAAGACGATATTCAATCATCAATATAGAGTTAATCATATAACTATAAAGTAAATGTGAGAGCAAACAGGGAAGAAAACCTTTTGGTTTTGTTTTTTATTTCTTATTTGTAAAAATATTACAAGGAAAACCGTTTTATAGAACAAAGGTTTAAAGAAAAAAAACTCCTAAAATAAAGCCCGAAAACATAGAACGAATAAACAACCAAATCCAAAATAAACAACTAAATCGTAATAAACAACTAGATCATAATCGATATAGTTATAATAATAAATGAATTAAATACAAATAATCAAATAACATGGCAATACTCCCTCTTAAGTTAGTTTGAACACAATGAACATTCCCAGCTTGTTAATTGAACTCTCAAAAAAAAGATATCCTAAGACATTTTTTAAAAAGGTCAACGGCCTGATCTGGCTGAGTAATAGAAGCAACTTTTAATTTATTATGAGCCTAAACAATAGATTCAATAAGTTCTTACCAATAATGACGTCCACTGAATAGAAACATTAAACTAAAAGCCTATACAAAATGAGCACTTAAGAAAAAAAGGCCATATACAGATAATAAAGAACCATAAGACTGAATTCATGAATAGAATATAAGAATGCAAATAACCCATTTTCAATCTTCTCTTTAATAAGTGTTAATCAACCTCCACAAGCTTGGTTCTATCATAATGAACTGAATTGTGAGAGATGTTTATCACAACTTATAAGGCAGACCCTTTTATAGAATAAAAGTTTTAAAACAAACTCTTAAAATAAAGCCTAAAAATATAGAATTAATAAACAACCAAATCGTAATACATAACTATATCCTAATCGATATAGCTAGAATAATAAAGGAATCAAATACAAAAAGTCAAATAATCAAATAACACGCCAATAATGCAGAGTGAGTTTGTACCTTTTTTGGCTTTGTGCAAGCTTGTTATAATTGTAACAAGTCATCTTTGTTTTTTCTTTCTTCACGCTAGTGCGCTTACCTCTCTTACACTTACTAATAATGGGCTTGACTTTAACTAGAATAGATCTCTTCCTGTTTTGAAAGACCTTTCCTACACATTTGCATTTAAAGCTTAAAGCTTTACGTGAGCTAGATTTAGCTGCTTTTAGGCACTCATCTTCTAGCTTAAAGTGACGCATAATATCATCAAAAGTTTTAATATTGTCATTATGCATCATGTTGACTCTCATATGCTCCCAACATTATTAAGAGATAATATGATAACTTGCAGTTGCTACTTATAAGTTATAACATGTTTAGTATTTTTGAACTCATTCATCATGTTCGACATCTCTCTTAAATGCTACCTCATAAAATAATTGTGGCATTTTCTGTAAAAATCAAATTTAATAGTAAGCATCTTAAATGTAATGGTAGAAGTACCACTAAAATTGTCTTTTACCATAAGCTATATGTTGTAAGTCATATTATATTCCTCAAACTTACATATAATATTATTTTATATGCTACTTAGCAACGTGATGCAAATACTGGTATTTTTCTTCTTCCAAGCCTAGTAAGCCTCAAGATCTCTTCTATGTTGAGTAGTATTTTAATAAAGCAGCTCATCTGTGGTGTTAAAGAGAGCCTCAAAAGTCTCTTGCTCTTCTAGGATGTATTGAACTTTAAAGTGCCATATTTCATAGTTATCACTATTTAAGTTCTCTCTCTTATTTAATTTGGCCACAATATTCTTTGTTGTTGTCATTATTATTCAGTAAAAATAAATATAGATATATTAATAGAGATACTAGCATAATATTGTTGGGGTTTAAATCGAATCAAGCATGTGAGTGTGCGGGTAATGAAATGCAGGTATATGTCACACACCATGTAACAAAAGTCTAATATACATTTCAAAAACAGATAAACACAAACAATTCCATCATAATAGAAAATATACTTTTGATGAACCGCCGGTGATATTATTGAATAAATGAATCTTAAAGTCTCACCTTGAAATGTTCTCTTGAACAAATCTAGTGCTTGACACAGATGGCATCAAGAAGTTAGAATGGTAACCTTTTAGTTCCCGTAGGATTGTTCAAGCAACTCTTGCTTTGATCTTTCTTAATTTGGAAACAAATGGAATCTAGAAGAAAATAGCAACACTTGTTTTTTTTTCTTCAAAATGGTCAAATGTGTCTCTTATAAAGGATGATTGCAAAAATCATTTTTCGTCCACCTTTCACACATATAGTATAACCATTTACATGATGGATAAAAGGTAAAAATTATTTGTCTTATTCTTATATAAGTGACCAAACACTTTCTAAGTCAATAACAAAATATCTTTAAGCTTTTGATTATTTTAAGTTATTAAAGGTACACTTGTCACTATTTAAAATCATGCTTAACTATTAAGCATTATTAAAATAATCAAGTGTTTAACACTTGTCTAAGTGTTATCAAAGCTTAACCATTAAACTTTATTAAAATAATCATATACATGACAAGTGTCCCACACTTGTCCAAGTATTATACAAAGCTTATCCTTTAAAGTTTAATGATGTGTCAAATTCTAATAATTAAAATTTGACATATGTCCATCCTAAGAGGTCTTAATACCAAATCTTGCTCATCTATAATTTTTCAGATCAAACTCTTTGACATTACCCCATTGCTCAAGGAGTCTTCCACAAGTCTTCTAATAATGTCTACACACACATTACAAATATTATAAAGCAACGCATTGAACTTGAGGTTATAACATATATGTATAATGTTTCCATCACCTATATTTGAAAAGAGCAAAGACATAGATCTTTATGGTTAAATTTCTATTTGCTCGATGATAGAGGTATAAAAGCACTAGTAGGATTTGTACCTAACTTTTGTATTTTGCTCTAAATCATAAGTATTTGACTATTTAATTGTGTTTTCTGATCATAAACAGATGCACGATAGAAAATGTGATGCATAGGAATAAACAGGAGGCAAATCAGACATCAAACGAAAAATTTACAGTCAAAATACGAAAGTAGCGCAGCAGCAAATGGCTGGGCGCAACGGCGCCCAGAACAGCAAGTGAGCGCTGTGACGCTCAGTACCCAGCGCCGCAGCCCTCGTCGACGTCTTGACAGACCTGTACTTATGCCCAGCGCTGCGGTGCCCGTGCGGATGTTTAAATACTATTCTAAACTCGCCTATTGAAGGGGAATTCAAAGCTCCTCGTATCTAAGGTTTCTCATAGCAACAAAAACACTCTTTTGAGGCAAAAATAGAGAGACTTAGCAAGGAGAATAACACAAGCAAAAAACACACATTCAAGCCAAGAGATCAAGATGAAGTTATTGAAGATTGAAGATTAGAGAATCAACTCTTAAGCAATCAAGACAAGAGGAAGAAGAACAACTCAGGGCATCACTTGTTTTGTTTTATTCCTTACTTTTAAGAGATGATTGCGTTCATTATATTTCATACTTTTGCTTTGATATTCTTGTTTTGAACATGAGCTAATTTCTTTTGATCTAGGGTTAGACGTTATTGAACCTAGTATGTAATTGATTCTTTTAAACTCTTAGTTATGAACTTTTATCCCTTAATTGATTCAATCTATCTATGCTTAATGCTTTCATTATACTTGATCACTATTTTGATTGTTTATGAACCATGATAACTTTGACGAAAGGAATCATGTGTTTAGCATATGGTATATTGATACATGAT
The DNA here is from genome assembly GCA_946807835.1 of Ailanthus altissimus. Taxonomy (NCBI): domain Eukaryota; kingdom Viridiplantae; phylum Streptophyta; class Magnoliopsida; order Sapindales; family Simaroubaceae; genus Ailanthus; species Ailanthus altissimus. The sequence continues at coordinate 5,568,957 of OX327690.1, read as the reverse complement.
CATAGGGTAACATCTATGAATTCCATCTAGGATAGACATATACCTAGGTGGCATGTATGATTTGATTTGACTTAATCTTAATGAGTTGCATCTTATTCGGATTACTATAGACATATAGGTAATTGTTAGGGTGTGATATTATCATTCGACTGTCGACAGAAGCTAATGATGAAATTAGTGTCTAGCCAATCAATTGATAAAAAGAAAAATAACTAAGGGGTTAAAGGGTTCAATAAACTACTAGGGGATGCGTCGATACCCTAAATTACTTATCAATTGAGTGAATTCTATCTCTAAGTATTTGTAATATTTTAATTAGGTTCAATTCAATAGCAATAATTTAGTTAGTTAAACTCCATCCTTGAAGCTAGTCTGGATAAAGGTAAAGTAGAGTAATTTTAGTATTCGATTGAAGAAAATAGAAACAATAGTCTCTGTGGGATCAATAATCTGGACTTAGTCCTATATTACTTGATATAAAAAGCATGCACTTGCGCTAGGTCATTAAATTAGACATCACTTGACCATGAACTTATCTCCAGAGTTTATGTTTAGGACCACAAGATTTCTTGAAATACAATCTCAGAGTATCAGGATATACAACTCACCCATATGAGTTGACGGATCCCATATCTACACACATATAACTCTATGAGCATCGAATTATACCTAACGACACCTAGAGGTCATACCATGAAATGTCTCTAACATGCGTGAAATTAAAGTATGGTAGATCACTCACAAGTCCACTATGGCACTTAAGTTAAAGGATTAGGAATACTGATGCGATATTTCTATATCATAAATTAAGTGCAAGTATACACTATCGTATGCAAGTAATAAAGAGACTAATTAGTCGGATGTCGAACCCACAGGGATAATTTCTTCTTATTAACCAATTACTAAAATTATGTCTTCCTAATAATTATTCAGAAAAATAAAAATTCAAGAATGAATGTAGAAAATATAAAAGTAAAAACACAATGCAATGAAAATTAGGTGATAGCAATGTAGAGAAAACCTAGGATTAATATTATCCCTCAATATGTTTCTAATGATTAATCCTCTAATATTTAACTCACTTAGTCTTTATTATTGATCAAGACACTAATGTATTCACAAGCCTCTTCCAAGGTCATGCAAGTATACCCTAATTTATCAAATACCTATATTCCTATGGTACTTGTAATAAATTAAGATTCATTAAGATTAGGTCTTATTGATCATACATGCCAATTAGGTATATTCCTATCCTAAGTTGAAACTTGCATATGCAACATTGAATGTTACTCTACAATCATGCATCAAATTACCTAGGTCTAAATATTATGATTCCTCTTTCGAGTTTATCAATAATATTACCAATTCATTCACCATATATTGGCCAGATATATTGAAGCATTAAACACAAGTAATTTAAATAATAAAAGACTAAGTTTATTAAATATTCGAAAGATATGGCAATTAAGCACACATATTGAGTTCAAGTATTAACCCTAGAAAACAAGTTTAGCTCATTGCTACAAGAGAACAACAGTAAAAATAATTATAAATCATGATACAATTATTAGCAAACCGATATAGACGTCGAATTGCTCTTAATTGCGCTGCCTAGGAACTCTTGATGCCGAAGAACGTCTTGTATCTCTCTCTAAAGTTGCTTCAATTAAGCTCCTATTGCTTTCCAAGACTCGTGCTATGTATTCTTGGTGCTCTTGGGTTGTCTTGGATTCATCCTTGAAGGCTGGGAACGAGTGGCTTTTTATAGGGATTGATTTGAGCTTGAAAATCTCAATTCTCGTCGGATTAGGACTCGTGATACCGCTGGGGCGATATGTTTCTGTCGCTGGGGCGCTGCGTGAAAAAGCCTGCACCGCTGGAGCGGTGGGATTTTGGCGCTGGGGCGCTGCATGAAAACGGCTTCACCGCTGGCGCGGTGACTGTCTGGCGCTAGGGCGCTATACGCGACTTGCAGGTCGTTTTTCTTATTTCGATCACTATTTCAGCGCTAGGGCGAAATTCCTTGTGGCGCTGGGGCAATGGACACATACTCTGAAAACTTTGCATTTTAGTCCCTGTTTTCGCTCCTTTTGCGTTCTTTCTTTAAATTTCGTTCAAGTCCCTATAAATAACAATAATACACATAAATAGCCATTTATTCTCATAAAACCATAAAATATCAATAATAAAAACATGAGAAAATATATGACAAATTTGCCCTTATCAAATTCCCCCAAACTTAAATACTTGCTTGTCCTCAAGCAATAAAATAAAACTAAGAGAGAAATAAAGGGTTATACTTGACTCATTTAACAAAACAAAATATACTAATACTAGTAAGATGATCCAAATCATTGTCTCAAAGGCTGACGAAATGGTACAAATCCTTAAGGTAGACAAATAGCTATTAACAATTCTAATTATCTTCATTTAGTCCCTCATTCTTCCTCATAAATAATCACCATGTGTGTGTGTGCAAGTAGCAAGCAAATAGCGAAAACCATACTTTGATTTACTTTATACTTTAGTTTGTACAGAAAAGATGATGTCTCGGCATTTTATTTGTACAATGACACTTCCATAAGCTTGTCTTTATTACCACTCTCCATTAATGTAGAAGATCACATGTCTAGGGATCTATTTAGGACTTTACTTAGCTTGTAATGTAAGGCTTAAGGTCAAGGTAGGATAAAAGGATAAATATATAAAGTTCAATTCACACCATGAACAGTTAGACTTTTACCTAGAAATCTCTTGATCTTTCGTCTCCTTGTATTATCTCTTCCCCCAAACTTATTTTGTTTCCCATCCTTCTTTTCAACCTTTTATTTTTCAAAGAATTTCTTCTTTTTTTTTCTTAAGCTGAGGGTATTTTATTTTTTTTTATTTATTTATTATTATTTATTTTTTTTTTTTTTTGAATACCCCCAAACTTAGATTGACAAATACCCCTCAAACTTATTTTTCTCATATCACCGCAACTTTTTCCTTTCAAGAGTATTTCTAAGCAAATGCAAAGTTTATGGTGTTACGGGTAAATTTTTGGATAAATAAACTTTAAGTCTTAGGCTTGTAATGTGGTTAAATCAAAGAATGAGTTATTAGGCTCAAAATCGGGTACTAGGGATAAATATACAATAAAATGGTAGGCTAAAAAGGCTCAATCGGTCCAAAGATGGCCTAATGTCATTTCCCTATTCATGTGTTTTCTAGAATTTCACCTCAAATAGTAATTAAAGACAAGTTCTAGAGTGTCGGTCCTCGAGACTGTGGTGTACTCTCTAAAATATAAGTATCTCTAAGTAATAGTTATAACTATTCATGCTTATAAAGTGCTCAAAAAAAATTGGTGATTATGAATAAGGTCAAATTTGTTCCTAAACTTGAATAATCAAAATTGTCTCAAGTATCTATCATTCCTTAGGTATTTGTAAAAAATAAATTCAGCCATGTATTCTTTTTCTTATCATAGACTAATGATCATCTTATCAAAACCTAATAAAAATGAATTAACTAAAAAAACAAAATTTAACCCACAAGAATGACCACCCAAATCATGCAGCGAAATGAACACAAGAAAGTGTTTCCCACCCCCAAACTTAATTTAGACATTGTCCCCAATGTCAAAAAAATAAAGAAGTGAAAGTAAGAGACTTCCCTGGTCAATTTTCGCTGCCGCGCTGACTCTCCGTCGTTGGGGCGATGTTCTGGCGCTGCAGCGGTAATCGTCTGTCGCTGAAGCGCTGAAGGCTGATTTCTGCACAGTTACTGGAATTTGCGCTGGCGCGATGGTTCTTGTACCGTGGGGGCGGTGGTGTCTCGATTTTTCTGTCGCTGCCGCGCCATGTTATTCCGCTGGAGCGCTGAACCCCTTGGTTTTTTTTTTTTGTGCTAAAAACATAAAAAAATGATAATAATAATAATATTAATGCTTTTCTTGGGTTGCCTCCCAAGTAGCGCTTGATTTAACGTCATCGGCTTGACGGGGCTTCATTTTCTTTTATGGTGGGTCGAAGATGCTGATGGAAGCATTTGTGTAAGTGATCTTGCTGGCTTTCTTCTTTTTTGGCTTCCATATTTTTGCAATTAAACCTCGGGCAGTATCTTTTGCTGCATTCTCCTTATGTCTCTCCAAAAAGACTTTAATCTTAGACTGAGGAGATGGTTCTTCCTTTTCTTTCTCTTTGCTTGCTTCGTCGTGATGCTGTTTTTTCTTCTTCTCTCTTGCCTTCCTATGCTTCAATGCTCTTTTTCGGACGTGAGGATCCAATGTCTCCATATCTTTAATTTACTTAATGCTTGGATGCACCACATTAATGCAGAAACAGTCTTCATTTTCAGCTGGTAATTTGATCTCCTTGAAGACCTTAAAAGTGACTGTGTCCTCTTGTACTCTCATGGTCAACTCTCCTTTTTGCACATCAATAATTGTTCTTCCAGTGGCTAGGAAGGGTCTTCCAAGGATGATTGGGATCTCTTTGTCTTCTTCCATATCCAAAACAATGAAATCGGCAGGGAAGATGAATTTATCGACCTTAACCAACACATCTTCAATTAATCCCTTAGGATAGGTGAGAGAACGATCTGCTAACTGAAGTGTGATATTTGTTGGTTTGGCTTCTTTCAGTCCCAACTTTTTATACACAGACAATGGCATAAGATTGATGCTAGCTCCCAGATCACAAAGTGCTTTCCCAAAATCATAATTTCCAATTGAGCATGGTATGGTGAAGCTCCCAGGATCTTTGAGCTTTGAAGGTAGCTTCTTTAGAAGGATGGCGCTACACTCTTCTGTCAGGGCCACAGTCTCGAAGTCATCTATTCTTCTCTTCTTTGATAGGATTTCCTTCATAAATTTTACATAGCTCGGCATTTGCTCCAGTGCATCTGTAAAAGGAAGATTAATATGTAATTTCTTAAAAATATCAAGAAATTTAGAAAATTGCTTATCTAGTTTCTTCTTTTGCAGCCTCTGAGGAAATGGAGGTGGTGGAGTGAATGACTGCATAGGTTGCTTCTGTGGGTTGTTACTGGTATCTTCTGCTGCATTTTCTCTTTTCTGTTCTTGCACTTGAATACCACTTTCTATGCTTTTCTGCGTTTCAGCACTTTTCTCTTGGCTTCTTAGCTGCTGTAATCTCTGAGGAAATGGTATAGGTGGTCTATATGGTTGCACGTCATCTTGCTGGACCACTGTTTCTTTTTCCTTCTCTATCATCTCTGAAAGCTGTGGTTGAGGAGTATTGTCATGTAAGACTTTACCACTTCTTAGGGAGATGGCTTGGCACTGTTCTACACTTCCTTTTGGATTGACTTCGGTGTTGCTTGGTAGAGTTCCTTGAGGTCGATTGTTTATTGCTGTTGCGAGTTGTCCTACTTGATTCTCCAAGGCTCTAAGTGAAGCTGCTTGACTTTGGAAGAGTGCATTTGTTTTCTTCATGTATTGCAGGAGCATGTCTTCAATGTCTGGTTTCTTCTCTTGCTGAATTTGCGGTTGAAAGCCAGAAGGAGCTTTAGAATGCTGTCCTTGATTATTGATAAGGCGTAATTGTATAAACTATTTTATCTTCCTAACTTGATATTTGTTCAAATTATCTCAATAATTGGGCTATTTATGCATATTAATATTTTTTTTATAGGTTGAAGCATTATCGGAGCAAAAATACCGAAAAACGGACGCAAATGGGAGCATTAGAGATAAAAATACGAATAGAGGCACTGTTGCTACAGTACCACTGTTTGCTACAGTGCAGAGCCGCAGCACTGGATTTCAGCGCCGCGGCGCCAATTGCAGAAAGTGAGCGCCGCGGCGCCGGGACCTGGGCAGCAAAAGTTGACAGGTTCCTGAAAATCAGGAAACCCAAAATGCACCCTAATTCCGTGCTCTTACCTATTTATTTGCTCAAAACTTACATTTTGAGGGGGACTCCAGCTGGGACAGCAGCTGGAAACACAAAAGAAACACCTAACTTCTAAGTTTGGAGAAATCAAAGAGGAGGGAAGCAAGCTTCAACAACAAAGGCATTTGACAGGGATGTCTTCTTTGCTTTGATTCTTTACTTGTTGTAAGATGTTTAGTTTACATGTATTGATGGAATTAGCTTCAAGATTGTGTAGTTTAATGATGAGCTAATTTCATTCATCTAGGATTACATCCTTGAACTCATTATGTGATTGATTTTAGTTCTCTCTTTTATGGTATTAATTCAGCTTTTGATATAGTCATTGTGCTTGTGCTTAATGCTATTTGATTACTTGGCCAGTAGTTAAATTGATCTAGAAATGCTTAAATAAACTTGACAAAGGCATTTAGGTATTTAGTCTTAAGCATATTGATGCATGATCATAGTGTAGTACACTTGAGTTTCATATGAGATAGACATATACTCATAAGGCATGTATGGCTCATAAAACTTGTGCTTAATGAATTTTGTTCAATTTATTTATCATAGACATATAGATATTTGATTGGATAGAATATATTTGCTTGACCTGCAAAAGAGGCTTGTGATGTGTTGAGTGTTTTGGTCAATATATCAAGTTGAGAACCAATAAACATCAAAGAGATTCTGCTGAATTTATTTGCATAATGGGGGATAGTTTGTAATCCTAGGATTTCTCATATTGAATTTAACTTGTTCATAATTTAGTTTATCACTTAGCATAATTAAGTTGTTCTTTTACTTGAGTAGTTTAATCTCATACATTAAATCATTTTCTGGATAATAGTAGAAAGACACCATTTCAGTACTTAAACTAGAAAAGACAAATCATTCTCTGTGGGATCGACACTTTTCTCATCATATATTACTTGTTGCAACACGTGCACTTGCGCTAATTTGTGTTATAGAAAACACACAACAATTATTGTTGCTCCATGAGAAGTTGGGGTGATTTCTCCATCCAGGATTGTAAAAATTTGAATTAGGATTGTTGCGGTTGAAGTCCCCTACATATTGAGCAGTCTCCATGCATTGTCCATTAGCATGATTGCTTCCACAGAAATCGCAAGTGATGGGTTGACTCTTGATAGCATTAACTCCCAAGTTGCTTAATTGTTTGGTCAAGAGGTTGACTTGGGCAGATAATGTAGTCAAAGTGTCTACTTCATGTAATCCAGCGATCTTTCTTGTGGTTGACCTTTCAGTGGGCCATTGATAGGCATTGGACGCCATCTTATCTAGTAGATCATAAGCTTCATCGGTGGATTTGTTCATGAGTGCTCCTCCAGCTGCAGCATCTACTATCGTTCTGAATTGACCGGCTAATCCATTGTAGAATGTTTGTACAAGTAACCACTTCGGAACTCCATGATGAGGACATTTTCGTTGCATATCCTTGTATCTCTCACATGCCTCATAAAGAGATTCTCCATCTAGTTGTAGGAATGATGTGATGTCGTTCCTCATCTTGGCAGTTTTAGCAGGTGGAAAGAATTTGGCGAGGAACTTTTGTGCAAGATCATCCCATGTCGCTATAGATCCAGATGGAAGTGATAGCAGCCAACTTTTTGCTTTGTCTCTCAAGGAAAAGGGAAACAATCTTAGACGGATTGCATCATCGGACACCCCATTGTACTTGAATGTATCACATATCTCCAAGAAGTTGATGATGTGCATGTTTGGATCGTCATTGGGTAGTCCACTAAATTGTACCGAATCCTTGAGCATTTGAATCGTGCTTGGCTTGATCTCAAAGTTATTAGCTTGAACAGTTGGTCTTTGGATGCTTGAATGGATTCCATTCACTAAGGGAACAGCATACTCCCTTAGTGGTCTTCCTTCATTGTTGGGTGCAATTGGTACTTGATCTTCCATGGTGTTGACTTGATTTTGCTCTCTTCTAATTCTTCGTAAAGTTCTTTCAATCTCTAGATCAAAAGCAATCAAGTCTTCACTTTTCGATCTTCGCATGTACCTCGTAACAAAGAAAGTAAAACTAAATTAAGAAAAATTAAAATTAAAAAAATTCTGAAGTAAAAACTAGAAAGATTGGTATTAATATTGGTGAAAAAGTAGATAATTATCCCCGGCAACAGCGCCAAAAACTTGATGCGATATTTCTATATCATAAATTAAGTGCAAGTATACACTATCGTATGCAAGTAATAAAGAGACTAATTAGTCGGATGTCGAACCCACAGGGATAATTTCTTCTTATTAACCAATTACTAAAATTATGTCTTCCTAATAATTATTCAGAAAAATAAAAATTCAAGAATGAATGTAGAAAATATAAAAGTAAAAACACAATGCAATGAAAATTAGGTGATAGCAATGTAGAGAAAACCTAGGATTAATATTATCCCTCAATATGTTTCTAATGATTAATCCTCTAATATTTAACTCACTTAATCTTTATTATTGATCAAGACACTAATGTATTCACAAGCCTCTTCCAAGGTCATGCAAGTATACCCTAATTTATCAAATACCTATATTCCTATGGTACTTGTAATAAATTAAGATTCATTAAGATTAGGTCTTATTGATCATACATGCCAATTAGGTATATTCCTATCCTAAGTTGAAACTTGCATATGCAACATTGAATGTTACTCTACAATCATGCATCAAATTACCTAGGTCTAAATATTATGATTCCTCTTCCGAGTTTATCAATAATATTACCAATTCATTCACCATATATTGGCCAGATATATTGAAGCATTAAACACAAGTAATTTAAATAATAAAAGACTAAGTTTATTAAATATTCGAAAGATATGGCAATTAAGCACACATATTGAGTTCAAGTATTAACCCTAGAAAACAAGTTTAGCTCATTGCTACAAGAGAACAACAGTAAAAATAATTATAAATCATGATACAATTATTAGCAAACCGATATAGACGTCGAATTGCTCTTAATTACGCTGCCTAGGAACTCTTGATGCCGAAGAACGTCTTGTATCTCTCTCTAAAGTTGCTTCAATTAAGCTCCTATTGCTTTCCAAGACTCGTGCTATGTATTCTTGGTGCTCTTGGGTTGTCTTGGATTCATCCTTGAAGGCTGGGAACGAGTGGCTTTTTATAGGGATTGATTTGAGCTTGAAAATCTCAATTCTCGTCGGATTAGGACTCGTGATACCGCTGGGACGATATGTTTCTGTCGCTGGGGCGCTGCGTGAAAAAGCCTGCACCGCTGGAGCGGTGGGATTTTGGCGCTGGGGCGCTGCATGAAAACGGCTTCACCGCTGGCGCGGTGACTGTCTGGCGCTGGGGCGCTATACGCGACTTGCAGGTCGTTTTTCTTATTTCGATCACTATTTCAGCGCTGGGGCGAAATTCCTTGTGGCGCTGGGGCGATGGACACATACTCTGAAAACTTTGCATTTTAGTCCATGTTTTCGCTCCTTTTGCGTTCTTTCTTTAAATTTCGTTCAAGTCCCTATAAATAACAATAATACACATAAATAGCCATTTATTCTCATAAAACCATAAAATATCAATAATAAAAACATGAGAAAATATATGACAAATTTGCCCTTATCAAATACTACTCAACTCGAGAAAACCTTCTATTGACAATTATATAGGATGTCTATTGGAGGTTTTCGTGAGTCTGTTCAGTATCTAATCCTTATAGAATACATGTATGTTTATACGAGCTTCCATTAAGCTCACAGTCTATAAGACTAACCATCTGGACAATCTAGATATTGGCATATATTAATCTAGAAGGTATACCAATCGACCTATGTCGACAACCATGGATCAGGAATGCAATATTTGAGAACATTACTTCCCAATGACATTTCTTAGCACTATTTGTAACTTCTTATAACTATATCATTATTATAATATTCTCGGATCTTTGTCTCAATTCAGTCATGTACTAACTCTTTAAGTATTAACTCTTAGTGCTAACTAAATTTATTTAGATCAGATCCAAACTCTTTTAAATTTACAATATCTGAAAAGTAACAAGTTTAATACCATATAACAAAATATTAACGATTTATTGAAATGTTATTATAGAAATATTAAACAATAAATATTCATACAAAATTAGAATGACATGTAAACATCATCTCTAATAAATATATAATTACACATTTTCATTTATTTTGTTGCAATCACAAAACTAAAAATTATAAAAAGTTAATATAAGGATTAGATTACAAATGTCGTTGAAGATTTTAATAATTTTCCTTTTCAAATATTAATTTATTATTATTTTAGTTTACTGCACAAAATATTAATTTTATTTGTTTATTCCCTAGAATTTTAACAAAATAGAAATCCCACTAAGAAACAATCATATGATATATGTGTGTGTGAACAAATAATATACTTCACCAAAAAATAAATAAATTATAAATATCACATATGTTCCAACAATCATGTTCATAAATAGAAAAATAAATAAAAGAAAAGGACAATATTCTAAAAATCATCTCTAGAGATCAATATATTGTCTGTAAGCCTTTTATTTGACTAGTAATTCATTTAGTCATTTATAAGAAATTTCTCGATTATCATATTCATCCATATAAAAATAAAGACAATAGAGAAAATATCATTATATGCTTAATTAAAAAGATAACATATCTTAAAAATGCTTATTTCGCTCCCATAAAAGCGCAGCACACTTAAAAGGTATTTCATATCATATAAAAAATATTTTTCATAATTTTTAAACTGCCAAATAATATTTTACATGAAATTCTAATTTGGTCACTCAAACAGCACTAGAATCAGAGTCCAAGAAGGCAACGCACGAGTCCCACACGCTAGAAAAAAAGAGTGAACACACGTTATATTGTCTAACACGTGTTGCAAATCAACTTTCAATGATCAAACTGCCACTATCTATCTCTAAATTGTACGTTGTGTTCAATGATATGTTCAGTTTTTCAGTTAAAAGTCCAAGTGAGCCACACACGCCTGATATGTGAGTGGGACTAAGTCTAAGAGGATCACTATTCATCATTTTTAACCTCTAAAATTTAAAAACAAAATTCGAACCAGAAAAAAAATTAGTTGATTCTCTCTCAATTTATGTCCAAATTTACAAATGATATATCGTTGAAAAGTTTGTTATGAAAACTTTCTAATAATACCAAAATTATGATGAATGAATTATTGTGTAAAAAATTACGAGCAAATTATGATTTCAAGTTTTATAACTAAGACCTAATTTTTATAACTAATCAAGTCAATTCATAGTAAACCAAGGACTAAAAAATGAATCATACAAATATTGAAAATTATAAAACCAAAAATCTTAGCTAATTAGCAATGAAAATGAAACACACCATTACTGTGTTCTAGGTGCGAGTTTGACAAAACATGGCATGACTACAATGTAAATACCAAAAAAAAAAAAACAAAACCAAACACAAAATATGTTGAAATAAATAAAACAATATGTCAGATTGTTGATGAATAAATCGTCACTTAAAACACTAAATACAAATAACTTTAACACTATTAATTCACTATTAATTACACAAAAACAATTATAAATACAATAACAATTATCGAATTGTGTAAGTGGAATCAATACCCAAAAAATACGTATTATGAATCAAATACTATGCCCCAATATCAAATTTGATAGTCAACTATCTAAATACACCAATATATTACAATACATCATAATATATCACAAGTATGAAGTAACCTAATGAATTAAAAGATCAATCACATAAATTATAAGTAAAAATAGCAGAAATACCAACATACCACAACACAAGGTATACATGGTTCTGTTAGGATTTGTGCTTACGTGCCATCCCATAATGTATAAATATATAGTGATTGTATTTATACAATTATTATTTCTAATAAAATCGTTAATATTATTTTTATTAAATGGTAAGATGCTTGTAACGTTTTAGACATTGTATGATCTGAAGGAGTTCAGATTTAATCTAAAAGAGTTTAGACCATGGCTAAGAGTTAGCAACGCTAATAGTTAGCAACACTAATAGTTATAAATACTAAGAATTAGTAAGTTTATAAGAGTTAGCGAAATCTAAGGAGTTAGAGCCTTGTCTGAAATGAGACAATGACCTGAGAATATATTAGTAATGACATAGCTGCAAGGAGTTGCAGATGGTGCTAAGAAATGTCATTATGCAATTATGTTCTCAAACATAATGTTCATGATCTAATTTCATCGATGCGGGTCTGTCGATGAAACCTATTTATATAGATTAGTGTATGTCTATATCTGGATGGTCCAGATGGTTAGTCTTAGCAAACCATGAGCTTAGTAGGAAGCTCGTATAGAGATACAGGTATTCAGTAAGGACTGGATATTGAACAGACTCACGAAGACATCCAATAGACATCTCATAAAGCCGTCAATGGAGGGTCTTCCGAGTTGAGTAGTATTTGTGGTCCTTTGACCTGAGCGCCACGGTGGGCTTGTGAGTGGTCCACCATGCTTTGGTTCCACACATGTCAGAAACCTTTCATGGTCTGATCGCTGGGTGTCGCTGGATATGGTCCGATGCTCATGGAGTTCGGTGTGCGTAGATATGGGATCCATCAGCTCATATGAGTGGGTTGTATATCCTAATGCTCAGAAATTGTATTTCAGAAAGTCTTGTGGCCGCAAGCATAAACCTCAGAAAAGATATTCCGGAGGAATAAACAATATCACAAAAGTGTTTGTGGATATTGTTTTACGAAATATAAATATGGAGATAAGTTCGTGGTTGAGCAAATAGAGATTTGACGGTGATGATCTATATCTCTGCTCTTCAAGGATATAAATGATGGAAGGATTATACAAATATGTAATAACCTCAACTTGTATGGTCTAACATGCTAATTTGTAATATCCGTAACGTGTGTGTGGGACATTGTTCACGGATGTATGGAGGAGCTCTATATGACAAATTAGGTGTGGACCTAGAGAGTCTTACAATATGAAGTATACTCGTTGTGCACTGGGGTAGCGGATTGGATTGAATAGTTCGATCCAATAAATTTCAGCAAAAGAGAACGATTATTTAGGGATCCCTCGGATTGTACATTTGTCAAGACTTAATTGTTAAATACATCACTTAATTAATTAACAAGGGTTGTTAATTAATAGAATATTGACAAATGACAAAATTTGTTCCATGATTTGATTTTACCTTTTTACCATTTAACCATGGTACTAAAAATTAGTAAGATAAAAAGTAATTATTCAAAATTATTTTGAATAATTAAATTATATATTATTATTATATTATTAGATAATATTATAATATATATAGATCATAGCATTGTATTTTAATACAATGAGGGACCTAGATATTGGCCATTTAATTACCCATTATAATTAAAGTAATTATAATTGTTAGGTAAAGATTAATTTAGGTGGTCATTATTCTAGTGCTTGGTTTAATTAATTCTAAATGGGAGACCAACAATAAAATTGGTGGAGCACTTCATTTTGTTTAATCAAAGTGTTGAATAAACAAAATGAATTTTTGGCAAAACAATTGAATTCATTCATTCAATTTTGGGAGAAGAATTTGGCAATGGCAAGGAAGAGAGAGTTCTTTGAGTTTTATTCTTTCAAGTGTTGAAAAATAAATAAACTTCTCTTCATCTCCTTCTTTAATGGATGGCCAAAAATGAATGATATGTAAATGGAGAAAAAGATAATTATTTTGCAAAGAGTTGTTCAAAATAATTATCATGTAGAAATTGTTTCTGAGATTAATATACAAGAGTTGTATGTTAAAGATTTTTGATTAATACAAGAGTTGTATAGAAAATATTTACCATCTCCATTTAGGAAACAAAAATTGTATTCAAAGAAGTTGAATACAAGTTGCTGAAAAATTCTAAACACTAAGCTACCATTCTAGCTCCTTAATCCCACCAAAAGTTATGGACTAGAATTGTTCAACATATACTTCAAGGTGAGCTCTTCACATGGATTATTGAAGAACTTGAATAATTTGTAAAACTACCTTCATTAGGTGAGTATTTTACATTATATTTTTAGTACAATATTGTTCATCATATATATATTTTGTATAATTGTTATACTTGTGCATATATATGATATATGTTGAATTTGTTAAAATTGGTGTATTTTGTTATATGCTTCCGCTGCGCATATAGTAATTTTTTGAAATTACGCATACACTCATATAATCACACACTCTATGATAAACACCCAACAGGTTCAGCCAAATACACCTACATCCACGGTAGATCAAGAATCTAAGCCTCTTTATTGATTATTGGGATTATAAGTGAAAGATTTGGAGCTCATATGATCAAAATAAACACTTGAACAATGTATTTTCTCCATATTTCAACCTCCTCTCTTTTCTCTCACTCCCTCTCACTCAAACCCTAAAAATAAAAGGAGTATATATAGACATCACGAACGCCGCAGCACTCAAAATGGATGCCGCAGCGTGGGCAACTTATGCCCATTCTACAACTAATGCCTTGGCAATGCCGGAGCGCCCACACATGAGAATTTTTTTCTTGTTTAGTGCACATTTCAAGTACTATTCCATTAAGTTTCTGACCCCTTCTAACTATTTATTTCATCTTCGTTTCAACTCTAAATCTGTCCCTGAATTGGTCCTTCGTTTCAATTTAAAACTTAACTACTCCCCAAGAGATTTTGAAATAAATAAATGGCCGATTAAATTAATTTAAATAAAATAATAATTTTTTTCTTCAAATGATAGTTATATCCACTAATACCCAATTTAGTATCCATACAAATTATTGGCACAATTTGAGGCATACACTATGTAGATAAAAGTGTCAAGTCTCACTTGGCACAATTTTAGGTTTACTACTTAAACCTTAACTACTCTCTGAGAGACCATAAAATAAATTTCTATTTTTTAAAAACTTCTCAGATCTAACAATTCGACCCAGTGCGCTACCCCGATGCTCAACGAGTACACTTTATATAGTTAAACTCTCTATGTTCACACCCACTTTATCTTACAGAACTCTTCTGTAAGTCCATAAATATTGTCCTACACACACGTTATAGAAATAACAAAATAGCATGTTGAACCATACAAGATGAGATTAATACATATTCATATAATCTCTTTGTCATTTATATCCTGAAAGAGCGGAAACATAGATCATCACCATCGAGTCCCCATATGCTAAACACTAAACTTATCTTTTTTTATTTATATTCTAATAAACAATATACGAAAATTTCTTTGTGATATTATTTACACCACAGAAAACTCTTTTTCGGGTTAAATACTTATGGTCATAAGACTTCCTAGAATACAACCTTATGAGCTGATGAATCCCATATCTATATACACCAGACTTTATAAGCATCGAACTATACCCAGTGACACGTAGCAGTCAGACCATGAAAGGTTTCACAATCCCACCATGGTGCTCAAGTCAATGAACCACGAATACTATTCAACTCTAGAAGACCATCTACTGACAGATTTATAGAATATCTATTGGAGGTCTTCATTGAGTGTAGTTCAGTATCCATTCCTCACTGAATACCTGTATATCTATACGAGTTTCAACTAAACTCATGGTATGCTAAGATTACCATCTGGACAATTCAGATATAGATATACACTTATCTATATTAATGAGTTCCACTCGATAGACCCTACGTCAGTGGAAATAAATCAGGAACAAACAATTTAAGAACATATTTACACAATGATATTTCCTAGCAATGCTTGCAATTATTTACAATTATGTCATTACAAGTATATTCTCAGGTCTTTGTCCCATTTCAGATAAGGGTCTAACTCTTTAAATCTGATCTAAACTCTTTCAGATCAATACAATATCCGAAATGTTATAAGCATCTTACCTAATAAAAAAAATTTGCAATTTAATGAAATATTTGTTTATTACATAAATATGAAATGACAATATTCATATAAAATTGAGATGACACATAAGCAAAAATCTCAACATAAACTATCAAGCTTCTTCCAAAGACCAGGCGCAGTTTTCTCTTTACCAATCTCCCTCAACACTTCATCACCCAATGATAGAATTATCTCACTATGGGCTTTTCTATTGATCATTTGCGAATCAAGGTCACTAAAAGATGTTGTAGGCTTCTTACTTAAACTAAAGGTATTGTCTGGGGCTGATTCAAGTCCTAAACACTCTAACAAAGCCATCATCTTAACCTCCACAAATTAAAATCATTACGCTCAATAAATTTCTCAACTTTATACTTTTAAAATGCCATAATTATATCGAATTCGTACAATATGCTCTAATACCAGTTTCTTGGTGTATAAACCCTCACTTAGAATACCAAATACAAATAACTCTAGTACTATTAATCAACTATCAATTGCACAAAAATGATTACGAACACAATAACAACTACCAAGTTATTTAAGCGGAAGCAATACCCAACATATACGTATTAGGAATCAAATATTATGTCCCAATACCGAATTTGATAGTCAAATATTTAAATACACCAATATATTGCAATACATCACAATATACTACAAGTATGAAGTGTATTTTCTCGTATGATCAAAATACACACTTAAACAGTATATTTTTTCTGTATTTTGGCCTTCTCTCTTTTCTCTCACTTCCTCTTACTCAAATCCAAAAAATAGAAAGAGTATATATAGATATCACGGACAGAACGGAACTCAAAATAAATGCCGCAACGTGACTTATATCTATTCTACAATTAATATTGGGGCATTGGCCAATGCCTTAACAATGCCAAAGTACCCATATTTAAAAAAAAAAATTTATTTTCTGCACATTTTAAACATTATTCTATTAAATTGTCGACCCATTCCGACCTTTTAGTACAAACATAATTGTGTTATTACATATGACCAGAGAACAATCACAAGTTTTCTGAGTTTACGATTACAAGTCACTGGGTTCTCTACCCAGTAAGCCCACATGGCTTATAGCCTTCATAAAAGCATTTTTCACATAACAATATTCCCACTCTTAAGATGTGTTTCTATAACGTGGGGACATCCCTTTTTTATAACGTGCATGTGAAAAAAATAATAATAATAATAAATAATATTATCCATCAAATGTTTGAATTGAAAACATTATGGATTTATTGTTTGAATTCAAATACTTACGAATTTATTGTTTTATTTCATATATTATTAAATCTTTAGATAAATTATTTTGAATTTAAAAAATAATTTAAATTATTTTTCTTTTTTTTAAATCTAAAAATTTTAAGTTTAGCCAGCCCATCGTAGGCGACCCCCCAAAATACCAGTAGTAAGGATATAGATTCTAGAGATATAACATCAAATAGCCTTTTCGAAACAAAATTATCCAAGAATGTATTATAACGAGTGTTCCATGTGTCCACAATGATCACCATAAAAGTAATAAATAAATAAAAAAACACACATAATAGTATGGTTTCAATCTAGAGAGATTAGAACTTAAATCTTCTTAATAATCTTTGTTTAAAATTATTAATTAGTGACTACTTTATGTGATTTTAAACTAAATTAAACATAGTCTACGATGATAGATAGACATTAGCTGCAAACTAGAAATTAACGGTTTGAGTTTGTAAGAGAGTAGTAAACTTTTAAAAATTTTAAAAGAGAAAATCCGATTCCTTTTAAACTTAAATTTTTGGTTTGTACCCGCAAATACAATCAAACAAGTAGTAAATATAGTTTTTTAATTTTAAATATAAGTATTGTAATATTAAAAAAAAAGAGTGAAATTATTACACCCACCACATGTTTGTTATAGTGACAAAATCTGTGCACCTTTTTACCTAAATCAAAGCTCAAACCTGGCAAAGTTTAGAAAAAAATTTATATCATCCAATTGTTATCATTGAACCTCTAGGAAATTTTTCATATTATCCAATTGTTATCATTGTCCCTGGCAAAGTCCTGGGAATTTTTCATCTAGGGAATTTTTCTTATTATCCAATTGTTATCATTGCCCTGTAACGTCTAGAGAATTTTTCATATTATCCAATTATTATCATTGTTTATCCAATTGTTATCATTGGTCTGGCAAAGTCTAGAGAATTTTCATATTATCCAATTATTATCATTGTCCTTGGCAAAGTCTAGTGAACTTTTTATATTATGCAATTGTTATCATTGTTATTAGTGGTGCAGGCAATTATTATAGTTCTTTGAGATTTGAAAATTTGTAATGTAATAATTATTATAATTGTTATGGGTAGTTGAGCAAGTCGTTATTATAATTTTTTAATATTTGAAATTTTGTAATGTAATACTTAAAAAAAAAAATTAGTGAGGCTATTGGTATCCCTCCAATGCCTCTTAAGATTTCTTTAGGATATTTAGTATTTTAACCTTGGCTTAAATTACTAAAAAAGACAAAGCAATATCTAGTTAAACTCGCACTAATTTATTTTTGTTAACAACTCTTTACGCCCCATTACTTTTACGTAAAATTATTTGCTCTTAACAATTTTTTTTTTTTTTGATACATTGCTCTTAACAATTTTTAATACCCACGTGTCATAAATCATCTTTCTCCTTTTTAAACCTTAAATTAATATCATTTTTTATTTTTATTATTTTTTACAAAAATTAATTCTAAAGAGTTTTAGATTAATGGAATAAGTAACCATACAAAGGTATGAAGTTGATCATGAAGAAGAATATTTTAGTTACTTAGTTATTTTAAATTTTCTTAATAATGTTCTTTTTGTTTTTTTTTTCCCTTTTTTTTTTCTTTTTTTCAGAACAAAACTCTGTTAACTAAGTTTTTAGAATTCAAACAATAAAAAATAACCATATAAATGTTGGAGTTTATTTTTTAGGATATTTTTGTTATTGAAATTGTTTTATAAAAATCTTAGCTAATTTTTACCTATTTAATTAGAGTTTTTCTTTTTTTAAAAAAAACAAAAAGACTAGGGTAAGCACTCCCTTAGGGGTCCCAATTTAGTCCAATCCAAAGCCCAGCATACTCCCCAATTTGGGTCCAACTCGAAGCCCAACAAATATAATGTAAAATCGATGAAACCCTTTTAAGACATCATGCTAATTTTATTTTGTAATAAGATCTCTAATAGCATAAAGTTTTTATCATTCTTATCTCATGTTTTAGGAATTATTAATTCTTTTTTAAAATTCAAATTACTAACATCTTAGGTAACAGCTACTGTTTGCACTTAATAGTTGTTGCCCAAATAAAAATCTTGTAATTTAAAATTGAGAATTTAAATCGCCCTTTTTGAAGTCAAAAATAACTATTGTTAAAAAAAATCTTATTTATTAGATTTTGATAAATAATCTAAATTTGACATTAACTCTCTAAATTCAAATGTATTGTCCTTAATGCAAGCAATTACTTCTTAGAAATTATGTCTAACATAGATATGAATGCTTATTTTATATATATGTATACAGTATTATGTCTGAATTAATATGAATATCACTTAAAATTAAACTATATAAATCAGTGAATTAATATGAATATCACTTAAAATTAAACTATATAAATAAGTGCTATTCTTTTTCCTTTTTTATATTAGCTAATGTTTTTTCCTAAGGATTTTATCCAACCTCATCCAAAGGGCATAGTGTAACCCCTGAGGCATCTTGAGAGCATTTTATGTGAGGCCCATAGCTGATCTTGACAAGGCTTATCATGGAGACATCACAGGCTCCAGCTTGCCACCATTTATAAAAAAATTAGCCATTATTTTTTTATAAACGGTCAAAGGGGTTCATTAATTAATATTCTCCTTTTCATCAATTTTATAAGAGTTAAATTCTTTTAAATTATCAAAAAAATTCAGACTAATTTCTCTTCTTTGAATAGAAGATATAGCAATTTCTCTATAATTTATAAATTAAAATAGAAGACAATTTATTTTGATATTATTGATTATTCTTTGATTTAAAAAATAATCTCATCTCAACTGAAAACACAAATATTTTTTAAAAAGAAATAAAGCTTCACTTTTATGAGTACTAACGGAATATACCATATAAGCTCCCTATGCGAAGCCGATCACTCCTCCCCCTTGAGTGATATGGTATCCATTTGATTATTGACCAAGGATCAAGGACCTAAACAAATAGATTTAAGGACCTAGACCCTCCTTATTCACAAAGATATTAGAATTTTTAGATTTTCAGTGTAAATTCTTCACTAATTATGGGAAGTGATCTAAATGAGAAAGACTCCTATATTCACTAGATGTGACTAAAATAGAAATGTAATAGCTTGCCCTAATTCTATAAGAATTATGCTACCAAGTATAGTAACGCCTATAAATAAGGGACAAAATAGCATGGAAGGTGACTTTTTTTGGTTGGGGACTTACAGGGGAGACTTTTCTAGCTTTTGATTCTTCTTCTTCCTAGATGGTGACATCTCTAGTTGTCTCTCCTTCAAGATTCTTCAATAACAACCTTTAAGGGCCTTAGAATAACCTTTATGGCTCTTTGGTTGCTCTGTATATTTTATAATTATATTTATTCATTATTTGTAAAGGGCATACCTCTTTATACCCTTATAAAAACACATTCAATAATACATTTTGAGTAAGTTGAGGCTCGATGAAGTGGACTTATACTCTTATGGAACTGAACCATTATAATTCTTTGTCTTATATATATCATGAATATTTTTTGTTTGTCTTTAATTGAATTCGAGACTGCAACAAGCTCAGCACATGCCTCATGCTTAATAAACTCTAATGGATAGTTATTCCAGCCTAATTCATTAAGGGACCTAACATTTATTCTTGTTAAAACATAAATCTAACTCATTGGTCAAAATAGTTCAAAATTTGGGGTCAACATATAATATAGTGAAAAAAATAAATTCCACAAATTGCATATCTTAAGTTTTCAACTGTAAATTCATTTTAATTGGGACTTGAGTTTATTTGAAATCTTTAAAACATCCTTAGTTTTATGGTACTTAATCACTCAATATTCGAATGGTTGGCATTATTTAAGTTTGAATACTTTTGATATATTAAACTCTAAGTATAATTAAGGCAAAAAATTTACATTGCACCATAACAAGTATTATAAGTATATGATTTCAAAAAATATTTCAATAAAAATGTGGGTTATTATCTTGTAAATATCTAGATAACACACAAATATTAGAAGAAAAGAAAATATCTGAACCTCTAAGATTTCGAGAAAAAAACATGTAAACTCAGTATTTTTTAAAAATTTATTGAAACTCTTGTCAAGTTTTTGTTAATTTTAACTAGAGAAAGGCAAAAATAAAAATTCAATCTGAACCCAAATTTGAAGTTAGAAAAATTGTCATCGACAAAAATTGAATCCTAGTCACTCACATAATAAGTAAGAGAATTCACCATTATGCTACAATGAATTTTATTGAAATAATGCCAAAATAAAATACAAAAATGTAAAATGACAGAATCTAAATCATTGCAAAAGCCATCGCTCATCGCAACCAGTGATCAATAGTGAATGATGATCAACAGTAAGTGGCAGTCAGTGATAAGGGGCAGTGGTTATGGTGTTGTTTCCTATTTTCGTGTTTTTTGTTTTGGCGTTGTTTCAACAAAATTTGTTATAATAATAGTGAGTATTCTTACTTGTCATGCAAGTGATCAGAGTTCAATTTATATCAATAACGGTTTTAAAATTATTAATATGTGATTTTGAGGATAACATTTCAATAGTATTTTTAAAAATATTAATATATGGTCTTGAAGACAATATATTATTAACATGTGGTTTTAAAAATAATATTTTAATAATATTTTTAAAATTATTAACATGTAGTCTTGAAGATAATATGTTTATAAATTTGTAGATATATAAATAAAAATAATATTGGAATAGCATATATAGTTAAAGCATGTGGCCTTTAACTATAAGGTTAGAGGTTCAAACCCTTTTTATTTTTTAGAATTTAATTGAATTTTGACTTTTTTTCAATTAAAATAATAGCAAAATCATAGTTTCGTTATTTTTATTATTTTTTCGTTAAAATAGACAAAAATTATTTTTTCATTAAAATGGACAAAAATTATTTTTTAACAAATATTTCGATGAAATTTTTAAAATCACCAGAATTTACATATTCTTTTCCTAAAATCGTAAGGGTCTAAATATTATTTTTCTATATTATAAATATTTTCTTAATATATTATAAAAAAAACTTTTGAAATTTTATTATGTATAAAAAAATAAGTATTATCATGTGAGAGCCGTAATATGAACGTACCTATACTTTCGTTATCTTTATCATTTTTTTATTAAAATAAATTTTGATAAAATTTTTAAAAATATTAAAATATACACATTCTTTTACTAAAATCTTAAAATCGATGTTCTTTTCCCATATCATAAATATTTTCTTAATATTTTATAAATAAACTTTTGAAATTTTAATATTTATCAAAAAAAAAACAATTGTCATGTGAGAGCAATGTATATGACTATAATTGTATTTGTGTTGTGATTTGCACAAGAAAATAAATTATATTAACGACATTTTTGTTTCAAGTTTTTAAGAACTTTTATGATATTTTTAATTAGAGATATATTATGCGATTCGTTTTTTAAATTATTTCCTTGCAAACAGACATTTGTTGAAAAATAAACGAAGAGAGAGAAGACAGTAATAACTTCAGAGAATGAAGACTGTCAGAAAATTCAAACCAGCTACCAAGGAAGGAGGCAGGGAAAGGTCTGTTTACTTCACTCAACAATAATAATATCAACTAGAAAAGTGGCTCTAAATAAATAAAAGAACAAGAGAAAAATGTATTATTTTATTATTATTATTCATAAACAAAGACTCCCTTTTGATTTTTGCTCTGCAGTTAGCAAAATCTTCAAAAGTCTCTGGGAAAATTCTGACGTTGGGTTGACCCCATTTCATTTTTAAGGTACTATATATAATCCCATTTCCCTTTTCCCATTTCATCAAAATTTTCATTTATTTTCTTTCTATCTATTTGGTTACTGTGAAACAATGAGAAAATAGGAAGAAAGTTTAACATTAAGGTTTGATTTGGCTTTTCTTTCTCCGTTTTTATGGTTACCCAGATGGCCAACTAAGGTTTTTCTTTTCCTCTTTGTATTTTTTAGTTTATATGAGTATTGATGTTATGTGGTCTTAGGGTTTTGAGTTGTTGCTTGTAAATTGGCTCATTTACTGTTTAAATTAGCATACTTTGCCTTGCAGTAGAAACACTTTTAAAGAATGTAATCTGAATAATGTTTAATGACTTTAAAAAAATGTGCTCTTTGTCGTTTTGGGTGCAAAACAAGCAAAATTGGTTCTCAATTAGGTTATATGTGATTTTGGAATTATTTTTTTTTTTGTGACTATGATCTCATCATCAATATTTCATTTTTCCATTTTAGGGTTTTGTAAGATTTTTCTGATGGAAGTGAAGCTGGTCTCGCTGCAACTTGTCCTGTTTTTTGTTAATTGTATTGTGCTACAGCTCGCAGCTTCAGATACTGTAAGATCATCTCCCCCCCCGTTTTTCTTGGGTGTGCAAATTGGACGATTTACATGTCTTGCTCTATGAACTTGTATTCTTAGCCTTTCAATTTGTTTCTTAGGTCTCAAATCAGTCGAGTAATGGACAATTGGTTGCTTCAAAGAATCACGACCATAAAGGTTTGCATACTTGGATAAGTACTTGTTCAAAATCTATGTTTGCTAAAAAATATGGGAGAATCTTTCTTGCATCCTTCTCTTTTTCCCGTATGGAAATGTCTGATTCTTTTTATAAATTAGTTTGAAAAAGAAAAGTTCTTCTGAGTTCAGAATGTAATTCTTTGGAGTTTTCTTTTTAAATTTCCGAAGATGTTTGCTGGTGAATGTCAATAGACATTATACAGTCAGGTGTTAAGATAATATTTCTCCCATTATTTGCACAGTTGTTTTAGAATTTCAAAGGGACATATGGAAGAACATTAATCTATCCAAAAGAAAGAGCATACAGTTTTCTGATATTATTCATGAAATACTAATAAATGGATGAACTCATAGGCTGAAAAAGAATAAAAAGTTGTAAACTTTGGGTAAATAATATCTTGAAGAGACTTTAGTCGGTCATAATTGTTATCTGAAAAATGAATATGCCAAACGAGTCTTGGAGACTCATAAGGTGTGCTAGGGATTCTCTGTTCGCCTCTCCACAAGGCTATTTTGGGAACCAATTATTTGTTACATTCAACTTGATATATTGTGGAATCATTACTGGCATCACTGACAAAATCATCATAATTTCTTGTCTCTGAAGACATTTTAGTAAATACTAAACGGATGTCTTAGTTTCTAAGATTTCACAATAATCAATAAAATTGTTTAATCATGCTAAAGAGCCTTGTATCCAGGTAAGCCTCATAATTGCAGAGGGAGATGCCATTGGCACTCCACTTACAACTTTTGCACTTCATTTCTTTCATGATCAGCAGTGTGAAATTTTTTAAGCTAAAAGTAGAGTGGCAATAGTGTTGTCCCATTAGAAAAATGTTAGTTATGGAGAGAACTCATGTAACAGGTTGAGTAACAGACAAACAGTGGCCATAAACTATCCTCTATCTCTCGTTTAACCTAGTGGATCTCTTAGATTCTTAGAAAGCAGCATATAATAGCAAAATCAATACTTCCTTCCGCATTCTGCCCCTAGTATGTTACCCATGCTAACCTTTGTAAACACTACGATTGGTTCTAAAATGCTTTGAGCTCAGCTGTCAACATGATGCTATTTTCAATTTAATTTTAGCACTAGATAAGGTCAAACGCTTTTCAAGAGCATTTCTTTTGTTTCCTCTTTGATAATGCATGAGATATAATCATGTAATTTTGTCCACTGCTTAAAAACAGGTCCTATGATGTCATCTATTCTGTACTTTCATAGTTTATTATGTCACTATCCTATCAAGGCCGTGCATCCAGCCATCCCAATGCAATCTCCTACAATCAGTTGTTTCTACCTTTTATAAATTTATAAGGTTTTTGCATGATGATGTCCATTGGTTAATTGAAATTTGGAAAAAGGTATTATATTGGCTGATATTTTTGGTATTGTTGATTTGTGAAACTACCCTAAGAATTGCTAACATTTAAATGAAGTCATTGTGGTCCTTTGGAAATAGCAGATATGTAAGTGATCATGATACTTTTTCTCGTGAATTATCTTTTTCTTGATCTTTATCTTCTCTCATAGACCTGAAAGAAAGTAGAAAGTCAATAGCTGCAGCCGAAGAGTTCATGTTACTATTGCGCTGGGAAATTGTTATCAAGCTATGAAAAATGTAAGACTTATCACCTAAGAAAACACTGATTTAAGGTGGGGCAGATTTTTTTGTCTCTAGCTCTTTTTTGAATCCCTTTCTTTAGGGGAATAGGCACTAGATTACTTTCATGTAGGAGAATAGGCTGTCTTTTTACGTTAACTAAGATGGAGAGGGTATATTTGACTAGGAAGCAGGCCCATACCAAGAAGCAAAGCTAAGCAATTTCTCCTTTAGTTTTCAACACCTTCTTTTGTTATATTTATATACGCAACCCACTTGAAAGAATAGATCGAATGAGTCCCACCACGGAACCAACCTTGACTCAATCGAGCTTGCCTGACTAAACTTAATCAATATATAACATGGAATCCATATATCTATCTAACAAACATAACTTGCCAGATTCAACTACTTCTTCAGTGCTGCAGATGAATAAGCCCATGGGTGTTGTTCTAGTCAAATATGACCATGCTCAAAGGCAAGCTAGGCTCCGTTTCAGTTCCAATGGAGTTTGAGGTACAGTTTGAACCAATAAATTATTCCTATAAGAGAATGTCACGTTCTAAGCGAGGAAATGTGGCTTCTTTTCCACCATTAATAATTTATATTGTTTTTCATCTAGGTACGAGTTTAAGAATTTGTTGAGTTGTTCACTTTGTTGTTTGGGACATTTCCCCAACATATATCGCTAAGAATGCTTTAATAGAATGGCGGCTTGAGTCACTACTGTTTTCTTCTTTCTCCACTTTAATAGAATGGTTTTTTAATGTGATAAAGAGTTGATATCACTGGTTATGTGGCTGAATTTGAATCTTTAACCTTTTTTAAAGCATCAACAAGCACCAATGACAAAAATATCTTACCTCCAAACTTGCTGCAAGTAATCAGTGTATTCTTTGTGATAGTGTGCTGTGCCATGCTCTGATTAGTTTAAATGGAAAGTTCTGGGATTCCATTAAGTGGCAATTCTATATATTCCATTGAACATTTATTATTCGTTGTCAAAATCTAGTTCTTAACTACTTCATGGGAAACTGGTTCACAATGTTCTTTCTAGGAAACATTAGCTTATTAATAGAATATGCAGAACATATTCGCCAAGGGCCTCTGAAAATGTGATCATATTTGTTCAAATTCACCATTGTTTGTTTGCCTTTAGGACTCTTCAGCTCCTTTATTTGCCAAGGCCAAGATGATAGCAAATTGAGAAGCTTTCTACCTAATATGGTCAGAAGCAATGATAGATTTCCTTTGATTCAACAGTTCTTCTTTCCTTAGCTTTTCTTTTTGATAAATTTGCATTCGCATTCATATTCATGAGCTGTGGTTGAAATATTTCCAATGATTTTCCCAGGACTATGGTAAATAGATCGATGTTAGATGGTGTAAACTCAAGTTATCATTGTGTAATACTGAAAATTAGCTTAAGTACAGATAATACTAGAAGATGTGTAATCAACAGAATTTACACAAGAAAACGGCATTGTGGTTTACTTTTTTGATTGTTTGATGTGCCAGCATGTGTTCTTTCAGTATTTCTCTGTTCTGGTTAGATATACTTTGGTGGCACAAAAATCTAGTACTCTGGTAAGTCTATCTAGTGGTTTGCGATGAGTAGAGCAATATGGCGTTGTCTTTTTCTTATTAATCATGGTAATTAGCTGCAAGTCTTTCACAAATTTCTTTGTCTGCTATCAAAAGAAAATAATTGTCTAGGGCTTTTAACTGAACTTATTTTATTCCCTTGCTAAACAGCACCATGTCCTTCGGAATGGATTATTGGTCCAAATAAGAGAAAGTGCTTTGGGTATATCAGAAACAATCAGTCATGGGATGAGTCGGAAATCCACTGTAAAGGCTTTGGTGGACACTTGGCAGCCCTGGCATCATATGAAGAACAAAATTCTGCTCAGAAGTTATGTAGTGGAACTGCCAATGGTTGCTGGGTCGGAGGAAGAGGCACTAACACTACTCTCAATTGGAAGTGGTCTGATAATATGTCAACATGGAATGCGTCAATCCTTCCAGTAGGGTCTATTAATTCAAGTTGCACCAATTTGACATGCCATGTGCATGCTCCAGTTGATTTGTGCACATTGGTGACTAATGGATCTAGATCCCTTTTGGTTGAGAGATGCAATGCTTCTCATCCTTTTATTTGCACAGTTGAATTAGGTAGACCTCACTTCAATATCACAACCAGGCTGCAGCTCACTGAATTTACCTATTGAAATATAACTAGAGAATATCATCTGCCTACACTATGTTTGCCAAATTTAAGTCTGTAAATATTTCTTGGAAATTCATCAAAAACCTACTGTAGGTTCTTGACAATTTTTCATTTAGGTTTCTTAATGATTTTTTATTAAATATGGATTTTGAATGATTTTTTAAACAATGTATGGACTTAATGTCTGTGCGAGTGTAATGTAGGTGGATGAAATTTCCCTTAAAAATATTCTGGTTATATTAATATACATTAAGCTTGATTTTTTCTTTGACAAATAAGCTAGCAGACATTGGCGTTTTTCCAAAATTTTCATTTAGAGGGTCAGATCTTTGTTTGTAAATATTCAGTCGTCCTTGTTGAGAAAGTCCCTTTGACATTTGTTTTTCCTTTTTTTTTAAATTATTTTCTCAGAGAACAAATGCCACTACTTGCATTGCCATATGGAATACCTTATTATCCTTGGAGTTGTAAGTGCATTGATCCTCCTGACAACATTTGCCATTGTGATTTGGCTCCTTGCATACAGACGGAGCAAGAGACGCCGAAGGTCTCGTAAATTATCTAACCCAGCAGCTTCTGCATTGGTTCCCCCTTCATGGAAGGTGTTCACCAGTGAGGAATTGAGGTCAATTACAAAGAATTTCAGTGAAGGGAATCGTCTTCTGGGAGACTCCAAAACAGGTAGTACATATAGTGGCATTCTACCTGATGGATCACGGGTGGCAGTTAAGAGGTTAAAAAGGTCTAGTTTTCAGAGGAAGAAAGAGTTCTATTCTGAGATTGGAAGGGTTGCAAGGCTTCATCATCCAAATTTGGTGGCTGTGAAGGGATGCTGCTATGATCATGGTGACCGCTTTATTGTTTATGAGTTTATAGTCAATGGCCTGTTAGATAGGTGGCTACATCATGTACCTAGGGGAGGGCGGACCTTGGATTGGCAAATGAGGGTGAAAATTGCTACAACTCTTGCACAAGGAATTGCGTAAGTGTTAATCTTTTGGTCTCTGATTGAAGTAAATTCAATTCTATGCTATGAGCTCTGCAATTGATGCAAATTTGGCTCATGAAATCGTGTACCTACTTATCAAAATTATATGCTACAAGTACTGTGATTGAAGCGACTATAAGAAATTGTTTGCATCCTTCGTAATACTCTTATATCCTCCTGTCAGGATCAGTATAACTATAGAATTAAATGCTTTTATTTTCATCTCTATTACATTTATTGACAACAAATTATTGCATGTGGTTATTTATGCTTGAATGGTGTAATTTTGTACCACACATAAAATTTTGTTCTAACTATTTGTAGCTGAATTATACTCTTATTGGGAGGGTTCAATTATATTTATTCAGGTATAGCATATACCCTTTAGCCCTGTTGTCATGGTTAGTGCAGAAGAATCGGTATTAATTTTTTCCAAAATTTTACAGAAGAATGAGAAGATCAATGTTATAAGCTTGAGTTGGCTGATTAAATATCTATCCTCCATGGTTTATTTTCCATTTGTTTTTTTTTTCTTCTTTATTTTATTTGCTTGGTATCTCATCCTGTCACATCTTTGACAGGTTCTTGCATGACAAGGTTAAGCCACATGTTGTGCATCGGGATATTCGTGCCAGTAATGTATTGCTTGATGAAGAGTTTGGAGCACATTTGATGGGGGTCGGTCTGTCAAAGTTTGTGCCATGGGAAGTGATGCAAGAGAGAACAGTTATGGCGGGTGGGACATATGGATACCTTGCTCCTGAATTTGTATATAGAAATGAACTTACAACAAAAAGTGATGTTTACAGCTTTGGAGTACTGCTGCTAGAAATTGTAAGTGGTCGTAGGCCTGCACAAGCAGTTGACTCCGTGGGTTGGCAAAGTATTTTCGAATGGGCCACACCTTTGGTGCAGTCACATCGCTACCTTGAACTCTTAGATCCTCTCATAACATCTTCATCCTCCGCTATTCCAGAGGCTGCTGATGTTCAGAAGGTGGTAGACCTCGTATATGCTTGCACGCAGCATGTCCCTTCTATGCGCCCAAGAATGTCTCACATCGTTCATCAGCTGCAACAGTTGGCCCAGCCACCTGTTGTAAAGTAAGTTCCGCAATCTCAAGCTCTAGTAAATTGCAGTACTAACTACAAGTAATGGGCACTTTGGATTTTCCCTACCTGAAGCTTGTTTTAGTTTTGTAGAATCATAAGAAACAGTAGTTTAGATCTAACACAGGTCTAATAAACCGAGACATGCCCTGATGTATTCTTATCTAATTTAGCATAAAAGAAATGTAGTTCATACAATTAAGTTTCCCTATGATTATTTTCATCTTGCCATGGAATATATTATTTGTAGCAAAAAGAATTCTCATGCCAGAGAGGCCCTTGTGTTGGAGAGTAATTATTATCTTAAAACAAGTAGACAGAGAAGTTCCTTCTTTTCCATGTTGTCACAACAGTCATCGCCGACAATGGGTGTTTCCAACCGTGCCATTATCGGCCTGTTTTGTACCCTCCCGCAAATTGTTGAGACTGTAAGCCCATTAGATTGCATAAACAGCCATTTAAAACTTGTTTATGCATCCCATGTAATAACTACAAATAGCTGAGAAAGTTCACGGACTGAAAATTTTTGGTGGCTAAGTTCTGGTAAGCCGAGGCTGAGCTTCAAATAAGCGGCAGGAACCTTTTGGTGGTGTCAATTGCTTTAAGTGGTCAAACCTCTTGAAGTAGTATGAAGTTTAGGTTTAAATGTCGCTTACATCAGGTTGAGGAGGGGTTTTGTTTATATTTTATATAATAAGGGAAAAAGAAAATGTGGGCACTTTTTTACTTCTTTTTACTTGAAGCAAAAATCCTAAAATCTAAAAACTTCAAATTTACTTCCCATGTTTTTTTAAGGTGTATCTGTTTAATATGAGCTGCATAGGATGCATTTGGCATGCAGTTGAGCACCGCACTAATTCATGGGACTATATTGTGTGAAATTTATGTTTGGTTCATCGTGAATTATATGAAACAAAAATGAAAAGAGTGATATTATCGGTATTTTAATATTTATTATCCCAAATAATTAGTTATAAAATTAACCATAAATTAAGTGAATGGTTATAAAAATCACCATCAATATTTTCACTTAATTGACAAATAATATTTTTTTAAAAAAAAATTGATTTTATAAACTAGCACAAAAGAGGACGAATTCTCAGATACAAAATGTTCTAATCTGAAAAGAAATTTTGCTGAACTTGACAAACTAATGAACCAAACTCGAAGCTAAATGTTCTAATTCATGTGCAACACTCTTAATCGAGCGAGGAGAATAATTAAAAGCACATATTGAACATAAATTAGCAATATTAATAATTTTCTATAAGATCATGCCAAACTTCGAAATTGAATAAACAGAAACATTTATATCTCGAAAAGTATCTGCAGTTGAAATAACTTATAAAGTTAAATATCGGAGGAATTACTTTCTTCCTTAGATTAAAACGAAAAAATTTAGTTAAGTTTAATTTTGAATTTTAATCTCTTTACATAACAGAATAATTTGTATATCAAGTAAAATGGTAAGAATTTAAAATAAATAATTTAGAATATAACACAATCACTTACATGATTCGGTCAATTGCCTACGTTTACGGTGAATTCAAAGATCCTAACTTTTTTTATTAACTCTTTAAATATTTTATAAAGAAAACTTAATAAAGAATTCTAAAAAATACCTAATGTTTAGTGTACTCTTATTCTATCATGAGTAATGAATACCCAAACGATAGTTCCACCCTAACGGACACAAGCACTTAGTGTTTATCTAGTTCTTCCCTTCTCTTAGAGTCTCTCTTAATGTTTAATCTCAACTAAAGGGTTTACAAGTGTTTATATATGAGTTATTTCGTGTCTACTAACCCTATTCTTTATTGGAGTAAAAATCCACTTGTTTTGGAAGTCCAAAACTTTCTAAAACTCATAAATCTGAAATAAAAATGGACTTCTTCAGCTCTAGCGTTGAGGTCCTAGCATTGCGGCACTGGGTCTTGGAGCGTCCAGCGCTGCGGCGCTGGGAACTTAGCGCCGCAGCGCTGGAGTATTGATCTGGGTGTCACGGCACTCAGCCTTGGGCGCCTCAGCGCTGGCCCCTATTTTCAACTCTGTACTTCTTCCTCGCTTCCTTCACGTCTTCGAGTTCAGTTTCAGTTTCAGTTTCACTTTCCCCTTCATATCTCACACGCCCTAAACTTCTTCATACGTGTTCCATACATTCTAAACTTTTTGTGACTCCTCTCTTTGATATTCATCTCAATTCTTGTCCAAACAAGATTGTTGAATTACCAAATCTCCAATAAACTCTTCCTTAATTCAAAATCTTCCAAATAAGAAGACTTTTGGATCTGATCCACACTAATACTCTATCACCTAGAGTTAAGTCCAATTACGTCTCCACCAAGACTTAACTTTCCCCGGGCTAGTGACTTTGGTCTCCAAATGCATTCGTGTACCTCACATAGGGTATGGATGCGTTACACTCCTTTCTGACCCTCATCACCTCGGTAAGCATGGTTTGGATGTCGCCTAGTGGTCTGCCTTACCCCAATACCCCGCGTTGGGCTACTCATAACCATCCTAGTAAGCACATAGAGACCCACATTGTGTTTCTCACCCTCAAACCTTATAAGCCCTTTCTCTACCCTCAATTTTCCTTTTTCTACTTTAATCGAATACCTTTCCTCATCGAACTTACCTAGGGATATCAAGTTCCTTCTCAGATTAGGAACATGTCTTACATCATGTAAGTCTCCAGTTTCTCCACCTTTCATCATCAGCCTTATGTCACCAACTTCTATGATCTCATAAGCCATGTTATTCTCCATTATAACTTTACCTATTTTGGCTTTGTAGTTGGTAAACATCGATCTATCGTGACACATGGATGTTGCACCCCAAATCTAGTATCCATTTGCCAACACACTTTCCCCTTGAAGCTACCAACGTGTCTACAACTTTGATATCTTTTCCAAGAGTATCGGTTGTAGCACACCCTCTTTGGTCTTTTGATTTTAAACAATCCTTCACAAAGTGCCCTTTTTTATTGCAAATGAAACACTTCTTAGATTTTCTCCTTGATCGATTACTCTTCTTTCCTTGTGCAAGCAATGCTGCTCCACTTTCGGACTCAGATCTCTTTGTCAATTCTTTTGAGTTTAATAATGCCTTGATGTCATTCATCGTTAAAGACTCCTTACCATACAGCAGCGTATCTACAAAGCTCTCATAGCTTTTTGGTAATGAACTTAACAAGATTATGGCCTTGTCTTCATTCTTAGTCTTGATGCCAAATTGCTTAAGACTTATGATGATCTTGCTGAACTCGTCAATGTGAGCTCTCTATAAAGATCCCTCGTGCATTGTTAACTGATGCAATTTCTTCTTGTATATCAAGCAAAATAAAAAGAATTCAAAGCATATAATTAAGAGTACAACACAATCACTTACGTGGTTCAGCCAATTGCCTACTTCTATGGTTGGTCCAAGGATCCTAGCCTTCTTATTAACTCCTTAGAGATTTTATAAGGAAAACCCAATAAAGAACCCTTAAAATGACCTAATGTTTAGTGTATCCTTACTCTACCACGAGCAATGAACACCCAAATGACGGTTCTACCCTAGCGCACACAAGTACTTAGTGTCTACCCAGTTCTTCCCCTCTCTTAAAGTCTCTCTTAATGTTTAATCTGAAATAAAGGGTTTACAAGTGTTTATATATGGTTTATTTCGTGCCTACTAACCCTATTCCTTGTTGGAGTAAGAGTCCTTTGGTTTTGAAAGCCCTAAACTTTCCAAAACTCAAAAATCCAGAATAAAAACAGACTTCTCCCATTTTAGCACCGCGGCGCTAAAGTCCTGGTGATGTAGCGTTAGGTCTTGACGCATCTAGCGCTGCGGTGCTAGAGTACTACTATGGGCTCTGCGGCACTAGCCCCTGTTTCTAGCTCCGTACTTTTTCCTCGCTTCCTTCACGTCTTCAAGTCCCATTTCGCTTCCCCCTTTGTGTCCTACACCCCCTAGATTTTCTCATATATATCTCACACATTCTAGACTTCTTGCGACTTTCTTATTTGATATTCATCTTAATTCTTGTCCAAACAAGATTGTTGAATCAAAAATCCTCAATACTAAAAAACCCAAATTTCTTTTTACTTTAAGCCCGCGTAAGATCACGAATGCTTCTAGAATGTTGACAGAAAGACGAACATTGATCAGAGATGGAAATAAAGTTAAAATAAGTCTTAAATGGTCCCTTAATACAGCACTACAACCATATTTGAATTACTTTGAAGAAAGTCAGGCATCGGTGTTAAGTTTAAGCAATCCTATTTTCGGAGGAGACCAAGACAGCTCCAACATTCTGAGATTATCACTAGCAATTGCGCAAATAGATTTGAGCTCTTCTCAGTAACTCTTTGACCAGTCAATCATCTCATAACTCTGGATCAACATCTTCTCCACCACAGCCTGATTCCTAAGATGCAGTAATCATAGCATAATGATTAATAATTTAAATTTTTCAACAGATAAAATCGACCTATACTCAAGGAAAAAATCCAACATTGAGATGTTATGTATCAAGTGAATGCCATACATGAATGAGTAGGTCTTTCGAACGTTCTTCAGCACACTATATAGCCACAACGCATGTATCAAATACTCAATACCCTTAGCACAGCGTGGGCATGCTTCATCAACTAACAAATGGTGCCTCTTTAAGTTAGAAAGAGCAAGGATCCAAGCATTCTTAAGCTTCCACAAGAAAATATTGATCTTTGTAAAAACATTCATTTGCCACATATACTACCACCAAGAGTGGGAAGATGAGCCATCGTCATTTCACGTTGCTTGGTTAAAGGCGTATGTACAACCAATAACCATTCTTAATAATAAACTATTTCTGCTTATCAAAGTGTCACATAACTGAATCACTATAGTGCCACCACGAATGAGAGCATAGAATACTAAGGATCAACTTATACTCATCTTTTGAAAAGAATCTATGTAAAAGCTCTTTACTCTAATAACCAAATGGAATAAAGAGATCGACTACCATAGTGTGCTCTAAAAGTTTGTAGGGAAACAAAGGGTTAAATAAAAAGAATGATCGTGGAAGCCAATAATCATAATAAATATATACTGAGGAGCCTTCCCCAAACGCCACCTAAGCTTTTGACAAGTAATTCTCAACCTTATAAAATGCTCTTTGAGACAAATGAATCAAATTATTGTGGTTGTAATTGCAAAAAATAGGAGTTAGTGTTAATGTGTGATATTGTTATTAATGTGTGATGCTATATTATTAATATATTTTATATGATATCAATTATATTGATAATATAATATTCCTACCTTTTATAATCTGTAGCTATTTCTTTCCATATATAGTGTTACTTTCCTATTTTATAATAAGTTAAAGCTTATATAAAGGCTCTTATTGTACAATTTTTTATTCACAATGAAAATATACAGCTCATTATATTTCTAATATGGTATTAGAGCCTAAGGTTTGATTCTTTCATTGTCTTGTTGTTCAGTGGAACTTGTCAAAAAATTTTCAAAAACTCTTAAAAAGCTCACCAGAGTTTTGTCAGAAAGCCACCGGAAGTTTGTCGGAGTTCGCCGTAATCGACACCACCCAATCCAAAAAGTTCAAACACTACCGATCGGTTGAACCCCACCGGAATCAAGTTTCTCCGCCACCGCACGCTCCCCCACACGCTGTCCAAACTTTCTACCGCTGGTACTGTTCACCTTAGATTCCGACCAGTTTTTGACACGCTAACATGCACCGCCTAAACGACTACTCAGAATCAATTAAAGATTCCAACGGCACAGAAATCTTATTGATCCAACGCTGCACGCGCCGCCACGCTCCTCGGAACAGCATTGTCATCCACCTTAGATCTCCGCCGTTATTCGGTGTGTGATTTCTCACCGCTGACTCCATTCATCTCCTTATCGCTGGATCTATCAACCTATGGTGTCTCTGTTTCCCAATTGGTCCTTCAATTTGCAATAAGGGTCTATTTGTAAACTTTTTAATATTTTGAGGTCAGATCGTTATTTTTTATACTTTTGGGGTAATTTTGATATTTATAAAAGTTTTGAGGTCAATTTCAAAATTATATAAATTTAGGGGTCAATTTGTAATTTACAAAAGTTTAGTGGTTATTTTGCAATTATTAAAAGTTTTATGGTTATATTATAATTATTAAAAGTTTAGGGGCTTATTCAAAATTTTTTTAGAGATCTAAAGTTACATTTTTTTTTTATTTATGGATAAGTCAGATACTTCTCAACTTTATTTCCTTGCTGGTTCTATTTTACCTAAGCCATATCATAATTGTCATTTACTTGAACTGTCTCAAGATGCTACTTCTATAGGACCCGTTGTTACTACTACACAAGATAGTGCAAGTCTCTCTTTTAACTTGACTAATAATCTTGAACCTTTACTCCGTTTACTCCTCTCTAACTCTTGTAAACTCTTAATATCTGCATCCTCTAATATTTAAAGTAATTCTTCTTGGTATTTTGACTATGCATATTGCAATCACAAGACTTCTAATTGTACAGTTTTCTCTTCTAAATCTTTTACTTCTTCTTTTTCCTCTATTTAAACTGTTGGAGTTAGTGCTTACATGTCATTCTAATATTGTACGAATATTAAATTATTTAATATTTATATAATAAACATTTCATATAATTGTTATTACAATATAAATGCATGGTACAATATAAATGCATTAACAAATATTGTATGATCTGAAGGAGTTCAGATCTTGTCTAAATGAGTTTAGACCAATGCTAAAAATTAACAGAGCTGAGTGTTATAAATATACTAACAATTAGCACTGCTAAGAGTTAGCAAATTATAAGAGTTAGTCATATCTAAAAGGTTAGATCCTTATTTGTAATAAGATAAAAACCTAAGGGTATACTACTAATGACATCGTTGTAAGGAATTGCAATAGGTGCTAAGAGATGTCATTATGCAAGTATGTCCTCAAACACTATGTTCTTGATCTGCTTCATCAATGCGGGTCTGTCGATGGATCCATTTTATATAGATCAGTGTATGCTATATCTATATGGTATAGATGGTTGTTCTTAGCCGACCATGGACTTACCGAAAGCTCATATATGCATACGGATATTCAGTCAAGACTGAATACTAAATAGACTCACGAGGATGCCAATAGATAACCTATGAAGCCATCAATGGTGAGTCCTCTTGAGTTAAGTAGTAGACGTAGTCCTTTGACCTGAGTGTCATGGTGGGCTTGTAAGTGATCCACCATATTTTAGTTCCACACATGTCACATACCTTTTATGGTGTGACCGCTATATGTTAATGGGTATGGTCCGATGCTTATAGAGTTCGGTGTGTACAGATATAGGATCCATCAGCTCTCATAGGGGAGTAGTTGTAGTAACCATTTATCCACAACTGGAAAGAATAAATATTTGTACTTGTATAATATTCATATTTTATTTGTATGTGGATGATACTTAAGTTATGTATTGTTATTAATATTGGGTTTATTTGCAAGACTTTAAATTTATTTTAGGGACCAAATTGTAATACTTTAAAAGTTTTGGGGCTAATTTATAAATATTAAAAATTAACCTCTTAGTATAAAAATACACATTTTAAAATTAATTTACTCATTTTTGGGTCAAACCACCCCTTTAGAGAGAGAAAAGAAAGAAATAGAGGGGAGAGAAAAGAAAGAAATAGAGGGGAGAGAAAAAGAAGAAGAAGAAGAAATTAAAATTTTGAATTTTAAGAGGTATATCATAACTATTTCTCAATTTATTGGTATTAATTAAGTTAATTTCTTTAAGTTTTGATTTTTGGACAAATGAAAATTTGGGGATTTGATGTGGATTTTGTAAGATATTGAGAATTGATGATTATGTAGATAGCTTAATAAATCATGATGAATTACAGAATTTCTACTTAATAGTCTCTTGATCCGAAAATGTTATAAATTGTTGTGCTTCAATTCTGATTTTGGCTTTTGAAACTATGAAACTAGACATATATTTAATCATTTGAGACTTTGAATTGATTGAAAATTTCAGAAATTGAATTTTTAGATAATTTATCAAAATGACTCTGAAATTCTAGAAATTTCTTGTGTTAACAGTATGATACAGTGACAAATAATTTTTGATCTGCTGAATGATCTTTAAAAATCACAAATTTCTGGAATATGATAAATTTATATGTCTAATATGATATTTTTAAAGTTGA
This sequence comes from Ailanthus altissimus, assembly GCA_946807835.1. NCBI lineage: Eukaryota > Viridiplantae > Streptophyta > Magnoliopsida > Sapindales > Simaroubaceae > Ailanthus > Ailanthus altissimus. Next base: position 5,531,217 of record OX327690.1, on the reverse strand, counting down.
AAATTTAGATCAATGTGGTTAAATTGCTATGATTTTCTATAGTGTATCAACTCATTGCAGTATTTGATTAACAGATTTTTAAAGTTATGGAATAAAATAGTTTTAAAATACTTTTGATAGGAATTTTGAAGTGAAATATTTATTATGGATTTATATATATGTCAAGAGTAATTATGTGATAGTTTTATAATTTTTTAATTAGTATATTATTTTATAAAATTAGAAGATTGAATACTGTTCAGTAAATATCTTGATCCTGTCAGGATAATAGTTTGGATTTGATGGTGTTTATGGAATGGATTGTGTATGAATTATGATATAATATTCATATATATAAGAAGTATGTATGAGTCAAGAATGATATATTCTGATTTTGAAGTAATTGGACATCATTTGATGTATAAGAAAATTTTGTTAAGTGTAAGTGGTCAGAATGACAAGTTTTGAAAAACCAAGTAATTAGATCAATTCGATGTGATAAGTGCAATATGTATAATTTTGTAAGCTATTTAAAGTGTTTTGTGTGAATGGTGAGGCTTATAAAAGGATTAATCTCCATTGATAGGTTAAGGAGAATTAAGCCTTATAGCCGAAAGTGCTAAGAGGTAAGTACACTAGACTTTTACTGAAATCACAATAAACATAGTAATTGTTTATGTATGATTTTATAAATGTGCTTAAAAATATGTTTATGTTATGCTAAAGTATATTTGATATGAAATGTGAAAGATATATGTTTATGAATGTGAGCATTGACATTAAGCATGGACATACATGTGTTTATGAAAGTGAGCTTTCAAAATGAAATGTATTTAACAAAGAAAGCTTTTGAAGTGAAAAATGTCCATGAGATACGTTTTGTGTTTTAAGAATGTTTGAACTCACTATTAACTTAATAGGCATCTTATGTGATTTGTGGAGCCTTTATGTGTGACCTTTCCTTCGGGATTGATATATGTTATATGTTCCGTATGTATGGAGGATCCTATTGGTACCTAATGAAGAGTGAGTCATCACATTCGTGTGGTTGCGTATTGGTGCATGTGAGAGGACTCATCGATGATCAGGGTGAGGGTTGGGCTCTTACCTTCAGGCATGAGCATTATATATGTATAATTAAACCTCACTTGTACTATTTCTCTCATACGATATGTCACCTATGAGTGACATTTGACTCATTATGTGATATGTGATATGAAAGTCCTACTAAGTAGTAGTTGAGTGATGGTATTCCTATTATATATTTTGACAGAACGTGTAAGCGCTTACCTGACATGTGATTTGATAAGATTATAATTTTGATTTATCACGGCATATCATACATATGCATTGTGTATATATATGTATTTGTATTTTGATATATGAAAAATTAGTATACTTACTAAGTTTTATACTCAATATAGTTTATGGTGATTTCAGGTAAATAAAGTACATGTGTGCTTAACGGATTTGTCAAGGCTTCTGCTGTCCCTTGGGTTCCCTAAGTTGTTAGGTTGTTAAGTGTTTCATTTGTGGACACATAGTTTAAGATATTTGATTTGTCCTTATTAAATAAATACTTATGTGTTATTTTATTAGTTGTGATTGTATTTGGTTTATGTTTCACCAAGCATAGTCATGGGTTAATTTTGTATTAAACTTACTAGCAACTTGATAAGGATTCCTATGTTGAATTCAAGTTTAAAATTTTATGCAATATTAATTATGAGTGCACATTATTGAATAAGTGTAAGTTATGTTATTTTTCAGATCTTTTGAATTTAAAGCGTGACAGTAGTATATCTAGATGCTTCAATATTGTATTTTAAAAAATCCTGTGACCACGAGTATTAACCCGAAAAATATGTTTCCTAAAGGGTTGAACAATATAGCAAATGTGTTTGCGTATATTGTGTTGGGATTTGTGCTCAAGTGTCATTCTATTGTTATATAAATATTTTATTTTGTGATATTTATAGAGTTCATTATTTGTTAAATCGTTAATTACTATTATTAAATGGTTAAATGGTTCAATGCTTGTGACGCTACAGACATTATATGATCTGAAGGAGTTCAGATTTGATGTAAAGAAGTTTAGATCAATGCCAAGAATTAGCATCACTGAAAATTATAAATGCTAAAGAGTTAGCATGTTATATTAATCAGTGAAGTCTAAAAGTTAGAATCTTGTCTGTGACAGTACAAAGACCTAAGAATACATTAGTAATAACATAATTGCAAGAGTTACAATAGGTGTTAATAAATGTTATTATGCAAGTTTATTCTCAAATTATATGTTCTTAGTCTTAATTCACCGATACAGGTCTATCGATGGAATCCTTTTACATAAACCAATGTATACTATATCTAGATGATTGTTCTTAGCTAACTATAGACTTACTGGAAGTTCGTATAGCATACATGTGTTCAATAAGGACTGAATACTGAACAAACTCAACGAGGATCTCAATAAATATCCCATGAAATCATAAAGAACGTTATTATTTAAAAAATAGCATAAAGATCGTTATCATTAAAAAAAATTGAAGCCAAAAAGAACAGCAGAAAGATTAAAACAAAAGTTTGTGGCCAAAAGTGAAAAAGCAAACAAATTATCACATTGTTCGAGATAATTTCACGGGCTTCTTTTAGATTTAAGTTATATAAAATTAAACCTCACTTATTTAACTTTTCGATCATCATCTTAGGAACAATTAGTTTTACTTTGAGAAAGTATAAATCCCCTCTTATTTTAAATATTACCTACTTACTCCTTTAATATTTTATATTATTTAAATAAAATTTTATTAAATTTTAATTTTTATAATGTTTTAATTTACCCTCATATTACTTTTTTTTATAAATTATTAATATAATTTGTAAAAAAATAATACTAAAATAATTAAAACGAGTGACTAAGTGAATGCTAGCGACACAATATAAAGGTCCGTCACCCGTGGAATGACTGGTGGAGTTATTACATCATGAAAACTTGAATTGGGTTGAGAATTGGAAGGCTGACGAGGCTAGGGCAATAATATTTATATTATGATAGAATGATAAATATTTTGATTGTTTTATTTTTATTTTTATTTTGTTTTATATTTTTTTAATATTTAATATTCTTAAAGTATTAATATAGAATAAATACATTATAATTTAAAAAACATAATTATTTAAAAATAATGAAAATAATAAAACCATAATATATTTATTTTTTTAAAAAAAATATTAAATAATAATTTTTTTAAAAATTAATTTTAAAAAATAATGATTTTTTTTAATGACAATAATATTAATACTTTTTGAGAAAGAATAAATATATTACAATTTTATTATTTTCATTATTTTTTGTAATTGAATTTTTAAAAAAAATTATAAGATATTTATTTTTTTAATGAGCATTAAATATTAATGCATAAAAAGTATTAATATTAATAAAATATAATATACAAAAAAATAAAAAACTTAAATATTCATCGTATAATATAAATATATTATAATTTTTATTATTTTATTATTATTTTTTAAAAAATTATAATAATAATGTGAAAGTTGATTAGTGAAAAAAGAAAAATAATTAAGATTTAATAAAATCTTTATAATAATAAGAGCTTTTAAGTAATATGAATATACGAAGGATAAGTGAGGTAATGCTTAAAATTTTATTGCTTTCGTTTTTCTTTCTAGCAAAGGGAAATTGCTGAGCTAGCTCTCCTGTAATTTTGCAATTTTTTATTTGTTAATAAGTACCAATATGCTATTTTTTATATCATTGTCTCTCATAAAACACCCATCACTTTTTTTTTAAAAAAAAAATTATTGGTGCTTGTTACCTACAAATTTGCAATGCAAAATTACAGGAGGTAAGATAACAGCGCCCACAATGGCTGTTCTGTAAGTGAATATGCAAACGCAGACACAATCATCATCAGGGCTGAAGTCCTTGAAGAAATGGTAATGTCATATATATATGCAATGGAATTTAACAAATTGCGGCATACTATCTAATTTCAATATGCTTGATCTCGTTGGTTGGAGGTCTCCCAGGATCAACATTGATTGAGTCCGGTATGACACAACCCAGAAATCTAGACCCAGTGTGGAGCGGGTCTAGCTCCACATAATGAGAGGAATCTACCCTCATATTTTTGCACTTGTGAGGGATTGAAACTCCTTTTGATACAAATAAGGAGAGAGGTGGCTCACCACCCAACCAACGGGGGTGATCCAGGCATAGTCTAATTCGACTTATTAAACAGAACTATTTACATAAACGATGGCAGAATGTGTACAAATTCACATGTGGGTTTCAAGAAATGTTAGAAGTGCCAAACCAGCAGCCCAGACATCATCATCCAAAACATGCTCTGCAGGGGAATGACTTATTCCTCCGCGGCATCGTACAAATAGCATCCCAACCTGTTCAAGCACTTGCATGTAACTACTATATATTGTGGAAGATTTTCTTTTATGTTGCAAAATGTAGATTCAGCACGAGAGAATACCAACCTTGGTTAGATGAGACAAGGCCATTGCATCATGTCCAGCACCACTCATTATTACTGGAACTTCATGTCGATTCTCGCCTGTCATTTTCTTCAGTGCGGCATAGGATGCAGACTTCAGCCGTGAACTTAAATCAGTATCACACATCACTGCATTTGCATCATGCTGAAACAATCCGGTGCACAGAATTAAACTAAATCAGACATACTTTATTAAAATGGGTTTGAAGAAGAAGATTTAATTCTCTCACCTTACGCTCAACAATGCAAGAAACTGAACGCTTTTCACATATTTGATACATTTGATTCGATAATTCATAAAGAACAGACTCACGTCCTGCATCGTCGATTGCCCGTAAATCCACAGTGAATGTGACCTGTAAACATTATCTCTATAATCAGTTCAGACATTGAAAATGTAGGTACCACCAGAATATAGAGTATCCCTGTTTGAGCTCGTCAGTAAGCCCAGGCATCATCGATAGAAAAGTTTCTTGCCTGGCCTGGAATGACATTGCTGGCACTTGGCCAGGTCGATATCTCTCCAACAGTACAGACAAGAGAACTAGATAATGATTCCAAAGTGGAACCATTGGATTGACCATCATAAGACAGAAAATCTTTAGGATGTTTACAGAGTCTTTCCAGGAGTACAATTAATTCAGCAGCAGCAGCCATAGGGTCCTGACGCATCGACATTGGAACTGTTCCGGCGTGCCCTTGTGTGCCTCTCACTGTAACCTGAAAATTTCATGCACATAAAACTGTTCAATCAAGTGGGACTTAGTCTTCATGCAAAATCACAATTGGAATCTTATGATATGTTTCCATTCATTTTTCACAACATTAAGACAAGTTTTGGGATTGATGAAATGCTTTAAGAAGTTTGAGTTTTTCACTTCAACATGAGTGAATAAAAACAGAATCTGTTGAATCTAAATCAGTTGATGAATCATTCTGTTATTGGTGGAGTTATGAAGACAAGACAAGCCTTTAAATTCCTGAGTTATTTATTTAAGTTGGGGGCAATCATGATCAATCTCCATATCCTGTTATAAATCTTAACAATCATGTCGTTTCTTACTTCTTCGATAATGTTTGCTTCCACCTTTCTCTTCTCCTCTAGGTACTCCCAACTTAAGTTGCAGTCAAATTTTCATCAGCCAAGCAATTTTCCACAGTCGAGATGAAACCAACATAAATAACTTGCTGCATCTTGGCCAAAATTTATGCTGAGACTAAATATTACCACCCATTTGGCTCAATCTCTAAACTTAAGCTACCATTAACTTGTCATAAACGCATTCATGTGTTGTTCTAGTTTAGTACCCATTCAGCTCGACTTCCTTATTTCATCAACACTCCAATCTATTGACACGTCATTTCTTGACCATCCAAATTACCCAATGTTTTCTGACATTTAACTCTCCCCGAGAAAAAGTTAAACAATCTCTTTCTTCACTGGTTATAAATAGTTTCAGACAATAATCAAATTAAGTGCTTCTGCTTGATTAGTCCTGGTCAAATTTCAAAGAAGCGATCAATATCTCCTCACAGATGATTAGCCCAAGGTAACAGAACGGATTCCTTACAATATCTTCTATAAAAGCAAAATGACAAAAAGAAACCTTGTATACCTTTAATCTTGTCTGTCCAGCAATGCCTTGAACCACTCCAAGAGGGAAACCAACCCATTCTAGTACAGGTCCTTGTTCAATATGAACCTGCAACATTGAATCAACACATGTTCATGAGCCTTACTCAAAAAAACCACAATTTCTAGTAACCAAGCTTTTATCATCAACTGGTAGACCAGATAACCAGCTTTGTTCATTCTTGAGAAACTATAATCTTGGCTGATATACCTCAATGTAAGCCCAAACAGATGCTGGGTCATACTTGAGCTGTAACAAGCTTTCCTCTGCAATGTCTATAGAGTTCTCCCTAAGAGCATCTTGCACTGTCACACCACTGAACAAGAATTATCCATCAATATACTGATAAGAACAGCAATACAACGGATAAAGTTTGTAGTTATTGGAGAAAACCTCTTATCAGATATCTGCAATGCCGAAACAGGTAAAATACCAGCTATGGCAGCGCTGCCTAAGAAAGTAGATTGAAACCTGACCCCCTCCTCATCACTAAATGCAATAACCTGCAGATTTCAGCAGCCAAGAATTAAAAGCATTGCATAGGAAGAGTAACATCTCATAACTTGAACAAATTCATAATTTCAGATTACAATTCTGAAGAATTTCCTAGTTTTACAATCTAAAAGATGTGCAAGGAACAAAATAATTTGGTGACAGTATTGGTTTTCACATCAGCTAAAATTCAATCCAATTTAGAAGCATAAGAAGATCAGCAGAGAACAAGTGAAGCAAGTTAGTAAAATTAAGTTTTACACATAGGTTCATAATCCAGTTAATGAACCTACCTACCAACTGGCAGGATTTCTAAATTTTACACCGGGTTCAAAGAGGCTTCATTTGCATGCATGATAAAACTGCAAATGTAACAGATAACGTGCAGCATTTAGAAGAGAGGAGAAAAAAACAGCATGAAAATGTCAGAAGTACTTAACCGACCTCAACTGGACGTTTTAGTTCTCCCAGCTTCCCAGTGCTTTTCAAAACCTTCAATGCAGATATTGCAGTGATTATACCTAATGACCCATCAAATATTCCAGCATCAACAACAGTATCCTATTTGGAAAAAGAACTGACAACTATCAGCATTAATGTTTCATATAAACCTTGCCAACACATTCCTTTTCGAAAGTACAATAAAAAACTTAAAATTAGAATGAGTGTATGAAAACATCACCAGATGAGAACCAATCAACAGAGCCTGAGAACTTGCATTCTTTCCCTCAACCCGACCATGTACATTGCCCATATGGTCCACCCACCTGAAAAAAAATTATTTAAAAAAAAAAAAGAAAAACCAAAAAATATCAGTGAAGAGTTACAAAATATTGTTTAGGCCATAATAAAAGGTAGAACGCTAACGTTCTTAAACCAGCATCTTCCATCCACTGACGAATAAGATTTCCTGCTCTCACTGAAGCCCGGCTCATGAATGTCCTCTCAAGGTACCCATTTGCATCACTCACCTATTAATTCAGTCAAACAATTCGTTAACACTAAAGAACAACCAGTTTCATTCCCATAAGTATAGTAGATAAGGGGCCCCTGTAATTTAATATAAAAATCAAGTCTCCGTGAAGAATTATTCAGTGAACTAATGATAGCTATCGATTCAAAACAAAAACTTATAACATAGATTATGGAATTCACATCTCACCAATATTATTATATACTACTGAAGCTCAACTATCAGTCATGTCCTTAATGTTATAAATCATCAATAATATCATATATTAAACACAAAATTATCATATCAAAACATTGACAAATAGCCAAAGTAGTCAAAGGGAGATCCAAATTATTTAAATCTAGACTACCGGTGAAAGTTACATCAGTATTAAAATCACACAAAATAATTATTATTATTATAAAAGCAATCAAAAGTAATTAAGTTAAGCCAGAAAATGGAGATGGGATTTCATTTTTCACCTTCCCAAGTTCATTGAGCCTGGCCACAGCCTCTTCCCTTAACCTTTCTGGAAACAAATCTACCCTTCTATCTTCTGTATTTTCCCATTTGCATTATCATCATAACAACCCAAAACACAACCAAAAAGCAAATTTTGATCAACTGGGCATCTTATAAATTACAGTGGAATTACCAAAAAATGATTTTGAAAAAAGAAATATGAATTACCGGAATACAGGTAAGAGAAAGCAACGTTTGATAACAGAGAGAGAAGGAAATAACAAAACAGAATCGATGAAGAAATTGCCATGGCTCTGGCTCTGGCTGCAAAAGGAAAAAACAATCACGCAAGCTAAGAGAATAACAAGCAGCAGCAGCCCCCAAGGACCAAGTTGATGATGGCTGATGACACGAACCGCATAACCATGCATTTCATCTGTATTTATGGGGGCTGCTTGTGCGGGTGTGACTGTGACGATGTGGGGGTGTGGTGGGGTCCCCCCCCCCCCCCCCCGAAACTTGTGGGCTAAATGATGACGTGGCGGGATCTGAATGGTATCTTCTGGGGGAGGGCTCACGTGGAATAAAAGCCATGCAAAAGGACAAATGCAAGTGCTAACGCTGAAAGTTCAAACAAGTGATAGTTAAGAGGCCAAGTTGATTTCGGCTTTTGTTAAATGAAAATTGAAAAGCATTATATTATATGGTTCTTGAGCTTTCTAGGCTGTATTGCACACTGGCTACGGCCACGCAACTCTAGGCCACTACAAATTGCACCATTTGTAGAAACCGGATAATTCGTATAACAATTCAAAAAAAATTTGTATAATTTTTAAATAAATTAATAATTATAACAAATAAAAATACATATCACAAAACTAATAATATTATATTATTTTTGTTGTATTCTAAACTTTCGCGTCCATTATTAAATATTAACTCAAGTCGTGCAAGTTAGAGGTGACAATTAAGTTGGTAGATCGAGTTAGGATTAAGGTTAAGAGTGGTTAAAATTTAGTTTTGGATTGATTTAAATGATAATTTAAGTTAATATGTGGGGGTAGGCCCGATGGGAATAGGGGTGAGCAAAATCATGTTTTAATTTAATTTTTAGTTTTTTAAAAAAAATAATTTATTTTAAATGTATTTTTTTTTATTTGCATTGAATTAAAACTAAATTGGAATCGAATTGGTTTATTCTAAATAAATAAAATTGAACTCTAAATCAAATCGAATGAATTAAAAAAATTTAATTTAATTTTTAATTTAACAAAATTGATACACACCCGTAATTAAGTTTAGATTAATTATTAATTTATTTAATAAATAGGTGACCCGACATGACCTATTTATCATATAAAAAATTCAACAAAATCTATTTAATTAACATATTATATTCAGATATACAGGTTAATACAATTTGTTGATTCATTTACAACCCATTAATTTATTTCCGATCCGCTAACTTGTTTATTAAATTTTTAAAATTTTTAATTTTATCTCTAATTTTAACCGAGTTAGTGAGTCATAAAATAAAGTAACTGGTTGAGTTGATTTGCCAACCCGAATATAGCTAATCATATCACTAAATAAAAAATGACTTAATTAGGTTGAAAAGTTTTTACCCTAACACATTTTTTATCAAGTTTGCAAATTGAGTCAAAAATTATCAAATGTACTAAAAGCACTCATTTGCCCCGACCAAAAATTCAAGACTAGATCATCAATCATTGACTTTTTGATGAGATGGCATACTTACTTTCTTTTTATTTGGCATACAAGGCTCATCCTCAAAGATTAATACACACAATTCTACCGTCGATAAAGAGAGGAATCAAACCCCTAATCTAATCATCGAGGGGTGAGTTTTGGGATTCTTATTGACATATTTATATTATATGAAGATAATTTTATTCTTTTTGTAAGATAATTTTTTTAATATAATAATAAAATTATTTATTTTTAATAAAAATAGTGATATTAAATATAAGAATAATCCTTTAATATAGAGTTTAATGTACGGCCCTTTAAATGAAATATAAATTCAAGTTTATCTCAATAATTATATCTTATATTGCGGCTTAATAATTTTTTTTATCTTATTTTAATAATTCTACGATATTATATTACTCATTTAATCAATAATAAATAATTTAAAAAAAAAAACATAACACTTAACTTCCATCCCAATAATATAAATACACTAAATTAAACGTCTTTTCAACACATTTTCATACCCCTCGAAGAAAAATAAAAAAGAAAAAAGCTTAATGCGTTGTGTACATAATCCACTAATTGTGGAATACTTATAAACAACCACACTTTTTATGGCGCATTTGGTGCCTTCTCATTGGAATGCATTAAATATAATATAAGATTGTATTAATTATTACAATACCAATCCCTTGGTTGGGATATTAACTGTCACTCTTTGAAGTTAGCACAAATTACATTTTATTAACAAGTTGATTTTAATTATATTATCATCTTTTTTAATTAATTAAAAAGATCAAAATATTTTATTTTTTTAAGATATTTTAATTATTTATGTAACAAAAAAATTATTATAAAAAAATAATTGTATAATTAAAATTAAAGTCACTATTAAAATATAATTTTTGTCAATCTCAAGATTTATGCATAAATACTGACAGAAAAATAAAATAAAATAAAGATAGCATACTAATTTCGTTAAAATATATTATATCGGTTCGTAAACCATAAATAAATAAATAAAATCAATTTTTTTTAAAATTACTATATCATTTTAACAATTAAAATATGCTCATTCACTATTGCTGTTTCAAACTTGCATGACGACAATCCTGGCCACAACAACAGTAACTCTCCAGGAACCACATTTTGTTTGTAATAAAATAATTATATTTATTTACTATTCTTGTTTCTAATTTTTTTGTTTTTTTAATTAAGTATTTCTCAAATATATGTATACATATGCTCATGAACTTTGGTTAAATAAAAATAAATAAACAAAAAAAACTCCTTGGATCTTGTTCTACTAATAGTGAATGTGAACGTGCTCGTGATTATTTGAGTTCGAACAAAAATAAATAGTAATGATTGTTATTTCGTAAATATAATATCTTATTCACATTTAAATCTTTAAAATAAAAAATAATATTCATAAATTTTGAGTTAGTCTCTTACAAACTTTCAATTGTTACAAAAAAAAATATATAAAAGATTATGAGTATTTAAAAAGTGAATTATATTTTTATTAATGTGATATTTTTAGAATAAAGTCAAGAGTAAAATCACGAGAATTTAAAATTTAAAATGAATAATATCATACTAATACGAGAATATGTGTAGTTCATTGAAATACTTACATTAATTATAAATATTTATATAAGAGTAATATTTATGATCCTCTCCCGATTATATTTAATTTTAAGAAAATATTTTAACATGTACATTTTATTAATTATGTACACTCAATATCTATTTTTAATTATTTCACTTTTCATTTTGATAAATAACACTCTTGTATTATTGATATATTTTTAAAAAATAATATTACATATCTCAAGTTGTATTTTAAGTAATGATGCATTAAGTAATTATTGAGTGGTAAACTTGTATAAATTTTAAAATTACCCATTGCACCTAATAATTACTTAATACATCATTACTCGAAATATAACTTACGATGCAAACTTAAAATATATAATATTATTCATAAAAAAATTAATAAATTCTACAACACTTCAACAAAAATAAAAAAGTTAAATATAAAATATGTAAACATAATATTATTTATTAAAAAATATTATATATTTTATATATAAAATAAATAATGCTACACATGAATACAAAATTTACATCTAATGACGTACCATCATTCTTTGACTGCCAATGATAGATTTATAATACTTATCAATAATTAATATATTAAATATTTATATTACTTGAGTTACAAATTTTGTATCTCGACCATATATGTACAACATTACTCATTTATATGTAGAGAATTAATATAGTGGACGACGAAACTAATTATTCAATAATTTCTAAGATACTATTTATTATTATTAAAATAATATTAATATATTATAAAATATTGACACATATTTTAAAATTTACTAAATAATAAGTTTTATTATTCACTAGATCAATTTTCTCTGTATATAAATATATACACATAAAAAATAATTTAATAAATTATATAAATAAAACTTTCAACCGGTGAGCTACATAACATATTACATGTAATATATATTTATGCCTCTTGAGTTTTGACTTGACCAGATAGTAGGTATTCAATGTAAATATTGCCAAGGAGATTGGGGTGCCAATTTGCCAATCGCAATTGCTAAAATAAGCTGGGCTAAATAATTGGGTCATTCTAAACTACGCCGAAGAATCTTGATCTTGATTACGACAATTTGACTGCTAAAAATAAGGACAGGACAAGATTTAGTTGGCCCCGCCCCCGTGACTTTTGTCCGCGTGTGTGGGACCCACGGTATCGAGCACATGCCAGGCTGTCTAAATAATGCGTTTCTTATTCCTAGTCACCATTTATATAGTCTTTTTATTGTTTTGTGGTAAACATATTATAAAGATTTATTATTTATAAAATATAATCTATCACAGTAGAATCTTAATAAAATAATACCTTAAAACCCCATCAAAATATATTAATTAAGTAAATCATTTAACTAATAAATTTATTATTATATATATATCTATTATCTTTTATTTTTATAATATTTTATCTAATATATTTTTATTTTAATTAAGTGACTAAAATATTTTGTTGAAAAAATTATTTGTTTATTTTTTAATATATTGTTTAATGTAATACAATATTTTATTCTACGAGCATTTAATTAATTATTAAATATAAAATCTAAGTGAACATAATTTTAAAAAGAAACAAGTAATACTGAATAATATTTTATGTATATTATATGAATTTAATTGCATATTAATTTGTATAGAAAATGAGTTTTAAAGTTTTTGAATTTGAAACCTTGTACTCAATTACTTAATAGTCCTTAGATGCTCTTTAAATTAATGAAAATGCACTCCAATGTTTAAATTATAATTTTTTATTTAAATAATGTTATTATATGAAAGAGTGTTCACAAAGATATACATAATTGTAATATTTGTTGTGTGTATGAATGGATGGTTTAAACAATAAATTAATCAATTCATAATAAGTGAATACATGAATAAGTAATCAAATTTACTTATAGTGTACAAGTTCTAACTCCTTTCAAAGTATGCATGCACGAGGGTTCATATTTAATTAAACTTTAGTTAATAAAAATTTAAGTTGGTTAATGAATCATCAATCACTTGTGAAAAATATTTATTTATGCAAAATAGTAATTAATCAATTAGAATAGAAATTGAAATTTAATCCACTTTTGCCTTCTCATAATACATGTGACAAGTTTATCTATCCATGAGTTAGCGAGTTTTGTTAAGTATCAATTATGGATTTGAAATTTGGGCTAAATCTTCAATTATATGGAGTTTGACTTGATTTTGTTATGGGTTAACTCTTAAAAAACATTAGATTATGAGTGAATTGGTTGAGTCTTTAAATATAGGCCCAACAGATTTTATATAAGACTACAATTTTTTTCTATAATTTATTATTTTATAAATTTATTAAATTATAAAATTAACACAATGGCCCAAATTGGAATAAAAAATCAATGTTTAATTGATATTATCAGTCTATTAAATATTAATTTATCGAAGTTCCACTTAATTTATAAAGTATTATCACACATTTTAATTCATGCAGATGATATAGTATGCATCAATTAAACAGTAAAAAATATAATAGTTATTATAAAAATTCATTATTCAATCAAATACATGTCAAGTTACTTGAGAATTAATAAAAATAATAATAAAAAATTGAGATATGAATTAGAAATTTAATATTTTTCTTTACTATAAGTTCATAAAAATAAAAAAAAAGTCATTTTCTAATAGAAAGTTTCTCAACATTTTTAGTATATCATTATTTTTTAAAAGATATATTTCCACTTTACAGTTATACATCTCAAACGAAAATTAAAAATTAAAAAAAAATCCGTTTATAAATATGTAAGAAAAATTTATTGTGCATCAAACGAAGCTTCAATAATTAATATGATGTGTGTCACTATTTGAAAGAGTGGGGTGACCTTTTACTTATACCTAGACGTGTAAAATGGGCTAGCCCATCCGAGTATGTGATGGGCTTATCTCGCTTTTCCTACCTGTCAGTAGGCTGGACTATGCTTAATTCTATAGCCCGCGAGTAGTTTGCATAAAAAATAAATAAATAAGCCTATTAGGCCCAACAACAAAAAAATATTTTTGAATAATAATAATTTATTTTAAATTTAGACTATTAAGAATAAACCTTATATTCTTTATTTCAAAATTTGTAGACTAATCAATAAATAATTTACTCCAACTTTATTGACTGACACAAGTAACAAAATAAACGAATTTGATCTAACAACTAATTTATGGGTAGTTACAATTTAAACTATTTTAGTGGCTAACTGCAATTATAATGAAATTAGTAGTAGTCTTAAAAGACTTCCAACCGTTGTTATTCGAATTGCTTTTACATTATTTTAAGTAATTAAAATATATAATATAATTTTCCAACCACCAATCAATAAATAATAGATGGTTGAGCTATTATTTTGAAAATCTAGAAATTTGATAGGCTGAACTAATAAATTAATTTTTTTCTTATAGTCTTTATAATTAGTGTTAGAATATTACAAATATTTAATAGTATAGAGAGTGGCACCCTAGTTAGAATGTATTAAAATTATACTGATGTAATTATCATTATTTTTTATATCACATAAAGTTTTTTTAATTAATAAAATAAGCAGTCTATTGAATTTTATTTTTTTTAAATCAAATCATTATAATATTAATAAAAATAAAAAAAATTAACTTCTTTTAACTCGTTATCATTTGGTATATAATATTAAATTAATTTAAGTAGAAGAAGTACATTCCTTTTGAAAATGCAATGGAAAATATATAAAAGTTACATTCATCCTAGCAAAAACCGCTTTTGAGTCTATTTTTAACAATAAATAAGGAGATTTGATTTTTCCTTTGGGGTATAACCCAAAACTTGGATCCGCTTTACAATGTATTAGTTAAGCCCCTAGAATACGATGCCTTGCTCCTTGCATATCATGGGATGGAATACCCAACCTCTCAGAGGCTTCCGAGAAAGCAATTTTAGCCTTCCGGACAATTAAGAAAATTTTTTACAATCTAAATCCCCACCCCTCACAGAATGGGGCAGTTTACGATTCTATTTTAGCTATTTGAACTAAAATTAGTCAACTCGACAAATAACATCCTGAGCAATTACGGCAATTAACTCTTGGAGTTATGACAATGGACTGTTATTTTCTTCCTTTTTTCGAAGCCTGTAAACCAGTTAAAAGACGCTTTCATTGGAACCATACCACTTTTTGTGGTTAGAAAATTCCTTATTTAATCTTTAGTAATAGTTCTTTGAAGAATCCCTTGACTAGCCAATCAAGGAACTCATCCCATAAATGTCTTATTGTGAGTGCTTGTCAACTACAATCCTTGATATAGGTTGTTCTCCTGTAAGAAGTCTTTTCTATACTTGATGCACTTTTTATCTTTTTGAGTTAATGCAAAGACCCAATTTACCTAGGCTGACATGGCTTTCGACTTAAGCGAGGTTGTACCATAGAGACCCATAGTCTTCAGAGGGTTAGTCTACAGGCAGAGACTTGTCATCATCCTAACGTCAAAATGCCTTCAATCTAGTAGTATACTTCTAGGTGTCTAGTCTTTGAAATCATACCGCAGTTAAAAGCCCATCAACTACCTAGCGTACTATACCATTTAGAAAGACGACAACGAAAGTTGTCACAATACAACCCTACTTTCTAGATCAGTCCCACTTCGCTTCTTTAAGACTGTTTGCACCACTTTAACAACTGGGAACCCCTATCTCCAATCGATGGAAGGGGTTAAGGATTTGGTGAAAGAATGGCAGCAGCCCAAAGGCAAGAGACGACATAGCTCGAGTAGAGTTAATAGTTCATGAATTGCCTCATTATTAATCTTAGCCGACTTAAACCCTTCAAATCATTTTTTTATTAATCGTTTCAGATTATGCCTTATAGTATTAGGTTAGGACCCCAACACCTTTTGACAATACTCTATTTTAAGAATTTTTTTTTTTGCAACCCTCTATAGTGGTGCCTTCCCTTCTCAGTTAACAACTGACCTAAACCATTCCATTTTAGAAAAAAAAAATTTATTTATTGGTAAAATTACTTTCTTTTCGAGTGATTTGATTCATCAATAGGGCTATCGTTCAAGCACAAGCTGACCATTAATTCAATCTTCAATTCAAAAGCTAGATCTTGCTACTAGAAAATCGAAGGAGCACACAAAAAAAAATGAAGAGACTCACCAAGCAACAATGTAGTTGTTTATGTAAGCAGAATCGAGTTTCAAATCATAAGATGACAAAAAAGGTACCCCTCTTAATTTGGAGAGCATTCAATCATTTCCTAAATGATCGAAGGTTCAATGATTACTTATGCAAATTCAACGGAAGGACTGAGAATCAACCTAAATTTGATTGTCTAGGTTCAAATTAGTTTGAAATTTTTTCAAAAATATTTCTCGAATTTTATAAATATTCTTTTTTAGCCACATTTTTATATCCATTCTCTATTAACTAAATAAATTGTAAAGAGATATATTTACTCTCATATGTATAATATAGTGTTAAATAAAATATTGAAATGTCAAATTTAATAAATGCGAACTTGATTTAAGCTCATTCATCTCTAAGAACACAATTCAATATTTGAAAATACAATTATAGTGAAGTTTAAAATTGAAATAAAGTTGAATGGGAGGAAAATAAGATGATGAGAAGGAAAATTAGAACTGAACTGCGAGTTGCTTCGTATGCAACTGTCATGGGTCTGCAACTATTTTCATATATTGAAATATATTTTTGCAGATGGATTAACTCAAATTAAGTTTGTATTTATTAAATTTAACTTTCAAATGCTTTACTTAACACTAAATTATGCATACGATGACAAATATATCAATGTATAATTTATTTAGTTAATAAAAAATAATTAATAAAAATATGCCTAACAAAAATTATTTATAAAATTAGAGAGTTATTTTTAAAAATTTTCTAATTAATTTTTCTATATGTCTGGTTCAACTTAGCCCGTTTGACACCTTTACTCTAATAATTAAATGGGCCCTAAAACACAACATACTCTTTGTATGAACATTGCTCATAAACGGGCTTTTATTGGGCCCAACTAAATAAATAATTGAAAATTTTTAATTTTATGCATAAACCTTTTTTCAAAAACCAAATTAAAAATAATTTTTTTTTTCTAAATGATACCATACACACAAATTGTTTATACAATTTAAAATAAGATGATAAGATAGGTTGAATGAAGTAAACAAGGTGAGATAATAAATGAAAATAAATGATATTGCAGTCATATTATTTCACTCATCTAATTATATAATGTCATGTTAGTTTATTTACAATATAAATAATTTGTATATATATATATACATATTATTCAATTTAAAAAAAGGTTTGATTATTTATCTCAATTTCTTATGTAATGAACTTTTAAGTGTATGAATTTATATTTATCCATACTGGACAAAATTTTTGAAATGTCTTACGTATATATTGAATGCTTTAATATAAAAATTGAGATAATTCTAACATAAAATTTGAAAATTTTAATTTAAAATATTTGATTTTTTTTTTTGAAATCTTGTAGCGAAAAAAATTGAAACTAAAGTGTGTATAATTTAACAATAAATACAATCACATTGTGTATTTATTTATTTTAGAAATTAATATTTAAAGTTTTATTGAATTAATTAATTAATTTATATATATTTTTAAAATATTATGTAATTCCTATTGTTAAAAATTTAACATTTAAAGACATTTTCTAAAAGTATTGAAGTAAATTATTTTTTATAAAAGTATTTGAATAAGTTCATATAGCTTCGATGTCCTAAATACAGTTGTTAGCCACGTGGATGATTCTCATAGGTGAGATACATATATCCTAAGGCGGAGCATCGACACCGAATAACTCTAACCAAACACATACCAGCTTCGCTTCTGTCTTCTTTGGTTTTTGATTTGATTTGATGTGATTTGTTGCGCGCTCTCTCTCTCTCTCGTTCGCGAGATCTCTCTCGTCTCTGCTGTGCCTCGTGCCCCCATACCCTTTTCGTTCCTGTGAGTCTGTCATCTTACTCTCTCCATTTTTGTTCATTTAAATATTTTATTTTATTTTTTAAAATTATAAGCATATTCCTGTACCGGTACTGTCCCTCTCACGAGCTAATCCTCGTCGTCAACGCTGACGATTGCAGTATCGGTCACGGCGCCAATCGATCGGCTCTTCGAAATTGTTAGATTTGTAAATCAAGTGGATTATTATTATTATTTTTTTCTTAATTTGTGTAGTTTCTTGATTTAATGGAGGAAATTAAGGAAGCGTCTCTAACGAATTTATTATTGGTAAGAAAATAGCACGTAGGTAAGAAAACCTAATTATCAAACCTAAAGAGACAAAAACATTCCTTCAAATCTTCTTCCCTGATTCTTCTCTCTTTGGGAATGGGTTAAAGATTGAATAAGGGAGCGGTTAAGGCCTTTATATACAAAAAGAAGGTGGATGATAAGATTGGACGGATATCCGTGTGCTTTTTCGGTATGAAATCCGACGGCAAAAAAAGGCGTAAGTTGTTGTTTTTGGGGCTTGAGTGGACGGTCAAGATATGGGATAGGAATGTAGACGCGGATCGTCAGGACTAAATACTCGAACGCTATTGGTTGAAAGAGGCATGGGTTTTTTTTGCTTTTAAGTATTTGCTTGTTAATTGAGGTTTAAACGTATCCGAGCCCACAATAGGTATATTTGATGATCATGTCCTTTGATCTCCAATTATCACTAAACCTGTACTAATCGCTCAATTCCTATTTTCTCTAGATTCGATTCAATGAACATTGAAGCAACCCTCAGAGCTTAAGTTCTGATTGATAAAATATTAAATTGCTGTTGGTTGTCATTAATTGGTTCTTCTTTGTTTATTTCACTTGGATCTCTCTTTGCAAATTAATTAGGTTTGGTTCGTTTTAAATTTTCTCATTTGTTTCAATGTTCATTTGCCGATTTAATCTATAGTAAGCTGTATTTATTTCATTTTAACTTCTTTTTTTGTTAATTTTATTAATGGATTGAATGTTCAAAGAATCAGAAGTTATTGGCATTCTTATTCTGATTGTGAAGTGAATCAGTTGAAAAATGAGGCCAGCTTTATTCTGAGATCGTTGGGTTATTAATTTGTTCTAATTTAATGAGGTCTTTAATTGTTCTTGATAGCATTAATGGACTGGTTGAATAGTTTGTTTTCGGTACCATCAATATGATTGCATGAGCTGAAGTTTGTGCCTCTTGTGACGTTAAAACATGATTCAATTATGGAATAGGAATTATTTTAGTGACACTGTCTGGATCAAGAAGTATGGGGGGGGGGGGGGGGGGGGGGGGGGGGGGGTTCATTGTGTTGACAATGGTGGAATAAGTGATTATCCGTGATTGATCTTGGTCTATGTTTTGTCTCTGTCTAGAATTTATGAACTGAATGCAGATTCTCGTCTAGATGCTCTCAAATACAAGAAGAAATAGGATTCATCCGCTCTAGGCTTGTGTGGCAGCTTCTTATTGATTATATACCCCTGTTATTTAAGTGTTATTTCTGATTTATACATATCTGGTTACGTTTAGTGTTTGAAAGTGATTAAACTATTTCTGTGTGGATTCGTAGGACATTCTCATAGTTTCAGGATTTTAATGAATTTTATATGAACAACTGATGTTCTATTGCAGTTGCTGTTTGGTTGGCTTGTGTTAGGACATTATGTCAAGCATGGAGGATGTGAAAGAGCAAGAAATGGTTGATGGAAATGTGCCGGAGGAGACTCAAAAATCCATGGCATCATCTGCTGAGGAGGTTGTTTTTATGCCCTGGGTTTAACTCGAGACTGGAAACTGAATTCACCTGGAACCTTTGATTCCAAGGTACTTATGATTGCATCATCTTTTGTGGTTTTATAGGAGGCGGCTGTAAAGAAGAAATATGGAGGAATCATGCCCAAGAAGCCACCACTGATTTCTAAGGTGATTTGTGATCATTGGAACCATACATTGTAATTTTTGGAGAGCTGCATGATTGTGCTGGTTCTAACTAAAGATTTAATTTGATGTCAGGACCATGAGCGTGCATATTTTGATTCTGCCGATTGGGCGCTTGGAAAGGTCTTTTACTTTGGTTCTCCACCATCATCTTGTTCCATCATCCTTTTCAGCTTGTTGATGCTGGGAAACATGCTTCAAGTTAGTTGGCTAATATTTTTCTTTACATTTGAATGATAACAGCAAGGTGTTGAGAAGCCAAAAGGACCACTTGAAGCCCTCCGGCCCAAATTGCAGGTATTAATCTTTATTTTCTCCAGATAGTATGAAGGATTCTTGATCTTCTCCAACCATGTAATCAAATATTATTCAGTTATATTTGTTACTTATCTGGAAAAAAAATGCTAGAAGATGTGATTTTGCAGGAATAGTCCCAGCTTATAATTCTACAATTTTGTGTGAATACAGAACTAGCTTACAAATTTTAGCTCAGTACTGATAATGTCAAGTCATTATCAAAATTTAAATGGTTATCTGAGATTGTATAATGGACTATAGGTAACTAGTATGTTGCAAATTTTAGAAGTACATTAGATTGATGTTTCTACTTTGATTTATAATTCTTGGTGCATGTGACTCTATCAAACAGATAAAGAACCTAAGGAAGTTCTTATGTTTTTTATTGTTTCAGAAAAGAATTGCCAAAGATTTAAAACTCATAATAGAAAACAATTAGTGACAGGAATGAAAATGGATAACTGAAAAGATATATCATTTTGCACGAGCAAAAGTGAGGTAATATTGTACAGGTGGTGGTGTGAGATTTTCATGTGGTGATAGGACCGGACCACCTCTTGAAAATATTTTATGAACCAAAAATTAGAAGACAGTGAGAAGGAAAATGGAGTGCTAGATTGAAAGATATATAAATTAAAGCCCCTAATTAGAAGAAAAGACCGGTGAGAAGGAAAATGGAGTGCTAGATTGAAAGATATATAAATTAAAGCCCCTACTTAGAAGAAAAGACCTGTGAGAAGGAAGATGGAGTGCTAGATTGAAAGATATATAAATTAAAGCCCCTACTTAGAAGAAAAGACCTGTGAGAAGGAAGATGGAGTGCTAGATTGAAAGATATATAATTTTGGTGATAAAGGAATTTTGCTGATGTGGTTGTGCAAGAATTTAGATGTGGTTATGTTAACATCTTCTCGCAGTTCTAGCTTGCCCTGAATATCAATTGAATTTCTAGAGATTATTTCTTACCAAATTAAGTTGGGTAATAATGGAGGGCCTTTAAGAGAGGAAAGTTGTTTGTGAAGATTAAAATTGAGCTTGTGAAGAAGCTTCTGGCTTGCTGTAGAAATTTCAAATTGAACTTTAGTTTTATGTGCTTTCCTTTATATGAACTGTACAGAAGGTTGCACCCCTTTTCTTTAGTGTTTTCTAATATCACACTTGCTCCTGAAAGTAAGAACGTTGGGCAAAAGTTCATTTGCCACCGGACTGGATAATTTAAACCAGAAGGGTTTTGGCTCTAAAATTTTAATAGAATTCATGCTTGCTGTAGCAACTATTGTGATGTCATTGTAGACAATGAATCTCTAAGTATCTTGTTCTTTGATGCTTTCATTGAATCATAAATCACTATATACAAGGGTGCAAGTCATACTGTGTATGTTATCTGAGTTGCTGGGAACCCATTAATCAGGACAGTTTAAGATCTATAAAAACTGGGTTGGTTTCTGTGGAGTCTGTATATTGGATGGAGGTTCAAGTTTTCATCCACAGTCCTTAGTCTAAAAAACATAAATCATTTAACTTGTATAACTCCATGTCCTTCCTATAAAATATGCTTAATTTTGTGGTCTGAAGTTCACATTTTTCTTCTATATTGAGGCTTTTGTTGATAGTGCTTAAAATTATCATATGTTGCGATTTTAAACTAGGTGATATTTCCTTAACCTCATGGACTGTATCGTATTTATTTCTCTTTTCTTATCTTTCATATGCCTTTTTTCTTCTATGTATGAAACAACTGAATTTCTTCTTACATTGCTTTTCTGGAGCTTAAATCTATATTCTTGTTGTGTTTAAGCCCACACAGCAACAAACACGATATCGGAAATCTCCTTACGCTCCATCAGATGGCGAAGGTATGCCTGATCACTGGATTGCTTGTTTTGAAATGCATGCTATTATCTCTATTACCAACCATTATTCTGTCACTTTTTCCCCCTATTTTTTAGAAAGGAAATAGAAACTCATCTTTGTTTTTTAAATTATATGTCCCCCTCTTTTATGTAGATGGAGGGAGTGGTCCAGCTGAGGAAATGACTACAAATGAATGAGATGACACTGCTAGTGAGCCTCTGATCTTGAGGGCCATTGATTGTTAATCTGATTCCTACATAGGCAATGAGTAATTGTTGGCTGTTCCTGATAATAAAAAGTTGGTGAAGATGTTTTGATATTAGCTAAAAGAAACAAATGACATCATTTCTGTAGTTGAGGCTTGTTGGAACTAAAACGTTAGTGTTCCAAGTTTTTCATATGTGAGACGTGATCGCTTATTTCGTGAGTGAACAGCTTTACAAAATTTAAAAGTTTTTTCTGTGAGACTTTTAAACTCTTTTGTTCAGTTGCTCTGTTGAGATTGAATGAACCTCTTAATTTCTAGGAAAACTGAGATATGTGCCCTAGCTCTGACTTGTCATGTACTCACCAATTAGATCTCTGGCTTACTAACTTTAAATTCTTGTTACATCCTTCTTTTAGAGAAATCCATGGTTTCAGATCTGGCATTGGTAGTCGGAACTTTGTTACTACATGCCAAACCAACTGAACTTGAGACATTTTATTGACTCATCTTCAATGATCATGTTTGTGCCATGGAAACTGGATATCAGGTTTCCCAGTAAGTGTCCTCATAATGAGTTTCTGCCATGGAAACTGGAATTTTGAGATTACATTGTTTCCTAAAGTAGTTTTGCTCTCAGATGAAAAGACTTTGATTATCTCAATCTACGGCAGCTTAAAATTTCTTATTCTTGTTTGTTTTATTTTTAACAGAGTATCTAGTTTTCTTTATATTTCAAATGATTTTAAATTATGATGGTTTAGGTGGCGAAAATGTATTCTTTCTTCTGTTTTTTTAATTTTAAAAAAAAATTAAAATGGGATCCATGATCATGTAAGTGTGTAAGAATATATTGATCCATTGCATTAAAATAGCCTTTATTTGATAGTTTTTTTTTTACTACTTTTAGTTCATGCAAGATTAATGGCTTGTTTAACTATACAGTCACTTTATAATAATTCGAAAAATATATTAAAAGTTATCGGTACGAATGACACGATCGACTTGTTCAACTTTTTAACGAAACCGATAATCACCTTGTGGTTTGAGGTGTTCATAATTCAATTAAATTCGCTCAATCCGTTTTATTTGATTCAAATTGATCTGTGTTTTGTCAGATTTAATTGATTATATTAGATTAAAAATTTTGAAATTCGTAATTGGGGGATTAGTTCATGAATTTACTTGTTAAAATTTAATCCAATTTAAAGAAATTAATATCAAAATATTTATATATAAAATAATTAAAAGAGTGTTATTATTTCATTTATTCTACTGTATTAAAAGTTAAAAAAAGTAAGCTATACAATTTGTACGCAACATTGTTTTTGTTAAATTTAAGTTGTTTTTAGTTGTTGAAATATCTTATTATTAATTTTTAAATAAAATTGGTGAGTTTTAAACTTCAACCTTAGGACGCCCAACAACAATTGGCAATGTAAATTGGACGAGTTGTGTCATAACACAATGACCTTATCCTATTTTAGGCTCAAATAGTTCAATTCAATTGATTTTTTAAAGGGAATTAACATTTTTTTTATTATAATTTTAGATCGGATATGATTTTGTAAATTTTTTTTTGATTAAATTTTACTTTTCAATGAATTAAATTAGAATAAAAAATTATAAATTTACTTAACAATGAATTGAGTAAATTACTGGTTAAAATTACAAAATCTAACTTGACGAACACCACTACTATGATATTTTTATAGAGTATAAAGTCTATTAAATAAAGGCAAAAATTTGTAAAAAAAATATGGATTTTGATATTATAGATTCATCCCAATAATTATTTGATAAATTATCAAAAAATATGTGGAGTAAAAGAAAGTCTAATATTTATATACATTGGAGATACTTATAAAATTAGAGTAATGTTATAATTCTTAATTATATCATAAAATTTAAATTTTAAATGAAGAGTCAAATTATTATTGAGTAAAAAAATAATATAAGAAATAATTTTAAAAATTATAAAAATTAATTATTTAGATTCAATAATTAATTGATACATTAATTAAGATTTAAAATTTGAGATGGATAACATTATTGATAAAATTATAAGTTGACACATTCCTCTCTGATAAAATTATTATTTTCTTTTTATATATGCTATATTCTATATTTTTATCATACATCCAAAGTTGACATTTTTTTTTTTTTGTTTTAACAGCTTGCCATGTATAGTGTATATGAGTCTATACATGTATGTTTTTGTATGTCGTGGCATTAAGGTGCATAATGTTATCAGGCTGTATTTATGGCTTCCATGGCAATTTCAAGAATGCGAATTATCTCCTGGTCACAGAATGGTAGTCATGATTCTGAAAGCAACAGAAAGTTGTGCCAAAAAGGTTGTGGAATATTTTCATGAGAAGTAGCATAGAACAGTTTATAAATGGTTTTATCATCTAGTTGTATTGACTAAAATAGAATTCTGCAACCTGCCTCATACTTAAATTTTACACAAGAAAGCAGTGATCCTTTAGAATATTCACTCATGTTACTGTTTTTGAATTTAGAAAGATTATTTGTGCAAAAGTATCTGCAATCTTTGATTTGTTTTCTACAGGTTAGAGCAGCGTTGTTTGCTGCAGGTTGCTTTTCTGAGTTAGCAGATGACTTTCCTAGTTAATGTAGTGACTTATTCTGAAACAGCATCAGCTGCGAGGCTAGCTGCTGCCCAAGTTTTACAAAAATGGGATGCTCACATTCTATTGCAAATAGTGCTTACAAGGTTTGATAACTCTCTCTGATTCCATTTCACTTTCAGACAAACACAAGATTTGCAAATTTTCTATGTAAGAAAGTATGGTCTATTTGAGAAAAGAGCACCTTTGGTAATAATCCAAGAATCTTCTCATACGATTGTAGTACATGCATGGATGGTACAGTTGAATGTAGAAAACCTCGAGTTGTTATTCCATATCGGGATTGGATGTTGCCAAACATGTAACTTTGCATGCACCCCAATTTTATAGAATATATTCTTGCTGTTGGATATGCATCCTACTGATTGTTCTGTGATTGTAAACTTTGAGAGCTTTCATATTTCTGATTTATCCATCGTTTTGTAAAAGTTTTTTAAGCATGCGCATTCATGGACGCTGATTTATAATATTCTGATGAATGTGTTTTCCAGTTTTGGTAAATACTTGAACCACTAGCTTTATTTTACTTTTGAATGCGTTGTTTGTTGAATTTGAGTTTTAGCAAACTGATTATATTATTATGTTTTAAGCATTCTGATTTTTGCTTATAACTGCAAACTAAATTTGGACTCTGTGATATTGACTTTCAAGGAGATAAGTTTTCATGTAATACAATTGGATCTTTAGAGTGAATTTGTTGGTGAGTATTCAATAACTTATACTTGTTAGAGCAAGCAATTGTCCATTGAGTTCTTACAAATGGTTGAATGGAAGAGCCACATAATAAGTAAATTTTGTTAGCAAATGGAAGTTCATCATACTCCAATAATATCAATAACAAGCTACTATTTTTAATGGTAAAATTGTTCGGAATTTTTATTTAATTCTTTTACCGGGAATGCATTTTTTTTCCGTGTATCATGTACTAACCACCAGTTTCACGCAGACAGGTCTAAAGCTGGGGTTGGACTCTTCAGAAGAGGACTTTTTGGCTGCAATGCTGGTTTCACTTTCAAAACTTGCTTACAAATCCACTCGTCTTATTTCTGAACAGGTAAATTTCCAAGGTGATTCTCTGCGTGTTTTATATTTAGGGAACTGTTTATCTGCTTCTCTCAATGTAGCCAACAGACTTCTTTTATATGTTCTAGATTGCCTAGCTCTGCCCTTCATTAAGCCAAAAAACTGTAGAAAGTGCTTTTTGCTTGGACTGGTTTTAGATATATCTTTTCTCTAGAGTGAGAGTGTGTGTGTGCGTGCATGCGGTGTGTGCTTTTTAATTTCTTCTGTGATGCCACATAGAATTTGAAATATTGGGGGTTGTGAAGGTTGTTTTGATTAGAATGAAGGATTATGACCTTTGTTTGTTCACAAAATGCTGCCAAATTATGTCATTATTATTTTTAGATGTACTCTGACTTTGTTTTTCAACTTACTATCTGGATACAGGTGGAGTTTCCGTGAAAAAGTGTTGTGTATCTGAGCAACTGCATTAGGATGTCTGCATCTTATTTTTGTAAAGGGTATGTGTCAATCTCTCATTACTGAAAGTTTAATTAAAATATTATTAAGCATTGCAGATGAACCTGAACTTTCATCAACCATGCAATGTGAAGCCCTACAGCTTCTGCGTAAGGTCAGCCCTGAACTTGTAAGGGATATTTAGTTTGGTACTGTTAGATTTATGGCCAATTGACTCCTTAAACCAATTTGCAGATTATTTTCTGTGCTCCAACTAATCTGGCTTGTGCTGACATGCCACAATTTGCTGAGTTATTAAAAGTTGTTCAGGATGCATCCCAATCTCCAATCATGTCTAAGAGTGTCAAAGCCATCCATCTTCTGGTAGATATAGCAATAAAGTGCCGAAGAACAGAGGATATGGGATCTGATGGTGTTTGTGCCTTCCCTCTGCCATCACGAGTTGTCTCATTAATTATGGACCAGATCACCTTCCTGGTAAAGCCATTGTTGGATTTCTGTCGGTTCAACTCTATTGAAGTATTTGAACAAGTCCAAAGCCTTCTCAATTTTCTCCTTCTCCTTGTTGGAGAACATCCCGATCTGGGTGTCTCGGTGCTGGATAAAGTTCATTTATTTATTGTGCATCTTGTAGATACTTGTAACCATATGGTTGGCAAGCAAGCAGATTCAGCAGTTAATGACACTGGAGTTCAGAGAAAGGGACAAAACAATTGGTTCAAAGCTTTTATGTATTCTGAACAGATTTGTAATGTCTTGCCTTAAAAGTCTCAAAGAAGTCGGCACTATAACTAACCAAGTCTTTGAAAAGATAAAGCTTCTGGTTCATTGTGTACATCGATGCAGCTTCATTGATTGCTATACACACATGATCTACTCTTTGTTGTCGGATTCTTGAACTATACGGATTTGTATGATTAATAGGAATGAGGAAGCTGGTGGAGTTGATGGAAACTCTCATAAATCTTTACATAATTACTTCCATGAACATGAACTTGTTACCATTGAATTTGCAAAAAGGATGTTGACACAGAGGGATACCTGGTCCGCTTATCAAGCTGGAATGTATGCAGCATGTCAGGGAGCATGGATATCAGCTAGTTTCATGTTTGGGCAACTGACAAAAAAGGTCCAATCTGATATTTGTTGTTGCTGGTTAAAATCATTATCTCACTTGGCTCATTCTGAAAGGATAATCCAGCTGCTTCTTTTACGAAAACATGGTTCCAGCTCTGTAGATTGGTTAGAGAAGAAAGGCTTTCCTATCACAATTTCCGAGAATGATTTGTGCGAAATTGGACAAGATGCGGCTGGAGTTATCAATGAGCCTAGTCATGTTCAAGCTTTTGGTATGACTTACCAGAATCTTTGCTCTGCAGGAAGAATATTAGAAACCACTTTGACATCCACAAAATCTCTCTGCTTACAGATATGGTTTTTGTCTCTAAGTAAAGGTTCTTGGAGCGATAGTAAATGTACTTAAGAGTCTTGAGCACTATTCCATCTGAACAAAACAACATTAGTGATGATGCACAGCTCAGGAAAAGCATGATGGCTGAAAGCCTCAAATTCTTGCAACAAATTACTCAAATCTCTTTTCAGTTGAAGAGACTGTCCCTGGAGTTTGATCTAGTCGCCACTTCTTTCATTGGGATGGACAGCCAAAGTTCAAATATCATAAAAGCACTTGCTCTATGTTGTTCATTATTGGCAGTTACTGCTGGATTTGTTGTTTACATTCCATCCCTACCTGCCTATGAAAATTTAACTTGTGTTTATCAGAGCTCTCAAAAGTGTTCACCTGCAGTGCTTATACAAAATTTAGTTGGAAGGTTGTGGAATCTAGTCCGTGAGATGAGTACAAATCTCTGTATGCTTTTAGAGGTCATTGGATGGTCCAAGAATTGTTGTCACTTGCTGCCAAAAATCAGATATTGGACTACAGTTGTGAAGTTAAAAATATTGTTGATGTTTGTAATTATGCTGTTTCTGGCATTGTGTGCTTGCAAAATGAGGCGAACAAAGTGCAGGGTGACAAGATTCTCTCTGAAGTTACCAAGAATGGCTCACAGCTTTTGGTAAATATTATTTCTAAATGGATGAGCATCCCTTTCAGGGTTCCCAAGTTCTTCAAAGTAAGGTATGTGCAGCTGCCTTACACTCTTGACTCAGATATCTTACATGGTGGAGAATTAATTATAAAACTTTTGGTTGAATTTTACCCATGATGCTCTTTGTTTTCTCACGATGTGCTCCCTGCAATTTGATCTCTTTATCATCTTTGATTTCATAACGAATTGCCTAATGTGCTGGCCAGCATTAGGAAATTTAAATTTGTCCAACTTCAAGTATCAAAAAATAGCAGACGCACAGAAACAACAGAAACTGAAACTTATGAGTTCCCTGTTTTAGGCAACCCGAAAACGACTTCAATTTTGACATGACTGTAGTGATAATTGTTTCCCATAGAAATCCTGCAAGGCTTCGTACATCTGTGTGAACGTAGTGATGATTTCCCTTGTTTGTCTTTATGATCTTTAACATTTGATGTTACTAGAAATCACACTGGTCACCTGTTTGTTCTTCTTTTCAATCTAGGAACATACCCATATTCCATTATGGTAACATTAAATATAAGAAAGTCACAGGAAAAATGTAAACATAGAAAAGCTGGAGACCATTGTCACTTATGATGCAGCCCAGTCTTAAGTGGACCTACTGGGTCTTAGTATAAATTTTTGGTCCTCTGCATCAATCAAGTAAATAAAAACATTCTGACCTTCTAGGCTGGTATGTGATGACCTGAACAGATGAGCACCTCAAGGAATTTTTATTTTGTTAATCTTAAAAGGAGTCTACAAGCTGAAATAAATAGTTTCATTCAACCAGTCCAGTACACTATGACTTCATTTCTCATTTTCGATTTCCTCCTACTTGCTAGCATCATGTTACCACTACTTGTGTGCTTTCTACTCTTTAAGGGGATCAATGTGGTTGTTCTTGTAGCAAAGTTTTGTTGCAGAGTTACGAGTCAATGGCCTTCCCCATTATCTTGATTTGAGACCACATTTGCATTTTAATTTCTTTACAAGTCAGTCACTTGTGAAATCGATGATTGGATTCTTAATGTGTGGATGAAGTTAATTGTTATGGATAACTGGAGTTAAATTCTCTTTTTATCTTTTGCTGTTTTCTGACGTCTAATATTTCTACCAAATTCAGGCCATGGTTTGGGTCGGAGCTCTTTGTCTCCAACGCTGACACAAGAAATGAAGATGGAATATCTGTCATGACAGGGTTCCACCTTTGTCTTCAACTGAAAAATGTGCCTCCAGATCTCCCAGTCCGGCTAACTAAGTTCTACTGCATCCTTTACTGTAGTCAGAGGCCGGTTTTAGATGGACAAAACAAGGAGCAATCCCCATATCAAGCTTGGGAAAGCAACAACATGACAGGAATGAACGAGAAGTTGTTTCAATACATGACAGAACATACGAAAAAGACCAATTATGGTAAGCGTCGTAGGAATAATGTTATCGATAATAATGATGATGATGATGATGATGATGGGGCTGTGACTGCGTATGTGCATTTTGAAGAACCGAATTCGAGAGGACAAGGATTCTCAAATTGCTTGCTTGATGTTTCCCATTTTCCAGTGGGTTCTTACAGGATCAAATGGCATAGCTGTTGTATTGACAGTCAAGGATCTTACTGGAGTCTCCTCCCCTTAAATTCCGAACCCGTATTTACCATTAGAAGTTAAATAGCCTTTTAGCCAATGTTGCAATGAATTTGCAGAAGCGTGTAAATAATCTTTTGGATGGATCGAATTTGTATGTGCAGTAGAATTACAATAAATTGATAATTTTAATTAAATAATATTTTCTAATCTCATTTGGAATTGGCATGTTAAATTAATAATTTATAAAATAATATATTATAAAAAAATTCTTGTAATTTTATAGAAGATTTACTTAATGTATAAATTAATATGTAATTAAAGTCATATGTAATAATATATTTTTTAAAAGAATAATTTTTTTTTTGAAAAATGTGGGTTAATGAATTTTATTTATTATTATATATTTTTTATCCCTAATTTTTAGAGGTCTACATTTATTGTTTTCTTGCAAAGTAGCAAATAATTTCAAATGACTGCTCTCTTATGTAAATTAACAGTTTTTTTTTATAAAAAAGATACCTTATTATCTAAAAGTGTTTGTCAGATTACGGTCCAGTGAAGGCCCAATGGGCCTAGTGTTGAAAAAAAAAGGATTTCAAAAATAAATCCTTTTTATTTGGTAATGAAAAATGAAATTGAAAAGAAAAAAATTGTCAGAAGTGGGATTTGAACCCACGCCCTCTCACAAGGACCAGAACTTGAGTCTGGCGCCTTAGACCACTCGGCCATCCTGACTTACTATATATCTTTTGTGATGGAAATATTTATTAAATAAACATAATTACATTTTGTACATTGCAAAGTACAATCATATAATTGTGCAAAATTATTTTATTTTCTAAATAATTTTTATCGAATAAATAACATCTTTAGAGATGACTTGTTCTAAGAACATAAAACATAAGTATTATTACCCCATATTTTACTAATAAATTCTGAGGTAAAGCCTTGTTTTAAACTTTGGCCAGTTAGTATCAATTTATTTTAAGATTAGATTTAAAAAAGAAAAAGAAAAATTGAACATTTTAACATCTAAAGAATATTTTAATAATTATATTTTTTATTAATTAAATCAAGTATAATTATTTTTTTTATTTACATAAAATTTTATTATGAAATAATCTCGATCCATTTATTAGATTCTAACCACTAAATAAGGTGTGTTTACTTTTTTAGAATTGGAGTATATATGAATAAAAATGGGTAAGAATTAAAATGGAGAAGAATCATATTGAAGAATTAGAGTGAGATTATTTTTTTTTAAGGGAATAAAATATATTTAGACCCTTAAAATTTAATTTATAAGACACTTTTACCCTTTACTTTTTAAAATTATTAAAAAAAACTCCTTTCTATTAAATTTTTTTAATCTTTCTTATCATTTTTAACTCATTTTTAGTGCTTTATTGGTTAAAACAATATTATCATTGCATAGATCACAAAATTTTAAATTCGATTGTACTAACAGTGAGTTGAAATCTCGTCGCCGCCACAACTAGTGGGGTCTTTTATGGTCATTTTTAAAACAAGAGATAAATTTATCATTTGGTTCAAATTTTGAGATATCTAAATATTTTTATTAAAAAATATTTGACTAGGGATGAAAAATTTCACCTACTAATTACCAATTTTTACCCCTTATTTTACTTAAACTCAAGTGACTGTCAAATCTACGAGTGCAAAGTGCATTCACAATTATTTGAACTATGTCTAGAGAACAAAATAAATATAAAAAAATAAGTAAAATTATACTGTTTACTTATATTTTAGGAATCAAAATCGAAATCATTATTAATGCTATTAATGTATTTACTTACATTTAGAATGAGAATAAATTCTTGCAAATTTTCAAGTTTGCTCTCTGAATTTATATATTAAAATTTTAATATATAAATAACTAAATAAAATTTCAAATATATATAAATAAAGAAATTTAATGTCACAATAATAAAAATGAATTTAAATATTAAAAAATTAATATAATTAATATAGTTAATATAATAATACTTTTAAAAAAAATAAATAATAATAATTTTTAAAAATTAATTTGGATTTAATATAGTAATAAATACGTTTAAAAAAATAAATAAATCAATCAATCAATATTTAACATAATAATAAAAATAATAAATAATAAAATTATTATAATTATTTAAAAAAAGAAAAAAAATAGTAAAAGAGAAATTTTCACCCTCCATTCTCATTCCCAACTCCTTCAAGAATGACACTCTTATTCTTCAACCTCAAAATTATGAGAAAATGATATTTAGACCCCTAAAGTTTTAGAAAAGTGACACATAAACCTTAATATTTTTAAAATTTTCATTAAAAATTTTGTCAGATGATGGTTTCTATTAATTTTAATTGAAAAAAGAGTAAAATTGAAAATTCAATTTATACTCAAATTTGAAATTAATAGATCTCATATAAGAAAAAAAAAAGGGTCATTGATAGGAATTGAACCATAGTTAATCATCAACATAACAAGAATACTCACAATATGCTACAACACATTTTATTAGAATAACATAAAAACAGGTACAAAAATGAGAAATGATAGGACCCTAGCCATCGTAGAAGCTACCTTTTCTCGTCGTCAACCATCGGCAGTTGCTCATTAGTTGATCGTTTCGAGGTTGATTGGAATGTTGACCGATGACCTATATGGTGGCTAACGGGGAGCGACGGCTCATAAAATGTGGTCGGTGGCGGTGGGTAGGGGCTAGGATTTTGTCATTTGTCATTTTTTCTATTTTGATATTATTCTAATAATTTTAACATAGTAGTGAGTACTTGTCATGATGGTTACTAAGGTTTAATCCATGTTAATGACATTTTAAAATTATTAATATATGGTCTTTAGTATAATATATTAATAAATTTGCAGACTTGTAAATAAAAATAAAATTAAAATAGCTCAATTAATTAAAGTGTGTGGTTGTTAATTATAATATTGAAGGACCAAACTCTCTTTTTAGCATTTAATTAATTTTAAATTTTTATTTCAATCACATAATCGTACTTTCATTATTATTTTTTTCAATTAAAACTAATAAAAATCATTATCTACAAAAAAAAAAAATTTGATGAAGTTTTAAAAAACACTAAAATTTATATATCTCTTTTTAAACTCTTAAAAAATCAAATGTACTTTTCCATTTTAAAATTTGCTAAGAAAACATGAGTTTAATTTGCGTTCCCTGTTCTCATTTCTCAACCCGTGAAAGTAAACATGCCATAAATGTCTTTTTAATTATTTGTGGACCAAGAGTTTGGCAAACCAAAGTTTACTCTTTTCTATTTTTTGGGTATTTGGATTGTCTTGTAAAAGTTGAATGATTAAAGTTAGTGGCCCAAATGGATAGTTAAGATGTTGATGTGATGTTCAAGCAAAGAATTGTTTCTTTTTGCCCTTTTTTTTTGTTTCATTTCTTAAACTTGAAGCAGCAAAGTAATCCAAACTTAGCCAACAACATCATTAAACTCACAAGACAAAGCATCTATAATATAAATCCCTCTAGTTTCCATGTGAGCAAACTTTGAATTATAGCCTCTTCTATCATTTTAACTAAAAATGTATGTTTATAAAAAGAATATACTGCATGATGATGCTATTAATTTTTTTTTCTTTTAATTAGAAGATAAAATAAAATATAAAATTGTTAAAAAATCACGGCTCTCTAATCTAATATCACTTAGGTATCAACTTTAACCATAGCATCGACACCACTTATTAAAATTTTTATATACTCTAATATCTCTATGATTAGTATTTAGTACTTTAAAACTATTTAAACACTTTATATAAGACTTCTCTTACAAATAATTAATAATATAAAAGATTATATATAATAAAAATAAATAAATAATTACTACAAAATATAAGATATACGTAGTTCGACAACAAACATCTATATCCACAGTTGATAAAAAAATTAATTTTTTATTTATTAATAATTCACAAAGAACTTTCAATCACAAAAATCTCTAAGTCATAAAGATCTATCAGATCATAAAGATCTTACACAATAGATTAATCAATGAATATGACTAATAATCAGAGCTTTTTCTTAAAAGATTTATCATCACTCACTCACATAATTAACACTTAAGAGATCTCATGGTATCACTCTCTCGCACACTCAATATTTCAATGTCTACCTAATTCTCTATTATCTCTTATGCTTATATTTTTTATGTTTATTCTAAATGATTACAAATGTTTATATAGACTTTAAAAAGTTTTTAAAAAATTTATTTTTAGTTGAAATAGGAGTTCATGTGTTAAGGAACTTAAAATTTATTTAAATACAATTTAAAATTACAAAATTCTAACAAAAATAATAATTGATATCTAGTAATTTATGATGACCTAATTTAAAATGGAGAAAGGGAAAAAAAAAACTCATGTAACTTAAACGAGGATTGTGATTATCAAATTTGATCACTTCCTATAGTCTAAGTATTTGAATATCATTTTCAAATACTTAAAATATTTAGACTAAGATGGATAGGTAGCAATTTTTTTTTTCTAAGTTTGAACATAAGTACTAAGTTGTTTGTTATTAGGAACTAAAAATATATAAAAATTAGTAACTTGCATTCACGTTTCTTAAAGTGTCATATTCATATTTATTTATATGTTAAAAATATAGTTAGTTAATTTGATAAAATAAATAGAGTTGATTGAATAATATAAAAAATTAATTTAGTACTTGTAACATTATTTTTTAAAAATAAAATTATATTATACATGTGATTTATATTTTACATAAATAAATACTCTATTTTCTTAATGCTATAAAATGTAATTTTTTTTAAAAAAAATCTACTTACAAATCTTTATTGCAGATAACTAGTTTCATAAAAGATAAAATTAATTATATTTTTATATTGTACGATATAAGATAATCATATTAGAAGCTTTTTTTAAAATAAAAAATTTAAACTCGGAACCTTTGCTAAAGTGGAGGTAAAAATATATTACCAACTCTTTATTATTAAACTATTAATACAAGTAACTTAATTTTGAGAGATAAAATTTAAATTTTTCATTCAAATGCAAGTGTCAAAGTTAAAATTTTCAACTCAACATAATTATATATACAATAATTTATTTCAGTATTAATTTGGGCTAAATAAACATATATTTAGAATCTCGTATAAGGAGATTTATTATAGAACTCTTTTACGAAATTTCAACGATAATTTTCATTAGTTTTAATCTATATATTTATTTGATTGTCTAAAAATAATCAAACACTCAAATGTTTTGCTCATTTCAAGTAAGTAACCTTTTTCTCTCTTTATTTTAAAGCAAATTTATTTTAATAATTATCATAAAATACTTGAATTGTTATGAATGGTATATAAAATGATAAATATTTTTATTTCCAAATTTTAGAATTTGAAATTTTAGATTCGACATGATTTATGTAATGAAGTTATATTAATATCTTTTTTGATTTATTTCAATATAAAATAAAACAATTTCCAATCAACCAAACCTAAATCTATGCAAGAACTAATGTATATGGTACCAATATTAATAGATAATTAATTCACCTATAAAATTTAGATTAGGAAAAGCAAATGCTAGTCTTAGCTTCAATTAATTTATACTACCTAACTATCTAGACGTTTTAATTAGGATCAAATAAATGGAATAGATCGATCTAAATATTAGGAATGCAACCAAAATTAAGATTTACGAATTGCACCACTATAATTATATCTCGATTGATCACCATAAATTATTTATTGTACATATTAATAGATATATATTATATTATTTATAGTTTCTCATCTATATATATTTATATATATTTTTAAAAAAAATGTTGCAATATTTATTAAAAAGAAAATCATTGAAATTGTGGTGGTCACTTTGGAAGGGAAGGGAAGGAAAAAAAAAATAAAATAAAAGGAGAAGACCCGAATTGAATGATGAATCATGGGGTACATTGTGTTTGGATGCAGCTTGGCATAAATCCAAACACAGAATCTGCTAATCCCAATTCTCCTCCCGTGAATTTTTGTCTCCTCTTTTTTCTAACAAAGACCATATTTATTGATTCCTGTATTTGAAGTTTAGACAACTCATTTGTGGGATAAGGTAATTTAAATTTATTTAAAAAATTATGTTATATAAATAACAAGAAATCATTTAATTGATAACGTTGCTCGTGTTATAATAAAATAGTGAACGATATTGTTTCGTGGTGATATTCAATTCATTAACGACTTTAACATTAGAGGTGGAAAAAAAAATATTTGAATTGAAAATATCAGATTGAATTAATTAGTTTAATTTAATATTAAAGTATAAAAATTAATAGATCGATTTTATTTTTTAAAAAAAAATCAAACTAAATTAAATCGAAGGACATAAATAAAAGTTCACACAAATTTTTTATATAATTTATTTGATGAATTTTAATTTAAATAATTTTTTAACTTATTTAATTCATAAATTTTAATTAATTTGATATTAAAAAGTCGATTATTACTTTATTTGTTTGAATTTATTTTAATTTTAATAATTTTTAACTTATTTAATTCATAAACTTTTAATTAATTATGTGTTTAAAATTAATGATTTTTTTTTGTTTAGATAAACTTTAATTTTTAATTATCTTTTAATTTGTTTGATTTATAAATTTTAATTAATTTATTATTTAAAGTTGATATATATTTTTTCTTTATTTTTTACATAAAATTTATCTTCTATATATATAATTTAATCTTTTAAAAAATATTTAAAAAATTGAATTGAATTGAATCGGATTGACTTAAATTAAATAATTCAATAGGGTTTAATTCTTGTATATAATTTAGTACAGTTTAATTTTAAAAATAAAAAATTTAATTTTTTTAAATTCAATTCCGTTTAATTTTAAAAAAATATTATAAAATCACGTCACTTATCTAACTACTCATTGAATCATGCTTATATACACATAAATAGATATGATTTAGCAATTTGAATTATGTAATGACATATAAATAAAAGTTTGAAATATAAATAAAAAAGACAACAACACGTAATAATGGCGTTCACATTTATTCTATCATTTTTTTATTTAATGATTTGTGTAAATTCAAAATTCTTGCGTAAAATTGAAGGCATAAAAGAGACCGAATGCTTGACTTGGACTAATGGTCATCTAATTAAAACTCCAAACTAACCGACACGCAATTTATAAAACTCCTTAAGTGCATGTTTAATTGAGTTTTCGTACTAGTTAAAAGAATATTTTAATGTTAATATTTTTAAAATTTTTTTTTGATGATATTTAATTATAAATAAAGAAAATTTTTTAGAGATTAAAAAAATTATTTTGTCTTTATTTTTAGCTTAAAATTTAAATTTTTAAAAATAGATTTTTTTTAATATTTGTGTATCAACACAAATATCTTAATAATATTTTTTAATTCTATAATATAACCTTAATAAAAATAAACTCTATTTAATTAATTTTTTTATATTTTTACAACCATCTTATCTATATAAAGCTCTATTAATTTTTTTTGTCATAAGTACGTAAAATATTTTACTTTTTTTAATTTGTATATAAAATATAATAATTAATTTAATTCATTAATTGATATGTATTAATTTTACTTAAATTATTATAAATTTATATTTTATTAATGTTTAGAGTTCCAATTATTTTGGCCATTATTTTACAATGATCACAAAATTAAATTTTAGCACGAATCGTTTTTGTATTGTCAATCAAAATATGTTAGTAAATTTTAAAGATTTAATTATAAATTTTATATTATATAAAAAAGATTGAACTGTCTAGAATTTGAATGTAAACATTATTAAGTGTCTTTTTTGGTAATATAATAACATATAAATACTTTTAACATTGTGTAACTAAATGATTTACTACTTTATAAGAGTTTGTCTTTTAAATTAACAACTAAACGATTAATAACTTTTTTTAAAAAATTATAATTTTAAAAGTTCTATTTTTGAAGTCCAACCAAATGAGCCATAACCTCTAAGACAAAAACACTTATTTATAAGTAAAAAATAAGAAAATGTATCTCACTTTAAATTTTTTATACAAGTATTTGAAATTACATTGCATATTTTAAATTTTAAATTATATTTTAAGAGGTTCGAGTAAAAATTCTCTTTCTCTTTCTCCCAAATGCTCTCTCATCTCACTAAATTAACCTAATCATCGTTGTACTTTTTCTACTAAACTCCACTAG
Organism: Ailanthus altissimus; assembly: GCA_946807835.1. Lineage (NCBI taxonomy): Eukaryota > Viridiplantae > Streptophyta > Magnoliopsida > Sapindales > Simaroubaceae > Ailanthus > Ailanthus altissimus. Next base: position 5,492,494 of record OX327690.1, on the reverse strand, counting down.
AGAAAAGGGTTTCGGCCTCATCTCCGGTGGAGATCTTTGTCTTTTTTGCTTTCTTCTTCTTTCCTTTTTTTTATTTTCTTTCTCTAATCTTCCATTTCTCTTTAATCTAGTTTTTCTTCTTTTTTGTTATTATTTTTAGTTTCTCTAATTTTTTATTCCATTCATATTCTGATTTTTTCTAGCCGAGTATATACCCAACTTACGTTGACATGTGCTGAATCGATGTAATGTTTCGATAAGCCACCGTCAGCCTGCATTGTAGCCCACAGGCCTTAGCTGAGTCTCTACCACTCTCAGTTGTGCCCTATTAGTGTTCTCCTTTGATCATCATTTGAACTTGTTGCAATTGCCGACCACTATCAGGCATATAACCCCTATATCCAAGCAAACACCACTCACTAGCAGCTTACGCTTAGCTTGATCCAGTGCAAAGCAATTTTTAGCTGCCTTTAAACTTCTCTCGCTGCCACTGCGTAAAGCAATCTTATCGCCACTCATTTGCAAAAGTAATCCAATGGTCGAACAACTTGATCTTAGTGCACTAGAGACCCAAATTTTAAATTGTTCTTCTATTGTCTGTTGTTCTATATTGGTTGTGTTGTTGGCGAATGATTATGAATTTGAATGGGTTATTTGATTAAATAAATGGAGGATATATATGTAATATGGTAGTTAATTTTTTGTCTCTCGTGCGTGAGGTATTTTTGTTCCTTCTACATAAGGGTAGTTTTGTTCCTTCTACATAAGGGTAGTTTTGTTCCTCATGCCTGATGGCAGGGTTTCTCAGTTTTAATAGGGGCAATGATCCCTGACTATAGAAATAAACCCCTGATATAGAGTTTGATTTAGGTCTCTTAGATAAAAGATTAGGTTTGGGTATACATTAATAAATCTATATGGTATAGAGTCTTGGTAATCTTTTGATTTAACCTACGATGAAATATTGGTGATTTGATCAACAATATTACATTTGATGATGATTAAAAAAAAAAATTACAACTCAAAAATCAACTAAAATAATTAGAATAACTATCAATAACTGCCGCTAATAGGAGAAACTAATTACAATAACTGCAATAAAGTTTGCCTAACAACTGATAACTACCAATAACTGTCACAACTGGAGAAACTAATTACAACAATTATCAATAAATGTAGCCTAATAACTGATAACTGCTACAATTGGAGATCTAATTAAAATAACTATCAATAACTGGTACCTAACAACTGATAACTGCTAATAACTGCCACAAATAGATAACTGTTTCCCAACAACTAGAGAAAATAAAATTGTCATGACCTCTATAAGGGTTCAAACCCCTGACCGAAAACTAGGGGGTGCATAGGCTTTATCGTTAGAAAAAATATCTAAGTGATATCTCACTTTAATTTTAATCTTTTATGGTACCTATTTTGTACAATTGTTCTTAAACCTAAATCCTAAATATAAGAATGATTAAATTTTACTACTACTACTACTACTAATAATAATAATAATAATAATAATAATAATAATAATAATTATTATTATTATTATTATTATTATTATTATACAAATGTGTGTCAAAAGTTTTTTTTAGAAAATTAATAAATTAAAATTAATAGATTAGTATAATTTTTTATTGTTACATAGATAGATGTATAGTTGCAATAACTTTCATAAACTTAAACTATGAATAATTTCAGAATATTAATATGAACTTAGAAAAAAAAAGTAATAGATAAGTTGTGATATTAGTAATGTTATCTACAATGGCTCTTAAGGTTTTTTTTTTCTTATTTAATTTTTATAAATATTATTATTAGTTCACCCTCCAAACTTTTTGAAATACAAGTATTTCAAAAAAAAAAAATATCAGTTGAACAATTTAGAAGTTAAAATTATATTGCACCCAATTGTTTGCTTTAGTGGTAAAATCTTTGCACCTTTTGATCTAACTTAGATGTTTAAACTCTGGTACATTTAGGACAATTGTTTAATTCTCCAAATTATTGGGAGGCTAGTTTTAGTCTATTTAATTGTCTAAAAGAGTTATTTAGTTGATTGTATTTGTATTGTAATCATTTGAGATGTAATACCTGTAGGAGTATGTGAAGATATGAGTATAAATATAATTTAAAAAAATTTTAATACATGGCAGAAGTATATATACAAATTACACTAATATAATACTTAAATATATGTATCATATACATATATATTTATACTTATATGTATAACAATTATACTATATTAACAAATTGAAAGTTCTTACCAAGATGAAGGTAGCTTTACAATTTGTTGATATAGTATAATTGTTATACATATAAGTATAAATATATATGGATGTGATACATATGTTTAAGATTATATTAATGTAATTTGTATATATGCTTCTGCTGCGTATTAAAATTTTTTTAATTTATATTTATACTCATATCATCACACACTCTTACAAAAATGGTATCAGAGCTCACAAAAAATATAACTCTAGACCAAAATCAATGTGGGTATTTTAGCTCTAAAATGATAGCTTATTATAATCTTGTAGGAATTTTATATATATTTATACTTATATGTATAACAATTATACTATATTAACAAATTGAAAATACTTACCAAGATGAAGGTAGTTTTACAATTTGTTGATATAGTATAATTGTTATACATATAAGTCATATATATATATATATATATGTGATACATATGTTTAAGTATTATATGAGTTTAATTTGTATATATGCTTCTGCCGCGTATTAAAAATTTTTAAATTTGTATTTACACTCATATCATCACATACTCCTATAAAAATGGTATCAGAGTTCACAAGAAATATAACTGTAAAACAATTCTAGGCCAAAATCAAAGTGGGTATTTTAGCTCTAAAATGATAGATTATTATAATCTTGTAGGATTTTTTAATTTCTTTTAAGTGTTAGTATTTTTCTTCTTTTTTCAAGAGAGAACTCTTTTTTAACACTTAGCTAAAACTCTTAAAAAAAATTTAGCCTAAATAACTCTCTCTTTTAATTTTTTTTCTTACGTATATCATACACACTTAAACATAATTGTTTTTATTTTTTTTATTCAAAAATATAAAAGCCAAGAGTTCACCAATTTCTTTTATTAAAAATGTATAAATTTTTTTTATTCAAAAATATAAAAGCCAAGAGTTCACCAATTTTTTATATTGAAAATGTATAACAATTATGCATTTATATTTTTCTTTGTCTCCCATTTAGTCTTTGAAAGAATGCAAAAGTCCATTAGAAAATTGTCATTAACAAGTATTTATAAGTTAAAATGACTAAAGATAGATGTGCCAATATTTGATTATTTTAATAAACACATGTTAAATACATTTTGATTCTCAAAATTAATAAAATAATTTTCTAAATTCAAATTCAAATGCATAAATTTATGCGTTTAATTTAATAAATGGATATTTATGCATAATTTAAATACAATTATGATAAGTGTCATACACTTATCAAAATGTTAATTAAACAAATATGCATGGAGTATTATGATACACCAATTATATTTTGATATGCATTGAATTTTAACAGTTAGAATTTGACACGTGTCATTTCCGAGAGATACTAAAACCAAATCCTACTTATTCAAAATTTTTTCGGATCGAACTCTTCGATCCTATATGCTACCATAGTGTTCAACGAATACACTTTATATTATGAGACTCCCAAAGTTTACACCCATTTAATTTATTTTATGAAACGTTTTTATATGTATGTGAACATTGCCCCATATACATGTTATGTATACAATAAAACAATGTGTAAAATCATATAAGTTGAGGTTAACCATATTTGTATAATCCTTTTGTTACTTATATTCTAGAAGAGCAGAGAGATAGATATACCATTAAGTCTCTATCTGCTCGATCTTAAACTTATCTTCAGATTTGTATTTCAATGAAAATATCGAAAAACTCCTTTGCGATAATATTTTACCTTATGAAAATATTTTCCGGTTAAATACTTTTGACCAAAAGATTTTCTAAAATATAATCTTGAAGTATGAGGATATACGACCCAACCATATAAGTTGATAAATTCTATATCTATACACATCAGACTCCATAAGTATCGGATCATAGCCAACGACACCCAGAGGTTAAATCATAAAAGGTTTCTGACATGTGTGAAATCTAAGTATGATAGATTACTCACAAGCCCACTGTGATGCTCAGGTCAAAGAATCACAAATACTACTCAACTCAATAAGACCATCCATTAACGGTATTATAAAATATCTATTAGATGTCTTCATGAGTCCGTTCAGTGTCAAGTCCCTATTTAACACCTATACACCTATACAAGCTTCCATTAAGCTCACGATATGTTAAGATTAACTGTTTTATCATTTTAGATAGAAATATACACTAGTCTTTTTGGTTTTAACAATCGACTCATATTGTTAAACTTATGACTAGGAACCAATTTAGAGAATATACTATATAATGACATTTCTTAACACTATTTACAATTACTTGCAACTTTGTCACTACAATAAATATTCTTGGGTCTTTATTCTAATTCATACTAGGTTCTAACTCTTAAAAATACTAACTCTTAGTATTGATGTAAACTGTATGAAAAGAACAAGATTAATACCATATAATAAAATAACGATTTACAGAAATGCATATTATATAAATATAAATAAGATTTATACAAAATTAGAATGACGCTTGAGCACAAACTCTAACAGCTCTCACTTACTCTAGTGTCATTCAGAATGCTATCTAATACCCATTAACTGTAAATATTTTAAGGACACTTTAGGAGTTAAGGCCTTAGTAAGTGAGCCTTTTATATTTTTATTAAAATCTACTCTAGATACTATTACACCTCATTGGGTCAATATCTCTCTAATTATATAGTACTTTCGTTCCACATGCTTAGACTTTTGGTGTGCCATGGGTTTTTTTGGCTTGGGCAACTGCTCCATTATTATCACAGTGTAATGGAATAGGATCAACTATACTTGGGATAACTTTAAACTCTGTGATAAACTTGTGTATCCACACTGCTTCTTTTGCACCTTCTAAAGTTGTAATATATTCTACTTCTGTTTTTGAATCAGCTGTAGATCCATGTTTTGCACTTTTTCAACTAACAGTGGCACCATTGAGAAGAAATACAAAATTAGATATAGACTTTCTATCATCTGGATCAGACTGAAAGCCTGAATTAGTGTATCCTCTCACATGTAAGTCACTCTATCCATAAATTAGGAACATATCTTTTGTACCTTTAATGTATTTCAGAATATGTTTCACGACTATCCAATGGTCATTTCTTGAATCAGACTGTTATCGGCTTATAACACTTACAACCATACTGATGTTAAGTTTTGTACATAACATGACATACATTATGTTTCCTACAACTGATGCATAAGGTATGCTAGACATTCTAACTCTTTCATCTTCCTTTTGAGGACACATCTTTTTAGAAAGATGAATGCCATGTCTAAAAGGTACATTAACTGTCTTACAATTACTGAAGTTATACCTTTCTAAAATATTGTTTATGTACGAGGATTGAGAGAGTCCGATCAACCTCCTAGCTCTACTTTATAAAATTTTATACCTAGTATATATGAAGCCTCTCCTAAATCCTTCATGGAGAAGTTTTACTCAAATAACTTTTGATTGATTGTAACATACCAATATCGTTTTCGATAATGAGTATGTCATTCACATAGAGAATCAAAAAGACAATCTTGCTCCCACTGACCTTTTTATACACACACGCTTCCTCTTTATTTTTTATAAAACCAGACCCTCTGATTACTTCATCAAAATGAAGATTTCAACTTCAGGAGGTTTGTTTAAGCCTATAAATGGACCTTTTTAATTTGCACACTATATTAGAATTTTCAGATGTAAAACCTTCAGGTTGTTCCATGTATATCTCTTCCTCGAGATATCTATTTAGAAAAGCCATATTTACATCCATCTACCAGATTTTATAATCATAATATGCAGTAATAGTCAATAATATACTGATTGATTTTAGCATGGCTACTGGTGAAAAAGTCCTCATAATCTATTCCAGATTTTTGAGTATAACCTTTTGCTACTAGTCGAGTTTTGAAGGTCTCTACCTTTCTATCGGGCCCACACTTTCACTTGTAAATCTATTTACAACCAATAAAAATAATTTCTTCGGGAAGCTGAACCAAGTCCCAGACTTGGTTGTTATACATAGAATCAATCTCAGATTTCATGACATTTAGCTATTTACCCAAATCAATGTCTAACATCATTTCTCTGTAAGTAAAAGGATCATTTTTTTCAACTAAAAAAATATCAAAGACAGCTTCATACATCATTTTATATCTTATAGGTGGCCTCAAAATCCTTTCTGACTTATGGGGAGGATGTTTCAAAAGCATCTTACTCGATTGAACTAGAGATTCCATCTCCTGTTCATTGATTTCATTAAGAACAACCTTTCTACAATCTCCGAGATCCATCAGAAATTGTGTTTCTAGAAAAGTAGCATAACAAGCAATGAACACATTTCGTTCCTCAGGATCATAGAACTGATATCCCATGGAGTGCTTGGGATATCCAATGAATCGATACTTATACCATTTGGGTGCAAGTTTATCTTGTTGTATAACTTTTACGTAAGCAGGATAGCCCCAAATATTAACATACTTAAGCCTTGGTTTCCTTACATACCATATCTCATATAGAGTGGTAGGAATGGCTTTTGATGGGACTCTGTTCAATAAATGAGCAGCAGTCTGTAGAGCATAACCCCAAAACACCATTATGTTGAGGAGTACCTGGAGGACTATATTGAGTAAGAATCCTATTCTCCTTCAAATAATCAGTGAATTCACCGCTCATGTATTCACCACTTCGATTTGATCGTAGGCATTTAATGAATTTATCGGTTTATTTTTCTACTTCAAGTTGAAACTCTTTGCACATTTCAAAAGTTTCCGACTTGTGTTTCATTAAAAACACATATCCATATCATGATGAATCATCGATACAGGTTATAAAGTATCGAAACCCACCCACGGCAACGTGATTCATCGGACCACATACATCACTATGTATTAGTTTCAACAAATCATTGGCACGATGTCCTACACCAGTAAATGGGGATTTAGTCATTTTTTCTTGAATACAAGATTCACAAACTGGATAAGGTTGTATGAAAAGATTAGGTATCTGACAATTCTTAACTAGATGGGTTAGACGTCTCACTCCTATATGACATAATCGCATGTGCCACAATTCCATATTATTTAAAGTTTCTGAACTTTTTCTTTTTTTATTTACCTGAACATTAAAATTATTTTCAGTTATATCTAAAATGTAATGATCATTCATCAATTGACAATCAACTAGCAAAATATTATTTTTATCATACAAACTTAAGGAACAGTTTCTTATAAGTACATGATAATCTTCTCTATCTAGTAAAAAAAAGGGATATGATCTACCTAATAATGTTTGGCATAAAATAACAATTATACAATAAAATATTACAACTCGAAGGGAGAAGTAATTCAAAAGTCGTAACAGATTCAACCTCAAGAAAATCTCAATTTTCAACACGAAGCTGTACTTCTCCATGCTGCAGCTGTCTAGCTTTTATCAGTCCCTGCAATATATTGTAGATGTGAGAAGAACATGCAGTATCTAATACCCAACTAGTGCTAGTATTAAATACTAATAAAATGTTAATGATAGGTAAACATATACCTGTGGGGTTTTTCTTGATAGTGGCAAGGTATTTCTGACAGTTATACTTCTAATGTCCATCCTCACCGCAATGGAAACACTTTCATTTGTATTTTTTCTTATCCTGTGGCTTTGATATGATATGTCTTTGAGGACTTTTATATGGTGTTTTCTTAATATTTTTCTTACCCTTATACTTTTTAGAAGCCCTTAAGGTAAAAGATGAAGCACCTTGAGCATAAAGGACTGAAAGCGCTTTGTTCATGTCCTTATGTGTTGTCTTTAACATATTGTGAATATCAACATATGTAGGAGTCAATCCTTGCATGTTAAAGTTCATGATGAACTATGCAAATGACCCCGATAGAGATTGGAGAATAAAACTATTCCCTAATGCATTGTTTAAAGATATGTCCATCATTTCTAGCCTCTCAATGCTAGAAATCATCTTAAGCATATGAGGACTAACTAGATTGCCTTCTGCAAGTCTAACTTAAAAGAGTGTCTTGGTGACCCGATAAATCTCAACCTATAGTCTGTCGTTAAATAACACCTTCAAATAAAGCATAATACTACTTGCAAACTTCATGTGCACATGTTCCCTCTGAAGTTCAGTAGACATCGAGGCCAAGATATATTATTTGACTTTCAAATCATCATCAATCCATTTCTGATAAGTTACAACCTCTTCTGAAGTTGAATTAATAGAAATACCTCTAGACATTTTCTGATCAATCACATATCCAAGTTTTTTCTGAATCCAGAACAATTTGGAGATTCATCAACTATTTAGAATAATTTTCAGCGCCTTTTAATTAGTGTGCATCCAGTATGCGTACCAATGGGTTGCTCAAAGTCATTTTATCTTCAAAAGATAAAAAAGAGATGTTAGTAAAATATTTCAAATCGTTAAAACGTTTTAGATCATGGATATAACAAATTATAGATTTTAAATCTAAAGACACCCTCCCACTATTTTATATTTTTCCTTTAATCTTTCAAACAAGAAAATGAAAGTTTAACTCTTTAAACTTTACAGTGGAAAGTAGACCCAATCCGAGTTTACTCTAACCTCACACTTTAACGATATTAGTTGTTATAAACTCAAAAGGTAAACAACTCTTGTCAATTACATCTTATGCAACTCTTATCAATGGTCCTAAACACACCTTATCCTCACACTTTAGCAATATTGGATAAGCTATTCCAGATTAACTTGTCAATCATCAAATATAAGTTATTGATACTACCCTCACACTTTAGCGGTATTGGGCAATACGTTCGCGTATATTTGTTTAACCAGTATGTTCAAATCATTTCGACTAGCCCTCACACTTTATTGATATTGGAAATGACCGAGGTGATTCGTCTAACACCGTATTGACAAGACAGACCATGTATAATATTGTTGAAATATATTATAATCTTATTAAGAGAGATTTTATACACATCCACATCTCATGAGGATGATTTTCTTAATCATTTATATCTTTTTTATATAAGCACAATTAACTCCCACCAATAAGACTCCCATTGTGGTTAACAACGTAAAACAAATAATTTTAGTTTATAAAACAATATATATGTTCAATTTTTGAACATGGTTTTGAACATTTGATGTTTAAAAATTTAAACATAGTGATGTTTAAAAACTTTAAATATGGTGATATTTAATATTTATTTATGTTTAAGTTAAAAAATTAAACATGGTGTTGTTTAATATTTATTTATGTTGATGTTTAAAAATTTAAACATTGTGATATTTAATATTTATTTATGTTGATGTTTAAAAAATTAAACATGATGATATATTTATTTATGTTGAAGTTTAAAAAATTTAAACATGGTGATGTTTAATATTTATTTATGATACATGTTGTTATGTAAAATATTTATACATGATGATGTTTAATATTTTGAATATGTTGATGTTTAAAAAATTAAACATAATGGTGTTTAATATTTATTTATTTTAAAATTGTATTTACACCCATATCATCACATATTCCTACAAAAATGGTGTTAGAGCTCACAAGAAATATAACTCTAGAACAATTTTAGACCAAAATTAAGGTAGATATTTTAACTCTAGAATGGTAGCTTATTATAATCTTATAGGATTTTTTTTGTTTCTCTTAAGTGTTAGTATTTATCTTATTTTTTTAAGAGAGAACTTTTTTTTAACACTTAACCAAAACTCTTTAAAAAATAGCCAAAATGACTCTCTCTCTCTTTTAAATTTTTTTTTTACGTATATCATACACACCTTAACATATTTAATTTTATTTTATTTTATTCAAAAATACAAAAGCCAAGATTTCACCAAATCTTTTATTGAAAAGGCATAACAATTATGCATTTATGTTTTTCTTTATCTCCCATTTAGCCTTTGAAAGAATACAAAAGTCCATTAGAAAATTGTCATTAACAATATAAGTAAGTGTTTATAAGTTAAAATGACTAAAAACTAATGTGCTAACATTTGATTATTTTAATAAACACATGTTAAATACATTTTGATTCTCAAAATCAATCCAATAATTTTCTAAATTCAAATTCAAATTCAAATGCATAATATTTGTGCATTTAATTTAATAAATGGACATTTATGCATAATTTAAATAAAATTATAACAAGTGTCATACAATTGTCAAAATATTAATTAAACAAATATGCATGAAGTATTAAGGTACACAAATTTTATTTTGACATATGTTGAATTTTAACAATTAGAATTTTACACGTGTCATTCATGAGTCATTCTTGAGAGATACTAAAATTAAATCCTACTTATTCAAATTTTTTCCAGTTCGAACTCTTCAATCCTATGTGCTACCATAGTGCTCAACAAGTACACTTCATATTGTGAGACTCCCTAAATTCATACTTGTTTCATTTATTTTATGGAACTTTTTTATATGTATGTGAACATTGCCCCACACACATATTACGTATACAATAAAATAACGTGTAAAATCATATAAGTTGAGGTTAACCATATTTGTATAATCCTTTTGTCACTTATATTCTAGAAGAGCAGAGATATAGATATACCGTTAAGTCTCTATCTGCTCGACCTTAAACTTATCTTCAGATTTGTATTTCAATGAACAATATCGGCAAATTCCTTTGAGATAATATTTTACCTTATGAAAATATTTTTCGGTTAAATACTTTTGGCCAAAACATTTTCTAAAATATAATCTTGAAGCATCAGGATATATGGCCCAACTATATGAGTTGATAAATTCTATATCTACGCACACTAGACTCCATGAGCATCGGATCATACCCAATGACACTCGGAGGTCAAACCATAAAAGGTTTTTGACATGTGTGAAATCTAAGTATGATGGATTACTCACAAGCCCACCGTGGCTCTCGGGTCAAAGGACTACAAATACTACTCAACTTAAGAAGACCATCCATTAACAATTTTTTGGAATGTCTATTAGATGTCTTCATGAGTCCGTTCAGTGTCAAGTCCATACTTAACACCTATACACCTATACGAGCTTCCACTAAACTCATAGTTTGTTAAGATTAGCCGTCTCATCATTTCAGATATAAATATACATCAGTTTTTTCAATTTTAACAATCGACCCATATTGTTGAACCTATGACTAGGAACCAATTTGGAGAATATACTATATAACTATATTTCTTAACACTATTTGTAACTATTTGCAACTTTGTCATTACAATAAATATTCTTTGATCTTTGTCATAATTCATACTAGGTTTTAACTCTTAAAAATACTAACTCTTAGTATTGATGTAAACTATATGAAAAGAACAAAATTAATACTATATAATAAAATAATAATTTATAGAAATGCATATTGTATAAATATAAATAAGATTTATACAAAATTAGAATGGTGCTTGAGCACCAACTCTAACAATACTTGTATTAAAAAAAGAGTTAAAATTGATACCTATAGCCCCAATTAAATATCTATTTTCATAAAAAAATACTTATAGTTCTTCATTTTCCACAAACGGGAGTAGGACCGTTTAGATTGAGCTCGCCTATAATTCAATTGATGCATCATAGAAGTGATATTAAATATTGTGTTAATGTACGCTTCAAATTTACAAAAAAAAAGATAGCTCTTATATAGCGATAAAAATCGAATTCTCAACAAAAATAAATTTAAATAAAGATAAAACTAAAATGTTATTAATAAGATGTTATTAAAACTTATAAATAACAAGCCTACTTATACTAATTAGCAAAGAATAATAAACCTTGATAACTCTAGAATTTATTTAAATTATGACTCAAATATAAATAATAACTCTATTAAAATAAAATTATCAAATTTAACTCAAATAATTTTTTTAAAAATAATTGACCCCTATTTTGTTTCTTACATCAATTATGCATATCTTCATATTTGTAGTTACTATTTTATAAATATGAGAACGGCTTAGCAGTTGTTGGTCATTAAATGAAAAATCAATTAAGAATTAATTGCCAAAACTAATGAGAAAATTACTTTAAAACTGAAATTTTTTTGATTCTATATATACATAACACCATCTACATTGGAATATTGCTTTTCCAGTTTCTACACAAATTGACAAAGTCTCAGTTGTTTATGTTTTAATGGGTCCCAATCGTTGTTTTGATTTACAATATTCACCCCTCAAGACAAAATTACAATCATACATCATGATCATCCACCACCGACTTGATCAATCCAAATGGATATTTGGCACCGTCTGATTGAAGTCAATGACAACAAAGAAGTCAATGAAGGCCATCATTTGGGTACGTACGTTAAGCTCTATTCACCGTATACTTCCCTGTCTCTGTCAAAGAAATAAAAGAGCGGATGCCTTTAAAAATAGTGTTTTTTCGAGAAAAAAAAATATTCTGAAAATAATGTGTATTCATATATAAAAGACTGAAAAAAAAGAATAATTGTGTTAATAGTTTAATGATAAAGAGTTAATAGTATAATTTTATATCTATTTTAGTGAAAGTTTTAAGTTTAAATTTATTTCTCTCAAATTAAAAACAAGGAAAAAAAAAAAAACTGAAAAAAAAGTTCAATATTGAAATCAAGAAGTGAGGACGTGGATGTGTTTTTTTTAGAGATTACGTGTATGTGTATGTTATTATTTTGAAAATGATTTTTTTTAAATATTATAAAAATAAAATTATTGTGTTTAAAATTAGTGATTTTAAATAGTAAAAATGAGTTTAATTTCTTTTTAAAAAATTGAATGATGTAGTTTTTAAGAAAAAAAATATTTGCTTGTTTTCAAAATAAAATTTCAAAAGGTTTTCTATTTTAAAATCGAAAAAAAGGGTTTTTATTTTTAAATTTTTACTTCTAACTTAGAAAGTAATATTTTTTGTAAAAAAAATAAAAAATTAGATAAATCAAATACATTTTGATTAAAATGTTTTTTTCTGAAACAAAAAATACAGTTACACTTAAAATTAATGAATTTTTAAATATGTACATAAAAAATAATAAATTATCATCTTCAACTACTAATTTTTACCTTGAAGTCTAGGGTTTAATTCCTTTCGTGATAAAGGTATTTATATTCGCTAGTCCTTATAAATTTTTGATGGTATCTCAGTAAATGTATATTGTAATAGTGTAATATTAAAAAATATATATTTTTTCTTTATTTTATAAAATAATTTTTTAAAAAAAATTATTTTCCAAAACATCCTCTTAAACCCTTTTAAAAAAACTTGCAAATTGTCAAACTTTTGCAGGGTCCCAAAAGTCTGAAGTTGGTAACTGCTTACCTTTTCTGTCAGACAAGAAAATTTCAAACAAAAAAGAAATCTTTGCTTAGCTACATACATACCCTGATACCCATGAAGCAAAGCAATAGCAAACCAAAGTAACTCTCTTATGTCATATATATATAAAACCAAAAAAATAAAAAAAATAAAAAATACAAAATACAAAAACAAAAACCCAGATGCCGGGCTCATTTGTATGATCTAATATCTAAACAACATTCGAATTCTACCAAATATATTCTGTACAATCACGTTTCTCTTTCCATGTCCCTCCATTTTCTCTCTCGCATTCTCCTTTATATATATCATTCATCTTCTTCAACCTCTTTGTCTCTGTGATTTATAGGACCAGAGGAGAAAGATAAAGAGGAGAAACAGGTCCAAAACTATGGCGAGAAAAACCCTAGTCTTACTTTCATTCATCACGGGGTTGGCCAGCTTGATCGTCGTTCATGTCTACGGCGAGAATTTCCCTGAGAACAACGATCTAGTTTCAAGCAAGCATCTTCATTTTCATAAAAATTTGCGCAAAATGCAAGAGTTTAAGGACTCTTTAATCCGCCGTGATTTGGCTACTCCCTCTCCTTCTCTTAGCCCTGTCTTGACTCCTCCTTCCCAGGTACAAATTTTATTTTATTTAGTTTTTCTCTGATGCAACGTTCGTATATTTAGAAGAAAAAAATTGGGGTGGAATTATGTGGTGATGGTGTTTTTTATGATCATGCTGGTGATACGTGTTCATAGGCTGCATCAGGTCCACGTGTGTACGGGGTTACATCGTACGGTGCAGATCCCACGGGGAAATCAGACAGTACAGAAGCAATCTTGAAGGCATTATCTGATGCATTCAGCGGGCCCAAAGAAGGGTTCTTGATGCGGGGAATTGCGAATCTTGGTGGTGCAGAGATTCATCTAGAAGGTGGCAATTACATGATCAGCAAGCCTCTTCGGATGCCGGCCTCCGGCGTAGGGAATCTTATCGTAGGTTCTCCAGCACCGGAACTTTTTCAGATTTGTGTCCTTTTTTTCAAAGTAATATATAATATCATCTGGATTTATATGCTTAAAATTTAAAACTTTTTACTGTATATAAAATTGTATATAGGTAGATTAGAAGTGACAGATGGAACTCTGTTAAAAACCCACGTCACAACAAGATGACCTGTGAGAGTTGAAATACAGAGTCAGTACATTGCACTAATTTCATAACTTAATTCGGATTCAATAATGTTATACTTTAAAAATTTTATGTTAAAATTTTTATTATAAATAATATATTTTATTGTAATTTTAGATATATCATTTTATTATTTAATAATTATTTGATATGTTAATTTAAGTTAAAAATTTTAAAATAATATTTTAAAAAAATGTAGTATTACTCAATTCCGGCCTCTCTTCAAATTAATTTGATGCACACCGTATTGAATGTTCATGTATGAAATTGATGCTAATAAAAAATGGATGCATTTTTTTTATTCTTAATGAAACAGATTCATGGAGGAACATTACGAGCCTCGGATGATTTTCCGACCGACAATTATTTGATTGAACTATCTCCTTCATCGTCATCGTCATCGTCTTCATCATCGTACAATTACGAGTACATTACTTTTAAAGACTTGATGCTAGATTCCAACTATAGGGGTGGAGCAATTTCAATCATAAACTCACTCAGGATCAGCATAGACAATTGCTACATTGTTCATTTCACCACCAATGGCATTCTAGTCCAGAGCGGCCACGAGACCTACATTCGGAACTCATTCCTCGGGCAGCACATCACCGCCGGAGGTGATCCTAGTGAACGGAAATTCTCAGCCACGGCAATTAACCTAAAGGGCAACGACAACGCCGTCACCGATGTAGTAATATTTTCTGCTGCAATAGGGATAATGGTCTCTGGTCCAGCCAACACATTTTCCGGGGTACATTGCTACAACAAGGCTATAGGATTTGGTGGCACGGGCATTTATTTGAAGTTGCCCGGTTTGACACAAACTAGGATTGTCAATTGTTACATGGACTACACTGGCATTGTTGCTGAAGACCCTGTGCAGCTTCATATTTCTAGCAGTTTCTTCCTCGGTGATGCATACATCATGTTAAAGTCTATAAATGGCATCGCCAACGGGGTGAATATTGTCGACAACATGTTCTCTGGGAAAAATAAAGGGGTCAAAATTGTTCAATTGGATCAATCCAATGGAGCATTCAAGAAAATTGATCAAGTAATTGTTGATAGAAACAATGTTAAGGGCATGAACAAAAGGGCAACAATTGCTAGAGCATCAATGCAGGGCAATGGCACCTCTTACATAGTTGATTTTAGCTCAATTTTATTATTTCCTAACCTTATCAAACATGTTCAATATTCCTTGAGTGCCAGTGGCAGCTCCTTCCCCAATCATGCTCTTCGAAATGTGACTGGAAATCGGGTCGTTATCGACTCCAACATGGCAGTTCCGGCCACTGTTTTTGTCACTGTAGACCAAGGAGTAACAAATTGAACCTGCTAGCCTAGTTTCTTTTTTTAGTCACGAGGATGTGACTTGATAACTGTGAATAGGGTTCAGTATTTATATAACATTTGATAATAAAATTTATGCTTCTGCTTCTAGCTCATCAATTTAAAAGAAAATGTTGTAATGGCTGAAAAAGTACAGTAGATTCAATGGAATATAAATATAAATATATTTTTTAGTTTGTTACATTTAGCTTAAGAATTGTACTATTTGATTAGTTGATTTCAATTGTCACAATGTTTATTGATACTTCAATTCAACCAAATGAAACAAAGGCAGTTAGATTTCTTGTTGAATGTTTGAAACTTTTGTATAATAATAATAATAATAATAATTTAAAATAATCAGTTGTGCCCCTTTGAGTATTTTTTCAAAAACAAATTAAAGGGATTATTTTCAAGAGGTCCTAAAAATAATTTTAAAAAAAGTGTTTCAGTAAATTTTTTAAATTAAGAAAAAAAAAGTGTTTTAGTTAAATTAGTTGTTAAAAGTTCAAATTTCCCTTGAAGTAAGTCAATGCCTAATTTTCTTGCTAGAAACTTGACATTATAAGTACATATCTAGAAGGTCTTATGTACATTAAGTCCATGTAATGCAAACTATTTTTATTTTTAAAAAAATAATTTTACATCAATTTAACAGTATTTTATTGGCCTAGAAGAAGTTTTAAAAGTTTTCATGTTGATTTTTTTTATAAGCTCTTTTTATTAAGATTAATACTGTGTCTTAAATTATATTTTAAAATATATTTTAAATAATAATATATGAAATAATTATTATGTGATAAAATAGTATAAATTTTAAAATTATCATTACACCATTTTATTGTCAATGATTGCTCGACACACTCTTATTTGAGGTATAATTTAAAATATAAATTGAGATGTGTAACATTATTTTTTTTATTAATTATAAAATAATTTTTTTTTTTTGGGTAAGGTGATTATGAACAGTCAATGGGAATTTAGAGTTTGCTAATTTTTGGTGTCTGTGGATTAGGCAATTAAAGTTGGTGAACTTACTCTTATTGAATTAAAACAACATGGTGAGGTGGAAATGCAATGCAAAAATAAATAATAAAATAAATGTAAAAATTAGAGGATTAATTACCTTAGTCAATTTGGATAAGGGATATATCTATAATTATCTTTAAAGTATCGGCCTAATTTCAATAATATTTATTAATTTAAAAATAGATAGTAATGTCCAATTATTAGAGAATTTTTTTGTTAAAATTAACTGAAAAAAGGACAATCTCATTATTTTAATATTGTTTTATCCAAACAACCCTTATCTGTGTCCAAACACCGTTAACCACTTGTCAAAAATTTGATATACTCAAATTTAAAAAATAATAAAATATTAAAAAAAATAATAATAAAAGTGGCTACTGTTAGCTGCCACAAATGGCCGCTAGAGCAGTGACCAAAAATGATCGTTGTTCATGGTCACAAATGGCTGCTAGAGTAGTGATTGAAATAGTTGTTGCTCGCGGCCACAAAAGGTCACTAGCCATTTTTTTTCTTTTAAATTTTTTTTACTTTAATTTTATTTTTTTATGTAATAATTATATTATTAATTTAAAAAATTAACAAATAAAAAAAATATTTTTAATGTATGAGATATTATCATGAATACTCTTGAGTTTTGGTTTAATTTCATCGATACTTTTAACTTTGAAAAATAAGTAATAATATCCAACTGTTAAAGAATATTCTATTAAAATTAATAAAATTACGTAAAATGATCAAATTGCACTTTTAAACTAAAAAATAATAAAATGACTTTACATAGTAAACAAAAAACACAATTCCCCATAATTTTTTCAATTTTTAATAATATTCTTTTTATTTCTTAAGATTTTTAATTAATAATATAATTAATATATAAATATAAAATTAAATAAAAATTTGACAAAATTAAGAAAAAGACTGCTTGCCACATTCAATAGTGGCCACTTTTATTTATTTTTTTTAAAATTAATAATATAATTATTACATAAGAAAATAAAATAAAATAATTTTCTTCTTGCCTGTCTTCCATCATCTTATTCTTTCCTTCTTTCCTTCTATTCTATTTTTTTTTTTTTGTTATTTTTCTAATAGGAGGCGCTGAAAAGTTGAACTCAATGTGAATCTATTTTCTGTTTAGATATCAATGTTTGTTGGCTTGAAATTTGAAAGCATACAAAGAAATAGCCAATTGAAGTAAATAACAACTGATCACATGGAATCATATTAAGGTTTTCAATCACCTAGTGCCTCAGTTACATCTAACTATAGCAAGAAATAAGAAGTTGTACATTATTAACAAAATTTCATTAATAGCCAAAGACTTGGAAAAAAACTAAAATAACTTAACAACTTAGCACAAATGAGAAACAAAAACTAAAGCAAAAATTCAGAAATTAATTTATTTCCCATTCCTCAGCTTTCCCAACAGCCAAACAGAACTAAATCAAAGAAAAAGCAATCAAAAGTCATCAGATTTGACTGAATTGTACCCAAAGAGGACACAAAAATCAGTAGATCAAACCCAAATGAATCAAAATCTCTAAATCTCAGGCATTCACTACTTTACTCGCTCACTCTAAATCCAATAAAAACCAAACAGAAAGGTCAATGCATGCATATATAAAAACATAAATTCCACACAACCCACCAAAGAAAAATCAAATCTTGACTTGAGGTTTTCCAACAATCAAATCTTCTCCGTTCACGACCCATGGTCGTCCCTCTGTTAAATCACCAGCAAGTTTACCGTGCACAGGCAGCAGCAGCCTAAGTTACACCCTAACAACACCATCTGACAGTTTACAACGAGTGGAAAACACGCACTCGATAACCCTATTAGTTGAAATTTGCAATGAATGAGGCTGGAAATATTCAGGGTTCTATACTCTGTAAAAGCAGAGAAAAATTAATGTTGTATTGATTTTCCAGATAATGAAATACAGCCCGATGTTCTAGTTTTATATCAGTTATTGTACATTGATCCAGTACTAATGTAATTATTACAAATGAATAAAAAATGATTGGATTCCCTTTAAAAATTGTTGATCAAATCTGTGTTGCAACCAACTTTACCTCAATTTCTTGTTTTATAGTGTAACTGCATTTGTTTGCCCCTTGCGTATATGTACAGGTGGAATGCCACTTATCGTTCATTTTAACTCCCCCTTTCAAGCTCAGCCATCCGATATGATGTTGGTCTTGTTCTTTAATGAATTGAACCTTTCAATTGATAGTGGCTTTGTCATGATGTCTGCCAATTGGTTCTCGGATGATATACATCAATTTCAATGTACTTTGTTCTTCCATGGAAAACAAAATTTACAGCTAAAGATGTTGCCCTTGTGTTGTCACACCAAATCCTTGGCGTTGTACTGATCTTTATTCCTAGTTCTGATAATAATGAGCATATCCAAGTAATCTCAGTACTAATGTGAGCCTAAGCTCTATACTCTGACTTTGCACTAAATTTTACTACAACTTTTTATTTTTTAAAGCTCCAAGAGACTAAATTCCCATGTAGGAAGATGTTGTGCCAACTTATTGATTTTTTGTCAACATTGTCAGCTCCACAATTTGCATCTGAGTATGCAATCAACTCTAATTTTCCCTTGGATGAGTAGTAGAGGCCATAATTAGTTGTACTTTAAAGGTATCTGAGAATTCTTTTGTTGCTAAGCCAATGTTCATGCTTCGGTCTCTCTAAAAATTGGTTGAGTTTATTCACTAAATACTATTTCAGGCCTAGTTAAGGTGACATATTGTAATGCACCTATCACACTCCTATAAAGTCTGTTATCATAAAAAACATTTCCCTCATCTTTGGTATATTTAGCACTAGTGCTCATTGATGTAGTTGACTTGTTGCAGTTTATCATTCTAGTTCTCTTTAGAAGGTCAAGTATGTATTTGGTTTGATTCATGTGCATTCCTTCCATGTTTTTTTTCACCTTTATACCTAGAAAGTAACTAAGGGATCCCAATATCTTCAATGAAAAACAGTCGCTTAGGTTCTCCATTACAAATGCTACCTTGTGTTCATCATTTTTCAGTGATAAGTATATTATCAATATATACCAGAAGGATGATCAGACGGTCGTTTTCTTTTAAAACAAACACTAAAGAATCTAACTTAGAGTTATAGAAGCCCCAATTGAGTAAGGACATTTTTAATTTCTTGTACTATGCCTTAGGGGCATGTTTCAAACCATATAGTGCCTTATTTAACTTGCAAATGTGATGAGGTCTTCTCTTATCAACAAACCCTTCAGATTGTTCAATGTAGACTTCCTCTATTAGATCCTCATTTAGGAATACATTATTGACATCCACTTACTTGATATGCCATCCAAAATGCACAACTAAGTTTATCATTATCTTAATTGTTATTGTTTTCACCACTGGACTGAATGTCTTAGTGTAGTTAATTCCAACAACTTGGTTGTATCTTTTAGCTACTAATCTGGCTATTGACCCATCTGGCTTGTATTTTAATTTGTATATCCACTTATGTCCAATGATTTTCACATTTGGTTTAGGTGACACCAAGATCCATGTGTCATTTCTAATTAATGCAATAAATTCTTCTTCCACTGCTACTTTTTATTTTATGTCTGAGAGTGCTTTATTTATGGCTATAGGTATTGTGTTGTGGTTTTGTTTGATGGAAAGATAAATTTTTGGTTTGAAGATCCTAGTTTTAGACCTTGTTATCATGGGATATTTATTGGTTGATGTGTTTTCTGGTATAATTTGTGTGTTTTCTAATATGATTTCTGTAGTATTATTAGGAATGATAGGTGAGTTAAATTTTAAGTGGGGTAAGGTGATGAGTTGGTAGTGTTGTGATTGTCAGATTGAGTTTGTACTTTTTTTTGAAATGGCTCATGACTGGTTGCATCTTGTAGATTAACCTGTGTGTAAGGTTGTGACACTTTGTGCAGGATGTTGAGGATTTAAGCCCTTATGTGTTGATTCTCATTACTCTTGACAGTGAATTGATTTGAATTATAGAGAAAATCACTTTCATTGAACACAATATATCTAAACACATATTTTTTTTGATTTGTCAAAGCATCTATAGCCCTTGTGATTAGAACTTTATCTAACAAATATACACTTTTTAGTGAGAAAATCAAGCTTGTTTCTGTTATAAGGCCTAAGGTGTGGGTAATAAGCATATACAAACATCTTGAGGTGATTGTAGTCTTGTTTTCTTTTGAAAATTAATTCAAAAAGACTCAATTTCCTATTATAGGTGCTAGTAGTCTATTAGTTACTTGTACAGCTGTATGGAATGCATCCCACCAATAGAATGGGGTAATTTGATTTGTGCAAGTAGTGATAGCCCCACTTCTATTATGTGTCTATATTTCCTCTCTACTCTGTCATTCTGTTATGAAGTGTATGGATAGGTAAGTCTGTGTTGTATGCCATTTTCTTTAAGAAATGATCCTAGTAGTTTGTACTCAGTCCCCATGTCAGTTTGCATTAATTTTATTTATGTTTTTAATGTCTTCTCAATTTGTTTCTTAAACTCTATAAATCTTGCCATGGTTTGATAATTGGTTTGTAAGGGAAAGATCCAAGTATACCTACTATAATCATCAATTATACTTAGGTAATACTTGTAGTTATTTCCTGATTTTACTGGTGTAGGACCCCAAAAGTCTAAATGGATCAGTTCAGGATTTTTTGGCTCTGAAATTTGATTCATTAAAGCTTAGTTTGTGATTCTTCCCATATTAGCATGCTTCATAGAAAAGAAACTTTAAATTTTCATTCATAGAATCAGATTTAGTACAATGAGATATCACATTCCTAAGAGTTTGCTCACAAGGGTGACCAAGTCTTCTTTGTAGGGTGTTACATAACAACTATATTTTTTACTACATATTTTTGACATACAGTTCAAATCTAATATACTCATTGTAACAATACAGTGCTAACTCTTGTTTTGAAATAGAAGCAAATAATTGTAAGTGATATTAAACATAGGGTGCATTCATATGGGTATTGTATCTATCATTTTAAAACATGCATCACATACGTATCTCATACATTATAGTGTGCAGTGGACGAGCCAGAAATCTATTTTTCTAATGATAAATACAATAAGTTTTATATGTATCTCATAAATGTAAATAACATAGAGATTGAGAATTTATTATCTTGACAAGCCTTTAGTCTTTGTTGAATTGGAGTACCGCGTGAAGCATTCTCATTTACAATTCTAATTCCTCAACACGATGGGCTTGGGAAACCTAGAATAACAACTTGATTCCAGCTATGATTTAACTCTTAAATCTTATGTTTAACTCTTAAACAATAGTGCTTAACCCTTAAGCATTTGTACTATTAGAAGCTATGTTTAATTTGTTCTAGTTTAACTCTTTAAACAACAAAATACATTTGTATAGACCTTGTAGTATTTTCGGCTATCAAGAAGAAAAATGGATGAATAATGTGATAAAGAAAAATATCTTCCTTGCTTTTAACACTTGAATGAGAGCTCTTCAATTTTCTCTCTCTCAATTGCTATGTGAACCATCCTCAAAATAAAGCAAAATTTAACTATTTTGTAGCTTTAGTGTTTCTCTCCAAATTGGACAAGCATGGCCTACATGGGATGGCTCTTGCTTGTTAAAATATTTATTTACAATAAAAAAATGCATTGCAAAATATGTAAAATAAATGTGGCTAGATTTGTGAGAAAAAGGAAACAATTGCCTCTGGCTTACAATTACAAAATTTGGTCCTACCACATGACAAACCCATGTCTCTTTATTTTGTTATTTTATTTAATTAATATTAAATACAATAAAATATGTGTATTATTGTAATAAATAATACTTGTTTGAATTCTTTTAAATAATAATATCATATTATCATTATTAATATTTTATTTAATAAATAAAATAATGATCTTACTTGTCTAACAAGTAAGGTTATTTTGGTAATTTTTAAGCCAAATAATGATATGTCTACAATGCCTCACGTGTCAATATCCCATTGGTCAACAACTACTGTTAATTAATTGATGTACTTAACTCTTAAATCTTGACACGTGCATAGCTCGAGAAAAACTGAAGCAAATATTTGGTATGCTGAAATTTACTAGATTAAACTATTCAATTCAGTATACTTTCCCAGTGTACAACGAGTACACTTCATATTGTGGGACTCTCTATGTCCACGATCGATTTGTCAAACGAAATTATTCTGTGAGTTCGTGATCGATGCCTCATATATACGTCACAGATATTACAAATCAGTACAGTAGACCATACAAGTTGAGGTTATCGTGCATATATATAATCATTCCGCCATCTATATCCTAGAGGAGTGGGGATAGAGATCACTACCGTCATATCTCCACGTGCTCATTCGTGAACTTATATTCAGATACGTATATCAATAAACAATATACATAAACACCTTTGCGAGATTGTTTGACCATATTGGAAACTCTTTTTTCAAGTTTATTGCTTATAGCTATAAATCTTTTTGAGATACAGTCTCGGAGTATCTAGATATAAAAATCGCCCGTGTAAGTCGACGGATTCCATATCTGCATGAGCATATGGAATTCGTCGACTTATAGCTATAAATCTTTTTGAGATACACTAGACTCCATGAGCATCAAACCATGCCCAACAACATATAATGGTAAGACTATGAAAAGTTTCTAACATATGTGGAACCAAAGCATGATGGATCACTCACAAGTCCACCGTGGCACTCAGGTCAAAGGACCACGTACACTACTCAACTCGAGAAAAGCTACCATTAATGGCTTCATGGGATATTTATTGGGGTCCTTGTTGAGCTTGTTCAGTATTCAGTCCTTATTGAATACATGTATACTATACGAACTTTCGGTAAGCCCATAGTCAGCTAAGAACAATCATCTAGACCATCTAGGTATAGTATACACTAGTCTATTAGAAAGGGTTCCACTAATAGACTCACATCAGTGAATAAGATTAGAAACATCGTGTTTGTGAATACACGTGCATAATAACATTTTTTAGCATTTATTGTAACTCTTTTATAATTATGTTATTACTGATGTACTCTCGGGTCTATGTCTCGTTACAAATAAAGTCCTAACTCTTAAATTTTGCTGACTTTTATAACCTACTAACTCTTAATAGTGCAACTATTAACAATTATAATTCTCAGCGTTGCTAATTTTTACTGGTGGTCTAAACTCCTTTAGGCCAGATTTGAATTCCTTCAAATTATATAATGTCTGTGGCATAACAAGCAATGTACCATTTAATTAATAAAATTAGCGATTTAATAAAAGGTACAGTATAAATATTATAAAATAAAATATTCATACAATAATGGGATGACACGTAAGCATAGATCTCAATAAACTCTCACTGCTGAATAGGAAAACTTAGACTCTAAATGAAGATGACTACTATGAGTTGAAGACTTGTTTGACTCCTTGGCAACAACCACTTGATACACCCCATCCTTAGCCATTCTTTGAAGAATTACTCTCTCCATCCTCTGGTCCTTCACAACACAAAGACTTTTATGAAACTCAACATATAAATTACTGTCAATGATCAACCTAGATATGTTTAACAAATTATTAGTCATTTTAGGCACAAACAAGACATTTTTAAGCTCTAAGTATTTATCAGCAGTAGTATTAAATACAAGCAAACAACATACACCTATATGAGTAATGGGAAGTTTTTTTTCATTACCTACTGTAAGCACTTGATTACCTTTGTATTTTGACATAGCAGTCATGTTGTTGATGTCATTAGTGATGTGGTTGGTTGCTCCACTGTCGAGATACTAGCCCTTATCATCTTCATAATCTTGAACTGCTATATAGGCATTGTTTTGAGTCTGTGAATTGGCTCTTAGGTGAAGTTATCATCAAATGTACCAGTATTCAGTAGCTTTATGGTTTTTTTTTCCAGCATATCTGACATATAGATTGTGACTTGTTCTTGTCTATTTGTTATTTTTCCTTGCCTTTTGCAAAGCTGGGATTGCTGTTTTGACTGAAGCCTTGATTGTAGCTTGAGCACTGTTGTTCCTTTCTCCATCAAGTTTTTGTCCTTGACCTCATCTGGTTTGTCTATACCCTTTTTTCCTTTGATAGTTAGATCCATTTAGATTTCGTCTTTGATTCTTGAAGCCTTCACTTTCTTTTGAGACATAATTAGCCTCATAGTTTCCAAATTCTTGGACATTTCTTTCTAGCCTATTTTCATAACTTAGTAGATTTATATACACATAATCAAGAGTCGTGTTGCTTAGTCTTGAAGTGATGTTCACTGTCACTAAAGCAAAGCTTGAACTCGAGGATGTACTGAGTAAGATCTTCATCATTAACTGGTCTACCAATCATGGCTAGACTCTCTACAAGTTTCTTTATCTTGTTATAGTATTCTACAATACACATGTTTTCCTTCTTGGTTGTGCTAAGTTGTCTTCTAATTTCAATCAATCTAGCCTTTGATTGAGAGCAATACATCTTCTTGACTATCTTTCATAGTTGAAGAAATGATGTGCATTCAATTATTGTGTATTTTACTTCTTCGTTCAATGTTGACAACAACCATCTCAAGAGAAGTTGGTCTTGCTTTCTTCATATTGAATAACTTGGATTATTGATTGTGATTCTATTCTAGTTTTCATTTACAGTCACCATAAACTTGTTGGAAGGTGTTATTTCCTCATCTATAAAGTTCTCAAGATCATTCCCACGGATGAAGGGAAGAACTTGGGTCTTCTAAATCGTATAGTTATTTTTATCTAGCTTAATGCTTATTGTGAATGTGAGATTGCTAGGTGTTTGATTTTGGTTTCTTGTTGGATTAGAAGTTTTTGCTTCAACTGTCCCTAAATCTGGAAATGAGCTCATGTTGGCCATGATATTTAGATCAGATCTACTTTGATACAAAGTTGAAATTTGCAATGAATGAGGTTGGAAATGCTCAGGGTTTTGTACTCTATCAAAGCAGAGAAAAACTACTGTTGTTTTGATTTTTCAGTTAATGAAATATAGCCCTACATTCTAGTTTTATATCAACTATTGTACATTGATCCAGTACTAATGTAATTATTATAAATGAATAAAAAATGATTGGATTTCCTTTCAAAATTGTTGATCAAATCCATGCTGCAACCAATTGCTTCTTCACCTCAATTTCTTGTCTTCTAGTGTAACTACATTTGTTTGCTCCTTGCATATATATACAGGTGGAATGCCAACTCATCCTTCATTTTAACTTTACTTCCGTCCAAAACCTACACCCAAAAACTACCGAAAAACCAACATCGTAAATAGTAAGGCCTCAATAGCAAAAGTGGCGGCCTAGATTAACAGATTTGTAAAAGACAAGATGAACGATAGTGTGGATTAGCAAAAATGGCAACGAGATAAACGACGACATTTTTTTCTTGATTTAAAAACGACGAGATGAACGGCGGTAGCAAAAACGACAGCCATTAAAAGAGAAATAAAGATGGTGGCCGTAGAAATAGGCATAGAAAGATTCCCTTACGGTTAGACATTATTACTTATTGTTAAAAGTTAAGAGTATTGATAAAATTAGACGATACCTCAAAGTTATTTATGATAATATCTTTTTTATTATTGAAAAGTTAAATTTTTTATGAAAAAATTTTGGTTGTTTGTTGTGTAGGGTTTATGGTTATTTCATTACTTTTAATGTTTAAAAAGATAAATTAATTATTTTACGTAATTTTAATAATTCTAACAGAATATTCTACCCGATTGTATAGGATTTGGTGGCAGGGGCATTTATTTGAAGCTGGCCGGATTGACACAAACTAGGATTGTCAATTGTTACATTGACTACATTGGCATTATTGCTGAAGAACCTCTGCAGCTTCACATCTCCAGCAGTTTCTTACTCAGAGATGCATACATCATGTTAAAGTCTATAAATGGCTTTGCCAACAGGGTGAATATTGTCAACAACATGTTCTCTGAGAAAAGTAAAGAGGTCAAAATCGTTCAATTGGATTAATCCAATAGAGCAATCAAGCAAATTGATCAAGTAATTGTTGAAAGAAACAATGTTGAGGGCATGAACAAAAGGGCAATAGTTGCTAGAGCATCAATGCAGGGCAATGGCACCTCTTACGTAGTTGATTTTAGCTCAATTTTATTATTTCCTAACCTCATCAAACATATTCAATATTCCATGAGTGCTAGTGGCAGCTTCTTCCCCAACCATGCTCTTTGGAATGTGACTGAAATTCAGGTCGTTATCGAGTCTGACATGGCGGTTCCAGCCACCGTTTTGGTCACCGTAGACCAAGGAGTAGCAAATTGAAACTGGTAGCCTAGTTTCTTTTTTTTTTGGCCATGAAGATGCGGCTTGATAACTGTTAATGGGGTTCAATATTTAAATAACATTTGATAATAAAATTTCTGCTTCTGTTTCTAGCTCATCTATTAAAAGAAAATATTCTAATGGCTGAAAAATTATCGTAAATTCAATAGAATATAAATATATATATTTTTATTTTATTACATTTAGCTTGTAGAGTTGTACTGTTTGGTTAGTTGATTTCAATTGTCACAATGTTTATTGATACTTTAATCCAACCATATGAAACAATGGTACTTAGATTTCTAGTTGAATGTTTGAAACTTTTGTACCAAATAATAATAATAATAATAATAATAATAATCAGTTGTGCCCCTTTGACTATTTTTTTAGAAAACAAATTAAAGGGATTATTTTCATAAGGTCCTAAAATAATTTTTTAAAAAAGTGTTTTAGTTAAATTAGTTGTTAAAGGTTCAATTTTTCTTTGAAGAATGTCAATACCTGAATTTTCTTGCTTGAACCTTGACATTATAAATTCATATCTAGAAGGTCTTATGTACCTCTAGTCCATGTAATGCAAATTATTTTTTTATATTTTTTTATAAAAAATAATTAACATTAATTTATTGACCTAAAAAAGTTTTCATTTGATATTTTTTTTATAGGCCCTTTTATTAAAAGTAATATTATAT
Organism: Ailanthus altissimus; assembly: GCA_946807835.1. NCBI lineage: Eukaryota > Viridiplantae > Streptophyta > Magnoliopsida > Sapindales > Simaroubaceae > Ailanthus > Ailanthus altissimus. The sequence goes on along the minus strand of OX327690.1, from coordinate 5,464,435 downwards.
ATTTCAAGTTGTATTTTAAATAATAATGTGTCAAGTAATTTTTTAATGATAAAATAGTGTAAATTTTAAAATTATTCATTACACGATTTCACCACCAATGATTACTTGATATATCATTATTTGAGATATAATTTAAGATACAACTTGAGATGAGTTGTATAGTATTATTCTTTTTATTAATTATGAAATAGAATTATTATTTTTTGGTGAGGTGATTATGAATAGTCAATGGAAATTTAGAGTTTGCTAATTTTTGGTGTGTGGATTGGGCAATTAGAGTTGGTGAACTTACTCTTGTTGAATTAAAACAACATGGTGAGGTGGAAATGCAATGCAAAAATAAACAACCAAGTAAATGTAAAAATAAGATGATTAATTACCTTAGTCAATTTGGATAATTTATTTTTAATTGGACAGCATGACAAAAAAAGATTAATCAACTTTTGAAATTTATAATAAAATTATATACTGGACCGGCAACTTTACTTCCTGTCAAGTGGGCTTTTGAATTGAGAGGGAATTGTGGGTCGGGTATTGGGCTGATTTAATTGGCAAAATCGCTTCGGTGAAATTAAAAAGTTTAGAAATTAAACTTTGGTAACGGTGAAAAAAGAAAACAATAATTTATATTTTATATAATAAAATTTTTTTTTGAACAACATAAAAATTTTAAGGATCCTCTATAATATAGATTCTTGATTAGTATGAATGTTTATTTTATATAATATTTTTTAGCATGAATGTCTATTTTATATAAAAAAAATTATAAACATTTATACGTTTTTAAAATGTAAATGTGATCTATACCGTAAAGTATAATTAAAAATAATATTAATTTAGAGTTATATAATACAATGTAAATAGTATTTATATTTTAAAAATTATACAAATATCTTCACTTCAAAATTTTTAATTTTTAAATTTGTAGTACACATCAACAATCTAAAATATAACATCACTTTATAACATTGGAATCTTTATTAATAAATGTTTCTTTCTAAGCATACAATTTCATATCATTAATCATGGCTCCATATTTCAGTGATATGTATTATAAGTTAGTAGGACATTGTAGTAATTTTCAAAAGGAAATTTATTAGTTACTCTCTTGTAGGTTTATATATATGTTTTACCATTTTTGCCCTTAATTTTTTTTTTTAAATAAAAACTAATATTTCTCTTTTAAAAGAGAGGTGTAATTAATCACTTTTAAAAGAAAAACTAGTACTAAAAGAGGGATGTGGCACTTATAAAAAAAATTAGGAGAAAAGTGATAAAAATACAAAAAATACATAGAATAATTAGCAATTTCCTATTTGTTAAGGTTTTTATTTTTACATTTATATTCTCGTTTTATTGCTTTTCTTTTATTCTCAATATATATTTTCCTCCTTTTTCTAAATTTTATTTTAAATTTCATTTTTTTATTTATAATTCGTATTATGATTTCCAACAATATTATGTGATAAGAACCATATTAATTGAATTCATAATTGTTCTTGTTGATAATTATTAGTTTAGTTCAGTCTCTATATATATTTTCTAAATATTTTAACTAATCCCTTTCAAAAAAATTAAATAAATTGTACTTTTTGAGGGCAATAAGTATATTTAAATAAATATGAGATCATTTCTCATAATTAAACATATAAATTATTTTACCGCCCTATACATTGCACATCAAAAGTTATTTTCTTAACAACAAAAACTCATAAGTATTTTTTTAAAAAATATAATAACTAACTAACTGAAATATTTAATAAAATTTTAGAGACGAAACTGATAATATTTGTTTATCATTACCGTTGATCCACTTGATGATTTTTCAATGCAATAAAAATTAAGAAAAAAAATCGGCTATAAATAGAGACTAATAATGAGAGTACAAAAATTTTCTCAAATTAAAATATATATATATATATATATATATATAATGAGAATACAAAAATATTATATTAAAATAGTAATGCATTAGAACTAACATTATTAATTGTACAATAACCAAGATAATATCACTTGAATAATAATCAAGATAATATTACATCATATATTAATAAATGTCTAGACTAAATAATTTTTATAAATAAGAAAATAATAATCTCGTATAAAAAGAATAACTACCCCACAAAAGAGAAATATAAAAATACACTACCCTTATTATCAATAACAAAACTTATATATATATATTTTAAGATTTTTTAATTTTTTTTTAAAAAAATAAAAATAAAAATGCTTGTTTCATATAAATAATGAGAGGCTCTCGAATTTTTTTTTTTTTTCTTTTGGCACAAATAATGAAAGTATCCTCATTTATTAAGAGTTTGGTCCCAATACACCAATTAATGTCGAGATGAATGTGATTCTATTCTACCAATGGAATTAATACAAATCTTTACCATCCAATTTCCCAATAACCAATAGTATCCGAAAACCAATAATAATATTATCATCTCCTTTATTTGTTAATTTTCATGTACTTGTTACAATCAATTGCTTCTGCAATTCATTAATTTCCATTATTTTCAACTACCCATCATTATTGTTTCCATAAATACTTATCTAACTCATGTTTCTAAAATGTAACAAAATTTAGTATTACTTATTAAATGATATTTAAATTTTTTTTATTTTAAATTAATTATTAAATAATAAAATAATATAAATTTTAAAATCATCAATTACACAATTTCATCATTTAATAATTATTTAAAATATTAATTAAAATAAAAAAATTTAAAATACTATTTAAAAAATATAACATTATTTTTAGAGATAATATAATTATGAGTAATGTTATACTTTTTAAATAGTATTCTAAATATATTGTTCTAAATTGATGTGTTAAGTAATCATTAGATAAAAAAATGATGTAACTTTTTAAAATTATTTATTATACAATTTCACCACTTAATAATTACTTAATACATTATTTGAGATAAAAATTTTAAAATACTATTTAAAAATTATAATATTATTCTATAATTAACTGCTATATATGATACATGTCATTTTATTTATTTTAACTATTAATTTATTTGATATTTTTTTAATATAAATACATAAGATACAGTTACTTTTAAAAAATTATTTTAAATTTTTATATCAAATAATATATTAAATAATAAAAAAATTATATCATTTTATTATTTAATAATATATAATATATTATTTTAAAATAAAAATTTTAAGATAATATTTATGAAGCGTAATATTAATTTAAAATATATATAATAAAATTTTATTAAATTATTGTGTAGATGACATGATACCCGTGTACCACATATTTCTTAAACCTGTGTTTGTTTAATTTTTTTTTTTTTGGTAAAGTATAAAGAGATAGCTTTTGGCAGCAATATATTTGATATTTTTGCTTTTAAACATAATAAAGATAAGCAATAAAGTAGAGAAAGGAAGTAAGAAAGTAGTAAAAGGTTCTCATAATAAGTGCTTTCCATGGAAGCTGCTTGGTACCAATCTGTGCTTTACAGCTACATGATTGTAGAATACAACAATATTCCAGCCTTCTTTTTATATTTGGAATAATTTTATTTTTTCTTAAAGGAGAAACTTTAATTTTTCTTAAAATTATCACTTTAATCAAATAATTAATAATTGAGTGTGTGTTAATTTAATTAGTAAAAAATCTCTCAGATTGATACTGCGAGATTTGAGATTCTAATCCTATTCACACTGAAATAAAGAAGAATTTGATTTAGATTTAATTTAATAAAAAAAACTTTAAAAAAACAGAAATTAATAAATAGAAATAATAGGCTCATATTAAGAATTAATCACATTAATTTTTTTTAAAAAAAATATTAGATAAATTGTTCTTACTACTTCATTATATTATCATCGAATTATCGATAATCATGTAAAATTTATTTTCAAGCAAAATATTTAAATAAAAATTCATAAAAAATTACCCCTTTTCCACCCCTTGCTTTTGCTGTCTCTTTCTTATTCTCCGTTCTCCATCTTTCATTTTTGTGGGTGCTTGCCATTTGTCACTCTCCTGTCTTTTCCATTTCGATATCTCATTGCTGTATTACATGAAATTCCACTATTGCTACAGTTGAAATAATTTTTTTTTATTTAAAATAATATATCGAATAATTATTAAGTGATAAAATAATATAATAAATAATTTTTAAAATTATACTATTTCACTTATCAATAATTACTTATTACATTATTTAAGATAAAAAATTTGAGATACCACAGAAGTGTAGTCTTATTCTAACTTTCACATTTGTTATTATTATTTTTTACATTAATACTACAAATCTTATGCTATATTTTAAATTTTATCACAAATAATAATATGTCAAATAAAGATGGTAGTAAACCAAATTTAAAATGGATATACCTAAACTCGTATCAATATGCGCTTAAAAGATAAAATATCAAATTCTTTTAAATTTTGTTGTAGGTTTAGAATTTCATTACCAAATTAGCTTTGCGGGTTTGTACTTATTACCAAATCCGCAACTCACGAATTTTAAGTAAATTTTATATTTATATAATAAAAAATTAGAATCTTAATTTAAATAAAAATTTATAAAATATAGCAATTAAAAATTTATAATCATATCACTAATTTAAAAATATTATCAATTAAAATATAATAATTTTGTTAGTATTATTTATAATTTTTTAAAGTGTCACCGGTGTTTAGTTGGAATCCATCTCAACTTTCATTATTAAAAATTCATTTACATCACTAGTATGAAACTTTCATCACTTGTTTTAAATAATAAATTATTACCAATTTTCATCTATTCAATAAGAAAATATTAAAAATTAATGATAATATTATAAAAATACTCAAATTATTTTACATAATAAATTATTAATATCATTATATTCATTTCTTACTAATGAGTGTGAGGATTGGATTATTCTTTTTGCTAGGATGAGAAATTATAAAATAGTTGAACTGTGAGTTGGACATATTTTTATTTGTTGAAGAATATAAGTTGGTGTTTAATTTTTTAAGAATTTTATTTAAAAAAATATAGTTGGACTGTGAGTTAAACATGATTATGATTTGTTTAAGAAAATAGAGAATAAAAATTCACTAAACAAATAAAGAATAAACTCACTTTGTTTGAACTGTAAGTTTAAGAAGAAGATGAGAATAAAAAAATTTAAAATTTACTACAATAAAAAAGACGACTACAAAGTTAAGGAAGTTTAAGCGTTTAACTTTAAAAAAGAAAATAAGTAATAAAATAGAATTAGGATTAGATTTTATGTTTTAATTTAAAATTATTTTAAAAAATTAATTATTTAAAAAAAATTAAAAATAATAATATTTGTGGGTATACAAATACTCACAACGGGCATTTGTAAATTTTATACCGAACCCATATCCTACCAAATTCATTATGGATTTTTATTCTATATATCAAACTCATACCGAACCGCTTTAAACTTTATCAAATCTTTTTCAATGCAAGATGAATTTTAATAAATTTGTGAATTTGTAGATATTTTTATCATCTCTGTTGTTAAATAATTATTAAGTGTTAAAATAATATAATGAATAATTTTAAAATTTATACTATTTATTATTAAATAATTATTTACTACATTATTATTTAAAATATAATACGTAATATTATTTTTTATTTTATCTTTATTTTTTTATTTTTTTATTTTGCATTTTATGGTTGGAAGTTGAGAACTTGTATTTATAGGTCTTACAATTCACAAATACCAAAACATAAAAAAGAGTAACTTAATACCAGTACATACCTGATACCTTCAACACAAAACAAAACAAAATCACAAACAGTGTAAAAACCAAAACACTCTCATCTCTAATTTCTCTTTCAAAAACTTTTGACAACAAAAAAAACCCAGTAATAATAACAATGAATCATCAGTACCTCTTGGCCTTTTGCTTCATTCTATGCTTATTGGTACAACAAACAACTTGTAATAGTCTCATCAGAGCAAATAAGCTAGCTGATGAGTTACTAGCAAAGCTTCAAGCTGCTGCTGCTGCCTCTTCTTCTAGTCCTGCCCCAAATGCCCCAATTCCATTGGCCTCTTCTCCTCCTCCTCCTCCTTCAGTTGCTTCTACAACATCCACCAAAAATGTAAGTCACATTGCATAAATTTCTCTCTCTCTTTTTCTCTGTAAAGCTTGAGGTTTGAGATTTGGTAATGTTGTTGCAGAATGGGAGAGTGTTTTATCCAATTGAGTATGGAGCAGACCCAACTGGGGCAAGAGATAGCAGTGATGCCATAATGAAAGCACTGAATGATGCTTTTGATAAAGAAAATGGGGCAGAATTATTGCCTGGTGTCAAGGACTTGGGTGGTGTTACCATTGATTTACAAGGTGGATCTTTCACCATCACCAAACCCATCAGGTTCCCTCCTTCTGGTGGTGGCAATCTTCTGGTCAGTTCCACTCCTCCCTCTCTCTTTCTCTCAGTGTGAACGTTTGCACGATAAACATTTTTAATTTTATAATTATACATTATTATATCATTTTTTAAAATAATTTCACAATGACATTACGTGTGCACCAAATAATGACACTTCAAATACACGTACAAATTTTCAAATTCGAACATCTGCATTTTTATAACTGATGAAAGAGAGTTTTGTATCTGCAATTTTTTTTAACAATTTTATGTAAATATTTATTTTTAGTTTCACTTTAAAAAAAAGAAGATATTTAGACATTTAATATTTTAATATAGAGAAAATTTTACAGACAATAATTTTTATTTATTTTAATAAAAAAATACATCTTGATCTCTAAAATTAAAAAAAATATATATAAATATTTTTTTATCATTAAAATAAATGAAAAACGTTATTAAACAAAGGTAACGATAAAATTTTAAAACCATTAAAAATTACATATTTATTTTTTAAAACGTTAAAAATTTAGATTTATTTTTTTATTTTTTAAAATAATTTGTTTATAAATTTTAGTTTTTGCTGCATTTTTAATTTTGATATTTTTTAAAATATCTCGTTTATTATAAAATTTAATCTCTACATTTTCTCAAATTTAACATTTTAATCCTCATTATTTCAAATGATCACTACAAAAAAAAATTTATACAGTGAATTTTCATTTGATTTTTTTTTTATTTTTCAAAAAAGTGTATGAATGTTTGTAACATGAACATGTGCAAACAGTTTCACACTTTATTAGTGTCACCAGAAATATTTATTGCCAGGAGGGCTTTCAAGAAAAATATTCTTTTAAAAAAAAAAATTGGATTACTTGTGTTTTGGGACTTTTTGCATGTGGGTTTGTGCCACATTTTCAATTTTTTGGCGCAGTGTGTTCTCTTTCTTTTATGCATGGGAACTGATTGCATACATTTGCTTTGTTATTTTAATTTATACTAATTAAATTTGCATTAATCTTATGGTTTGAAAAATATATCAATATTAACTTTTCAAATTTTCTTTTCCAACCAATTCCCACTAAGGATTCACAAAATTAATTATTAATGATACATTTCTTATTCCTTATTTATGGTTATCCCCATTTCTTGTTGTTATTATTGTTGTTGTTAGGGCAGGTAATTTGTTTATGCAATTTTTATAATTTTTTTGAGAAATAGATTTTATTAGTTAAAGTTAATTTCTTTTTCCTTTTAAATATTTAAAAGAATTACTTTCACGTTATAAAAAGATGTTTATAAAAATTTAAACTTTAAAACTCTTAATTATGATCTTATCAAATTCGACAATAAAACTCTCATCTAATCAAATTATAATCTCATATAAATATATATATATATATATTTTTAATTTGACATTTTACCCCGTTCATTAAATTCTTATTTTACCCTTGCTCGTAATAAAGGTGGACATATTACAAGACCTAGGGGGCCATAGCCCTCCAAGCTCCATAAATTTATTAAATTAAATATTAGTTTTTTTAAAAAAATTTATTCTTAAAAATAGATATTTCTAAATTTTAATCTTTATAAGATTTCAAGTTTGATATCATAATTGTGAGATAATTAAATTAAATTTTAAATTTTTTTAATTTTAATAATTTAACTCTCTATCTAATAAGTCAACGGGACGGGTTAAGTCGAAGATGAAAATCTCCATCCCTGAAAGGATTGAAAATTTTTATATCTACTCTACACTCGAATTAAATAATTTGGATTTATGAATTGAGATTCTTCAAATAGGATGGAGTCGAATTAAATAATTTGGATTTAAGAATTGAAATTCTTCAAATAGGATGGAGTCTTTACGGGTAGTCCATATCTAAATATATTTATTTTTTATATTTTAATTTTTTTTAGAATTATAATAATATATTTTAATTAAAAAATTAAAATTAAAATTATATTTTAATTTTAAATTTTGGATTTGGGAATGATAATTCATTCTATATCCATTGTGAATATAATTTAAAGATGGTAACTCATCTCTATACCCGCTCTAAAACTTAAAAAATCTTAAAATTCCTACTATTTATTTTTCATTCTGAGTTACGGCTCGACCGGAAATTTTGCCGGGCCTAAACTTTATTATTTGAATAGTGGCAATAAAATATAAAAGGGAAGAGAATTTCTACATATTGCTTTTTGAATTGCATTGCAAAAGGATAGCTTTACTAATAAAGTATTTCATGTTCAATTTTTTTTTTTCAAAAAAGGCAAGGGAATAAATATAAAGAAGAAGAGAATAAGGGGGTGGGGTGGCTTTAGTCTTTAACTCTTTAACACTTTACTCGATGCTCTTAACAAAAGCTAATTAACAATTTTTTTTTACAATAAGCCCTTCAATTTTAGCTTTATTATAATAACTATAATAATGCTTTAATTTAGCATTAAAATTATATTTAGTATATATATATATATTTGTGTTAACAATCTAATGTGAAGAGTTAATAGTACATTTATATGTTAAGTGGAAATCTCAAATTTAAATTCCTCTATTTTTTGTTAAAAAAATTTATTCATTGTACACTTCCCCATGTTACAACAATTTCTGATGTTGTTGTAATAAATTAACTTGTTCAAATGTGAAAATTTTAAAATTAAAAATTATATATATAAAATAAATTTGGAAAGATAATAAATAATTTTCCAAGGGGCTCGTTCATTTTGAATTTGTGGGATAGTTTCGTTCTGCGTGCCTAGCAATTTAAATGATCATTTCAATTTACAATTTTTCACTGGATTTGTTGAAAAACTAACACAAATATTTGGATTTGCTGAACTTAGGTCCATGGAGGAACTATACGAGCATCAAATACATTTCCAAGCGATCGGCATCTCATTGAGTTATGGGCACCAAATTCTCAGAAACTTGAGCAATTAGACCCCATGATCAAAACTCCCAATCCGTTCACCAACATGAAACTCCAGAACGTCGGAATCTACTACGAAGACGTCACCTTTCGCGACATCCTCTTCGACTCAGGCTACCAGGGAGGAGGGATTTTCATTGTCGATTCAGCTCGAATCCAGATAAATAATTGCTTCTTCTTGCACTTCACAACACAAGGAATTTTGGTGCAAAGAGGCCATGAGACCTACATATCAAACTGCTTTCTTGGGCAACACTCAACGGTTGGTGGAGACCCCGGGGAGAAGTATTTTTCTGGCACTGCCATCGATCTTTCGAGCAACGACAACGCGATCACTGACGTCGTGATCTTCTCAGGGGCCATCGGAGTTTTACTTAGAGGTCAGGCCAATATGGTCACGGGGGTACATTGTTACAACAAGGCAACATATTTCGGTGGCGTGGGAATTCTTGTGAAATTAGCTTATGCAACATTGACTAGAATAGACAATTGTTACATGGATTACACAAGCATAGTCTTGGAAGACCCGGTTCAAGTTCATGTTACAAATGGCTTTTTCTTAGGAGATGCTAATATAGTCTTAAAATCGATTAAAGGTCGAATTTCGGGGCTAAATATTGTTGATAACATGTTCAATGGCAGCCCCAGAAATAATGTTCCAATAATAAAATTGGATGGGGAATTCAGCAACATTGATCAAGTGGTGATCGACCGGAACAATGTGAACGGAATGAGCTTGAAATCGACAGCCGGAAAATTGTCGGTCGCCGGTAACGGGACCAAATGGGTGGCTGATTTTTCTCCAATTTTGGTGTTTCCGAATCGGATTAGCCATTTTCAATACTCAATGTACATAAAAGGGTTGCCTGTAGGATTCGTTGCTCATGGAGTGACCAATGTTTCTAATAATGTGGTGATTGTGGAGAGTGACAAAGCAGTCAATGGGGTGGTTTCTGTGGCTGTTGATCAGTACAATTTGGTAGGAGAAAGTAATTTTTCTGTGTAACAATTTAAAAGATTAATTTTGCAACAATGTATTTCAATCAATTTCATCCTAATTTATTTCATATAGTAATTATAACTTCTATCTTGGATGGTATTGTAAGCGTGACCAAATGAATAAGAATGCAAATTTTCACTCAATTGTCTTATTACTCATTCTTCTACAACTTTTCTCAGTTTCTATTCACTTCTTATTAATTTTTATTCAATTCACCAATTATTAGTTGATTAATTAATTGAAATGTAACTGCAAAATCTATGATAATATTCCAAAATTTCTTCTAAATTTTTTTACTATGGTTAAAGTATGCGGTGAATTTTGTTTCACATTTTTTTTTATGTTATATGAAATACAAACTACCCATTCCCACTTTAATGTGAGAGGAGTTTGAATCCTAGACTTTTTAATTCCATCCAAAAAACTTTACCAATTAAATTAACTAACACATATCAATTTGTAATTAGTTATTTCTTAAATATTTATTTATTCTTTATGCTAGTCTAATTCTACAGTCACCAGTAGCGAAACAAGAACTACTTGAGGGCTAAGGGGGATTATGGCCCGCTAAGTCCTAATTTTTTTTATAAATTTAATGAAGAAATTTTATAGTTTTTATTTTTTAAAATAGATATTTTTGTGATTTAGAACTCGTTTAGTTTGGCTTTTTAAGTTTGTAATTTAGGACTCGTTCAGTTCAGCTTTTTAAATAGAATTTTTAAAAGTATAATTTTTTTTAAAAAAAAAGTTATTAATCATTTATTTATCAATTAAAAAAAGTATTTTAATATAATAGATCGTTTGGTTATACATTGTTAAAAGTATTTATATATTATTAAATCATCAAAAGTGACACTTAATAAATTTATATTTAAATTCTAAACAATTCAATAATTTTTTATATATAAGTTTAAATTTATTATGTATTTTTTCAAATTCAAAATTTAAAAATATAAGAATCAAGTAAAATTAATACATAGTAATTAATGAATTAATATAAATTATTGTATTTGATACAAAATTAAAAATAAAATAACACTTTTTTATTTAAAAAATAAAAGAATCAACAAAAGAGTTTAGTAAATTATTATAAAAATATTATGATTATAGAGATATGATAACTTTTAAAAAAATATTAAAAATAAGTTAGTTGAATATGAGTTTATTTTTATTAAAGTGCATTATGAAAATAAAAAAATATTATTAAAGTATACGTAACATTATATAAATATTAAAAAAGTTCAAAAAATTCTACTCTTATCTTAAAATTTTAATTTTTAAATATAAAAGTAAAATAACTTTTTTAATCTCTAAAAATTCTTCTTTAATTACAACCAAACGTCATCAAAAAATTTGAAAAAAAATTTGATATTAAAAAATATTTTTGACTAATAAAGAAATCTAACCAAACATACACTTAATCTCCAAAAATTTCAAATTTAATACTAAAACTCTCACATAATAAAACTCTAACTCAATATAACTTTTAAATTTTACATTTGACATATTTTCATCTTAAATTTTAATTCTGCCCTTGGCCGACACAACACTTCTTTATTAAACAGATTTTAAATTGAATTTTTTTCTTTTTTTATAGCAAAAATTCATATCTTATTGAGTAAGCTAATTAATTTAGTTTTTGTTCATGGTTATGTTTCTTTTATTTGAGGTTGGTTTCTCTAAGAGACCATATGTAATCATTTTGTCTCTGGTCATTTATTTATTTTTGCAATAAAAATAGTTGGTTTTTTTAAAAAACAAAATTTGAGAGTTGATGAAAGTTTTTAGAAAAGCTTCTAAAGTAAAGAACAGAAGCTTTGGATTTTGTGTCTGCTTGTTGACAATCTTTTTGGAAATATTTTAATGCGATGTTTGCATTGTTTTTTATTCTCCATTTTTCATCTTACAAGTAGAGACTTTCAAAAAATTTGTTTGGTAGCCATTATTTTTGCATTAAATTCATTTTGGGAGAAAATGAAATGAATTTGTTTTAGGTTATTAATGAACAAAAGTGCAAAACAACTTATATTTATTTTATGCCTTAGAGTGACAAATATTGTGGGTCTTTCACCAATTTATCATAAAATAAAATATTTATTTACTTTTATTTTTAATAAAAGAATATGATTTTAAACATATTGTATAAAAAATATTTTCTTTGAATACAAATTTAGAGTTTTCTTTGAGTAAAATTTTTTTATCTACTTCTTTTTAATTCTAATTATACTCTTTTTATTTATTTATTTTCATCTCATTGTAAAAAAACAAAATTTATAATGATCTAAAACAAGTGAAATGAAAAACAAATATGACTTACTAATTTGTAATAAATTATTGTATCATTATCCTAGTATATATTTAATAAAAATAATTAATTGTAAATTGTTTTTTCTATAAAATAATGTTTGGACAAGGATGAGAGATCTCATCTATTAAACACCAACCAAATCTGAACTACACTCAAAGGTATTTTAATTTTAAATTCTCTCGTGCAAATAGATATATTTAAAATAAAAAAGAATAAATGACATCTACACCTCCAAATATATGGCTTAATACTTAAATATATCGTCATGGTTTTAAAAATACTTATGTATACATTAATAAAAAGGTATTACAATAATTTAAAAACTTGTTAACAATATTCACTAAACAATAAATAGTATCTATTATGAATAGTATCATTACCATCGCTTACCAATTGAAAATCAATCATTAGTTGATACAGTGTCACAAGTTTAATATCTTTTTGTTAGGGTGTACATGAATATTCTTAAAACTATGGGGTGTAGTTGAATATTAAAACATATCTTAAAGGTGTAGATGTCTTTTACCCATAAAAAATCATATAAAAATATAAATGAACAATATAACTATTTGTTTCAAAATAATTTTATAAAACATTATTAAACATTTTGTTTTATAACTTTTTATATTTTTTAAACAAACTACTAAATACGTTTTCATTATTTTTATTTTTCATATTACAATTATCAAACAATTAAACGCGTTTTCATATATGAAAATATAAAAAAAAACAAATTTCTTTTCATAAAATAAGTTAAAAAATATCTTTTGAAAAAACATTGAGAGCCCTAATTTTCTAATCAAATATTTTAGAATTTTTATAAACAATAGACCATTTTTCTAAACCGGCTGCAAAGTTGATTTCTTTTTTCTTTTGATTTGATTAAAAAATAATAATCCCATTTTATAAATTTCATAGGTATGATATATTTTATGAAAGAGATCATTTGGACATTTCAATATATGGCCCTACATCTATTATAAGAAGCTTTTTCTTTCTAAATGTTTTCTTTTTTTTAAAAAAAAAAAACTTGGGGGAGCTGCTATAATAATTTCTTAAAAAATAAAAATTCACTTTTTTTTCTCTCTCCTCCCTTCATTTTTCTCTATGAAATTCTAAAATCTTTTTTTCCTTCTCATTCTCATGATCTATCACCCTTGTTACTTATTCTTTTTTCCAATATATAAAATTTAGATCGTAATGCATCCATATGTTTGCCTTGCGATAAAACGTATGCACCCTTTAACTTATATTAGAAGTTTGAACTCTAATTCAATTGTGAGAGACAGTGATTCAATTATAAACAATTATCCTATTATACTAATTATTGATAGTAATTTAATTATTAGAAGGTAGTTATTTAATTATAACAATTATTATAATTAATTGATCTTAGCTAAAATTTGAGATATAATATTGAAATTTGAAATTTATAATTTAATACTTATATATATATATATATATAACCTTTTGTCTTGTTGAGAGAGGAAACACTCTTCTCCATTTTAAGATTAGGTTAAAACGAACAATTTCAAATTTTAACTTAAAATTTTAACCTCTTTGTACAGTGGAATAACTTGTTAATCAAATAAAATAGTAAAAATTTAAAACAGAATATAAAAGAGTACAACATAATTTTACGTAGTTTAGTCAATTGCCTACGTTCACGGTGGATCCAAGGATCCTAACTTTTCTTATTAATTCTCTAAAAATTTTACAAGAAAAACCCAATTGAAGAACCCTCAAAACGACCTAATATTTAGTAAACTCTTACTCTACTATGAGCAATGATTACCCAAACGATGGTTTTACCCTAACGTACACAGCACTTAGTGTTTACCCAGTTCTTTTCCTCTCTTAGAGTCTCTCTTAATGCTTAATTTGAAATAAAAGGCTTACAAATATTTATTTAGAGTGTATTTCGAGCCTACTAACCTTATTCTTTGTTGGAGTAAGAGTCCACTTGTTTTGGAAGTCCAAAACTTCTAAAAACTCAAAATTCGGATAAAAAAATGGACTCTCTGTCGTGTCTGACGCCCCGACGCTCATCCCTGGACGCCGCAGTGTTGGGCTTCTGTGATGGGCGCTGCGAAGCTCAGCCATGGGTACCGCAACGCTTAGCCTTGGTGGTCCATCTGCGTGTTTTCTTCACTTCCTTCATGTCTTTGAGTCCCATTTCGCTTTACCCTTTGTATTTCACACGTCTTAACTTTCTCTATATATGTCCCACACGTTCTAAACTTTTTATGACTCTCCACTTTAATATTCATCTTAATTCTTGTCTAACTAAAATTATTAAATAACTAATTTTTTAATATAACTTAATTTTTATAAAATTTTTAAGATTGTAAACACTATATTACTTTGTTTATTGAAATAAAAAAAAATTATTATTTTTCTTTTGGGAATAACAGTTTGAATCTTTCAAATTTTAAAAGATTTTTTATTTTTTGTTTATTAGATTTTAGGATTTTACAATTAATTTTAATATCAGGCTTATTTCAAATTGCTTTCTCTCTCCTATTTACAGAATTTAGATATCAATTTGAACCTCTAGAGAATTCTTAAGCAAAGGAATTTCTTTTCCACTTCCGATTAAAAATTAACTTTCTGTTTTTGTTCTTTGAACATTTTCTTTTTTTAAATAACAAAATATTTTTAAAAAAATTGATTAGTCGCTTATACCTATACTTCTAGATCTTATGTTCTATATTTATAATTAATTGATAAATAAAAAATTTATGTGGCTTTACACATATTTTTAACAAAAAAAAAATATAGAAAAAAACATTTATCATGATTAGGTATATCAATTTATTTTGCTGCTCTTAAAAAATAATTTTTTTGTTAAAAATTATGTGTAAAGCCATTCAGATGTTATTTTTTCAACAACAAAGATTAGAGACATTTTTAAAAAAACAAAGATTAATTAAATAATTCAAGAAAGCTTTACTAAATTAGTAATTTTTTTGAAATATAATATGAATTATAAGTGTGGTAAAAGTTCTGAATATTAATAAAAGAAATTTATGTAGAGTGCCTTTGTTTTTTCTTCTCTTTTTGAATGTTGTATATGGAAACAAGGATGTCAATTTATGCCCTGTTGACACTTCTCATCATCAAAATAGCTGCCAAATCATTGGCTCATATATATAGAATTTAAATCCACATCATACTAGATAATAATCATTATCCACAACTAGGCCAATCCTGCATATATATATATATATATATATATATATATATTATAAAATGCTCTCTAATTTTTTAAATATTAATACTAAATTTATAATATTAATTTTATATTTTAATCAATGCGACACCAGTTAAAAATTATCATATATTACAAGTAGTAATTAATTTTTTGTATTATATTAATGTAACAACTACGTAACATCAATTAATTATTGATACATCAATTAAGATATAAATATTGTATTCTAATTTTATATATCTAATATTACAAATAATTATTTTATGTTATCAATATTTAGTTTTAAGAAAAATTGTTACTTTAATTCTTACGTGTTTGTTGAATTACTCATGACATCTATGATATTTTAAAAATTATCAATTGAGTCCAATAAAAATGGGCATGTTTCAAAGATGAAAATGATAAAAAAAAAAGGGTATATTTTAAAGATAAAAATAGTAGCAAAAACACCATTAAAAGATGAAATTAATAATTTTTGAAATATTAAAAAACAAGTAATTCGATAAAAACATAGGAACTAAGCTGTCAATTTCCCTAACTTTAAATTTTTATGTTATTCAAAAATAAAAAATTATCCATTAAACAAGTAGTATTAAAGGAAAAAATTACTAATTCTCTATGGTATAACATATTCAAAATTGCCCACAGAATCTGGTAGTTGTTAGATCGTTATGTTATGTTACCATCTAAATTCGACTTGAGAGAGGTTAGAAGATACAAAATCTTTTGTGATTTAACACACTCTTTACCTTTTAAAAAAGAAAAAGAAAATAGTACACTCAAACTAAAAAAAAAAAACATCATTATGAACTACTACACTTACAAGATAACCCTAATAGATAGTTACAAGGGCTGGAATTGAAGATACTAATAATTATACAAGAAAACTAGTAAGAAAATTGGCTAGAGAACTTCAAAAAAAAAAAAAAAAGGATTCAAAAAGGTGACTAGTAATAATTAGCTTATACAAAAGACTAGTTACTGCTTACTAGTACTACAAGTTTCATCACAAGGCTGTAACAATCTGATCTAAAGAGGGCATATTAGAATCAACATCGGATTTGGATTTGAGTCTATGCCGGCAAGTAGGGCAAGAGGAGTGAGATAACAACCACCTATCAATACATGCAACGTGAAAAAGATGGTTGCACTTGGGGAGAAGCCGAATCTCGTCGCCGTTGACGAAATCCAGCAAGCAAATGGCACAGCCTGAAGCAGAAGCAGAAGCTGAATCTGATGATGATGCTGATAATGAGCTTGAATTTGCGTAAGTTGCAATGGGCAAAGCTACCATTTCTTTCTTCTTCAAGCCAGAGTTGAGCCTGCGGGAAACAACCCATTGCCTTGGCTCGGTTACTGCTCGTTGTGTGCATTGAAACACACACTGTAACATTGAATTAAGCCCCAGGGCACAAACCAAGGCACATAACATGGCGGCAACGATGACCATGACATTGAAATCGACGGCTGCAGCCGGTTGATGATCATGATCATGACAATTTAGAGATGGAGATGGTGAGATTTGAGCCATGGGGAGAGAGGAGGAAAATTATTGCAAGTACTGAAGGTAATGGAAGGTGATGAGTGAAAGGGGAAAGATAAAGAGATGAGGATGATCAATTCAAAAGGTGGTGCAATTAAAAAAGAGGTCATAGTACTACACAAAGGGAACATAATGAGGCCCCAAGGGCCCTTGAGGTGCAGTCTGGTGGCTCGGTTTGTTTACTTACTTATTGAGCGTCAATGTTCAACTTGAGAGAGGTAAAAGGTAAAATTGTTCGGGTTTTAATCCACCCCTATCTTTTAGAAAGAAAAAAAAAAAATAGTAAGTTCCCAAGGGGCTAAAAAGAGCAATAGCCAATATTATTTGTTGAGGGTGAAAGAGTAGGAAAGAGTAAGTGCCGTCATAAATGCCGTGTTAATTTGATGATTGAAAAGTTAAATGATAGTGTGGTGGGCGTGCTATATGATGCTGACTTGATAATCCACTGTCCTCTCTTTTCTTTGAATTCCATTTACGTGCTTGAATAGCAGAAGAAAGTCTATGAATACTTCCGATGGAGATGAAAACTTGAAACCCAAGTCTCTAGGTGGAGGGCAATTACAATAAACGAAATGTATACACTTGCACGATATGATATCGTTAGATAATTGGACTAAGATTTACTCTTTTTTTTTTTTTTAAAAAAAAAAAGAAAGGCTTCTCTTAATTAGGATTTTTATAATTTGTATTAGTTGGTTGCATCAATTTTTTTTTTTTTTTGCATAGATATAAAATTAAAGGAAAAAGATAGGTAGACTCTAAATTTAGTTATATATCTAGACCCTTATAGTCTTAAGGGTTATTGTCATAAATATCCTTAAAGTAAAGCATAATTATATAAATACTCAAGAATTTTAAAAATTAACATTTATACAAAAAAAATTTGAAAAAATATCATTAATAACCTTTTGTAAAAGAATTTTTCGTTCAATTTAATGAGAGAAGGACATCAAAACATTTTATGTCACTGATTTAAATTAATTTAAAATATTTTCAATTAAAATGACACATGTTACAATGAGAAAAAGACATGTTCAACCATGAATTTAAAAAATAATTATTAAATATTAACAATAAAAAATAAAAAATAAAAATAACATTAACAATAATTAAAAATTGAAACAACTAAACAAAAAGCCATAATGGCCGCTGAAATTTTTTTAGTTCTTTTTTATTTTAGTTTTTTAAAATTTTAATTATTGTTAATATTTTGTAATTCTTTTTTTGTTTTTTATTTTGTAATTTTTGTAATTATTATTATTAGTATTATTTTCAATTTATTTTTATATTTTTGAATTTTTTAAGAGTTTTAATTTTATTATTGTTATTATTAACTTTAATTTAATTTTTTATTTTTTAAAGAAATTATTAAGATGAAAATTTAAAATTTACATTGAAAATGGCAATTTAATCATTTGATGTACGTTGACAGAAAATCTATTAAATTTAACAAAATATTCTTAATAGTAGGATATATGTGCATATTTTATCAAACCTTTAAGTATTAATGCCAATTTTTTAAACTCTTAGGTATTTGTGTATTTAAGTCTTATCTTAAGGTATTTATGATAATAACCCTCATTTTAAAAATACTCAATAACACCCTTATATGAATCTACCACTAAAACAAATTCATAATTTCCCAATAAACTGAAGCCTAATTTATGAATCTACCATACTACAGATTCTGCATATTTGCATTGCTATGGCCTAAGTGAAGGTGAGATGCTATAAATTTGGATCTGAACAATTTGCTGCAAAAATTAAATGCCATCATGAAAGCAACCACCACTAACCTTTCAAAGACAAGCAGTTGTAAACATACAATGGAATTCCTACTGAAACAACATAATGACAGCAACAACACAAGGATAAGGAAGAATGTTGGTTTTTATGAATGATTGAGACATAAAATTGGAATCCAACATGGCAACACAAAACTCACTGATTATAACGTGAAGAAGAAATAGTTCTCTCAGCCATTAAGAGATTTGATACACCAAGAAAAAGGAAGAAAGTGGGACACATGGCGCTGCAAAAGACACTTGATGTGAATATTTTCTTTGCATTAATGAATGAACAAATGATCAAGAACTGGAATGGAATCTTTAAACTCAATGGATATTCTGATCTTATCGAAGGTCCTAAAGATAGTGTAAAGAACAATGGAAATTCTTGGGTGCAAATGACTGCATTCTTTTTCAATCCAGAAATGCAGCTGTGTTTATAAATAGTTGCTGGAAGATAAAAATTTCTCCTTACTCTCTTGATCAAAATTTTGTCTTTTAGCCCGAATACTAGAAAAAAGTGTGTGGACACGAAAAAAAAAAGAAAAGAAAAAGAAACTCTATAGACTAAAAAGCTCTTTTACAATCTTTAGGCCCGGCCATCCCAACAAACTGGCGGGTCTATAGAGCCCAGCCTCGTCCAGTCTGGAGCGCAAACTTCACGGGGAACCGTAGCAGGTCAGGTTCAAACCAACCCAATCCGACCCTTTTGACTTATCTATCATGCTTAGAGACGACAACAGATTTACTTAATGCATTTCATAAGGGCATCCTAAATTCATGTCCAAGAAACAAACTAGATTTACTTAGGTATGTTTAATTTTTCATGGTTCTGGCACATACTATTTTGCTTCTTTATGATATACAAAACTATAAGCTAAATACTGCAGATAAGAATATACTAACAGCTTGGTATGAAACAAAAGTTCCTAGTTTTACGAGTTCTTATCAAGTTACCCTTCTTGTCATAAGTCTTCATCAATCTCATTGCTGTCATCATCATAATAGTAATTGTCATCATCTTCTTTGTCATATATGAATCCAATTAGGTTCTGTCCCCTTAATTGCTCTTGAATTCGGTCTCTAATAGCTGTTCCCTGGTAAAAGGAGCCCATAGAGGCATAACATAGAGTCAGCATACAGGGGAATTAGACATAAACGTGCATAAGCTGGAATGAGAAACATTGCAGAAAGAAAGGGATCAACCATTTTGTGGCAGCGTTCTTCGAACATCTCAAGAAATCCAGCAACTAATCGATCAGCATTCTCTACCCATTCATTGCGACGCACACCAGCAGTTTTTGCCACTATTTGTATCTGCAATGACAAGCAGAGCAACAAAGTCCTAGTCATCCAAGTCATAAGCAAGTTGCTCATACAAAGAACACCACATGGTAACTATTTAGCATCACAGCTGCCATAACTTTGATGATAATAGCTTTATGCAAACATCTTTGGTCATCAGATGATTTCTATTAGTACACCTCCGGTGCTGGTAAGTTGGTTTCCTAGATGCCCACCTTACACAGTGGCAGATAATGTTTTTGTTATAGAAAGCAGTTAGCATTCACTCAATCAAGATCATCTCCCAAATTTTATAATAGTAATTTTCTTCATGCTTATTCTTTCAAACCACTGATATACTTTTAATTTACAATAGAAATTTATTTAACTTTGCTTATTAGGAAATTATAAGCCAGATTCTGGAAAAAGATGCAATCTAATTCACCGAATTATTTAATAATATTTTTAACTATATATATATATATATATATCCATTTTTACCTTTCTCAGAAATAGTTCTTGAAAGGAAACATAAGTCAATACCTTGTAATTTGTGATTACATCTCATAAAAATGGGTAAACAGGAAAGGCATACCACACATATTCTAATAACAAGATTATATGTAATCTTTTGGATCAATTCTGAACCCCAAAACTCCGCTGCCAATAAGCTTTGATCCCAAAATCTCTTACACAACCACAAAGACCTTACCAAAAAAAAAAGTTGGTAAATGTGCACAAAATCTCAAAATATCAAGATCACAACTATCCTCCTACTAAAAATCCCAAAGCATAAAAGCAACGAGCCAATGTATAAAATCAATAATTTTTTTTAATTCAAGAATTCACAGTGATAAGGTCAAGCAAACTTGACTAATTTATCTTTGGATAAATACCTTCTCTCCTACTTTTTCTTGTTGTTTCTTTACTTTCTCACGCAACTTTTCAAGTCCCATGTTCATTCTCAACCTCTTTTCCTGATAGAAACAAATTAAGAGATCAGTTCTCGACTTCTCTCAATAAAATGGAATATAACAAGTCAACAGAGCACACCACATGGGAAAAATAACTTGAAAGAAGTAAGCCAGGTCGCATATGAAAGAGAGCATGCCTTCACATAGCTAAGACCTAAGTCCTTTCTTGTATATCCACGGTCCAAATTACGCAGCACATATTTATTGTAGTCTTTAACAATTCTCATTATAATGTCAGATGTAGAGATCCCATCAGTCCGTTTTGTTTCCTTGAATTTTCCAATGGACTTTACCTGTAAAAGAAATTTGATAATATATATATATATATATATATATATATATCGAAAAACAAGATTAGCTACATCCATGCTTAACCAAAAATGTTAGGGCCCAAACCACTTATATTTGAAGTGATTGTGTAGCTAGTAACGAGTTCAAAATCTCATCGAAAAACCCTCATTGTTGATGACATCCTCTCTGCTGGCAGGCCCAAAAAGTAAGGAAATTATAATAAACATGAGAAGGTGGAGGTAACCAACTGGAAAGATGATGTGGGATCTAAAACATGAATAGGGATATAACTATCTCATCTGGAAGCTTAGAGTTAAAGCCACAGGTCTTTGCAACACAAAAATGAAACTTATTTTGTGTAAAGAAGCTCAAAAAGTGTACCTGATAATTATTAGGGGCTTTATTTACATTGGTCCAGTCTTTATTATGTCTATTAGTTGTAGGAGTATTTCAGGACATTTTTCTTTTGATTATTGTTTGAGTACCAACAGTTTTTTATTAAATATAAGTTCGCAATAAGTTCTTAATTTGATCTTTGATTAATTATGTTAATTTTATATTAAGTATTCTAATTAAACAAGTCATCAAAATCGTAGTCATAATAGGATAAATAAGAATCATATTACACAATGCACTGTCCATCTTGTATATTTTGGAAATATTAATATAAGGCTTTAGCTTGCCATATTTTATTGCAGTCCACATATTTCTATAACCACATATGACGAGGCTTTAGTTTGCCACATAGAAACAATTGGTGATCATGTCCAGATAAAGTCTGAAGAGTGTAAAAGCAAATGAAAGCATAACTCAGCCCTCTCCAACTTACGAATTCATAGACATCCTTTCCAGCGCCAGTTGCATCAGCATAACTACAATTTTTGGTAAAAAGTAACAATTAACACATTTTGCAAATATAATTGACTGAAAAATACATAAAAATATGAAATCAAATGCACAATTAACTGATCAAAAGCTACATAGGAGGTAGAGGTTTAAATTCCGCAACCCATAAATGGTTACATTATATCAATATATATAAATATAATAACCAACAAGATAACAACTAACAGTCAGATACAAAGCATTGGAGTGAATTATGAACAGAAGGTTTTAAACAGGTATGTTTAAATGGGTTAAAAAAATAAAAAGAGAAGAGCCAGTCTAAAAACTATGAAGAACAAAATAGAAAAATGCAGATGCTAACATGGTTTCCTAAACCCCTGCAAAAAAAATTTAATTATTTCAAAATGTTTGCTCAATTTCAGCATATCTATTATCCACAACAATAGCAAATGTAACCCCAAGAAAATATTTCAAGCTGCAGAAAAGTTGACACCATTACAATGCTAAAACAATTTAAAGTTACTTGGGCTGATTAACCTTACGGAAGAGAATCGTGTGCCACATAATCAATTTGATGTTTGTCAAGAAACTCTTGTGTGACCACCCAGGGTGCATTGAGGATAACTTCATCGACCCACCTTCATCAAGCACAATACAAAGCAGTACTTCATGTATACAAAGACTAAAAGCAATTTGTTATTTAACACCAACAGTGAAAAAAACAACACAGTTGCCTTCAAAGATTGCATAGAAACCAGTTTAGAAACATCATATTCCTTGGTGATCAAGAAAGTGTTAGCAATGAAAATAAAGTATGAATTTCAAGACATAATAGGTATCAACAAAATTCTGCCGAGTTGAGTCAACTTGTACTCAATCGAGTTATTTAAGCTTATAAATGCCCATAAATCCAACCTGCATTGGCGGAGAGACTCATAACGTTCCTTATCAGTCATGACTGTTTTGCCCTTGTATTTGTGCGTGTCCTTATCATTGTTGCACCCAACAAGAAGATATGCGTTTGGAAACCTACAGTTTAAGCTATAAGTCATAAGCTGAATTATAAGCAGCTTCCGGTTTTAAAGAATTCCTCAAATCCCATTTAAAATGCTAAACTCAAAAAATACGATTTTTATAGTCCTGACTTTAACAAATCAAGGTTTATCAAGCTCAATCTCAAAACAATATTTAGCAAGCCAAATAATAGTAACAACTCTTAATAACAGAACTACAAAAGATAAGAATTTCCCATCAAGAAACAGAAGCAATAAAGTGAAAGAAACCCAGAAATGAGTAAAACGAAATGACCCAAATAAGTTTTCATAACCAGAAAACCATCAATTCCTTTAACAACTAAACTTTTGCCCAAAAACCATCTATAATTCAACTTAGGAGACGCAGAGTTTTCGAATCAAAAGAACAAAATTGGCTACTGTGGATTAAGCTACATGAAGTAGTAATAACAATTTATCCATAATTTCCTTTCTGGGTTTTGTTCAGCACATCAATAAGTACTTTTAAAAAAAAAGGAAGGAGGCAAGAATTTTTTTCCCGGGGAAAAAGAAAATATTTTCACGGGAAACAAACAGAAGGAAAAAAAATGCACAGTTTTTTGGCTTGTTCAAGAGCACGGGCGTGACCAAAGTGGAAGAGATCGTAAATTCCATCGGCGTATACTCGAACCGGCCGGTCCGTTGGTGGTGGCGCTGGCTCAGCGATACTTGTACCGTCACGTACAACATGCACTCCCTCCATTCTCTCTCTCTATATGTGTTTGATTGGTGCGGATCGTAAACAGACTCTCTCTCTCTTTGGTTGCCGGAATTTAGTTGATGGCTTGATGATTGACAGTACAATTCGCGTTGCCTAAACGGACGGACAAGGATTACGTGTCCAATCCAAACTCGGAATAAAGGGGTTGCGTGCTAGTGAACTAAGATTTTTTTTAATTGAATTAAAAATACAATGATATATTACGCGCCTTTTTTATTTAAGAAAATTCTCTTTTTGACAAAAAAAAATATATATATAAAATTTAATATGACCTCGGTTTTTAAATTATATTTAAAAAAAATATGTTTTTCTTTTCATTTTATCCTTGCAACATAAAAGCACCCTCGGCACATTACACCCTTTTTTCTGTCTTCTTGTTCTTTCGATCACGATTTATTTTTGTCTCAAAATTTTTTAAAACTTATAAATTATTTACAAACTTAATATATTTTAAAGATTTGAATTAAAACAATTAATTATAGAGTTAAAAAAAATTAAAAAAAAAATTAGTAAATTTTTATTCTAAATTTAGTTTTTATTGTGTTTTTGAATTGTTTTTGTATTTAGTTAAAAATATATAGAAATAATGTTAATAAAATATAAAATAAGTTGAAAATAAATATAAGTGACCAAAAATGGTAAATTTTAATTATTTTTTAGGTCACAACATGAAGTCATACATCAACACAGTGGCCTATGCACCATGTTGATTGGTGTTATAGTAGTTAAGTGCAAGCACGTTATCGTATAAAGTAATATAGAATTTTAAATTTAGATATCGATTCCATAGGGATTATACGATATAATTCTATAAATTAAGTATTAAAATTATACATATTTAACTTTTATTTAAAAAATTACAATATGAAATTTAATTAACTAGTCTAACTTTATCGATTAAACTAAACAAAAGCAAATGATAGAATTCACAAATAAAGATAATCTAAAGTTTTGACTCATCCCCCAATATTTCATTAGATGTATTAATCTCTTAGTTAATCTCCTAATACCAATTGTTGCCTTAAATACTAATCTCATCACAAGCCTCCAACGATGGTCGAATGACTATATTATGTATTCTAACAATCACCTATATGTCTACGGTAATTAAATTAGAATGTAATTCAACAAGATGAAATCTAAATTATATCATACACACCATCTAGGTATATGTTTATCTTAAATGGATTTCATAGTTGTTACCTTATGATCATGCATCAAACTATCTTAGGCTAAAGACATGAATGCATCTGTCAAGTTCATCATGGTTCCTTAATCATTTAAAATATTGATCAAGTATAATGAAAACATTAAACATAAGATAGAATGAATCCATTATATGTATTAAATTCATAAGCCAAAAGTTAACAAAATCTAAATCTATACTAGACTCACATAGTCTAACCCTAGATGAATAATTTAGCTCATCACAAAGAAAGAGTAGAAATTATATCATACACGCCACCTAGGTATATGTTTATCCTAAATGGATCTCATAATTGTCACCCTATGATCATGCATCAAACTATTTTAGGCTAAAGATATGAATGTATCTGTCAAGTTCATTATGATTCCTTAATCATTCAAAATATTGATCAAGTATAATGAAAACATTAAACACATGATAGAATGAATCTATTATATGTATTAAATTCATAAGCTAAAAGTTAACAAAATCTAAATATATACTAGATTCACATAATCTAACCCTAGATGAATAATTTAGCCCATCACAAAACTAAAAGTATCTAACCAATTCATAAAGATCAACAAGAACAAAAACATAATGATAAAGAAAGAGTAGAAAAACTAATCAAGAAGATGTCTTAGGTTTCTTATCTCAATCTTGACTTGAAGCTTGAATTTTTATCTTAAATCTTGATTTCTTGGCTTTAATTTTTAATTTTGTATTGTGAATTATTTCTCTAAAATTTTGCCTCTCTAAAGTTTTGATTCTTTGAATTATGACTTTTGGCCTTCTATTTATAAGTTTATGTCTTCAAATTAGGGTAAAATATCAAATACAAATCATATTAGGATTATTGTTCATGTACACTATTCATCACATGAATTATGACTTTTGGCCTTCTATTTTAAGTTTATATCTTCAAATTAAGGTAAAATATCAAATACAGATCAGATTAGGATTACTGTTCATGTACACTGTTCACTGCATTTCTATTCTGAGCATTGTACATATAGTTTTTTAGCGTCGTCTTGGGCGCTATGGCGTTGAGCATTGTAGCAATTCTATTGTAGCAAGTACTGTGGTAATTTAATTTTTTTGCTTTATTTTCTTTGAATTTTCATCCTTATTTGCTCCATAACTCCAACCTACTAAATAATAATAAAATATATAAAAAGACAAATAATCTTAATTTAAAAGAACAAATATTAAGTTTAGAAAATAAAAATATTAGACCTAATTACCCTTATTACATATAAGAATAATGCATGCGTGGTATGCCCACTGACTTGCGCTGCCACGTGGCACCATATGACAATTTTTTCAAAATTTTTATATTTAATTTATTCAATTTTTAATTAAAAATATTAAAATTTAGTCATTATTTTAATTTTTTGTCTTGTTTTTTGTTAGATGAAAATGTTTTAATAATTTTTTTACTAATAATTATTTTTATTTTTAGTAATATTTGAATTATTTAATAATTAGTTATATACTAATAATTGATATTTTTTTCAGGAAGGAGAATGTCTAAAAGGAATATATAATTTTCAAAAATGAATTTTACCAAAGTTATGGGCTATCAAAAGAATAAAAGGAAAATTGACTCTAAGAGGGATTAAAATATTTAAAACCACATGTTTTGACTTTTTTTGGATGCACAGGATATTTCATTCTTAGATATTTTAGTACATGAGATTTTATTAAGACGAGTACATACAAAAAATTTATATGAAGATTTGTGGTTCTATATAGGCAACAGGCGTTTTAGATTCTCCCATCTAGAGTTTTATTTTATTTTTAGTTTGAGGATGGAGAGATTATCCCTTAGTAAGGGAGTTAGATAGTAGACTTTGACATAAATACTTTAGGGGTAGAAATAAGTTTACCTATAAGGATTTAGATTTGTGATTCAACAACATTACATTTGACGATGATATAGATGCAGTGAAAATATATCTATTTTATATATTTCATAAATTGATGATGATATTGATGATATAGATGCAGTGATTCTTATAGAATCGTTCAATATTTTGTACTTCGCCTCATAGATGATTTGGATGAGTTTAATGTCTATACTTGGGGCACGATTGCATAGACTATGCCTATAGTTTAAGTACACCCTCAATTCAAAAGTTAAAGAATGTTAGAAATTGGGGCACCTCAGATAGGGAAACATACAACTTATATGCATTTGGTCAGACATTCTTAGTACATAATTCTTTTCGTTTGGATTCATTATCATATTGAGATGCATAAAACATTGTTATTTTTATTTTGCATTAAATAAGATAATGGTAATTTTATTTTTTGAGATTGTTAATTTTTTCTTTATTGTCTTAGGTGTGAATTTATGAGGCGATCTCGAGATGTTGGGAAGTGTTTGTGCACTAGGATGGTGACCGTTTTTTACGTCTTCTAAATTGGTCCAGTATGGGCACGATATTATATGAAGATGTGGCAAATGTTCTCTTTAATGGTGATGGGGGTATGTTTTTACATTCAATGAAAAATATATAATCTTCCTATAAATTTTGTTGTTTTTCTTATTAATGATTAATAAGTCCAAAATTTTTTGTATGCTTGGGAAATACATAGAAAGTTGGTGCCCCTATAAACATGAGAAGAATACAGACTCACATGGCAAAAAAATTACGCATTCTATCAGGAAAATAGGAAGAGACTCTGAAGTTGGCAAAAATTAAAATTTTGAATACCCAATTCACCGATCGTCGTATTATATAAATGTTCAGCCTGAGTACGAATTTCAATCCCCGCCAACAATAAGGACTTTTATTTTTATATTTGTTTGTTGTGAGTTTTTTTTTTATATTTTATTTTTATATACATTCTATCGCGGTTTTGCAGCATATAAATGAGTACCTAAAGGTTCTACATACATGACAGAGGATGTTTCCCTACATATACTCATATGATTACACAACTGTAGATGCATACTTTTATGTAAATATCTTTTACCCGTCTATTGTGCATATTACATTATAATACCATTAGTTAACTATTAATGAGTTTAATGTTTTTAGGAGTACATTAAAGAAATGTGAAAATTATCCTTCAACCTTAGTTCAAGCTCTAACAATGAATGGATCACATCATTATTAGCATATGGACTTTAAACAAAGACTTATTTACTTGGTGTTAAACCGTGGGCGTCGATCAATAAGGTAGTGAAAGTAATAACTTTTTATTGTTATTAAATATAATAAGTTCAAAATAATACAATAATGATTTTTGCAAGTATATATTTTGTTGAATATCAATCAGGAACATTGGTTTGCAGTAGAGGTCGACCTTGTTCAAAGGATGATTACGTTGTATGATTCCAGCATGAATAGGCACTCTTACGATGCCATTCAAAAATTTATGGAACCTTTGTGTGTTATCATGCCATTTTATCTTCGTAGATGTAGATTTTATAGTTTAAAGGGACAACAGAATCCATATATATTCCCTTGGCTAGTCATTCATTTGAGGGATAACATATATCAATAGGCGGTCAGGAATGAGGATTGTGGCCTATTTATTTGTATGTTTATTGAGTATCTTATGTTAAATCGGCTATTTAACTCTTTCCCTGAGATTGGTGCTTTTTATAGATAAAGGATGGTTGTTGATGTGTGGACCACTGCAACATCTGCTATATAGATGTGTAATATATTTTTCATATGTGTATTTTTGTCATATTATTGTTTTGATGTCTGTGTGTTGGGTGGATGTGTGCAGAGATGATATATAATTGTATAAAAATATATTTTTCTAATATGCAGGTTTAATAACATCTATAGGGGAGATTCCACAGAAATTTCATTAAAATATCAACAATTTAAGTACATAATAAAAAGTATAAGTGCATTATGGAAGTTATGAAACTCAACACTCTAATGCAAATTAGTATAATTAAAAAATAGTATATAACAATTCTTCATACAATGAATTATTTATACAAAATTGTCCCTCGAGATCCAAGTCGTTTCCTCCATCCTACACTCGTCTGAAACCAAAAAAAAATTATTAACCTTATATTTTAGTGAAATTAAATATTAATTTTTTTTTGTTTTATAAACAAATAAACATCACCTGTTATGTAAAGCGACAGGATTTTTACATGTCTGTCAGTTATATTCATGTTGTCTATAATGACTACAAATCTTCTTCGATGGTTACTCCCCTTGAGATAGAATCTGATTCATCCGATGCCTGCCTGCTTGCCTGACGACGTGTTATCGAAGGTTGAATGTCCATATTTTTCAAATTCTCTAGGACTATCCAATCTAATGAATGGCCAACTAGAAGTACTGGCTCAGTATAAGTATAGAATAAAGTCTCAGATGTGTAATAAGTTGAGCAAAGATTCTTATGTGATAATTTTATATATCTGTATATGGCAAGTGCATGGGAACAAGCCAGTTGCCGATATAGCCCATATAGATGCAAAACTAATAATATTCATTAAGAAACACACCCCATATAGCCCTCTTAATATTAGCGTGTCAATCAAATATAAAAACAAGATTCTGATGGCCACTAAATACTCCATGCAGTTTAACCATAAACCACTCCCAATAAGCATCATTTTCTAAGTCAACAGCCCCCATGTCAATAGAAATATTTGATTGTTTCTATCTTTATAAACGACCATAAATATTGTACTAAGAGAGGAACCTTTCAAAAATGTTTCGTCCACTACAATTACCAATTGGATGGATGAATTAAAACCTCTGATACAAGATCCTAGGACAAAAAAGAAATACTTGAAATGATTATTCGCATCAGTTTTCAAGTGAGTAACCGTACTCAGTTTCTTCTATTGCAACATATAGTTATATGCAGGAAGCAATCTAAATGAATCCTATGGAGCACATCTTATCAATCTTAATGTGTGCTCCCTAGCTTGCTAAGGTATAGTATATGTTATCTGAACACCGAATTCTCCACGTATGTCTATTTAAATGTCCTTCAGCCTATAATTTATATTGATCGATGTAAACTTATTTTTAATTACTTTAGCAATAATACGACTCTTGCTTACCAGTGACAATGCCATAATTGACCCCAAATGCAAGTGTGCTTTACATTTACTTGCCTCGCGATGAAAAAATGCCACAATTCCGTCGACACTGTGCATAATCTCCATTTGCAATTGTCATCATTGCATTTTAACTCAAAACAATCTTTTGGTGGACTTGTAAGCTCTGAAACTTCATTTTTGTTATTATACAACTTTTCTACAAATACATCTCATACAAGATATCTTTTCTAATATATTCAAGTCAAATTGTGGTATTTTAGGAATTGAAATGAGTTTTCTATCTTAACATTTTCTTCCTGGCATAATCATTTTTATCATCATCACCACCATGATCTTTATTATTGTTATCATCATCATCATTATCATCATTACCAACCTCATAATCACAATTAGCATTCTCATAACCTTTATCATTTTCACCATTATTATCGACATTATAACCAATATTATATCATAGCCAAGATCAATGCTAATATCTCTATATGTCTAACTATCAAAATATGTGTAGGCTGGTTGTTCGTTAAAAATTAAAGGAGAATAATGATAATCTTTTGAGAGATTTGGAACATACACAGGGTTTGCAGACATGAATTGATTATGGTAACCTTTTTTCTACTTTATGGGTGCTTCTGCATTATTTTTATATTCAAAAGCCTGAACACTCACTGTTACATATAGAGGTGTAGCAATATTCTTTTCCACAATATCGCATCATCATCATTTTTAAGTGGAATAGGTCTCAACTTTACAATACTTGAAAGAACTTTGAACTTTATAGTCATTTTATACTGTTCTTGATCAACTTCTAGAATATAATAAACTCTTCTCAACAATACTTCATATTTAATATTATTTAGAACTACTATATGCATATTTTGATATTTAATGTATCTTTCAAAATCATCATTAGAACTCTTCTATCTTCCCCCAAATTATATTATGGTCGAAATTTACGTCATGATAATATCAACAGTATCTAAAAAAACAACAACAAAAATAATTATTAGTTTAGCATAATTATATATATCATAAATTAAAACAATACAAAATATTGAATATAAATATATAAAAATATAAATTAAAAAACTAATATAAATAAAACTAAATATAAATAAATAAAAAATTGAAACAAATATTGATTTTTTAAAAACAAATTTAAAAAAATGCCACGTGGAACGCCCTAATACGCCTATCAGGGCGCAACCCGCTAGGGCGTGCTACCTAGTTCCCTAATGTGTGCGCATTAGGACGCATGTCAGCTTGGTGCGTGCAACTACGTGCCGATGTATGGAGATCCACGTCCAATGCATTGAACACCCTCCGACGTGTGCATCACAATATGCACGCAAATCCAATTCTGAATCTGCCATTTTTAATCATTTTATTGTTATTTTTAACTTTTGCACTTATTTTTAACTTTATTTTAACATTCTTAACGCATCTTAACACTAAATTTATAAATTTTACTCTACATCTAAAAACTAATAACAAAAACACAACAATAACAAACATGTAATATCCAATCTTTATTAGTAGTATTGGCGCCTAGATTTCGGTATAGAGCAAAGAAGACACCGTAAGGTTACTCGATTTTAACCCTATTAAAAATATTTTCTTTATAGTGCGCGTGAGAGATATTAGACCTAATTTGGTAATTTCACACTCGATCGGAGCATCGGCGACCTTAGAATATTTTGGGAATTTTTCTCTATTGGCTTGGAAAAGGAAATTCTATTTTGCTACATCAATTTTCATTTAAGGGTGATGTATGGAACAAGTCTTTATTGAGAAACATAATCCTTATATTAGAGAATGGACCAATTAGAAGAAATCTCATGGATTGCCAAGTTGGAAATTCTAATTAATTCTTTGGACTATTCTAACTAGATAGTTATAAATGAACTAATTACATAATTAATTTTCAACTAATGGAAAATTAGTAATTTCGAGTAAGTTGAAGGGCAAAATGGTCAATTGAGGGAGCACTATATATACGTTGGAACTGTGTAGAATTTTCAAGTGATCAAAAAGCAAACACTTAGAGCAAAAGAGATGCTGGAAGGGTGGTGCTGCTACAGTGACCTTTCAAGTTTTTTTTTCATGATTTTTCATGATTAATCAAGCCAAAATAAAGTTACATACCAATACCTAAGCTCAATTGAAGTCTCTATTAGTGAAAATTTAAGAAAAAGAGGTAAGAAAAGCATTATTTTATGAGTTTGATAAGTGAGCTTTCAATAATGCTTCAATTGATATTCTTGTGTGTATTATTGATTTAGATTGAGTTAAATTCTAGTGTGGAGCTTGAAGGAGTCATCAATTTGAAGAAATTGGCAAGGTAAGAATTAATGTTTTTGGTAATTTTGATGTAGAGATTTCAATTGGTTGTAATTAGGGCTTTAGAATGAAATTGGCTTGATTTTGTTGCAATTGAAACAAGAAATTGAGAAAAGGAATGTGTTAGAACCTAGGGTGAAATTCTGGCACTTTAGGAAAGTTAAGGATTGAGTGGTGTTTTGATTGAGTTGTTGTGTGTAAATGTTGCATATTGTAAATTGAATGTATATGATTGATGGAAAAATCAAAAATGAAGAAAATGGGACATAATTATCCATTTTGAAAAGGTGAAGGGCAATTATGTCCAATCAAGTTATAAGGCGTTCAATAATTTTCAGGGCGTCAGATTGTGAGTTAGATTAGATTAAATGGCTCCGTAAATAAAATGAAAAAGTAGTATGCATCCGAGCTTTGTATGCCGATTAGGGCGTTTAGTAGTTAAATGAGATTCTAGCATTCGATTTGGTTCTAAAAGTCATTTATGGTGTGTAGGTGAAGATAACTGAGAGCGGTAACGGGAGCGAAATTGAGCGCAGAGCGATTGTGAGTGAAAATCTGCCATTTCTTTTACTTTTCGTTTATTATGTTTTCGCATAATGAATATGTATGTTTTATAAGCTTTCGATACATAAACATGATTTATGATCTTGATATATATTCATAGATATGCTTTTACATGTTCGATTTGAGAAACAGTTTTAAAATTTCTGTATTTGTTTTAAAGGCCATTGGTACCCTCAGATTATAGTGGTGATGATTGTATTAGACCCGGCCGGTATATCCCGTACACATGGGCAAGTCTTGGGGGTGTGTCACTAACTCCGGGAAGTCGGGATGTTGAGTCATGTGAGTCGCCCTATGTGTACGGGGTATTGTCTCGCTATATGTATGCGATGTAGGATTCCGCTGCATAGCCAGTGAGATGTCTTGAGATGTCACTGCGGGTGCTGCTAGTTGAGGTGCCATGTGACCTATTCACGTGTGCGGTGCTAGTTGAGGTGCCCTGTGACCTACTCACGTGTGCAGTGCTAGTTGAGTCGCTGCGTGAGTATAGAGCTTTAGGGTTACTATTGATACAGTTTAGAAAGAAAATGGCCGAGTGAGGACTTTACTAGTTTTGATTTACCGATAGCATTTATGCATTCATATGCACACAACAGTTATTATGTTATACAGATTCTGGATATTATTTTCCAATATGTAGATAAGATTTCATTAGCATATGATATTAGAAACCGTTTTACAGCTTTACATCGATTTTAAAAGCATGATTTCTACATGTACTTTAGAATTTGCTATCTATGCAAAATGTTATTTTACTTAAAATCTTAATTGTGAGCTCCTTTAGTTCACTCGTTTTGTGTTTTATATTTTTTAAATACCCATTCCCAAGTGCAGGTCTCGGTACTCAAGCTACTGATTCTCCTATTGCCGAATAGTGGGCCGAATCTGAAGATCATTTTTGTACATGTAAATTTGCTAAATAACACATTTTACTTTATGCATAATAGTTGTAGGCATGTATATTTGTATGTATGTTTTGAGCCAACAAGAAGAGATTTCGATATTATGATGAGCATTTTTGCATTTTTTATGATTATGCTTATTTTGTAATTCAAATGAAACAATTGAGTTGTGTTGAATTTTATTTGGAAAGGATCGGAGGTCCGAATTGGTAGTATTGAGAAGTATTTGAAATAGAAGTGAAATTTTTTTACAGGTTTTATATAGATTTTTCGAAAAACAGGGGAAACTCTACTTATTTTTTTGTTAAAATTAAGATGTCATTTTTATGTATATTATAAAAATTTTTCAGTAGTAGCAAAAATTAAAAATGGGTTCGTCTCGCGAAAATTTCTTAACTTATCTAGTTATATTCTGAGGAACTTTCATCGAGGTGCCCGACAGAGCCGCTAAGATCTACAGTAGAAAGTTTTAGGGCGGGTCCTATAAAAACAAATAATAAAAAATTATTAATTTTGTCCCATTTTTAATTTCTTTAACTTTACAATTTTTCTTTTACTTCTATTTTTTAAAATGTCATGCATTTTCAATGAATCTATAAATTGTGACAAATTTAATAGATTTTAGATAATTTTATAAATATGAGATAGAGATAGAATATGTGATAGAAAGAAAATATAAGAGAGAGAAAGAGAATAAAAACTATTCAAATTTTTTATAAAAAATTTCTTTTTATTAAATAAATAAATAAATAATATTTGTGCCATTCGCCACTTTGCAGTGACGATATGTTAGATAGGTATTAGTGTTAGTATATGTATGTTTTGTGTTCAAGGGCAAAATAGTTCGATGCTAATGTGTTTGGTTAATGTAATTTAAAAATTGTTGACCGGGTGAAAATAATATACTCAGAGGTCAAATTTAGTGTTTTCCCTTTATTTAGGTAAATTGTCACTTATACCCCTAATTTATTTAGTAATTAATATTTATATCTTAACTGTTAAAAATATCCATTGCTGCCACTTTTCCTCCTAAGTGTTCATTACTCCCTAATGATAGATAACAAAGTTGCTGGGTCCAAATCAAATTGACTCTATAAATGCATGTAAATTTGTCCACTATTTTTAAAATAAAAAGTTTTAGCATACTAAGAATATATGGGATCAATTCAAGCAAATTTAATTAAAGTTGATCAAATAACAAGAAAAGAATTTGGAGGAAAGATTTGTTTTTTTTTTCTTCTATATTTTGCCTATAAAGTGAAGTTTTCTTTCACTTTTTATTATCAGAAAATTAACTTTTCAACTTTCAATTTATTAAACAAGAAATTACACTTATAAAACTTTTTTTAAAACCTTTCCAAATATTAAAAATATTGACTTGATCTTAGAATATATATTTTTTGCCGATGAAATAAAAGATATATTTTTAAATTCTGAAGTGAAAAATCAAAGGATAAAGCTATAATTTACCTTATAAATTCATTTTTAATAATTTAAAATAATTAAAGAGTTAAAAGGAAAAAATGATAATTAAAAAATAATTCCAAAGATAATTGATATTTTCCCTTTGTTTAATTTCAAATTGTGTTGGTAATAATATTCATTATCTCTTTGTCCAAACATGTCCTTCCCTTCAACATTTTTTTCTTTCTTGAGAGTGAAACACCCTTATCACAACTCACAAGTTTATTCTCACAAGGTTGCCTCTTTGTGAGTTGGGTCTAAATTTTTCTCTTATTTATTATGAAAATAAATTAAGTGATAAATTGAGTGGTTAAGATCGATGATGGTCACATTAATAATTAATACATAAGGTTAGGAAGTATTATAATTTCTATCAATTTTCAGATGTTTTTAAATCATCTTTACAAATATATTTTGAAATTTTTTTTCCCACAATGAATAATACTATATTTACATACTATTTATCGCAACTTAATATTTTATTAACATGACACCAGTCAATAAATATCTTGTATTAATATTTATTGACTTTTGTATTTTATTATTGATGTGCTAATTATATTACACCTATAAAAAATAATGTGTAATAATTAGAATAAAAAATTATTTATTTATTTGAAATAGTAGCATTACTCTTTTTATTAAGTTGAAATCTATTAATAATTGTTAAAAGTGTGAGAATTGAGATGGGGAACCCGTAAAATCTCTTTGAATAGTACAAGAAATCCAGATTTCAAATTATTCACACAGAAGTTAAGAACAGATTTGAGTTCTTTCATGCAATAAAAAAAAGGTTCAAATTTTGATAATAGCAAAAATATTATTCACACTTTTGTAAAATCCAATTTAATACATAGTACAATATTAAAAAATAATACAAATACAATCAAAAGTACCAAGCATGCCTCACTTTAGGCTTTGGCTACCTAAAAGCTTTTGTCATGGCACTTCCAAATAGAAATCCAGTAAATTCAATGTAGCTGATCTACCCTTTTTGATCTATACTATCTTAAACACAAATTTCACAAAATAATGGCAATATTTCAATAAAAATTATTAGTTATGACATATTTGGTTGTGAGAAATTGGATTAGTACCAACAATCTGCTACCTCATCTTGCTCCGGCAAATGCAGCTTTTTTGGGGGTCCAGAGGTTCTTGGGTATTTTCCAAATCTTTCTTTCCCGGGTTTTGCAATATCAACATAAATCAACCTGCCCTCAAATACCTGATAAAGATAATGACCATATAAGCCTTCACAGTCAAAAAGAGAAACTATCTGAAAAGCACGAGTGTGTGTTGGGATAAGAACCTTGTGATCCATATTCTCTAGCGCAAGCAGGGCATCGTCCTGACTAGTATATTGGATAAATGCAAAACCTTTGGACTTCTTTGTTAATTCATCCTTGACAACCTTAACTGTCATAGATGGTATAACCAGTTAAAATGACAAATGTGTCAAATTTGTTCAAAGCTAATGAGCGAAGTGGAGAGAACTTGATAAATACCTTCTGCTATTTCGCCAAAACTTGAGAATTCCTTTTCTAATCTACTTTCGTGGGTAGTAAATGGTAAATCTGCAGTTCAGTATACAGAGTCAAAACCAAGGAAAACTTAAGGCATACAAAGTTTCTTAATATACATCTCTAAATGTCATGGAACTTTCAGTCCTTTTCTTTTCTCAAGGCAAACATATATATATACATATATATATATATATATATATATATATATATAAATTTGGCTAACAAAATGAAATCCTCCTAAAGCATCTGAACTTTAGCTTGGTAACATAACTGTTGAGATAAGGATGGAAAATAAAATGTAACAAGAGAATAATATGAACACCAGAATTTTAACATGGTTCTTGTAAGATCTTAGTTTTCTCTGCAGTGATCTTTTTCACTGCTCCCTGTCTATGGACATAGGCAAATAGCTGAATCACCCTAAATTCTTATTGTTCATATTATTTCCTATTGCATATATATATATATATATATATATATATATACACACACATATACACAGGTTCTTTTAACATAACATTTAAACACAAACTAGGACATCAATTTCTATCCATTGATCTCATGCAATAATGGATGATATCTAGTATCAAGAGTAGCATTTAAGTGCCAACTGATCAACTTTGTTACCAATGGATTGCATGAGATCAATAAATTAAAATTTATGTTTCCACTAGTTAAAAATTTAATGTTAAAAGATCTGTACCCATATATCATATATTACCAACCTGTGCAAACCACAAAAACTAACTACATTGTAAGTTCTAACAAAGATGTTGGCAAAGATAACAAATTAGTATCTATTTGGGCTTCTTTCTTTGAGACAGAATTTTGGCAATTTAAACTTGCAGCCAAAATGTCCAAATGATAAACTCTTAATTACATTTTGCTTATAGTAAGATTAGGTATTATTACTCTTACAGAATTCAAGCAACTCTCTAAAGCCTGTTTCACTTATATTATTAATTGATATGCCCATTCCCCATTTTCGGTGTCTAACTCCAACATGTTGAAACCTCTTACAAAAATTTTTGTTAACACTAGTCTATACATATTGATAATCCAACATGAATTGACAGTGGAAGCATACACAGATGCAGATTATGCTGGATCAGTTGATGATAGAAGATCAACTTCAGGCTATTGCACATTCCTTGGAGGCAATCTTGTAACATGGAGAAGCAAGAAGCAAAATGTGATAGCAAGATCAAATGTAGAAGTTGAGTTCAGAGCTATGGCATTAGGAGTTTGTGAACTTTTATGGTTGAAAATAATCTTAAAAGATTTAAAGATTGCGTGGAAATGACCTATGAAACTGTATTGTCATAATAAGTCAATAATTAATATCGCACACAATTCAGTACAACATGACCGCACCAAGCATGTGGAAGTGGATAGACATTTTATAAAGAATAAGTTAGAGAGTAGACTGATTTGTACTCCATTTATATCAACTAAGGTCAACTTACAGATATATTAACTAAATAATTAAATGGTTCTGCATTTCAGTCTATTGTTGGGAAGCTGAGAATGGAAAATATCCACTCACCAGCTTGAGTGGGAGTGTTAGAATCAATAATTATGATATTAGTATGTAGATGCTAAGAGTCAACAATTACGGTGTTGGTGTGTAGATTTTTCAGGTTATTACAACTGTGTATTACAACTCATTTTAGCCATGTATTATAGCTATGTATTCTCTGTAATTAAGACTTAGGTTAGTTTCTTTTTCCTATAAATTAGTATACATTTGTTAGATAAAATACAAGTGAGATGTACTCATACTTTGTCATATTTACCATAATAAATTTTACCCGTATGAGTTTTTATTATATTTGTACGGTTAATTAGGATAAAATATCAAAGTATATTCTTAATTTACCCGCAGGAATTAGGAAATAGAATATAATGTAAGAGTTCTAACATGAAGTTATACATGAATCTACTTTAATTAGAAATTTTAGTCCACGAGCAAATTTTTTTTGTCATTTCATTCGTATTTTGAAACATGATTTGCATTGATAAAACATGATATTTGTTTATTAGCCTCTAATTCTATAAAATAAACATGCATGTTTAATTTTATGCAGTTATATAACCTGTGAATTTTTTTAATATAAAATGTGATATTCCTGAGTTGAAAGGTAATAATTATAAGGTTTGGAAGGAGAGAATTCTTTTTCATTTAGGGTGAATAGTTATTGACTATACTATATGGAAGGATGAACCACCTGTTGCTACTAAAACCAGTACTCCAGGTGATAATTGATTAATGAGAGCAATCTAATCGCCTCAATGTAATGTTCATAAAGACCAAAATCTTTGTGGTAGTCATGGTTTGATCAAAATCAGTATGACAATGTCCGGACATTACTGAAAACTATTGACGAGTAATTTGATCCTTTAGATAAGCCACTTGCCAACACCTTACTAATAAAGTTTTCATCTACGAGGCTCACCAACAGTAGTGGTGTGCGTGAGCACATCATGCAAATGAGGGATATTGCGGCTCACCTAAAAACTTTTACGGTTGAAATGTCGGAATCTTTTCTCATACACTTTTTACTGAATACTCTTCTACTACAACATAGACCTTTCAAAATATCTTATAACACGCATAAAGATAAATGATCAATTAATGAACTTATGACCATGTATGTCCAAGAGAAAAAGAGGCTGATAATAGAATTAAGTGAGAGTGCATACATGGCAACGTAAGGAAAGAACAAGAACCAAGCCAAACAGAAAGGGGAAAGGTAAAATCCCTCCCCAAGCTGTAATAAAAAAGGAATTAAGTGCTTCTTCTGCAAAAAGAAAGGAAACATGAAGAAGGATTGTATTAAGTTTCATAAATGGCTTAAAAAGAAAAGTATCCAATCTCATTTGTTTAGTATGAATCTAACACATGGTGGATTAATTCTAGTTTTACAATCTATATTTCAAATTCTTTGCAAGGTTTGCAAAACCTAAGAAAGCGAGTAGAAAGTAAGCAATGCATCTATTCAAGAAATAAGATGCGTTCACATGTGGAGACAATTAGAACATGCAATTTAATTTTAAATAGTGGCTATGTTTTGAATTTGGTAAAGACATTTTACATTCCTAAGTTTCTCTAAAAATTTGATTTCAGTTTCAAGACTTGTACCATTTGGTTATTCTTTTAGCTTGTTACAGATCTCATCTTATTAAGAATGGTACGTTGTCTGATCTTTTCTGCATTAATTTACAAAATAATGCTCTTATAATGCAATGCATGTTTATGCTGGTATTAAACGATGTGTTATAAAAAAAAGATTCCTCCACATTGTGGCATCAGAGATTCGAACATATCTCCATAAAAAGAATTAAAAGATTAGTAAATGATAGAATAATTAGTACTTTGGATCTTGCCAATTTTAACACTTGTGTGGACTACATAAAAGAAAAGCAAACTAATAAGACCAAAAAAAAAGGGTCAAGAGAAACTCATACATATTAGAGATTAGACATTCAAACTATTATAGTCCAGACATGAACTCTTATAATCATAAATATTTCATCTCTTTTATAAATGATTACTCACAATACATATATCTCTATTTGTTTCATAATAAGAACGAATCATTAAATGCTTTAATATATTTAAAGCTAAAGTAGAGAAATAATGCAGAAATCAAATTAAGATCACGAGAACAAATAGAGGTGAAAAATATTATACTAGATACTTTAAAGATGGACAAGCATCTGGTCCATTTACGAAGTTTCTTTAGGAGCATGAGATAGTCGCCCAATACACCATGTCTAGTTCTCCAGACAAGAATGGTGTAGCAAAAAGAAAAAACAAAACATTAATAGACATGGTATAGAATATGCTTAACAATTCCAAGCTTCATAAATCCTTATGGAAAGAAGCTCTTAAAACAACAGTGTATATATTGAACTGAATTCCAACTAAAGTTGTTCCAAGGACACATTTGAATTATGAAAAATTTAGTAGCAAGGGATACTTGCCCAATACACCATGCCTAGTTCTCTAGACAAGAATGGTGTAGTAAAAAGAAAAAACCAAACATTAATAGAAATGGTACAAAATATGCTTAACTCCAAGCTTCATAAATCCTTGTCGAAAGAAGCTTTTAAAACGATAGTGTATATATTGAACCGAATTCCAACCAAAGTTGTTCCATTTGAATTATGAAAATTTGGAAATGAGTTTGAGACATTCATATTTAAGAACCTCTATTTGAAGTGAGTTTGCAATTCACAAGAAAAGAAAAGGAACCCAATGACCATAAGTAGGTATTTCATGGGATATACTGAAAGGTCCAAAGGGTACAGATTTACTATTTATCTCATAGCATTTAGATTGTGAAATCAAGAAATGTAATGTTTCTTGAGAACAACTTAATCAATGAGAGCGATCAATCCCAAAATATAGTTTCTGAGAAAGATGATTTTGATATTCAACCTTCCACCTCTAAGTAAAAGATTGATTGTCATTCACAACACCCTTTAAGTTTAAACGGATGTTGAGCAAATCGTTGAAATTCCACAAACTACTGATAACAATCAGTAAATAACGGAACAACATACTACTTAGGGGAATGTTGGTACAACATTAAGAAAATCTACTAGAACAAGAAAATCAACAATTCCTAGTAATTATATTGTATATTTGCAAGAATCTGATTATAACATTAGCGTTGAAAAAGATCATGAAACCATTTCATAAGCCATAAGTTGCAAAGAATTATATTTACAGTACAATGCCATGAAAGACGAGATGAATTCTATGACATTTGAATAGTTCAAAAGCCATAGGATGTAAAGGAGTCTTTAAGACAAAAAAAAAGACTCATTAGGCAACATTGAAAGATATAAGGCAAGACTCATTGCTAAGAGATTCACTCAAAAGGAAGGAATTGATTACACGAAGACCTTTTCTCTTGTAGCTAAGAAAGATTCCCTTCGTGTTATTATGACATTAGTTACTCATTTTGATTTGAAATTGCAACAAATGGATGTAAAAACAATTTTCCTCAATAAGGATCTAAAGGATGATTACATGAGACAACCAGAAAAATTCTCCTCTAGTAATGGTAAGCATTAGGTGTGCAAGCTCAAGAAATTTATATATAAACTGAAACAAACCTCCCATCAGTGATATTTGAAATTTTATTTAGGTTTGTAAAGAACATCATAGATCAATGTATATACCAAAAAGTCTGTGAGAGTAAGATCTATTTTTATGTTCTATATGTAGATGATATCTTGCTTGCAACCAATGATAAAAGATTACTATACAAGGTGAAATAATTTCTCTCTGAAAATTTTGACATGAGAAATATGAATGATGCATCTTATGTCATTGGCATCAAGATCCATAAAGAGATTTTGAGATATTTTGGGTCTATCTCAAGAGACTTATATCAATAAGGTATTAGAGAGATTTTGAATGAAAGATTATTCACCAAGTATAGCTTCTATTGTAAAAAGTGACAGGTTCAATTTTAATTAATGTCCAAAAAATGATCTTGAAAGAGAACAAATAGAAAACATTCCATATATTTCTATTGTTGGAAGCTTGATGTATGCTCAAGTATGCATAAGACCTAACATTGCATTTATTTTTAGAATGTTGAGAAGAAATTAGAGTAATTTAAGTATAAACCACGGGAAAGCTGCAAAGAAGGTGATAAGATACCTTCAAGGGACAAAGAATTACATGTTTATGTATACATGGGCTGATAATATAGAGATAATAGGCGACTCGGATTCGGACTTTGCTGACTGTGTTAATTCATGAAAATCGACATCCGGATACTTTTTTATATTTGTTGATGGAACTGTATCTTAGAGGAGTGCAAAGTAGACTCTAACTGATACTTCCACTACAGAGGTTGAGCTCGTTTCTTATTTTAAGGTTACCACACATGGTATATGGATGAAGAGTTTCATTTATGGACTTAGGATTGTGAATTCAATATCTAGGCCATTAAGGATATATTGCGACAATTCAATTGTAGTTTTTACTGCTCAAAACAATAAGAGTAATAATCGAAGTAATTACATTGACATCAAATATTTAGCCATAAGGGAACTGTTATAAAGAAAAAAGTAATCATTGAACACATTAGTATTGAATTGATGATTGTTGATCCTTTGACAAAAGACATGTCACCATTGAGATTTAAGGATCATGTGGATAGTATGGAACTTAGTTCCCTTATGTGACTTTCGTTGTATGGACGTATGTTATTTAAATGAAATTCTTGTTAATGATATTTTCGCAAATTTGTGTGCACTTTTATTTGAGAAAAATTATAATGTTTGACCTGAAATAAATATAAGGTTTATTCACTGAGTTTTGTTACCACATATGGGCTAGCATCTAAAAGACATAATGCATGGAAAATAACACACGTTTTTAGAGAACTTATCGCCATGATTCATGTATTTTGTTTCCTAAGAGTGAGAATTGATAGCTTTTGGATATCGTATCAAGTGGAATACATAGATTGAGTGGGCGAATGTCCATCATATTCTCATATTTTGACTAAAAGTGGTCCAATATTCTCCTTTATTTTAGAAAAGTAACCACCACATTCTCAACTGTCCTATATTCTCATGTTTTGAGATATGCGAGGTGATAACCAACCATGAACATCCATGATGGGCAGATGTTCACAAAATGATGAAAAAAATGTGTCAAGGTCCCTTAAGTTTGTGTATCTTATTTTTACCTCAAATACAACATCATTGGAGATCACAAAAGATTTAGAAGAACCAAATACCACTTCAGGTATTGCAAAGCAATCAAACATCAAATGGCAGAAGGTTAGAATTTCTATTTTTATTTTATTTTCCGCATTTGATCTTGTACATTGTTCAATTATATGCATATTAAATCATGTTTTAGCCTAATAATATTAGATTGTTATTTTGGTCTATTAATATGAACAAAATATTTAATATGCATTACATCATTGTGTTAGCCATTTGATCTTAATGCTTAATACATACCAGCTATAGATCATTAATATTCAATTGCATTCTCAACCAACACTAATATTAGAACATGATTTAATATTCATTATAACTGAACAACAGACAAGATCAAATGCGAAAAATAAAAGAAACGAAATTCTA
The DNA here is from genome assembly GCA_946807835.1 of Ailanthus altissimus. Lineage (NCBI taxonomy): Eukaryota > Viridiplantae > Streptophyta > Magnoliopsida > Sapindales > Simaroubaceae > Ailanthus > Ailanthus altissimus. Next base: position 5,419,945 of record OX327690.1, on the reverse strand, counting down.
ACCTCCAGTTGTTTGATGTTTGAATACTCTACAATATCTGAAGTGGTATATGATTTTTTGAAACCTTTTGTGATCTCCAATGATAGTATGTTTAAGGTAAAAATAACATACACAGGCTTAGGGGACTTTAGCACCATTTTTTTCGTCACTTCATGAACATCTTCTCATCATAAATTTTCATAGTTAGTTACCATTTTTTATATCTCAGAATGGGACATGGGATAGATGAGAATGTGATCGTTACTTCCCTAAAATGAAGGGGAATATTAGACCACTATTTGGTCCAAATTCGAGAACGTGGCGAACATTTTAATCACTTGCTAATGGAAGTACAAATAGAAGAGACTCACAACCTTCAATTAACCCATGAATCTGTTGCTACTTCTGACTGCACCCCTGTCTTAAAATATGCTAACAATTGGTATTTTGTTGGCATATTTTCATAACTAACTCAATAGTATCACTAAAATAATCCAGATATAGGATTTTCATCTCAACATATAATTTTCAAGTACAAATCATACAGAAGATAAAGCCATGAAAATGCATTGATTTCCTTATTGCTATCTGACATATGAGCTAAGAAAGAAAAAGAGAACTGTGAGTGAAAATATGAAAATAAACTACCCTCTATCTTAAACTCCAAAACGCAAAGTGAGTCTTAATGGGCCAGCCATTACTTATATACGAGATAAGGGTAGTGGTCTCCACGTGTATAAAATGACAAAATTACCCATCTTATTATTGCTAATAACTTACTTATACTAAGGTCACACTTGTCCAAACATATCATTGAATATGGGTGTATCAAAATGACTCATTAATAAAATAATCACCACTAATCAAATAAACCTAACCAAATTGTTTCTAAACATTTGACCTTAGTCACACATAATCCGATTTTTTACATCGGAAGGGTAATGCTAACCAGCTAAATATGAGAAATTAATCCAACAATTTCCCACTTTAATGGCAAACCCAAAATGGCTTACTAATGAATGATATCTGAATGTCCTTGGTAGAAATGGGTGAGAAAGTTCAAAATTATAATCCTCAATAATGCACCAACAACATCACCCTCTACAGCCATGGGCTCTTAATCATGATGAGGTTCTTGTTCAGTGGAATCAACGCATATTCATGGCTTTATCTTTAGGTATGATCTTGTACTTCTTTGTGTTGCGATGCAAAATGTTTGCGATTATTGTATTGATATTGTGAGTTATTTGTGACAATATGCTATTTTCCAAATATTGTTTATTATGTTTGGATACAAAAGATGTCAAATGCCTTCATATGCACCCTTATTGTGTGTCCCCATGTTATTTAAACAACTTCAACCTAAGGCATGCTAGTCATTTTAACTAGATCAATCACTCTAGATGTACTTCAACTTCTCAAAGAGCTTTCTCTTATCTGCCCCTGACAAGAGCCACCAACCCAGTCAAAATGAACACATTTCTAACGCCACATTTACCTTTCTTGTATTCATGCACTTTCAATTCCTCTTCCTAGAAAAGCTCAATACTATGATATTATTTCTAGTACTATGTACCCAAAAGATGATTGCTTCCAAAATGTTCCTATAAGTTTCTCTTTCCAACCAACTAGTACACGCTAGTCAATAAAATGCAACACAAACCATCTGAGTTTAGTTGTCCTAGTTTAAGAGAACAAAAGGCATCTTTTTCAATCTCTTCCACTATACACATTCAAAACAAAAAATAAAAACCAAGATTAAAATAGCAAATCTCCTCTTATATCTATTGGCCCTCAATTTCAGTTGCTAATCATTTCTCATCCTAAAAATTACTAAAGCAATTCTCAGGCCTAGAAACATCTTATAAAAGCATTCCTTAAAATCCATCTAAGTGTGTGTATTTACACTATAGGGCCAGCAAGCAACTATGCAATCAAGAAATAGTCAAATAGCATACACACACTGCAGATGGATCATAAATTTAAGAAGAAAAAGGTTCTGTTAAACCTAATGTCAACAAAAACATAATCAAAATACTAATGCATTCCACTTCCAATACATCTGCTCCCTGTATTCCTAGTTGTAGGAGCTAAATTTGTAGACATGCTCTTACAATATACGTGTATTATATTCAATTAAGGGTAATTATGTAAATAGCGCTTTTAGTAAAAGGACACTCTTATTATAAATAAGCTAAGTCAGCCTAATTGCGAGATATCTCTAGATACGTTTCCCACATATAGCAGGCTAAGTGAGCCTAAATGTGGGGATAACTCTGGATATGTTCCCCATAGATGGTGCCAAATGGAGGAAACAAAGTAACTCAATATGTTTCTTTGAGTTGTTTGATTGCAGAGAAAATAGGAGAAAGTAGTAAGAGACTTTCTAGGAGAGATTAGAATATGTGTTTGTTATTGAGAAAATCTAGAGATCCCGCAATTAGGCTCACTTAAATAGCTATTTATTCTAAAGTGCGCTTTTACTAAATGGCTATTTTTATAATTATGCTTAATGAATATAACACACGGATAATATAGGAGCATATCTACCAACTACAGTAGCCATTACTATGTTCCTGAATCAAATTGTCAGTCATTCCCTACTCATTTTCGATTAACAAACCATTTGGCTCCAATCTCAAGTGTCTTAAATATCAATACCAAAAGTACCACATAAAACATGAACAAAATTTCCCACTGTAATCGTAATTCATAACTACACATCTATTTTTTGAGTGAACATGCCTCTGAACTTCAATTAGGCAACGTAGATAAGACAACTGTGTAAACCCAGATAATAAATTCAATCAAAAGCAATGAAAAATTAACAAAACAACCGAGATGAAAATTTAAAAATAAAATAAAATAAAGAGAGAGGGTTTGAGAAAAAAGACTTTACTTCTAACCATGATTCTGCTAGCAAGCGGATAATTAGAGAGTGATGCTCTCACATTTCCACGTTTTGCGAAGATGGGTTGTGGGTAAGAAACCGTTGCTGCCCACATGGTAGAAGCTACGGCCTACGGTACGTAGTTTGACCAATACGGCGCTCTCCACCGTCGTTTTGGAGCTGTCACTGTACTTTGTCACTTGCAGAGCTTAGAGATTTTTGTTAGTTTGACCAATGCTGTGTTTTGATTTAAAAAAAAAAACTAGATCTCAATCAAAGTGAAATGGCTTTTATACCCATCAGTTTTATGCGTAAACGTTCATCGTTTTACGTTCACAACTCGCAGGAGAACCTGATTTCACGACAAAATTTACGTCATCTGAGAAAAGAAAAACGGGAAATTTTTGGAAGTAGCCCACATTTTGGGCTTATTATCTTTTCTTAGTCATAAAATATTTTTTAATTTTTGGTATCTAAAATTTTAATAAAAGGATAAAAAAATTATTATTATTTAAACAATACTCACTACAATAAATAATATATATGAAATATAAAAAATGGTGTTGTAATACGCAATGTGCTATGTATGCAAAATGAAATAATAATACAATTACATAATTATAGTGTGTGCAAAGCGTGTGAGCTTAGTGTTAAGAGTGGACAAAAAAAAATTAATAATAAAAAAATTAAATTAAATTAATCGATTTGATTTAATTTTTTTGTCACAAGAAATCAATTTACTACTTTTTTTAAAAAAAAATTCTATAGGTCCAACTCAATTTTTTCAAAAAAATAATTGAATTGAAAATTTGAATATTTTGATAAAATTTAATTACATTGTTATATGGCACTAAATAATTGGGGGTTTGAAAATACAAACATATATATATATATATATATATATTTACCCATACATAATTTCATTCACTATTATAATCAAAAATTGAAAAAATTCTAATTGAAATTTCATTAAATATGAGAATTTTATTATATGGATCTTGTTAAAAATTAGTATATTAGTAATAAATAAAATATTTAAATTTATTTCAAATTAAGCAAATTGTAATATATTAATATGAAATAGACCCAAAAATTAAGTTAAAAAATGATCTACTAAATTATTTAGACAAATGAATTAAAAAAGCATACAATTTAAAATAATAAAAAAAACTCAAAAAATAGTTAGGAATATATAAAAATTTAATCAACTTAATTTTTTAAAGACTTATATAATATATAACAACAAAGTTAGTGATTTGTGTAATGTGTAATGAAATCTTTTTTATTATATAATATATAAAGTGTAATAAATTTTGTTGATTATATAATATATAACATGTAATGTAACGTGTAATATATAATAATTTAATTAATTTAATTTTTTAAATACTTATATAATATATAAGAACAAATTTAATGGTTTATATAATGTGTAATTGAAGTTTTTTTTATTGTATAATATATAACGTATAATATAATATGTAATATATATTAATTTTGTTAATTTAATTTTTTAAATACTTATATAATATATAAAAAAATTAGTGGCTTTATCTAATATGTATGAATTATTTTTTGATTATATAATATATAACGTGTAATGTAATATATAAGACATAATAATTTAATCAATTTAATTTTTTTAAAGACTTATATATTATACAAGAACAAATTTAGTGGTTTAAGTAAAGTGTAATGAAAAAATAAAAAAATGAATTAAAATAATCTATTAAATTATTTGTATAAATAAATTTAAAAAATCACAATTTAAAATAAAACAATAGCTAAAAAATTTGATTTTCTTTTTTAAAAAACTAAAATCAAACTAATTTAGTTCAATTTTAAAAATAAATAAATAAAACTGTGCCCAACCTTACTCAATATTAAAAAGTGGTCCACACGCACTTATCGAAAGTGCACATTTTTTTAATAATTTATTTTATTTATTATTTTTAATTTGTTTAGTTAGTACTTTTATTGTATTTTTATTAAATTTATTAATTAAATAATTAAATATAATAAATTTAAATAAATATTATTTTTTAAATTTATGTTGACCACAATTATCTCCCATAATTGTTTCACAATTTAAAATAAAAAAAGAAGAAAAAAAATTGCGAGTAAGAAGAAAACCTTAAGCGCGTCTTCTGTACGTTTGCTCGAACGTATGCGCTTCGCGTTCGTTGGCACACAACGGCAATGATGGCATGTGCTACATACATGTGAGAAAATTATAAATAATTTATTTTTGTATTTTATGTAATAATATATTAATTTTTATTAAATTAAAATCAGTTTATTAATTTAATTGTATTTATTGGAATAATTGTATTTAATAATTCATTAATTAAACAATAATTTGTTTAATTGTGTTTAACTAATTAATTTATAATAATTAAAGTATTTAATTAATAAATTAATTATTTTTCTTTTTTTTTAATAATTTTCTGTTTCAAAATTTATAAACTAAATAATTGAAGAAAAATAAAAAAAAATTATTACCTTTTCGAATATATTAATTAGAATTATAACACGTTTTAGAAACAATATGCTTTTTGTCAAAAAAATTACAATAATTAACATTTAAATAAACAAATTTAATATAATATGACTAAATAATTAAATTATACGAAAGAATTCATTTTGCACGGACTAAAAGAGCTACACGTTGGCGCACGATACTACAACACACATTTTTATTTCATAGATTTTGTTTACGGTAGTGAGTACTGTATAAATAGTAAAAACAAAAGCATTCTTATCAATTTTTCAATATTTTAGCAACAATTGATAAGAAAATTATTTAATGACTAAAAAAATAATAAATCTAAAATTTAAATTATTTTTAAAAAGAATAATGTTAGATATTTAAAATTATATAAAAAAATAATGTCAAATAATTATTAAATAATAAAATAATTTAATAAATATATTCATCTGAAAAAATGGTTCTTCAAATTAACGAACTTTTAAATTTGTTGAGGGGGAATTAAACTTTGGGTTGTCTAGACTGGATCAATAGGTATAGACTTGAATTTTTTGTTTCTCGCGAACTGTGAAGAAGGGCCTGCAATGACAACACACACACAAGCTCAAAGGTGGTCTTACCGAGGTAGGTTCTCGCGAAGACGCTTCGATGCTTAAATCAGAAAATTTGGTTTTTCTCTCTTAAAAAATATCACAAACAAGGAATGGAAAATGTTCTCCTTACCACAGAGGAAGCTTTTAGGGATTTTTTTGGGATATTCTTTGTGTTTTATGGAGATTTTTTCATCATTTTCTACCATGTCTCCCTCTTTTTCCTTTTATAGTGATGGCTTTTCAGAAAATTTTTAGGACTTTTCTCTGCAATATTTCTGTCTTGCGTCGAATATTTTTTGCTGTACTTCTGACATACGCCAAATACTTTCGTACTGCCCCCCGACATACGCCGAATATCTTTTCAAAGATTTTCTGTCTCCGTTCTTACCCCATGTCAGATGTCACTTCTGATATGCTAAGCATATTCCTTGGGTTGTCTCCACTGGTGTTTTTAGTTCAAGTGAGGCTTATTTTGGTCGGCTCGGGTCAGTACCTGCTCAGCCGTAGTTGCGGTAAGGTCAACGTATGCCGAATAAGTTTCATCATCAGCCGACTAGATTCCCCGCATCCGAACCAATTCTGTTGTTCTCACTGGTTTATGCCTATGGTCATTGTTCTTGAGCTTGCCTTGGTTAAATTCTAGGCCTGAGGGCTAGAAGAGAGGGATTTTTATGGAGGGAACAGGGGTTCGCCAGTTTCTAGTTTTGATTTATCAAAACTAAAAACTTTTATCCTGGTCTAGTCAGTCTGTATTGCTCCCCGGGTCCCCGACTTTATCTGTTGTCTTTTTCATTCGAGCCGACTGACTTTGTTCGCTCTGAGCAGCTTCGTGATCAGGTCCGAATTTTGATAAGTTAAAGTGGGTGAAAGTGTTGTGGTGTCATCATGGCGACCTGAAAAGTCGTTGCCACATAGCGGCAGTTTCTCCCAAGATTTTTAAATTTTAATGGTAGGTCTCTTCAAACACCGTGTCCTTCTCTTTCTCTGAGTAATGTTATCTGACGGGAGTCCCTTGGACCATCCGATCTGTTTGAATCCAACAACTTGGGTTGCAACCATCTGAAGAGACTCGCCTTTATTGCACTTGAGGACCCAAGGTGTTGCGTCTCTAGTGCCAGGTGCCGTTTCACCTTTCCTGTTAATCTCATCCGTTCGTTTTCTTCTATTTTGAACGGCCTAGATCACTTCACTATTGCTTATAAATAGTCACCTTCTCCTCCATTTTGTTCCTCTTATTACGCATTTTTGATTTCTTGCTTGCTTCCTGTTGTGTTACCGTTACTTTCTTTGTTGAACGTACGTTCTTAATCTGGCGACTTCGTTCTCCGTCGTTCTTCATTTCGGCCTCTCTGAATTTTTCTAGTACGTTCTCATATTCTCATTTTTTGGACTCTTTTCTTACTTTCTGTTTGCCTGTATTTTTTTTCTATCTCAATTTTCTTCATTTTCTTGTGTTTTTTGGTCCTGACAGCCATTGCCTATTTTACCATTTCCAAGTGTGGTCGATTTGTTGTTGTCCTTGCCCAGTAAGTTGTAGCCTTATTTAGGAAACTCTTTTCTATTAGTTGATGGCCTCTAGTGTCAATCCAGACTTCCCAGTTATGGACATGGCAGTTGAAGAGGGGAAATAGTCCCCAGAACCCCCCTTGGTTAGGAGGGAGAGGCCAGTTGGAGCAAATGACTGAGCATCCACCCTGTGGGTGGAGTTCCCTCGGTTGAAGAAGTCTTACATAAGGTTGAACCGGTCCTGAGCTCCAGAGAGGATGAAGGCAGCGACACTGAGGACACTGAGGCAAGTGAGGGCGTCGAGGTAGTGAAGTATGAGATGAATACCCGATACCGCGTCTTTTGTTTTAGTGAGGATGACCTAACCCTTTATCAGGCATTCCTATTACATTCTTGAGACGGTTACCCTCAGGCTGCCCTTCAAGGGGGATTATCTGAGCAGCCCTCCCTATGGTGAAGTAGTCATTCATGTTGAGTTCCTAAGGCTGGGACTCAGGCTTTCCATGCAGCGATATTTTGTCAAGATGCTGACCTGCCTCGGGATAGCCCCCTCCCAACTAGGTCTAAACTCATAGAGAGTGCTTGCAGGCCTGTTTGTTTTGTGGTCAAAGGCAGGGCAATCCCCCCACATTTTCAAGAGTTATGCTACCTGTATCATTTCAGGAGCAATGCCAAAAGCCAGAGGGGTTTCTATTACCTCTTGTTTCACGGCCTTCAAAACCCGATCTTGGGTCGGCCGACCTCTGTAAAAGACTAGAATAGGGAATGGTTCTTTGCAGGTGAAGAGTGGGGTCAAAGGGTCCCCAAGAGGGATAGAGGAGAGTGGGTCATCCCTGCTGTCTTTTCTGTGGATGCAGGTCTTGATTCTTGTGTAATGTGTTAGGCTTAAGTAATTTGCTCGGCTCGGCTGACTTTTCTTTGTTTACCATTTTTTTTGCAGTTACCTAGGTGACTGACGTGAAAGTTTCCGAGTAGACCCTTACTCGGATCAACGCTGCGCTCCAACATATTTGCCCGGTTTAAGAGCTACTATCCTCGTCCAACCTTGTCAAATTGGGACTAGTTCCATCCGTTCCATCTCTGTTTCGAACCCGAAGTAAGTTTCCATCCTCCCACTTTTTTGTTCTTTATTTTTCGGTTCTCACGTTTATATGAAATGTAGGATCCAGAGGAGGGGGCCTTCCCGGGGGAGGTCGTCTTCGCTATTTGCTGGTGATCGGGCCCGTGAGGATAAAGCTTTTCGGGGTTTGACTGTCCGGGAAATAGGTCCCGCTAAAACTCTGCCATAGGACTCTTCTCTCGTCTAAACGCCGAGCAGGGGGCAGGGCCCCCTAGCTCGTCCCTCAACCCAGGCTGCAGAAATTGGATGGGCAGCATCTACGACGAGCTCTTTGGGGCGGAATGGGCGGTCTTCCTGCGAATGGCTCTCTTGAGTACCCTCCTCCGTGCTGGAGAGGTATGTGACCCCCACCTGGGTGGGTCAAGGGCCCTCTTTGGACCCCACTACAAGGTTCAACGACGCGCTGGGATCTGTTCTTGATGTAAGTTACCTAACAACTAGATTGTTTCTTCGTTTGCTTGCTCTAACTTCAGGTTTTTTACAGTCTGTTTTCCTCCTTTCTCGATTCTGAGCCGAGATCCTGAGTTTCGCGACCCATGCTTAGAAAGCGAAGAAAGACCTTGCTCGGTCCTAGGCTGAGACTCAGCGTAGGAGGAGGATCACCGAGGAGGAGAGGAAGATGGCCGATGAGGCAAGGGCCAAGCTTACGGAGATAATGACCGTAAGGCTGAGGCGGAGAGTAGGTTGTCTAAGCTTGAGCACCAGAAATGGTTGGTCAAGCAGACACTGACGAACAACCTAGCGATGGCAGGGGTTCTAATTGGTGAGCTGATGCGCCAGAATAAAGAACTTGAGACGCAGCTTAGTGCCACTCAAAGGGAGAGGGAGTTGTTTGAGTAGAGTTGGTCCTCTCTAGTGGCCTAACTTGAGCAGCAAGGCAACCAATGGTCGGCTGATCATGAAGAAGGCTTTCGTCAAGGCGCAATTGAAGGATTTCAGAGGTCCATCGCCCTTTTTAAAGAGCATTACCCAGAGAATGACCTTCAATGGCTGTGGTCTTTGGCTACTGAAGGCTCTTTCCATAAATGGGAGACTTTCGGGGCCCATGATATTGACGCACCGGTGGCTACTGACGCTGGTGGCAATGAGCCACTTTTGGCCGGTGTGCCTACCCTTTTTGAGAGTGTTGTTGTTGCAAGCGATGGTGAAGTTACCCCTCTTGCCGACCAGTGGAAAATTAGTGGCACTACCACTGTTGAGCCACAGGGAATTACAGATGTTCTGGCCGACCAACCCGCTGCTGCAGCTCCTCCGGTTGGCAACGTTCCTGAGGTAGGTCTCGTCGTGGGCTTGGATAAGCACGATTTTGCTCTTGCTGCCTGAGTGAATCCATTCCTCCACAGCCACTTCTCTACAACCGTTTTTTTACAACTGTTTCTTCACAATTGTTGTTTTTTTTTTGTTTGTCTATCTTGCTTTGTCATTTATTCATCTTTTTTTTTTTGTGATTGATTAAAGTACTCGAATCTTCAATGAATAAACTATTTGCTTTTTTTCAATGTGTGCTTGTTCTCCTTTACCTACTCAGAGTGGATTCTTTTCTTCATAGCGCGGTTCGCTGAAATAGCCGAAGTGCTCATAAAAAATACTTTCAAAACCAAACTATTAATGGTAATTATCGTTTCCAACTGATATTTCATGAATGAGAATATACTTATAATAAAAATGGACTGGCCGGTCTTCCGAACAGCTTTAGTCCGAACTGACTAGCAGCCAATCATTTTTAACTCATGGGCCGAACAGCTTTTCATAATCTGTACGGTTGAGTGGGATCTTTTACTTGGATTGCAATTTAGTAATAGTTTAAAGTAAAAACTACTTAGGGCGTCTTGTAACAGTGCCCTATTCAATTAAGTAGCTAGGTCGCCCCTGGTGTGCATCGGTCGTTAGTGTAATCCAAAGCGGGTAGCCCAAACCGTGTTAGATGGGGACCCTTCAATACTCTCAGGGGATCGTCTCGGTGTAATAACGCTGAACAGCGTGTGATGGGTGTTGTGGAAAGGCCACAATGATAACGTGGAAAAGCCACGGTCCAACTCTCTTCAATGGGCGCCACGATGTAACCAGTGGTAATGCTGTGGAAAAGCCATAGCCCTCACCCACCGAGCCGTCCAAGTCTCCAATACTCTCGAGAGATCGTCTCGATGTAATAACGCTAAACAACGTGCCATGGGTGCTGTGGAAAGGCTACATTGATACCGTGAAAAAGCCACGGTCCAACCCTCTTTAATGGGTGCCACGGTGTAACCCGTGGTAATGCTATGAAAGAGCCACAACCTTCCCCCCACCAAGTAGTCCAGGTGCGATGCTGCAAAACAAAATTTGAACCGATCACGGTAAATTGCTCTGCAAGCGTCGAGCCAATGATAGTGAAAATAGAGTGAGAGTCGAACTGATCACGACTAATCGCTCCGCGAACGTCGAGCCGGTGATGGTTAAAATTGAACGAGAGTCAAACCAATCAAGGCGAATCCCTCTGCGAGCATCGAGCCGATGATGGTGAAAATAAAACAAATGCCGAACGGATCATAGGGAATTGCTCCGCGAGCGTTAAGCCAATTATGGTGAAAATATTCCTCGAGACACGGTGATGCCTTGTCAAAAAATAAGGATGCCTTTGCGATAATGGCGTCGTACGGATCCTAATACGGGATGCGGTATGCTATTTCAGGTGGTTCGATGCAAAACCTTTTGTCACATAATCCGAGTACACTTGCTTTGGTGACTCATTCCGTGTTTCGGTCAATTTGCTTCTCGCGAATGTCCATGCAACAAGAAAAAAAGAAACGAGGGTTTTCATTTAAATACGATGTTCATACAGGGACGGGTTACAAACAAAAGCTTAGAGATAGTATTTTCTTAGCAGTTTAGCATTCCATGGTTTCCTGACGGCTCGTCCGTCTATTCCTTCGGGTTCTTACGCCTCTCCTACGCGCCCGAGGATCTTGTATGGCCCTTCTCATGTGGGACCCAGGACTCAGTCTGCGGGGTTCTTTGTGTTGAGCACCACTCTTCGTAGCACTAGGTCTCTCTCTTTAAAACTTTGGGCCTTGACATTCTTGTTGCAAAGAATTATATTTACAGTACAATGCCATGAAAGACGAGATGAATTCTATGACATTTGAATAGTTCAAAAGCCATAGGATGTAAAGGAGTCTTTAAGACAAAAAAAAAGACTCATTAGGCAACATTGAAAGATATAAGGCAAGACTCATTGCTAAGAGATTCACTCAAAAGGAAGGAATTGATTACACGAAGACCTTTTCTCTTGTAGCTAAGAAAGATTCCCTTCGTGTTATTATGACATTAGTTACTCATTTTGATTTGAAATTGCAACAAATGGATGTAAAAACAATTTTCCTCAATAAGGATCTAAAGGATGATTACATGAGACAACCAGAAAAATTCTCCTCTAGTAATGGTAAGCATTAGGTGTGCAAGCTCAAGAAATTTATATATAAACTGAAACAAACCTCCCATCAGTGATATTTGAAATTTTATTTAGGTTTGTAAAGAACATCATAGATCAATGTATATACCAAAAAGTCTGTGAGAGTAAGATCTATTTTTATGTTCTATATGTAGATGATATCTTGCTTGCAACCAATGATAAAAGATTACTATACAAGGTGAAATAATTTCTCTCTGAAAATTTTGACATGAGAAATATGAATGATGCATCTTATGTCATTGGCATCAAGATCCATAAAGAGATTTTGAGATATTTTGGGTCTATCTCAAGAGACTTATATCAATAAGGTATTAGAGAGATTTTGAATGAAAGATTATTCACCAAGTATAGCTTCTATTGTAAAAAGTGACAGGTTCAATTTTAATTAATGTCCAAAAAATGATCTTGAAAGAGAACAAATAGAAAACATTCCATATATTTCTATTGTTGGAAGCTTGATGTATGCTCAAGTATGCATAAGACCTAACATTGCATTTATTTTTAGAATGTTGAGAAGAAATTAGAGTAATTTAAGTATAAACCACGGGAAAGCTGCAAAGAAGGTGATAAGATACCTTCAAGGGACAAAGAATTACATGTTTATGTATACATGGGCTGATAATATAGAGATAATAGGCGACTCGGATTCGGACTTTGCTGACTGTGTTAATTCATGAAAATCGACATCCGGATACTTTTTTATATTTGTTGATGGAACTGTATCTTAGAGGAGTGCAAAGTAGACTCTAACTGATACTTCCACTACAGAGGTTGAGCTCGTTTCTTATTTTAAGGTTACCACACATGGTATATGGATGAAGAGTTTCATTTATGGACTTAGGATTGTGAATTCAATATCTAGGCCATTAAGGATATATTGCGACAATTCAATTGTAGTTTTTACTGCTCAAAACAATAAGAGTAATAATCGAAGTAATTACATTGACATCAAATATTTAGCCATAAGGGAACTGTTATAAAGAAAAAAGTAATCATTGAACACATTAGTATTGAATTGATGATTGTTGATCCTTTGACAAAAGACATGTCACCATTGAGATTTAAGGATCATGTGGATAGTATGGAACTTAGTTCCCTTATGTGACTTTCGTTGTATGGACGTATGTTATTTAAATGAAATTCTTGTTAATGATATTTTCGCAAATTTGTGTGCACTTTTATTTGAGAAAAATTATAATGTTTGACCTGAAATAAATATAAGGTTTATTCACTGAGTTTTGTTACCACATATGGGCTAGCATCTAAAAGACATAATGCATGGAAAATAACACACGTTTTTAGAGAACTTATCGCCATGATTCATGTATTTTGTTTCCTAAGAGTGAGAATTGATAGCTTTTGGATATCGTATCAAGTGGAATACATAGATTGAGTGGGCGAATGTCCATCATATTCTCATATTTTGACTAAAAGTGGTCCAATATTCTCCTTTATTTTAGAAAAGTAACCACCACATTCTCAACTGTCCTATATTCTCATGTTTTGAGATATGCGAGGTGATAACCAACCATGAACATCCATGATGGGCAGATGTTCACAAAATGATGAAAAAAATGTGTCAAGGTCCCTTAAGTTTGTGTATCTTATTTTTACCTCAAATACAACATCATTGGAGATCACAAAAGATTTAGAAGAACCAAATACCACTTCAGGTATTGCAAAGCAATCAAACATCAAATGGCAGAAGGTTAGAATTTCTATTTTTATTTTATTTTCCGCATTTGATCTTGTACATTGTTCAATTATATGCATATTAAATCATGTTTTAGCCTAATAATATTAGATTGTTATTTTGGTCTATTAATATGAACAAAATATTTAATATGCATTACATCATTGTGTTAGCCATTTGATCTTAATGCTTAATACATACCAGCTATAGATCATTAATATTCAATTGCATTCTCAACCAACACTAATATTAGAACATGATTTAATATTCATTATAACTGAACAACAGACAAGATCAAATGCGAAAAATAAAAGAAACGAAATTCTAACCTCCAGTTGTTTGATGTTTGAATACTCTACAATATCTGAAGTGGTATATGATTTTTTGAAACCTTTTGTGATCTCCAATGATAGTATGTTTAAGGTAAAAATAACATACACAGGCTTAGGGGACTTTAGCACCATTTTTTTCGTCACTTCATGAACATCTTCTCATCATAAATTTTCATAGTTAGTTACCATTTTTTATATCTCAGAATGGGACATGGGATAGATGAGAATGTGATCGTTACTTCCCTAAAATGAAGGGGAATATTAGACCACTATTTGGTCCAAATTCGAGAACGTGGCGAACATTTTAATCACTTGCTAATGGAAGTACAAATAGAAGAGACTCACAACCTTCAATTAACCCATGAATCTGTTGCTACTTCTGACTGCACCCCTGTCTTAAAATATGCTAACAATTGGTATTTTGTTGGCATATTTTCATAACTAACTCAATAGTATCACTAAAATAATCCAGATATAGGATTTTCATCTCAACATATAATTTTCAAGTACAAATCATACAGAAGATAAAGCCATGAAAATGCATTGATTTCCTTATTGCTATCTGACATATGAGCTAAGAAAGAAAAAGAGAACTGTGAGTGAAAATATGAAAATAAACTACCCTCTATCTTAAACTCCAAAACGCAAAGTGAGTCTTAATGGGCCAGCCATTACTTATATACGAGATAAGGGTAGTGGTCTCCACGTGTATAAAATGACAAAATTACCCATCTTATTATTGCTAATAACTTACTTATACTAAGGTCACACTTGTCCAAACATATCATTGAATATGGGTGTATCAAAATGACTCATTAATAAAATAATCACCACTAATCAAATAAACCTAACCAAATTGTTTCTAAACATTTGACCTTAGTCACACATAATCCGATTTTTTACATCGGAAGGGTAATGCTAACCAGCTAAATATGAGAAATTAATCCAACAATTTCCCACTTTAATGGCAAACCCAAAATGGCTTACTAATGAATGATATCTGAATGTCCTTGGTAGAAATGGGTGAGAAAGTTCAAAATTATAATCCTCAATAATGCACCAACAACATCACCCTCTACAGCCATGGGCTCTTAATCATGATGAGGTTCTTGTTCAGTGGAATCAACGCATATTCATGGCTTTATCTTTAGGTATGATCTTGTACTTCTTTGTGTTGCGATGCAAAATGTTTGCGATTATTGTATTGATATTGTGAGTTATTTGTGACAATATGCTATTTTCCAAATATTGTTTATTATGTTTGGATACAAAAGATGTCAAATGCCTTCATATGCACCCTTATTGTGTGTCCCCATGTTATTTAAACAACTTCAACCTAAGGCATGCTAGTCATTTTAACTAGATCAATCACTCTAGATGTACTTCAACTTCTCAAAGAGCTTTCTCTTATCTGCCCCTGACAAGAGCCACCAACCCAGTCAAAATGAACACATTTCTAACGCCACATTTACCTTTCTTGTATTCATGCACTTTCAATTCCTCTTCCTAGAAAAGCTCAATACTATGATATTATTTCTAGTACTATGTACCCAAAAGATGATTGCTTCCAAAATGTTCCTATAAGTTTCTCTTTCCAACCAACTAGTACACGCTAGTCAATAAAATGCAACACAAACCATCTGAGTTTAGTTGTCCTAGTTTAAGAGAACAAAAGGCATCTTTTTCAATCTCTTCCACTATACACATTCAAAACAAAAAATAAAAACCAAGATTAAAATAGCAAATCTCCTCTTATATCTATTGGCCCTCAATTTCAGTTGCTAATCATTTCTCATCCTAAAAATTACTAAAGCAATTCTCAGGCCTAGAAACATCTTATAAAAGCATTCCTTAAAATCCATCTAAGTGTGTGTATTTACACTATAGGGCCAGCAAGCAACTATGCAATCAAGAAATAGTCAAATAGCATACACACACTGCAGATGGATCATAAATTTAAGAAGAAAAAGGTTCTGTTAAACCTAATGTCAACAAAAACATAATCAAAATACTAATGCATTCCACTTCCAATACATCTGCTCCCTGTATTCCTAGTTGTAGGAGCTAAATTTGTAGACATGCTCTTACAATATACGTGTATTATATTCAATTAAGGGTAATTATGTAAATAGCGCTTTTAGTAAAAGGACACTCTTATTATAAATAAGCTAAGTCAGCCTAATTGCGAGATATCTCTAGATACGTTTCCCACATATAGCAGGCTAAGTGAGCCTAAATGTGGGGATAACTCTGGATATGTTCCCCATAGATGGTGCCAAATGGAGGAAACAAAGTAACTCAATATGTTTCTTTGAGTTGTTTGATTGCAGAGAAAATAGGAGAAAGTAGTAAGAGACTTTCTAGGAGAGATTAGAATATGTGTTTGTTATTGAGAAAATCTAGAGATCCCGCAATTAGGCTCACTTAAATAGCTATTTATTCTAAAGTGCGCTTTTACTAAATGGCTATTTTTATAATTATGCTTAATGAATATAACACACGGATAATATAGGAGCATATCTACCAACTACAGTAGCCATTACTATGTTCCTGAATCAAATTGTCAGTCATTCCCTACTCATTTTCGATTAACAAACCATTTGGCTCCAATCTCAAGTGTCTTAAATATCAATACCAAAAGTACCACATAAAACATGAACAAAATTTCCCACTGTAATCGTAATTCATAACTACACATCTATTTTTTGAGTGAACATGCCTCTGAACTTCAATTAGGCAACGTAGATAAGACAACTGTGTAAACCCAGATAATAAATTCAATCAAAAGCAATGAAAAATTAACAAAACAACCGAGATGAAAATTTAAAAATAAAATAAAATAAAGAGAGAGGGTTTGAGAAAAAAGACTTTACTTCTAACCATGATTCTGCTAGCAAGCGGATAATTAGAGAGTGATGCTCTCACATTTCCACGTTTTGCGAAGATGGGTTGTGGGTAAGAAACCGTTGCTGCCCACATGGTAGAAGCTACGGCCTACGGTACGTAGTTTGACCAATACGGCGCTCTCCACCGTCGTTTTGGAGCTGTCACTGTACTTTGTCACTTGCAGAGCTTAGAGATTTTTGTTAGTTTGACCAATGCTGTGTTTTGATTTAAAAAAAAAAACTAGATCTCAATCAAAGTGAAATGGCTTTTATACCCATCAGTTTTATGCGTAAACGTTCATCGTTTTACGTTCACAACTCGCAGGAGAACCTGATTTCACGACAAAATTTACGTCATCTGAGAAAAGAAAAACGGGAAATTTTTGGAAGTAGCCCACATTTTGGGCTTATTATCTTTTCTTAGTCATAAAATATTTTTTAATTTTTGGTATCTAAAATTTTAATAAAAGGATAAAAAAATTATTATTATTTAAACAATACTCACTACAATAAATAATATATATGAAATATAAAAAATGGTGTTGTAATACGCAATGTGCTATGTATGCAAAATGAAATAATAATACAATTACATAATTATAGTGTGTGCAAAGCGTGTGAGCTTAGTGTTAAGAGTGGACAAAAAAAAATTAATAATAAAAAAATTAAATTAAATTAATCGATTTGATTTAATTTTTTTGTCACAAGAAATCAATTTACTACTTTTTTTTAAAAAAAATTCTATAGGTCCAACTCAATTTTTTCAAAAAAATAATTGAATTGAAAATTTGAATATTTTGATAAAATTTAATTACATTGTTATATGGCACTAAATAATTGGGGGTTTGAAAATACAAACATATATATATATATATATATATTTACCCATACATAATTTCATTCACTATTATAATCAAAAATTGAAAAAATTCTAATTGAAATTTCATTAAATATGAGAATTTTATTATATGGATCTTGTTAAAAATTAGTATATTAGTAATAAATAAAATATTTAAATTTATTTCAAATTAAGCAAATTGTAATATATTAATATGAAATAGACCCAAAAATTAAGTTAAAAAATGATCTACTAAATTATTTAGACAAATGAATTAAAAAAGCATACAATTTAAAATAATAAAAAAAACTCAAAAAATAGTTAGGAATATATAAAAATTTAATCAACTTAATTTTTTAAAGACTTATATAATATATAACAACAAAGTTAGTGATTTGTGTAATGTGTAATGAAATCTTTTTTATTATATAATATATAAAGTGTAATAAATTTTGTTGATTATATAATATATAACATGTAATGTAACGTGTAATATATAATAATTTAATTAATTTAATTTTTTAAATACTTATATAATATATAAGAACAAATTTAATGGTTTATATAATGTGTAATTGAAGTTTTTTTTATTGTATAATATATAACGTATAATATAATATGTAATATATATTAATTTTGTTAATTTAATTTTTTAAATACTTATATAATATATAAAAAAATTAGTGGCTTTATCTAATATGTATGAATTATTTTTTGATTATATAATATATAACGTGTAATGTAATATATAAGACATAATAATTTAATCAATTTAATTTTTTTAAAGACTTATATATTATACAAGAACAAATTTAGTGGTTTAAGTAAAGTGTAATGAAAAAATAAAAAAATGAATTAAAATAATCTATTAAATTATTTGTATAAATAAATTTAAAAAATCACAATTTAAAATAAAACAATAGCTAAAAAATTTGATTTTCTTTTTTAAAAAACTAAAATCAAACTAATTTAGTTCAATTTTAAAAATAAATAAATAAAACTGTGCCCAACCTTACTCAATATTAAAAAGTGGTCCACACGCACTTATCGAAAGTGCACATTTTTTTAATAATTTATTTTATTTATTATTTTTAATTTGTTTAGTTAGTACTTTTATTGTATTTTTATTAAATTTATTAATTAAATAATTAAATATAATAAATTTAAATAAATATTATTTTTTAAATTTATGTTGACCACAATTATCTCCCATAATTGTTTCACAATTTAAAATAAAAAAAGAAGAAAAAAAATTGCGAGTAAGAAGAAAACCTTAAGCGCGTCTTCTGTACGTTTGCTCGAACGCATGCGCTTCGCGTTCGTTGGCACACAACGGCAATGATGGCATGTGCTACATACATGTGAGAAAATTATAAATAATTTATTTTTGTATTTTATGTAATAATATATTAATTTTTATTAAATTAAAATCAGTTTATTAATTTAATTGTATTTATTGGAATAATTGTATTTAATAATTCATTAATTAAACAATAATTTGTTTAATTGTGTTTAACTAATTAATTTATAATAATTAAAGTATTTAATTAATAAATTAATTATTTTTCTTTTTTTTTAATAATTTTCTGTTTCAAAATTTATAAACTAAATAATTGAAGAAAAATAAAAAAAAATTATTACCTTTTCGAATATATTAATTAGAATTATAACACGTTTTAGAAACAATATGCTTTTTGTCAAAAAAATTACAATAATTAACATTTAAATAAACAAATTTAATATAATATGACTAAATAATTAAATTATACGAAAGAATTCATTTTGCACGGACTAAAAGAGCTACACGTTGGCGCACGATACTACAACACACATTTTTATTTCATAGATTTTGTTTACGGTAGTGAGTACTGTATAAATAGTAAAAACAAAAGCATTCTTATCAATTTTTCAATATTTTAGCAACAATTGATAAGAAAATTATTTAATGACTAAAAAAATAATAAATCTAAAATTTAAATTATTTTTAAAAAGAATAATGTTAGATATTTAAAATTATATAAAAAAATAATGTCAAATAATTATTAAATAATAAAATAATTTAATAAATATATTCATCTGAAAAAATGGTTCTTCAAATTAACGAACTTTTAAATTTGTTGAGGGGGAATTAAACTTTGGGTTGTCTAGACTGGATCAATAGGTATAGACTTGAATTTTTTGTTTCTCGCGAACTGTGAAGAAGGGCCTGCAATGACAACACACACACAAGCTCAAAGGTGGTCTTACCGAGGTAGGTTCTCGCGAAGACGCTTCGATGCTTAAATCAGAAAATTTGGTTTTTCTCTCTTAAAAAATATCACAAACAAGGAATGGAAAATGTTCTCCTTACCACAGAGGAAGCTTTTAGGGATTTTTTTGGGATATTCTTTGTGTTTTATGGAGATTTTTTCATCATTTTCTACCATGTCTCCCTCTTTTTCCTTTTATAGTGATGGCTTTTCAGAAAATTTTTAGGACTTTTCTCTGCAATATTTCTGTCTTGCGTCGAATATTTTTTGCTGTACTTCTGACATACGCCAAATACTTTCGTACTGCCCCCCGACATACGCCGAATATCTTTTCAAAGATTTTCTGTCTCCGTTCTTACCCCATGTCAGATGTCACTTCTGATATGCTAAGCATATTCCTTGGGTTGTCTCCACTGGTGTTTTTAGTTCAAGTGAGGCTTATTTTGGTCGGCTCGGGTCAGTACCTGCTCAGCCGTAGTTGCGGTAAGGTCAACGTATGCCGAATAAGTTTCATCATCAGCCGACTAGATTCCCCGCATCCGAACCAATTCTGTTGTTCTCACTGGTTTATGCCTATGGTCATTGTTCTTGAGCTTGCCTTGGTTAAATTCTAGGCCTGAGGGCTAGAAGAGAGGGATTTTTATGGAGGGAACAGGGGTTCGCCAGTTTCTAGTTTTGATTTATCAAAACTAAAAACTTTTATCCTGGTCTAGTCAGTCTGTATTGCTCCCCGGGTCCCCGACTTTATCTGTTGTCTTTTTCATTCGAGCCGACTGACTTTGTTCGCTCTGAGCAGCTTCGTGATCAGGTCCGAATTTTGATAAGTTAAAGTGGGTGAAAGTGTTGTGGTGTCATCATGGCGACCTGAAAAGTCGTTGCCACATAGCGGCAGTTTCTCCCAAGATTTTTAAATTTTAATGGTAGGTCTCTTCAAACACCGTGTCCTTCTCTTTCTCTGAGTAATGTTATCTGACGGGAGTCCCTTGGACCATCCGATCTGTTTGAATCCAACAACTTGGGTTGCAACCATCTGAAGAGACTCGCCTTTATTGCACTTGAGGACCCAAGGTGTTGCGTCTCTAGTGCCAGGTGCCGTTTCACCTTTCCTGTTAATCTCATCCGTTCGTTTTCTTCTATTTTGAACGGCCTAGATCACTTCACTATTGCTTATAAATAGTCACCTTCTCCTCCATTTTGTTCCTCTTATTACGCATTTTTGATTTCTTGCTTGCTTCCTGTTGTGTTACCGTTACTTTCTTTGTTGAACGTACGTTCTTAATCTGGCGACTTCGTTCTCCGTCGTTCTTCATTTCGGCCTCTCTGAATTTTTCTAGTACGTTCTCATATTCTCATTTTTTGGACTCTTTTCTTACTTTCTGTTTGCCTGTATTTTTTTTCTATCTCAATTTTCTTCATTTTCTTGTGTTTTTTGGTCCTGACAGCCATTGCCTATTTTACCATTTCCAAGTGTGGTCGATTTGTTGTTGTCCTTGCCCAGTAAGTTGTAGCCTTATTTAGGAAACTCTTTTCTATTAGTTGATGGCCTCTAGTGTCAATCCAGACTTCCCAGTTATGGACATGGCAGTTGAAGAGGGGAAATAGTCCCCAGAACCCCCCTTGGTTAGGAGGGAGAGGCCAGTTGGAGCAAATGACTGAGCATCCACCCTGTGGGTGGAGTTCCCTCGGTTGAAGAAGTCTTACATAAGGTTGAACCGGTCCTGAGCTCCAGAGAGGATGAAGGCAGCGACACTGAGGACACTGAGGCAAGTGAGGGCGTCGAGGTAGTGAAGTATGAGATGAATACCCGATACCGCGTCTTTTGTTTTAGTGAGGATGACCTAACCCTTTATCAGGCATTCCTATTACATTCTTGAGACGGTTACCCTCAGGCTGCCCTTCAAGGGGGATTATCTGAGCAGCCCTCCCTATGGTGAAGTAGTCATTCATGTTGAGTTCCTAAGGCTGGGACTCAGGCTTTCCATGCAGCGATATTTTGTCAAGATGCTGACCTGCCTCGGGATAGCCCCCTCCCAACTAGGTCTAAACTCATAGAGAGTGCTTGCAGGCCTGTTTGTTTTGTGGTCAAAGGCAGGGCAATCCCCCCACATTTTCAAGAGTTATGCTACCTGTATCATTTCAGGAGCAATGCCAAAAGCCAGAGGGGTTTCTATTACCTCTTGTTTCACGGCCTTCAAAACCCGATCTTGGGTCGGCCGACCTCTGTAAAAGACTAGAATAGGGAATGGTTCTTTGCAGGTGAAGAGTGGGGTCAAAGGGTCCCCAAGAGGGATAGAGGAGAGTGGGTCATCCCTGCTGTCTTTTCTGTGGATGCAGGTCTTGATTCTTGTGTAATGTGTTAGGCTTAAGTAATTTGCTCGGCTCGGCTGACTTTTCTTTGTTTACCATTTTTTTTGCAGTTACCTAGGTGACTGACGTGAAAGTTTCCGAGTAGACCCTTACTCGGATCAACGCTGCGCTCCAACATATTTGCCCGGTTTAAGAGCTACTATCCTCGTCCAACCTTGTCAAATTGGGACTAGTTCCATCCGTTCCATCTCTGTTTCGAACCCGAAGTAAGTTTCCATCCTCCCACTTTTTTGTTCTTTATTTTTCGGTTCTCACGTTTATATGAAATGTAGGATCCAGAGGAGGGGGCCTTCCCGGGGGAGGTCGTCTTCGCTATTTGCTGGTGATCGGGCCCGTGAGGATAAAGCTTTTCGGGGTTTGACTGTCCGGGAAATAGGTCCCGCTAAAACTCTGCCATAGGACTCTTCTCTCGTCTAAACGCCGAGCAGGGGGCAGGGCCCCCTAGCTCGTCCCTCAACCCAGGCTGCAGAAATTGGATGGGCAGCATCTACGACGAGCTCTTTGGGGCGGAATGGGCGGTCTTCCTGCGAATGGCTCTCTTGAGTACCCTCCTCCGTGCTGGAGAGGTATGTGACCCCCACCTGGGTGGGTCAAGGGCCCTCTTTGGACCCCACTACAAGGTTCAACGACGCGCTGGGATCTGTTCTTGATGTAAGTTACCTAACAACTAGATTGTTTCTTCGTTTGCTTGCTCTAACTTCAGGTTTTTTACAGTCTGTTTTCCTCCTTTCTCGATTCTGAGCCGAGATCCTGAGTTTCGCGACCCATGCTTAGAAAGCGAAGAAAGACCTTGCTCGGTCCTAGGCTGAGACTCAGCGTAGGAGGAGGATCACCGAGGAGGAGAGGAAGATGGCCGATGAGGCAAGGGCCAAGCTTACGGAGATAATGACCGTAAGGCTGAGGCGGAGAGTAGGTTGTCTAAGCTTGAGCACCAGAAATGGTTGGTCAAGCAGACACTGACGAACAACCTAGCGATGGCAGGGGTTCTAATTGGTGAGCTGATGCGCCAGAATAAAGAACTTGAGACGCAGCTTAGTGCCACTCAAAGGGAGAGGGAGTTGTTTGAGTAGAGTTGGTCCTCTCTAGTGGCCTAACTTGAGCAGCAAGGCAACCAATGGTCGGCTGATCATGAAGAAGGCTTTCGTCAAGGCGCAATTGAAGGATTTCAGAGGTCCATCGCCCTTTTTAAAGAGCATTACCCAGAGAATGACCTTCAATGGCTGTGGTCTTTGGCTACTGAAGGCTCTTTCCATAAATGGGAGACTTTCGGGGCCCATGATATTGACGCACCGGTGGCTACTGACGCTGGTGGCAATGAGCCACTTTTGGCCGGTGTGCCTACCCTTTTTGAGAGTGTTGTTGTTGCAAGCGATGGTGAAGTTACCCCTCTTGCCGACCAGTGGAAAATTAGTGGCACTACCACTGTTGAGCCACAGGGAATTACAGATGTTCTGGCCGACCAACCCGCTGCTGCAGCTCCTCCGGTTGGCAACGTTCCTGAGGTAGGTCTCGTCGTGGGCTTGGATAAGCACGATTTTGCTCTTGCTGCCTGAGTGAATCCATTCCTCCACAGCCACTTCTCTACAACCGTTTTTTTACAACTGTTTCTTCACAATTGTTGTTTTTTTTTTGTTTGTCTATCTTGCTTTGTCATTTATTCATCTTTTTTTTTTTGTGATTGATTAAAGTACTCGAATCTTCAATGAATAAACTATTTGCTTTTTTTCAATGTGTGCTTGTTCTCCTTTACCTACTCAGAGTGGATTCTTTTCTTCATAGCGCGGTTCGCTGAAATAGCCGAAGTGCTCATAAAAAATACTTTCAAAACCAAACTATTAATGGTAATTATCGTTTCCAACTGATATTTCATGAATGAGAATATACTTATAATAAAAATGGACTGGCCGGTCTTCCGAACAGCTTTAGTCCGAACTGACTAGCAGCCAATCATTTTTAACTCATGGGCCGAACAGCTTTTCATAATCTGTACGGTTGAGTGGGATCTTTTACTTGGATTGCAATTTAGTAATAGTTTAAAGTAAAAACTACTTAGGGCGTCTTGTAACAGTGCCCTATTCAATTAAGTAGCTAGGTCGCCCCTGGTGTGCATCGGTCGTTAGTGTAATCCAAAGCGGGTAGCCCAAACCGTGTTAGATGGGGACCCTTCAATACTCTCAGGGGATCGTCTCGGTGTAATAACGCTGAACAGCGTGTGATGGGTGTTGTGGAAAGGCCACAATGATAACGTGGAAAAGCCACGGTCCAACTCTCTTCAATGGGCGCCACGATGTAACCAGTGGTAATGCTGTGGAAAAGCCATAGCCCTCACCCACCGAGCCGTCCAAGTCTCCAATACTCTCGAGAGATCGTCTCGATGTAATAACGCTAAACAACGTGCCATGGGTGCTGTGGAAAGGCTACATTGATACCGTGAAAAAGCCACGGTCCAACCCTCTTTAATGGGTGCCACGGTGTAACCCGTGGTAATGCTATGAAAGAGCCACAACCTTCCCCCCACCAAGTAGTCCAGGTGCGATGCTGCAAAACAAAATTTGAACCGATCACGGTAAATTGCTCTGCAAGCGTCGAGCCAATGATAGTGAAAATAGAGTGAGAGTCGAACTGATCACGACTAATCGCTCCGCGAACGTCGAGCCGGTGATGGTTAAAATTGAACGAGAGTCAAACCAATCAAGGCGAATCCCTCTGCGAGCATCGAGCCGATGATGGTGAAAATAAAACAAATGCCGAACGGATCATAGGGAATTGCTCCGCGAGCGTTAAGCCAATTATGGTGAAAATATTCCTCGAGACACGGTGATGCCTTGTCAAAAAATAAGGATGCCTTTGCGATAATGGCGTCGTACGGATCCTAATACGGGATGCGGTATGCTATTTCAGGTGGTTCGATGCAAAACCTTTTGTCACATAATCCGAGTACACTTGCTTTGGTGACTCATTCCGTGTTTCGGTCAATTTGCTTCTCGCGAATGTCCATGCAACAAGAAAAAAAGAAACGAGGGTTTTCATTTAAATACGATGTTCATACAGGGACGGGTTACAAACAAAAGCTTAGAGATAGTATTTTCTTAGCAGTTTAGCATTCCATGGTTTCCTGACGGCTCGTCCGTCTATTCCTTCGGGTTCTTACGCCTCTCCTACGCGCCCGAGGATCTTGTATGGCCCTTCTCATGTGGGACCCAGGACTCAGTCTGCGGGGTTCTTTGTGTTGAGCACCACTCTTCGTAGCACTAGGTCTCTCTCTTTAAAACTTTGGGCCTTGACATTCTTGTTGTAGTATCTGGTCACTTTTTACTGATAGGTTGCTACTTGAATCTGGGCCCAGTCCCGAAGCTATTCGATTGAGTCCAACCCCCATTTTATCAGGTCGTTGTTGATTGTTTCGAAAAAGTTTAGTACTCGGTGGGTTAAGGTTCTAATCTCTGCGGGGATGACTGCTTCACTTTCGAAGGCTAAGGAGAACGGCATCTCGCCGGTGGCTGTCTTACTAGTCATTCGGAGCCCCTATAGTACTTCTGGTAGCTCTTCTACCCATACTACATTTCTTTTCGCCAGCTTCTTCTTAAGCAGCTTTTTGATTAACTTATTTGAGAATTCGACCTGACCGTTGGTTTTAGGGTGTGTTGGGGAGGCAATCTACAGTCTTACTCCCAATTGCTCATAGAATTGCTTAAAATTATTGTTGTCAAATTGTTTCTCGTGATCGGTGATGATGGTGTTGGGGATGCCGTACCGACAGATCATATTTTTTCATACAAAATCACGGATATTCTTCTCCGTGATCTTTAATGGTAGGGTCAGCGTATACCGAACAAGTTTCATCATTAGCCGACCAGATTATCTGCATCCAAACCGATTCTGTTATTCTCACTAGTTTAAGCCTATTAGCCATTATTCCTGAGCCTACCTTTATTGAATTCTAAGCCTTTAAGTTTGAGGGTCGGAAGAAGGGGATTTTCTAAGTGAGGGAAGACAGAATAATTTTAAAAATTTTATAATTTCACCGTCTAATAATTATTTGACACATTATTTATTAAATATAATTTGGTATACCTAATATTACTCTTTAAAATTTCTTTTAAAAAATACAAGTAAGAGTGTAGAAGTTTCACGATTTTGTCGTGAATCTCACGACTGATTTGCAGTATTTTTCAATTTCCTCCCAAATGCCTTTGCATTTTCTGAGCAAGTTATAATTATATAGATATTTCTATGTTTAGAATGTTCAAAATTTTAATCAAAAACTAATAAAATGTTCAATCAAATATAGGAATTTTCTTTTCTTTTTTATTAAAAGTCATTCGAGAATAGTATATGTAAACAAAATTTTAGCCTCAACTATTTTAGTGATAAGTCTAGATAGCTTCTTAAATAAGTAATATTACTACTTCTTTAGCTTGTTAATATTAGTACATTTAATTTTTTTTTTTAAATTAGTTTAGTCCTTAAAAGTTTATTAAATTATTTAAGCAGTTTATATATATATTTTTTAAATACTTTGGTTAGTTCTTATTATTAAAAAATTAATGTCTGAACAGATTTCTTTTAAAAAATAACGAATTAAATTAATGTATTTAATCTAATAAATAATCTCATATTAATTTAATTTAATTTATCTTATTATTCTAAACAGTACACTTTAAGCCCTATTTTTTAAAAACAGAACAGAACCAAATATTATTTTTATTCAAATATTATATTATAAATATTTTTATCTCAAAATGAATTATAATATAGGAGAAATGAAAATGACTACCTCTAATAATAAGCGGAATAAAATTTTTCTAAATTTTTTAACTTTTGTTAAAGTTTGAATCTTTGATTTAAGTTAAATGGTGTACAAATATAACCATTAAAGTAAAATAATTGTGTGCGCATACGTTATTTTTTTAATGATAGAATCTAACTAAAGTATTTAACTAAAAATATGAAGAATGACTAACAATTTCTCTAATTTTAAGCATTTTCTTTCATAGTAAGTTTGAACTTTCAATTTATGAATAACTTATTTATTTTATTATTATTGTTGTTGTTGTTTTATTTAAGCCGTAATGACTTGATATGATTCTTCTCTTGTTCAAAGCTGGGTCAGGTTTTCTCATAGATCGCAACTAAGAAGCTTCGTTGGCTTTTACTGTTATTAGCGTTTGACTTTGCAGCCATCAAGATAATAAAAAAAATTTGAGAAATTAATTATAGGAGATTTAATAATTTAATAATTTTATTTGAGCAAGAATTGTAAAAAAATATTAAAGACGAGAGTTACAAAAAGTTTAGAATATGTGGGACGCGCACGAAAAAATTTAAAACATGTGAAACATGAGAATAGAAGCGAAATACAACTCTAAGACACAAAAAGAGGTGAGAAAAGCATTAAGACTTAGTACAGGGCTAAGCGTCGCAATGCCTAAAGTCGGACACTGTTGCACCCATGGTAGCATGTACAATGTTGCAACATGGAATCCAACGCCTCAACGCCAGGTCTTTGGCGCCACAGCACCAGAGCGGGAAGAGCTCATTTTTACTTCAAATTTATGAGTTTTGGGAAGTTTTAGATTTTTAAAACATATAGGCTCTTATTCCAATTAGGATTAGGGTTAGTAGGCACGAAATAACCCTTATATAAACCCTTGTAAACCTTTTACTTTGAAATCAAGCATTAAAAGATATTCTAATAGAGGGAAGAACTAGGTAGATACTAAGTGTTTGTATACGCTAAAGTACAACCATTGTTTGTGGGAGAATAAGAGTACACTAAACATCAAATCCTTTTAAGGGTTCTTCATTGTGTTTTTTTGTAAATTCTCTAGGGAGTTAATAAGAAAGGTTAGGATCCTTGGATTCACCGTGGATGTAAGTAATTGGTCGAACCACGTAAGTGATTATATTGTGCTCCTAATTATCTACTTTATATTCTTGTTATTTATTCTTGTTATTTTTACTTGATATCTTGGTTATTCCACTACGCAAAGAGATTAAAATTCAAGGTTGAACTTAGTTTGAGTTCTTTGCTTTAACCTAATCTCACGGGGAGAAGGGAGATTCCTTCAACAAACTTGTATTAGAGCAAGGTTCGATAATACACATCAAGGGTATTTAAACCATGGCTACGATCTAGCAAGAAATAGAAAAGTTCAATGGGATGAATGACTTCAATCTTTAAAGGAAGAAGTTTAGAACGCTACTAGTTAAGGAATAGTTAGACTCAACTTTGAAAAAAGTCAGTTCCTCAACTAGCGAATTGATGATAACTTCAAAGTCTAGGGAGAAAAATTGGAATACAATTTAAAAAAAATGCTCATAGTACTATAATCTTAACATTGAGTGACAAAGTATTAAAGGAATTTGGTAATGAAGAAATGTTTTTGGGCTATGGAAGAGACTCGAAGCATTATACATGAAGAAGTCTATTACAAATAGACTCATTGTGAAAAAAAAACTACATTAGTTAATTATACACAAAGGATCTTCATTGAGAGTACACATTGACGAGTTCAACAAGAACATCATAAGTCTTGAGAAATTTGGCATCAAGATTGAGGATGAAAATAAGGCCAAAATCCTATTCAGTTCATTACTGAAAAGTTATGAGAGCTTTGTGAATATGTTGGTAGAAATTTCTTAACAATAAGTAATGTCAAGGTATCATTGAACTCAAAAGAATTTACAAAAAAATATAAATACGAGAGTGGAGTAACATTGTTTGCACTAGGGAAGAAGAGCAAGCAATCAAAAAGGAAATCCAAGAAATGCTTTTTTTGTCATAAAGAATGACATTTTGTGAAGGATTATCCTAGATTAAAAGGTCAGGATAGGTGTGCTACTATCGATAGTCTTGGGAAGATACCGAAGTTATAGACACGTTGGTAACTTCAAAGAAAAAATACGCTAGAAAATAGGGTGTAATGTCCATACTAGATTTGGGGTGTAACGTCCATATGTGTCCTGACAGATTATTGTTTAACAACTACAAAGCCACGAGAGATAAAAACTTAATGAAGAATGATATGACTTGTGAGATCATGGAAATTAGTGACATAAGGTCGATGATGTAAGATGAAGAAACTAGGGACTTACGTGGTATAAGACATGTTTCTAATATGAGGAGAAACTTGATATCCCTAGGTAAACTCGATAAGGATGAGTATTCGGTGAAAGCAAAAAATACAAAACTTAGGGTAAAAAAAAAGGATCTATAAGGTTTGAGGGTGAGAAGCACAATGAAGGGCTCTATGTCCTTAAGGGGATGGCTATAAGTGGCCTAACATGGGTTGTTAGAGTAATACAGTCTATTATTTGACATTCAAACTGTGCTCACTGAGGTGATGAGGGTCGAAAATGAGTGCAACGCATTAATACCTTATGCAAGGTACGCGAATGCCTTTAGAGACCATTATCGCAAAATAATGGGATAGAATCTTTCAAACTTAGAACCATTTTGAGTTTGAAGATAAACTTACATATCCACACCATTTCTTTTGCTGCTTCAGAAGCGACTATGTGTTCTGCCTTAGTGGTAAAATCAGTTATGGATCCTTGTAACTGTTAAAAATGAACATATACATAGATGTAGACTTTCTATCATCTAGGTCAGAATGAAAGTCTGAATCTGTGTATTCTCTCACTTGCAAGTCACTATCTCCATAAATAAAAAACTTGTCCTTTGTACCCTTAAAGTATTTAAGGATACATTTAACTATCATCAAATAATTGTCACTTGAATTAGATTTGTGCTTTCTGGTAACACTTACATCCATACTCAGGTTAGGTCTTGTTAATAAGGGTTCATTAAGTCTAAGATTTTCATCTTCCAAACTTAATATTTATTCATAAACATTAAGATTATTTGACTTTTGATGTATTTTATTATTATTTTTGTAGGTTTTGAGTCAACGGAGTGAATAGGGTCAAAACTCTAATAAAAATAAGCCAAAAATATCAAATTACTACAGTTGATGCTACAATGAATTACTACAGTAATGAACTACAATGATATGCTACAGTTCACAGCGCCGTGACTCCCGAAACAGTGTCTCAGCGCCGCAACGCGCGAATAATTACGGTGAACAGTGACTCATGAATAATAATCATACTTTGACTTGTATTTGATGTATAACCCTAATTTGAAGACATAAACCTATAAATAGAAAGCCAAAAACCCTAATTAGGAGAGGAGAAGAAAGAGGAAAAATTAAAAGAAAGAGTTCATAACACAAAATTAAATATCAAAGCTAAAGATTGAAGAACCAAGATCAAGATCAAGATTCAAGATTCAAGTCAAGATTGAGCGAGAGGCACATCAATCAGTCACTTTAATTTATTTTTCTTCTCTTTCTTTATCATTATGCTCTTATTCTTGTTGATCTTTATGAATTGGTTTGATACCTTTGGTTTTGTGATAGGCTAAATTATTCATCTAGGGTTAGACTATGTGAACCTAGTATAGATTTGGATTGTGTTAATTTTTAGTTTATGAACTTGATACATTTAATTGATTCATTCTATCTTATGTTTTAATGCTTTCATTATACTTGATCAATATTTTGAATGATTAAAGAATCATGATGAACTTGATGGATGGATTCATATGTTTAGCCTATGATAGTTTAATGCATGATCATAGGGTAACAACTATGAGTTCCATCTATGATAGAAATATACCTAGGTGGCATGTATGATATAATTTAGACTTGATCTTAATAAATTATATTCTGATTTGATTACTATATACATATAGGTGATTGTTAGAATGTGTAATATAGTCACTTGACCATCGACAAAGGCTTGTGATGAGATTAATATTTAAGTCAATTAATTAGTATTAAGGGATTAACTAAGTGGTTAATGAGTCTAATAAAATATTAGGGGATGAGTCAAAACCCTAAATTATCTTTATTTGTGAATTTTACCTTTATTTTTATTTAGTTTAATTGATAGAATTAGATTAGATAATTAAATTGCAAATTGTGATTTTTTTTGAATAAAAGTTAAGTAGATACAATTTTAGTACTTGATTTATAGAATTAGATTGCATAGTCCATGTGGAATTGATACTTAGACTTTAAATCCTATACTACTTGATACGATAGCGTGCGCTTAACTACTATAGCATCAATCACTCGTGCACATTATAACATACATCAAGCTTTCAATAGCTGATGCATATGGTATGTTAGAGATTCTAACTCTTTCATCTTCTATCTAAGGAGATATTTTTCTCGAAAGATGAATGTCATGTCTGAAAGGTACACTAGTTGTCTTACAATTAGTGAACTAAGACACTATTAATATATAATGATTGAGAGAGTTCTATCAACTTCCTAACTCTATTTCTATAAAGCTTTACACCCAGTATAAAGAAGCCTCTCTTAAATCTTTTATGGAGAAGTTCTTACTTAGATAGCTCTTGACTGATTGTAACATACCAATATCATTACCAATGATAAGTGTGTCATCCACATAGCGAACTAAGAAACTTATTATGCTCCCACTGACCTTTCTGTACACACAAGCTTCTTCTTTAATTTTTTATGAAACTAGACCCTCTAATTGCTTCATCAAAATTGGGATGCAAAACCTCCAGGCTATTCCAAATATCTCTTCTTCAAGATATCCATTTAGGAATACCATTTTTGCATCCATCTATCATATTTCATAGTCATAGTAAAAAGTAAATGCCAATAATATTTAAATTGACTTAAGCATCGTTACTGATGTAAAGGTTTTCTCATAATCAATTCCAGATTGCTAAATATAACCTTTAGCAATCAGTAAGGCTGTAAAGGTATAAAGTAAATCCCATTAAATCGCTAATACCCAATTATATGGTATTATACATGTAACATTACAGACATTGTAGATCTGAAAGAGTTCGGATCAGATCTAAAGGGTTTAGATAAGGGCTCATAATCAGTCACCCTGAGACATATAATTGCTAAATGTTAGCACAGCTAAGTATTAGCAGGTTATAATACTCAGCAGATTCAAGAGTTGGAGCCTTGTCTGTAATGGGATATAGACCTGGGAATATACTAGTAACTGCATAGTTGCAAGAGTTGCAATTGGGTGCCAGAAAATATAAGTTGCGCAAGTATGTTCTCGAATAATAGTCCCTGATCTATTTCTATCGATGCGGGTCTATCAGTGGATACCTTTATATATAGATCAGCATATATCGTATCTGTCGGGTATAGGTGGTCGTTCCTGACCGACCATGAGCTTAAAGCTCGTATTGACATATGGGTATCCAGTTAAGATTGGATATAGGACAGACTCACGATGGCCTCCGATAGACATTTAATATAAGCCGTCAACGGAGGGTCCTCTCGAGTTGAGTAGTATACGTGGTCGTTTGACCTGAGTGCCACGGTGGGCTTGTAAGTGATCCACCATACTTTGATTCCACACATGTCATAGATATTTCATGGTGTGACCGCTGGGTATCGCTGGGTATGGTCCGATGCTTATGAAATCCAGTGCGTACAGATATAGGATCCGCCAGCTCCTATATGGAGTTTGATATCCAGATGCTTCGAGACTGTATCTCAAAAAGTCTTGTGGCCACAAGCAATCATCCCAGGAAAAAGTTCCGCCAGGGTGAAACAATATAGTAAAGAAGTTTGAGCATATTGTTCATTGAGATATAAGTCTGGAGATAAGACATGAATGAGCAATGGGGATTTGACGGTGATAATCTATATCCCCGCACATCCTGGATATCATGACAGAAGGACTATATGTATGCGTTGTAACCTCAGCTTGTATGGTTTAACGCGCTGGTTTGTATATCTGTGACGTGTGCGTGGGGCATTGCTCACGTACTCATGGAATAGTTTCATTTGACGAATCGGGCGTAGGACCTAGGGAGCCCCGTAATATGGAGTGTACTCGTTGTGCACTGGGGCAGCGTGCTAGATTAAATTGTTTAATCTAGTAATATTCAGTGATTCTATAGGAATCCGTGCGTGTCTGTATTTAAGTATTAAATACAATAATTAGTTAATAAATATTATTTACTAATTGTATTATGACACGTAGCGTATTGTGGACCCTCAGTTGAGTTTACCTAAGTGTGAAATTTGGTGGGACTTACTAGGGGGTAAACTTGATAACTATTCATAAGGAGCAAAATGGTCATGACACACTATGATTATTTAATTGCTAAATAATCATTCTCTCTCTCTCTCTCTCCTTTTTATATTATATAATATATATATTATTATATTATTATTGTTATTTTATATTATATTATATATATATATAAAGCAAAAGCAAAAGAAAGAGAAGCAAAAAGGCCATTCGGCCGAGGGAAAGAAAGGAGAAGAAGAAATGGAGAAGAGAAGGAAGAAAGAAAAAAAAGAAAAGAAAGAAAAAAAAAGGGAAGAGAGGAAAAATGAAATTGTTTCATTTTTCCTCTGCTTCTAATTGGAGTAATTATGAATTGCTCCAAATTTTTTATTTCTTATCCTTTTGGAGAAAATGATGTAAATTCACTTTCGGGCATTGTGGGGATTAAGAGTTAATCCCAAGCTGAATATCAGGCTGCTGTTTTAGCTCATCAAGCTCATCGTGTTGGTGACTAGAACTGCACACGAGTTGGTCTCCATGCGGACTCCAGAAAAAACACGTGTATAACATTACATGTTTGGTGAGTTCTCTAACTTTATAAATATGGTAATATGATTAATATATTTATTTATTGTATTTATTGTAAAATTTATATTTTCATTGCGTTAGGCAATAGACACAAGTGCACATGCATACACCTACGTGCCTAAGATACTGTTACGTTAACGATTCCAAACTTGATTATGATGCATAAAGTTAATTTTGGATTTCATGGCATCTTGTTATTTTTCTGAGTCGATGTCCAACATCGCCTTCCTATAGGTCAAATGATCATTTTCTTTAATTAAGAAAACACTAAGCGTACCTTCAGGCATCTGACCATACTTAGCAAGTCGCCTAGACATCTTTTTTTACCTACGTGGAGGGTGTGTATAAAGTATTATGCTCGATTGGCCTGAGTTTCCATTGGTGGTTCACCTTAGTTTTGATTGACTTCATCAAATTCAATCTTTTTATAATCACCATGATCTATGAGAAATTATTTCTCAAATAAAGTAGCGTTGCGAGCAATGAACACATTTCGTTGTTCAAGATCATAGAATTAGTATCTCATTGAATTCTTGGGATCCCCAATGAATTGATACTTATACCTTATGGGTGCAAGTTTATCCTGTTGTAGAATATTTACATAAGCAAGACAGCCCAAAACCTTAAAATATTTAAGACTCAGTTTTCTTTCAATCCATATCTGATATGAAGTTTAGAGAATAACTTTAGATAAAACTCTATTTAATATGTGAGCAGTAATTTCTAGGGTATGACCCCATAGATATTCAGGAAGATTGATAAAGCTCATCATCGATTTGACTATGTTCAATAAAGTTTGATTCTTCCTCTCCAAGACATTATTGTATTGCGGAGTACTTAGAGGATTATATTGAGCGAGAATATTATTCTCCTTTAAATAATTTAAAAATTCACTGCTTATGTACTCACCGTCTCAATTTGAACAAAGACACTTGATGTACATGCCGGTTCATTTTCTTTACTTCAAGTTGGAACTCTTTGAACTTTTCAAATGTTTTTTACTTGCGTTTCAAAAGAAACACATACTCGTATCGTGATAAATCATCGATAAATAGTACAAAGTATCAAAAATTTCCTATTGCAGTATGATTTATTAGATTACATATATTGATATATACCAGTTCCAATAAATCTGAGGCACGGTGTTCAACCCCAGTAACTAGAGATTTGGTCAACTTTCCTTAAATTTAAGATTCACAAACTAGATAAGGCTGTTTAGTTAGATCAATTATCTAAAATTTCTTAACTAGATAAATTAAGCGTCTCATGCCTATGTGATTTAATCTCATATGTCATAATTCTATTTCATTTAAAGTTTTCGAACTACTACTTGTACTAGCTTGCACATTCATGACATTTCTAATTGTATCTAATATATAATGCCTATTCACTAATCGACAATCAGCTAATAAAATATCATGCATATTATATAAACATAAGGAACAGTTCCAAATATATATATGATACCCTTCATTGTCGAGTACAGAAAGGGATATAATCTGTTTGATGATATTGGAAAAATAATAAAAATTATACAATACAATTGCTTTATTACAAAGAAGAAGTAAATCTAAATGTCTAACAACTTTAACTTGAAAGAAATCTCCATTTTCAGATTGAAACTTTACTTCTCCTGACTGAAACAATCCAATTTTCCTCAGACCCTGTAACACATTACAGATGTGAGAAGGACATATTGTATCCAATACCCAGCCTGTATTAGCATTAAATGCTAAAGAAATGTCTATGATAAGAAAGAAAATACTTGATAGAGTCTTTTTCAAGCTAGCAAAATATTTTGGACAGTTGTGTTTCCAGTGCCCATCCTTCTATAAAAGAAACATTTTCTTTTTGCCTTACTTTTATCTTGAGATTTGATATAGATCGTCTTTGAGAACTCATTCAAGGCGTCTGTCTCATCTTCTGTTTTTTCTTTCCTTGAACTTCCTAGAAGCTCTTGGGGTAGAAGATGAAGCACCGTAAATGAAGAAGGTCGAACCCCCTTTGTGCATGTCCTCATCTATTGTCTTCAACATATTATGAAGATTAACATAGGTAGGGGTTAATACTTGCATATTAAATTTTATGATGAATTGCGTGAATGTCCCCAGAAGCGATTAGAGAATCAAACTATTCCCCAAATTATTATTCAATGAAATGTTCTTAGTCTTAAGCCTCTCAATATATCTAATAATTTTGAGAACATATGGACTGACTGGACTGCCCTCAGAAAGTCTAGCCTGAAAATGCGCTTTGGCAACATAGTATATTTCAACCTGAGATTTATCACAAAAAAACTTCTTCAAGTGGAGTATGATGCTGGTAGCATTGTTTATATGAAGATGCTCTCTGTGCAGCTCATTAGATGTAGAGACAATGATATAAGATTTAACTTTTAAATCATCATCCAACCAATTCTGATATGTCACTCTTTCCTCTAGGATGGCATCATCAAAAATACCTCTGAGCATTGACCGATCAATAATATATTCAATCTTCTTAGAATTCAAAACAATTCTGAGATTTATCAGCCAATCAAAATCGTTTTCAACACCCTTGAGTTGGTTAGCATAAAAAATGCCCATTAAAAGGTTGTTTGAAGCCATGTTAATCATTATAAGACAAAACAAAATAGAAGATGTTAATAAATTTTAAATTGATTAAATAGATAAAACATTTTAAATGATGGGTATCATAATTATGAAAAATTTTAATTTAGAAAATATCCTCCTACTGCTTTACATAATCTATAATCTCTAAAGAGATAACGATAGTTTAAGATTTTTAAACTGTGCAGTGAGAGGTGGACCCTATTGATATTTTACTTTAGCCTTATGCTAAAGCAATATTAGCATTTATAAGCCCAATAGGTAAACAACTCTTGTCAATTGCATCTCATGCAACTCTTACCACTGATCCTAAATACACCTTATCCTCATGCTAAAGTAATATTGAGTAAGTGTATTTTAGATTAATTTTTTAATTATCAAATATATATTACTGACACTACCCTCACGCTAAAGCAATATTGGATAATGGCATTAAACCAAGTTACACCGACCGAATCCCTCATGCTAAAGTAATATTAAGAAAGACCGTAGTGACCTGTCTTTTATTGTATTGATAAGACAGACTATTTAAAATATTAACTCATAATATAATAAAATTTAATCTAATTATAAGAGATTTTAAATACAGACTCTCATCACATGAGAAGATTTTTCTCAATTAATTATTTATTTTTGTACAAACATAACTAACCCCTACCAGTAGGGCTCCCATTGTAGTTATCAACACAAAAAAAAAAACTAATAATACTGATTTATTATGTAGACTAATAACTCTTATCACTACATCTCATAAACCTCTCACATGCAAAAAGTTTTAAAAAAATTACTCATTTTTTTAGTTTCCACATTGCGGCGTTGGTTTACCAATGTGCGACATTCAAGGGCCTAGCCCCCAACGCCAAAGAGTTGATTATTTAGCGCTGCAACGCTAAGGTTTCTTACAGCACTGCGGCGCCAAGCATGAATGATGCGACACTGATGTCTAGAAGCCCCAACGTTGTGGCGTTCTTCATCCAACGCCGCGGCATTGGACATGAACGCTATAGCGTTTCAGTGGTTGTTTTGATCAATTTTTCATTTTTAACACTTGAAATGCACCACCACAGCCCTGGAACTTGTCCTACAACATAGCCAACATTTAGCCAACACTAAAAACATCCAAAACAACATGAAATTTCTCTGATACTAATTGTTAAGTGTTGATTTATATAGGGTGCATGTATGTGGTATATGCATTTATCATCAAAATTTACATATCTCAAATATATATATATATATATGCACAGTAGAAGCATAAAAATTTATAATAAACATATATTATATATTAATCAAATTAATAACGAAATTGAGAATTAACCCTGAAAGTCTTTGGATTAAAATTGCTTGAAGTTCACCTAAAATGCAAACTTTATCAATCCTAGTAGTCAACAAAGGTGTGTTTGATTACTTAGAATAAAAAGTTAGTTAATCTAGTAGATTGTTTAACAAATTAAACCTAAGTATATAATTTTCCTTTGATTAACTCTTAATCAATAAATCAAACACTTATTTTTTGCTTAATTGGTTTCAAGCCTAATGAAAAAGAAAACTTAATTATAAATTCAAAATAAGAAAATAATTTTCTTTTTCTTTTTCTTTGATGACTGGCCAAAATACTTAACAAAAATTAACTTAACTTAATTTTATTTCATTTTGCATACATATATACAAAGAAACTTAATTTGATTTTAATTTTACTTAATTTAAATTTACATTTAACTTAACCTAACTATAGTTAATATTTAACACTAGTTGGGTTAGTTTAACTTAACCCTTAAGTTATATAAATATTTAAATAATCTAACCCTAGTTAACTAACTTAACCATTAAGTAAGGTTAATATTAACTTAATTATATGGTTAATTTTTAACCATAGTTAAGTTAAATTATTTATTTAACTATTAAATAAATAAATATTTATTTTAATTATTTAACAATTAAATAATTATTAAGTGAAATTACTTTTATATCCTTATTAAGTTACCAAGTTAACTTAAAATAGGTCACATCATTTAACCATATACTTTAGAAGTTACATGGATTTTACTATATTAAACTATTCAATGCGGCACACTGCCCAAGTACACAATGAATACATTTCATATTAGGACTCCCTAGGTTCATGTTCGATTCGTCAAATAGAACTATTTCATATGTCCGTGATCGATGTCATACGCACACGTCACGGATATTACAAATCAGCGCGTTAGACATACATGTTAAGATTACTACATATTAGTATAATCATTCCATCATTATACTCAAAATGGGTGGGATATAAATCATTATCGTCAAATCTCCATAAATTTATTTGGAAACTTATCTCCAGATTCATATCTTAATGAACAATATATACAACCTCTTTTGTTACATTGTTTAACCTTGTGAAAAACTCTTTTCCAGGTTCATTACCTATGGCCATAAGACTCTATATGATACAATTTGGGAGCATCGGATATACAACTCATACATATGAGCTAGCGGATCCTGTATCTACACACACCGAACTTTATGAGCATCAGACCATACCCAACGACAAGTAGCGATCAACCATAAAAAATCTCTGACATAGGTGAAACCAAAGTATGGTGGATCATCCATAAGCCCACTGTGACACTCAAGTCGAAGGACCACGAATACTATTTAACTCGAGAAGACCTTTCTTTAACAAATTCATAGGATATTTATTGAGCTCCTTGTAAGTCTGTTCAATATCCAGTCCTAACTAAATACCTACATGCCTATACGAGCTTCCACTAAACTCATGGTTAGTTAAGAACAATCATCTGTATAATAAAAATATACAATATATTGATCTATATAATAGCAATTCACCGATAGACCCGTATTGGTGAACATAGATCAAGAATACTATATATGAGAACATACTTACATAATGACATTTCATAACCCTTATTGCAACTATGTCATTACAAGTAGACTCTCAGGTCTTTGTCTCATTATAGACAAGGTTCTAACTCTTTAGATTCTGCTAACTCTTATAACTTACTAACTCTTAGCATTTACAACTCTTAACATTGCTAACTCTTAGCCCTATTCTAAACTCTTTCAAGTCATACAATGTCTATAGCGTTATAAGTTTTAGTACCATTTAATAAAGGTTATTGGAGATTTAATAAAATATTTATTGTATAAATATTACAAAATTAATATTCATACAAACAGGGATTGACATGTAAGCACAAACCCTAACAATTATTATCAACAATTGTTTTTAAGCATACACCTTAAATAATGTTCTTTGTATAACTTAGTTTAGTTTATCATTAGGAGCTTGATTTTATTTTTATTTTATTTTAAGATTTAGATGAGAATGATAAATTTTATCAACAAAATATTAATTTTTATGCTTTATTTTATTCGAATTTGAGTAGCTGCGAATATAAAGTGTATTTACAACCATCCAATTAATTTCAATCTAATTAACATTCAACTTGATCTAAACAAGTTTGCTTTAACAAAATACAATAAGTAATTTATTTGTTGTTAATGTAAAGTTAAATTCTTGCTCTTGTATAGAAGGATGATAAAGTACTCTAAGATATTTTTTGTTATCGTAATAATTTTATCTTGTCTTATTGATTTGTTATGATGTCAATATTTATATTTTAAAAAAATTAAATTATTGACTTTGAAATTTGAGAGATTTCATGTTTACGAGTTTAGTTTATATTTTTTAATAATAACAATTAGATTTATTTGAATGACTAAGTTAAGATAATCCCTCTTAAGGCATACAAGGTTTTAAAAGTCTCATATAAGCATAAATAAAATAAGGTCGCACTAAAGGCTTTTTCTAGCGATAACCCTCTGAAATTAAGTCAGTAATAGATCTATTAGGGATTAGTATCCATCATAATACGTCTATTCTGGATTTTCTTTTTGAATGTAAGGCAAGTCTACTTACAATGGATCTAAAAAATTTACTTGTTATATTTTTGAGACTATTGTTTCTTAGAAACCAATATGTTATGGAACAAAAATTTATGGTTGTTTCTGATGTGCTGAACTGGGCTAAGGATTACTGAAGCAATTTCATATCTGCTCGTGCAGTTGCTTATGAAATATCTGATTCAGAATGCATATTGTGGAAGGCCCCAATGATTAGTTGATAAAACCTAATTCTGATGCTGGGTTATCACCAAGGCAGTTCAAGGCTGAGCTAGGCATGATTTTGTGCGATCATGAAGGGACTATTTTAGCCTCATCCTCTATTCTTGTTAATGCTAAGTTTTTAGTGGATATTCTCAAAGGAATATCATTGTTACAAGGACTTCACATGGCTAGAATGTTAGGTATCTCAGCAATTGAGGTTGTGTCTGACTTTACTGGCATTATTGGAGTCATCAATAGCAAAACTGATGAGAACCAGCAAGTTGATCACCATTCTGCTAAGGTTGGAAAAGACCC
Source organism: Ailanthus altissimus (assembly GCA_946807835.1). NCBI lineage: Eukaryota > Viridiplantae > Streptophyta > Magnoliopsida > Sapindales > Simaroubaceae > Ailanthus > Ailanthus altissimus. The sequence continues at coordinate 5,378,838 of OX327690.1, read as the reverse complement.
TTTAAACGTTCATGGAGGACCAATGACAAGAGCTAAAGCTAAAAGAATGAAAGAAGTCTTAACTTATTTAATAAAAAATATTTGGAAGGAGCAAGCTAGTCAAGTTTCGGTCAAGGTTCTAAGGAAGCAAGAAGAATCTAAAATGGTCAACATGATTCAAGCAAGTCCAAATCATGAAGACAAGAGTTCATCCCTATTAGAATGAAGTTTTTAGCTTATCTTGAAGAATAAAAAGGCCATTCAGCCATGTTGGTGATCAGGTGCTATGGAGTGCAAATTAAAGTTCAATGGATCAGATGTGATTAAAGAGCATGATCAGATATGATTAATATAATGTGGTGTGCAAGTTAAAGTTAAATGCAAAGGAGTTACAAAAAGAGTTACAAATGAATTACAAAAGGAGTTACAAATGAGTTATGCTGCAGTTATCTTAAATGATGTAATTTATAACTGTTCTTAGCCTTTGTTCTATATAAACAAGGCTTTTTTTTTTCATGGGGGAGAAAATTTCGTGATATACAAAGTTTGGAGCACTTGAGAGTGTTTTGTTTTTAAGTTCTTGCATGAACTTTGAAACTTATCAAGTTTATTCAGCTTGTGGCGTTCAAAACCTTGAAATCTTTGTTTTTCGTTAAACTTATCAACTTTCATAGTTTGTGGCGTTTTGAGAAAATCAAAGTACTGTTCTAATTATTTTATCATCATTCCATTGATTAAGTATTAAAATAGTTTCTCTTACTTCATTCTTGAACGATCGAGTTTATTTCAATTTGTTGGAGGGTGTTAATTTGCATTCCATGTGTATCATAGCTATCTAACTATTGGGGTGTATGGTTGTCAAAATTAATGATTTTCATCGAAAACCCATTCGGCCTTGGAACTTGGCTTCGTTCTTAAGGACATCACTTCTATTGCTTCATTGTTTAATTTTTGTTTCTTTAGTCATTCTCATCATTTCACTAATATTGTTGCTCATGAATTGGTACACTTTGCATTGAACATAGATTCTGAGACTATTTAAATTGATAAAGTGCTATCTCAAATTGAACATTTTGTAATTGGGGATTTATCTCATGTTTGAATTAATCTAATTATATATTATTATTAAAAAAAATAGATCTAAAAAAAATTTTAAAAAAAATAAAGCAATGAAAAAAGGCTTAGTGTTTTATTTTTGGTGTTCAAATGTGGCTTTTAGAATTGTAATTTGTTCAAAAAAATATATCTTTTTCTTATTTTGTTTAGCTCAATTTTATAATCTTTTATGTATTAGGTTGTAGGTTTTTATTAAAATTAATAAATATATTTATTTTTTTATTTTAAACCCATCTCGAAATTATTAAAATAATTTTTATATTAAAAATATTTGAACTTTAAAATTGTCAAAGATAAAAATAATTTAAGTTCTAAGCCGATTTATATCTTCTTTGTTACTCTTGAAAAGTTTTAATGGTCGAACTCAATTAAAACAAAGTACCGAAAATGATGCTGAGAATTTTGAAGCCAAGGATCATAGACTGAGAATACTCCTTTGTTTAATATCATTTTTTCGTGGGCCAAAGTTTACATTGTCTATAAAATAATAAGTATTTCTTGTAAGCCTCTAGGAAACGTTATTGTGATGTTTTGATTTTTTGTGATGTTTGAGTTTGTAGTCGTTAGGCTGCATTAGACCTTTCAGAGAAATGGGCCAAAATTCCAGGGAAACATAAAAATATAATAATGTTGCATTAGATTAAATTGAAAGATTTTACAAATGGTGCCTGTGAATTGATTCAACGTGTAAAAATCTCTTATAACGAAAAATAATGTTTAGTATTTGAATTTCACTCGCACCTAACTTAGAAACGAATATGATTCATATTTTATGTAACAAAATAACTATTATTTAAAAAATAAAAAAACAAAAATACCCCGAATAAATAATGCTAGTCGTCTCTTTGAGTCCGTCGTCAATTTGTAAGGATGCAAGATATTTCCAAAAAACAAAATTAAAGTTGACGATGCAAACTAAAGAAACTCTTCAACTTTTGAAGAATTTTTCGAGTTTGTTCTCTTTGTTTATATAATATGAGTAATATTACGCGTATAAATTTTTATACAAATTAATTTAATCTCTTTTATTTTATTTTTTATTTTCACTTATTCACTACTTTTATAATACATCAGTATAGATACATATATATATATTTAAATGATATAATGAATTATCTAATTTATTATATAATAAATAATACTACCATATGATACTATTTAATTAATTTATAATTTTTATATTATTTATAATGTACTATAAAATCTTGACATATATTTAAAAACTCTGCATATAATGAGTACGTAACCTATTATATTATATGTATTAATTAGTACAAGGGGTTTAGTAAATCACAAGATTTGTAATTAGAAAAACTACCGTTGTCCTCTTTTTCTTGTGTATAATATTTCTTTCTTTGTATTTTTAAAAATTATCCATTTTTTTTAAAGGAATTTTAGGCAAAAAAAAAATTAATACTAATTAAAAATAGCAGTTACTTCATTAAAAAAAATAATAAAGAATTAAAAAATTTACTAAAAAATAATGTATATATATATATATATGAAAAAAATTTAGAAGAGTGATATAATTTTTCCTTTATACTTTTCAAAATCATTTAAAATGAAAAAAGTGTAAATAAATAAATACATAATCATCACCCGCTTATACTTGAATAATAATAAATATTGAACTAAATAATAATAATGAAGTAAATTCATCATTGTCCAAAGATGATATTGTCCATGACAAAGCAGTGCAAAAAAGAGAGAATATTTCTGAAGATACATATACATACAATCTCAGTTACACTTATTTTTGTCCATGAACCATATATAGTCTCTCTCTCTCTCTCTGTCTCTCTCCAATTCATTTGGAGAAATTGAATTAAAATAATTCTACATTGATTATTGCTGATCCAAGAAAAAAAAAAACTTGTAAAATCATTCTCCATATATTTTTGAATTTGGATCCTTAAAAGAAGTAACTCTCATCACTGCAGGTCAGCTCATGAAAGCTTGATATATCACCATCCATGGCAAATCCACAATTAGGGTTCATAATATTACCACCAGTTGTTGTTGTTGCAAAAAAGCTATCATCACTAATAATGTCCAATGACACCAGACCTTGTGGCTGCTCTTGGCATGACATTTGTTGCTGCTGTTGTTGTTGTTGCAGCAGCAGCTGCTGCTGTGGTTGCTGTTGCTGGTAATAATTACTGTTGTAGGGATAGTGATTATTAATGTTTGCAAAAGCTGCTTCCACAGAAGCTGCATAGCTTTGGTGATGATTCTGATGATGATGATTATTTCCATGTCCAAAGTTCAAGTTGATAGGACCCTTTTTGCTTGCAAATGAAAAGGTCTTGCTAGGGCAGCCAGTGAATTGTTGCACCAAGGCCCTGAAATTGTTAGAGTTGGCATTAAGGAGAGTTATTGGTGTCTTCTTGGAAGCTCTTGATCTTCTTCTAACTGCTGGTTTTGATACATGATGATCTTTTGGGGTGACCAATTGATGATCACTCATCATTGAGAATGAATTAATGCTACTAGGGCTCAACACATTTTCCGAGGCCGCCGCGGCAGTGACGGGGACATCTGTGGCATGGGAAAATGCAAAAGATGAAGCATCAGGGTGATCTTCATCCATGGCAATTTGTTGATAGAATTGAATCCATTGATGATCAGTTGAAGTAGACATGGGTAATGGGTGGTGGGGTTTTCTTTTTAAGTTGGCTTGTTATGAAAAGAAATAAAGCTTAGCTTCAAGTGAATTTAAAGTCACAAGTTTTGGTCAAAGTAAACATTTATACTATTGACAATTCTCTATTGAGAGTGAAAGAAATGCTTGAAGCCAAAGCCTCCGCTGCTTCCTGGAAACAACTTCAAATACATTTATTTTTTTTCAATGAGATAATCATATGACATCTTGGTAACCTCATCTCTTGACTCTTAGTGGGTTATCTTTGGAACATTTTGAGATGGACTTGGTCAACAAAAGTTTTTAGAAGTTTAAATCATAAAAATAAAAAAGAAAGAAAAAAGTTTATAGACTCTTTGATTGCTGCCTCTTTCTTTACTTCTTAATCAAGTTTCTTTTGTTTTCCTTTAAGAACATTTTCCTTGAGACTTCAACATTTTGTGATAGAGATAAAAATTATTAAAAAATTTGTCAAAGCTCAACTACCACCATATTTTCTTTTGACTGGATTAAAATCTGTTCCAACATGTGGGCATATGCTTGAATTTGCTTATAAATCCATGCATAATACATAGCTAGTTATTTTGTAAAAAAAAAAAAAATATTTTAATATAAATGTTTGCACATATTTATAAAATACATATTTGAAGTTTTATAATTGTTGTATAATTTTAAAATTAAACAACATCGATGTTATACAACGTTATTTATATTTTTTTTTTTTAACATGTGAATATCTGCAATGAAAAATCACTCGCCTATTTTATCTTCATCTTTTAACTTCTTTAGTTTGTTTTCTAGGAATTTCCTCGTATTTTAGAAAGAAAACGGCAAGTCTCCAAATTGAATCCTTTTCAAACAAGTAAGAAGCACTACAAATTGTACTTTCCTTGTAGGTTCAATGGCCAATTTTGTAAATTTGTAATTGCATTAGCAATTTTGATTCAAATGACACCTACCACCTAAATAAATCAATTTAAGAAGTTCTTTTTTGTTGGCTTCAAGAAAGTAGTCCAAGTGTCAACTTGAATTTAGAAATTAAAGAAAAAAAATTCATGTGTTTATTAATGCACGGAAGAGATTTTGGTTTGAATGTTGAATAGATCATTGGGTCGATTGTATAATATATATATATATATATATATATATATAATTTTGTTTTAGTGAACACGTGAAAAAATGACAAAAATTTATAACATATTGTAAATAATATTAAAATTATAAATTATTCAAACAGTAACTCATAAAAATGATAAGCTACATAATTAATTATATATAATTTTGTTTTAGTGAACACGTGAAAAAATGACAAAAATTTATAACATATTGTAAATAATATTAAAATTATAAATTATTCAAACAGTAACTCATAAAAATGATAAGCTACATAATTAATTATATTATTTCTCTCCTTCTTTCTATCTATCTATATATATATATATATATATAAATTCAAGTCATTCAGTCATCGGTGGGAATGTTTGAGCTGAAATTTTATACTAACATTATAAGAAAAATTGTTCTCTTTTCTATTTTTTCAATAAATATATGTTTGTACTCATGTTTGATAAGACTACGAGTCTAAAGGTTTAATCGTCTCTTGGGTCCAAACAAGTAAAGATTTATTTATTGAGATAAAACAATAGTTTAATAGAGATTATCAGAGCTTAAAGGATAATAAGTAGAGAACTACTTAGAGAAATAACTTGTGTTATAAATTTTTCAAAAATCGTGCAGTCACGCGTTGTGTATTAAGCAGTCAAAAAAATCATATAAAGAGAAAAAGAAATACGCACACCAACTGCTTAAAAAAAATACTCTTTATATTGCTGAAGAGAAACATAAACTATGAGATAATTTATACAAGTGAGAGTCTCTCCTTTATATACTAACAGCCATATACAATTAACGGTTGATATCTAAATAATCTAATTGTATAATATAAGATGGAATAATATATTCTAAAATATTCTTAGATATCATTATATATTCTATGGAATATTTCCTTCCTATTTGGGGTTAACAACCCTAATAAGTCGTGGGCCAAGTCCGGTTCTCTATCTCAAAAAACGGGTCTTTTAGAAGTTCCGGTCTACGTAACGTTCCATGGTCTAAAAGGCCTCCAGCAGGCCTAGTCGCACACCAAGTGCTTGAAGAAATGCTTGAGAGCACTTAGGGCGTGATATTCTCCCCCACCAAATTCACACGACGCCCCCATCGCGTCTTCTCTGTAACTCGCACACCTTGTTCTCGAACTGCTACAGTGCATTCTCGGGTTTCCAGCTTGCTTCGCTATCGAGCAATCCTTTCTACTTGACGAGATACTCACGACTCGGACAACAATTCTTCTTCCGTATTGTGCCCTGGTTTGTGGTCCACGCTCCGTGTCCTCCGCATCACCATGGTATGGCTTTAGGTAGCTTGCTCGAAACACTGGATGTAGCCGAAGTCTTGAAGGCAACTCCACCTTATACGAGATATTGCCAACCCTCTTGACAATAGGAAATGACCTATCATATTTTTAAATAAGGCCCTTATGAAGTGGGTGTGTAGACTTGTACTACGTCAGAAGGATTTTCACCATCACTAAGTCCCCTACGTTGTACTCAACATGTCTTCCCCTGTCATCAGCCCATTTCTTCATCTGTTTTGTCGCCTTGTCCGGACACACTCACATCTTGTCCGATTATTTCTGCCAGGACTTCACAACTTTGTAGGCTGCGGGACTCCTTCCCGGATCACTTGATATGAGCACGTGCAACGTGAGAGGTTGCTGGCCAGTAGCTAACTCGAATGGGTTTTGGTTCTTTGATTCACTCCTCTACAAGTTGTATGAGAACTGTGCCATATCGAGTAACTTGACCCAATCCTGCTGATTTGAGCTCACAAAGTGCCGCAAGTACAGCTTTAATAATGCATTCACACTCTCGGTCTGCCCATTCATTTGTGGGTGAAAGCTAGTGGAAAAGTGAAGCTCCAATCCTATGAGATTGAATAATCCTGTCCAGAATCTCCCCGTAAACCTCGTGTCACGATGGCTGACTATCACCCTCGGCAACCCCCAGTACTTGATTACGTGCTTAAAGAAAATTCTTGTTGTCTCTTCCGCAGTATACTCTTTGGGCGTTGGTACGAAAGTCGCATATTTAGAATATTGATCTGCCACCACAATGATAGTCCTACACCCCTTGGACTTCGGTAAGGCTACGATAAAATCCATAGAAATGCTCTCCCAAGGTCTCTCTGGTATGGGCAGTGGCTCCAGTAGCCCTGCGGGACTCTGCTGCTCGATTTTATCTTGTTAACACACGAGGCAAGTCTTGACAAACTATTCTATCTCTTCCCGCATGTGTGGCCAATAGTATACTGTCTCCAATAAGGCGTGTGTACGCCGCTGTCCTGGATGTCCTGCTCATTCCATGTCGTGACACTCCTTAATGAGGTTATGTTATAAGTTCTCCCACTTCGGCACATATACTCGGCGTCCCTTGGTGTAGAAAAACCCATCTTCTACCCAAAATCGTTGAGTATTTCCCTCGTGTGCTTGAACAGAGATATATATGGTTACGGGATCATGCTTCATTCCCTCGTGAAATAGGTTGATCAAATCACCTTCTAGCTTGCTTATAGCTGCTAACTCGACCTTCCGACTTAAGGAGTCCGCCACCATGTTTGCCTTTCCCTGTTTGTACTCGAGCTCGTAATCGAATTCCGCCAGAAAGTCCTGCCACCTAGCTTGCTTTGGGCTGAGTTTCTTCTGATTTTGGAAGTAACTCGTCGCTATGTTGTCCGTCATTACTTCGAACTTTGCCCCAAGCAGATAGTGTCGCCAAGTGCGCAGGCAGTGGATGACCCTCGTCATCTCTTTCTCTTGTATTGTATAGCGTCTCTCCGTCTTGTTGAGTTTTCAGCTCTCATACGCGATCGGATGGTCTTGCTACATCAAAACACCACTAATGGCAAAGTCAGATGCATCAGTATGTACCTCATACGGTAACAAGTGGTTCGGTAATGCTAAGACTAGTTCCTCGATCACCACTTTCTGCAATCGATTAAAAGCCCATTGACACTCGTTGGTCCACTCCCATATTTTAGTCTTTTTTAACAGGTCGGTAAGAGGTGCAGTAATGGTGGAGTAGCTTTTAATAAATCTCCGACAATAGTTGACTAACCCAAGGAAAGATCGCAACTCAGTAACCTTCATGGGTGCCTCTCAATCCACTATGGCGTGCATCTTCGCCTTGTCCATCATCAACTTGCCGTCTTTGATCTTGTGACCCAAAAACTCTACCTCTGGCTTGGTAAATAAGCATTTCTCCCTCTTCACATACAACTCATTCTCATGGAGCACCTTCAAGACAGACTGTAAGTGTACCACGTGCTCTTCGGGAGTGTTGCTGTAGATGACGATGTCGTCTAAGCACACAATGATGAATTTGTCAAGGAAGGGCTGGAGTATGTTGTTCATCAATGTGCAGAAGGTGACTGGCGTGTTTGTGAGGTCAAAGGGCATGAGAAGAAACTCAAAGGCCCCATAACGCATCACACAGGTAGTTTTCGGTTCATCACCCTCGGCTATCCACACTTGATGATAACCTGATCGCAAATCCAGCTTCGAGAAGTATTTTATCTGGCCTAATTGATCAAACAAGTCAATAATTAAAGGAATGGGGTACCTATTCTTGGTAATGACCTTGTTCAACGCCTGGTAGTCTATGCATAGCTGTAATGATCCATCGTGCTTGCGCTGAAAAAGCACGGGCGTGTCGTAGGGCACTTTAGATGGCTAGATGAATCCCACATCCAGCAACTCCTTGAGCTGCTTTCGCAACAAGGCTAACTCCGATGGAGACATTTGGTAGGACATTTTGGCTGGAGGCTTAGCTCCTGGCTCCAGCTCAATCTCGTGATCGATCGCCCGTCTTGGTGGTAATTTTAATGGTAGTGTTGCTGGCATCATATCCTGGTGCTGCTTGAGCACTTTCGTGATCTCTGCCGACAACTCCTCTTTGTCCCCGTTCACCTTATCATCTACCTCCCACATAGTGGCGAGGTATATCTCTTCTCCCTGCTTGGCTCCCATATTTAGTTGCATGGCAGAAAGGAGAGTAATGTGGACGTTAGGCTTAGATTACCCACCTTCCAGCTTGTCTACTGTTGGCACCATGCATGGTTCTCCCTCCAAGATATATACGTAGTTGTGTCGGGGAAGCGGTACCACATTAAACTGCCACAAGAAATCCATTCCAAGAACAGCGTCAAAATTATTAAGAGGTGCTACCGAAAAGTTTACCTTACCACTCCATTTTTTGAAGCGCATTTCGACTCTGCGAATGACCTCATCTAGTGGCTTAATTGTGACGTTCACAGTCTTGAGGTAGCCAATCCCCTTCTCCACCTTGAGTCCCAAGCGCACTACTTCTGCACGCTTAATAAAATTGTGCGTAGCTTCAGTATCCACTAGCGCTTGAGTCTTCCTCTCATTAATGTAGGCTTCAACGTACATCAGCCTTTCCCAATAGCGTGCGGGTTGCCCGCTTGGTATTAAGGGCATTGAGCAACTGTAAACATCCCAATTGTCCCGATTCACACGCTTGTTAATCCTTCAACATCACGTTGATAGCCTTCTTCTTCAGACAATCCTTCACCCAATGATCCCCGTCACAAATGAAGCAGCTAGATCTTTGTTTTTTCCCGCCGTTGTGCTTCTGCTCTCTCCCTGTGGGTAGTTTACCTTTTCCCTCCCTATCTTGCGAAGGGTGAGACTCCCTAGCTCCCCCACCTTTGCTGTGATTGGGCTTCGAATTTTTGGACTTTCCCGCATCCCTCTTGCGGTAATCTATGAGCGTTTTTGCCAATGTAGGGTATTGGATATATTCTGCACTCCATGCCGCTTCAGCTCATTGGACAACTATGTTTGTAATCCGTCCAAGAAATTGAACAACAAGTCTTTTTCACTCATGTTAAGGATCTGCAGCATCAATAGTGAGTACTCCTTTACGTACTCACCAATCAACTTGGTCTGTCTCAACTCCTTTAGAAGCTTCCTAGCGTCGTGCGCCACATTCTCCAGATAGAACTGACGCTTCAACTCCTGTTGCAACTCTGTCCAGGTGTTGATAGTGCAGGTACCCTTGCGAATCTCCTCACTCTTCCTACGCCACCACAGAATTGCATGGTTAGAGAGATATAGGGTCGCGGTGTTTACCTTATCCTTGTCCCTACGCCTAGGGCGTCAAAGTATCTCTCCATCTGCCAGAAGTAATTGTCGAGCTCTTTGGGATTCCGCTTACCGCTAAACTCCTTGGGCTTGGGAGCATCGACCCTCGGTGAAGTCACCGTAACTTGAGCGGTGACTGACCCGTTCACCACCGCCCGCTTGCACAGCATCACATCCTCCTTGACAGTTTCAAACCCTCGACATAGCTTCTCTACTTAGGTTTGAATCTTGTCCATCGTGGTGAGAACCCTCTCTTAAAAAGCCTTAATCCAGTCTCGTTGCTTATCGATGTAAACCTCGATGGATGTGTGGATGAGGAAGCGCAGCTCGTCTCCTTGAGTGTCGAGGCCCACCTCGAGCTTCTTTACTTACTACTTCAGCTCTCCAAGGCGATCTGCCGCCTTCCTGACAGCACCGCTGAGTGCTTTCACCATGCTCCCCACATCCTGACCTGGATTCGCTAACTTGTCCTGAGGAACACTGTCGTGCCTCTTAGCTTTGGGGTTCCGACCCCTCTCTTCAGTCAAATCCGACAGCGAGGCGTCTTTCTCCATCTTTGAACCTGTTTTGATAGCAAATATCCTGGACCTTTCAAGAACCGTGCGGCCTTAGATGCATTGCATGCTAAGCAGCCGAAAAAATCACACAAAGAAGAGAAGAAACACACACACCAAGTATTTGAAAGAATACTCTCTATATTGCTGAAGAGAAACACAAGCTATGAGATGATTTATACAAGTGAGAGTCTCCCCTTTATATACTAACAGCCTTATACAATTGACGGCTGATATCTAAATGATCTAATGGTGTACATATAAGATGGAATAATATGCTCTACAATATTCCTAAATATCATCACATATTCTATGGAATACTCATTTTCTAATTGGGGTTAACAACCCTCATAAGTCACGGGTCAAGTCCGATTCTCTATTTAAAAAATGAGCCTTTTAAAAGTTCTGGTCTACGTAGTGTTCCATGATCCAAAAGGCTTCCAGCAGGCCTAGTCGCGTACCAAATACTTAAAAAAATATTTGAAAATACTTGGGACGTGATACTTGATTTAACTAAATTTGGAGAAAGCTATTGAGGTAGTATTTAGCGCTAAATAAAGTGCTCAAGGGGTGTAAATCTGAGCAAAAAAAGTTTAAAATATATTTTAGAGATTGAAGAGACTTAAATTTTATAAATAATTAAAAGGTAATTATACAAAATTAGACTCAACAGAATTCATCTAAATTGAACTTGTAACTCAATATTAATATAGAATAAGATTATTGAATTATTAACTTAATAAAAATGAAGTTAAGTTAGGTTCAAATTAAGCATGTATTTGTGTTAATATTGTGATTTTTAAGTTAAAATAATATAACAAACAACTAATAAGAGATTATAACACAAAGGAGAGAACCAATATTAATTGCAACCAACCAATATTAGCTGCAAGGTTTTGCTTCTAACGCCCCATGTTTTTAAATCAATCCTTTCAATTTCTCCTTTGCATAGTTCGATTCTGATCATGTTTTTGTATTGAGTTTAAAAGGAAACTAAACAATCATTAGTACAAATATAATAAATAGGTGTGTCAGCGTAAAGAATAATTCTAATTTTTTCTTCCTATCAGCTGTTACCAGAAACTTTCTCATCCTCATCGATGATTCTCCTATTAATTAATTAATAATATTTATAAATAAAATCTTTTGCATATATAACGGCTGAAGCCGATGTAAGAGCTTTGAAAAGATAAGGCAAAATAAAATAAATTTTGTTTGAACCAAAAAAAAAAAAAAGAAACAAAATGCATTTGATTGCTTCAATCCAGCAACAGCAAAAGGGAAACTCAGTCAACAAGTTCAGCAAGAAAATTCATTATTTACCTCCACATCTTCTCAAAATAATTACAATTCGAACGTAGTAGTGATAATAATAACAATATTGCACTCGAATGTTTGTTTTAACAGTAAAATTTATACATTTGTTCATTTAAGTTAAGAATTTAAATCTTATCAGAGATCAAAATAATCCCTCTAATAATTTAAGAAAGTTGTGTTAGTTTCTTTAATAGACCGGTTTAATATTCTCTCCAGTTATTTAGGAGGATTGTGTTAGTTCTTTTAATAGGCTAGTTTGTTAATTGTTTGGGAGGGTTGTTCTTACATTTGTCTGATAAAATTATTTAATCAATTATATTAAAAGAAGATATTGTAATTAATTAATATTTGAGGTAAAATATTGTATTTAAAATATAACACTTGTATAATAATAACAATTATCAATATTCTTGAAATATTATTAATCATCTCAAAATCTTATATGGATTTCATACCAATATCATTAACCCATCTATATGTTTTAAAATACAAACTCCATTTATATTGCATATTATAACTCTAAAATAACATTGATTTTAATGTACTTAAAATTAAGGGTGGACAAAAAAAATTAAAAATCGAAAAATCGAACTGAATCGGCCGGTTTGGTCCCTTTTTTTTTTTGAAAAAAATTGATTTGGTTTTTTTTTAAAAAAACCGACTGATCCGATTCAATTTTTTTCACCCGAAAAAAAACGAAAAAAACCGAAAAAATTAAATCAGACCGAACCGAAAAAAATCGAACCGAACCGATTCAGTTCGATTTTACAAAAAACCGAATCAATTCGGTTTGATTTTACAAAAAATCAGATTAAACCGAACTGGTTCAATTTAATTTTGTAAAAAATTAAACCGAATCAAACCGTGCCCACCTCTACTTAAAATATATCTACAAATATGAATTGGATTAGCATTTTAATCATACGGCTAATATGAAATCTGAAAGACAAAAGGATGAGATTGTGGAGCAAATCTTGCTCTTGCCTATATATGAAATTTTTTACCAAAGAGTTTTATTCAAGATCCTCTGAACAATTCACATCATTGTCTATTAGAAAATTAAGGACCATTTGCTTAATTTGACTTCATAAATTGCCCTTGATTGCTCTTTAAAAAAAAAGAAGCTACAATATAGCAAGTCTCCTTTTAAAATTACATGACAAGAAATATGTAGCCAAAACTTTATATTAAAATGGGTGAAGTTAATTTAGTGAAGAAATAATATTTAATTAAATAGGGTTGGAGATGTTCAAACATATACTTTTATATTAATTTTTGAATAATACTATACATACAGACTAAATCATACAAAATCACCGTACTATAACTATCTAATGTGGCATAATAAGATTAGATAAGTTATTATTGCATTATTTGTTTTATGTTTTATATTTAGCTTTTTTAATTATATTAAGTCACGTCAATTAATATAAGTTTATATAGTTTAGTTTGTACATATAATGTAATTTTTTTCTTTCAAGAACCTTTCTTTGTATTTAAGTAATATTGTTTACTATTTCAAATGAACAAAAAATACTATTGTTTTACACTCTTAACTTAAACTTTAAGGTAAAGCAATAATTTTTTTTTTTTTGTCAACTAAACTGTTGAATTAGTCTAGCACTTCACTACTACAAGTAAATGTTAAAAAAATATTTAATGTAATTATTGAATAAATTATGTCATGAATAATATAGTTTTCAACAAGTAAAAAAGTATGTGATCCAGGTTTTATTAAATTATTATATAAATAATATGTTTTTCTGATTTGTTTTATTTTATCTTTTTTCTTTACATGAGAGGATGCATTAAAACGTTTTGTGAATAAATTCAATCTTATATATAAAAGACTGTGTTAGAAAAAAAATCTTTTATATTAAGTGATAACTTTTAATATGTTTAATGTTCGAATTGAATTAAATTAGAAATATCATAACTGATCAAAATTAATTTTTTTTTTAAAAAAATATTAGATTAAATTGTGAACAAGAACTAATAAACCTAACCCCACATAATGCCTTGAAAGAGTCCTATGTGAAAGGGACTAAATGAGTGTTGTTGATGTTGTCTTTGCTTCCATTTTCTTCTTATTCATTTTATGTTTGTGGATTTGCTTTCTTAATCCTTATGTGTATGTAGAGTCAAAGAACAGAATGTAGAAGTGTGAATGGACTTCTAGTATGCTGATGACTTAAAAAGATTCATAAGAGTTAGTGGGTCAAAGTTGAACAACAAGGCCGAAGGGCGATTGTCTCTTAACAAACATCATGAACACGATCACGATCTTTCATGAGAGAAGTAAAATGTCTAATCTTATGTCAAATCACAATTAATTATGTTTCTTTGACTTAGTCTTTCATTTTGTTATCATCAATGTTTTTAAAGTATAATTTAATTATAATAATATTTATAAATTAAAAAAATTAATATTTGTATTTAATTTTTTATTAAAATAAATATTAATACTTAAATATTATAAATATTTTGTTAAATTTTTTTATCAATTAATATTAAATAATTATTTTATTTTTTATACATTTAACAAAATTAACTTATATAAATTTTAATATTTAACTTTTAAATATAATAAAAAATTAAATTAAATAATTTAAAATAACAATAAATAAATTTTTTTTTTAAAAAAAGCAACAGCCAAACTGGCAGCTATTTGGAGTGATTATTTGATCGCTTGATTTAGGCGACCATTTTGTCTTGGTCGATTGTATTTTTTTTAAATTTTATTATTATTTTATTTATATTTAAATATTTAAATTTATTAAATTATTAATATATTGATACATATCTAATTAAATTTGACATGTAATATTTTAGTTTAATATCAAATAAATTAATAATTTTATTCGTAAGTTAATGACAAAATAGTAACATTTGAATATCATTACTTATTTTGATAAAAAAAAAATTAAGTATAAACATTAATTTTTTAAATTTATGAATATTATTATAATTAAATAATATCTCAAAAATATTGATGATAATATATCTTTTACATATTTTGGTTGCCTCAAACTATAAATTGATTGACTTCCAACTTATTCCACAATCTTTTTTATGGCAAGCTATGATAATTTCCAATTCTTGGAAAGCACTTTGAAAGAAAGTAATTCCATCCACATAACTTAGGATACATGCTTTGGATACAATGAATTAGTCAATAAGATAGAAAAAAGAGAAATATTTGTTCAATAGTCTATCAAAACCAACGTAGATCAAGTTTATTTGATTTGATGTTAGATAAATTAGGTTATTTTGATATTATTTTGTTTTTGGTTGGATTAAGACTTTATTTTCTTATTGGGGGATATATTTTCATTATTTATCTATTAATTTTATTTACGTCGGTTGGTGATAGAGTTATATTTTTTTACCTATTTTAATTAGTTTTTTTTTTTGGCTACTTATTTTATAAATAGGGTTTTTTTTTATTTTAGGGTTTTACAATAAACTCAAATCGATAATTATTTGAAATTACAAATTATTCTCTCTTTTTTTAAAAAATATTTCTCCCCTTTCTTCTTCTACTTTCTTCTCTTTCTATTTCCTCTTTTGATTCTCGATTACTATTATAGTGTCAAGAATAAATATACCAAAAATAATTAGATCAAATCTATTATAGTGCTAGAATTTGCCATGACCAACTTGAATTTAATCTATTATACTACCAAAGTCACAATAAAATGATTCTCGAGATCAACTTAGATTAATAAGTTCATTTTTTTATGAAGAAAAATGTCAATATTATTAATAAGACTCCAAACAATCAAGGTTAATACAAACACAAAGAGAAAGAGGAATATAATCTAACGACAATGAAGAGAGAAATAATCTATAGCTACACTCCTAACAAGGAAATGTGCTACTGAGTTCCTTTTTCCGAACAAAAGAATTCTTTTATGTCCTGAAATCGCAGGAAAAATATCACCCTCTACTTTGGAGAATAAATATAGAAACAAGATTAATAAATTTATTATATCAACGAAGTCGCAATCATATTTTTTTTTTTACTCTCAACTAAAAATAGAGATGTTTTATAAGAACGGATCAAATCCTAAATCAAATAAGAGTAATTCACGAGTCTGATTATTCGGCCAATCCCTTTAGCATAATCAAAGCCAAGAATCAAGATTAAGTCGTATAAATTTGCCCATCAAACTCAACAAGTCAAGCAACACTTGAAAATGATATCGTTGAAACTTTAGGCCTTTGTAATAATATGATCATCCAATCACTACATTCCTATCGGATATGACTCGGTTAAAATTATAAGTTCGTGGATTTTTTTTTTAATTCAATTTTTCCGAGAGTTCTGACTAAGTTAATGTTAATTTTTTTTTTTAACTTTTTAATTTAATTTATATTAAAATACTTATAACTACAAAAATATATTTACCATGTCAAAAGATAGATACAACATATATTTATCATATTCTTATGAGAAATTTGGTATTATTTATTGGGGGGTAAATTATTGGTGACAACTCATTCCGACTTAGAACAAATTATTTTAAATTATTGGTGACAACTCATTCCGACTTAGAACAAATTATTTTAATGGGATTGAGCTCAAACCCAAATATTTAAGCCTTCATAAATTAATTCGAAAAGCTCATCTAGTGAAACCAGTGTCAGAACACATGTAACTATTCAATACCAATGTTAAAGAACACCTTTAGCATCTGCCACATCGTCATAGATCCATCGATAAACGTACACGTCAGCACGTCTTAAGTCACACCACATTATAAGCATGACTCACTAGAGGAACACCTAGACACTACATCATCAAGCACTGAATTTTGTCTTCTATAATACTGCTGACACAAATAAATAAAAAGTTTCTTGAATAGGTAGATAGTTCGACTTTAAACTTGTCTGAGCTTAAAAAGATGGATTAAAATTCATTGAGTTCCCAAGTTTCACCAACTCAACCTAGCAGGTCAAAAAGTAAGTAATCACCAATATTTCTAATAATCTAAAACGTTAAGAGAGGTCAAATGACCTTCTTGCCCCTTTAAGTGAAATTCTTTAAAATAACCCTCGTAATAATAATTGTTTTCTAATAATAATTTGTCACTTGTCACTCTGAGAAAAAAATCTACAGATTGACACTCTGTCAGCTCAAATTAAATCCTCAAAATTGAGAAATGATAAAATACTTTTGAAAATAATTTAAAATTTAAATTATTTCTAATAAAAGAAAACTTTCAGTATTCTTTTTAAAAAATTTTACACTTTTTCTAGACAAATAAATCTTATGAAACTCTCTCAGTAACTAACTAGAAATTTGATGAGTATGCTTGATGGTGGAATCTGAAATAGGCACCTCCTTTGCTGACGGAGGAAAATTGTTTTTTTTTTCTTGCTTTCTTATTGAAACAATAAGGTTTCTCTGAATAATTTGCATAAATTACCAGGTCTTAAGTGGATATTCAAAAAAAAATCTATACATCTGCAAAAAAAAAAAATACTATACAACAAACTAATAAGTTATTTATAGTATTGATAATTGAGTCGGATTGGGTTAAGTTTTATTTGACTTAAACTCATATTCAAATGGGGTGGGTTACTTTCAATTCACCCAATTATCCAAACTTTATAATTAAGTTTAGGTTGAATTATACTCAATCGGATCTATTACTTAAATTTTATTGTTAGATTTATTTTAAATTAAATTGAATTAATTTTCTTTTTATTGGATTAGACTTTATTTTTGGAAATTTACTTTTAAAAATAATTGTTCAAATTATTAAATCTTAGTTATATTATAATCAAATTTAACATTATTAAATTCATTTTTTCAAAAAAATAATAATTTAACATTATTAAATTATTTTTAAAATTGTTTACAAGAAATACCCTTTACTGATATAATTGTTTACCAAAAAATGCACTTATAACGTATATATGACCGAGCCCAATTCTTGCGAGTTGCGACTAGCTCCTTATTATTACGAACATAAAAATTTGCGCATTCCAAATGGAGATACAGACAGTACCCAAGACCACACATTTAAAGTAGAATTCACAACTAAGGCAATTGGGCCCTCGCCGGAGTCTGATATCCTCTCTCTCTCTCTCTCTCTCTCACAAACATTGACCTACTTTCCGGTAACATACCTGGTACTTCTACCGCAAGCTATCCCTTTGCCATTGTAGCCCTGAGAAGCTCCCTCGTCAAAACTGTGCTTTTGCTGGCAGAATCATTCAAAATCCACAGACTAACGAGCCTGCGATTGTTTGGCAAGTTGCTTGTCTCCTGGTCAAAAATAAGCTCAATCTCTCTTGCTCATCATCAAACCTTTCACATTTTCCCCTCTTTTCTTCACATCTCTTCATCTCCATTTCTGGGTAGTTCTTTATTTTTTTATTTTTTTGCTCATCATCAAAGAAGAAAGGTGTTGTTTCAAATTGTGGAGACTTAAGTACTCATGAATTATTTTATGGTAAAATATTATATATATGTTGGATATTTTAGTGGGATTGAGACTTTATAATTTTAGTCCGAATCTGACTGAATAATTCAGTTAAATCATTAACTGTTTTTACTTGATCCTTTTTTTAATTATTTTTAAATCAACTCAAATACCCGACCCGAGTGGTCGGAAACCCACAGGTCACTTTGCCCGCACTAGTTATTTGTTAAAATATGCTCATACGAGATACATATTACACAAATATGCCCAAAAATTAACGGGCACATATATGTCCATAACACGCATTCAATGTCCAAAATGCCCTTTTTGATAAACAAAATATGACTTTAAGGTGTTAAATGTCAAAAATACCCCTTTACATAATAGAAGATGACGTCGAATCATGGGAGTCGGATATACTTGACCTAAGTCGAGTAAATTACTCAATCTTCAACTAATATACTCGGAAACTTTTTTAAAAAGATGCCATAGACCTTTTCGAACACAAACTAAAGACTAGGAAGAGGAGGCACAAATACAACGAGGATATTATACAACAATAAGCATTTACATTTAATAAGGGGTGGTAAAATTACATCCCCCATGGTAAATGTGTCATGAAAATGAGGGGGTGGAAAGAGAAAACATAACAACAAAATTGGGATACCAACTCACACCCACTTTATCCCATTTAAATTTTCTTTCTAAGAATCTAGAGTTTATTTTCTTTGCTTTTTTTCCCCCTCTTTTTATTATTCGACAGTTATTTCTAATATAGTCGTAAGTCTGGGTTTTTTGTATCTCCTAAGAAGCAAAGAAGAGCACACAACACTAACCGATGAGAGAGCCATGCAGGCGCCTGCAGCCCATGGTGGCAACATGATCCCTAATAACGGAAAGAAAACCCCAGCGGCAATAGGGATTGAAACAATGTTGTAGGCCATGGCAAAGACGTAATTCAAACGGATACGAGTGAAGGTTTTCCTCGAGAGATCAATAGCTGTGATTACGTCTTCCAAGTTGTTCCTCATCAACACGTAGTCAGCTGCTTCCACAGCAATATCTGTCCCGGCTCCAATAGCCATACCAACATCAGCAGCAGCTAGAGCAGGAGAATCATTGATTCCGTCCCCAACCATAGCTACTATGCTTCCGTCTTCCTGAAATGAACGAACTACTTCAGCTTTTCCTGCTGGCAGAACCTCTGCCCTCACATCATCAATGCCAACCTGTCCAAGAACAATCAATCATAATTTTTCTTCATATAAAACTTACAAATTACAAGAATTGGACTATGACTTATTTTCATCAATAAAACACAGAAAATTCATATTTCGATTTGAGCTCTTCTTCAAAAGCAGAATAGAACAGTTTGCCATCTAATCAACAAAGTCCAATTAGCTACCAGCTAGACACTCATTCACATGAGCACTAATAACAATGAGCAACACCACATTCATTTAACATTTAACATCCGATACCATTAATTTGATTATGAATATTTTAGATAAGCTGTTTCAGTATAATTAAAAATCAAAAGCTTGAATCATTATCCATCAAAATTTCAAACATTGCATTGAAGTACAAATCAGTAGATGATTAACACAAACCTCTCTTGCAACAGCATGTGCTGTCCTCCAATTATCCCCTGTCACCATGACTGGTGTCACACCCATTTTAACAAGGCCTTCTACCACTACAGCAGCTTCTCTCTTTAGTGGGTCTGCAACCCCCAAAACACCAATTAACTCGTCATCATATGCAACAAGTATGCCTGTCTTTGCGTTTTCTTCCAATTCTACAACAAAACTTTCTACATGGGTTGGTATGGTAATTCCACTTTCAATCAGCAATTTCCGGTTGCCAACCTGTTTTTCAGGATAAACATGGCTCCAATAATCAACCTCCAAAAGGTTCGGGCATAATTCTCAAGGCGTTAAAAGGTGATAGTCTTTAAAGGCCAGAAACTCACCAAAACCAGCTTTCCTTCAATAAAGCACTGGATACCTCTTCCTGGTAGAGCAGAGAAATCCAAGACATCAAGAAGCCATCCTGAAACAATGGAATCTGTGTTGCGGTTTTTGACATCCATGTCTGCAGAGGCATCATCAAAGAAATGGAAATGCCGTGCATACTCCACTATTGCTTTGGCCAAGGGGTGTTCACTGCTAGCCTATGAGATGGAAGAAGAAAATTGTTACTTTCAACAGATCACATTTGCTTTCATACTATTTTAACAAGGTATCCGATTCTTCAGCCCAAAGGAAGATCTATAATGTGTAACTTAGCATATTTAATGAAGAAAACAAACGAAAGATGTCGATCCCCTTTTGTATGAACTTGAACCATTCAATTTGTTGTTGCAGCATGTCACACTAATGTATCACCGAAATGAGCTTTTTAGTTGGGTGAAGGGAGAGTGGGGTACCACTTCAGGTACTCAAAGATAGAAATTACCTCTGCAGAAGCCACCAACGTAAGAAATTTACCACGATCCATTTCTGTGAAAACTTTTGCAGTTGTAACGCTGGCTTTTCCTTGGGTTAGGGTGCCTGTTTTATCAAATATCACGTACTTAATCTTCTGAGCTCTTTCCAATGCATCCCCTCCTTTAATCAGAACACCATTATTAGCTCCAACCCCTGTTGCAACCATGACAGCAGTCGGTGTGGCCAAGCCAAGAGCACAGGGACATGCAATCACCACAACTGATATCGAAAACATGAGGGCAAAAACAAAGTAATTGCCACTTTGAGGAAGCCATTCTTCTGGATATGCCCCAAGAAGTCCACCGATATACCTACGGACAATTAACAAATACTATGTAATAAAAGGAGGGGTTACACTGGTGGAGCTATAACTGCTGTTGAACATTCTAACTTCTTCGAAATGTACTATATAAGTGAAGAATTGAAGACATTAAAATAAACATTGTACTACCAGCCAAAAAAGGTAAACAAGGCCAAAGTAATCACTGTGGGAACAAAAATGCTTGCAACCTGCAAATCAAAAGAAAACTGAAGATAAGAACAACTTTGAGTTCATAATAAATGATCTCAAACTTTAATCACAACCAAGTATCTCATCTCAACAAAAGGCCATGCAGGTGGCTTCATGACATTCTTCAGAAACATAAAAAAACTAACTGCTTCCTTTATCCCAATTTAATATCTTAACAGGGGAACACTTTCAAACCTAAAGCTAGGTCTTAGATCACGATTCTTATACTTCAAGAATTGGAAATGCAATTAGTTATAAATGAATACTTTGCAAATGACGATATAGAGAAATATCTAGTTTTTATCTTGTGAAGACGTTAGTTATTTCATCTCCACAAATAAACGTAATTATCTACCTTAACAACAATGTAAATTAACTCCACATGGATAAACTTACAAAATCGGCAAACTTCTGGATAGGAGCTTTAGACATCTGGGCCGTCTCAACCAAACTAATTATCTGACTTAAAACAGCATCAGATCCTACTTTAGTAGCTTGTATGTGAAGGGCACCATGTAAATTTATTGTGCCTCCAATAACTGGTGAATCTACCTCCTTTAAAACGGGTATAGATTCACCAGTTACCATACTCTCATTAACATAACTTGTCCCCCAAACCACCATACCATCAGCAGGAAGCTTTGTACCAGGAATAACTTTTAATATATCACCAGGCTGAATCAGCAAAGCATCTATTTCCCTTTCTTCAATGCACTTTCCTCCTAGAAAACCAATAAAAGAAACACAGATTAGTTCATCCAAGAGTTTCAAATTTGGTTTTCTCCATCAACTAGATATAAAACTACTCACTATCTGAATATCACATATATTTTACTACAGGTTCAACTACTCAATATCAGATGAGTAAAGTCAAAACAAGCCTCAATCTATATCTTTGAAGGAAAAAAGATGATAACAGACAAGTAGGAAGAAAAAATAAACACACACACCTTTATCTTTAACTACCAAAATTGCTGTTGCTGGGGCAAGTTCAACTAACTTCTTGATCGCATCAGATGTTTTCCCCTTTGCAAGACACTCCAAATACTTCCCCAACAATACAGATGTTATTAGCATTGTGCTTGTTTCAAAGTATGTGGGAGACCAAAACCCTGTTACTGCACCATATAGAAGTGCACCAACAGAGTAGAAGTAAGAGGCTGAAGTTCCCAATGCAACCAAAACATCCATGTTAGTTGAACCATTTCTAAGAGCTCTGGCAGCTGCAATGTAGAAGCGCTTCCCAACACCAAATTGAACAACACTCACCAATGCCCATTTTAACCAATCGCCCATCAGGAAGGGTCCACATCTCCAGAGCAGTAAGGTATACACCAGTGGTATATGAGGACAAATCACTCGTATGAAAAAGACAGGAATCTGGATCCAATTCATTAAGTGGAAAATTAATTTAGGAGGAAAAGAGAATGCTAGTACCCACTACATATTGATGATCAATTTTTACTGCAATATAAAGAGCATGCTTTCAGAGTAAACTTCCTGTAAACCATCACATGCCTTCTGTTACTAAATGTGCAGAAAAGAATAGGACAAAAAAATGCTATAGATCTCTTCTTTCAATCAGAAATTTTTTGAGGATTACAAACAAATATCAATTTTTCATAAGTCCAGTTGAAACAAAATATTCGATCATAGATCCAGTTCTCTCTGGAATATTATTGATTAGGTACAACTGGATATCTAGTAAATATTCACATTGATCACTCCCAATGCAATATGCTGGCCCACCCTTGCCCCAACCTCAAACACCCATAAAAAAAATCATGGAATAGTTGCATTACTGAAAACAATGTGATTTGAGATGATATAAACATACTGCATAACAGGAAAAAAAAAATAGAAACAGAAGAAAGTAGCCGAACATATAATCTACCAATCCATGCATGTGGGGAAAAATGGAGAAAGATAGAGATAAGATACTCACACTGAGAAACAGGCTTAAGGCAAATAGCCGAAACATCTTTGAACTTTCTTCAACATCTCTAGATGTCATTCTTGCGTATGGGTTCATAACATGTAAATTTAACTTCCCATTGCTTCTTTCTGTAATCCCATCAACTAAGGATCTAGAACTGATAACTTCTGGATCAAATACAATTTCTAGTTCTCCTGATATCAGGTCAAAGCGAAATTGTCTCACCCCTTTAAAGTTGCTAAGTATGCCTTCTAAAAAATGCATATCCAATTCACCGAGTACCCCAACAACCCCAAGCACAATTTTATCCTGTCCACTGCTCTGTACAATTGACGCTTCAAAACCAGCATCTTCAATTGCATTGATTATATCATCTTTACTGATTACAGTAGGATCATACTCAAGCTTCCCTAATGAAGTAGCCAAGGAAACTACCGCGTTTTTTACACCAGGAAGATTCCTTAGTATTCCTTCAACAGAGTTTACACAGGCAGCACAGGTCATACCCCCTATTGTGAACTGCCCCAATATGGTTCCACGTGGCTTTGGCCCAGATGTAGATGGTTCGATTACTATTTCTGCCTCAAATCCTGCATCTTCAATCGCATTCTTGATGTCCTCATCCTAAATAAAACAGTCACAAAATACTTCAGTTCATATAAGGAAGTTTGACTCACAGTTTGAAGATAGTAAACAGCAAGAAAAAGAAGGCAAAAGCCAATTCTTCAGATGGCCAGAAATTGATAGAAGGGAGAGAATAAAGATTAGACACCTTCTTCTCAAAAGGATACATATAGAGCCCTAACAAAATAAGAACCTGGAACACTAAATTGAAAAGAAAAAATTGCACATATCTAGGACACCTCCCCAGCACACATGGGTACACAATTTTTAAGTTCATAGAAATGTGAAAAGATTAAAGCAGATAGACTCTAGACTGGATTACGATAAATTATTTGAAGTTGTATGCCCGTAGAGCTATGAATACTGACCCAATTGTAACTTTTTAGCATTATCTACTACTTGTAATATTCTTCTTCCACCAAGACAAAGGGCTCTTCACACCAGTGGCTTTCCAGCCAATTGGACTGCATCCCTAGTTTGGGAATCGCAGGAATGTCCTAGTCAATAGAAGATCAACAGGGTAGACCATGAGCCTGACCACCTGGCTGAGGTTTACCGCTAACTGGACTGCTCAAAGGATATTTTTTTTTAGAAAAAAACTAACTAGCCTTACAACATATCAATTTTATAGGATCACTAATGTCCTCTTCTGGCCAAGGAAATTTACCACTGAATAAAAGTTCCAGATTAAGCATCAAGTTAATAACGTTCTTTCATGATGTATAAAAATATAAAAGAAAAGTTGCGTTTAAAATAAATCAAAGCAGGCACAAGCTATAGGAAAAAGAAGCATACACAGAAAGACAATTAAAGAATAAAAAAAAGAGAAAAAAGAAAAAGAGGGAGAAATAAAACAAAGTCAGGTTATAAACTTGTTAAAATCAATAAAAATCAGGATTCATCTGTTCTCTTTTTTCTTTTTTTTTCCTTTTTTGGTTGCAGGTAGGTATTGTTGAAGCAAAATACCACCAAGTGCACTTATAAACTCTTTAGGCTAATGCTAATCATGATTGTACCCCAAATCTAAAGCACAGAAACACGCACTCACAAAACATAAAAGAAAACGCCATCAAGTGCAGTAATTGACTCTTAAAGGGCTATAGATAATTTATAAGAGACTTTAACCTAATATTAATTATGATTGCAGCCCAAATGTAAAGTAATCATGCACATACACACACAAAAGGGGAGAGAGAGAGGGAGAGGGAGAGATTGAGGAAAAGGGAGTCTATAATCATACAAAATCCCATGCCAGTCAAATAAAATTTAACACTAAATCATTTACCCTTACAAATGGTTGCAAACATGATAAAGCAAAGGTTTGAAAAATGCCAGTGCATAATCATTCTTCCAACCATGACCAACAACCACTCAACACCAATTAAGATTACAACCAAACAATCACCAAAAACAGAAGCTTAAGCCCAAAAACTCCAATGCACCAAGACAAGATATAGCATGGTTGAATGAAGGAACTCAACTATTGTAACTTATTAGATTATAAAATCTAGTATCAACAAATAATCAAAGAATAATAAAACAAAAATGAGGCATCAACAGAAACTACATGAGCTGGAAATACAAAGCAACCATGACCCGTAACAGTTCTAATGTCCAAGCAGTGTACACAACTGTGATACTTAGTGATCCCGAAAACTCTTGATCAGGAACCGCAAGTTCAAAGAACAAAGATGACAAAAATATATATGACACCAATAATTAAAATTTTAAAATTTAGATCTTAACTACTATCCTCTGTCCATAACCTATCAGTAAATGCATAATTAAACCAATTAATACGTGATTATTTTAAGATATATTTCACAAAAGAATATGTCATTATGACTAAACTGCGGATCAAAAAATAGAAACATCTCATAATGGACTAGATTATAAAAACTAGCAGCAACCAATCATCCCACTTATCACATATAAAGAACTTAACAGAATTAACTCAAAATTAATAATAATTTCAAGATATCCAAAGCTACAATTTAACAGTGACAGAGCTTTTATGTAAGTAAATGAGTACAATAATTAAATCCAGCATATAACAATAACCAACACAAAATCAACCAACTTTGACAATTAACATCCCAGTACTTGAAACTAAGTTAAAGCAGAAAACGTTAAAACTAACCAACATTGCCGGTGATCTATTTACCCAAAAAAAACAAGTACGTCCTCAATAAACAATTAAACCCAACTTAAACCCCAATCAAAGACAAAGATTTTACCTTAACAACCAAGTAAAGCTCCAATTTTAAAAAATTAAAACAAATCCGTTATCTAAACACACAAAAAAAATGAAACAAAAATTCATCCTAATCAAAACATAAGATTGACCAAATTTGACTCTTTTTTTTTTTTTTTGGGTAAAGAACAGGAGTTGCAAAATTTAAAAAAAAAATGGAAGAGGACGGACCTTGACCAAATTGGGATCAAAAACGACATCAGCTTTGTTCTGCAACAAGGCGACAGAGGCCTTGACGACGCCGTTTAGCGCCATGAGAGCCGACTCAACGGAATTAGAGCAAGCCGCACACGTCATCCCCGTGACTCTCACATGAATTCTCCTCATGCCTTCCTCAGTTCTCGCCGTATCGTAATCCTCGTAATCGTCGAGAAGCCGCACGTCCTCCCTGTCATCAGCAACGTCAACTCCGTCAACAACGCCACCGCTGACCTTCGTCAGCTGCAAGCCGCTGAAGCTCGGCGCCATTTTTTTCTGTCAAACACCGAGCACCAACAACAAAGCAAAAACCAGGGCGAATATATAGAAGAAGGAGCAGATTCAAAGAGAATTTATACAAATTCTTTAAAAAATATATATATATATTTGTAGAGGGAAAAAATTGAGTTTCTTTTTTTAGAGAGAGAGGGAGGAGAAAAGGGGGGTTGTCCGAAGGAGCTGGTGGAGACCAATTTTTTAACTAGAGCAGGTGATGATGGTGGGGATGTTAATGAATTTCCTATTTTGCCCCTTCATTTTATCTATATTTACATTTTTGGGGTGGGAGAGAGATTTTGTACTTGCAGAATTGGTTGCCTTTGTACTACACATTACGACGTGTGACTTGCGAGGCATGGGGGATTGTGGGGCCCATCCAAGCTGGAAAATACCTCATTTCTTTTTTACTTTTCACATTTTTTATTATTATTATTATTATTATTATTATTATTATTATTATTATTATTTAGAATGAATGATTCTTTTTACACCTTTATTTGATTTCCGATATTACATAAGAGAAAACTGAGACAGAATATTACATCACCTTAAAACTTAATATCTGATATTACATCAAATAAAATTAGAATACGATATTATATCACTTTCATACTAAAATACGTTCGAAGATACAAATTCTACGAAAAAATTCAGTTACAAAGCTACATCATTTTCGTATTGAATTACATTTAGAGATACACACCAGTGATGTTAAAATAGTTCGTGGGGATGGGTCTAACCCAAACGGGGGTGAGGATTGAGTAATTTTTTATAAAAATAAAGTGAGATATAAAAAAATTTATTTTTTAAATTATTAATAAAGTAGTGATGGGATTAAACCACTTAATTTTATATGAATATATTAAATGTAATTTTTAATATATAATTTATTAATTTTTTATTTTATAATTTATATTTAACTAAGTTATTAAAAAATATTTTAATAATACAAATTTATTAATAAAAATTAAAAATATTTAATAAAAAAATATAAAATTTAATATTAAAGGTCTTTATTTAGTTGAGCCATTAGTTATTATTAATTTTATTATCTTAAACTCTCATCAAATTTATTCAATTACTTTCTTTGTTCTCCCATTAAACTTGCTCTCTTATCTTGAGTAAAAAATTTAAAATTATAACAAATCAATTTTAATAATATCTGAATTTGTATTTAGTACAAGTAGTAAATTTGTAAGTCCTTGTTGTAACAAATTATATTCAAAGACATTAAAAATTTTAATATTTAATTAGTATTATTTATAACAAAATTGAAGATATGACATATAATTATTTATTATTTGTAAAATATTTAATTTTTTTATTTTATTTAATGTTAATCAACTAGTTCTTATATAATTTATTTTTAATATCTAATTTAAATTTAAATTCTTTTATAAAAATTAAATGTCACTTATTTATTAAAGATACTAATAAAGGTAAACTTAAATTTAATTTATTATAAATCTAATTATGTTAAACTATTTATTACATAATTTTAAAAAAAATTAATAAGAAAAGAAAATATGCTCCCTGTCTCTTTGCCATCCCAAATACACACTTCACGTGGAAAGAAAATATGCTCCATTTTATAAGGATGAGTCCTATAAAAAAAAAGGAAAACATCTCTACAGAGAGAAAATTTTGTCAAAACTCTAACTCTCAACCTGCAGTGTGTTGGGGAGGCGCAATTATGTGGCCTAAGCACTCTTTTACACTATTTTTTCAAATAAAAATGTGTTTCAATTTTATTTTGTATCTTTGATTGAAATACAAGAAAGTATATTTTAAAATAAAAAAATTCCTAAGAGCTACTAACAAATTGATATTTTATGTGTTTATTGTATAATTAATTTTATAATTATTTATTTATTTATTTTATTATTTAATACTAAATATCGCACTATTTAAAATAATAAAAATTTTAAATAAATATTTAAAAATATAATATTTCTCGTATCTAAAATATTTCACATAACAATTCGAAAAGTTTCAATATTAATTTGTGCGAGTGTAAATTAATTTTAAAATTTTTCATAATAAATTAAAAAAATCGAATCAGTTAATTTAACAAATATGAAGAATATTAAAGAGGTTAGTAATCATATATATTAAAATCATCAAAATTAATTTTAATATATATTTAATAAAAATGCTTCTAGAAGAAGTATTCTTAAATTAACCTTTAAAGTAATTTCTAGAAACAAATAAAAGAAATTGTCTAAAAGCAAACACCAAAAAGTCAAACTCACTTTTTTTTTTATTAAATTTTGTTTTAAATATAAACTTACTTTTTCTTAAAGAAATTTTTAGTATACATATATTGCTACATAATAAAAATTATATTTTTTTTATAGAAAATAAAAATGATTCTTTCATTATTTAATAATAACAAACTCATATTTATTATTAATGGGTGTTAGCATTCTCAAAATTCAAATATTAAATTAGAGTCGAGTCAAAATTCCTTCACTATATGAGGGTGTAAAAGCACAATTTGAATTGTTGTATTATAAATATCGGTTCGATTTAAGATTTAAGAGAAAAGAAAGAGTAATTTTAAGTGTGTAATATTATACAATGATTTATATGCTTTTTAAATAAAAAATAAATTATACTTACATTAACATCTTAATAAAGTTTTGAGTTTAAATTTTCTTCTCTTATATCAGAATTAAAAATAATAATAATAATAACAACAAAAATCTCATATTTATTACATATTCAAAGAATAAACTTGTGTTTATTTCAATAATAGCTAATCTCAATAAAAAATAGAATTTAGACAGAAAAAAAAAAAAAACCATCACTTTGATTTGAAAATTCTATTGTCAAAGCATCATAGTTGAAGGGTTGGTGGCTTTGTATAAGAAATACATTTTCAGATAGAATTGTTGAGGATGTGTTGTATTTAATTCAAATTTGTCAATTCCTTAAGAATCAATCTTAGGTCTTTTTTTCTTTCTTTGTTTTTTTTAGAAACCAAAGATGCTTACATATAACTTATATTAATAGTAGTGGGGGGGCTACATGAATGTCAAACTGTCAATAATAT
The DNA here is from genome assembly GCA_946807835.1 of Ailanthus altissimus. NCBI lineage: Eukaryota > Viridiplantae > Streptophyta > Magnoliopsida > Sapindales > Simaroubaceae > Ailanthus > Ailanthus altissimus. The sequence goes on along the minus strand of OX327690.1, from coordinate 5,349,231 downwards.
ATATTATAATTAATTTAAATTATAACAAAAGAAATATCCTTAATGAGCATAATAATTAATTAACAATTCCTATCATAATTAACATCTCTTGGGATATCAATCCAATGTGTCACCTTTTACAAAGCAAAATTAATGAGCACTTGATCACTATAAAATGAATTAATTATTGGGTTATCATTATTTATAACTTTTTTTTATTAATCATTATAAGATCTACGTTCAATCCTCTCATTATATTTGATAATTGGTATTAATTCCTTTTGATTAGGGATAAACAATTTTGGAATTCAATTTTTTTTTTTGAATTGAATTTGAGTTGAATATGTGTAACTATATAATAAAAGGAAATAAATGTAAATCATTTAATTTAATTTTTTATTTATTTAATTTTAATTAATTTTTCCAATTTAATTTGATTTTATAATAAATCATAAATGAATAATTCATGTTTTATTTATTTATTTATTTTGGCAGTGAGTGGAATGATAAAATATTTTTTATGCGATTCTTGGGAAAATATGACAAAACGTGTTGGAAGTTATTAAGGAGAAGAAAAGATTGTAGTACACGGGTAGTTTTTTGAATTTAAAAACTTTGTTAGGGGTGAGAATGAGATTTTGTGTTAGGAGCAAACGGCGTGTCGTATGTATTTGTAACTCTTGACACGGCAACCGTCAAAATCTTTGACCGGCCTTACAATGGAGGACTTTCCACTTGTGGATGGGAATATGATTTTGAATTTGAAATTAAAAAATTTTCATATAAATTTATCCCAATAAATAACATGGTACGAGTGAATGAGTTAAATATATATATATATTTTTAGTAGAAATGATAAAATAAAAAATTAATTAATAAATACAGTTGAAAATTACATAACATTTTGATAATAAAATATATGTATTAGAGTCTACTATCCTTTCGTCGAGTGGTGGATAGTCTTAATTCTCAATGTATTAGAGTCTACTATCCTTTCGTCGAGTGGTGGATAGTCTTAATTCTCAATTTAAAAATTAAAATTCAAGTATTTTTTTGTGTATAAGTAGAGATAACTTTTTTTTTAAATTTTCAATTGAGTAGATTTAATATTTCTTGGTTCTAGATTTGTAGACTGCATCTCTATAAATATCATTATTGTATATTTTGATAAAAAAAAATTATTGTAAATATTAGTAGATTGTTGTAATAGTAAAAAATATATATATTGAAAAGATAAACTTTTAAGTATTAATAACTTGTCAACTAATCATGTGATTTAATGATCGGTGTCAATATTTCAAATATCAAAATGTTAAGTTCAAATCGGATCGAAGTTATTTATTTATTTTATTTGTTAGGAGATTTTATGGAATTTGTAATATATATTTGAATCCTTATGAGAGTAGATATTGTATGAAATTATAAATAAAAAAAGCTTTGTGATTTTTTCAAGTCATTTTTTACTACCAATATCAATTTTTTTTATTAAAGATATAACCAGTCACATTAATCCTCCTTTCATATTTTATTATTTACTATTTTTATTTTGTAATTAATATGTAAATAATTTTTTACATATTTCATTTTTTTATTTTGTATTAGCAATAAAATCTATATAAAAGTTTACTTTGTACAATATATTCACAGTAAATATACAGCATTTTATATTTCTTATATGATATTAGAGCTTTGGCTCTTTCACTGTCTTGTTATTTAGTAAAACTTTGCTAGAATTTTTTCAAAAAACTCATTGGAAGTTCATTGGAGTTTCTTCGAAAAGCCACTGGAAGTTCGCTAGAGTTCTTCCACTGCTTAGCTTAGGACGCTCAAACACTGCCAAGCATTGATCGTTTGAACTCCACTAGAATTGCGTTGACCATTCGAACCTTACCAGAATAGCACAGATTCTCTGCCACAGGCGCCCACACACGTCGGTCAAACTTTTCTATAATCATTTTTGCCCAACCCAGAATCCGATCATTTTCTGACGAGTAAACATGTACTGCCTAATCCATCACTCTCAAAATCGACCGAAAAGTTCAACGGTACTAGAATCGTGTCAATCTTATACTGTATGCGCCTACACGCCCCGCCCAACTACCTATCGTTCGCTACAGTGCATCTCAGATCCAGGCTATTTTCTGGTACATGTCTTCTTACCGCCAACATCATCTAACTTCTGGTCACCAGCTTAATCAACCTACAGTGTCCCTTTTTTTTCAATTGGCCATTTAATTTGTAATAAGGGTATTTTTGCAAACTTTTTAACATTCTAAGGTCAGATTGTGATTGTTTATAATATTGTGGTCATTTTATAATTCTAAAAATTTTTAGAGCTATTATGAAATTATTATATTCTTTAGAAATTATTTTGTAATTTTTAAAAGTCTTTAGGTTAATTTTATAAATATTAAAATTTTAAGGTCAGCTTGCAATTATTAAAAACCTTAAGGAACAATTTACAATTATCAAAGAGTTGAGAGGCTAAAATTACATATTTCATATATATATGGATAAGTCTTAATGTTATATCTCTACCAGCTTTGCTCACCTAAGATATGTCATAACAGGGAAAAAAAAAAAACTGTCTCAAGGTGTTACTTTTCAGGATTTACTGCTATTGTTGCATAGGATAGTGTGAGTCTCTCCTCTAACTTGACTAATAATCTTGAGTCTTTACTTCGTCTACTCCTTTAGAACTCTTTAATTTATGCTTCATCTAGTATTTTAGGTAATTCTTAGAATTTTAACTCTCATATTGTAATTATATGACTTCTAATTTTATGATTTTCTCTACTAAATCTCTTGCTTTTTATTTACCCTTTATTCATACTGCCAATGGTTCTCTCATGAAAGTTAGTTATGTTGGTCAAGTGTCTTATCCTAATATCTTTGTATATGATTTTTTTTTTATTTTCAACCTCACGTTAAATTTTTTATCTATCGATTAATTATGCAAACTTAGTCTTAATATCTTGTTTACTACTTCTGGTTGTTGTATGAAACATCCGAAACAAGTCAGACACTTAAGACAAATCATAATATTGGACGCTGTATGAACTCATATTTTAGACTTGTTCTTTCTATGCCTTTCATCTACAGCATCTATCTCTCCAGTATTTTCGTCAATAGCATCTACCTATCTGGTATCTTCGTTACATCTTTGAAACTTTCGTATGGGTTGTGCTTCAGTCAATCGCATATGATCTCTAGTATCTAGCGATCATTTAGGTGTTGATTCTGATAATAAAGATGATTGTCTGACATGTCTTTTAGCCAAACAACCAGTTTTACCTTTTAATGTAGTATACTATTTCTTATGCTCTATTAATCTGATACATTCTAATATATGAGGTACTTCTCATAATGTCACTATAGGAATGTCTAAATATTTTGTTATTTTTATTTATATCTATTCTTGATATACATGGTTATTTTTTATGAAACAATGATCGAAACTTGCTAAAATTTATCGTGATTTTGATCAGATGGTTAAAACTCAATTCTGCAGTTCAATTAAGATTTTCCGTACTAATAATATCATGGAATATAAAGATTTTAACTTTCTAAATATTCTACAGGAATATGGTACTATTTTTCAAAGATCTTATCTAGATACATCTCAACAAAATGGAAAAGTCAAATGTAAATACAAACATATTTTAGATGCCACTCGTGCTTTCTTTATCTCTTCCTCGTCCTAAACTTTTTTTTAGAAGAAGTTACCTTTATTGGATATTGAGTGTGTGACATACGAGTGTATACATAATTTCAAAAATTACTATATGTAGCAGAAGCATGTTAACATATACACTTAATTTAACAAATTAAACATATATATCACATATATACATAAGTATAACTATTATACAAATTTATACATGATGAACAATTGCATTAAATCATTATGTAAAATACTTACCTAATGAAGGTAGCTTTACAAAATCTTCAAGTCTTCCCCCAATCCATGTAAAGAGCTCACCTTAAAGTGTATTATTGAACAATTCGAGTCCATAACGGTTTTGTGGAATTATAGAACTAGAATGGTAGCTTTAGAATTTTCAGCAACTTGTATTCAAACTCTTTGAATATATATATTTGTTTCATGAATATGAATATGGTTTAGCCATCCAAAAGAGAAGAGGAAGATGAAGTTTTATTTTGTTCTTATTAATAACAACTTACTAATACAACAAGAATTATTTTTCTCTTTTTGTCATTCACAAGTTCTAAGCATATAGAATAAGAAAAATCAAATTAACTTCACCTTGTATTCTTTCATCTCCTTGAAAGGAAAAATAAGACCAAACATACCTTTTTCTCTCTCTCCATCTAGCTTGGCCGAATGATTCATTGTCCATCAATGAATTTTTGCCTTCCATGTTTTGTTTCAATTCTGTTATCATAAATTAATCAAAAGCAATTAAGAAGTGCTCCACTCTATAATAATAATGACTATCCATTATTATTATAGTGGTTGAAACACTTGATTACATTTCAAATGCTCCACCCATTAGCTATAAAATGGCCGGTCAATTATTAGAAACAAAATGAATAAAAATTCATTTAATGGTCTATAATTATATATTTAATACAAAGAAAGTCTCTACCATTCATAATGGCATATTATTAAATTCATTTAAATAAAATTAATGCATTAAATTATATAATAATATTTAGTGGATTAAAAGTATATAATAATATTATAAAATAAATCAAAAACTAATTTTGCATTATTTTAATAAAATATAATAAAATAAATCAAAAACTATTTTTGTATTATTTTATTAATATATCATGATATATAATGAAGGGCTTAGATTTTACCCTTTGTCACCATCCTATTGGTTAATAACTTTTGTTAATTAATTAAAAGATGTACTTAACAATTAAGTCTTGACAAATGTACATCCTGAGGGATCTCGAAACAATTATCTTATTTTACTAAAATTTATTGGATTGAATTATTCAATCCAATCCGCTACTCCAGTGCGCAACGAATACACTTCATATAATTCGATTCTCTAGGTCACCTGATTTGTCATATGGAGCTCCTCCATACATCCGTGAACGATGTCCCATATACACGTTACGGATATTACAAATCAGCGTCTTAGACCATGCAAGTTGAGGTTATTGCATATTCGTATAATCCTTCCATCATTTGTATCCTTAAAGAGTAGAGATATAGATCATCACCGTCAAATCTCTATTTTGCTCAACCATGAACTTATCTCTAGATTTATATTTCATTAAATAATATCCACAAACACTTTTCTGATATTTTTTATTCATTCAAAATATATTTTTTGAGGTTTATGCTTGTGGCCACAAGTTTTTCTGAAATATAATATCGGAGCATCTGAATATACAATCCACTCATATGAGCTAATGGATCCCATATCTACGCACACCGGACTTCATGAGCATTGGACCATACCTAGAGATACCCAACGATTAGACCATGAAAGGTTTCTGACATGTGTGGAACTAAAGCATGATGGATCCTTCATAAGCCCACCATGGTGCTCAGGTCAAAGGACCACAAATACCACTCAACTCAAAAGACCTTCTATTGACGGCTTCATGAGATGTCTATTGGAGGTCCTCGTGAGTCTGTTCAATATCCAGTCCTTTCTAAATACTTGCATCTCTATACGAACTTCCCACTAAGCTCATGATTTGCTAAGACTAACCATATGGACCATCCATATATAGACATACACTAATCTATATTAATGTGTTCCACCGATAGACCCGCATCGATGAAATTAGATCAGGAACATTGTGTTTAAGAACATACTTGCATAATGACATTTTCTAGCACCATCTCCAACTCCTTGCAGCTATGTCATTACTAATATATTCTCAGGTCATTGTCCAATTTCAGACAAGGCTCTAACTCTTTAGATTTCCCTAACTCTTATAAACTTACTAACTCTTAGTGCTTATAACTATTAGCGTTGCTAACTCTTAGCACTGGTCTAAACTCTTTTAGACCAGATCTGAACTTTTTGAGATCATACAATGTTTGAAACATTACAAGCATCTTACCATTTAATAATAAATAATATTAACGATTTTATTAGAAATGATAATTGTATAAATACTATCATTATATATTTATACATAATGGGATGTCACGTAAGCACAAATCTCAACAGCCTTAATCGTTGTCTTTACCATTAATCGTGTTCATTATCCTATTATAAAGAACCAGTCATCTTATGAGTGTCTTTATAAAATCCTAACTAATTATAGTCTTCTTAAAGTATTTTGTTATACCTGTTTAATTCCGCTTCAAAAATATAAACATAACAAACTCGAGTCATGTACTCGATTATATTGCTTCTTGGGATACATAATAGAACATAAAGGTTATAAGTGTTGGGATCATATATCTAACCGCCTCTACATCTCTCGTCATATAGTATTTCTAAAGCATAATATATTTTTCTCTGTATCCAACTTTTATTTTATGTCTCTTCCTGTTTCATAATTCTTTACAGATAATACTATTTTTTTTTTCTGATACTTCACACATATACTTCTTTTGAATTTTATATCGGTGATTCTCCTGATATGATGTCTATTTATGAGCCACTTACCTCGTCTGAAGGATCTGTTCTAGACACTTTTAAGGCCTCTTCTACACTCTCTCTTGTCGTTCATCTCAAGTAAAAGAACTTCCTATTAAACTTCAAGATCATCAGTGTTTTTCTATTACTCTTTTCTTATATGAGCCCTTAATCTTATTTTGAAGTTAGCTCTAATCCGGTTTGGTAACAAATAATGACAGAATAATTAAAGGCCCTTGAGAAATCGCATACTTGAATCTTGTTGCTTTTTCACCTAATAAGATTGCCATTGAATACAAATGGGTGTACAAGATAAAAACCAAGCCTAATTGGTATATTGAGCAATATAAAGCTCGTCTTATTATAAAAGGCTTTACTTAAGAATATGAAATTGATTATGGAGAAACATTTGCTCCAGTTGCTCGACTTACTTTTATTTGAAGTTTGTTAACTATTGCTGTAGTTCGTGGTTAGACATTATTTCATATGGATGTAAAGAATGCTTTTCCTTAATAGTGATCTCGCAGAATAAGTATATACGAAACCTTCTCCTGGCTATGTACATCCCTAAGCAAAGTTTGTAAACTTTGTTGTGCTTTATACGATCTTAAATAAGTTCCTCGTACCTAGTTTGCAAAGTTTAATAGGACTATTCTTCAGTATGGTATTCAGTTCAATCCTTATGACTCAGTTTACTTTGTTCATAAGACAGCACGTGGTTATGTTTCATTTTCTATCTATATTGAAGATACGACTATCACAGGTGATGATTGTTAACGTATTTTAAGGTGTATACATATGATTGTTAACGCGTTAAAAAAATTAAATATATGTATCATATACATGAATTTCACAGCAGAATTAAGCATATAATCAACATATACACATATAACTTAAATCATTAACAATTTAAGATTATAGAAACATACCTTTAAAAACCTTTGGTGAAAAGTTCAATTTCGGATTCTTTCTAACTTCAACATTGAACTCGCCTTGAAATGCACTTTTGCTCAATTCAAGCTCACAACAATCCAGTGGGATTGTAAAGTTAGAATAACAGCAATTGAATTTCAAGCAACAAGGTTTTGTTTCTTGAAAGAAAAATAAGAGGAATTTATTTTTCTTTCTCTCTAGTTGTTTTCACAATCCTTTGTTCAAAAACCCTCTACCTTTCACGTTTTTGCTTCACATTTTGTTAATCAATTATTCAAAATAATTTTTAAGTGTGTTAAGCACTCCACAAAGTGCTCCCAAAATTGATTAAATGGTCAAAAAAACTTAAAAATTAATATTTTGTGGTAATTATACCTAATTATGTATATGTCTCTCACATAAACCAAAATAATAAATAAATATTATTATTTATATAAATAATATTTATTCAATTATTCAAAAAACTATTTGAATAATTAATTTTTACCTTATTTGATTTTATTAACATAATTAATGAGTAAATTCATGGTGAAACAATTCATAAAACAAAATTGTGCCATTTGTTAACATTTTATTAGTTAATAACTCTTATAAACTAATTAAATGATATATTTAACATTTAAGTCTAGACAAGTGTATAACCCGAGAAACTCTGAAATATATTTTCGGTTTGCTGAAATTTCTAGGGTGGAACTATTCAATCCATAATAATGCCCCAGTACATAACAAATACACTTTATATTGTGAGACTCTCTAGTTTCACGCTTGAATTGTCATATGGAACTCCTCCATACGTTCATGACCGATGCCCCACACACACGTTACGGATATTACAAAACGACTTGGACCATACAAGTTGAGGTTATAAAATATTCGTATAATCCCTTCATCTTTTATAACCGAGTAGAACAGAGATATAGATCAACACTGTCAAATCTCCATATGCCCAACCAAAAGCTTATATCTAGAATTGTATTTTAATGAATAATATTTGCAAACACTTTTCTGATATTATTTATCCCTAGGGTTAAACTCTTTTTTCGCAAATTACTGCTTATGGCCATAAGACTTTTTGAAATACAATCTTAGAGTATTATGATATATTACTTACCCAAATGAACTGACGAATCCTATATTTATACACACCAAACTCCATGAGCATAAGACTATACCCAGTGACACCCAGTGATCAGACCATGAAAGGTTTCTGACATGTGTGGAACCAAAGTATAGTGGATCACTCATAAACCCATTGTGGTACTCAGGTCAAAAGACCATGAATATTACTTAACTCGAAAGACCCTCTATTAATGGCTTTATGAGATGTCTATTTGAGATCTTTGTGAGTCTGTTTAATATTTAGTCTTTACTGAATACTTGTATCTCTAAACGAGTTTCAACTAAACTCATGGTCTGCTAAGACTAACTATCTGAACCATTTAAATATAGACATATATCGATCTATATATTATAAGGTTTTCACTGACAAACCCGCATCACTGAAGATAAATTAAGAACATATTATTTGAGAACATATTTGCATAATGACATTTTCTAATACTATTTACAACTCTTTGCAACTATGTCATTACTAATATATTCTCAAGTCTTTGTCCCATTTCAGACAATGCTCTAACTCTTTAGATATTGCTGACTCTTATAACTTCATAACTCTTATCAGTGCTAACTTTTAGCATTTATAACTCTCAGCATTACTAATTCTCAGTACTGATCTAAACTCATTTAGATCAGATCCGAACTCTTTCAAATCATACAATGTCTGAAATGTTACAAGCATCTTACTATATAAAAAATATAATTAGCGACTTAATGAAATGATAATACTAGTATAAATATTTAACAAATATAAATACATAAGTGGATGACACGTAAGTACAAATCCCAACAATGATTTTCTTGGTATTTCTACTCTCAATAACTTTCTTCAGTAACATTTTAAAATGAAAGACTTTGGTACCTTCAATTATTTTCTTGGCCTTGAAATACTATCTGATTCTACCGGGTATTATCTCTTAAAAGTTAAATATGCATCGGATCTACTTACTAGAGCTGGCTTGACAGATAGTAAGACTGTCTCTACTCCCCTAAAGTTTAATGCCAAACTCCAATCTTGTGATGTTACACTACTAAGTGAAGCCACTGTTTATCACCAGTTAGTTGGTAGTTTGATTTACCACTATCACTCGATCAAATATTGCCTATATTGTTCATATTGTAAGTCAATTTATAGTCGTCTCTCGTACCTCTCATTTTACAACAGTTCTTTATATTCTGCGCTATCTCAAGAGTATACTTTTTCATAGTCTTCATTTTCAGCTCATTCTCCCATTGAGTTGCGAGTTTATGCCGATACAGATAGAGTGGGTGATCCTACAGATCGAGGATCAACTATTAAATTTTATCTTTTTTTGAGAGATTCTCTTTTTTCATGAAAAAGAAAAAAGTTGATAGCTATTGGTCGTTCTAATATTCCGTGCTTTTGCTGATATTACTCGAGAGATTGTTTGATTCCAATGACTTTTTGAAGATATAGGTATTAATAACTCTGGAGGTATACCTCTTAATTATAATAATCAGAGTGTTAGTCAGATTGCTCACAATGTTATTTTTTATGAGCGGGCTAAGCATATTGAGATAAGTTATTACTTTGTTCGGCAACATATTTCTTATGAAACGGTTACGCTTCACTCCATCTCTTCTCAAGATTAACCTGCTGATATCTTTACCAAATCTTTTTTTACTGGTCATTTTCAAGTTCTAGTCTCAAAATTCAAGCTTGCTTCTACTTCGTCATTGTGAGTTTGAGGGAGAATATTAAAGATATAATCAATTATATTAATCCTACTTCAATATTTTGTTATTTATCATTTTTATATTGTAAACAATTTATTTCTTTTTACATATTTCATTTTGGAAAATTTTTGTATTTAGCCATTATATTAGGATAGAATTTTTATTTGATCGAAGTTAAATTTTTTAAATTTTGTTAACCAAATATATGTCATGTTCACCATTTTGCCCTCACTTATAATTTTAATAATTTTTCTTTTTTTCTCCTCTATTTTCTTTTTTCTTTTTTCTGGTATAAATTAATTAAAAACTTAGATTTTAAATAATTATTTTTTAATTAATTATTAAAAAATTTATTTATAATAACAATAATAGTTTTAAAAAATAGATAAAAATAATTTTAAAATTTATTTTTATCAATATTATATTTTTTTAGTTGTAATTATTTTTAAGTTTTTGTCATTATTTTTTGGATGTCTCAAATATTGTATTTTAGTACATGAGATTTTATATTTATAAAAATAATTTAATTAAAAAACAAATGTGTGCTTTTTTTTAGTTCTTATAATATTTATAATAATTAAAATAAATAAATAATATAAGAAATAAAAAAATAATTAAAATATATATATATATATAGTGTTATGGTGTGCACCACATGTTGCAGCACGCACTACATGGGGCGCATGCGTGAGGCACGCAACACATGCGCCCTAAACAAAGCCAAGATTGCTTTTTTTATTTTTTTATTTTAAATTTTAATTTAATTTATTTTTTAAAATAAAATAATTAGTAAAAATATAAATTAATATATATATTTTATTAAATTAATGAAAACATAATATTTTAATTAAATAATATAAATTATTTAATTTATTTTCTATTTTTTATAAAGTAATTAAAATTAATTAATTTTAAAATAAATTAAAAATAAAAATTTAAAAATAATTTAAAAATAAAATTAAAAAAATAAAAACAAAGCCTTGAGGCGCATGTATGAGGCACGCCCCCTAGGCATACGCCCTGCACGCTTTACTTGGGACGTATGCATAAGGAGCGCAATAAATGCGCCCCAAGCTTTGGTTTTTTTTGTTTTTTTAATAAATTTTAAAAAAATAAAATTATTAGTAGAAAAATAAATTAAAAATAATTTTTTTCTTTTTCATTAAATTAATGATAAAATAATATTTTAATTAAATAATATAAATTCTTATTTTATTTATTTTTTATAAATTAATTAAAAATAGTTAATTTTAAAATAAAATTAAAAATAAAATTTTAAAAATAACTTAAAAATAAAATTAAAAATTTTAAGAAAAGCAAAACCTTGAGACACATGCATGGGGAGGGCAATAAATACGCTTTAGGTATGCACCCCAGCGCAAGCAAAGCCAAGCTTTGCATGCGTGGGGCGTAACAGTGCGGCCCAGGCATGCGCCCTACGACGCACACCAAGCCCAAATGGGGTGCTTGAAATTTAAAAATAGGTGCGTGGTGTGAGCCTTACACACGTGTCCTATGCATACATCTTAAGCAAAGTCAAGCTTGGCTTCTTTTTAATAAATTTAAAAAATAAAATTTTATTTTAAAATAAATTAACTAGTAAGAAAATAATTTAAAAATAATAAATTTTTCTTTTTTATTAAATTAATTAGAAAATAATGTTTTAATTAATTAAATAAAATAAATAAAATAGTTTTTTATTATATATTAATTAAAAATAATTAATTTTAAAATTTTGTCATTTAAAATTATTTTATCAATATTATATATATTTTTTCATAAATAATTTTAAATTATTTAGTTCTTCATTTTCATAATTTTTTAAACAAATTATTTTTTTACCAAATTTTTTATTAATTAATTTTTTTAAACTAAAAAATAAATTTTCAACAACAATATTTAAAAAAAAAAACCTTTAGATTTGGTTTGGTGTATTTATTTATTTCTTAATTAAAATAAATAAATAATTTTAAAAAAAAATAAATTTATTTAAACAATTATGAAAATGAAAAACTAAGCAAGCAAAGTGGCTTGGGGTGCACACTTGGTGCGCGCATGTAGCGCGCCCGAAACAAATATTTTTTTATTAAATTAATTAATTTTTTTTTTAAATTAATTAAAGATAAAATTTTAGTAAAAAATAAAGAATGATATTGTATCAATAATATTGTTTTAATTAATTTTTTATTTTTTATAGATTAATTTAAATATAAATTAAAAATAAAATTTTTAAACACTAATTAAAAATAAATTTAAAATTAAAAAAATGCAAAGCTTGGCTTTGCTTTTTTTTAATAAATTAAAATTAAAATTATTAATTAAATGATATTATTAAATTAAATAAAATATATTTTAATTAAATAAAATAATTTAATTGTTTTAATTAATTAATTAATATTTTATTTTATTATATATAAATTAAAAATAATTATTTTGAAAATAAAATTTTAAAAACAACTCAAAAATAAATTTTAAAAATTAAAAAAAAAAAAGCGCTCCAAGTAAAGCCTTGGCTTTGGTTTTTTTAATAGTTTATTAAAATAATTAATTGTTTAAAAAATTAATTTTATTTTTAAATTATTTGTTTGTTAAATTAAAATTTTTGTTAATTTATATCAAAAAGAAAAAAATAATTAAATTATAATTGAGGGCAAAATAGTCGGCATATACTTTATTTGGTGAACAAAGATTAAAAAGTTGACTTTGGTAAAAAAAAATTCTTCCCTCAAATAATGGTGAAATATAAAAAATTTCCTTTCATTTTCTTATTTTATATTAGCCTAAAACTTATACAAATGCTCACTTTATACAATATATTTACAATAAAATATACAAATTTTTATATTTTTCACATTTTAAAAGTAATATTATTTTAAATTTTTTGTAAATCTTTCATAGAAAATATTATTATAAAATAAAATAATAAAATTATAGAAAATAAAAAATTTATTCTATATCGGATATGAACCATCAATTTAAGTGAGAACTTTATTATTAACCAAAGCCAAGGTTTGGTTAATTTATTATTAACCATATGCTAAATAGATATGAAATATTCATTTTAGTCATAGGTCGTTAGCCTTTTTTTTGTTAATTTAAATGAAATAGTAACAATTTAGTCTAATTACATATATATATTTAATTTGTATTGATATATGTTGTGATATAAAATTAAATAATTATATTAAAAAAAATAAAAGTAGAATCCGTCATTGGAACGCTACTAATGTGATCTAGCGATATTTTGACAGAGCAAAAAGAAGACTCATTATTATTATCTCTTTTTTTTAATATCCTATTTTTTCTAAAAAAGATTAGTTATTAGATTTTAAATAAATCAAATTAAACTTAATTATTACATTTATACATTATAAAAATAATTAATCAATTTTTTAAATTATTATTATTTGTATATTAATAAGAATCAAATATGTATTAAAATATATTATGTAGTTAAATAACAATAATCCTATTTGTTTGAAAAAAAAAAGTTATAATTAAATATAAATATTAAATGTAACACTAGTTAAAAATTTTAATATAATACTCTAGGAAAAAAAATACAATATTAATATGTGTTTTAATGCATTACAACACTATTAGTGCATAGCTTCAAATTCATTCTCTATGTATATATGCATCATTCACTAAATGTTGGTCTATATCATCTTGATTCTTGGCTTTTCAATCAATTTATTACAAATTGAGTAAACCAATCATTCAATAAATTGATCAAGTGTGACAATCATTTTCAACATTCTTGAAAACAATTCAACTCCAACACAACACTCACATTGCCCATATAACTTTTTTTCTTCCTAAAAGAGGACAATTATTGGGGACAAACTCTTTGCAAAGATGACAATTTCTCCACTACCCATATAAAGAGACAATGTGGAAATTAAAATAAATAAATAAATTACAATGGAGAAACAATCAAACAATAAGGATAAGGCAACTCAAACTCAATCAAGCAAAATGGATTTCCCAATTGTTCTATTAAGAAATGTCTTTTCCCCAAGTGGATTTGCTTTTGGACCACCTTTTAATTTCACTTTCAATACAAATTTCAAATTTGTACTTTAAAAAGATTTTTTTTTTTTTATTCAAGGAAGAAAAGGGTTTCAACACTAAAGAGTATTTAGATAATTTATTTTTTTGAAACTATTTTATGTTTAGTGTTTTTTCCTTTTTCATGAAAAATCAGTAATTATTTAAATTATTATCCTAAAATTTTAATTTAAATAACAATGACATTTGACATAGCATTGTCACGTTCTATTGAATCACGTAAAAATTTTATGTTACAAATAATTAAAAAATAATAATATTGATTGTCTAAGAGTGAATAATTTAATGTACTTGTGTTAATAACTCAATTGTAAACGGTTTATAATACATCTAAGAGATAGTTTAATTAGTTAGATCTCTTATTTTATAATTAGGCTAATCGACACCGATTTCATAAAAAAAAAAATTTTAATTTGTATTTGTATTCTAATAGAGATATAGGTGGAGTATGTGGGAAGTAAAAAAAAAAAACCCCAAATAAATATATTTTTTGTAACTTAATATATATATATATATATATATATAAAATAAAAATATTGATTTGATCTTATATTATATTTTGTTGTAGATATATAGTAGTACGATACTAAGATGTAGTACACGAATTTGGGAAATTGAGAAGGGCAAGAATTAGGTGAACTAAATTGACAACAAAATAAATAAAAGCAAATTTACTATTAAATTTGCTCAAACACAAGAAGAATTTACAAAAAATTTAAATTGTTTGTTGAAAGCAGAAGACAAAAGGGATGTGGGTGTGAGAAATGTCAATATCAAAGTGGGTTTTTTCTTGTTGGGCAGGTGAAACTAAGTTGTATTTGTTGGGTGCAATGCAAGCGTCAATGACCAAAAATAAAGAAAGAATGAAAGAAAGAGAGAGATTTGTTATTTAGTAAGTGAGATTAAGTCAAATTAAATTTAAAGAACAAAGTTAATGAGTTTCTAGTTGCTAATCAATACCATCACAATCACCCATTCTTTGTTTTTGGCATTTTGTCAAACGGATCGTGTGCACAAATTGAAAAGTTGGTTTGGTTTATTTTATTTATTTATTTCGTAATTTTAGGTAAGGATTTGGTTGTGGATTGAAGAAGGTGAGAATTGTTAGTAAGTTCTCTAACATTGGCCCTTGTAAAAGTAGAGACACCTAAATTTATAAATAGAAAATTACAATAACTAATAAGTCAGTGATTTGGATTATACACCCAACCCCCAATACATTCAACAAAGTGGTTCATGACTCAATTTCAGTTAATTAAATGAATAGATTAATTTAATTTCAATATAATGCAAAATCAAAAGTAACGCATGCCTGAGTGTTAGTGGATGGGGACTAAGGTTAAACATTCTTCTTCTTCTTCTTTTTTGAAACAGAATTAAAGTCGAATCTCTTGATTAAACCTTTGATGGGCAATTTATATGAGACGGCAAAGTAAATTGGAAAAAAAAAAAAGCTAGAGATTATCATTTTTCATAGTGATTCAAAATGGCCAAATCCTACAATTTTAATGGCAATTACTTATCATTATCTTAAATTAATAATGAAATTGAAGGCTAGAAAAGGTTTAATCAACTGTCATAACTATAATTGCATCACTTAAGGAAAAAAAAAATTTATTTTTCTAACCTTACTACAATTTTTTTTTTTTGGAATAATAATGAGCCGAAACTTAGAAGCAAATTATTAATATCAATTTTTTTTATCCTTTTCAGAAAAATATTAATGTTTTTCATTGAATTTCAGAGTCAACTCTAATCTTAAAAATAAGGCTCAAATCCCTTTAAAAAAATTAATTAATGAAAAAAATTATATCCCTAAAATTATGAAATTAATTAAAAAAATTATATTACTAAAATCATAAAATTAATCCAATCAAAGAATTAATTACTTTCCTAAAAATACTTCATTATTAAGCCCTACAACACTTATAAAAAGAGAGCTCAACAATAGAGATCAAACTCTCCGCTATGTTAATTTCTTTGTGTCTTTTTTTTTTCCTTTTATTTTATTCTATAAAAGCATAGCCTCTATGTATTTTCACTATACAATTATTACTTGTAGTGAACCCATCAAACCTAATAAATAGGCATAGGCTCAAATTAGGCTGAACCACTATATATGTAGTGTCTTTTCATTTCTTTATCTTTATTTTGAGAGTCTCAAACAGGTAATTTTTTAAAAAAATAAATTAAATTTGTTAATTTAAAAATTGTCAAAAATTTTGATTTAATAGTTTGGCGTCGTTTGTAAAAAATGATATAAAAAGTAATGAAAACTAACTATGGAGATTAATAATTCAAAAGATAAATCATAATCTTGATTTTTGATTAACATCAATTTTGTGCAAATATTTTATTTTATAGCAATATGTATGATTTTGTAACGAATTATTTAGTGTGATACATAATCAATTCATCTTAATTAAAAGATATTGATGCTAATCTTCTAACTTTTTTGAATTGATTTGGTGGTGACAAAAAAAAAAGAGAAACAAGAAGATGCAGTGGCAATTACGCTACTAGAAAAAACAAAGAAAGAAGAAGATGTTAGTGGTAGGAGTTGAATCAAGGACTTAATCCAAATAAAATTTAATGGTAGTGGAACCACCAGGACAAATAGCTTATGCTAACCAGAAAGTACGACAATAAATATAAAGATATATAAGCCATAATGCTAGCCACCACAAGCCACCATTGCTGCCGCTTATTGCCATCATGCAGATCACTGTTAACTGTTGTTGAAACTGCTAATCGTCTTAAGAATTTTTGCTGACCACAACTCAAGCAACACCGCCACTTGCCATCATCGAAAACTCCTAGATTGAAGTTGGCAAGAGTTCGCCCACTACCTCATTCGTGCCCACCATCTCGACTACCAACAACGCCAGCTAAAAAGTTGCCACAGTCCATAGTACACCACCATCAGCCCATCGTTGCGTCCACCACCAATTGGCGATCTTCTTATGGCAGCTAGCGGTGGCTGGAAAATTAAGAAAAGAGAAGGTCTGTGACACATAAGAGAAAGAAATGAAAATTAGGGCTTCATTTAGATTTTCTTAATTAGTCCCTTATAGTTTAAAATTTTTAATTCTGACCAATATTATTTTAAAACCTATGCATATAAGTTTTTGATGTATGTATAATTTATAATAGCCTTTTACGAAATTGAGGACCAAGGATCTAAGGACCGAGGTTGAACACAAAAGCTCTCATTTAGGCTAAACACTTGAGCCTTATCGATCTCGAACACCTAAGTTCTCACTGAGCTCTATCATTTAAGCTTTCATCGAATTCAACCACTCAAGCTTTCACCAAACCCAATCACTTAAGCTTTTTCTCTAGCCCGACTATTTAAACTCTCTTTAAGCCCAAGTACCTAAGCTCTCACTGAGCCTAACCACCTAAGTTCTCAACGAGCTGGATCACTTAAGCTGTTTCCGAGCCCAAATATTTAAGCTCTCATCGAGCTAATCATCTAAGCTCTCACCAAGTTCGATCACTTAAGCTCTTACTGTCCCAAGCACGTAAGCTCTCCCCAAGGTCGAACACTTAAGCTTTCAATGAGTCCAATCACTTAGGCTCTCACCAAGCTCGATCACTTAAGCTCTCATTAAGACCTATCACTTAAACTCTTACCAAACCCAAGCATCTAAGCTTTCCTTGAGATCGAACACTTAAGCTTTCACTGAGTTTGATCACTTAAGTTTTCATTGAGCCTAAGCACCTAAGCCTTCCTCGAGCCCAAGCACCTAAGTCTCACCAAGCCTAAATACTTAAGTCATCTCCGAGGCTGAGCACGCGAGTCATCCTCAAGGCTGACCATGTAAACTCTTTTTTTACTCACTATTTATCTACGTGTTTATCTTTTTATTTTGATCATATGCTCTGGACCTTCACTTAACCCGAGGAGCAAGACCAAGGTGATAACTCCTTAATCTTGCACCTACTCAAGGCAAGGAAAGTTTCTACAGCAACGTAAATCTCGTGCCCTTATAGGGTAGAGAGATTTCTACATCGACATAAATCCTAAGCCTACCTAGGGCAGGGAAGGTTTCTACTTTAACATGAATCCCGAATACTATTTAGGGTAAAAAAAATTTCTACATCGATATGAATCTTAATCCCTCATAGGGCAAAGAAGCTTTCTACTTTAACATGAATTTAAAGCCCATCTAGGGTAGAGAAAAATTCTACATCAACATAAATCTTGAGCCCACCTAGGGAAAAAAATGTTTCTACTTCAACATAAATCCTGGAGAGTTTCTAAACAGATACAAATCTCGAGCCCACATGAGGTAGGGAGTCTACATCAATGTGAATCTTGGGCCTGCCTAAGATAGGGAATGTTTACATATGAATTTCTAGCCCGCTTAGGGCAAGAAAAGTTTTTACATTGACATGAATCCTAAGCCTGCCTAGGTGGGAAAAGTTTCTACAACAACATAAATTTTGACTCCACCTAGGATAGGAAAAGTTTCTAACTCGATGTGAATCCCAAGCCTACCCATGTTAGGAAGGAATCTATACAAGGCGCTACAAATCCCAAGCCCTTCAGGGTAAAGAAGACGAGCAAATAATAAACAACATTAAAACCTACCCTTATGTACCAATAGCGATGCTCGACATTAAAAGCCTAAACCCCGACCAGCATGGCGGCTCGCTATCAACAAACTTAAGGCTCACATTGCCCTAGCACTCCAAGATAGACCTAAAATTTAATAGTAAATATTCTAGTCCAAACTACAATAAAAATTTCAGTATCAAATAGTTAATATTGAAAAATGAGGGACCTTTGTTCATCTCTATATTTCAGGGTCAACCTTACTCCTAAAAATGGGGCACTTATCCCATTAAAGGAACTTAATTTATGAGGGAGTTATATCCCTAAAATCATGAAATTATATCAGAAAATTAGTTAAGGAAATCATGTCTCTAAAATTATGAGATTAATCCAATCAAAGAATTATTTATCTTCTTAAAAAGACTTCACCACTAAGTCCTACAATACCTATAAAAAGGGGCTCAACAATGAAGATTGGGCTCCTCACTACGTTACTTTTTTGTGTCTTGTTTTTTCTTTTTATTTTATTTTGTAAAGGTATAGTTTTCATGTATCTCCGTTGTAATATTATTATTCAATAGTGCATATAAGTGAGTCCATCAAACTCAATAAAGTGGATGTACGCCTAAATTGAGCTGAACTACTATATATTTGGCAATTTTTTTGTCTTTTTATCTTTATTTTGATAGTCTCAACCAAATTGTTCCCAACAAAAAATAATAATTTTAATTTGTTGACTTAAAAATTGCCCAAATTTTCAAGTTAACAATTAGTTTTTTATTCCTAAATATTTTTCTAATATGGTAATAATTAATAAAGATAAGTAATACTAATTTCATTTTAAAAAAACAAAGATGATTTATAAAAAAAAAAAGTTATTGTTAAATACTGCTATTTAATGTTAGAAATTTATAGAGATCGGTCTTGATTAGAAGAAACAGAGAATTCAAATTGAATATTTACTTTAAAGTGTGGAATAGGGACAATTTTAATTTAGGAGTTTGATTTCATGGATAATTTTATTTCAGTAAAATTGAAAATATTCAATTTTATTTCAATATTATTATTATTTTTTGGTTAACTTATACACAATAAAGGTATTTTAATCTAATTATATATACATTCAAATCCAAACCAACCATCAGAACAATGCTTGAAAAGAAAATACTAGAAAGATGTCGAAAGTGGAAAGAAGAGTAGTGACTACTATGATATCGTTTAGATGCTCACTGGCACCACCATTAGAGTCATTGTCCAACTATCTATCTGATGGTAATAGTGATGATCCTTCACTCAAATAACAATGTCACTCTGATGGTAATAGTGATGATCCTTCACTCAAATAACAATGTCACGGTGACTTTTCCCTACTCTTGGCATATCTCTAGTGCTTCATCGACAGAAAATTTTTTATCATCGGGTAAGTTATAAAAATTTGATTATGATAATATCAATTTTAAGTTAATCTGTCATTGTTTATTGGCAGTTGGCTAGCTATTCGGCGACTACCACTAATCTAACCAGTGTTCAACAATAATGAATAGATGAAATTATAATTTATTAAAAATTATAAAATTAATATTATCATAAAATATCATTTTATTTAATTATATTATATTAAATAAACGAATGAGATTACACTACGTGTTCAAAGATAATGAATAAATAAAATTTTATTTCATGTCCAAACTTAAATTCATCATACACTAAATTAAAAGGCAAATAAGTCATTTAAGCTACAAAATAATATCTTCCGTTTAAATTAATTATAAATAATTAACAAACTAAAATAATATTAAATATTTCAAATTTAATTAAAATAATATTATTTATTAAACTAAACTCTTGGAACAAAATTGTTCCTATCCCTTGAAATCTAGCTTAGATACATCTGGGGAAGTGAGATCCACCCAATCAAGGATTTTCTTACTTGAGTAATATATTAAACATAGCATTTGAGTGTTATATTAAAATTAAAATTGTTTTAAATTTGAGTTAAGATACCATGTCTTTTGAGTGTTACATTAAACAAAATTCTAATTATCCCTCCAATGAGAGATATGACCGCATGCTCTAAGACAAAGCTATTATTGTCATGACTCACATGATTGCAACTTTAAATATATAAATATATAATATATAATGCAAAAATAAAATTATTTGCTTATATTTTTTTAAAAAAATTAAATAAATAATGTGGGTTAGTTGGACAACTTTCCAATAATTGATTTGATAATCACTTTCATGTTGCCCCAATATATAATCAAAAGAATTATAAATGTTTTGAGTACAATTTGGTCAGCGGGATGATCTTATAGGACAATATAATAACAATATTTTTAATCCTCTGTTTTTAAATATTATAAAAAATTTACCTATATTTACTATCAATATCTTTCAGAATTTACGATAATAATATTTGTTGTAATGCAGTTTGCAAATATTTATTAGGACTTATGGTGATGATATTTATTTTATTGTAGTGTAGCTCGTAAATTTAAATTTAAAAAAAAAAGACAGAACAGCTTCATTAAAATTCAAAAAAATTTATTTTAAGAAATTTTAAATTTACTCTTTTAAAATTTAGAAAAAATTAATTTTATCTATGTGCACGAGAAATGACTCAAACATTGGTCACAAATAAAGAATCAAAATTACCCAACACTCGATTTAAAAATAATATTCTTTAACCCTTTTTTTTTCTAAAAAGAAATCATATATATCTTTTTTTCTCAAAAAAGAAAAATTACAAACTTTTCACCCCACAATTTCCATCCCTCTTGATCAAATAAAATAAATTCTTTTTCCAAGTTTGATGTTTAAAAAAAATCAATTTCTAAACCTCTTCTTTTTAATACAAAAGACCAAATTAATCAACCTGTTCCTTTAAAAATATATATAGCAATCATAAAAAAAATTAAATTGTATTTTTTTCCACAAATATAGGCTCTAAATTAGTTCCAAATACAATTATGGTTATTATTTAGTGTTAAAATGCTTGCTTTACTTTGCAAAGGGGTTTCAATCCTAGATAAAATTAGGGAAATTTTTTAAAATAGCTAAACTTGAAGGGGGTTTAACTTTTTCAACCACCATTTTTATTTTTCAACTTTTTTAGCCAAAATTTAATGAATGAACAAAAATATCCTTCACTATTTTAACAATATCTGTTATAATAAATAGTATCATTATAGTGAATAGTCTTTTGTTATAGTAATTTTTTATTTAAAAGTAAATATTTTTTTATTAAAATTATATTTATTTTATATTATTTATTTATTTTAATAATATTACTACAAAATTTAGATAAATAATATAATTATTTAATATAGTTAAATTAAACTAAATAAATAAATAAAACTAATTTTCATAAAAATACAACTTAAATTATAATTTTTTTATTAAAATTATATTTATTGATAATTAAATAAAACAAATAAAAATTTAAATAAATGTATTTTATTTATTTATAAATAATATAAAGTAATCATGTCATATATGATAAAATAAATTTATTAAAAATAAAAAATAAATTAAAATATTGAGGTAAAATAAATTAAAATATATAAAATAAAAACTTATCGCGCCAAATTATGGGCGTGATAAAACCTAGTATACCTATATTTGGGCATGATATAACCTATCACGCCCAAATATAGGTGCGATAGGATGGGGGCAAATTGCCCCCCCCCCCCCCCCCCCACAGAACTTAAGAGATTGCTTTTGCTCCCCTCCGACTTATAAGGCTAATCACTACAAAACGCAGTTCATTCATTGTAGATTACAAAATGCGAGCCAGAGAGTCCAAACCTTGATGTTACAAGGGCACGTGGATCTCTTTGAGCTGGCTTGTAGTCCTCTTCTTGCAAGTATTGTCCTCACTTCCTCAAGCTAATTAACCACCTTGATTGTATATGGGTATCCTAAAATAGACTTATCACCGATAATCATAGACTCGATATACCTAAGGATGGCAGCGGGCGGGTTTGGGACGGATACCTCTAATACCATATTCATATCCGCTTATAAAATGAAATACCATATCCTTCCCAAACCCGTTGCGGGTTTGGAGTGCCGTTACCAAACCCGCACTTGCGGGTTTGTACCTATTACCAAACCCGCAACGGGTTATCCGCGGATTTTAAGCGGGTTTTGAATTAATATAACAAAAAAATAAAATAAAAATATTAATTAAATTAAATTTTTTTAATTATAGCAATTAAAATAATATCAATTATATTTCTAATTTTATTTACATTAAATATTATAATTTTTAACTTTAATTTTAATTAAATTAAATATTATAATTTCAAATCTAATCTCGATTTTAATTACGATAAATATTATAATTTTAATTACGTTAAATATTTTTATTTTAATTATGTTAAATATTTTAATTCCAAATCTAATTTCGATTTCAATTACGTTACATATTATAATTTATAACTCCAAATCCAATTTTAATTTTAATTACGTTAATATTATAATTTTAATTTTAATTTTGATATCAATTATGTTAAATATTATAATTCTTATTCCAATTTTGATTTTAATTACGTTAAATATCATAATTTTAAATTCAATTTCGATTTCAATTACGTTAAATGTTATAATTCCAAACTAATTTCGATTTCAATTACGTTACATATTATAACTCCAAATCTAATTTTATTTTTAATTACGTTAATGTTATAATTATTATTTTGATATTAATTATGTTAAATATTATAATTCTTATTCTAATTTTAATTTCAATTACGTTAAATGTCATAATTTTAAATCCAATTTCGATTTCAATTACGTTAAATATTATAATTCTAAATCTAATTTCGATTTCAATTACGTTACATATTATAACTCCAAATCTAATTTCGATTTCAATTACGTTAATATTATAATTTTAATTTTAATTTTGATATCAATTATGTTAAATATTATAATTCTTATTCCAATTTTGATTTCAATTACGTTAAATATCATAACTCTAAATCAAATTTCGATTTCAATTACGTTAATATTATAATTTTAATTTTAATTTTGATATCAATTATGTTAAATATTATAATTCTTATTCCAATTTTGATTTCAATTACGTTAAATA
Source organism: Ailanthus altissimus (assembly GCA_946807835.1). Classification (NCBI taxonomy): domain Eukaryota; kingdom Viridiplantae; phylum Streptophyta; class Magnoliopsida; order Sapindales; family Simaroubaceae; genus Ailanthus; species Ailanthus altissimus. The sequence continues at coordinate 5,325,194 of OX327690.1, read as the reverse complement.
TCATAACTCTAAATCAAATTTTGATTTCAATTACGTTAAATGTTATAATTCCAAACTAATTTCGATTTCAATTACGTTACATATTATAACTCCAAATCTAATTTTAATTTCAATTACGTTAATGTTATAATTATAATTTTGATATCAATTATGTTAAATATTATAATTCTTATTCCAATTTTAATTTCAATTACGTTAAATGTCATAATTTTAAATCCAATTTCGATTTCAATTACGTTACATATTATAACTCCAAATCCAATTTCGATTTCAATTACGTTAATGTTATAATTATATAATTTTAATTTTAATTTTAATATCAATTATGTTAAATATGATAATTCTTATTCCAATTTTGATTTCAATTACGTTAAATGTCATAATTTTAAATCCAATTTCGATTTCAATTACGTTAAATATTATAATTGTAAACCTAATTTTGATTTCAATTACGTTACATATTATAACTCTAAATCTAATTTCGATTTCAATTACGTTAATGTTATAATTATAATTATAATTTTGATATCAATTATATTAAATATTATAATTCTTATTCCAATTTTGATTTCAATTACGTTAAATATCATAACTCTAAATCAAATTTCGATTTTAATTACGTTAAATGTTATAATTTCAAACTAATTTCGATTTCAATTACGTTACATATTATAACTCCAAATCTAATTTTAATTTCAATTACGTTAAATGTCATAATTAAATCCAATTTCGATTTCAATTACGTTAAATATTATAATTTTAAACCTAATTTTGATTTCAATTACGTTACATATTATAACTCCAAATCCAATTTCGATTTCAATTACGTTAATGTTATAATTATAATTATAATTTTGATATCAATTATGTTAAATATTATAATTCTTATTCCAATTTTGATTTCAATTACGTTAAATATCATAACTCTAAATCAAATTTCGATTTCAATTACGTAAAATGTTATAATTCCAAACTAATTTCGATTTCAATTACGTTACATATTATAACTCCAAATCTAATTTTAATTTTAATTACGTTAATGTTATAATTATAATTTTGATATCAATTATGTTAAATATTATAATTCTTATTCCAATTTTAATTTCAATTACGTTAAATATCATAATTTTAAATCCAATTTCGATTTCAATTACGTTACATATTATAACTCCAAATCCAATTTCGATTTCAATTACGTTAAATGTTATAATTATATAATTATAATTTTAATATCAATTATGTTAAATATGATAATTCTTATTCCAATTTTGATTTCAATTACGTTAAATGTCATAATTTTAAATCCAATTTCGATTTCAATTACGTTAAATATTATAATTTTAAACCTAATTTTGATTTCAATTACGTTATATATTATAACTCCAAATCCAATTTCGATTTCAATTACGTTAATGTTATAATTATAATCATAATTTTGATATCAATTATGTTAAATATTATAATTCTTATTCCAATTTTGATTTCAATTACGTTAAATATCATAACTTTAAATCAAATTTTAATTTTAATTACATTAAATTGTTATAATTATAATTTCAATTTCGATAGTTAAATATTATAATTTTAAATTCAATTTCAATTATGTTAAATATTTTAATTTCAATTTTAATTCTAATTTTATTTACATTAAATATTATAATTCTTGTGTTAAATATTATAATTTCAAATCCAATTTCAATTTCAATTACATTAAATGTTATCATAATAAATCCAATTTCATTTCCAATTTTAATTGTGTTAAATATTTAATTCTAATTACAATTACAATTTCAATTTTAATTACGTTAAATGTTATAATTCTAAATTCAATTTCAATTACGCTAAATATTAAATATTTTAATTCCAATTTCAATTATGTTAAATACTATAATTTTATTTTTAATTTCAATTATAATCATTAATTCCTTTGAACTAATTTTATTTATTTATATTTAATGGTATGAGCAATGTCAAATAAAATGTAGATTTTTTGATGTGAGATAAAAAAAATACAAAAATAATCAATTTATATTTTATATTTTATATTTTTTTTAAATGTAGTATGTGCGGATACCCGTTGCGGGTATCCGCGGATTTTTCACTAAAACCATACCCGTACCAAATCCGTTGCGGGTTTTAATTTTAAATACCAAACCCGTACCAAACCCGCTTCAAGCCTTACCAAATCCTTCCCAATGCGGGCGGGTTTTAGCGGATTTGCGGGTTTGCGAATTTTTTTGCCATCCCTAGATATACCTTCCACAAATACGACTCTAATAATTTCGATATAAGTCTTGCATGAGTAAGAAATGTCTAATCTTATATGGTGAAACTCTAATATATAAATCTAAAACCAAAATTTTTTTAACGACTTTTAATATTAATAAGATTCTACAACTACGTATTAAGATCACATTACGACCTTATAAATATGGTCCAAATTTAAGGGGAGAGAAGGATCCATATTAACATCCACACAAATCTAGGCGTTAGCATTTTAATCTATATATACAGAATACTCTACAACATTTGAAGCTTTCTTAAACCTTTAAACACTTAATAAAACTTTCATTTCATCACTTTCACTATTTCTTCTTACCCCCGTATTATTTTTTTTCTTTTTTCAGTCGTTGCTACTTTAAATATTGGATTACTTTCGCCATAAAAATCTATTGTTTAAGATTATCAAAATCTTCAAAGCCTCTAAGTAAATAGATTTGAAGTTAGATAATATTGAAAATTGGTGATTCAACAATTTTATATAGGCAAAAATTGAGATGAATACCAAGAGGAGAGTCATTATGAAGTCAAGTATGCATTAGGTGTACAAGGGATGAGCAAAACGGAAGAAAAAAGAACGAGTACTGTTCATACGACGACACTGTTCACGGCGAGCACTGTTGCACGCGGCGGCAAGTACTGTTCACGTTGTTACTATTCACACAGCAACTTTAAGATATTTTCTGTTTTGGCTCAATTAACTTCTTTAAGTAGGATTAGGACTCTTACAAGTAAGGACTCTTATTCCAACTAGGTTTAGGTTTCTAAGGGTGTTTTATTCACTATATAAACCCTTCTAAACACAAGAGAAAGACAAGCATTTAAGGTTTCAAGATGTAACCATAAGAGAGAATAGAGGAGTTAGGTAGGCACTAAGTGCATGGTGTACTAGGGTGTAACCTTTGGGGAGTGTTTTTTTATTTAGGTTCTTTGAGTGAATAAAAGAGAAACACCATAGATCCTTTTGGCTTAGATGCTCGGGCTATTTTTGTATTCCTTATAAAAATCTCTTATAAGGAGATACTAAGAGGTCTTAGGGAGTCATAGTGATCAAGGGTAGATACTTAGAGGTCTCTATAGGAGATATTAAGGGGTCTTGTGGGATCATTGATGATGAAAGAAGATACTTAGTGATCTATTTCAATAATAAGAAGGTGGATCATGGATCCTCCGTGGACTTAGGCAATTTTGGGTCGAACCACGTATATCTTGTGTCTTTTCAATAATAAGAAGTTGGATCATGGATCCTCCGTGGACGTAGGCAATTTTGGGCCGAACCACGTATATCTTGTGTCTTGTTGATTGGTTTGTTTTATTTATCTTTATTGGTGTGATTAATCTTATGTGTTATTACTTATGATGTGAGTTATAATTTTTCGCTGCGCGTAGAATAAAAGGGATATCAGGGTTGTGGCTTAATTGATGCTATAAGGGTGTCAAATTAAAGTGCATGACTTAATATCTGCAACAAATACAATATTATGTAATTTTAAATTTACATCATAATATTCTGTAAGAGAAATTTTCAATACAGATGTATGTACATTAGAAAAATGCAAATTTAAAGTTATATTATACTTTATAATTTAATAAAAGCACTATGTTTAAACTATTTTGAAGTTATATAACATTGTATAGTTGCAAATGAAAAATGGAAATGAGGCAAGAGCATGACTCAGAAGTGAAAAGTTGCTAAAATTTGAACTTGAGGAGGACAAACCATTTGCATGAACTAGGTAAAAAAAAATGTTAATACATTTTCATTATCCCACTCAGTTCCTATTCTAAAAAATTGGTGGAAGTTGAGAGAGCTCAATAATTAAAATGTTTAAATTCATTCTCAAAAATTATTATTTTCCATTTTGAGACCAAATTCAAAGCCCAACATAAGAAAGATTGTTCTCTAGGCCTGACAGTAGGCCCAATACTTACTGAATCCAAAGATCTCAATTCTTGACAAGTCGCCATATTAGTTTAGTCCCGCGCAACTAATTTCAAAATGGAATAATAACATTCAACTCCCTAATTCAATACAAATTTCCATGTAATGACATAATTTATCCATTTAAACCAAAAAAGCCCTAATCTATATTTAAATTACTAAAATATCCTTCAATGTCAAGTTACATATTACAACAGATGGTCGAAATTTAATATTACAAGTAAACTTTAATCATTGAGATTTTTAATAGCAGTCACATGAATCAAGGTGGTATTGGTACCTTGATTTCATACTCAGCTTTTGTGGAGTAGAAGTTGTATTTTATTGATTTGTTTGTAGGGTATTTAGTATGCCATGTGAATAAATATGTCAATATTAATGTAGTTATATAATGAACAATGTAAAGAGTGAAAAAAGGAAAAAAGAAAAAAAGGAGTCTAGGGATTATTAGATACATATTGAGAAATTATGTATCCATTTGAAAATAACATCAAAATTAGGAATCTAGATGTTATTAGCCCATTTCAGAATACAATTATGAAAATTTTATATTTTTATTTTAAAATTTACAAATATCTTATTTTATAAATAAATTTTTATTATATATATATAGAGAGAGAGAGAGAGAAATTTTAAGATGTAGACGTTTACACGAAAAAATAGTACAAACTTCCTCAAAACGATATTGTTATAAATACATTTTATTAAAAAAAAATAGCATTATTTTAATATTAGCACTAGACAATTCTACTCCACATTTGTTTGGATGTGAGTTTTGAGCTAATATACAAGTTTTATTCTACATTTTTGTAGTTTTTAGTTTCGTTTATAAACATAAATTTGCCTTTTAGTAGTTAACATTGACTTATATATATTACATTTACACATCGTATGTGTGATTTATGAAATTAATATTTTATTTTAAATATTTTATTTTTTAATTTTTAATTTTTATACTTACAAGTATTATATTTTACTTAAAAAAATTTCATTGTAATGTTATATTTTATGCTGAATTTATATGTTCAGTGTTAACTTGCAAGTTTTATGTTACTTTATACATTTTAGTTTTCTTAACAAAATTAATTTGACGATAACTTGCACATATTATGTGACACACTTATGATGTTTATATATATTTTTTTTAAAAACACCATTATATACAAAAAAAAAACATTAATTAATCGTAATTAGAGAATAATTCAATATTAAAAGTGTTATAAATTATACTAACGAAAGTAAAATGTTAGTAAATAGTCACTTTTTGATACTAATTAGTCAATTATATAACAATCAGATTATTTATTTATTTGCTTATTTAAAATAAAAAATAATTCCTTAAGATTTTTTTTCTTTGACATCAAAGATAGTTTTTGGATTAAATGTATAACTCAATCACATATTAAAAATACTATGGACTAAGTTATAGCTATATGGAAATTTATCATTTTCTCCAATGCATATTGATTTTGTAAATAATTTTGATATACCAAGTTTATAGAGTAATAAATCAATTAAATGGTTATGAAGCAAAATTACTTTTCGTTTGTTTTAAGCAAAAATATTAAAAGTATGCAATGAAAATCTGGATTTCTCTTTTTTATAAACAACTAATTTATAATTGTTGCTGCATAATTTTTATTTTCAACAAAAATTTAGCATGGATGATTAATAAAAAAAAATTATTAATTTTTTGACTAAAGAAACAATTGAACTGAAGGAGAAAATATGGACAAATTTGAAATTAACATTATGTTAAAAGTGATTTTTAAAATTAAAAATTAATTGAGAATTTGAAAAAAAAATTAATTTGATTTTCACATGTTAAGGTTCAATTTTTTTTTTCCTAACATGAAAATTTCAGCCAATTTAATGAGTTGGTGAATTAAAAGATTTTTTCTTTCTTCTTCAAAATCTTTTTTTTTTCGCTTTTTGACAACAATCAAAATATAGTTCAATTTTAAAGCATCAGCTTAGAAGCTAATTTCAAATTTACACTTTTCACTGATAACATAAAAAATTCATCGACAATTAATATTTTAAAAAATATTTATTTTTCTCATTTAACTAGATTCATCTGCTCAAAAGATTTGTTTTTTTAATTAAAGAGTGATATTTAATCAAGAGCAACTTTGATAAGAGTTTTTTATAAAAAAATTTTAATTTTTAATTTTTAAATATTACCTATTTAATAGTTACTTGTGGGTATTAGTCACAATTTGGAAAATGATAATAGATTACATTTTTTTTACATGGCAGCTATGATCTAATTGAGAGGGAGAGAAAAAGAGTAAATTAAAATTGAGCAATAAAATTATAGAAAGAGAATTATGTTGCACCTTATGAGAGAGAGAAAGAAATTAGATTAATAATATCATTACATTTATTTAATTTTTATTATAAATAATGTATTAAACAATTAAAAGATGATTAATTTTTATAATTATTTATTATATTATTTTATCACTCAATAATTACTTACCATATCATTTGAAATTGAAATGGTAAGATGCAATTTAAAAAAAAATCACATTACTATAAAATAAAATGATTGTTAACTTATTTAACAACTTAACTAATTAATTATTTAGAAAGAAATGAAATCTTTTCTCTCTCTAAAAGAAAAGTGTTCTCTTTTCTTATTAAAATTTCTAGCATCGTATCCCCCCCCCCCCCCCCCCCCCCCCCAATTTTTTCTGGAGAAGGGGTATTTGACCCCTCTTCAGTAGCTAAACAATCTCATATTTTCTTTGATCTTTTTTTATTTGTCGTTGTTGTTATGCTTTTTATTTTTTTGTTTTCTATTTTTACTTTAGGTCAATCTCTTTTTTTGTCTACTGTCCCATCATTTACTGTCTGATTGTGCCTCGATCCAGCAATTTTCTCAACTGTTGCCGAGCTTTTATGGCTTGCGTTGTGTTTCATTGGCCTAAGTCGAGTTTTTTTTACCCATGTTGAACCATTTCGGCCACTACCAAAGTCCCGTGGTCGCTATGAGTTTCCTTTGGTCGTCGAGTAGTCTCCTCTGACTTTGACTTGACCAATCCTCTTAACCTCTAGCCAATGCTATAGAGTCAACCAATGTATATTGTTGATCTTCCCATGTCTTGGTCAAGAGTTTTGTTGGCTCCTATCGAATCGCCGCCAAACACTACCATCTATATCCTCCGCCAACAAGTTTAAAGAGCTCATGACTGAAGCCAACCACTATTGGGCATATAGCTTTTGCTTCCCAAATAATTAGCTCATCAGTTGTCGTGCTTAGTTCAAAATCGGTGATAAGCAATTACTAGTAACATTCAAGTTTTCTCAATGTTGTAAAATTGTCCAACTCCCACGTCATAACTCAAGCTTAAATCATGCTTAATAATAATGTCGTGGTTTATTTGATTTTTTTTGTATGGGTATAAATTTTTTTTGTCTCTCTTATATGATGTTAGAATTTTATTTTTAATTAAGACATAAATTCGACTTATAAAGATGGTTCTTGTGATAAGATTGTTGTATCTCTTTTAAAAAAAAATTTAAGTACGTACTTCAATAAAATTATTTTGTTAAATATTTCAGTAATTGGTATGATTTTATATAAGAAGTTTTATAACATAACGAGTATAATTTTAATCAATGATATTATACTTATTAATGATTAAAAAAAATTAATTAGTTATTCTTTTTAAATTTTATTTATTAATTATTATTATTTTCAATTTTTATTACGGCACCGGGGAAAACTGCTTTACAGAACTCAAAATCAAAACCCTGCTCACAAAAAAAAAACTCTAAAACCAGAAATAGCAGTGAATTTTACAGAGAAAAATGAGAGGAAATTCAATTATTTTCCGTAGATTTCTCCTTGGACGCCAAATGTCAAATCAAAATTCACCGAATCTTCTAAAAACCCTAATTTCGCCTTCAACGGTAATCCCATCATCATCATCATCATCAAGCACTCTAATTCCCAAGTTACCCTTGCTCCGTAATTATATCTGCACCAGCTCCTCAGAGAATTTTCCTTTTCATCAGTTCCAGCGAACCCTCAGTTCATCTTCAGATGGTACCCTCTTTTTTTTTTTTTGTAAATTATTAATTTTATTTATATAATTGAGAAAAAATATTTAATTTATATTTTCAGGTCCATCCAATATTTTATTGATCAAGTCAGGAGAAGAATTCAAAAGCTCATTTGCCAAAGTTAAAGGTACATTCTGTCATTTATTATTATTATTATTATTGTTGTTGTTGTTGTTGTTGTTGCAATTACACACACAAGAACTGATCTAGTGGGCAAATTCTATTGGTGGAATTCAATTAAAACTCAGTCTGCACAGTAATTCCGCCCATGATGCGCAACATAATGTAAATAACATCGCCCACCAGATCAAAATCCACACACACACACCCACACATATTTGTCTTTGAGAACAGTGATTGATTGGCATTTGGAAACTTATTGATGGTTATCAATCTTGTTCAAATTCATTGAATAGATGAATCTCTGTCGGCGATATTTTATTTCACTGCTGCATGGTGCGGGCCTTGTAAGTTCTCAGTTCATTTTGCTTCTTTAGTGAATTGATATTCTGCACTGTGATATTTGATTTGAAATTAATTTAAATGGTGCATTTATTGTGTGCAGGCAAGTTTATATCTCCTGTAATAGGAGAGTTGAGTGCAAAATACCCTCATGTAACAACATATAAGATTGATATTGACCAGGTGGGAAGGATTTGTTGTATTGGGATATTCTTTTATTCTTTGCTTTAATTAGTTGGATGTATCACATTTGATGTAAATCTTACAATGTTTGTTGTGCGTTGTCTCAATTGAACCTATGAAATTGAATTAGCCGAGAAAAGTAACTTTTACCTATTCCTTGAATATTTCAGTGCAAATCATGTAGTCTGGATAGAGCTACTGGAAAAATGTTATATGACCAAGGAGTGCACATAGCGTGTACCAAACCTCTGGTGATTAAAATTTTCTTAAGGATTTAATTTTTTTTTCAGATCAATATCCTTGTGGTCAGACGTGCTACTATTTCTTGAGATTCCAGGTTCTTTGAAATATCAATTTGAATTTACGTGGCTTACGCTTAGGAGAAGCAGAGTTCATTTGAAGCTAGAATGTATCAGCAAGTAAGGTTGTGATAAGTCAGAAAAACAACTACATTACTAAAATTATTATCTTAAATGGAATCTATTTCCATAATGTTTACAAACAATGGGTTTCTTGGATGTTAGAGCATAGCTTGTTTAAAGTTTCTGGCTATGAACTACCTTTGGGTTTAAGGTCTAAGAATCCACAATTTTAGATCAATGATAAAGGCCGTGAATCATTGGGGAGAGGATCAAAAGTTGACATCCTTAATTTTCCATTCCCTCGCACCTTGGCTAGACAGTGGTAGAGGTTATCGTTTTAGGGACTTCAGCCCCTGGGCTCCAGCTAAAGTAATAATTGGTAGGAGGATAAGGTATATCTTAGTTTAAAAGCTTCCCTATTAAAGGGAAAATGGGAAGATAGTGTTTACTTTCTGAGAGTAATTTTTCTTTAACTGAGTTCAATCATATATGATGTTGACTATATATATATATATATATATTATTTACAGCTAGCTAATTTTGCTTTGGCATAATGGTAAGGCAGTGGTGATTCCTGTATCAGTTCTTGCAATTTATCTACACCTTCTATAAGAAAAAAAATGTTGCACTTATTATATTCTTGCATATTTTATCATAATGCCTCTGGGATTTGTGTTCAACAATGGTCACCTTTTTGTGAGGAACAGCTGACTAGGTTTATTATCTGCTTGCTGGCTTGGCTGAATTCTATGCTGCACTCTCCATACATAGACTAGCATGTTGGAGTACCCTACTTTGTCATCATATTCCGTAAACAATGAATTGGCTGCAAAGTTGTTTAGTTTATCTCTCACATTCCTCCAACTATCATTAGATGACAAGCTGGCTCCTTCATGTGTTAAAATATTTTTGCTTGTAGGTTGTATAACTGCCCTCAAAAGAACTGTGGGAACTGATTAGGTCATTCTATTGCAGGAAGGCCTTGGAAGTGCATTAAGTGTGTTCAACATTGGTGCTGTGGTAAATAACTTGATTCCTTCTTTCCCCCTATTGTTTGAATCTCGTCGTCCCCACATAGTGATGAAGAAATTTGCTAGCGGTATGTGTGTATATTTGTTGTCGATTTATCCTAAATAATGGCGGAATTATGGTTTTCTGATATTGTTTCTCTTTTCTAGTTAGCTGTCTATTGACATTTCTTAAAGTAAATAGATCATGTATGCTTCAAGATTCATTCTTCTGATTAATGTGAAGAAACCAAACCACTAGGGATGGGCAGAACCAGTTTTGGTTCAGTTCTGACCCGAACCGAACCGAAACTGGAACCGATTGGTTCAAGCCCACCCGAACCGGTTTGGTTCGCTTTAATTTTGTTAATTTTAGTGTATTTTTCTGGTTTGAACCGAACCGAACTGAACCGAAAATTCCGGTTCGGTTCAGTTCGGTTTGCTGGTTAATCGAACTGGCGCTCACTCCTACAAACTACCAAATTATCTTTAAGGTTACAGTGTGAAATGATTTTTTTTTTAATCTTTGCCTATTGTCAAGGATGTGAAGTTTCAGTCTATATATTTTTATTCCTACTATAGGCCAATTTTGGTCATATTCATCCCATTTGTTTCTGATGAAGACAAGGCTGAGAAGCTAGCAGCAATGGATACTGTTTTAATCTCTTCTTCATCCTAATGTGATAACCTATTGTTTCATCATTTTGTGTGGTTTTGATTATAAAAGTTATGAAATATGAAAATTTCATTAAAATAATAAGAATGCCCCACCTATTGATTGAAAGTTACATTTTATTTTTCTTCCGACGCAGTCGGCCTTCATTTCTTTTTGTTGCTGATGTGCTTGTTATGTTGCAGCCAACACTTCTCTTCTTTAAAAATGGAGAAAAAGTGTCTGAAATAGTTGGTGCGGATGTTTCACGCTTGAAGGCTACTATGGAACAAATTTACAAGTAATTCCACTAGCCTTCTTTGGGTCATGTTTATGCATTTGTGTAACTGCATGCTTATACATGTTATGTTTGTTAACCAAATGCACATGCTATTCTTTGTTTGGCCAAAGTAATTGGCAGAGGGCTTTGATTAGTCTTTGTTTGAATTCTGTACAGTTCTAAAGCTACTGTTGTTTTTAGATTGACTTCCAATACAACTTATATACTCTTAGCTTAATGTGTATAAAACATTGTAAATGGGGCTGATGTTGCACAGGTCAGGGAATACCATTATGCATTTCTTTTGTGCTCTTCTTAAGAGTAATACTAGCATAAATGGGACAAGAAGTTAGAATGGCACAGACTTCAATTGAATTAAATTTGAATGAGAATTCATTTGTTCTATTTAGTGTTGGCTTCTTTATGTGTATATAGGATAAATATTGAAATGAAATAAATTAAGATAAATAATTGAAAGAAGCAGAAAAAGAAACATTGAGATAATTTAAATTTTATAGTTAAAAATTAAACTTAAAGTTTTTTTATTGTCAAATTTTTGATACTTTGAGACTTTGAGTACAACTGGAGAGTTGGTTACAAAGGAAATTGGTTACAATTTTGAAGCTTTCCGAATTTTTTGTCACTCTTAAGGGCTTGGGTCTTCAACTGTTTTCCATTCATAGAAATCTTTCCTAGTCACCTATGGGGCATTGTTTCCTGTTTAAATTTGATGGAGAATCTTGCATTATTGCCTTGAACCTAGTCGTTAATCTGTTTGAGAAAAAATTATCTTAAGGGGTGTTCTCAAAATTAAAATTTTCCGATGGTGCATCATCATTTATCAATAGGGGTTCTTTGAGTGTTCTTTATTCTCGACAAGGGCATCCTCACAAACCTTAACAAGGGGAGTAGATGATTTTAGGAGATGTTTTGGGGATAGATTGAACTAGATTTTCATTAATTTGGCTAGATATTTTCTAAAGTGCTAGAAAAAGGATAAGGTAGACATTTTTGTGAGGTGCATGTGCACTAAGCAAGTCATTTAAAGGCTCCAAGCCTAAAACTCTGAAGACTCTTTAAGGGAGGGTATCTAAGGCTCATGAATGGCCTTAATTTTCTCTCTAAAGTTACTTTCATTATTCCTCATATTATTAATCTCATTCCTAATGGAAGTAACATTAGTTGAGGATAATTGAACTTGTTTAAGCCTATGAATAATCTTTTCTTTTCTCTTTTTTTATTTATTTTTATGTTATGGATTCTTGGGTCAACTTATAAATTACTTCCAAAGCCAATAAAAATAACTATAAGATTGGGAGTTAAGGTAGCGAATGCAAACCTGAAGTTCACAACAAAAATAGCAACGAGGTCTAGTATTCAATGTTAGTTAATGAAAAAAGTTTTATTCATCATAGTCTTCGTCTTTGTATGGTTCTTATGTTGCTACTCCTAAGAAAGATGGATTCTAAATATAGATATTAGGGAACGTACGGATAGTTGAGCCATAAATAAGATTATCATTAAGTATTGATTTCTTATCCACGGGCTTGATGATATGTTGAATGTGTTAGTAGGGCTTGGCTTTCCATATAAATAAGATAGTAATAAGTAGGAGACTTGGCCATGTATATAAATAAGATAATAACAATTAGGAGACATAATCTTCCATTGGATGAGTAGTAAAATAAAACATTTAGAAACATTAAACTAAACTTGACATGATAAATGTTGGAGCAGAGGATGGACCAAACTCTATTTATATTGGATTGAAATGTTAGACGTAGAACATAATTTAGTGATTTTAAAATTTTATAGAAGAGTAAGGGAGCTAAAAGATATTTGGTTTTAATGAAATTATGTTTAAGTTTTTGGAGCTAAGTTACATTGTTAGGTTCTCGTGGGCATTTGTACTAGGGCACGCAAGAATGGAAAATCCAGATTTAAACTCGGTTTTTTTAAAAAAGTTTTTTTTTTCTTCAATTTTTTAGATTAAATTTGAATTTTTGGGGTATTTATTTTGTAAAGCAATTGTTATATTCATATATATATATATTAAAGATTAAGAATTTTATGAATTAATTTAGGATTATTTTTTATAAAAAAAGACGAAATCTGGATCTAGGTTGGGTTTATGGGTTCTAGCCAAAACCTAGATCCAACTCGGGTTTGAATTTTCCAAAAAACAAAATTCAAATTCGGGTCCGGGAAACAAAAACCCAGATTTTTTGGATTTGGGCCGAGTTTTCGAGTTTTTTCGAACTTGGGCCAAATTGCCATCCCTAAGGGCATAACATACTAATTTATTTTCCACTGCATGATTATTTTTAGAACTTTTTCAACTACTTTTAGGCTTTTCCTCCAATAATTATGGGTATTTTCTTAGAATTTTCTAGACTCGACACCATTTGAACACTAGCGTTCAACAATAGTCTTTAGTTAGCACATGTTGACATTGGAACAAGACAACATTTGATTCCAATGACTTTTTTTACCCTAGAGGATGTTCTACAAGCTCTGAAGTGTTATTTTCTCATTAAAAAAACTTGGGAGGAAAAATATAGTTTCTGTTCCCCCCTGAAAATCCCCCTCCTTTGGCCCTCAGGCCCAGAATTCAACCAAGGCAGGCCCAGGAGCAATGACCAATGGGCCTAAACCTGATAGAACAACAGAACCGGTTCGGACTTGGGGAATCTGGTCGACAAATGATAAAACATGTTCGGCATTTGCTGACCTAAATGCGACTACGACCGAGCAGGCACTGACTACATTCCGCAACTTCGTTATAGGAGTCTCGCGTCAATATCAAACCAGTAAGGGAGAGCCATTCGAAATCTGATCTGAGCCAACCAAAATAAGCCTTGCCTAAACCAAAAATGTTGGCGGAGACAAACCCGAGGATTATGCTTAACACATCAGAAGTGACACCTGACGTGAGGTAAGAACGGAGTCAGAAAATTTGTAGAAGGATATTCAGCTTATGTCGGGGGGGCAGTATGAAGATGCCTGGCGTGTATCAGAAGTACAACAGGAAATATTCGACGCAAGACAGAAATACTGTAGAGGAAAGCCAAAACAATTCCCTGAAAGGCCATCACTATAAAAGGAGAAGAGGGAGACATGGCAGAGGATGATGAAAAAAACTCCATAAAACACAAAGAGAAGAACATTTTATTCATGTTTTGTCATATTTTATAGGAGAGAAAACCCTCTTTATCTGACTTAAGTATCGGAGCGTCTTTGCCGGAACCTACCCCGGCAAGACCACCTTTGAGCTTGTGTTCTTGTTTTCATTGTAGGCCTTCTCCACAGCACGCGAAAAACAGAAAACCCAAGCTCGTGCCTATCGATCCAGTCCAGACGAGGCCCAAATTTGATCCCCCCTCAACAAATTAAAGACTTGTTGATTCGAGAAACTATTTTTTCAGGTCAATAGTTTCAAATATTCAAGTCTAGGAAACTCTAAGAAAATATTTGAATTATTGGAGAAAAAAATCTAAGCATAGCTAGAAGATTTTTAAAATTAATCATTTGGTGAAAAATATATGACAAGGCCAGTGCCCACTGGTATAATCAAGCTTCAAAAATTAAACAAAGTTTCTTTTGAATCAACTATATCTTTTCGAGCCAAATATCTCTTAGCTCATTTTCTCATGTATAAAATTTTATAGCTACCTAAATAACTTTCCACTTCTAGCATTTTAGTTTAATATTTTTAGTATTTTAGTTTACAACCTTTCTTTGCTCCAACCATAAAACCATTTGAACACTAGTGGTCAACTTTGCACATGTTAACACTGGAACAAGACAACATTTGATTCCAATGACTTTTTTCTTCCTTGGGGATGTTCTACAAGCTCCGAAGTGTTATATTTCTCGTTAAAAAGACTTGGAAGGAAAAATTTAATAATTTTAAATATTCAAGTCTAGGAAACTCTTAAGAAAATATCTTGAATTATTGGAGAAAAAAAATCTAAGAATAGTTAGAAGATTTTTAAAATTAATCATGTGGTGAAAAATTATGACTAGGTCGGTGCCTGCTGGTATAAATTTGTAATCAAGCTTCAAAACTTAAACAAAGTTTCTTTTGAATCAACTATCTTTTCAAGCCAAATATCTCTTAGCTTTTTTTCTCATGTATAAAATTTTATAGCTACCTAAATAACTTCCCACTTCTAACATTTCAGTTTAATAGCTTTAGTATTTTAGTTCACAACCTTTCTTTGCTCCAACAATAAAACCATAAAAGTGATGGAAACATTCGCGAGTCAAGATGAAGAATGCAGAATTTTCACTAGAACTCAAAATAAGATATTACAAAACACTTTTTAAGATAACCAAAACCAAATGGTTCCTTCTCTATTTTTATACTTCTCCATCTCCAATGAATGGTTAAGACTAATTCTTAACTACCAAGATTTAAAGGCTCGGATTAGTTCTCATCAATCCCCATCTACTACAAATAGAGAGCTAAGATTAAATCTTACCTAACACTAATGAAAGTTTAGGATTAAATCTTTTCTATCATACTTGTGAAGAAATAGAGAAAGAAGAATACTTGTTTTTATTGATAATAAGAAAAATACATTATTATATAGGTGAAGCTATGTGTCTTACTTGGAAGGTCAATTAGTCCTATTTGGAAAGGTTATCAATTTATTTCTTATTCTATGATATTGAACATAAATATATACAAAATACCATATACATTTCAATACTGCCCTCAAGCTGGAGCATATAAATAATATGCGCCAAGTTTGTTACAAATAAAATCAATTCGAGAACCCCTGAGAGATTTAGTGAGAATGTTTGCTAGCTGGTTGTTTGAGCAAACATGACTTGTGGAAATACAGCCAGACAAAATCTTCTCTCGATTAAAGTGACAATCAATTTCTATATGTTTAGTCATTTCATGAAATACCGAGTTGGATGAAATGTGAAGTGCAACTTGATTATCACAAATAAAGCATCACAAAGTAGCTTTATTTGTGATGTCTGCAAATTTTAGTTCTTGAATCAATTGTTTCAACCATATAAACTCACACGTTGCTAAGGCCATGGCACGATATTCTGCTTCTGCGGTTGACCTGACAACAACTTCTTGCTTATTACTTTTTCATGATACAAGGTTTCCTTCAACAAGAACATAATACCCAGTAGTAGAACATCTATTTGATAGAGAACATGCCCAATCGGCATCTGAATATCCGACTACCTGTGTATGACCTTTATTCTCATATAGTAAACCTTTTATTGGTGCACTCTTGATATACCGTAAGATTTGGATAACTACATGGAGACTGTAGAAACTGACTGAATAGGAAATATTAGGCCGTGTGATGGTGAGATAATTAAACTTACCAACTAGTCTCCGATATCTCCTAGGATCTGCAAGAGACTCCCCTTGTCCAGGTAGAAGTTTAATATTAGGATCCATAGGACAATTTATAGGTTTGCAATCTGACATCCCTGTTTCCTCTAGAATATCCAGTGTATATTTTCTTTGAGAGATAACAATTCCAGACTTAGATTGAGCAATCTTTATACCAAGAAAATATCTAAGCAATCCCAAATCGTTAGTTTGAAAATGTCGGAACAAGTGATTCTTTAATTGTTTAATACCATCCAGATTATCTCCTGTAATGACAATATCATCAACATAGATTACTAGATATATACATTGGCCCTGTGGTGTATGTCGATAGAAAACAGAATGATCTGACTCACTTCGAACTCACTTCGAATCATGCCAAACTTCTGGATAACAATACTAAAATGGTCAAACCAGGCACGAGGAGATTGTTTCAAATAATACAAGGAGCGGCTCAGTTTACACACGAAACCAGACTCCCCTTGAGTAACAAATCTAGGTAGTTGCTCCATATATATTTCTTTTTAAAGTTCACCATGAAGAAAAGCATTTTTGATATCGAGTTGGTGTAAAGACCATTGACGAATAGCAGCCATAGACAAGAACAACCGAATAGATGACATTTTAGCCACAGGAGGGAAAGTCTTATAATAATCCTGCCCATAAGTCTGAGTGTACTTTTTTGCAACCAATCGAGCTTTCAATCTGTCCACCTGACCATTAAGTCCAACCTTGACAGTGTACACCCATCGACAACCAACTGTGGAGTGTCCTGACGATAATTGAACCAATTCCCATGTACCATTAGTATGTAAAGCAACCATTTCCTCAACCATTGCTTGACGCCAGCCAAGGTTTGAAAGAGCCTCACGAAGTGTTTTAGGAACAGAGACAGAAGATAAAGTAGACACAAAGGTATAATATGGGAAAGATAATCGATGATAACTAAGAAAGTTGTACATAGGATGAGGGTTGTGAGTGGAACGTATACCTTTACGAACAACAATTAAAATTGGTTAATAGGTGGCAGGACCTCAGTAGGAGAGGAATCTGGAACAAGAAGTAAGTTAACGGGAACCTCAAAAGCTTTAGGAGCGGTATCACTGTTAGCACCTGTAAAATCAAAGGGAACAAGACTATCATGAGCCGGAGAGGGAGAATCTTCAGTGGGAGGATCATGCTGTGGGACAGGAATAGGTTCAGTGTGTAACTCAAGAAGAGGAATAATATAAGAAATTGGAATAGCTTCTGTGATTGACATATTTTCGAAAGTAGAGGAAGAAAAGAAAGGGGAAGACTAAAAAAAGGTGACATCAGCAGAAATGAAATAACGTCGAGTGTCAGGAGATAACATCTATATCCTTTCTGAAGACGTGAGTAACCTAGAAAAATACATTTCACGGACCGAGCGGATAATTTGTCTTGACAGGAGAGAAGACATGTACAAAACATGTGCAGCCAAAGACACGCGGCGAAAGAGGAAACAATGGTTGATTAGGATACAAAATATAATGAGGGACCTGATGTTGTAACACAAAGGAGGGCATTTGATTTATCAAAAAACAAGCAGTAAGAAGAGCATCCGCCCAAAAACGGAGAACATTATTATGTATAAGTAAAGTGCAGGCAGTTTTAATGAGATGTCTGTTCTTACGTTCGGCAACTCCATTTTGTTGTGGAGTATAGACACAAGAAGACTAATGTAAGATGCCATGGGAAGACATAAAATTAGTAAAAGGAGTAGAAAAATATTCACGTGCATTATCACTACGTAATATACGAATGATAGTGGAGAATTGTGTCTTAATTTCAGCACAAAATGATTCAAAAATGAAAAATAATTTAGAGCGATCTTTCATTAAAAATAACTAAGTGCAACGCGAATAATTATCAATAAACGTAATAAAGTATTTAAAACCTAAAACAAAAGAGAGTCGACTCAGACCCCAGACAATCTGAATGAACTAATTCAAAAAGAGATGCAGCCCGATTATTGACACGTTTTGAAAACGATCTACGAGAGTGTTTTCGAAGCTGACAAAACTCACAATTGAAAGACGATAGACTAGAGAGACCTGGAACCATTTTTTGAAGCTTTAACAGATTTGGATGTCCCAAATGATTATGAAGAAGTGCTGGTGATTCAGTGACAGTGCATGCAATAGATGGTTGAGGAATAGTCAGATGATAAAGCTCCTGCGACTCACGACCTATGCCAATCATTTTTTCTGTACTGCGATCTTGTATAAGAATAGAGTCATTAACAAAAGTGATTGCACAGTTTAAAGAGCGAGAGTTACTGATAGAGATAAGATTAAAAGGACAATGCGGTATATAAAGAACATATTTTAAAAGTAAGGAAGGAAGAGGATGTGATCGACCACCTACTTAAACAGTAGTTGTGAACCCATTAGCTAAGGTGACAGATGGCAATAACCTAGATGTAGAAGTATGAGAAAGTAATTGAACATTACTAGAAATGTGGTCAGAGGCACCAGAATCAAGGACCTAGGGTCCTAAAGAAGCAGATTGGGAAAGGTAAGCGACCGAATTACCAATATGTGCAATGGAAGAGGTAAATTGCTTAGCCGCTTGGTATTTAAGATATTTCTCATAGTCGACACCGGTGAGAGTCATGAATGGAGGTTGCTTATCTGTTTTCGAACTCTCAGTAGTTATATTGGCTCACAAATCAGAAAGAAGGAGAAAACAACTGACAACCAGGAGAAGTTTTCCAGTAACACAATGGCGGTTTTCGGCGACGGCGACGGTGGCTAGCGACGGGAAGTGACACGGTGGTAGGTATTTAGTTCACCGGTGTCGTCTGAAGCTATTGGTGCCGGCGGTGAGGACTCATGCGTGCCGGAGGAGGAGATCGGGGATCATGTGACGGCGGCGAAGAGGTGGCGTATGGGGTGTGTCCGGCGGTCGATGAGTGTGCGGCTGCTACAGGCTTGGTTGTCGGCCTTGTCTGAGTTCACGGGAAGGATGATTGCTGGAGAAAAGTCGTCGGAGAGAGATTGAAAATTGGCCGAAAATATGGGCGGCGCGTGGAGGCACGTGCGGTGGCCAATGACTACTGGGCTGCCGTAGAAGTGATTGTTGGCATTGTCTGAAGGCAGGGACATCGGCGGTGAGAGTCCACGTGCGTTGGAAAATTAAGGCAGATTTCAGTGGGTGGCGCGTCTAGTGTGGTTCAACGCCTGTCTTCTTGGGGTTTTGTTAGCGAGTTACTGCTGATCTCAAACCTGAGGACACGACCACCGGAAAAATGAAGAAAGCATGGTGGTCGGAAAAAGAACAAGTGACTTCGTCGAAAAAATTAGGGATCGAAAATAGCACAATGGCTCTGATACCATGTGAAGAAATAAAGAAATAAGAATACTTGTTTTTATTGATAATACAAAAAATACATCATTATATAGATGAAGTTATGTATCTTATTTGGAAAGTCAATTAGTCCTATTTGAAAAGGTTATCAATTTATTTCCTATTTTATGATATTGACCATAAATATATACAAAATACCATATATATTTCAACAATACTATATGAATTCAACTTCGAGACTTAACCCACATTGAAAATGGGGTTTAATATCACATTTCTCTCTCTTGAAATTATCTTTGCATGGTCCTTTAACTCTTCTAATCTTTGCGAATTCCTTGTTGCTTATATTTTCATTAGGCCATAAAAGGGCATCATATGACATGTGAATTTATATATATATATATATAAGTTTTTTTTGTCAGGTTCTCTTTGGTGTATATCTTTTGCACGTCTATAGTGCCATCTTCCACCACATCGTGAACAAAATGTTATTGTGCTCATATATGCTTGATTTGGAATGAAATTCATGATATCTTGCAGAATGCACTTCGATTATCACAATACAAAATAATTATTTCTTATTTGTGCTGAAGTTCTTCTAGCAATCCTCTAATCTAGATAGCTTTTTAATGCTTATATAGTTGTTATATACTCTGCCTCCCTTAGTAGATAATGTCACATCATCTTGTATCTCAGACATCTAGTTGATAACTCCTTCAACAAGTGCAAACCTATAGCCTGTATTGGATTTACTCTTCCATCAAGATCACTGGCATAGTCTCAATCCACCTACCTTGTGATTGAATTCTTTTGATCATCTATAACAATATGCAACATTTGTAATTTCTTTAATGTATCTCATGATTCTTTTACCCAGTCCAATGTTTTAGACCAGAAATTTTTTGAACGAACTTATTACACCCATTGCTTGACCAAGATCTAGTCTTGCGCACAATAGTTCAAATATTAAATTCCCCACTTATCATGCATCATTAAGAATTGGAGATATTGCTATCCCTTTATGCTTTACTGTTAAGACACATACTTGAGGTTAATATATAGTTAGGATGAAGTTGGGTAAAAATAGTTGTAGTCTTAAAAATTCTTGAAGTGCACACAATAATTTCATTTGTCATACCCAAGACTAACAATGAAGGAATCAAATCGCTTATGCCAACTTGGCACTTGCTTTAAGCAGTATAGAAGATTTGGTCAATCGGCAAACCAAGTGTTTTAGACCAGGAATTTTTTTGAACAAGCTTATTGCACCTATTGCTTGACCAAGATCTAGTCTTGTGCACAATAGTTCAAATATTAAACTCCTCATTGTTCATGCATCATATAGAATTGGAGATATTGCTATCCCTTCATGCTTCACTGTTAAGACACATACTTGAGCTTTAATATATAGTTAACATGAAGTTGGGTAAAAATAGTTGTAGTCTTAAAAATTCTTGAAGTGCACACAATAATTTCATTTGTTATACCCAAGGCTTACAATGAAGGAATCAAATCTCTTATGCCAACTTCTTGGCACTTGCTTTAAGTAGTATAGAAGATTTGGTCAATCGGCAAACCAAGTGCTCTTTTCCATTTTCAATAAAATGTTTTGGTTGGAGCATATAGATTTCTACCTCACTTTGTGGTGTAATAGAAGACCGCACTATAGATATGTAGAAGAATGCATCAAATATGTTGAAATGTATATAATAGGTGTTGAATAGGAAAGTATTGATGGTATTCCTTTTCTTTGTGCAGTTAACTTCCTTTCTAGGGTTGTCTCTTCTCCTAATATACTGTACTCTTCTTTCAATGGAATACATACAAATATATTCTCCTCTTTTACATAGTATCAGAGCCATTGTACTCTCTTTGATTCTTTCTTTTTTCCTCAGCGAAGTCATCTGTTCTTTCTTCGACTATTGTGTTTTCTTCATTTTTGCAATGGTCTTGTCCTTTGTTTTGAGATCACCAGTAAGTCAATGGTGAAACTTCAAGAAGACAGACGCTAAAACCCCGCCCCATACGCCACCCACCGGAAATCTTACTTTTTTTTTCGGGCGGGTGGGCTTTCACCGTTGGCATCCCTGTCTTCAGACAACGCTAGTGATCACTTCTACGGCGGCCCCACAATCATCAGCCTCTGCATGCGCCGCTTCTTTCCTCGGCTCCATGTTTTTCGATCTCCATCTTCGGAGCGCGTGAGTCTTCACCACCGGCACCAATCCCTTCAGACGATGTCGGCGACCTCAAAACCACCCACCATGTCACTTGCTGTCGCTGGCCGCCGCCGCCGCCACTGTCGGTGGAAAACTGCCACTGTGTTGCCAGAAAATTGCTCTTGGTTGTCTGTTGTTTTCTCCTTTCTTCGGCCCTCTGATCTGTGAGCAACTATGACTACTGAAAGCTCTAAAACAGGTTCTATCTTTTCCTTCAGTTCGTTCTTGGTTATTTCTGTTGAAAAACCGGTAGGGAGTAGTAATTATACCTCTTGGGTTGCGTCTATTGAATTATGGTGTATGGGACACGGTTTATAGGACCATTCAACTACCAGGATTATAGATTTAAAAGATAAAGATACAACTAAGTGAAAAAAGATTGATGCCTTATTATGTAATCAATTATGGTAAACCATCGATCCTCAATTGTATCCCATTTATAAGGCTTACCGAACATGTTTTGATATTTGGAATCTAGCTAAGTTATTATATACTAATGATATTCAAAGACTGTACTCTATGGTCTTAGGTTTTGTCAATCTGAAACAATAGGGTATGGAGATGTCAGAATTCCTTGGACGGATAGCCTCACTCAAAGCTGAATTCACTTCACTCTTGCCATGTGGTAAGACTGTCGCTGAAGATCTTTCTCAGTGGGACAAATTTTTTATGGTTCTAACCCTAGCATGTAGTGGCCCTAAGCTCTCCTCTGTCCGTGAGCAGATTCTTGCTAGTGCTGTTGTTCCCTCTATGGATGATGTCTTTACTTTGCTATTTCGCATCTCTGCTCCAAGTCATGTTCCTAAACCCTTCACAATTGATTCAATTCCTCAGTTCTGGCATCCCAGTCACAGACTTCTTTAAAAGGGGAGCAAGGGGATCATGGGAAAAGTCATCCCAAGTGTACTTATTGTCATCGGTAGAGGCATACTCAGGAAAAATGTTACAATTTAGAAAACACTCTCGTGGGTCGTTTCTCAAGCATGTAAATAAACGAGTTGCGTTCTCCTTTGAATTAGTTCATTTTGATATTTGGGGTCTTAGTCGAATTCATTTTGTTTTAGGATTTAAATATTTTGTTACATTTTTATTGATGATTATTTCCGTTCATTTGATTTTTTTTAACGAAAGATCGATTTGAACTATTCTCAATCTTTGAATCTTTTTATGCAGAAATTAAGACACAATTCATTGCTACTCTTCATATCTTATGTAGTGATGATGCATGTGAATATTTTTCTGCTTCCTTTACTAAATTTATGCATTCTCAGAGAATTTTACATCAGTCCTTCTGTGCCTACACTTCACAACAAAATAGGGCTGCCAAGCGTAAAACAGGCATTTCATTGAAGCTGCTCGCACCTTACTTATCCACAATCATGTTCCTCTCCGATTTTGGGCTGACGCTGTCCTTACTGCTTGTTTTTTTTTATTAATTGTATGCCCTTCTCAATCTTACAGAAAGAAGTCCCTAATTCTATTTTACACCTTAATCAGTCATTGTATCCTCTCTCACCTCGAGTCTTTAGCTGTACGTGCTTTATCCATGTCTTCTCTCCTGGTTAGGACAAGTTATCCGCTTATTCCATCAAGTGTATATTCCTAGGGTACTCGTGTCTTTAGAAAGGGTATAGGTGTTATTCTCCTAATACATGTCAGTATTTTATTTCTGCTAATGCCACATTTTTCTAGTCTTCTCCTTTTCTTTCTCTTGTTCCGAAACACAAATAGTCACAGAGGTTCTTTTAGTTCCTTATATTACTTCTCTTCCTGTGTCACCCGTGGAGCCAGAATCTAACGTTCCATCTTCAGCTTGTGGTAGTCTTGTTCCTGTTGATTGACACCTATCGTAATGATAAACGGCTCGTCTCGCCGTGACCTTCTCTTGAATTCTCAAAACTTCTGTCGCTGATACTGCCTCTTACTCTCGTGGGTAAACTCCTACTTTCTTAGTCAGAACTTCTCTGTCTCAACTTGTGGACCCTCTTCGATTTCGATGACAGGATTTTGCTGGTGATGCCATTAATACTGTTCGTGATGCTCCTGTTGACTCATTACCTGCTCCGGATTCCTCTCCGACTGTGGTCTTGTCTCCTCAGACTAGTTTTCCATTACTGTTCGTAAAAGTATATGATCCACTTGCAACCCTCATCCTATATACAATTTTCTTAATTATCATCGTATATCTTTACCATATTATGCCTTTGTGTTTACTTTATCTTCTATTTCTGTTCTTAAAATTCTTCGTGAGACTCTTTCACATCCAAGTTGGCGTCAGGCAATGGTTGAAGAAATGGCTGCTTTGCATGCTAATGGTACATGAGAATTAGTTCAGTTGCCACTATGACACTCCATAGTAGGTTGTTGATCGGTTTACACTATCAAGGTTAGACTCAATGGTCAGGTGGACAGATTAAAAGCACGGTTGGTTGCAAAAGGGTACACTTAAACTTATGGACATGATTATTACAAGACTTTCTCACTTGTGGCTAAAATGTCATCTGTTCAGTTGTTCTTGTCTATGGCTACTATTCGTCAATGGCCTTTGTACTAACTCAATATCAAAAATGCGTTTCTTCATAGTGAACTTCACGAAGAAATATATATGGAGCAACCACCTGGATTTGTTGCTCGGGGGGAGTCTGGTTTGATATGTAAACTTCGTTGCTTCTTATATGGTTTGAAATAGTTTGTGTCTGGTTTGGCCGTTTTAGTACTGTTATCCAGGAATTTGGTATGATTTGAAGTGAGTCAGATCATTTTGTTTTCTATTGGCATACACTACAGTGCCAATTGTCAGGGGCTGGGCGCTTGCCATTGACCCAAAAGACTAGCCTGTTAGGTAATGCTGCATACTCACCCTTATATACCCAAAACCCACCCAATTTCTATTCGATGTGGGACGTGACATTCTCCCTCACCCAATCACGTGACGCCCTCGTCACGGTGTGGCCCAAACTCAAGGACCAACCTGGCCCGTATTGCCCATCCCCCGGAGGATAGAGGACCCACTACCCACGTGGCAATCTCTATTGGGGCTCAAGACGCAGGAATTTTAGGGCCCACTTGGCCCGTATTGCCCATCCCCTAGCGGCATAAGGGACCCACATCCTATGTGGCAATCTCTATTGGGGCGATTTTGGGGGCTCACATACGAATGAGAATTTGGGTCTGCTCTGATACCACTTGTCACGGGCTGGGCGCTTGCCATTGACCCAAAAGACTAGCCTGTTAGGTAATGCTGCATACCCACCCTTATATACTCAAGACCCACCAAATTTCTATTCGATGTGGGACGTGACACAATGCATATATCTGGTAGTCTACGTTGATGATATTGTCATTACTGGAGATGATCGAGATGATATTAAGCAATTAAAAGATCAATTGTTCTGTCGTTTTCAAACTAAAGATTTGGGACTGCTCAAATATTTTCTTGGTATAGAGGTTGCTTAATCTAAGTCTGGGATTGTTATCTCGAAAAAAAATATGCGTTGGATAATTTAGAGGAAATAAGGATGTTAAATTGCAGACCTATATATTCTCCTATGGATTATAATACCAAACTTCTTTTATAGATCCTGAGAGATATCCAAGATTGATTGGTAAACTTAATTATCTCACCATTACACGGCTTGATATTTTCTTTTCGATCGGTGTTGTTAGTCAGTTTCTATAATCTCCATGTTATAGTCATTGGGATGCAGTTATCTGAATTTTACGGTGTATCAAGGGTGCACTAGACAAAGGTTTGTTATATGAGAATATGAGTCACGCACAGGTTGTTGGATACTCAGATGTAGATTGGACAGGTTCTCCATCAGATAGACGATCTACTACTAGGTATTGTGTTCTTGTTGGGGGTAATCTTATATCATGGAAAAGTAAGAAATAAGACGTTATTGTTAGGTCTAGTGCAGAAGCAGAATATCGTGCCATGGCCTTAGCAACATGTGAGCTTATATGATTGAAACAGTTGATCCAAGAATTGAAATTTGTAGACATTTCATAGATGAAGTTATTTTGTGATAATCAAGTTGCACTTCGTATTTCATCCAACTTAGTGTTTCATGAAAGGATTAAACATATAGAAGTTGACTATCACTTTATTTGATAGAAGATTTTGTCTGGCTATATTTCCGCCAATCAGTAAGCTCAAATAACTAGCTAGCGGATATCTTTACTAAATCTACTAGGGGTCTTCGAATTGATTTCATTGTAACAAGTTTGGCGCATGTGATTTATATGCTCCAGCTTGAGGGGGAGTGTTGAAATGTATATGGTAGGTGTATATATATGGTAGGCGTAAAATAGAAAAGTACTGATAGTATTCCTTTTTTTGCATAGTTAATTTCCTTGCTAGGGTTGTCTCCTCTCCTATATATATATATTGTACTTTTCTTTTCAATGGAATACACACACAAATATATTCTCCTCTTTTACAAAAAAGAACCTAGCAGTTGCATTGGCAAAACCTACCAATATAGAGAAGTACATTTGTTGTTAGTCCTTTCATGACCCAACAAAAATGTATTCAACAAAGACTTGACAAAAATAAAAAGACCGTCGAAAGCTGACCTCCTAAGGGAAAATTTTGATTTTCAAGTGCACTTTCAATATGGAGAAATTTGATGTTCAAGTGCACTTTCAATATGGGTTAAAGTCTAGCCCAGATAGTGTGGTAAAAGAGATTTAATCCTAGCCTTTTACTAGTGTTAGGTGAGAATTAATTTTAGCCTTTAATTTGTGGTTGGTGAAGGCTGGTGAGAATTAATTCTAAGGTTTGAATCTTGATAATTGGGAACTAATCTTAACTATTAATTGAAGTTGAAGGAGCCTACAAATCGAGAATGGACTCATTTGATTTGGGTAATCCCAAAGTCACTTGTTTGATCTCCCTCAAAATATTGTTTTTTCCTTTGTGTAAAAGAAAGAGTAGCTTTTTAAAAATACTGGAGAGACTTTAAAATTTTGTCTTTCTTTTGTGTAAAAGGAAGAATAATTCTTTAAAAATATTAGAGAGAGTTGTGTAATATTTTCTCACAGTGAGAGTTTTACCACATTAAATATGGTGTCTCATTAGTTTTATCTTATTACTCATCTCAATACAAGGTTAGGTCTTTTAATTGCTATTATCTTGTTTGTATGAAAGGTCAAGCCTTGTAATTATTATTATTATTATCATTCTCAAATTTATACGCAATGCCAAGCCTCCTTAACATAACAATGATTCTTGATTTCAGTTTAAGTTTCAGTTATGATCTGCTATCGGCACAATCTTCCTAACAGTGGTATCAAAGAAAATTCAGAGGAATAGGGAGGGAAAAACACAACTATAACATCATTTGTCATCAAATTCCATTCTCCTAAGGCATTCATTATGGCCTATTTAAACAGAGCTACACACAATTAACACTTGAACATATCACTTAACACTCCAAAATTTTAAAAAATCACACCTTATTGAGAGTAAGCAACCCTTGTTGATAAGTGATAATGCACCTATACTAGATGCTGACATTGATTTTATGAGGATTGAAAATTATCTTGATGGTGTTCTACCAAGTTAAAGTCATTCCTGTTGGATAAAATTTAACTTCTAATCTAGTGGTTAATGTGGCAACACTATTTTCTAATCCAAATGTTTAGAAACTTCTCTCATTTCCTATATTTTCTATAAATTCCTCATTAATACCTACAATATGAGTTCTTCAGGGGCTACTAGTACTATTGCCTCTTGTTGCAGACTTTTGGTTTGATAAATTTACTACACTTGCTCTAGACAAGTTTGTGTTTTCTCATTTATTGGAAGAATCCACATGATGAAGGTTTACCTTCCTATCTCACCAGGAGTTAAGTTTTTCTTAACAGAGGAGAATGATGCAGAATCAAGAATTGGCATATTTTATCACAATATAGTTGTTAATTTGATTGTGTTGAATAATCATTTGAATAGACATTTAGGTGTGACTTTGAAAGAGTTTAGTGTGATGTAATTGGCTTATGTAGTATTAGGTGGGATTTGTTTAAATTATGCAGTGCTAGGTGTGAGTTGTCTGAATTTTGGAGTGTATGATATGATTTAGTTGATTTTGAAGGATGTGTTTTAGCCCTTTTTAAAGAGGGTATGATGTATATTTTAGTATAATTTGATGACAACAAATGATGTTATAATTGTGTGATCCCTCTCTGTTCTTCTGACTTTTCTCCCCTTCCACTAAATTACCTTCCCTTTCTTATAGTTCTCTCTACTTCCTGTCTAATTTTCTTCCCCTTTCTTATCCTTGTTCGCGTCCTACATCAATGTGTTAAATAGATTTAAATATATTCTCCTGGAATTCCGCCCATGTCAATTAGGTTTCCTTTTCCATTTTTCTTGGAATCAAAGTAAGTATTTAGGGATTAAGAAAAGGAAAGACAAAAGATGGGTGAAGTGTTGTAGAGTTATCCTAGAGCAATTCCTCGTCGAATCAAACTCAAGCTTTCATTGATTGTGTAATAATGCTATTCAGCTGTTCAGGATTTTGTACAAGAGTGTTCGATCCTTTTCAAGACCCGCTTCAGTTCCTGCATAGTAATATTTTTAGGCTTGAGTTGAGTGGCCCTGTTGGCACATATTGATGATAATATTTGCTTTTGTGGGAGCATCATTGCAGTCTTAGATAATATTTGCATTTGGCTTGTCTCAGTATTTCTTTTACTGTTTTCTTGTCCAGGAAGGATTAAGCAAGATAATTCTGGAGAAGATGAGCTTCTGAGATTGAGAAAAACTCAGGAAATAATGGTAAGATTTGCTTATTTTGCCTTTTCGTCAGGTAGTCCCCACGAGGACATCGCATACAGTGTTGCTGTTATTTATCCATAAATGTACCATTGAAGAAAATTTGAGAAGTAATAACATATGAGTTTAGTGTGCAAATTTTTGGGAATGACCCTATTTTTGCTCTTATGTATTTTATAGCACTGTGAATTTCGAAGCATTTAGTTAGAAGATGAAGGGATCATATAAGATTATTTATTCTTCCCCAGAAAGTATTTTTGAATAAAAAGGTTTTCTGTTAAACCATCTGAGAGTGCTCTGTTATAGTAATTTTCGTATTTTCTTTAAGTGATTCTTGGAAAGTACTTCTATTATTTTTTTAAAAAACTTAAAAAAGGATAATCTTATTTATTTCAAGAAAATACTATAAATAGATTAAAAAGACTTATTTTTGGAATTATTTAAAAGTGTTATAAATGGTATTGAGTACAATCTCAAATACATCCCAAATTACCTTCTCAAGAATTGAACCTAGAGGCCTTAGAATGGTTGCAACTTTTTCCCAGTTTGTTAAGTTGGCTGTGTAACATTGGGGAAATTTGTGATGATAATATTATATCTACTTGCTGTTGTTCAACTTGGGGCATTTCAAGTTTGTATAAACTTTTTATTTGTGTTTAGGATTTGTAAAGCCACTACTGTGTCTGAAGTATTGCAAATGATCATAATTTATATATTTATTTTTATCATAAGATTACCTTTCATCTACCACCAATTAGTAACAGACAAATTTTTATTCAGAACCGAGCTGATTGGTTTGACCGATTTGGTCTTGGGCAAATTACTATTTTCATTCTTGAAAAATGATACAAATCAAAATTTTAAATAGAAAATAAAATAAAAATTTGAGAATCTGAGCTAATTTGGCTCCTTTACTAATTCGATTTTCTTTGCTAAATTCAGAATCTAGAATTGAAGCAGAACTGAATTTGTCCACCCTCATCACTAATTTGGTAGGTGATTAAGTAGAAATGAAAAATGAAAAGAAGAGTTCCTTTTTCTTTTTCAATGAACTTTATCATCTAAGATTCTAGTTTTTCACAGTAAAAAAGAAAAAAAATGATGTATGCTGATTTCACTGAAAAAAATTCTCTTTAAGATGTAAGAGGTTTGTGGTTTGAATCCTGCTCACATTAGGATTAAGAGGGGCTTAGTTACTGTTAATTTTACTATTAACAATTATGATTTATTTGAGTACGAGGGCTCAGCTTAGTTGACCGAGCTCTTTTAAAATTCACATTTTCATTTGGGTTCGAATCTCTTTTCTTTTTAAGTGGTGCAAAAAATAAAATATGTTGTAATTTATTTTTTTTAAAAAAAATAAGATTTAATTTTTATTGAAGAGTTTTTATCTTTGTTATCTACCATCATTCTAGGGAAAAAAAATATAATGACTGTGACCGACTTAGAAAAATGTGAAATTCATATATATATATATATATATATAAGGTAAAGATCTATGACATTTTTTTTACATAATATCTTACATTGATCAATATATATTCAATGGTTCAGATTAAATTTTAAATGTGCATTAAATATAATGTATTAATTAAGTGTTTGATTGTATTTGAGTCATCAAATGTGGATTGATTAAATGGTCTAAAAATTATGTAAGATGTGTAAAGAATAGTGTCATAGATCTTCTCTACATACGCATACACACTCTCATGCATACAATAATGTTATATATTTTAAATGTTATTTCAAAATTTTTTTATTCTAAATAATATGTCGAGCAATTCTTAAGTGGTGAAATGATGTAATGAGTATAAAATTTATATTATTTTATTATTTAATAATTATTTGACGTCTTAATTTGAGATATAAATTTTGAATATAATTTGAAAAATATAATATTACTCTATCTATATATATATGTTAATAAATTTTACCAAGTATACATATATAACATTTATAAAAATATTATTTAGTATTTTAAGAACTTTAAGGCCAATAAGAGAGAAATGGGCTCATCAATGACCCAAAACAACGTTAGCATAAGAATCCAGAGAGGAGTAACGGAAATTGGTTCTCTTGAAGAAGAAACATTTTCTTGCAAGCGTGGTAATGTTAGTTTTCTAATAGTACTTTCATATTGTTTTTTTTTTTGGTATTATTAAGAGTTCTTTTCAATAGAAAGAGAATAGTTTTTTTTTGAGTACTTAATTTAGAATTAACAAAAATGTTTTTCGGAAATTGAGGAATAATTAATTACACTTTTCCAAAAGCTTTTCTTATTGTCACAACGAGATTTGCTTTGTTAGAAATCTCTAACGTTACCTACACACTCTTTCTTCAAGTTTTGTGTTACACATTTCACGTAATATAAGGTAAAATTTTCCTAATATGCGGGAATAGGTTGTGCCCTAGTTAGGCCTAAAAATCGGCATAAATTATAAAATATTTGTATCACATGAGTAATGCTATTTATACGAATTGAGATATAAAATTTATATCCCATCTAAATATTAGTAATTGTGACATATCATTCATCTATTAGTAGTGGTGCTTAATAATACATTAATGAGAAAATAAATATAAAAAAAATAACAATTACTTATCACATCACAATTATTGATAAGTAATACATTAATTTTGTATCCAACTTTTTAAGCTTATTATTATTTGTTAATCTCAAAACATTTTCTATCCATGCAAGATGAGCATAGATTTTTCTAAGTATTAATTAGAGCATGTTTGTGCTTATTAGATTTATAAGTTACACCACAACACATTTCTGTCGATTCATTCAAAAAAATTTGTATACTAATAAAAGTATAATTTAATATTGAAAAGAATTTAAGAGTTGTTGCTTAACAATGATAAGGGTTGGCAATTTCAACTCTTGGTTGATTCGGTTTTGAATCAACCAAGAACTGAATAAATTAAATTTATTTATTTAGATTCGATTCAATTCTTTTTTAAAATTTTTTTAATTTATTTAAAATTAAATCAAATTAAATTGAAATTGAATCAAACTAATCAGCTCTAATCAAATGAAATAGATCAAAACTCAACTTATAAATCAAACCAAACTGCTTCGGTTCAATCGGTTGGCTTTGAATTTAGCCACCCACATATATTAATAGGCGACAAAGATGCTCTCCGCTTACAAAGAAGAAGAAGAGAATAATTAAAGATGGCAGTAGAGGCAACAGGCCTATACAAGGAGTAGAGTTTGTAGAGTGTGAATAGGGCTAAAGCTACAAAGAAAAATAGATGAATGATATAGCAACTTGCAGCAGCAAAAGCAGAAGCAGAAACAGCCAGTCCGAGTCCAAATGGTCAAAAGTTGGGGACAATCATAGAGCTCTGAAAATTTCTGAGTTTGCTGGGTCCATTCCCATTTCCACGTTCTCTTTTAGCAAAAAATTACAAGGCATGCTGACAAGCATTTCCATCTGTTATTATTATTATTTTTAATAACTTTCAAGTGCAAAATCATGGCTATCTACTTTCAATTTGACATAATAACATTTTAGGCTCTCATTGTTTTAAAATGCCCACTTTTAATCTTAAGTGGGAAATCCCCTATTATATTCACTTAATGATAATGACAATGCATCTTCACTCATAATTTTTTATGATAATGATTAAATTAATTAAAATTTAACTATTTTTTAGTGATCCAAGAAAGTTTAAGCCTTGATAATAATGATGTTATTATTGTATAAATCAAGATACGAAAATATAACAATATAGATTTTAACAAAATCTTATTGTTGGAGATGGTTATTTTTTGAGTTTGTTATTACTTAATTAATAAAATAAGAATAACATCATATCATATCAATTGTGTGATAGTTGTCCGAAGAATATTATATCGCTCTTATTTAATCTTTGCCTCTCGTCCTATTATTAAGTGTGTGTACTTCACTTTCTAACTTGAGACGTATAATATAAAACTTAAAATGTATAACGAAAAAGTGTGAGATTGAATGTATGGTAAAATGACTAGTAGAATTTTACAAGCTAGAATAAGTTGATACAAATTTCAAATTATCTCATCATCACCTAATTAATCAGTAACCCATGAGTAAAAGTCACCTAATTGTAGGTACTTGTACATGTATATTGTTCCCCCTAGAATATCTACATACAAGGTCTAAGATCTTCAACTCATAAGGCATAAAGATCTTAACCCATAAAAATTTTAAAAAGGACCTCAATACATAAGACTAAAAAAAATTATTGACCTATAAAACGTCCTCAAACCGAGGGTGCATTTTTTGAGCTGATCAGAACAATGGTTGAAGATCGGCTACCCTATTTGGTCAAAATTCTAGAGGAGAAAAGACAAATCTATACCCTTCGAACTGATCAGAATAATGGTCGAAGCCCGACTACCTTATTTAGTTAGACTTTCAAAAGAGAACTACGATTTCTTCAAGCTAGTCAAAGTAATGGTCAAAGCTCGACTACTCTGCTCGATCAGACTCACCACCTATAGAGCCAAACAGAACAATATTCAAATATCGACTATCTTATTCGACCAAACTTTGAACGAGGAGAAATAACATTGCTTACGTCGAGTAAGGGGGAAGGTCTAAATACGACCGCTTCAAATAAGCAAAGTGGTTCTTAAAAGGACTTAATTTACAATAGACGTAGAGAGTTGTGGATAAATTCAAGTTTATCAAGGAAAAATCTCTAAAATAAAGAAATATTCCTAAAAAAAATAAATAAATTCTACCAAGGCAAGCAAAAAATATTTTGATAACAAAATCTAAGAAGAGAAAGTCTATAAAGACAACCACATTAAAAAGGGTTCTAAAAGTTACTGTTAAAACCTACATCCTTACCTTATAATTAAAGGAAGAAATTAGCACTAGAGATCATTGAGAAAGACACAAAGACAGAGATAGACATATTTATAAATACACATATCTACAAAGCAATCTACTCATTCTCTTATCTTATTTTTTCTTTTTTTGAGCCATTTCTAACTTAAACGTTTGTGTGCTTATATAAAATAAATCTTTAGCGTAGCCTCACATCTTCTCTGGTTGCAAGATCCTCATCAGACACTATATTTATAGGGATAAAAGTGCTCTCATTGGTCCTTTTTTGGTCACATCCTTGTTGTTGAAAAACAAATTCAACTCGTTGACTGTTGAGTTATCAAATTTTAGGGTCCAATATTTATGTTTAAATAATCATGTTCCTTAAAAAGTAGAAGCCTAAATTCATATCAAAAATATGAAACGCCTAAAGAGCTAAATAGTTATAGTACTACAATGTAAATTTACTAAAATCATTTGATACTTTCAAATTTCAATTCTGTGTTACTATTTGTATATCTTAATAGCTTGAAACTTTAGACCTTTGAGTATGATTTTTTTATATATCTTTTGAATAAATATATATTTAAGGTATGATTTAGAGAAAATAAAATAAATTTGAGACTCAAAAACAGAAGATCTCTTGTGTAAATGATTAATTACACAATCATATTATTTTTATGTGATATATATCTATGATTTATTTTATAAAGAATAGTTTGTCTGTCATTTTCACCAAATTTTGAGAGTTTTGTTGAATCTTAAATATAATGTTCAATTTAAATTATTATTACATAATACGCTAGAGAGTGTGTTTTTAACAGTGATATTGAATCTTTGATACTATTAACATACTAAAAATACCTATAAATAATTAAAATTATTTCTTCTCTTGTGAACACTTAATACTATTTAAAACACTTGAAGTTGAGTGTATAGTAAGTAATACTTGGGTTTGGCCTTAGATAATAAGCTCGGATCTTGAGTTGTACCCAAGCTTGGGCTTAGTGGAAAAAGCATGGCCTAGCTCAAAAGTTTGGATATTTTATTTTTTTTATTACTTTTAGTAATTTAAATATAAAAATTTGAGTTTAATAATTAAAAATAAGTCATGTTAAAGATGGTTAACATTTTAAGCTTTTTCTTTCAAGTCCAAGATTTGAGTTTTACCATGTTCTGCAAGCAAACTCTTAAATATGATCTTCTATGCATAACAATCATTATATAAGATCAAAAGTGGAATTTAACCAAGAATTTACTAACCTCCAATCATTGATGCAATATGTTTTAGGCAACAAGTGTGAATGTCCCTTTGGTACTTCTAAGCCATCAAGCTCTCTCTTATGATGGTGTTTGTCTAAAAAAAGAGAATAGAGAACGGACCCAAATTCATAACCTCTCTTTTACACTTAACCCATTCCATCATTAGGTTAAAATTTTAATATGGAGGTTATAAGGAAGTTAATGGAAGTTATGGGCAGTTTTTCAATTGCTAGAAAGTTGAAGGCTGTTAATGATGCATCATGGACTATATTCTTGAACGTAAAAAAAATATTACATTCTCCTACTTAAACCATATGCTCGATATAAATCAAAAGCCATCAATTTTAATATTTAGAAATAAAATAAATGAATTATGGTGATAGGTTCTCTAAAAGCGAGTATTATCTCTCATGTATTATAATTTAATATATTTCTAAAAATTTAGCCCATACTTGGTAACATTACTTAATGAATAAATCCTATGCATATTATAAGTCTAATCAACAATGATTTTTTCCAAAACAAATAAATGTGCATAAAATATGAGAGAACATCACAAGCAAATAAGAGTTTTATATAAATAATATTATTCATACAATGAAAATCACATAAAAAAATTAAGTCCCATTCTAACTACATGATCATTGAATCTCAACGATGGTATGTCTTTTGTTAAAGGATCAACGATCATCAATTCAACACTAACGTGCTCAATGACCACTTTCTTTTCTTTAACACATTCTCTTATGACTAAATACTTGATGTTGATATGTTTACTTTCACTTTCACTCTTATTATTTTTAGTTATCAAAACAGTCATTGAATTGTCGTATATATCTTTAATAGCCTAGAAATTGAACCCATAATTTTAATCCATAAATGAAACTCTTTAACCAAACACTATGTGAAGTAGCCTTAAAATAGGAAATAAACTCAACGTCCATAATAGAAGTAATAGTCAAAGTTTGCTTTACATTCATCCAAGATATAATTCCACCAGCTAACATAAGAATATATCTAGATGTTGATTTACGTAAATTAACACAGTCAGGGAAGTCTGAATCTGAGTAGCCAATTACTTCTAAATTATTAGTCCGTCTATACATAAGTATGTAATCTTTAGTTCCTTGAAGGTACCTCATCACTTTCTTTGCAGTTCTCTAGTGGTCTACACCTGAATTACTTTGATATTTTTGTCAGAGTGTGCGAGAGCCCACACCAACTCCTTGGTGTCCACCAGAGAAGAAGATGAAGAACT
Organism: Ailanthus altissimus; assembly: GCA_946807835.1. Taxonomy (NCBI): domain Eukaryota; kingdom Viridiplantae; phylum Streptophyta; class Magnoliopsida; order Sapindales; family Simaroubaceae; genus Ailanthus; species Ailanthus altissimus. The sequence continues at coordinate 5,288,913 of OX327690.1, read as the reverse complement.
GGTGCACCTTACACACCCAGCTCAGGTTACCTGCACCTTCAAGGATTCGAATCCTCACCCTCATCTCTATGGAGGCCTTATAGGCCTTTAGAGGTTCGTCCTTGTACCCATCAGGCTCGCACACTCTGAAAAAAAGGCCGACCTTTTTGTAAGATATGTAGAGCCCACTAACTCCTTAGTCTACTGGCTGAATGACACCTTAGAGCCACCAACGCACCCTGATGGGTATAAGGGCTAGCCAGTCTGATGGGTATAAGGACGAACCTTTAAATGTCTATAAGGCCTCCATGAGATGGGGGCGAGGGTTCGATTCCTTGGGGGCGCAGGTAACTTGAGAGGATTATGTGGGTGCGCCGGTGACTCTGAGGTGTCATCCAGCAGGTGGACCAAGGAGTTGATGGGCCTCACATAGTTTTACAATTTTCCCAACATTCTCATAACAAATGCAATGTCAGGTTTGATATAGACTTGATCATACATTAAGCTTCCAACAACAGAAGTATATGATATATTGGTCATTTGTTCCATTTTAAGATCATTTTTTAGGCACTAGTTCAAATTGAATCGGCCACCCTTCACAATGGGAGCTACAATTGGTGAATAATTTTTTATACAAAATCTCTCTAAAACTTTATTGATATAAGTTTCTTGAGACAGACCTAAGATAACTTGAAATATGTCCCTATGGATCTTAATGTTAATGACATAAGATGCATCACTCATATCCTTCATGTCAAAAATTTCAGAGAGAAATTATTTTACCTCATATAGCAAACCCTTATAATTGGTTGCAAGTAAAATATCATCCACTTTTAAAATAAGAAAACATATCTTACTCCCACTGACCTTCTGGTATATACATTGATCCATGATGTTCTCCACAAATCCAAATAAAAAGATGACATTATAAAATTTTAAATATCACTAACGAAAGGCTTTTTTTAATTTGTATATGGATTTCTTAAGCTTATATACTAAATGCTCACCATCACTAAAGGAGAATCCTTTTGTAAACCTCATCCTCTATATCTCTATTGAGAAAAACTGTTTTCACATCCATTTAATACAATTCCAAATTAAAATAAGCAACTAATGTCAAAATCACACGAAGGTAGTCCTTCTTAAAGATAGGAGAAAAAGTCTCCATGTAATTGATTCCTTCCTTTGGAGTGAATTTTTTAACAACGAGTTTTGCCTTATATTTCTCAATGTTGTCTAATGAGTCTTTCTTTATCTTAAAAATTCATTTAGATCCTATAGTTTTTACACTATTACGAAACTGAACAAGATCTCTGACTCTGTTAGATGCCATAGAATTTATCTTATCTATCATGACAGCATACCACAATTTTGATTCATTAGAACTCATGGCTTGTGAAAATTCTTTAGGATCATTTTTTACTCTAATATTATAGTCAAATTTTTGTAGATACATAATGTAGTCACTAGGGATTGTTGACCTCCTTGACCTAGTAAATCTTCTTAATGTTGTGCTAACATTCTTTTGAGAGGCTTGTTATTTAGCTGGTTTGTTCAACCATTTTGGTAATTCCTGAACAACTTAATCTATCAGATTAGCATCAACAGCTTGTGGAATCTCTGTTGTGATATGGTGTGTGATGTGTATAGATGTATATAATTTCAAAAAATTAAATACGCAACGGAAGTATTCATACATATTATACAATATGTAACATATTCAAACATGTATGATCATTCAAGTACATATATATCTCATATATATATTTCATGCATGATATAAAATGAATAACAAATAAATAACCTACCCGGATATGAAGGTAGCTTTACAATTCTTCAAGAACTCCAAGCTTCAATTTGTTGAGCTCACATTGAAGTGTTCCCTTGCACAATTCTAGTTCACAACTAAATCCGGTGGGATTGTGAAGCTAGAATGGCAGCCTTGAATTTCCAGCAAATGATTGTTTTAACACTTAAAACAATTTGTGTATATGAATGATTACTACCAAGAGATGAGAAGAATTAAGAGATTTCTTTTGTTCTTTACAACTCTTTATGTTGAACCTTGGTAAGCCTTTGTATTTTCTCTCAACACTTTGAGAGAAACACTTAAGAAATACTCTCAATTCTCTCTTCTTTCACCTTGAACGAAATTCACTCTATCTCTTACTCAAATTGAACTCTTTCCATTCTTTCTTAAGTGCAAAGAATGATTTCTCTTAGTGCTCCACCACCACTTAATCATGTTTACCATTACAAACATTAATCTATCATATTTTTCACTCACCAATTTGATTCAACAATTTGAATCAATTTCTAGAGAGTAAATGGCATTTAATCAATGTTAAGTGGTTTTACCACTTCCTTAGTGCATCATTTAAGAATTACTAAGTGGTCAACATTCCTTATTATTAATAACAAGTGCATTCTCCATTAGTAAATGATGTTTGCCACTTATTGCAATTAATAATAATAATTTGATTAATATATAAAATATTAATAATTCAAAACTATTTTGAATATTTACATTTACCATATATGTATTTACCAAGCAAGGTAAATAGGTAAATACATGGTAAATAATTTATGGAGTAAGATTATGTCACTTGTCAAATTCTTATTGGTTAACAACTCTTGTAAACCAATAATGTATTTTACCTTCAATTATTGACAAATGAATAATAAAAGGAACCTTGAATCATTTTTTATTTTGCTGGAAATTGTTGGATCAATTGTTCAATCCAATTCGCTGCCCCAGTGCACAACGAGTACACTTCATATTGTGAGATTCTCTAGGTCCATACCCAATTTGTCATATGAAACTATTTCACACGTCTGTGAACAATGTCCCACACACATGTTACAGATATTACAAAACGGCGCATTAGACCATACAAGTTGAGGTTATAACATATTCGTATAATCCTTCCATCATAAATATCCTAGAAGAGTGGAGATATAGATCAACACCGTCAAGTCTCCATGTGCTCAACCATTAACTTATCTCTAGATTTGTATTTCAATAAATAATATCCGTAAACACTTTCACGATATTATTTTCCCAAGAAATTCTTGGATGTCTGCTTATGGCCATAAGACTTTCTGAAATACAATCTTGGAGTTGTAGGATATTTTACTTACCCAATTGAGTTGATGGATCCCATATCTGTACACACCGAACTTCATTAGCATCGGACTATACCCAGCGACACCCAACGGTCAGACCATGAAAGGTATCTAACATGTGTGGAATCAAAGTATGATGGGTCACTAACAAGTCCACCGTGGCACTCAGGTCTAAGGACCACGAATACTACTCAACTCGAAAGATCCTCTATTGACGACTTTATGGGATGTCTATTGGAGATCTTTGTGAGTCTGTTCAATATTCAGTCCTTACTGAATACTTGTATCTCTATACGAGTTTTCACTAAACTCATGGTCTGCTAAGACTAACCATTTGGACTATTCAGATATAGACATACACTGATCTATATATATATTAAGATCTTCACTAACAGACCCGCATTAGTGAAAGTAGATCAGGAATATTAAATTTGAGAACATATTTGCATAACAACATTTCTTAGCACTATTTACAACCTATTGCAACTATGTCATTATTAATATATTCTTAGGTCTTTGTCCCATTTCAGACAAGGCTCTAACTCTTTAGATTTTACTAACTCTTAGTTCTGATCTGAACTCTTTCAGATCATACAATGTCTAAAACGTTACAAGCATCTTACCATATTTATAAATAAAATAATTAGTGATATATTGAAATCATAAATGTATAAACATAAAACAAATATTTATACATAAAAGGGATGGCACGTAAGCACAAATCCCAACAATCTTAATAATTGATTGTTCAACATTTGTTTGAACTTTATGAGTGCTGTGAATGATAATTAATCTACCACTTAAAATGAAAGGTTGAGAATCTGTAAGATATTTCTCAAAATATAGTTTTTGGATTGATCACTTCTACTTATCAAGTCATTCTCAATAAGTTTTGCATTTCTTAACTCCATAATTCTTGTGTTATGAGATGAACAATAAAATCTATAATCTTTAGACCTTTCAGCATATTTAATGAAATACCCACCAATGGTCATGAGGTCTAGCTTATTCTTTTATGGGTTATAAACTGTTACTTCAGACGGGTATCCTCAAACGTGTATATATCACAAACTCTGTTTTTAACTTTTTTATAACTCAAACGGTGTCTTTAGGATAGCCTTGGTTGGAACGCGGTTTAATATATACACTGATGTATTAAGAGCTTCAGTCCACAAGGATTTAAAAAGATTAGAGCAGCTAAGCATACTTTGTACCATGTCCAATAATACTCGGTTTCTTCTTTCTGCTATACCATTTTAGTATATGGAACCAAGCATGGTGTATTAGGCAATTATTCCATGCTCTAGAAGAAACTTCGCAAATGGATCAGGTGCTTGTTCATCTTCAATGTATCTACCATAATATTCTTCACTTCTATCAGTTCTCACGATCTTAATTTACTTTCCGAATTGTTTCTTTACTTCAGCTTTAAATACCTTAAAAGCATCTAATAGCTCGTTCTTATTATAAAGCAAATAAAGATATATGCATCATGAGTAATCATCAATGAAAGAGATGAAAGTATCTCTGATCATACAAGTCCATGTCTGGACTACAGATATCTAAATGTATGATCTCTAATATGTCTGAACTCCTCTTAACACCTTTCTTTGACTTATTGATCTGCTTTCCATTAATATAGTCCACACAAGTGTCAAAATTAGTAAAATTTAAAGTACTAAATCCTCAATCATTTATTAATATCTTAATCCTTTTAATGGAGATATGTCTTGATCTTCGATGCCACAACGTATAGGATTCTTCATTTATAACACATCGTTTAATACCAGAATGAACATGTATAACATTATAAGAGGTATTGGTTTGTAAATTAATGTAGAATAAACCATCAGACAATGTACCGCTCCCAACAAGATTAGATTTGTAATATAAATTAAACAAATCATCTGAAAAGTTAAAGAAATATCCCAAAAGTACAAGTCTTGAAATAGAAATTTAGAATATAAAAGTTCTTATCTAAATACAAAACAAAACCATTACTTAAAGTTAAAAACATGTCTTAATTGCCTTTACATATAAATGCATCTTATTTTTCAAATAGATGCATTGCTCACTTTTCATTGGCATCTTTATGTTTTCCAAACCCTACAAAGAATTTGAAACATATATTGTAGAACCAGAATCAATCTACTAAGTGTCATGATTAACATCAACTACATTAGATTTACAATAAACAAATAAGATTAAATTACCTTTATTCTTAAGCCATTTCTGAAACTTTGACAATCCTTTTTCATATGCTCATTCTTTTTTTTACAGAAGAAGCACTTGGATTCTTTCTTAATGTCAGATTAAGGAGACTAAAGAGGCATTTAACCTTTTCCTTTATGTTTGACTTTGTCTTTGGTCTTTCCTTGTGCTGTATAAAAGCATTTTTACCCAACTCCTTCACAAACCTTCTTTCCTCTTGAACACACATGGCCATAAGTTTATTAAGTGACCATTTATCTTATGTGTTGTAAGAGATTTTGAAGGGTCCATATTGGTGTAAAAGGGTGTTTAATATATAGTGCACAAAGAAAGATTTAGACATCTTAACCTCAAGAGTCTTTAATTGAGCCATTATGTCCTTTATCTATATGATGTGCTCACATACACCTCTAATATCGGCGAGTCTTATAGATAAAATCTTTATAATTTGGGTGCTAGCAAATGCTTTATTTACCCTAAATGAAGAATGATTCTTTCATTTCAAACTTTATAGTTATCACTTTTCAGTTCAAGAGTATCACATTTGAAATCAAAATAATTGACAGGATGTACAACTGCACAAACTCAAACATATATGCTTATGTTACAAAATTGAGACTAATAAATAAATATCATATTTTACTAATGTAAATCATGTTGTATAAATATGAATCAATTGACATAAAATTTATTTGTGGGCTAATTTTTTAATTCAAATAGATCAAAACTTTATGATAAAACTGTCAAATATGTACTAATTTCTAATTCTTGAGGGTAAATTACGAAAATAATTTGATATTTTATCCTAATTAATTATACAAATATAATAAAAATACTTATGGGATAAAATTTATTATATTAAATATATTTAATCACAATTAATATCTTTGTATTGTATGTGATCCTAAAATACTTAATATAAAATTTTACAAAATTAAAGATGTTGTGGCTAATCTTTAATTAATTAAAATTTTGTGGATCACTAGACATTAATTAATACAAATAAAAATTATTCATATTATTTATAATCAACAATATATAAATAAATAATAATTATAAAATATGTATGAATAAAATTTTAATACAAAGCTAAGGCAGTATCATATAAAGAATACTGAATATATACAAAAATAACAATATGATCTTAGCCCAGTGGTAAGTGTAGCCTTTAAAAGACTCCAAGTCTTAGGCTCGATTCTAACAGTCAACATTCATTTGTTTTCAATTTTATGTTGAATACAAGTAACAATCATAAACATATCAAGTCAAAAAAGGCTTAGCCTGAATGGTCACTAACAATCATATAAAGAATATGCATGTATAAACATCTCATGTCAAAAAGGCTTAGCTTGAATGGTTAAGGCACTAGTTTCTGACCCATGAGATCTTAGGTTTGATTCTTATGGTCATCCATAACCTACAGAAGAATCAATGGTCTGATTCCTACTTGGAGTGCCAGTTATTTTGCTAATTTGTATGACATGTCAGTTAAGATTATCTTCAACCGGATCTACCTGGACCCAAATGCGACCCGACTAAACCATTCAAACTTGTTTCATAAACCAATTATTTTTAGATTTTTTGAACACCAATTTCAACGTTTCAAATTACAAATATGCTCTAAAAATAATTTTGTAATGATTCTAATATCAAAATATCCAAAAATTCATATTTTGATCAAATTAAAATTTTTAAATATTATGAACATATTATCCAAAACATCAAAACAGAGATATGTACGCAATACCAACTATAAGCAAACTCTAAAACATGATCTTCTATACATAATAATCATTGCATAAGATTAAATTTGAAATTATAACCAAGAATTTACGAACCTCCAACCATTGATACAATATTTTTTGGACAACAAGTTCAAACGTCCCTTTAGTTCTTCTAAGCCTTCAAGCTTTCTCAAATGGTCATCCATAACCTGCAGAAGAATCAATGGTCTGATTCCTACTTGGAGTGCTAGTTGTTTTTGCAAATTTTGCTAATCTGTATGACATGTCAGTTAAGATTATCTTCAACCGGATCTACCTGGACCCAAATGCGACCCAACTGAACCATTCAAACTTGTTTCATAAACCAACTATTTTTAGATTTTTCGAACACCAATTTCAATGTTTCAAATTACAAATATGCTCTAAAAATAATTTTGTAATGATTCTAATATCAAAATATCCAAAAATTCATATTTTGATCAAATTAAATTTTTTAAATATTATGAACATATTATCCAAAACATCAAGACAGAGATATGTACGCAATACCAACTATAAGCAAACTCTAAAATATAATCTTCTATACATAACAATCATTGCATAAGATTAAATTTGAAATTATAACCAAGAATTTACGAACCTCCAACCATTGATACAATATTTTTTGGACAACAAGTTCGAATGTCCCTTTAGTTCTTCTATGCCTTCAAGCTTTCTCTTATGATGGTGTTTGTCTCAAAAACGGCAATAGAGAACTCATACTTAGGGATCTAAATTTATAACTTACACTTAACCCATACCATTATTAGGTTAAATTTTAAATATGGAGGTTACAAGGAAGTTAATAGAAGTTATGGACGATTTTTCAATTGATAGGAAGTTGAAAGCAATTAATGATGCATCATGGACCATATTCTTGAACGTGAAAAAATATTACATGTTCATCTTCACTAATTGTGTTAAAAAAAACTAAGGAAAATGTGAATTCGAGCCTAGCTCAATGTCATGGACTGGCTACTTATTATTGTCCAAAAGACTAATATGATAAATAATGTTATATACCTATCGATATATATTTAAAACCCATGCAATTTCTATTCGGTGGAAGATGTGACATACCTCTCCATTCAATCACATAACATCATTGTCAAGTTTGGCCTAAACTTACAGGTCAAATTGGCCGTATTAGCCATCCCCGTTACTTATAGGGAACCTATTACCCATATGATAATTTTTATTAATGTTCAAGATACAAAATATAGGGAACTACACGTGGATGAAATTTTAAATTTATTCTAATAATACTTGTCATGGGTCGAGCATTTACTATTGACCTAAAAAAAATAATTTATTAGTTAATGTTACCCACTTAAATGATCTTTTTACATAAGATATGTAGTTATGAGTTTTCATTAATTATCTCTCCCGTGCTAAAGGAGAAATGCTAAAATCTATTAGAAGTACTACTTTATTTAAACAGTTATCTAATAAAATTTCAAAAAAAGTACTGATAGACTCTTTTAATTTAACTTAAGTGGTTAAAACACTCTATTATTTTTAAAAATACATTGAAAACCCTCGTCCGCTAGTGTTTATCGTTTCCTTTGATAAAATCTTTTTTTAATAGTCTAAAATTATGATTTTGCCCCTACATTGTTACTTGTGTATTTAATAAAATTTTTAATTAGTTAAAATTTTTTATTTTATCTTTATTTATTTACGGAAAATTAAAAATACTCTCACCTCATTCTTCAATCTCTATTCTTCTCTCTCTAAAAAAATTGTTCTTCTCTCCAAAAATCCAAAGTACTGTCTCATAAGGTGAACTATTTGAACCTTCTTGATGACAAATCCCAACTCTTTCAACTTCCAACAACTCGACAAGCTTGTTCAATTCTCCATCAAGACTATTGCAGAACTTCATCAAATGTTTAATATCATAACTGTCGAAAAATAAATTTTGATCAAATTAAAGAACTCCACTTGTGTAGCAAGCAAGTTTTGGCCTGTCAAGAGCTTCAGCAAATACCCAAAATCATACCCACTCTGAAATGTCACTCTCCAAATCCAAGATGACATCGTTAACTCTCCAAATCTCACTGCATCAATACTCCTCTCATTATTTTTCTTGAAATCAATCCCCGCTTTGTGTCAGAAGCTCAATTGAGTCTTGGGCAAACACATCTTCATTTATATCAAACTCGCAAAAATTCAATTTCCATACACAATATTTATCTGTTCTAGAAGTGGGCAAGCTCCCTTGCTCATCTAAAAATGTTAAGGCCTATGAATCAACTTTAACAAATCAACATTGTCTTTCAAAGTTTGGTAGTGATATCCATTGCCATTCTTGAAAGCGCCAACAGGGCATAAAACAATTCCAGAGAATTCAGTGTCCATTGCAACATATAGAAAATCGTCAACATATGGAGAGAGAAGAATATTTTTTTTTTAGAGAGAAGAATAGAGATCGAAGAAGTAGGTGCGGATATTTTTTATTTTTGACAAAATAGACTTTTTCAACTTATTAAATACACACATAGCAATACAGGATAAAATTGTAATTTTACACTGTTAAAAAAATTATATCAAAAAAACGATAAATATTAACGAAGGATGGAGATCTCTAAAGTATTTTTAAAAATAATAAGTTATTTTAAACACTTAAACTAAATTAAAAAAATTCATAAGTAATTTTTTTAAAAATTCTACAACATAATCTTAATAAGCTCACGCCCTAGGGTGTTACTCGGATTGTCATCAAATTATACAATAACTGTACCCACTCGAAGATTTTGAGTAATATGTAAGAGTAAAAGTTAATTAATTAGAGGTATCTAACTTTCAAACTAAATCTTAAAAAAAAAAAATTAATAGGCTCACCTAATAAGATATGCCACTTGTTTAAAGTTTTCTGTCTTATTATTGCTATCATCTTTGTGTTTGATCTTTATGAGCGAATGTTTCAATCATTTGAATAAATGGGCTGTATGAATGACACAAAATATCCATCTTATGTAAGTTTTTTCTTTTTGATAACTGTCAAACAAATTGGAGGTTATAATAAATAAAAACACACTTAATATCACATGGTTGTGCTAATTTCGATTTCGATACATCCTAATTGAAACAGATTTTCTCTTATTTATTAAAGACATAATATAATTTTATTTATTTATCTTCAAATGTAATATCATTAATTAAATTATTAATATAAAATTAAAAAATTATCAAAACATTATTATACAAGATAAAACTATTAAAATATGTTGAAGGTTAATCTCTCATCTTAAAAGATTTAATATAAACCTTACATCAAAAACTCATTTTTACAGTTGAAATCTCAGTTCCTATTCAAGTCAGCAAACCAAACAACTCAACTCTGAGCATGTAATCTGAGTCCCTTATAAACTTCAGATTTTTGAATTGCGCTACTAAAATAAGAACACGAGACCAAGAGAGATCAAAGAGGAAAAGTAAATAAAAAAAAAAAATTGCAGCTAAGAAAAAAGAGAGAGAGAAAAGGCTTTGTCAATAAACCAATGGCCACAAGAATGTAACCCCATAATGATAACACCACCAAATTCAAAGAAGCTACCAAGAAAAAAAATGGATGATTTGTGAATAGAAACAGCCAATTAACCAACCAGCTGCTGCTGCTGCTGCTGCTGCTGTTAAAACAAAAGAAAAAGGCTGACAAAAATGAACCCACTTTGATGGGGATGGGATGGGTGTAATGATAGGTTGATTGATGCCAATGCATTTGATTTGAATCTTTTTATTTTTTTTAATAAAATAAAGGATATTAACACTGTCACCTCCCCAGGTTGGCACAAATTATTTTTGGACAATAATTTTGATTTTAATTATTCTATCGTTATTTTTATTTAATTAAAAAAATAAAAAATACTCTTATTTTTTAAAAATATTTTAATTATTTCGGCAACAAAATTTTGAGGATATTTTTAATTTTGCAATTAAGTAGAAAAAATAATATTATAATTAAAATTAAAATCATCGTTAAAATATAATTTATGTCAACTTAAAAAAATATCAAAATTAATACGCCTATCCTTATAAAATAATTAAATTAAATTCATAACTTATGTTCATAAAATATTAATATTGTGATCCTTGAAGTTGGTTAAAATTATATTTTAATAATAATTTTAATTTTCATTACACTATCACATTGTTTACTTAATTTAAAGGATAGAAAATATTTTTATTATTTATGTGACAAAATTACGATGATATTTTTATTTTTTTAATTAAATAGAAATAGTAACAATAGAATTAAAATTAATAATTATTAAAGTATAATTTCTGAAAACCTCAGGGGTGACAGTGTTAATAAGCCTTGTTTTATGTCTCCCAAAAGTCCCATCTAAAAAAGTTCCATTCAGCTACTATTTACCACTCAGATTCGGCAGGGATTAATGGGGCAAATGTTCTCTTTTTTTTTTTCTTTTTTTTTCTATTATTGCTAAACTTTTTACCAACATATCAATCATTGGCAACCTTTTAAGCCCAACTACTGTTTCAACTATTTCATTTTTGAATTCATTTAGAAAATATTTTTATTTGCTGCCCTCATGGGCTTAATTAAATCAATACTATAATTTTATTTTATTTTAAATTAAATATGGAGGCAATTCTGCATTGCGTCAGCCACTATAAGAGTTTAAATAAAAATTAAAAATAAGAATTAATATTTAATAAACAAGATTTTTCTTTTTTATCAATTTTTTAAGAATAAATAAATATATGTGATATATTTTTAGCCGACGGTCTTATAAACGATGTTGTGGAGCACTTCTTATAAAAGATTTTCTTTTATTTCACACTATTCTATAATTTTATTCTTAATCTAAATGTTAAAAAATATGCTTTTCATCCCGTCATTGAGACAAAGATATAATAAAATCAATCTCGATTAATTCATATAAATTTTTTGTTGTGATATTAATAGAGTTAAAAATTTTAAATATGACATCAATATTCTTATTTGGGATTTTTTTTTACAGCAATATTTAAAAATGGGGTTTTTTTATCTATAAATTTAGTTAATATTTAAGGTTTCATTATTTTTTTAATTAAAAAAAAATCGTTCTTGAACAAAAATACCTTTCTCTTATTATTATTATTATTTTAACCCTAAATTTATCACTCAAAATTTATTTGAAGTCACAAACTAAAATGATTCTGTCATATGAGTAAGAGAATTCATAGTCAATATGCTTGGGCAAATCAAGTGGGTTCCCATATGAATTATTAGGGGAATGAGCTTCACTTTTTTTTTTTTTCCTCTTTTACAAAAATTCAAATTATTTTATGGGAAAACTTTCAAAATAGGGTATGTTTATTTTTTTTTAGCTTAATGTTTGAATATGACTTAATTTAACTTATTCAAGCATTGAAATTGCATATTTTTATAATTCAATAAGAAATTAGTGTAAAAAATAAGAATGATATTATTAATTTATTTCTATAAAAAAATGTCCTTCTCTAATTTATATATTACATTGCTTTTATATAAAACTCATCTCTTTTATTTTCTTCCAAATACCGATCATATAAAATATATACTTGTTTTGTTAACCAATTTTATAATTAATGTGTTTTTTTAATGTACTTACAACTTAAAACAATATTGATCATAAATAATTGCTATAAAACTTTTATTAATTATCTCAATATTAATTTATATAATTTGATATTATTGTAGTTAAATATATTTCATATTTTTAATTAATTTAATATTGAAAATTCATAAAGACATAAATATAAATATATTAATTCTTATTTTTTTAAATACATAAATAATTTAACACTTATATTCCAATATTAAACAACAACAAAATACCTCATTCAAATTCAATCATTCAGCTTTATTCACCATTCAACCCAATTTAGTTTATTCAAAATTTAAATATTTTTTGTAAATTAGATTTCTCCATATTCAAAATATTTATATGTTATGAAGCCTTTTTTATTTTTTTGTTAACAATAATGCTCAATTTGGAGAGTCAAGGGTTGAACTTCATTGAATTTCTTGAGGGGCTCATGCCCCATAAAAAATAAATAAATAAATATTTACAATTTTAACATTATATATTTTTCATACTTTTCTGTTCCATATCTCAAATTTTATGTTATATTTGCCGGCTTATGAGTTTATATATATTTTAAAACATTTGAAAACTTTGAGACATGTAATAAAAAACTTAAATTATATAATAAAATATTTAAATTATATAACGAAATATTGTGAATTATAATCATATGTGATATTATTTTATTATTAAATAATTATTTAATACATTATTTAAGATCAAAATTTTAAAAATGTAATACTTTTTATATAATAATTTATTGTAATATTGATTTAAAAAATAAACAACTAACTGGAAATCGTAGAGTTCCAAAGTGAATGTTGATTTGATTTAAAATTTTCTGTAAGTTCCCAAAAATAATATAAATAATTAAAAAATTAATTAATTTATATTTGATATGGGCACTACAAAAGAGAAGAAGCCCACTTCAACTTGATTGGGTACTGGTGACCTGCATCACGAATCACGAGCCTTAGTGTTGATTGGCTGGATTTGATTTTTAATTTTTTTAATTTTCAGGTGATGACATAATCATGATAATAAAAACAACTCCTCTAATCAAAATCAATCAAACTTTTTTAGATTTCCTCGAACTTATTCCACCTTGAAAAGCACACACTTTCTTTTTCCTCTCTCTATATATTTTTATAATTTTATAATTATTAAAAAAATTAATAATTTTGATTCCTTGAATGCTCATTGAAACTTGAAGCCCATGATATGCCTCTGCAAAATGTGCATGGAAGCCCATGTTTTAGGCCCATGGGCTCTGCTCCTTTTTGCTTTTAAATATTGTTGATTTTGATTCATCCCCCTTCCTATTTTGATTAAATGTCACATGAAAGGACATATATACCCTTGGTTACAAATTGTATTTTAAAATTTCTTTTAGTCCAAGAAATATAAATCCTCTCTCTCTCCGTCTTGATGCAAACAAGGTGTGAATCACAAATCTCTTATTTCGATCTAAAAAATTTCACTAATTAAATCGACTAACATCCATATCTTAAAAATAGGGTTTTAAAATATAATATGATATAAGATGTATTTAGAAGTATATATTTTTTTTAATAAAAGACATTTTAATCCATTAATTTTTTTCTTATAAAAGCAGATAATAGTATTCTTTAAAGTTCTTTATTAATTTCCAAAAGACAACTTATTTATTATAATAAATTATTTATAAGTAGTAGATGAATATAAACCAAACTCTTTCTAATATTTTCTACTGTTACAAGTAGACACAATTAAATCAATTAGTATCCATAACATTAGACTTTTTAACAAATATATATTTATCTCAATAAATGTGACACAAATATCATATGTAAATTAATGAACTATAAATTTAGTTAGATTCCAATTAAAAAAAAAATCATGTGTTAAAAATGTCATACATATTTTTTTGTGTTGTGCTGTGTTTTAAGTTTGAATATAAATATCGGTAGATTTTTAAGTGTTTTAAGTAATTGTCATGTGATATTGTTTGATTAATTTATAATTTTAGCGTAATTCACAATATGTTATAAAATTATTCTATTGTATTTAAGTGTTCATTATATAGTAGCTAAATTATTTATTAAAATAAAGTTATATATATAGAGAATTTTGTTTTAATAACAATTCCCCGTATAATAATATAATAAATATTTAAACACATAATAATATTATTCAAAAGTTGTATGTGTTGATATCGAAAAAATTTTAATAATATAATTTTATTAAAAAATTAATAATAAGATTTGATTGTAATATTAATAATATAATTTAATGTAATTTAATATATATATAGCCCTAGGACCAATGATATTTTGTATATATACGAAATAATTGAAAAATAATGGTTGTGCCTAGGTTCTTATCTTACGTACAAAGGTTTGATAATTATAGAAGGGAAGGACGAATGGAATAGAATATTGTGACAAGCCATGTGAATAATCTGACTCCATATACCCCCCAAATTCCCCAATATTTTAAATATTTATGATTTTATATTTCTAGAGAATTTAAACTTGTAATTAGCAGCAATCAAGCAAGCATGTGTCATTCTTAGGAGAATTTATGTTCTTTTATCCTCACTCTTTTCCTCATCACAACTGTCCCTAACTCTATTATTAACTCTTCAACTCACTCATGGGTCACAAATTCACAATTCTTTTTTGTTAAATATATATCTAAACACGTAATAAAATTTTATAATATATTATAAATTAATTAAATAATATTATATAACAGTGTTATTTATTATATAATAAATTATATAATCTATTAAATTATTTTTTTATAAAATTATATATTATAAGAATTAATTTGTAAGTTATTAAGAAAAATGTAATGTTAATTCATATATGTATTATAAGTATCAACATTAATAAAGGAATTAGGTTATTAGAGAAATCGTTGGATTTAAAATGTTATATTTTTAAATAAAAGTTTAATATTAATAATAAAAATAAATTTTAATAATTTTTTTTATATAAAATGTGAATTTAATTCTAAAGTTTAAGTTTAAAAAAATAAAAAATAAGAAATAAACTAAAAATAAATATAAACTAATTATGATATTATATTAAAGAAATTGTTAAATAAAAAACCTTAAATTCGTAAATATTGGCATTAAAGGCGGTAATTAAGTTTTGATTTTGAAATTGATAGATAGTTAAAAGATTCCCACACAGCTAGCAGCAAAGGCAAAAGCCTCGGGTTTAACATTTGTCAATGTCATCTGGTGAAATAATATTGGCAGCAGAAGCTAACAGCACATCACTCACTGCTTCTGCTTCTGCTTCTGCATCTGGCTTCTGCTTTCTGTCAAATGAGCGAGACACCACTTACTTCCCTCTCTTGATTTTCTCAAAAATTACCCCCAACATTTACATAAATATTATATAAGAAATAACAAAACCAATGCACCAATACCGTTAGAATATTTTTTTTCTTCTAATTAGATGATGAAAATATATTATTTTTCATTGAATAAAAATAAAGTATGAGAGTTAATGCTAAATTAAAAAATATATAAATCGGAATAATTATTTTTGTAAAAATATTTTTATAATATTAATCTATTTTTCAACATAATTCTTTTTTCCTTTTCTCAAAATATTATTTTTAAAAAGGGTATATATGTCAAATGTCAATTTTAAATATAAAAAATGAAAAAAAAATGTTATTTAAATACAAAAATTAGAGCATTTGAGTGTTTGTTTTAACAACAAACTCTGAGCTCTTTCTTGGCATTGGTTAAAGGTTCAAGCTTAACAAATGTCAAGACAAGTAACTATTATAAGCTTTTAATCGAATTGAGATCTCAATTCAATTAAGTCAAATTTGTAAAATTTGACATCACTAATAAGAAATAATCTTGACTAGTTTATACACACGATGAGCTTCTTAAAGTTTAGACAATTTTAGGTTATAAAACTCAAGAACAAATCTTTGATCAACTATGTGACCAAAGTGAATAATATTTACATTGAGTTAAGGAGTTATAATTAGTATCAAAGTCATATTTGTTATCGATGTCTGGATGATTTATGTACTATGCTATAACCCATTTTTTTTAAAAAAAATTTGATATGTTATGCTATAACTTGAGTTTTTAAAATTTTATGATAAGGTCTTTTATGAGAATGTAAAGTTCGGAGAGAAGAGAATGTAAGATATTTATTATTAATTAAAGACAATTTTAATTGATTTATATACTATAAACTCTTTATAATGTAAACACATTTTCAATTGCAAAATTCAATGATATAGATTAATATCCTAAATTCTTAAAAACATAAACATATTTTAGGTTACAAAATTTATAAATCTCGTAGTAAGATTTACATATCACAATTTTTTTAAAATATAGATAAAATTTGACTTGTAAAGTTCAAAAATTTTATAATAGATTATATGCCTATAGTGAACATTATTTACACACAGAATCAAGGGGTTATAAAATGAATCTTTTTTATAGTTACTCATAAGTTCACATTCTTATATTTATCAGGCTCGTAAAATTATTTTTAACCCAAAAAAAAAAGGAAAAAAAAAATTTAAATGCAATCAAAACAAAAACAAAAGAGAAATTTGAAGCGTTATTTTATTGAGCAGAGGACGTGGCAGATGGCAAAGAGTAAAACAACAAGTAAAACAAAATGTACGGAGCGAGTGACATTGGGGCGTGGTGTTTATATACGTTGTTTTCTTTCCTCTCTAACTACAAAAAAATCTCTCTCTCTCTCTCTTACACACTACACACCATGCAATATGCATCCCCTTCAACGAAGTTTGCTTGTAACCGCTAATCAAACCTTCAAGTTAATGATGATTTTAATAGTGGATTATTCTAGGTTTTAATGGTACGATTGTTTGTATCCGTTAGATTAATAACTAAAAATTATTAATCTAATAATTCAAATTATTTTTAATATTATATTAAAATTTTAATTTCAATATCATAAAATGATACCCTTAATAATTAATCCATTCAATTCAAATTACAAAAATTTAATTAAGTTTAAGGATTCATGTATCTTATCAAATATAATATATGTGTATTAAGTTTTTGCGTTATCCAAATGCACAACCATATAATAATATAATAGTACTATATTTATAAAATTAGGATATAAATTTGTATTTAAATGTGTCACTAATTGTTGACTATCACAAGACTGTCAAGTAAGTAATTATTAATTCTTTTTTTATTTTATTAACGTTATAATTATGTAAAACTAATCAATAATAAATGTAAAATTTATATTACAATTGATGTGTCACGACTAGTATTTATTAGATAGTTATTTACTTGTTACTTTTTAATGGTATAATAGTAATATAATACTAGTCAACACTAAATATATTATATGTCACATTAATTAAAATATAAAATTTATATCATAACTATTTAAAACCTAATTAGCTATGGATTTTCCAATTAGGTCAAAGACAATGTTCAAACATAGAAAATCAATATAATTGAAAGCTTACCCAATTTGGCTTAATGCTCTCCCGTGAACCACCCCCATCATCTTTTCCAAGAATCTAGTAGTTTATATGCTAACTTTGACTTATCTTTGAACATAAATTTTTTAAAACCTCTTGTTTGATTGCCAAGAAAACGAACAAAAATTTTACATGGCATTAATATGTCACATTTAGACTTCCATCTCTTCCGAATTCAAGTAACTTATATTTATGCTATATAGGAAATCATTTCTCTTTTCAGGAGTAAATTAAAAAGAATATGATGGAAATGAGAACTTGAATTAAGTTAAATATCATATATTTATATACTTGCAAGTTCCATTACATGATCAATACAAAATTGGTGAATGTCAAGAGGCTAGAAATTTTTAACAAGTCTCTTAAACATCCACCTGAGTCAGTAATGGAAATGCCTAATTCCCCAAGCAAATATAAATCATGAAAACAAGAGAAAAAAAAAAAGGAAATAAAATTCCAGCAATAAAAATATAAACCGTGCACAATGTGTATTTATAGATGATCTTATTCTTAATATTACCAGAATTTCGATTCGTCTAAGAGAGAGGAGCCCTATGAGGGGCACCCTTTCTCCGGTTGCCGAGAGAGAGAACAATTCCAGGGAGAAACCCTTTGTTCTTCTTCTTATGAACTTCGGCAGGCTCGTGTGAAATTCCGGAACTGCCCATGTTGGCATTGGAACATGATGAGTGTTTGTATTGTAATGAGTCATCCAGGATGGAGTCGGGTGTAATTTGACCATCGTCGTCGATGATCTCTGAGCCGTCTACTCTCAATCCTTCAAGCTGTGAAAATGCAAAATCTGATTCATGAATCCTGTAGAGAATGCTTGATAGGTCTTGCCCTTGATACACCATGTAATCAACCTGAAAGTGCACATTGACATTGTCACCGTTACATTCCCAATTCAACACAATGCAAAATCCGAAACAAGCCACAACAATTAGAAATACAAATCAAACATGATCTAGGCCTATGTTTTTTACTGCTGTATAAATGAAATTTTAACTAAGCAATCAATGTGAAACAAGACCTTGCAAGATAAAGAACAGAAGTGGAAAGACTCCTGGAGAATTCTGTCACAAGTGAAGCACAGATTGGCAGAGCCCTTACAAGACCTTGATTGTGGCCTCTGGTTCAAGAATATAACCTTGGCATGATTAATGGTATAGGGCTGCCATACAAGTAACAACATCACAATTCCCATTAGTCTACTTATCATATTAGAATAAAAATGATTCAATCATACAAGTTCTAATTTCCCTTTCAACATAATCAAGATTTGAAGTACCTGAATATAGGAACAATCGATGAGCTTTTCAAGGTCACCTAATCGAACAACATCATGGTAAACATATCGTCTCACCTGTTACTTAAGATTAAATTAACCTTAAATGAATCTATCTAAAGCTTAGTTAGATGTAAATTAGCTCAAATGAACAAGTATGGTCAAACAACAATGAAATGGAGGCCAATTTGGTAGAATTTTGCATAGGCACAACTTAGTTGTAAAGTACAAGTGAATTTACAGTAGCCTGGGTAAAATTTTTTTCTCACTACCAGATTGAAATTTGGGTGAAAAGTTAGGCAACCCACTTGCCAATTTCATGATAGAAAAATTAAATGAGACTGTTTTGAAAGACAGTGATTGAGGAAAAATTGAATAATGAAAAACTGGGTCAAACTTTCACTTTCATTGAAAGCTACAGCTGAGAAAGGCCTTTACAGTGGAAAAATGGATAAAAAAGAAATGTTCTATGTATGGGAAACAAACCAACTCCAAAAAGCGGGAAAAGGCAAGACATTATAGACCCTTTTGAGGAATCGAGTACCATATATACAAAATTAAAAAATTAGTAAAAAGAAATGGAAAATAGAACAAAAGCATTAAAGATTTGATTATAAAAAAATAGTTAAAAAGAAAAAGAAACAGAATTAATAACAATTGAAAAAGAGTAGATCCTCAACTTTTAGTCAATAAACACAGAAGAATTATTACATCTGAAATGAGAATTATGACAAGAACAAACAGAAGAATAGTTTTGAGCATCTAGTGGATAGATTTGATAAATTGTTCAAAGAATTAATTGATGGGTTCATTCATTAATAATTAAGAAAGAAAAATGAAAGCAGTTGCATGGAAGAAAAAATTCACCAAAAACTGGAAAATGGTTACCTTTGATTGGCCCTTAAATGTACAAAATTCATTCTGAAAGATGAACTAAAGCAATTTAGAGATGTTTGTAAAAGAAAATAATCACAATACAAAGAAAAAAAACATTGAAAAAAGGAAAATTGTGGTTAAATGGAGAAAAGATTCACTAAATTCTCACTTAAAAAGGGCAAAAAATTATTAGAAAAGGACAGATGGTCTTCACAAACTTATTGGAATCAAATAAAGAACCATAAATTCACTGCAAAATGAGTTCTCTCAAAGATTTAAGAAAGATAAGACACCCCACAACCAGAATTTTGGAAAAAGAAAAAAGATCAATAATAAAAGAAGAAACTGATTCTTGTGCTCAAGAATCAAAAGAATTCAGTAAAAATCCTCCCAAAAAAAAATTGAGGATGATAAGCTAGCAAAGCTGAAAAGATACTTATAAAGCTAACTCCAATAAATTTAAACAAACAAAAAAGAAGAAAAATTAATGAAAAATCGATTAAAAAAAGAAACCTCCACTAGGAAGAATAGAATTCAAAGAATTTCAAGTAACCCATCAGAGAATTAAAAGTGACAAAAACATCAAACACACAATCAAAAGGACACTCTTTTGAACATATGACAAGAATGAAAATAATATGTATATGCTATTAGAAGTGAAAATTCAAGGAAATTTACAAGAAGCCCACCAAAGAATTGGCATAAAACACTAACTTTTGTACTCAAAAAGCATGAAATTGAGTTCAAAAAGTGGAGCCAAAGGAGGAGAAAGATATATGGTTATGAATGCATGTAAAGTAAGATAAAATGATACAAATGAGTACCTGAAGAAGAGGATGAGAGCGATGAGAGGGGAGGCAGTGGGGGCAAATACTAAGGCAACAGAGCAAGCAAAAAACGTTCTTCTCATTCTTCCTGCAATTCTCATGGACCCCACAACTCCCAAAGAATGTTTCTGCCATCAATCCTTGTAGCCATGCAGGTTTCATATCCATATTCATCATCGGCCCATCATGATCTCCATTTCCACAATTCTTCTCTCTACCCATTTCTTTCCTTTATATGCAGAATTTTTTTTTTTTAATTCAAATTTGATGGGCAAAATCTTGTAGAAAAACAAACAAACAAAAGGGTCTTCACAAGTTCTTTATATAATAAACATGTGTTATATAAATATATTTGTGAGCTAGGCGATATTGATGATGATGGTGATGATTTTGTAAAAGCTTCAAAACCCTACTGCAAGTGAAAATGAAAAAAAAAAAAATTATGTGATAATGATTTTGATATGCTTTTGTATTGTACTGGTTTATGTATTCATGGGCTCGAGCTTATTCACTCTACTTGATATAACGGAGTTTCCAGAATTCTTGTCGTTTGTAGAGAGAGAGGGGGAGGGAAGTGGCTGAATTGCAAGAAAGTGACAATAGTAGAATGAGTGACTGACCAAATTACATCCAGAAAAAGAGAGGTTCTTTTCTTTTCTTTTTTTTTTTAAGAGAGAGAATAAGTGTCGTTTTGGGGAGCTAAAAAGAAAACAGAAGGACTCTTAACAAAGCTAGAAGAATTAATTGTAAATTTTAAATATAAATACTTTTTAAATATAGAAATAAGAATGTAAAAAAAAAATTGTTTGAATTATAAATCACATCTCATATTTATCCAAAACCTTTTGAAAATTATAACAAAATTAATTATATCAAAATTGATTACTTTTTATTGAGAAAATTGCACTATTTGAAACATAAACCATGCATTAAGATATTTGTGTTAGTGACAAAGTTTGTGTACTTTTTAATTTAGGGTAAAAATTTAAACTCTAGCCGAGATTATAATAGTTTGAATTTCTTTAGTTGTGGGATATTATTATTGTAGTTAGTTAATACTTAAGATGTAATATTGTATTTATTTAAGATTAAAGATTTGAAATTGAAATATAATATTTGTATAAAAAAGAAATATAAACTATACCCGATTTTAGTACAAGTAAAATTTAAACTCATTTTTTTATTTTATTTAAAAAATTTATCAATTGAATTAATTGATACATGCACAAAAATCATTTCAAACCTTGAAATAATTCTAATATTTTCTTAAATTTTACGAAAATAAATCAATTTAAATAACAACATCATGACTATTTTTTTTAAATTTTAAATCTTAGAAGGATGTATAAAATTTAATTTTTAGAGGATAAAAGGGTTATTAGAAGTTTGTTAGTGATATTAATTAAAGATTAAATGACTTGTGAAAAATAATAAAATAAAATAAAAGATCACAACTTGTAATAAAAAGTTTGTTAATGGAATTTTAATAAATATTAAATATTAATGTTAACAAAGAGCCCATAACCTAATGCTTAAAGTATTAATTTATAATTAAAGGTTATGGTTTCGAGTGTCATTAGAAATATGTGTTTTTATTCTTCAATTTTTGGATTCATTGAGGATAAAATGGCCATCACAATCATAAATCATCTTAAGGGCAAAATGAGCATCATTATAATAAGTCTTCAAAGTCTCATTGAATGTGTGCTTGTTTTTATCATTTTACTTTTAATTCATTAAAAGTAAAATAGGCATTATAATCATAATTCATCTTAAAAATAGGCACGTAATTTTTTTTATTAAATATAAGAGTATAATAATATTTTTTACAAATTTGATTATTCAAACAAAATTTTTATTGACTATTTAAAAATAATTGGATATGTCTAAAAATAAAGCCAAAGAAGGTCCACATATCTCTTTCTTTTATAAAATTTAACAACAAAAAAAAAAAGGTGTGAGATTGGAGAGAAAATTTAGCCAAGAGATGAAAGGGAGATTGGTGAGCTGTAATTGTGTTGCACTGCAAATGGCGGGAATACACTACCCCATGTGACATGTCCACTTCTTTTTCATACAAGTTATATGGGCACTCCCACAATCCTACGCTCTTATTTTTCTTCCATGGAGCACCTAATATTATAAAATGACCTAATTACCCTTTTGTTGTTTTATTTTTTTAATTTTTTTTAATTTCACTTATGGAGGATTTATTTGAAATTTAAGATTTCATATTAATGGATAGATATAATTACCATTAAATTACGCTTATAACTATTTTTTTTATATTCAACCATTTGAGATTTTTATTTTTATTTTTCTCTTTTTATTTGACATGTACTTACAATTATATTTACATTTAAAAACATATTTTATTCTTTTTTGAACATGTTATGACTTTTCTTCTTGAATACTTTTTGTAACTCCCACAAAGTAGGCCTTTTTGGGTCAATTTTGTAAATGCCTAAAACAAAAAGACATCACATCGTTAAAAAATAAATCATTACAAATTTGCTTGTATTATTGTAACAACTCCATTGCCATTACCATGAAACTTAGAAAATTAATTTTGCAAAAATATGATATGAAGTTTAAATTGAGCTATATTCTTACAAATGTTGTGTTGTTTCAAAATCCTTAAAAATGTGTCTTTAAATATATGTACATTAGCACCAATTGTCTTGTTCGAATGGTAAAATTTGTATATTTTTTGACTTAAAATTAAGGGGTTGAGTCTTAATAGTAGTTTAAAGTATTATAATATTTTTTTTGTTGCGAGAGTAATTAATCCTCTTATTTGTGGAGGTGTGAGTTTGAATATACTTAAATGCTAAGTGATGTATGTATAATCTTAATAGATGTATATCTTGTATAATAGATATTTGATGTAAGATTAGTGTTAAAAAAGTTATATCCCCTAAATATTCTTCTTTATAACTTGTTATTATATTGCTTATAAGCTCGATGCTTACTATATATTTTTTGTTTGTTATTTTAAAAATAAAAATACTTAAATCATATAAATATATAATATATGAAAAATAATCTAGCGGACTATCTAATTTATCATATGATGAACAATACTTTTCACATGAGCTGTTTGGTTAATTCATGACTTTAAAATTATTCATGATGTGTTATAAAATTATATTAAGTGTTCATGTGTTCACCATATGATGAACTACGTTGCTTGTTAGAATAAAACTATACAATTTATTTCAATTGTTGAAAGAAACACCATTTTCCTTATAAGATTAGGTTAAGCGAAGAAGTCTAACTAAAATCAACATTGAATCCTAATCTCTTTATACAACAAAATAATGTGATGGTAAGCAAAAACAGCAAGAATATAAAAGCAAATAATCAAGAGTACAATACAATCACTTAAATGGTTCGACCAATTGCGTACATCTACGGTGGATTTAAGGATTCTAACCTCTCTTATTAACTCTTTAGAGAACTTACAAGAAAACACAATAAAAAATACTTAAAATGATTTAATGGATGGCGTACCTTTATTCTCCCAAGAACAATGAACACCCAAACAACAATTACACTCTATTGCAATGTCTATTTAATTTTTCTCTCTCTTAAAGTTTATCTTAATATTTAATCATTAATTTAAAGGGTTTACAAAAGTTTGTATAGGTGTTATTTCGTACTTACTAATCCTAAACTTAATTGGAATAAGAGTTTATACATTCCAGAAGTCCAAAACTCTCAAAAACTTAGAAATTCGAAGTTGTCAAAAAATTGTCCGCGTCTGGCACTGCTGCGATGTGACTTTCTACGGTTGGCCTCGGGACGTTGTAGTGCCAAGCATACTATTTTGGTACCACAAAGTCTAGTATTGTATCGAACCCCACGATTTTCTCATCTCTTTTTACATTTTCAAGTCCTGTTTTACTTTTACCTTGCATCATAGACTTTTTATGACTCTTCTCATTGATATTTTTTACAATCTTTGTCCATACAAAATTGTTGAATCATCAAATTTCAATATCAACTATATAATTTTAATTCGAAACTTATGGTATTAAAGGGTAAGTTATTATTTTCATTCGTTTTAATCAATATGTTTATCTTATTTTTAGAATAGGTTTAATGTTATAAAATTATGTCAAAGGAAGAATATTTGGCTTATAAAATTATTTATGTTTTTGTTGTAACTATTACTTCACCATGCAACATTGTTTTTTTATATAACAATTCTTCTTATAATTTAATTATTTGAACAATAGTAAAAATATGACACAACTTGATAAATTCTCACGAAAAAAAAAAAAAAAAAATTTGCTCCTAATATTTGATTCCAAGAATTTGAACTTTGAATCTAAAAACTTTTTGACTTGCCCAAAACATGAACCCCCCCCCCCCCCCCCCCCCTTTTGTTTGATATTTATCCAATTTATTAAGCCTAGCGAAGCCAAAATTAGGTACAAATTTGAATATATATAAATTAGTATTATGAATGTGATTATTTGTCTCATTTAACTTTAGGTACAGTAGCTTTACCTCGATTTTAAAGCTTGTCATATGAATAAAAATAAAAATTGTCCTTTATTTATATTTTGTATACAAAGTTTGGTCTGTCTCCTCTTTAATTTTATTTTAAAATATTTAATGTCATCGAATTAATAAATTTATACAATTATTATTTTTCTAATGTATTGAATGACTCAAAACACCAAATTGTAGTCTTCCCTGTCTAATTATTTTGGGAGGTGTGTCATTTAATTTTTTATTATTTAATAAATAACAAATAATAATTATAATTAAAACCTCTTTCACTTATTTGAACTAATAGTGAATAGACAACTACTGAATGAGGAATTGGGTGTATATTTTGAGTTTTAAAAAAAGAAAATAATAACAGTAATGTTAAATTTACAAAAGCGTCGATATTCTTGATTATAATCAGCAAGTATAACAAATAATTTTTTTAACACCGACATTTTTGATTGAAAATTTAATCAAAATTTAGAATATATTAGAACTAATTTGAAAATTAACAAAAATAATTGTCCCTTTAAATGAGATTCCTGGCTTCATTTCATAACAAAACAAAGAATTTAGAAAGATGCAAATTTATTAACATAGTGAAAAAAAAGAAAAAGAAAAAGAACGAAAATCTTGATTTGTATAGAAAAAGGAAATGCACATGCATGGCAACGTGCAACTAGCTTTCCAAAATATTCTCTAAATTTTGTTTTTTTTAAAAAAAAATTTAAATATGTTCTTTAAGGTACCATTTTTGTAATTTTGTAAACATATATTATTAAAATTATTTTTTAATAATTTGATTGGATACAAATTCCTCCATTATAATTAAATTAGTAACTTGAAATTCTTAAAATAGCAGTAGTTTGGCCTGACTAGGTGATCGGAAATCTGTGTTTTTTAATTGGTAAAAGTTGTCTATATTTTTGTTTTATTTGTTTATTTTAAGAGAATAAGAGGAGTCGGTTTAATTTTTTTCCCCCTCTCTTTATTAACTTTGCAAAAGGTAAAGAAAGAATTTAGTATAAGTTAAAGTCTTATTTACATGCATGCAAATATTGACTAAGATTGGCTAGACTTGGGTGATGAGTCTTTACTGGTGATATAATTGAAGTAATTAAAATATGGTTCAAAATTGTAATTTTACGAGTTTATTAAATTGTAGTAATTTTAAATTTATAAATTTATACCCCTCTCATTTTTTGTCTTCATACTTGATCTTTTATAGTGATATGTAATAGTTAAAAAATAAATCATTTATCAAATCTAATAATAATGATATTCAATTCTTATAATGGGTTTGTTATTTGCTTATTTATATTTTATTTATAATATTTGTTATTTTAATTTAATCTTAATTTAATTTTTTTTATGTTGTGACATTTAAATTTAAATTTGAAGTAGGTACTTTATTAGTTTTAATCATTCTTAAAATTATTATTTTTATTTTAAAATATGTATACACTCTATGGTAAAATAGAATAAATTTACTTAGAGTTCAATCTATTGTAATACTCTATTATTTGTGTCATAGTATCCTATGATTTATTAGTATAATTTTGATTGAATAAATTTTTGATTGAAAATGACTGCTAAGGTAAATGATTATAAAAAATAAAAAACTTAAGTATTTTAAGTATGTGCATGTATATGAATAATATTTTTTGTGTAGATTTTATGTACGAAAATTCTTAATGTGCATAAGTAAAATTAAATTGGTAGATCTAAATATTATAAAAATAAGTAGTTGTAATAAAAAAAATAAATTAGTAATTGTATCAATTTATTTTATTAATGAAATTTTTTTTTTGTAAGAAAAAATAGAAATTTTATTTAATTTACTAATTTTTTTGGGAATAAATTTCATTCAAATTGAAGAATAAACACCACTCTTTATAAACATACAAATCCTAATACGATCATAAGTTTTTCTAAAATTAAAGAATAAACATTGCTCTTTATATAAAACTCAATTTAGGAAGATTTCATAAACTCTTTCTCTCGTTTATCAATTAAAAAAAACAATTACAAAAAACAAAAATGAAAACAAAAAATCACAGGAAAGCAACATTTAGCCAAGTGTCACCTTCCTTCAAAAGTAGAATACTACAAGTCACAGTTCACAGCTCACAGCTACAACGTTTTAAGTCACAAAAGGATTGATATATTCTTTTAAAAGTTTTTTTTTTTTTTATGAAAAAAACACTTGGATTTAATTAATATGGCTCCCAGAATCTTAACTTAGAGCCTAATTTATTATAAGGATTCAGAAGGATAAAAAGAGAGATGCATTTATTTGAGTAAGATTATTTGAAAAAGTCTTAAATAAATAAAAAATTATTATTTATATTTTAATAGCATTCTAATAAAAATAAATTTAATTAAGAGGGTGTTGTTATATCCTAATTTGTCTTAAATTTTATGATCCTTTATACACCTACTGCTCTATAAATAGGATGGATAAAATCATAAAGGGAGCACCAGTTTTTTCTCCATTAATTATCAAATTTCACATAGAGTAATTTCTCTATAAGCTAATGAGAAGGGAGGTGACACATCTATTATTTTTTTAAGGGGTGATTGTCTCTTTGATTTTGTAGAGGTTTTACCTCAATATGTCTTTATTATAAAATTATTATTATATAATACCATACGAGTAAGTTTATCAAGTTCGATAAAGTAAATATAGACTCACATTGAACTGGATTATTATAAATTCAATATTTTGTTGTGTCTTTCATCTTTATTTTATTAATCTTGATCTCGTTCTAACAATTAATAAATTTATTTTGTTGACTTTAAAATTAGCCAAATTTTAGGTCAATAATTTAGCATTGTTAGTTAGAATCAATACAAAAAGTTATAAAGATTAGTTAAAAAATTATGAAAATTCACAATTCGAAGGGAAGAGACTTGAAGGTTAAGTTTGAATTAGAATTTGAAAGATCATCATTGGTGTTTGTGTGGAAATTGAACTTCAAGCACATAAATAAATAAGAGAGAGAGAGAAGAGGTAAGAGAGAGCCCGTGTGACGTAAAAAGAAAAAAATGAAATTAAAGCATCATTTGATTTTTATCACTTAGCCCCTTCTTATTTTTGTGAAATTTAAATTTTGTCAAGTGTGTTTTCAATATTTTGCAGATAGGCACTTAGTAGAGATTAGCCTTATATAGATTTGAGGAGCTCAAGACGAAGATTTCCTTATCAATGCCATGTAATACCTCATCCCCGAGGCCGCATAAGCATTTCTCATAAAGGTTGATGATTTTCTCATCAAGATAGATGACCTCTTTATCAAAGTTAAAGATCCCTCCGAGGTAGACCATATAAGTCCTCTTCGAGGCCAACCATATGTCCTCTCTGAGGCCGACCATATAAGTTCTCCTTGAGACCGACCATATAAGTCCTCATCGAGGTTACCTAAACCCTCATCGAGGCCACCTAAGCTCTCATCGAGGCAATCTAAACTTTTATCGAGGCAATCTAAGCCCTTATTAAGACAGTCTAAACCCTTATTGAGGTAACTTAAGCCTTCATCGAGACTACCTAAACCCTCATCGAACTACCTAAAGCCCTCATCGAGGAAGCTTAAGCCTCATTAAGGTTATCTAAGCCTGTTTAAACCCTCATTGATGCCATATAAGTCCTTGTTACATTCACAAAGGAGAATCTTACTAAATAGTGCATCCATTCCCCTATAAAGCCATTAGTATAGGGGAAGCTCAATACTCAATGCTCCCATTCGCCTACACAAAAATCCCTTTATCCATTGGATAGGGAGAACGACACAAAAATCCTTATGTCCTATGAGGACCTAAAGATGTGAGCGACTCGAATATCCCCTAATGAGGTGAATGACACGTAAATTTCTGTCTCTTGAGGACCTAAAGACTTGAATGACTTAGATATTCCCTAAGTGTGGTTAATGACACATAAATCCCTTTGCCCCCTGAGGACCTAAATAGTTGAATGACTTAGATATCCCCCTTAATAGGGTGAACGACACAAAAATTCCTCTTTCCCTTAAGGACCTAAAGAGGTGAATGACTCGGATATCTCCTTAAAGAGGTGAACAACTTGGATATCCCTCTAATAGGGTGAACAACACAAAAATCTCTTTGTCCTCCAAGGCCATTTAAGTCCTCATCAAGGCAACATAAGTCCTTATTAAAGGAAACATAAGTCCTTATTAAAGGCAATGTAAGTCCTTATTCGAGGTCACATAAGTCCTCATCTGGGGCCACAGAAGTCCTTATTTAAAGATTGAGACCACTTTATGCTCATGCTACTCGACTTATTGTTATCTTCTTTCAGCCCATGGTGCTTGGATTATTATTATTTTCTTTCAGTCTATGATACTTAGATTTTAGCATATAGTGCTAGACATAAATCATTACTCTCTTTCAGAATATAGAGCTCGGATTATTATTATTATTATTATTATTAGCCCATAAGGATTGAATTTTAACTCATGGTGCTCGATTTATTATTCTTTTTTTAGTTCATGGTGCTTAAATTTTAACCCATAATGCTCGACTTATTATTATTTGCTTTCAGCTTATGGTGCTTGACTTATTATTATTATTATTTATCAGCAAATGCTGCTCGACTTAATATTATTTTGCCTATGGTGCTGAGACTTTCATTTTCTACTAAAATGTTTAACTCATTATTTTCTTATACTTATAGTGCTTAAGTTTATGTTCTCTTTCAGCATCTAATGATTAACTTCTGGTGCTCAACTTATGAAGTAGCTCGAATTCAATTACTTTATGCCATAACAAAAGCTTCGATAACAAGTAGCATTGTCTTAAGAACCTTTAGATGAACAACAAATATAGAGGCACTGAGGCCCATTAGCCAATGGCACCAGCATTTTAGGCCTCTGTTTAAACCCCATTGGTAAAATCTAGTATCAAGCATAAGGACATCCATAAGCTGGCTAATAGTCCTCGACCTCCAGAATATATTCTTGGCATTAGCATGATTCCATAACATGATTTGGTTGAGTCGACCTTTAAATCCACCATTTGAGGACTCAAATTATCCTTATCTCCAAGGACCACTAATTACTTGAAGACCCTTATATGAAGGATAAAATTACTTAAAAGTCATTCTATAAAGGGTAAAATTACTAGAAAACTCCTATTGTAGGGCTAAGTTCTTGAAGAATCCCAAGAAGTATAATCCTTACCTCGTTCAGAGAGCTCACTAAGGCTGTCCAAGAAATAATAAACACCGAGTACTCACTTCATCTGAATATTATCAAAGAACACTTCAAGAGTTGCTAAGCCTAAAGATGAGCCCTTAGACCAAAATTATAGTTTCTAGTGCTAATATTGAGCACCTCCTTAAATTGTTAAACCAAGGACCTGATCGAATTAATACTTCAAAGGCACTTTAAAGAAGAGCCCCTTCAATCACGAACTATAGTTATAAAGTTTCTAGTGCTGACAAGTAAACACTAAAAATTGAGGGACCACTGTTCCTCTTAAATCTCGACCTCTAGCCTAATTTATCATAAAGGCCTAGAAAGACTCCTAAATGGGTAAAAAAAGAGTTACCTTTATTTTAGTTTGACTCTTTGAAAAAGTTTTAAATAAATGAGGGAACTAATATCTTTATTTTAGCACTGAAAACTATAAATAAGAAGGTAAAATTATAAGGGAGTATTAGTTTCTTCCCCATCAATTATCAGTTTTCACAGAGTAATTTCTCCATAAGCCAACGAGAGGAAGGGCAACACATCTATTATTTTTCAGGGAGTGACTATCTCTCTGATTCTGTAAAAGCTTTGCCTCTATGTATCTTTGCTATAAAATCATTATTATATAATGCCACATGAGTAAGCTCATCAAGCTTGGTAAAGTGGACATAGGCTCACATTGAGTTTAACCACTATTAATTCGTTATTTTGCTGTGTCTTTTATCTTTATTTTTATTAATCTCGATTTCATTCCCAACAATTAATAAATTCAACTCGTTAACTTCAGAATTGACAAAATTTTAAGGCCAACATAATAAATATTTTTTTTATGTGTTAATGTAAGAGATTTAGAGTTTGAACTAGTTTCACATTAAAAACACTTTGATTTAATTAATAATTTTTTTTTTGTTTTGTTGATATAAGAGATTTAGAGTTTGAACTATGTTCACACTAAAATGGAAAATGAATAAGTATTCAAACTTCCAAGTCTGATTAGAAATAGGAAATAATTTGATTTATATTTGATGTAATATTTTTTTTTTTAAAGTAGACAATATTTGATCTAAGATATGGAAAGAAGGGTTAATTATCATTGAAATAACATGAAATGCAAGTCTTCTTTTAATTTTCAAAATTAAAAAATTATTATTTAGGTTTTCATTTTCATATTTTTGACCAATGTTAATATTTTTTGAAGTTAAAAGATAGAAATTTGTATTTATATGTCTTTCTCTGATTTGTTCCTCTAAAAAATACATTATTAACATAAAATGATGTATGATGCAAGTTTATGACAAAATTATATTGTTGATATTACATAATTTATATTCTTTATTTTCTCATTTTAAAACCATGACTAAAGTTAAAGAATTAAGATTTTCTTCTAATTTAATCTTTTGACACGTGTTTTTTTAGTATTTATGTATGGTTAAATTTATATTTTAATTATTTTATCTCTTAATAACTACCAACTATATATTAGTAAAAAGATTAGAAAAATATTAAATTAAAAGAGGATCAGAGTCTAAATTTAATTTAACTAACTAGTCTATGTGTATTAGAGATAATTTAGGAGATGATCACGATGGTTGAGCAGATTACGATGAGGCAAATCAAACGGCAAAAGCAGATTAAAGAAATAGGCACAGTTGTATAATTAAATTCTTATTTCCCACAAAAACTAAAGTTTGTTACAAAATTGTTGTAAGTTTGTTAAGATGGTTACTTTATTTACTATAAATATTAACAAGGTGTAAATATCATTTTATTCTGAAATACATCAATAAACTCAAATCTTCACATTCTTCTCTCAAGTATTTTTCTTTTGTTATTTTCTTGATCACTTTCCCAAGAAAAAAAAAAACTCGAGTTTCCAAGATTTTCAATCTTTAACTTAGTATTAGAGCCACAATCAATGGCAAATTAAACAACATCTCAATCTTTCATCACTTTTGCATTTCCAGCACAAATCAAGCTTGATCGCATAAACTATCTTTTATAAAAGTCACAAACTCAGATCATTATCAATGGACATGGCCTCGGGAGCTTCATTGATGGCTTTGTCCAACCTCCACCTCAATTTTTAGATCAAATATTTGCAAGAGTAGATTCACTAGAAGATATGCCTAATCCAGCTGATTTTAACTAGAAAAGGCAGAATCAAATTCTCCTTGGACGGTTGCAAGCTTCAATTACTAAATCTATTCTAAGTTTTGCAATTAGTTACAACATATCTCTTAATTTGTAAAAGGTAGTGGATTAGCAATTTGAAAATTAGTTGAAGGTTTTGGCTATGTTAATCAAAGATCAGCTGTCTCACATTTTAAAAGGTTCGACAACTATCATTGATTACTTTATAAAAGCTAAGAAATTGGCTGATTATTTTGCTTTAGCTGGAAGCCCAATAACTGGTGAGGATATGATAATGCATGTGTTGAATGGTTAGATAAAATTTATGATCCTGTAATAATTCATGTTCAAAGAAAATTAGGCACAATTGATCTTAATAAAGTAATGTTATTAATGCTTATTCATGAGAGTAGAATGGAGCAAAGAGTTAACACTATGAGAATTGAAGCAATTTTAGCCCAGTTAAGTCAAATAAGAAGAAGTTTGGTAATCAAGTAGGCATGGGTACTGGTCCAAACTTTATTGGTTGTAGTAATGTTGGAAGTGGTAAAGGTAGAGGTGGTTTTCAAAATAATGGCAGAGAATATGCTGGTAATTAGCGAGGAAATAACAATAATAGGAATTAGAACATGAACAATAGTGGACAAAGACAATTTTTTGGTGCAGGAAAAGGCTATAATAAACTTGTATGCCAGATTTACTGTAAGGTTGGCCATTTGGCTTATGAATGCTATAATCGATTCAATAAAGAATTTATGCCTAATTCTTAATACTATAACAATCAAGCTCAAAATTGTAAAGGATATAGTTATCAAAACTATAACCAAAATGGTTACAACACAAGAAACAACTTTAGTGGTCATTAGTTACAAGGACAGTACAACAAAGTTGCTTATGTTGCAACACCAAAAGAGGTTGTTGATCAAGGATGGTACCTGGACAGTGGGGCAACTCATCATCTCACAAATGATAGGAATAACCTTGCAAATAGAGAAGATTATAGAGGTATGGACTTTCTGATTATAGGTGATGGTAAAAGATTACAAATTCCTCATGTTGGTTCTACAGTCTTTTATAACTATAAAATTGGTATTAAAATACAATTGAATAGCTTGCTTTATGCCCCAAACATTACTAAAAACCTAATTAGTATTTCAAGATTGATATCTGATAATCCATTAACCATTGAACTTTTTGACCAATTGTGTTTGATAAAGGATTAAAAGATAGGAATGGTGTTGCTGAAAGGGACTACTGTTAAAGACTTGAATAAACTGTCACTAAATGAACCAACAGTAGCAAATAACTCCAAGTCATACCCTTTTACAAATAAGCCTTCCTATATGCTTTCCTTCCTCAGTATAAGACAGTCGTACCTAAATAATGACCTTGAGCAAGCATTGAAAGGAAAAGTTTCAGATGTCAAGTTAGTTATGTTCAGTAGTAATTGTATTACTGATATAGATGTAGTATATAGAAGATTAAGGCATCCTAGCAATAATATGCTATATCAAGTCATAAGGTATTGTAAAAACTTACTAAAGTACAATAAAATTACTTTACCAAAGTTTTATGATACATGCCAATATGGTAAAGTACACAAGCTTCATTATCATGCAGCTGAAACTAAACCAAAGTTCCTAATTGACTTGATGTATACTGATGTATGGATACATGCCCCCATAATTTCCAGGGAAGGTTATAATTAATATATAACCTTTGTAGATGATATTACAAGATACACAAAGATCTTTCCATTAAATCTAAATTAGAGTGTCTCAATGTCTTCAAAATCTTCAAAGTTTAAGTTGAAAAATAGTTTGAGATACAAATTAAAAGCCTACAATCTGACCAGAGTTGGGAGTATAGAAACTTTATTGTTTCATTTCTTCAAGAACAAAGGATTTCATTTAGACATCATTGCCCTTATACACATTATCAAAATAGCATTGTAGAAAGAAAACATAGGCACATAGTTGAACTTGGTCTTACTTTGCTTGCTCAAGCCAAAATAAACTTAATGTTTTGGTGGGATGCCTTTCACATTAGTGTTTACTTAATCAACAGATTACCAATACCATTACTAAGCCACAAGTCACCATTTAAAACATTATATAACCAAAAAATAGATTATATCTTTCTCAAATGCATTGGATGTGCATTTTTTCCATATACAAGACCTTTTAATAGACATAAATTTGACCATCACACAGTTAAATATGTCTTTATTGAATAAGTTCCATACATAAAGACTATAAATGTCTTAGCTCTACTTGGAAGCTTTATATTGCTAGAAATATTACCTTTGATGAGTCATCCTATCCTTATGCAACAGATAAAGATTTTCAGAACCAAAATACAAAAACAAATTCTGTAAACTACATACTGCCTTATACCCTTTATCTTCAAGTAATAGTAGGCATATCTTTTTAACACCATCAAGATATCTTAGATTCTACTTCAAACAATAGTAATACTTCAATCACCCAAACACAAAACTAGAATATCAATAGCACAAATACACTACACTATAATACTGGACCTTTACATAAAATGTCTCAAACTCAAACTCAATCACCAATTACAGCTTATATACTAGAAAATTAAAGTCTCAACCAAACTATTTCTACTTATCCAATGATAACTAGAGCAAAAGTAGGAATTTATAAACCAAAAGCTTACCAGACACAAAAACCAAAAGCTGAACCAACTAGTGTAAAACTAGCCTTATCAGATTATAAATAGAGGCAAGCTATGCAAGATGAGTATGATGCATTTCTTAGAAATATAATCTATCAATTAGTTCGCAGGTGTAATTCTCATAAAGTAATTGGCAATAAGTGGGTTTTCAAAATAAAATATCAGCCTAATGGTCAAATCTCTAAGTATAAAGCAAGATTAGTGGCAAAAGGGTTTCATCAAACTGAGGTGGTAGATTATTTTGATACATCCAGTTCAATTATGAAATCTTCAACAGTTAGAATTATTCTGAGTCTTGTAGTCATGAATCACTAGACAATTAGGAAAATAGATATAAATAATGCCTTTTTGAATGGTGAGTTAGCAGAAATAGTGTATATGTAGCAACCAAAAGGTTTCATCAGTATTGAGCAACCAAATCATGTTTGCAGGTTAAAGATGTTAGGATTTGTGCTTATGTGCCATCATTTTATGTATGAATATTTGTTTAATATTTATACTAGTATTATCATTTCATTAAATTGCTAATTACATTTTATATATGGTAAGATGCTTGTAATATTTTAGGCATTGTATGATTTGAAAGAGTTCAGATTTGGTATAAATGAGTTTAGAGCAGTGCTAAGAATTAGCAATGCTGAGAGTTATAAATGCTAAAGTTGGCACTGATAAGAGTTATCAGGTTATTAGAGTTAGCGATATCTAAAGAGTTAGAGTCTTATCTGAAATGTGACAAAGACCTGAGAATATATTAGTAATGACGTAGTTGCAAAGAGTTGTAAATAGTGCTAAAAAAATGTCATTATGCAATTGTGTTCTCAAATATTATATTCTTGATATATTTTCAATGATATTGGTCTGTCAGTGAATACCTTAATAAATATATAGATCGGTGTATGTCTATATCTGGATGATCCAGATGGTTAGTCTTAGTAGACCATGAGTTTAGTGAAAGCTCGTATAGAGATACAGGTATTTAGTAAGAATTGAATACTGAATAGACTCATAAAGACCTTCAACAGACATCCTATAAAACTGTCAATGGGGTTTTTTTTTTAGTTGAGTAGTATTCGTAGTCCTTTGACCTGAGTGCCACAGTGGGCTTGTGAGTGATTCATCATACGTTGGTTTCACACATGTCAGAAATCTTTCATGATCTGAACGCTAAGTGTTGCTGGGTATGGTTCGATGCTCATGGAGTCTGGTCTGCATAGATATGGGATCCATCAGCTCATTTGGGTGAGTAATATATCTTAATGCTCTAAGATTTTATTTCAGAAAGTATCATGGCCATAAGCAGTAATTCTTGGGAGAATAGTTTAACCCTAAGGATAAATAATATCATAAAAGTGTTTGCGAATATTATTTATTAAAATACAATTCTAGATGTAAGCTTGTAGTTGGGTATATAAAGATTTGACGGTGATGATCTATATCTTAACTCTACCTAGATATAAATGATGAAGGGATTATACAAATATGTTATAACCTCAACTTGTTTGGTATAATACGCCGCTTTGTAATATTCGTAACGTGTGTTTAGGGCATCGTTCACGGACGTATGAAGGAGTTTCATATGACAATTCAGGTGTGGACCTAGAGAGTCTCACAATATGAAGTGTACTTATTGTGCACTGGGGCAACATTATGGATTGAAAAGTTCCATCCTAAAAATTCCAGTAAACTGAAATTATATTTCAGGGTTCCTTAGGTTATGCATTTGTCTAGACTTAAATGTTAAATACATCACCTAATTAGTTGACAAGAGTTATTAACTAATAACATGTTGACAAGTGGCACAATTTTGGATCATGAATTGTTTTACCATAAATTTACTCATTAACCATGTTAGTAAAATCAGATAAAGTAAAAAATTAATTATTTAAATAGTTTTTAAATAATTAAATAAATATTATTTAAATAAATAATATTATTTATTTAGTTGTTTATTATTTTGGTTTAGGTGGGAGACATATACCTAATTAGGTATAATAGCAACAAAATCTTTTTCTTTTAAAATTTTGGCCACTTAATTAATTTTGGGAGCACTTGTAAAGAACTTAGCACACCTAAAAATGAATTGAATAATTAATTCTCTAAGTGAAAAAGAAAACAAGAAACAGAAGAGGCAGAAGAGAGGGGTTTTTTCGGTTTTAATTATTTTTGCAAAGTGTTGTAAAAGAATAAGAGAGAAAAAAGAAAAATAATTCATCTACTCATTCTCTTCAAAAATTGAAACTTGTTACTAGAAATAATTGATAGTTGCTATTCTAGCTTCACAATCTTATCGGATTATTGTGAACTAGAATTGCATAATGATTCACTTCAAAGTGAGCTCGAAGTTTGAAATAATCTGAAAATTTTGAAATCTTCATTAAAGTTCTTCAAAGGTATGTTTCTATAATCTTAAAAAGTTAATGATTTAAGTTATATGTGTATATGTTGATTATATGCTTAATTTCGCTGCGAAATCGTATATATGATATATGTATTTAATTTTTTTAACATGTACACAATCACATGCATACACCCTAAAACACGTTAACAAAGGAAGCTTTATATGAGATCAAATAGGCTCTTTGAGTATGGTTTGAGAAACTTAAACAATCTTCGCTTGCTTGGAGATTTTATAATTCAAAATATGATACATCATTATTTTTGAAGTTCATCAACTCATTAGTACTCTTCATATTGATATATGTAGATGACATTTTAATTACTGGTGCTAATACAAAACAAATTAATTCCATTGTTCAACTCCTTAGTAATTCCTTTACCATGAAGGATTTAGGAGAGTTTAACTATTTTTTGGGAATCGAAGTTACTAAAAATGCATCAGGTTTAATTATTTCCCAGACTAAGTATGTTCTGGACTTGCTAAAAAGAACCAATATGGATAAGTGCAAACCTTTTGACACCCCTATGAGTATATGGCAGAAGCTATGTAAAGTAGATGATGCAAAATTTGGTGATCCTATATTGTACATAAGCATATGTAGTATCTTACTCTCATCAAGCTTGAATTAGCAATTTCAATGAATCAGTTTAGTTAATTTATGGCTCAACCTATTTATAAACATTGGCCTTCTTGTAAAAGTGTGTTGAGGTATCTTTAGGATACAAAAGACTATGGATTGCACTTTGTTTATTCTAGAAATCTTAGCATCATAGGTTTCACAGATGCAGATTAGGGCTGCAATCCAGATGTTAAGAGATTTGTCAATGGTTATTGTATTTACTTGGGTTCAAACTTGGTTGCTTGGTCATATAAAAGGAAACATGTGGTTGCTCAATCAAGTACCGAATCTGAATACAGGGTTCTTACATGAGCTTACTCAGAAGTTCTATGGATCCAATCACTTCTATCTTAACTTCAGGTCACTATATCCATTATTTCCTGCCAAAATTAAAGTTTGTTACAAAGTTGTTGTAAGTTTGTTAAGATGGTTTGTTTATTTACTATAAATATTAATAACTTGTAAATGTCATTTTATTCTAAAATACATCAATAAGATCAGATCTTCACATTCTTCTTTCAAGTATTTTTTCTCTGTTATTTTTGTAATCACTTTTCCGAGAAACAAACAACTCAAGTTTCCAAGATTTCCAATCTTTAGCTAGGTGCAAGAGTAATTCATATCAAATTTCTTATAGGATTATAAAAGACCTCTATACTAATTGTTTTCACTAATTTTGCTTGAAAAATAAAGGGAATATATTTCCATTTGATTCTTTTAATTCTTAAAAAACATTATAATCATCAATTATGTGAATATTTCAAAAATTATCTTATGTTATGATTTATTTGAACTTAAGACCTAAACACAACGGAGGAAAAGGAGTACACCAACCATTTACTATCAAGCTATAATAATTTGTGCTTAGTGTACATTCATTTAGCCACGTCAAAATTTTTATTTTGGTCAAAAGTCTTTCTATCTTAAATTAGTTTTAGAATTTGTATATTTTATTTTAATAACATAAGTATTGATTTATATTTTTACTTTAATAGGATAGAATTAACTTATGTTTGGATTTTTCCTTTTCTAGGTTAGCTTGATTCCTTGTTAGCTCATTATGAATCCGAGGCACTTCTCTATTCAAAGTTAACCTTCATATTATGCTATTTTATTATCTCAAAATTCTTTCTAAGATCCTTTACATAGTCCTCAGATTCTCCAGACTTAGTGATCATATCGTCTAGGTAGACTTCCATAGTTTTGTTGATCAGTGATTTGAACAAACGGTTGACTAGTCTTTAGTATTTGGCTCTCGTATTCTTCAATCAAAATACATGGCCTTATAATAATACGTCCTATAATAAGTGATGAACGAGGTTTTCTCTTGATCCAGGGTAAATATTTTGATTAGATTTTATCTTGAGAATACATCTATGAAGCTGAAAAGTGTGTGTCTAATGGTGGAATCAACTAACTAATCTATGTTCAATAAAGAAAAGTTATCCTTTGAGCAAGCTTTATTTAGACTAGTAAAATCTACACACATCCTTTATTTCTCAATGGTTTTCTTCACCTTGACCACATTAATAAGCCACTTTGAGTAGTGGACTTTTTGGATAAACCCTGCAGTTAGTAACTTCTCAACCTTGGCTTCTACAGTTTCATATCTTTCATAGTAAAAGATCATTATATTCTATTTTATCAGTTTAAAAGTTTAATTGATTGATTAGTAAAGAATTGACGCATGAAATGTCTTTGTGTAACCAAAGAAAGATGTTCGAATGCTCTTTCAACATGGTACTCAATTCTTCCTTTAGTTTGGGTTTAAGATTGAAACCAATCTTGACCACTTTCTAGGGATCATCTTTCTTTAACCAAATAATGATTAGTTTGCCCAAGGTTCATAGGACTTCAACTTCTACTCTTCATTTGGTGCTGATATAAAATGCCTTCTTGGCTAAGATCGTGTGACAACTCATTGCCATTTTTTTTTATCTTCTAAGACTACCCTACTCTTTTTTTCTACCAAAAATTTTAATTTCAAATATTAAATGGACATTGTCGCCCTTAAATTCCTTGTGAATGATCATCCCATAAGAATTCTGTACCGCAATGACTGTTTGAC
This sequence comes from Ailanthus altissimus, assembly GCA_946807835.1. Lineage (NCBI taxonomy): Eukaryota > Viridiplantae > Streptophyta > Magnoliopsida > Sapindales > Simaroubaceae > Ailanthus > Ailanthus altissimus. The sequence goes on along the minus strand of OX327690.1, from coordinate 5,248,146 downwards.
AACCATAACACATACCATCATGGTTTTCACATAAGGTTTCTCTCTCATTAAAATAGGGAGGGTGACCACTCCCAAAGGCATAAACAACCTTCCCCAAAATATTTGAGTGGTGTTTGCATTTTTTACACTTTTAGGTCCTTGAGGCTAAGGTCATTTAAGGTTTTCTTGAAGATTATGTATACTAAACTCCCCGAGTCGATAAAAACCTTTTTTATGTCTATCCTGACCATTTATAATGTGGTCACTAGTGCCTGATCATATGGATAACTAATCTCTTAAGCATGTTCTTTGGTAAACATGATGAGGGAGTTGGGGATATCCTGAATTTGAGGTTTTTCTTGGTGGTCGACACATTATACATCACAAGCTTCTTGAAAATATTCAATGAACATATTGGTGAACTAACTATATGTTCAAATGCATTTGCACTCAAGTTCTCTATATCATAAAACAACATGTTCTTTTAATTTAAGGGGGAGCAAATCTACAAATTTAATTTTTCCCAAGTCCCAAAATTGATAGAAGAAAAGACACCTAGCCCACACTATATTCTGGATCGGAGGTCCCATTGTAGGTCGCCATGTTAGGCATTTTAAAAGTAGTGGATAGCTCTATATTCCTAAGATTATATGTGAGTGGTGACCTCGTATCTTTCTTGATCTCGTTCCATGGTGTTGGTTCCTACTGCTCCTCAGTTTCTATAAATTCTGCTAATCTTTGCTCCAATATTCTTAACTTTGCACGAAGAACATCATTTTGAGTTTAATTCCTCCTGCACTCTTCTCCTTGTTCTTTTGTTTGTCCCGTATGAGTCATCGCATATCGTGTTCATCTAGATCACCATCCTCGTCTCTCTCTCTCTCTCTCTCTCTCTCTCCCTTATATACCTCATTGTTTTATCTAAGTCATCTACTTATGATATTGTAGGTAGTGGGTCTCCATGTCTTTCATAGTGCCTTAAATTCTATGGTTTAGGTTCATGCATTTCATGGTGCTATTTACCATACCCTATTTTGTTTTTGTTCCCAAGTGAGTCTTCGGTTTACTCCCATATGGCCGACTTGTGAGAGAGCCCTATGACCATCCATCATTCTAAGTGGTGGCTCATTCTGCTAATAAGGTTCTGGGTTCCCTCATACTTTTCTTTGCTTTTTTAATACATCCTCTAATAGCTTTTTTATATTTTCCCTTCCTTCTTTGAGCTTTTTAATTATTTTAATAGTTTTCATACTAAGTCTAAATCCTTTTAAAGTTTTCCTTAATGGTCAGAATTCTCCACTTGATGTCTTGCTCTTCCTCATCGTAGTGCTTTAAGTTAGAGTTTCGTGGTGTGTTTTGATCTAAGTCTGTATCTTTCATAATCGTTTTTGAGTGTTCTTCTTTTTTATTTTGAATTATTAATCTCCATAACTTTTTTGTACCATTTTCTAGAAACAATTACAAATTGTTGACCATTGATTTTGGGCTCCTTGACTAAGCTAAAAGTCAAACCCGAAATCATTGGCCAACTGTTGAATTTGTGTTCCTGAGGAAACGACTTTGGCATGTTAAGAGATTATTATTATTCTTCAAGAAGATCCCATAATGACTAGAACTTGAGTGCTATAAAACTAAGATTAGTTGTGGCTATATCGATGGTGATCTTCGGTAAAAACTCTTCGATGCTTAAGTTCAATGAAGCTTTTTGATAAAATAATGGCAAATTTTATATGTAAAAGAAATCATAAAAGTGTTTTTTCAAAGGAGAAAATCATCAGACCCCGTGTGAGGAAATACCCTATTTATATAGAGTTAGAGTAATTGTTGCCCTAGGATAGACTCCTCAGTCTTTTAGTGTTCTATCTCTCATTAGACTCCTTAGTGTATTTTATTTATCTATAGACCCTTAGGTGCCATATTTTACTTATCTTTGGATTTCTTAGAGTCATCTTGGAGATGTTAGTTGTGCTTGTTTTGATGAGGATCAATCATTTTAAGGGGTGCTCGACTCCGTTCAATCTTATGAGGAAGGTCTCCAATAGCTCTTGGCTATTGGTCTTTGGCTTTATAAGAAGAGAGTCTTTGGACATATGTTAGGACTCTTCTACCATATGTTAAAATCATATTGATATCAATCCAATCAAATCAAATGGGGGAGGGGAGGGGGTTCCTCAATTGTAGTTCAAAGAATGCTTAATTATAACAAGGAGAGTTTTTTTCTTTCTTTATTTTTGTGTGTAGATTAATGATTGCTTGGTTGCAAAGTGGAAAGTGTTGAAGCTCTCGTCGGATTTAGTATTGCTTTGGTCATGAACACAGACCCCTTAAGCTATTTTAGAAAGTGTTTAGTCACTTCATCTGTTAATGGATTGGGTAGATCGACATTTTCATGACCTCGAACTAAGCTTGGCATTTTTGGGCATTTATAGATTAGGCCTAAATCCTGAGGGGCAACAATAGTCTTTTAGTTTTTAGTATTGACTAGTCAATAATGAAAGGTATATATATTGTTTGGTATAAGTGATGTCCTTGAATTAAATATATGAGTCTTCAGGTATAATAAGTTGTTCGCAGTAAGTGCCTTTGGACCGACGCTGTAACGCTAAGTCTTTTTCTTCTGCAGTTGTAGCCTTTTTTTTTAAATGCAGGAAAGAAAACACGGATGAGAGAAAATCACCCTTAAAACCTCAACGATGTAATTTTCAACCTCTAATCCCTTATTTTATGATCCTTAACCCAAATTCAACCTAAAAACTCAAAAACTTCATATTTTTTAACCCTAACAAGAATCACACAATTATGACAATTCATCATATACTTTTTTTTTTATCCTAGATAAATTTTATAGAAGAAATCATTCAATCTAGTAAAATTTAATGTGTTAAATCTCAATAACCTAACATAAACCTTCATTGATATCACTTATAAATAAACTATAATTCAACATGGCTCATGTTCCTATACATCACAATTTCAAGCAATATAAAATTTCATGGTATAGCTTACTCTAAGATATATGGTCATAAACCACAACAAGATTTATAGGAATTTTAGTATACAATCATAAACCATATCAAGAATTATAGGTTTTTCATGTTTGACTATTAAGTTTCACATGATGAAAAGCAAAACATCAAAATTGGAGAGCAATGTGAAAGTTGCGGTCTTCTAACTTTTGAGAATATTGTATTGGTAACTGTTTCTTTTTCTTTGATAAAAAAAAGAGTGGACGACAAAACCTAACTTGAAGACCTTAACTAGACTCTTTAATATATCCAACATTGTTATGATCCCATCAATCATAACAAAATAGGATATTTGATTTCTATACATATATAAGTCCATATAATAAAACTTAATAATTTTGTAAGCCTATATATATAATAACCTATTAGATCAATTTTATTGGGTTTCTAATTAAACAACCAGTACATGTTTAATTAATGTTAATATATGAGCCCACAATTAAGGGAAAAAATACCAAACATATTGTGAAACAAATTATGTATTATAAAAAAATTAAAAAAAGACCCACACAAATGCATGTTTTAATCATGTACAAATTTTTAGAGATTAAGTTGAAAAGATTAGCTTGTCTACTCTTTGTAAGATTCAAAACTAAAGGTGTTGAAACTTAAAAAATTTTATGAAAAAATTTGGGTCTGTTTATTTTTTTTTTATTTTGGGCATATGTTAATCTTTTTTCACTTTCTAAATTTCTTATGCCTAGAAATCTCTAATCTCTCTTCTTTTTACTTTAAAATTGCAAGAACAAAATATGCTTGTCAATCTCATAAGGAGTAATTGTTTACATCTACATGTTGCAAGAAAGAATAACATTATTACAACAAATCTTGGTTCCAACTTTACTTTTGGATATTGAAGGACCTTGCACAACATATCTCAATTTTGATTGAGCTCTGACAAATCAAACAACAATGGATCGCCCTTAACATTAACAAAAAAAATCTCGTTTTATGTTTGTTGACACTTTTGTTCCTAGTGTTACAATAGATCTTGAACATGTTATAACATATATCAATAATCTTTGATAGGGGCATAAAAACACTAGTATGATTTGTACCCAATTTTTTTTATTTTTCTTCAAATTATGAATATCTAACTATTTAATTGTATTTGTGATCATAAATAGGTGTGTGACGAAAAATTTGACCCATAGGAACAAATGAGAGGTAAATCGGATGTAAAACGAAAAAGTTGCTATCAAAATATAAGAGTGCCAGAATGCAGACCTAAGCGCTGCAGCACCCAATTCCTAAATGTAGAGCGCTGCGGCGCCTATATAATGACAGCAAAAATACACCCTTTTTGAGTCTTATTTTGACTTGGATTTGAATCGTATCGCCTCTAGAGTTTCTAATACCTATAAAAACACTCTTTTGAGAGCCAAATCACAGAATTTAGAGAGGTAAAAACTTAAAGAAAGAATTCACAAAACAAAATAAGAAATGAAAGTGAAAGATTGAAGAACCAAGATCAAAAATTCAATCTTCAAATCAAAGAAGAGCGAGAACCACATTAAAGAGTCATATTGATTAGTTTTTTTTACTATTTCTTTATCATTATGTTCTTGTTCATATTGATCTTCATAGATTGGTTTGATACTTTTGGTTTTGTGATGGACTTAATTGTTCATCTATGGTTATACTATGTGAACCTAGTATGGATTGTGTTAATTATTATTTTAAACTTAATACAATTAATTGATTCATTCTATCTGAGTTTAATGCTCTCATTATACCTGATCAATATTTTGAATGATTAAAGAACCATGATGAACTTGACAAGAGGATTCATGTGTTTAGCTTATGATAGATTGATGCATAATCATAGGGTAACAACTATGAGTTTAATCTAAGATAGACATATATCTAAGTGGCATGTATGGTATAATTTAGATTTGATCTTAATGAATTTTATTCTAATTTGATTACAAAAGACATATTGGTGATTGTTAGAATGCGTAATATAGTCACTCAACCATCGACAGAGGCTTGTGATGAAATTAGTGTCTAAGCCAACAATTGGTATTAAAATATTAATTAAGAGGTTAACGAATTTAATAAAATACTAGGGGACGAGTCAAAATCTAGATAAGCGTAAATTATATCAATTATTTTCACTCTCTTAACTTGAATAATTGCTCAGTTTAACAAAATTATTGGGCATTTTATATATTTTATTATCATTTTGTAGGTTTGGAGTCAATTGAGCAATTGGGAATGAAAATCTAAGGAAAATAAGGTAAAACATAAAATGCTACAGTATTCAGTGAACAGTGATTGTGCTATAGTACATCGCTGAAGTGGTGAATAGTATTTGGCCTCAGTGAAAATTCCAGTGTCCTAGTGCCCAAAACATCTCATTGTAGCGTCAAGTGAATAGTACATAATGAATAGTCTCTTATAAACAGTACCCATGCTACAATACTTTCACCCCAATGATGAACAGTGCAAATTTTTCTAAACCTAAAAGAAATACAATTTCAAGACTCCAATCAATTTCTATATAAAGGCCATTCATTTCAGATCTCAAAGAACACATAACTTAGGGCTCTTAGAGCCATAACATATTGAAGAAGAGCAATTGTTGAGAGTGAGAGAAGCAAAGAAAATTCAAGGAAACAAGAGATTATTGGCGAATCTTTGACGTATCAACCAACTGGGAATTAACTTCTATATTTGTTTGCTTTTTGTTGTATTATGTTTATTTTATTTTTTAACCATAATTCTCTTGTTACCATGAGTTAAATTTATTTTTAGGGTTATTACTTGAACTTAATATGTGAGCTTAATTATTGAATCTTTTTAATATTAATTTGAACTTAATTCTTCATTATTCAAATTATTTGTTCTTAATGCTTTATTATATCTGATTAGTATTGTGAATACTTTAGTAATACTTTAATAAACTCTGAAGAAGCATCATTATATTTAGACTTAAATAATTTGATGTATGATTGTAGAATAACATTCAATGTTACATATACAAGTTTCGAATTAATATAGGAATATACCTAATTGGCATGTATGGTCAATAAGACTTGTTCTTAATGAATATTAATTTATTACAAGTACTATAGGAATATAGGTATTTGGTAAATTAGGATATACTTGTATGACCTTGGGAGAGGCTTGTGAATACATTAGTGTCTTGATCAATAATAAGAATTGAGGGATATAAATATTAAAAGGATTAATCTTTAGAAAACATATTGGATGATAGTAATTAATCCCAAGCTTTCTCTATATTGCTATTTTATTATTTTATTTGAGTTGTGTCATTTATTTTTTGCACTTTTATTTTACTTAAATTTATTACAAAATTAAATTTTAATTTTTTTTGAATAATTACCAAAAAGATATAATTTTAGTACTTGGTAGAAAATAAAAATTATCCCTGTGGGTTCGACATTCGACTTTATAAGTTTCTTTATTACTTGCTATGATAGTGTATACTTGCGCTTGATTTTAAGATATAGAAATATCGCATCAATTATCTTTATTTGTGAATTTATTCCTTTGCTTTTGTTTAGTTTAATTGATAGAGTTAGATTAGTTAATTAAATTTCAGATTGTGATTTTCTGAATAAAAGTTAAGTATGTACAATTTTAGTACTTGATTTATAGAATTAGATTGTATAGTCCTTGTGGGATCGATACTTGGACTTAAAATCTTATATTACTTGATACAATAGCGTGCGGTTGCGCTTAGCTACTATAGCACCAATCAAGTTTTTGACATCGTTGTCGAAGACTATTTCTATCTATTCTTTAGATCAATACTAATACCAAACTACTTACTTTTAATTCAGATTTTTATTTTTTGTTTTTATCTTCTTCTTTTTACTTTAATTTCCTTTTTATTTTGCTTTGATAATTCATACTATGGAGGAAAACAACAATAACATCAACAATCCTATCTTTAAGCCCATGATACCACAAGAATATTTAAAGGATTATGCTATTCCTACTACAGATGGTATTCAGTCAAGTATTTGGTGACCAAATGTCATTACCAACAACTTTGAAATCAAGCTGAATATTATTCAGATGCTAAAAGAGACTGTATAGTTCAGTAGAGCCCCAATGATAATCCAAACATGCATATTGTAAATTTCTTACAATACCTTCAAGTACAACGGAGTCTCCGACAATGTCATAAGATTGAGACTATTCCCTTTCTTTTTAAGGGACAGAGCCAAGAGTTGGTTGATGTCATTACCATCAGGATCCATATCGACGTGGGATGATTTAGCGTAGAAGTTTCTAGTCAAGTTCTTCCAACAAGCAAAAATAGTAAAGATAAGGAATGACATCACCTCATTTAATCAGATTGACGGAGACTCATTGTATGAGGTATGAGAGCGCTACAAGAACATGTTGAGGAGGTGTCCTCATCATGGACTCTCTAAATGGCTATTAGTCTAAACGTTCTATAATGGATTAGTAGGCCATTTGAAGACTATTGTAGATGCTGCTGTTGGAAAAGCTATAATGAATAAGTCTATTGATGAGGCTTATAATGTATTGGAAGAGATGTTGTCAAATAGTTACCAATGGCCAGCTGAAAAAGTTACATCTAAGAGAGTCACCGATGTATATGAGATTAAAGCATTCAATGCATTAACCATACAAATCAACTTATTATCCAAGAATTTTGAGACATTGAACACCGTCAAAACTCAACAAGTTACATGCAACTTTTGTAGTGATAACCATATGAATGGGCGGTGCATGGAGGCAAATTTTGTAGGTAATTTTAACGAACAACCACCTAACCTACAATTCAACTTTTATAATTCAGTGAAGAGAGATCATCCAAACTTCTATTGGCGTTACAACCAAGAGGAGTCATCTAGACCAATGAATCCCTCGGGATTCCAGCTATTACATGAGAAAAAGTTGACGTTGAAAGACATGTTTATGCAATATATGAAGTCCAATAATGCCATTTTACAGAATCATTCAAAGAATTTAGAGATCGAAATAGGACAACTTGCTGCTGTAATTAATAGGAGACTTTAAGGAACTCTACCAAGTAATACTGAAACAAATCTAAGAGGAAATGTAGAGCAATACCAAGCCGTCAACTTAAGGAGTGGTAAGATCTTAAAAGAGAATACATCCACACCACTATCATCAAGTATAAAAGAGAAGAAAATACAAAAAAATGATATGCAACTATATAAACCACCTATTCCTTTTTTCAAAGGCTATAGAAGTGTCAAACAAGTGCTGAAATAGAAAATCAACAGCATTCTAATCTAGAAAATAGTGAAAAATCTCATAAAAGTATAGAAGTTTCAATAAGGGAAAGTGCAGAAACTGGTATTAAAGTACATCAGCATTCTAAGGTGTAGAAAAGTGACAACACAACAAAAAATGCTAGTAATGAATAGTAGAATCAGCCCTTTTTACACTATAATACTTGACTGTTGCAGCATTAATGTGGTGCCATTAAATGCCCAAGAGCTCAAAGACATAGAGATGATGGATCCTCACAATAAAAAAAGGTGTTAAGGCATAGGAAGAAAAGAAATAAAAATAAGAAAGAGAGGTATAAAGAAGAAAGGATCAAATAAAAGGACACAAAAAAACCATTTCACCAGTTTAAAATTCAAGTCTTTTTGGAGAAGCACAAGAAAGAAGAATAATTTGCTACCCAAGATCTAATAAAGAAGATGTAGAAGCCGAAAGAAAGAAATCCTAACAAGATTACATGCAAGAATACTTCCACCATTGACTTTGATCCTTTAAAAGAATGAAAGAATGCCCTGCCAAGCCAATGGTGTTAAATTAAGTGCTTCTTTGGAGGCAACCCAAGTAATTTTTAATTTTATTTTTGTTTAGTTTCAGTTTTAGTTATGTTAGTTTCTTTTCTTTATAAAAAAAAATCAACAAGTTAAGCATTTAAGGAAGCAGCACAAGCAATTACAAACATTAGGAGCAAAGGAACATCGCAGTCCAACCAATAGAATACAATGCTACACTGCTTAAACTTCAGTTGCCAGAGGAGTTTCTATTACTTTTAAATTTATTTTTAGATATTGAGGACACTATTTAATTTACGTTTGGGGGTGGGAAACACATAACTTGTGTTTACTTTTGCTGCATAATTTGAGTGGTTGTCTTGTGGGTTAAATTTTTTTAGTGTTAAGTTTTGGTTGAGATGATGATCATTAGTCCATGACAAAAAATAGAATATTAGCTGAATTTATTTTTACAAGTCTTTAAGAAACAATAGATGCTTGAGATAATTCATGTATCATGAATCTTGAATTAAATTCAATCTTATTTTTGATCACTTATTCTTGGGCACATTGTAATAAGCATGTATTAGTTGAATTTTTTTTTTCTTGGAAATACTTTTTGCTTAAGTAGTTTACCACAGTCTCGAGGATCGACACTCTAAAACTTGCTTGATTATTACTTAAGGTAAAATCTTAGGAAATACATGAATAGAAAAATAATTTAAGTCATCTTTGGGCTGATTGAGCCTTTTCTAGCATACTTTATATGTATATTTATCCCATTTGAGCCTAACTACCTTTTTTTCTTTTCTTTTCTATTTAACCACATTATAAAGCTGTAATAATTTTTACATGTTTATCCTAAAATCTACCGGTAGCACCATAAATCTTGAGTTTACTTAGAAATATTCGTAAAAGAAAAAAAGGTTATATGTATGAAAAAAAAAGGGTAATGCAATGAAAAGTAAAAATTCTTGAAGATACAAATCAATCTAAGTTTGGGGGTACATTCTAAAAAAAAAGAGCTTTAAATGCATAAATACACTCAGCTTAGGAAAAAGAAGAAATTCTTTGTAAAAGAGTGATTAAAAAAAAGATGAGAATATCATAAGTTTGGAGGAAGAGATGAATAATAAAAAAGAAGGAATCAAAAGGTTTTTATGTAAAGTTTAAGAGTTTATGGTGTGAATTTGTGCTTCATATGAATTAAAATATGAGGAGACATCATCTTTATGTATTATTTTAAGTTATTAAATAAATATAAGTTTTATTTAACTATTAATTTGCTTATTACATACACACACGCATATCATTTATGAAGGAGAATGAAATACTTGATGAATGGTGTGAGGATTGTTAAAAGTTGTTTATAGATTTTTGAAAAGGCTTGTGCCATTAAAAGTTCTTTATTTGTGAATTTTAACATTTGCTTTTGTTTAGTTTAATTGATAGAGTTAGATTAGTTAATTAAATTTTAGATTGTGAATTTTTGAATAAACGTTAAGTAGGTACAATTTTAGTACTTGATTTATAGAATTAAATTGTAAAATCTCTATGGGATTGATACTTGGACTTAAAATCATATATTACGTGATACGATAGCGTGCACTTATGCTTAGCTACTATAGCACCAATCAATCTTCCAATTGATGCTTTTAAGCTCATGTCTTTGAAGGTGTCTTTGAAGAATGGTAAGCATTCAAATACTTCACTAGTTCCTATTGATAGGAAAACTTAAGTCCTCTATGTAATTTCATATTTTATTTGTTTGATCTTGTGTTTTGTTATGATTTTTATACTTATGCATGTTCATTCTATGTGACTAACACTCTTTGGCCCATTTGTTAAAATACAGGAGGTAAAAGACGTGTTGTTTTACGTGATGATTTGCATGTACTCTAATTTTTAATGAGAATATCAACCTCATTTATCCACACGTGTTCAAAACTTAGAGATATTTGGTTTAATTTTTGAAAATGCTAGACTTTGCAATAAATGGTATCTTAAATATTTTCATTTTAAATGATGTGTTAAACAATTATTATGATTATTGATGTTTTATTAAAATAATGTCGTTCGTTAATAAAATTTCAATACAGGGATCTGTACATGTCCAATGTCTTGCTAGATTACAAAAAATTGAGATTGAGGTCAACCAAATAAGGCTAGGCCAAATTTAGATGACAACGAGCAAGGTTTACACTAAATCTAAGTTGTGAGATAGCAGGCGAATTGCAGAGCTTATGTTTTTCTCAAAGAGGACATGCAAAATTTAAACAACAAGGCTATAGATTTCAACAAGCAAGGACATGAATCCTGGGTTAATGAAAATAACGAGAGAGATTGAAGAAAAAAGCTAAAAAGCTTGTATATTTTGTGTTGAATGAATAATTGATTATCCATACAATAAGAAAGCAAGCCATTAAATAGTTTGTAAAATCCTACTATAAAACTTAATTCTGAAAGGAAAAGAATCATAATAAAACAAAACTTCCTATAATGTTAAACTACTAAATAAGATACAATACTAATTGAGCATGGTCCCTAATCAGATAAGCCCATTATACAATTTTTGGGTAAACATTATCAATGCCCCTGCAAGCTAATTAAAAAGATTATATTTTGCTAAAGCTTACAACTCTTTTACTTAGCCAACCGTCCACTATTTTCTGGTCAGATCGCCCTTGTTGTCTCACTATTAGAACATCTTAAAATATTGCCCTGTCTCTAAGATCGCCTTGCTTTTCATCTTCAAGGTTGCCCTATAATAGATTTAGGCTAGCTGATCGCCCCACTTTTAGAGTTCTTAATCAGTTCCCCCATACTAGTTATCTTTTATTGATGACCGCCCTATAGTACTCATGCTTCCAGAAATTACCTCTTTAAGTAATACTTGAGGGAAATCGGCCTTAGAAAAAAAACTACCCTGATCATCATTATTGAATATTATTAAGTTCCTTAATTCTAAAAATTTCCCTGGGCACCTGAAAATGTTAGTCAACCACTTAAAATCACCTATGATCTTATATTGAATCAAGAAATCATTTTGTCATTTAGAGATGCTATTATCAATCATTAAAGTTGCCCATGAGACTTATTTGAACCTTCGATTAGAAGGAAATCACCTTAGATGAAAGGTTTATCTCCAAATTGACCTTCTAAGTCCTATTTATAACAACATGTCTTGATTCTGTACTTGTAACAGCTGTCAGTCTTGTATTATGCCTAAGCCAATTTTGCACTTAAAATTTCTATAGATCAACTTCATCAATGACTATTCATTTACTTTTTTAATCGTTATACTTATCCCTAACTTCCATGCCATTAATTATTAATAGTCATTAATAATTGTCCCATCATTATCTTAACAATAAATTCAATAATATAACTGTCTCATTATTACCTCCTATTAAATGTTGAACTGTTGAGTTGCGACATTTTATTTCAATTGCCATTGGGCTCTATAAAAAAGAGGTATTTCATTTTGACATTCAACTTTCACCTTTCACCATTGAGCAATCCTATTACATTTCAACTTTCTCAAAGCAATCTTTAAAGTGTTATTTAACATTTTCACCTCTTGAATCATCTTCAAGGTAAGTTTTTAAGAATTTTACTTTTGATCTTTTTTCTTTTACTAATTTTACCTTAAATTTATTTAGAGTAAAGTTTGATATTTTGTTCACTTTTTCCTTGTAGTACTATTAAGATGGCCTCTAAATTGACCGTTACTGCTCGCTCCAAAAAGTCATGGATGATTGAGGCTGAGGACACTCTTATCTCGTTATATGCTAAGTTCTAAAGAATAGAGTAAAGTTACAAGGTCGCCATTAAGGTACTAACTTATTCAACAAATTTTTGTGGCTATATCTTAGGACCCTATGAAACCTCTATAATAGTAGATTACCTTAACTTTTTTCCTACTCATTTTTAGGATCTTATGAGATTCAGCTAAGAATATGATATGTTCACTTGGTCGACTTCTAAATCGATCAGGTCTTGGCCGAAATCAACTAGTGACTTTAAAGGTTAGGTGAATTGTCTAAAGCCTCATTTTGCTTCCATTCGAAAGTTGACTAGATCTACGATCTCATCCAGTTCTCTGGGTATCAGATTCCCTTATATAACGACCTTATATCAGGCACTCTTATCTTTTGGTTTGGGGCTTGTAATAGCTTTTGTTTTAGGTTTGGTTATATGTCGTCCAACTTATATAACCTAGTTGTTCTTTTTAACCTGTCAATCCATGGTGTTGAAATAAATGTCAAACTTGAAGTAAGTGAAGTCGACTTATATTTTTCCAAAGTTGACTACAGTTTTGGAACTCAGGAAAAATCGACCAAGCCATCGAGGATTAAGCATATCTCATTCTTTTTTTATTGGTTGTGTAAGTACGACCTGTGCCCCCTGTCTCAAAGAATCACTAGGGAATGCCTAAAAGTAGCAATTTCTCTGGTTGATGGTATTTCTCTAGTTTTAGGTCCATTTTTTTCCTTTGTATTTGTACAGAAGCTTGTTTGAAATCATTCCATCTAAAGGTGAGTCGACCTTTCCAAATATTGAGGGTCTCTTGTGGATCCTGTATTTTTGGATATTGGCTTACTTCCCTTCATTCTTCATTGTAACTTTCCAGTCTGATAAAAATTGGCTTAGTTGTTATGTCCCTTTGCTCATTTAATGGAAAATTAAGGATTTAATTATAGGGATTATTTTCTCATTCTTTTATACCATGTCTCAGTTAGATGATAGTGCTTTCTGTCGCCTTATGCTAGCCCTTTTTGGTCTTAAGTGGATCAAATGGTTTTACAAAGGCCATAATTATACTTTAGAGGAGGTCACCCTGGATGCATAATGGCATCATTCATGGGTGAGTTATCTAACAGGTTGTGATTTGAATCATAGGGTAACAATTGCCTCGGGAATTAGTAATAAGTGTGAAATGGAGACTTATCACCCTTAATAGGTAAGTCGCCAATTTGGATGAATCCAAGTTGTTCCCCACCCTAACCTTTTCTTAGCTAACCAGAAATTTAGAAGTAGGGACGTTTTTAGCGATTTTTTTTTGTTGAGACAACTGAAGTCTCAAATCTCTTAAAGAAATCGCATCAATTAGTCAAATTTCTATTTTTCTTTGATTGCTTGAGATAATTTGAAGTGTACTAAAAAGGAGTAGTCGACCAATAATTTAGACTCCCATTAGATGCAACACTTGCTTGTTATCATTTTGAAGAAACTAACATGAGTGCTGCTGTACAGGTCAGCCAAAAAAATTCTTGGGGTAAGTTGATCCAAGAGATTTTAGATTTTGAGTCTTTTTACAGCATTAAATTTAATTGTAACAACTTAGAAGAAATGAGGAGTCTATGCCATCAAAGGAAAATAGAGCTTCTTTCGGAACATAAATGGTTGGTTGTGGAATGCTTAACCTAATAGGTTCGCTCAAACAGCTCTTGGTTGAGGAGGTATTCTTTGAGTAATCGTTTGTGGATCCAAGACACCTAATCCCAATGGATAAGTTCAGCATAGCTGGTGACATCCTAAGTAGGAGGAAAACTCAACCTACATGGATTGGTTTTTACTTTGGTAAATATAATAAACCAATCTTTGACCATAATCGGTCAAAATCATTGGCGATACAAGTCAAAAAAAGATAAAATTTATTTTCTTTCTCATATTTCAATTTTCTAATTTTAATTCTTGTCGATTAGATGCAGAGGCGATCCCTATAACTTTGGATGTACCTCTAATAGGTAAGGCTAAATCCTCCTTCTTGAAAAAGTAGTGAAGGTAACATTAATTGCCCTATTTTTAATCCTTATTGTTTTATTGAGATTGATCACTTATAATTTCCTTAATTTTAGACGACTGCCAAGAAGGCCCAAAAAATAAAGATCAACCACTCCAGGTCAGTCTTGAAGGAGTCGACTACCGTTTATCAATCCATGACGCCTTTGCATTTGGTTATTCTAGCCAGCAAATCACCTCAGCCTACCGTGGAAGCGTAGGACGTCTAAGAGTTGAGTCCCTCCCTAATTTTTGAGTAGTCGCTTAGGATCTCACCTTTGAGGTTAGCCCATTTTGGGAAACCTGCTCTCAAGAAGCCTCTTTAGCTTTTAAGGGCTATTTCTGCTGCATATGTCATCTTTATGCTTTTGTAGGAATCGTTCGATGAGAGTGAGGACTCAATCTACCACTCTTATTATCAAGAATTAGCTTTCCTAACATCTAATGTCCAATTTGAAGTGATGGAGATCATTCATTAGTTGAAGGCAATCAAAGGACAGATGGTTAACTTGCTTTTGGACGACCATAAAGTGCTAGAGGTCAATAAAAAACTCAAATTCCTATCTAACAGGTCTGTGGTGATACTATATCCTTTGGTCTTAAAATGAGGATAGGTAAAAAAGAAGCAATCCGCCGTCAATATTATAAATGAGGTTAAGGAGAATGTGTAGATAATAGTATATATTGGATTTCAAATCGAAATAGTAATTGACTTATTTATTAATAAGGATTAGCAATACATTTAAAATTAGCTTAAGACTAACCGATCATAATACTAAAACACTTAATATTGGCTTACATAGAAAGTAGTTTATCAACCATCAAGAGCCGACCAACATTCTTTAGAACAAACTTCAGTCGACTTAATGAAAAATTGCCCTATTAACTCCTTCCTAGATATTCTGTTGGTAAGACTTGAGGTACTTCCTAGTAATTGCTCTAGGATGGGTAATACCTTCTAAATCGCTAAGTAGTTATGCCCTTTGCCAATAACTTTGGAAATTTTGAATGGTCCTTCCCAATTTGGACTGAACTAACCTAGCTCGTGTTCTTTGGACCTAATTAAAAGGATAACCTTCCATACTAGGTCGCCTTTTTTGAATGACTTGAATTTGACTTTTATATTGCATGATCTATCTACTTTTCATTTTTGCACTTCAAGTCGATTCAAGACGTCTAGGTGATTTTCTTCTATCTTGTCTATTTTTTCTAGCATGGCATGTTGGTACTGTTTGGCTTTCAAATCACCCTAAAATTATCTTCTAGTTGAATTGGCTATGAGTTCCATTAGAACTATGGCCTCATGGCCATAGACTAACTCATAAAGAGATGTCCCTGTTGTTATTTTTGGGTTAACTCCATTCATCTACAGTATTTCTTGTAGCTTCTCGTGCCATGCTCTAGGGTTATCTTCGATCACCCTTTTTAATCCTTGAATGATTGACTTATTGGTTGATTCGGCTTACCTATTTGACTAGGCATAATAGGGAGTGTTATGTATAAGTTTGATGAATAATTCTTTGGTAAAGTTGATCATTTCCTTACTAGTGAAGACCGTTCCTTGATCAATCATAATGGGCTCTAGAAGGCCATGCCTGTATATAATGTTTTTTTTTGATAAATAGGATGATTGACTGTTAAGTAAATATGTTCAAAGGAACATTTCTACCCATTTTGTGAAGTAGTCGATCGCCATCATAATAAAAGCATGTTGTTTTGAAGATGGTAGATAAATCTTTCTAATTTTATCAATCACCCCATCCTCTAAATTGCCATAGACTGATCATTGCCTGTATTTCTTCAGCTAGGACAACTTGAATTGGTCTGTGCTTCTGACATTCTTCACAACCCTTGGAGTAGTTGTAGTAGTCTTGCTTTATGGTCGACCACTAGAACCTATTTTGTAGAATGACCATTTTCATTAAGCATCTACTCAGATGAGCTCTGGCCAATCCTTCATGTGACTCAGCCAAGACCAATATACTCTTTTTTGGGCCAATGCATCTCAGTAATTCTCTCAAGGGTACCTTCTAAACAACTCTCTTACAAAGAGGGTAAACTTTGGTGCCATAGTCTTTATTCGTCGATTGGCTTTTGCATTAGGAATTTTCAAATAATTGACCAATTATTCTCTTCAGTCTTTATTAAAAATGACTTGTAAGATTGACCATTATTGTGTTGGTAATTCTATACTATATAAACAAGAATACGATCGATGGATTAAATGGATCGACGGCTTCACAGTTATATTTATCTATTACTTATTTGATGACAAGTAAAGAGTCGCCTTTGACTTCAATTTCTTTTATCCCTATTTCTTTAATTATCTCAAGGTCGATAATAAGAGCTTCATACTTGGCTTGGTTGTTGGTAGATAGAAAGTCCAACATGAATAACATTTTTGTCTTCAATCCAAAGAGGAAACCATGATAGTCCTAACTCATGCAGCTTTGTTTTGTCTTTAAACCATCAGACCATAGTTGTCAACTTATATTTACGTTGTTCTCAAAATTTGCTGTGATTGAGAATGTGTTGGATGGTCAGTAAAAAAATCGGCTAAGGCTTGACCTTTAACAGCTTTTTAGAGGATGTATTTCAAATTAAATTCTTAAAGAGTAATCACCCACTTTTGAAGTAGATTTCTTAAAAATGGCTTTGATAGGAGATATTTTATTATGTCTATTTAGCTTATTACATGCACTATTATGGTAATAAATAATACCTGAGTTTTATGCATGGGGAGTAAAAAGCCAAACACATTTTTTTTATTGCAATGTATTTGGTCTCTGCATCGTTCACGACTCAACTAAGGTAGTAAACGAATTTTTCTACGCCATGGTGTTCCTGTACTAACATACTACTAATCGACTCTTCTGTAGCGATGATGTAGAGAATTAATAGTAGCCTAGATTAAGGTGGCACCATGACTGGTGGACTTGTAAGATACTTCTTTATCTCATAAATTACTTGTTGGTGGTGAGTCATTATTAGAGATCTTCTCCATCTTTTAGTTTGAGTAGGGATGACCATGAATGGAGTTGACTGGCAGAGTTCAAAATAAACTGTCTCAAAAACTTTTTCTTACCGATCAACTACTACAATTCTTAGTTTTAGTGCAGGTGTATTCATTATCGCCTTAAACTTAACATGGTTTATCTCTACCCCCTGTTGGTGTACCAAGAATACAAGAAAGTTACCACTCGATACTCTAAATGCACATTTTAGCGAGTTCATCTTTAGCTGATAGAGCCTCATCATTTGAAAGGCTATCCGCAAGTCAGCCAGATCTTGATCATTTGAATTTGACTTAATCACAACATCATCTATGTAGACCTCTATTAGCCAACCAATTATATTGTGAACTATGACGTTCATCATTCATTGATATATCGCCTTGGCATTCTTCAATCCGAATGAATTGCAACCCATTTATATGTCATGATTGCCCCAGGGCATCTGAATGATACCTTGTTGATATTAGATTTCTTGATGAATATCTAATTGTATCTTAAATGTCAATCAAGGAAACTCAAGATCTCATGATATGCTGTTGAGTCCACCAACACATCGGCTATAGGCATTGGATATCCATCTTTTATGGTCCCCAAGTTAAGATTTCTGAGGTATATGCAAAGTTTTAGCTTATCATTCTTTTTTATGATTGGAACCACATTTGACAAACATTCTATATAGTTTATCATCCTAATAAAACCTACTTGAAGGAGTCTTTTGATCTCTTCAGCAATCTGGTGTTTGACTTCCCTTGACATCCTCTACCTGTATTACTTGTATGGTCAAAACCCTTCTTTCATTGAAAAGCTGTGATCGACTAGATATCTACTAAGGTTAGTCATTTTTGTATAGTTCCATGAGAAGCAGTCTCTGAATTCTTGTAGGATCGTTATTGATTTCTCATAAGTAGGATCCAATTCTTTACTGATAAAAATCAGCTTATAGTCGCCCTCAACTAAGAAATTGATTTCTTTGAGTATGCTTTAGGGGTTGTGGTCGTCCAATTTTGCTAGAAATGGCTTTAATTGATAGTTAATTTGAGGATCTTGTTTCTTAACCTCATAAATGCATTCAGCCGATGCTATGCAAAGGTACCTTATCTATTTATCAGAAAAATAGGCTAAGGGTCGGTCGATCTTGACCATAGTCGGGCGAGTAAGTTCCCTCTTAATGACATATTGGGTATCATTTATCATTGATATAGTCGTGTCCCTTCTGTATCGATTGGTATCATCTATTTTGAGGATTGTTGCAATGATAGTATTATCATACAAAGAGATGGATGCCACATATTCATCACCTTTGAATGGCTTTGAGTCGGCATGAATTATTTTGACTGAACCGTTTGGTTACCATATAAAGATCATCTAATGTATGTTGGATGTCAAACTTTTATTAGAGCGAATCCAATCCCATCATAGCAGGACATTGTAATCACTTAACACATTGAGTACATAGAATGACTCCTCATTTTTTATATGGCCGACCTTGACTCTGAGGGAGACAAATCTATTGGTCGGGGTTTTATGTCTAGTGAAATCTATCATAATTACCTTCGAGGGCTCTAGATCGCCCTTGTTTATCCCAAGTTTTCTTAACATTCTCAGAGGTGGAATGTTGACTTTAGATTCATTATCAATTAAAATGCTTTTATAAGGAATCCCACTGAGGTTGGCCTTGACATAAAAGGGCCGAATATGCTAAGTTATGTCTTCTATTGGGTAAGAGATGATTAATGATGCTGGCTCATTTGGTTCATCCTTTATGACGTGATATACCTCTACTATATCGCCATCTAGGGTCAAAGGCTGTCCTGGGATTTTATATCCATTCGAAAAAGGGAATAAGGAATCGATACTTTGGGGGTATGGCTTTCTATAGGTTATCTAAGCCATTGGCTTCAGTTTGACTTCCATGTTCAGTAGGGTTCAACTAGTATATTCCTATCAGTCACATCTCCTAAACCCCTGGCTGGTCTAACAAGCCCTATTGATCCAAACTATATTGGTCAAGATTGAGTTTGGCTAACCTGTTCTTGAGTTTATTGAGCTGGTTGATGCAAATTTCCTAGATTAATCATATTGTTCACTTAGTTGTAGCTAAAAATTTGGTCTGGTTGGTTCTGTGAGTTTGTGGACTTAACTTTCTCAAATCACTATATTAATTGAGTCGTATTGTAGGTCAGTTTGGAGATAACCATGTCATCGTCGAGTTTTCTAGAGTTCAGGGTCTGGTCGACCCTAGAGAAGAGTTGTCAATTCCGTCTAATTTTTCCTTATAAAATTTAAGTTTTTCAGTATATTTTGACTTATATTCTGATTGTCTTCTATCAATGGTTGAAAAACTGCATCATCTGATTTGTGAGCAATATGCTGAGTTGCTGATTTTTCAGAGGAATCTGAGAGACCAATCCTTGTACATCGATCGTAGAAAATGGCATCGGGTATGGAAGAGTATTTTTATGAATCACTTTAAGCTAGTGATGGAGTAAATCCTTCTCGGCATAAGCTAAATTTGCCATATCTTTTTCTAAGTCTACTGGATCTTTGAGTTGTGGCAGGGTGAAGCCATATTAGATGGTACAATGCTAATTTTATCTAATACATGACAATCATACATAATTACGCAGCTGAATTAAAAACAAATTTCTTAAGCAATAAATATACTGAAATTGAAGTCTTGTTACACTAGCAAGTCAAGAAAATAATGTTGGAATTTGTGCTTATGTGCCATCCCTTTATGTATGAATATTTGTTTAATATTTATACTAATATTATTATTTTATTAAATAGCTAATTATATTTATATATGGTAAGATGCTTGTAACGTTTCAGACATTGTACGATGTGAAAGAGTTCAGATCTGGTCTAAATGAGTTTAGATCGTTGCTAAGAATTAGCAACGCTGAGAGTTATAAATGCTAAGAGTTGACACTGATAAGAGTTATCAGGTTATAAGAGTCGGCGATATCTAAAGAGTTAGAGCCTTGTCTGAAATGAGACAAAGACGTAAGAATATATTAGTAATGACGTAGTTACAAAGAGTTACAAATAGTGCTAGAAAATGTCATTATGCAAATATGTTCTCAAATATTATGTTCCTGATCTATTTTCACTGATGCTGGTCTGTTAGTGAATACCTTAATAAATATATAGATCGTGTATGTTTATATCTGGATGGTCCAGATGGTTAGTCTTAGCAAACCATGAGTTTAGTGGAAGCTCGTATAGAGATACAGGTATTCAGTAAGGACTGAATACTGAACTGACTCACAAAGATCTCCAATAGACATCCCATAAAGCCGTCAATTGAGTGTCCTTCGAGTTGAGTAATATTCATGGTCCTTTGACCTGAGTGCCACGGTGGGCTTGTGAGTGATCCACTATAATGTGGTTCTACACATGTCAGAAACCTTTTATGGTCTGACCGCTGGGTGTCGCTGGGTATGGTCCGATGCTCATAGAGTCCGGTGTGCATAGATATGGGATTCATCAACTCATTTGGGTGAGTACTATATCCTAATGCTCTGTAGATTGTATTTCAGAAAGTCTTATGGCCATAAGCAGTAATTCCTAGAAAAAATGTTTAATCCTAGGGATAAATAATATTACAAAAGTGTTCGAGAATATTATTTATTGAAATACAATTCTAGAGATAAGCTTTCGGTTGGGCATATGGAGATTTGATGGTGTTGATCTATATCTCTACTCTACTCGGATATAAATGATTGAGGGATTAAATGAATATGTTATAACCTCAACTTGTATAGTTTAACGCGTCGCTTTGTAATATCCGTGACGTGTGTGTGGGGCATCGTTAACGGATGTATGGAGGAGTTCCATATGACAATTCGGGCGTGGACCTAGAGAGTCTCAGAATATAAAGTGTACTCATTGTGCACTGGGGTAGCATAATGGATTGAACAATTCCATCCTAGAAATTCCAGCAAACCGAAAATATGTTTCGGGGTTCCTCGGGTTGTGTACTTGTTTATACTTAAATGTTAAGTGTACCATTTAATTAGTTAACAAGAGTTATTAACTAATTAGATGCTAACAAGTGGCACAATTTTATTCAATGAATTATTTTACCATGAATTCACCCATTAACCATGTTAGTAAAATCAAATAAGGTAAATATTAATTATTCAAATAGTTTTTGAATAATTAAATAAATATTATTTAAATAAATAAAATATAATTTTATTTATTTGTTATTTTATTCCTAAATGGAAGACATACCTAATTTGAAAAACATAAATTAAATTAAGTGGAGCACCAATTTGTGATTAATGGTTAGTTTTATTAGACCATTAAAATGGCCACCAAAAATTATTTTGGTAGTTGGCCACTTAATCTAATTTTGGTGGAGCACTTGTAAAGTGTTGAGAGGACTAAAATGGTTGAGTTTTATTTGTGTTAACAAGTGTGTGAATCAATTTTCGTGCAAGGATTGAGAGGAAAAAGAAGAGTTGGTTTTGAGAGAGTTTTTCATTGAACAAAGACTTGTGAGAAAAACCAAAGGGGAAAGAAAAATAAATCCTTCTTATTTTTCTTTCAAGTAATACAAACCTTATTGCTGGAGATTATACTGCTGCTATTCTAGCTTCACAATCCCACTAGATTGTTGTGAACTAGAATTGAACAAAAGTGCACTTCAAGGTGAGCTCAAAGTTAGAGCAAAGAAATTCGGATTTGAAATCTTCATCGGAGGTCTTCAAAGGTATGTTTTATGTATTCTTAAGTTGTTAAGAATTGAAGTACATATGTATATGTTGATTACATGATAAATTTCGCTGCCAAATTCGTGTATATGATACATGTGTTTAGTTTTTTTAATATGTACACAATAACATGCATACACCCTAAAATACATCAACAAATAATACCTTTAAAGCCTTTGGACATTTCTTTACTTATAGCTCACATTGAAGTCAACCTTTGAACAATTTTAGGTTTCAACAAAATGGTGGGATTGAGACTCTAGAATGGCATCATGTTTGATCAATTTTTAATAGGATTCAATTTTAAAATCCTCTCAAAATGGGGCTGTTTTATTAACTTAGAAATGAGGACCCTTTAAAAATAAGTCAAAACTTGTTTATATAGTTAACAAAGGTAGGGGGGCTAAATGTAACATTTGCAAACCTTTAACCACTTCACCATTTGTATGGTTGACACTTATCACTCATACATCTCATGCATGCTATCAAGTGTCAATCATGCAAAGCCCTTATGTGCCACTTGTCAAACACGTGGCCATGTGTCTAAATTCCCTTTGCAATATTTGCAAAATATGTTTCTCACTTTCCAGAGAGGTCTTGAAATGTATCCCGCTTTTTAAAATCATCTCGAATCGAACCGTTCGATCTGTCTTGCTACCCAGTGCTCAACGAGTGCACTTCATATTGTGAGACTCTCTGGGTTTACCTCTGTTTATCTTACAGAACACTTTCGTAAGTCTATGAATAATTTCTTACGTACACGTTATAGACATTACAAAATAAAATGTTGAACTATATAAGTTGAGGTCAACCATATATGTATAATCCTTCCATCACCTATATTTTGGAAGAGCAGAAATATAAATCATCACCGTTAAATCTCTATGTGCTCGATTATAAACTTAACTCCACATTTGTATTTTCGTAATTCGCAAACACCTTTAAGATATTGTTTAACCCCACAAAAAGCTCTTTCTAGGGTTTTTGCTTTTGTCCAAAAAACTTTATAAAATATAATTCTCGGAGCACCAGGATATATAACTCACCCATACCAAACTCTATGATCATAGGATCATACCCAGCGACACCTAATAGTCAGATCATAAAAAGTCTCTAACATGTGTGGAACCAAAGTATGATGGATCATGCATAAGCCAATCATGGCACTTAGGTCAAAGGATCACAAATACTACTCAACTCGAGAAGACCTTCAATCGATAACTTTATGGGATATCTATTAGAGGTTCTCATAAGTTTGTTCAGTACCCAGTCCTCATTGAATACCTATAGGAACTTTCGCTAAGCCTGTGGTCTGCTAAGACTAACCATCTGGACAATCCAGATATAGACATACACTAATCCGGAAAGAATACTGATCAAACCGTGTTGGTAACTATAGATCAAGAACGATGTTTTCGAGAACATAATGTATAATGATATTTTTTAGCACAATTAGCAACTCTTTGTAACTATGTGATTACTAATATATTTTCGGGTCTTTGTCCCATTTTAAACAAGGTTCTAATTTTTAGATTTGCTAACTTTTAGCATTGACCCAAATTCATTTGGATCAGATCTAAACCTCTTTTAGATCTACAATGTCTGTAAATATTACAAGTTTCTTACCATATAATTATGAATTAATGATTATTATCTAAACGATTATTGTTAATCAAAATGGCACATAAGCATAATCTCTAACACTTCTTGGAGAAGGACAGATAAAGCTTCAATAGTAAGGTTATGGATTTTAACAAGTAAGGACATGAATCCTAGTTTGAATGAAAATAACAAGAGAGATCTAAGAAAAAAAGCTGAAAAACTTGTATATTATGTGTTAAATGAATAATTGATGATCCATACAAAGAGAAAGCAAGCCTTTATATAGGTTGTAAAATTCTATTGCAAAACCTAATTCTGAAAGGAAAAGAATCCTAATAAAATAAAACTTCCAATAATGTTAAACTACTAGATAAGATACAACACTAATTAGACCTGGTCTATAAAACAGATGGGCCTATTATACATCCACAAATGCTATAGGGAAAATTTATTAGAATTTTAGTATTGGAATCTCATGACAACACCTAACTCAAATGTAAATTGGCCTCTTTTAGATATTATTGTTGTGCAATTTCTATACTAAGTGCAAGCTTTTGCTATCGGGAACAAGTAATATAATGGTGAGTTGAGTGTCGATTCCACAAGAAATTATTATTATACTTAACCAATTACTAAAGTTGTATCTTCTCATTTTTTATTCAAATAAATGATAAATTTATATTGTTTATATTAAAGTTAATTACTAAATCTACAAATCAATCCTAATTGTGCAAACGATGTAAAGCACAACCACTAAATGAAGAGTATCAATTTGAAAAGCAATAAGAATAATTAAAATTGAATAATAAACTAAATTCATAACAATGGGAATCAAATAATTCAATTAAGTCCATATTGATCCCAAGACTATAATCCTAGATAATAAAATTAAATCAATATAACAAGAGTTTAATGGCTAAATAGCAATAAATAAACATGATACAACTAATCCTAACAATTATGAAGACAAGGTAGCCTCCAATCGATCTATGGACTTGGTTGAATCCTTCAAATGTTAGCCTAAATGCTATTAAATTTGCAATCCATCTCCAAAATAGCTTCAAATGTTTTTTTTGCACAATTTAAGAATGATTTTTGGGTTAAGAACGAGTTAGAATTGAGAGAAAATGAGTTAGGGGCAAGGATTTCGAATTTTGGGGCAAAGTGCTAATTTTATAATTTTGGTCAACGCTGCGGCATTATAATCATAATGCTCCAACGTGGCATTATAACTTAGAATGCTAACTTATGGTCACTTCGGTCTTTTTTCAATATTACTACAGCGTGAGGGATTTAGTTGGTGTGACTCAAACTATACCGGTTAAACATGAGATGAGTTAAATATATGCGAACGTATTGCCCAATACAGTGTGAGGGTAATATTAGTAACATATATTTGATAATTGACAAGTTAATGTGGAATACACTTACCTAATATTGCTACAACATAAGGATAATGTGTATTTAGATCAATTGTAAGAGTTGTATAAGATGCAATTAACAAGAGTTATCTACCTGTTGGGTTTACAAATGCTAATATTGCTACAACGTAAGACTAGAGTAAAATACTAATGGGGTTCATTTCTCACTTTATAGTTTAAAAAGTTTAAACTGTTGTTATGTAAAGCATTAAGAGGGTGTTTTTAGATTAAAAAATGTATAAAAGTTATATCCATGATATAAAATGTTATTAATTAGAAATGTTCTATTACACATCTCCTAATTTGTCTTATAAAAATAAGATACTTGTTTTATAGAGATAAGATAAGTACAAGTAATCCGTTAATTCACTTGATCTAAGCACATTAACTATAGGATACCGAGAGATATTTAGACTTGCTTGTCAATCTGTGAATTATTCTAGATACAGAAAATTTTGGATATATTATTGATTAAAAGGTAATCAATAGGTGTTTCTGGTAATATCTCTTTAGAAGAGGTGAAAATTTATTAGAAATGGTTAAGAATGATTTGAGAGTCAAATCATTTAGTCAAGACCTCAATGTCTAATGATCTTTAGCACGAGCATGTGCACATGAGATGTGCAAGTAGTATATTTAAATTTTTTCATGATATATCCAAACTACAGATAATGAATGGTCATAATGAAAAGTGTTTCTACTGTAGTAAGGTTTGAAATAGTAAACATTACTGGTTAAGGCACCTTGAATTAGAATAGATAGATCATTTAAATATCTATTTATAAAATATTGATATTTCATTAGCAAATATTGCTAGAAATCAAGGGTATGAGATACTGCCCATCCTTCTCATATCTGCAAGTTTTTGCATGATTTGAGGAATGCTACGAAGCCAAGAAAGGAAAAGTATAGCTTTGTGTAAGAAATAGAGATTTTCTAGACATGGTAATTGTTAGGACTTTTATGTCACTTCTCTATTGTGACAGAAGCATTATGTTGTATAATTGATATTTTATGCCAAACATTATTAGGTGAATCATATCACTTCCTGTAGTAGACAGAGAGAGTTATCATAAAGACATTAGGAATAGTTCCTTATGTTTATATGATAATGATAATATTTTTTTAACTGATTGTTAGTTAATGAATGGTCATTATATCTTAAATATAATAAGAAATGTCTAGGTGAATAGAATAAATAGTGGGTTGAGAACTTTGAATAATAAAGAATAGTGGCATATAAGATTAGGTTACTTAGTCGTGAAATGACTATCCCGTCTGGTTAAGGATAGTCAGATACTTGATCTGACTATAGAACCTTAACCAGTTTATGAATTTTGAATTCATAAAAAAATGACCAAATCCTTGTATAAGTGTTGGACACTAGGCCACTGATTTATTAGAACTAGTACATAATTATGTTTTTACTCTAATGAATCATACTGTCATAGGTGGTTTTTGATACTTGATTTTTTTTATAGTGATTTGTCACGATACGGACATGTGTTTCTGGGAAACATAGGTCGAAAACTTTTGAAGTGTTCAAATCCGACTAGAAAGTAGAGAAACAAACTTTTATATATACTGAATGCCTTTGATTAGATCGATGTAGTTTATATATAAGCAGTAAATTCACAGATTATTTAAAGGAGAACACAATTCTCACTCAACACAAAGGTATTTTGGAAAATAGGAATTAGACTTTATTATATACAATCCAATTGATGTTGAGTTTTACTGATCTTTTAAAATATCTATGGGATTATTCTTCAATATCTGCTACTCATTTATTGAACATAATTCCATCGAAAATTGTTCCTTCTACTCTGTATGAGATATAGACTAAAAGGAAATCGAGTTTTAAGTATGTTAAGGCTTAGGGGTTATTTTGATTGCATAAAAATTACATAACAGGATAAACTTGCACCAAAATGGTATAAGTATCAGTTATTAGGTATCTCAAGCATTCTACAGGATATCAATTATATGATCCAGAGGTACAAAATGTATTTGTTGCTTGTAATTCCACATCCCATGAGAAATAATTTCTTATGGCTTATGAGGATTGTAAAAAGATTGTACTTGATGAAGTCAATCAGAATCTATATGAACCAATGGTGAAATTTTAAGTTCAAATGAGAAATACCTTTACACACTCTTCTCATAGGTCAGAAAGGATATCAAGGCCACCATTTAGGAATGCTTGATACTTGAAGGTTCCTTTAGTGTTTTTTTAGTTGAAGAAAAAGATCATTTGACTTATAGAGGGGCGATGTTTGACATCGATTCAGGAGAAAGGCAAATGGCCATGAAATCTAAAATTGATTATACGCATGACAATCAAGTCTGGGACTTGATTGTGCTTTCTATTGGAATTATTTTTATTTGTTGTAAAAGAGTTTATGCAGAGGAAGCATAGGCTCTATATGAAGGTAGAGACCTTCAAAGCCCAACTGGTGGAAAAAGGTTACACTCATAGAACTAAGATCAGTAATGAGGAAATATTTTTCATTGTAACCATGCTAAAGTCAATTCAAATTTTATTGGCCATTGCAGCTTATTAAGATTTTAAGGTCTGGCTGATGAATGTAAAGATGGTATTTAGAATGGATATCTTGAGTAAAAGATATGCATGGAATAACTTGAAGGTTTTTCATCCAGTTTAACTTCTAATCTAGTTTGCAAACTAAGGAAGTTCATTTATAGACTTAAACAGTTTTTTCAAAGCTAAAATCTTTGTTTTGATGATGAAATCAGAATGTTTGATTTCATTAAGAATGAAGAGAAAGCGTGTGTGTTCAAAAAGGGTAGTGGAAGTATGATTATCTTTTTAGTTCTCTACATGAAAGACATACTCAATGTCAGAAACGATGTTGGTTTGTTGTAAGTCAATCAAGTAAGAGTTATTTGAGTAAGAACTTCTCCATAAAAGATTTGATAGAGGCTTCATGTATATTAGGTATAAAGCTTTATAGAGATAGAGTTAAGAGGCTAATAGAAATCTCCCAATCTTTGTACATAGACTAATTCCTAAAAAGGTACAGCTTTATTAATTGTGAGACAGTTAATGTGCCTTTTGGATATAACATTCATCTTTCTAGGAGAAAATGTCTTTGGGAAGAAGATGAAAGGGTTAAAGTGTCTAACTTATCATGTGCATTAGCTGGATGTAGCTTAATGTATACTATATTATTTATGAGACCTGGATTTAAATGGCTGTAAGTGTTACGAGTTATCGGTTTGATCTAGGTCACGACCATTAAATGGTTATGAGATATATCTGAAATAGCTGAGAGGTACCGAGGATGAGTTTCAAATATAGAGAAATTTCTTACAAGTGATGGGAAGCATATATTCAAAAATCCTGTTTAATCCGGATGCTAGAAAGTCTACACTGGTTATATGTTTCTCATAACCTGTACCGGAGCTAATTGAAAATGTGCAATTTAATATCCACAGTTAATTCTTCCTTAGAGGTAAAATATGTTATAGCTTGAGAAGTTTGCAAAGGAAATCACTATAAACATTCAAGTTAGTTGCAAATCTTACAATAGTTACAAGCTCAGTGGATTCTATCCCACTATAATGCAATAATAATAGAATAATTGTTCAAGCCAAGAAGCCATGAGTCATATTAGAATTTTGATCACGTGGACTCTAAATATCACATAATTGAAAGTTCTTAGCTACTAGAGATTAATAGTATCTAGAATATATTCCATGGATAATGTAGTAGACCCACTTAGGCCTAAATTCCTAAAGTGTTTGAGAAACACGTGGAGTGTATTGGTATCAGATACTAGTATAAATGACACTAGATCTAGTTCTTATGTGTTATTCTAATATTGTATGGATATTAATTGTTTAATATTTATATAATAAATATTTTGAATAAAAATCATTAATATGCCTCGGACATTATATGATCTGAAGGAGTTTAAATCTAGTCTAAAGGAGTTTAGATCAATGCTAAGAGTTAGCATAGCTAAGAGTTATAAATGCTAAGTGTTAGCATTACTAAGAGTTAGCAAGTTATAAAAGTTAGCCATATTTAAAAAGTTAAAACCTTCTCTATAATGGGGCAAAGACCTGAGGGTATACTAGTAATGACATAGCTGCAAAGAGTTGCAATAAGTGCTAGGAAATGTCATTATGCAAGTATGTTCTAAAATACTATGTTCTTGATCTATTTTCATCGATGTAGGTTTGTCGGTGAATCCCTTTTATATAGATCAGTGTATGTCTATTTCTGTATGGTACAAATGGTTGTTCTTAGCTGACCATGAGCTTAAAGATTGTATAGGTATATGGGTATTCAATCAAGATTAAATACTGTACAGACTCACGAGAACCTCTAATAGACATCCCATAATGCCATCAATAGAGAGTCTTCGCGAGTTGAGTAGTATTCGTGGTCCTTTGACTTGAGCGCCCAGTGGGCTTGTGAGTGATCTACCATACTTTGGTTCCACCCATGTGAGAGACCTTTCATGGTCTGACTGCTTGGTGTCACTAAGTATGGTTCGATGCTCATGGAGTCCGGCGTGTAGATATGGGATCCGTCAATTTATATGGGTGAGTTGTATATCTTGATGCTCCAAGAATTGTGTTTCAGAAAGTCTTTTTGCCAAAAGCATAAATCCTGAAAAAGGTTTTCTGTAGGGTTAAACAGTATCGTAAAGGAGATTGTGGATATTATTTTACAAAAATATAAATTTGGAGATAAATTCACTGTTGAGCCGAAACCAAAGCTCGTATTTTCTGTTGAGTAATTGTTCGAGTAAGTCTTGAATGAGCTCCGTGAAAAGTTAATGCAAATAAACGAATTTTTGTTCTACGTCTCCGAGCTATATATCCTCGTCTAATTCTGGTCATTGAATAAATGAAACTTTGATGAATAACTAATTGATTTCCTTTTTTTCAATTATTCTTTTCCTCTTTCCTAGTTGATTAATAACAAAACGGATTCTTCCAATTTATGAAATAAAAATTCCAATGGCTTTTGCTACTCTAACCTTCCAGACCACACTTTTTTCCTTTTTTCTAGGCATTGGAAATCCAATTTTTATAAATAAAAAAAATCAAAAAAGTAAATATAAATATTGACGGTGTGTATAGGGCTATAATTAACAATTAAAAAATTAAAAAAAAAATTAAAAAAATCAAACATAGAGATTTGACGGTCATTATCTATATCTCTACTTTTTTAGGATATAATTAACAAAAAGACTATACATATACGCTATGACCTCAACTTATATGGTCTAACGTGCTGATTTGTAATATCTATGACGTGTGTATAGGGCATCGATCATGGATTCATGAAATAGTTCCATTTGATGAATCGGGCGTGGACCTAGGGTGTCCAGCAATATGAAGTATACTTGTTGTGCATTAAGGCAGCGTACATGATTGAATTATTCAATCTAGTAATTTCCAGCAAAAACTGAATATTTGATTTAGGAACCCTCGAGATGCATGCATGTGAAGACTTAAGTGTTAAGTATATTAATTAATTAACAATTATTGTTGGCTAATTAAATATTAACACATAGTGCATAGTAAACCTTCGATTAAGTTGATTCAAGTGTGTAGTTAGGTAAGACCTACTTTGAGTTAATTTGGTAACTAAATTGATGGAAATCATTAATTTTGACAACCATACACCCTAATAGCTAGATAGCTATGATACACATGGAATGCAAATTAACACCCTTCAACGAATTAAAACAAACCCGATCGTTCAAGAATGAAGTAAGAGAAACTATTCTAATACTTAATCAATGGAATGGTGATAAAATAATTAGAACAGCACTTTGATTTTCCCAAAATGCCACAAACTATGAAAGTTGATAAGTTTAACGAAAAACAAAGATTTGAAAGATTTAAATGCCACAAGCTGAATAAACTTGATAAGTTCCAAAGTTCATATAAGAACTTAAAAACAAAACACTCTCAAGTGCTCTAAACTTTGTATATCACGAATTTTTCTTCCTCGTGAAAAAAAATCAGCCTTGTTTATATAGAACAAAGGATAAAAACAGTTACAAATTACAGCATTTAAGATAACTGTAGCATAACTCATTTGTAACTCTTTTTGTAACTCATTTATAACTCATTTTGTAACTCATTTGCATTTAACTTCAACTTGCACACCATATTATATTAATTATATCTGATCATGCTCCTTAATCACATCTGATCTATTGAACCTTAATTTGCACTCCATAGCACCTGATCACCAACATGGCCGAATGGCCTTTTTATTCATCAAGATAAGCTAAAAACTTCATTCTAATAGAGATGGACTCTTGTCTTTATGATTTAGACTTGTGTGAATAATGTTGACCATTTTAGACTCTTCTTGCATCCTTAGAACCTTGACCGAAACTTGACTAGCTTACTCCTTCCAAATGTTTTCCATTAAACAAGTTAAGGCTTCTTTCATTCTTTTAGCTTTAGCTCTTGTCATTGGTCCTCCATGATCGTTTAAAGGATCTTTTCTAACCTTAGCCGAATGGTGATCAACTTGCTGGTTCTCATCATTCCCTCTCTCCTCGAAAGGATTCGTCCTCGAATCAGCATCTTTATCATCTACATCAAATAAAGACAAATCAGAAACATTAAAGGTTGCACTAACATTGCCATACTCACTGGGAAGTTCCAACTTGTATGCATTGTCATTAATTCTTTGAAGGACTTGAAATGGTCCATCCCCTCTTGGCATGAGTTTAGACTTTCTTTGGCTAGGAAATCTTTCCTTCCTCAAGTGTACCCAAACCCAATCTCTAGGTTCAAATACTACTTGCTTCTCATATTATAGAGTTTTCTTTTCAATTTGTGTGCGCACTCTTTCATGTAAAGCTTTGATAAATTCAACTTTTTGATTACCATCCAAATTAGCTTGTTCTAAAGGTAAAGGTAGTAAATCTATAGGAGATAATGGATTGAACCCGTACATAACTTCAAATGATGAATGGTTTGTTGTAGCATGCACACTTTGGTTATAGGCAAATTCCACATATGGCAAACATTCCTCCCAATTCTTCAAATTCCTTTGAATTATAGCCTGCAAAAGTGTTGATAAAGTTCTATTTACCACCTCCGTTTATCCATCCGTTTATGGATGACAAGTGGTTGAATACAACAGCCTTGTTCCTAACTTGTTCCAGAGTGTTTTCCAAAAGTGGCTAAGGAACTTCACATCTCTATCACTCACAATTGTCCTTGGAATGCCATGTAACCTCACAATTTCTTTGAAAAACAACCCCGCAACATGTGTTGCATCATTTGTTTTATAGCAAGGAATGAAATGCGCCATCTTGCTGAACCTGTCAACAACAACAAAAATAGAATCTCTCCCCCCTTTTGACCTAGGTAATCCCAAGACAAAATTCATGGATATATCAACCCAAGGCTCACTAGGTATAAGAAGATGAGTATACAGCCCATGAGGCAATACTTTAGATTTAGCTTGTTTGCAAGTAATGCATTTCTCACATATTCTCTCAACATTTCTTTTCATGTGTGGCCAAAAGAAATGATCACTTAACACATCCAAAGTCTTTTTAACTCCAAATGCCCCATTAACCCGCCACTATGTGCCTCTCTCACAAGTAATTCTCTCATTGAACATTAAGGAACACACAACTTATTTTCTTTGAAAAGAAAACCATCATGCCTAAAGAACTTGTCAAAACCCTATTTCTCACATGCCCCATAAATATTAACAAAATCAATGTCAGAATTGTATAAATCTTTAATGTACTCAAAACCCAATAATTTTGCATTAAGAGTAGAAATTAAAGCATACCTTCTAGAAAGAGCATCAGCAACCACATTTTCCTTACCATGTTTGTACTTAATGATGCATGGAAAGGATTCAATAAACTCCACCCATTTTACATGCCTACGGTTTAGCTTTCCTTATCCTTTGAGATATTTCAAGGACTCATGATCGGTGTGTATAATGAATTCCTTATACCAAAGATAATGCTGCCATGTCTCTAACACTCTCACCAAGGCATAAAACTCTTTGTCATACATCAGGTAGTTAAGACTTGCTCCACTTAGCTTCTCACCAAAGAACGCAATGGGTTTGCCCTCTTGCATTAAGACTCCTCTTCCACTTGCATCACACTCGATCATAAAAGTTTTAGCAAAGTTAGGCAAAGCAAGCAAATGTGCTGAACTAAGTTTGTCTTTAAGAAAGTTAAAAGCATCATCTTGTTCTTTACCCTACTTAAATCCCATATTATTTTTAATGCATTCTGTTAATGGTGCAGCAATGGTAGAAAAATATTTAATGAATTTTCTATAAAAGCTGGCAAGACCATGAAAACTTATTACATAAAAAACACAAGTGGGTTTCGGCCACTCCCTAATTACTTTCACTTTTTTTTTATCAACTTGTATTCCTTTATCATTAACAACATAGCCAAGAAAAGTAAGTTCATTAGTGCAGAAAATGCATTTCTTTAGATTAGCATATAACTTTTCTTTTCTAAGCACATCAAAAATAACTTTTAAATGTGTAACATGCTCATCTAAATTTTTGCTATACACGAGTATATCATCAAAATAAACCACTATAAACTTTCCAATGTAAACACGCAAAACATGGTTCATCAATCTCATGAAAGTGCTAGGTACGTTAGTTAGGCCAAAAGGCATTACCAACCATTCATATAGACCATGTTTAGTTTTGAAAGCGGTTTTCCATTCATCACCCTCACACATTCTTATTTGATGATATCCAGATTTCAAATCAATCTTTGAAAACACACAAGAACCATGCAATTCATCCAATATATCGTCTAACCTAGGAATATGATGTCTATATTTTACTGTGATTTTGTTGATGGCTCGGCAATCAACACAAATTCTCCAAGAACCATCATTTTTAGGTACTAACAAAATAGGAACCGCATATGGACTCATGCTTTCACGCACATATCCCTTTTCCATAAGCTCATTTACTTGCTTTTGGATTTCCTTGGTCTCTTCGGGGTTGCATCTATATGCTGGCCTATTTGGTATGCTTGAACCCGAAATGACATTAATTTAGTGTTCGATTCCTTTAATTGGTGGCAAACCATTAAAAACATCTACTAGAAAGAGATCCTTATTTTCCTGCAAAAGATTAACAATAACACTAGTGTCAATTTCGTTATAAATAATTAAAACATCTTTGTACATAAGTACAAGTAAGGGCTGCCTCATGGTTAATGCTTTCTTCACATCACTCATTTTTGCATAAACACTCATTTTTCTTTCACTCAAGTCTTCCTTGTTTTCTCTCCCTTTGTGTTTCCCATTGCTCTCATTTTTAACACTTATCTCACCTTTTTTGTTTGTCTCTCTTTCTTGTTTCCTTCCCAAAGTTTCAGCTAATGAAGATTCAAACTCCTCATATTGTTGTTTTATACGCATTTGATCTTTAAAAATCGTCTTTGGAGGCAAAGGTCTAAGTTGGTATTTCTGCCCTTCCATGATCAAAGAATAACGATTTTTAAACCCATAATGCATTACCCTTCGATCATATTGCCATGGTCTCCCCAACAACATGTGACCAGCATACATGGGTACCACATCACACAAAACCTCATCCTTATATCTACCAATTGAAAAAGAAACTAACACTTGCTGATTTACCTTCACAACACCACTATCATTCAACCATTGTAACTTGTACGGTCTTGGATGTTTAATAGTAGGTAATTTCAGTTTCTCCACAAGTAATGTACTTGCCACATTTGTACAACTTTCGCTATCAACAATCACATTACACAACTTGTTAGTAATCAAACAATGAGTATGAAACAAATTTTCACGTTGCTCACCATGTTCATTAATTTTATTTTGCAAACTAAGTGTGCGTTGTACAACTAAAATTTCTCCTCTAGCATACTTTACATCAATAGTATCTTCTAAATGTGGCATGTCATCTTCATTTTCTCTCTCACTTTCAGATTCAACTGCCCCATCCCCCATGATCATTACCTTTTTATTAGGATAGTCACATGCATAATAACCATGCCCAAGGTACTTAAAACACTTAATGCCTCTAGTTTGATTAGGTTGATTCTCACATTTACCCTTGCTGCCTATCTCATTTTTGCTTTTAGTTTCATCAAATTTAGGCTTAACAATGGGTTTATTATCCTTTTTACTCCAATTCGGTTTCCAAGAAGAAGAAGAACTCGAATAAGGTTTTGAATCATACCTTATGCCTTTCCTTTTGAGTTTTCATTTAATCTTCATGGCCACATTCACCATGTCCTCAATCTCCACATAATGTTTTAACTCTACAATATCAGCAATGTTTTTGTTTAACCCACTCAAAAACTGAGCCATGATGGCTTCACGGTTTTCCTCCACATTAGCCCTTATCATGACTATCTCCATCTTCTTGTGAAATTCTTCTATACTCATGGAACCTTGTGTTAAAGTTTGCAACTGTTGATGCAATTCCCTATAGTAATGGTTAGGGACAAATCTCTTCCTCATGATTTGTTTCATCTCCATCCAAGTCTTTACGGGTCTTTCACCATTTCTACACCTGTCTTTGCACAATTGATCCCACTAAATAATAGCATAATCACAAAATTCAACAGCAGCTAGTTTTACAATTTTCTCTTCGGAGTAGTTATGACATTCAAAGATCAGCTCTACTTTTCGTTCCCACTCCAAATAGGCCTCTAGATTGTTCCTCCCTTGAAAAGAAGGAATTTTCATTTTGATGCTGCCTATGTTTCGGTCCACACCATCAAAACGTCATCTTCTAGTTTATCTCCTAAGATTAACATTTTGACCGATTATGGTAGCTTAGCCATCATCTGTATCTTCTCCACCATCATATACATCATTGATAAAAGGTGGTTGTCTTCCTTGCTGTTGTTCTCCCTGCAATTTGGTAATTGCTTCATCATATCTTTCTAGATGATCTTTTACATCCTCAATCACTTGGAACAATCGTTCAAATTGTTGCTGCATTGCTTGAATCACTATATCATTTGAGGAAGAACTCATATCTTTATCTTTGTTAGACATGTTTAAAAATCTGAGAACAAAAAAATAGTAGAACAGCCTCTCAATCACTCATTCACATGTTTCACTCAAAGATTTCACACCACTTGTGTTTCACACAATTATTTGGCTTTTCTCAATGCTAATCTCACCACTCTTACCTTTTACCACTCTTGTTTTATTCTTTGGGTTCTTAGATTAACTAAGATCCTTAAACAAACAATTCAGATTATGACAAATTCAATAGAGTGAAATTTGGTAGGTCTAAGAAAGCAGATAAAAGATAATTCAATATCACAAGTAAAGTTTAGAATTGAAATATTACAAGTAAAGATTAGAACTGAAATATCAATTTCTATCCCAAGAAGAATTTTTTGTCTGTTTTGGTTAAGAAAGTTAAAATTTTAAATACTTCCCAAACTGAAACAAGTAATCATATGAACATAGAGAGATTTCTGTATTTTTTTTTGTTTTAGTTTTTTTTTTTTTTTGCAAGAATCCTTTGAATTTCGCAAATTTTTTTTATTTTTTATAATCTACTGAAAATAATAAGAATAACCTCAAGAAGCACAACAATTAAGATATGATGCTAAAAGAGAAACAAGAAACGAAGTGATAACTAAAAGAAACAGCAAATAAATGGATACGCAAACCTCAAACTTGAGCCAAGCTCTGATATCTGATCATGCTCCTTAATCACATTTGATCCATTGAACCTTAATTTGCACTTCATAGCACCTGATCACCAACATGGCCGAATGGCCTTTTTATTCTTCAAGATAAGCTAAAAACTTCATTCTAATAGGGCCGGACTCTTGTCTTCATGATTTGGACTTGTGTGAATTATGTTGACCATTTTAGATTCTTCTTGCATCCTTAGAACCTTGACCGAAACTTGACTAGCTTGCTCCTTCCAAATGTTTTCCATTAAACAAGTTAAGGCTTCTTTCATTCTTTTAGCTTTAGCTCTCGTCATTGGTCCTCCATGAACGTTTAAAGGATCTTTTTCAACCTTAACCGAATGGTGATCAACTTGCTGGTTCTCATCATAAGTAATTGATAGCTTGTCAAGCAAGTTTTATTTTATTATTATTTATTTATAAAATAATATAAAATTAAAACAAAAAGGACATGCTTACTTGTTGGCAAAGGAAATAGTGGGCCTAAAACTTAATTTTTAAGAATTCATTATTTTATTTGAAAATAAGCATTTGTCTTCTGCTACAGCATCTTAGCTTTTCAAAAAGACAATGGCCAGCCATTTCCATATAAAGATAAGAATGAAAATTGTTTCCAAGTTTTTTCTTTTGTTGCCAATAAAAAGGGGAGCTTATCATGTTCGGCCAGATGAGTGGGAAAATAGAGAAAAATAGTTAAAAAAGGTTTTGACTTGTTGTTCAAATGTTGAACACCAAAATAGTTATTCTCTCCTATTTCATTAAATCAAGATTGGCCATGTAAAACCAAATTAGAAGGAAATTGTTTTATGGTTTTAAGTAAGAGTTGCCAAAACAGAAACAATTGTCCAATTTGTTTGAAACAAATTTATAGCTTAAAGAGTTTAAGCATGGTTACAAGGTTAACCAAGTTTTTTTGTTTAAAAGTTAAACACCGTGCTGGAATTAAGGATACTATTCTACCCAATCAAGCTCACCTCCGTTGATTGCTAGAATTACCAACGTGTTCATTTCAGATGAAACTTCAGCTTAATCCGTTCCAAAGGCTTGCGAGGTGATTATTCTCAATTTTGGTATTGATGTGAATAATATTTTTTTAATTTTATTAATGTAATAAAATGTAAAATTTACTGCTTTCATTGTTTAGGAAATTAGATTTTCAGCTTCCACTGCATATATAATATATGAGATGCATGTATATGTATTTAGGAATAATAGACACTTGTACCAAGCATGTACCTTAATATGATTTTGAATCGAAACACCACACCCAACAATATATGGTTAGTTCATCTAAGTGAAAGAAGTCTTAAGGAATTATATGATGAGAGTACTTTTGGCAAGGAAAATATTCAGCCACTAGGGGTTTCATGATCGTTGTGTACTTGGAAAAGTTCATATAGAGTCAAGTTTAACATAAAGGAACACAGCACCAAAGCTTTTCTAGATTATATACATTCAAGTTGGGCCTGCTCAAACTATCACTCATGGTGGTGTTAAGTACTTTCTAAAGCTTATAGATGATTATTCAAGAAAACTGTCAGTTTATGTGTTGAAGAGTAAAGAATGGGTATTTGAGACATTTAAAACCTAAAAAGTACTTGTTAAAAATTCAACTAGTAAGAGAATAAAAAGACTTAGGATTGATAATGGTCTAGAATTTTGAAATACTAAGTTTGATAGGTTTTGTGCTACACTTGGAGTTGTGAGGTATAAAACAGTAAGATCAACATCACAACACAATAGACTTGCAAAAAGTATGAATTAGGACCTTACTTAAGAGAGTAAGATGTATACTAGCTAATGCAGGGTTATTCAAAGCATTTTAGGATAAGGCGCTAGTCATAACAACATACTAGATCAATAAAAGTCCTTTATCAGCAATTGGTTTTATAGCTCCAGAAGAAAGATGGCCAGGCAGCACTTCAAAGTACGATCATCTAAAGGTATTTGGTTACCCTGCATTTGTACAATTAAACAAGGCAACTTGGAATCTAGAGCCTTAAAATGGATATTCATTTGATATCTAGAAGGAGTTAAGTGATACAAAGTTTAGTGTACTGAACTTAAGGCATCAAAGAGTATCATTAGTAGAGATGTAATATTCAATGAGTCAACATTATTATAGATCAAATTAAATTTAAAAGTGAAGAAATCAAATTTATGCCAATAATAATTAAACAACACAAACTATACAAGTTGAATCGGAATATAATTTGAGACTTGATATGCACTCAAATTAACACTTTGGTGAGAAAGCACTTGGAGATGGACAATAAACACCAGTTAGTTCCTTGAAGACCATTTAAAAATAAACCAGAACTCCTGAGTGAAACTTGAAGAGTACCAACTAACTAGAGATAGGCTAAGGAGGATTGTTAAGCCACCAATTGAGTATGCACCTACAAATTTGATAGCTCATACTTTTAATACTGCTTACTCTATTAAATATGATGAGCCTAAGACATATAAAGAGATCATGAGAAGTATGAATGGTGAGAAGTGGTAGCAAGCTATGAAAGATGAGATTAGTTCTCTTAAAAATAATTAGACATAGGAGTTGGCGGTTAGACATAAAAACAAGAGACTAATTTAATGCAAATGGGTTTACAAGGTTAAAGAGAGGATTTCGGGTGTTAAGTCTTCAAGGTTTAAGGCTAGACTAGTTGCACAAGATTTCACTCAACAAATGGGGGTTATTTTTCATGAGATTTTCTCTCCTGTATTCAAGTACTCATTAATAAGGATTTTATTGGCCATTAGTGTAAATTTAAATTTTTATTTGGAGAAAATAGATGTTAAAACTCCATTTATTCATGATGAGCTTTAAAAAAAATATATATGTGTCACTGTAATAAAGTGTTGAAGAACCTGAGAAAGAAACTCATGCTTGCTTATTAAAGAAGTCTCTATATGAGCTCAAATAACCTCTAAGGTAATAGTATAGGAGATTTAATTATTTTATGCTTCATTATGGCTTTACCAAGAGTGAGTATGATAGATATGTATATTTTAAAGCATTAAACAATAATATGCAAATTTATCTACTTTTTATGTTAATGATATTTTGATAGCGTGTTAGAATATGAGAGATATATAGAAGCTGAAAAAGTAGTTAAATGCTAAGTTTGAAACAAAAAATTTGGGGTTAGCCAAGAGAATTTTGGGTTTGGATATCATAAAGGATAGATTTGGTATTTTTTTTCTTATTTCAACAGAAGTATATACTCAAGATTCTTGAAAGATTTAGAATGTTAGATGCAAAAGTCGTTTTAACTCCATTAGCTATGCATTTCAAGTTATCAATATTGTAATCACCAAAAATTAAAGATGCTTAAAGTACCATTTGCGAAAGTTATGGGTGCATTATTTATGCAATGGTATATATAAGGTCTGATATAACAAAAGCTATAAGTGTGGTGAGTAGATATATAGTTAATCCTATAAATGAGCATTGACTTGCTCTTAAATGGATACTGAGGTACTTGAAAGAAATATCGGATTATGGTTTATTATATAAAAGGACAGGTATAGATAATGAAATAGTCAAGGAATATGTGGACTCAGATTTTGCAAAAAAGGAAGTCTTTAACTCGGTATATAATCATTGTGTTTAGATATAGTGTATGCTACAAATCAATCTTGCAACATGTAATAGCACTATTAATCATTGAGGCAGAGTATATAGCTATTGGAGAAGCTATTAAAGAAGTCATATAGTTAAAAGGGATATGTGCAAAACTATTGGCAATAAAAGAAGTAAAAACTTGCGTGCATTGTGATAGTCAAAGTGTCATACATTTAAGCAAACATCAAGTATTTCATAAGAAGTCTAAACACATTCATATTAGGTTACGTTTTATTAGAGATATCGTGTAGAATAATGAGATAAGTCTGATCAAGATTTCAACATCTAAAAATCTTGCGGATATGTTGACTAAGCCATAACCCTCAATTAAGTTTAGTCTATGCAAAGACTTAATTGGAATCATTGTTGTGTAATTGAGCATGTGATGTAGAGATGATGAATCCAAAGAAAGTTTCTATGTGATTTTGAATTAAGGAGAGGATTTGTGAGACTAGTGATTAAAAATCATGGTTTAATACAATTTTGGGTTATGAGTAATAATGAGATGACACATAGAAGAAGTGGTTAAAATCAGAGTTGCACGCAGTACTGAATGAACAAGCTAGGGTTGAAGTTAGGCGTTGCAACTCAGAAAGACCAAGCTGCGGTGCAAGAGAAGTCGGAACCTGGGCACCGTGCTGATCCAGGCCACAACGCTATGCTGACCAAAACCTGGGCACATCAAGCCGTGGCAGCACCATGGCGCAGCAAGGTGGCACTGCGGCACCAAGACCTGATCATAGTGATGCAATGCCGAATCTTGTATATATATACTTGGTTTCCTTTTAGGATTTTATGTGGTGATGTTATCAACCCTTTGGTTCACCTTTGCTGCTATGTATTCTTTGAAATCCTTAGAACACTCTTTGTACTCACGTATCAATAATATTAAAGTTAGGATCTTGATTCGCTATAGATGTAGGCAATTATCGAATCATACAAATTCTTATGTTCTATGTGTATGATTCTATTTTCTATCTTCTCTTGATTTTTGAATTCTACAATTTAATTTCTTGTAGGTGAATTCTTTAACAAACTTATTGAGTGAGTTATTTCTCTCACATTGGCTAGAAAAAGATAGATGCTTGGGTTTATAAGAAAAATGGTAACTTTACTTAATAGACTAGTATTTTGAGATGAACACTTGAATTTTAAAATTTTCCTTTATAAGCCTAAAGCCCCTAACAAAATTGATTCTTTATAGCATTAAAAATTCTCAAAGAGAGAATCATTATTTATTAAAGTCCGATTAGTATTTGTAATTGTTTATAACTTATTAGATAGTTCAATAAGTTATTTTTGTCAAAAGAGCTATGCATTATTATGTGAATGTAACCACGTAAAAAATTAATTGTGTCAATTTATTTTTCATGTAAATTTGATAATTTAATTAATTTAGTATTAATTAAATTATGATAGATTGAAAAACAGATTTAATATATAGGCACTTGTGGGGTATAAATATATATATTTTTTATCAAAAGTTATTTATTTAATTATTGTTCAAAATTTCCCCCTGACAAAATTATTCACAAAGGACATAATATTTAATAAATTGCACTGATGGTTTTGTTGCAATCTTAGCATCAATAATATACGTATAATGTGTAGAAATAAAAATAGTTCAATAAAACAAAATAATCATGCAATTTTATACTAACAAAACAACTATGTATGAATGAGTTTATTATGCTCAATAGTGTCATGAATACTAGCCTATTTCTATATATATATATATATATTGATTAACTTTAATAAAATTTGTTAGAGCATTATATTTGAAGTATTAATTCATAAATGTGGCATGTTTGCAATTCAAGTAATTAGAAAGATAGAACTAATAACCTTATTTAAGATATTAGAAGAAGCTAAAATAATCTATTAACTACTCATTTTCTTTTATTAGTTTAGTAACCATCCATCAGTAAAACAGTTTTAAGTATTAAAAAAAAATCTACCACCAAAGTTTTTTTATTTCATAGTTTTTGGCAATGTGAGTGCAATGTTTGTATTTTATGTAATGATAAGATATATCTATTTTATGGGAATTTTAAGCAAGTTGAGGCAGAGATGAATTTGAGAATACAAGTGGTTATAGATAATAGTTGTCTTTCGACTGTTATTGTCTCAGATGCAAAGACGATTGCCAATCTCGTATGCACTATCTCAGACATTTTAAAGATGATAAAAAATGAAAGGCTCTTCAAAATTCAGTTTACTCTTAAGAATAATAATATTGAGGTTCACAATCTTGCTAGATTTGCTATTAATGTGCA
This sequence comes from Ailanthus altissimus, assembly GCA_946807835.1. Taxonomy (NCBI): domain Eukaryota; kingdom Viridiplantae; phylum Streptophyta; class Magnoliopsida; order Sapindales; family Simaroubaceae; genus Ailanthus; species Ailanthus altissimus. The sequence goes on along the minus strand of OX327690.1, from coordinate 5,205,243 downwards.
AGACAGTGTAATATAAGTAGATGAATTCCTTGATGACGTTTGTTTAATTTATAAACCATACATGGGGAGCTTATTTAAGGCCGTATAGAGCACGATGAAGTTTGCAAACCTTGTCTGGAGGATGTAGATAACTAGGAGGAGGTTTTATATATACTTTTTTAGTTAGATCACCATTAAAGAAAGCATTGTTGACATACATCTGAAATAATGACCGTCCACAAATGGTAGAAATAGCTAATAAACTCCAAACAGAAGTAAATCAAGCAACTGGAGCACATATTTTTTCATAATCAATTTCATATTCATGAGTAAAATATTTTACAACAAGACGAGCTTTATATCTCTTAATAAACCCATCAAACTTGGTCTTGATCTTGTATACTCATTTACATCCAATGGCAATCTTATTAGGTGAAAAAGTAACAAAATCTCAAGTATGCAACTTCTCAAAGTCCTACAATTCTTCTGTTAGTGGTTACTGCCAAACAGGATTATAGTTAGCCTCCGAATAAAATTAAGGCTCGTATAAGGAAAGATTAGTAAAAAAACACTAATAATCCTGAATTTTAATAGGAAGTTCTCTTACATGAGATGAACGATGAAGATGGGGTGTAGAAGTCTCCTCAGAAATGTTTAGAGCAAATACTTCGGACAAGGTAGGTTGCTTAGAAACAGGCATCATATCAGCAGGCTTACCTATATGAAACTCAAAAGAAGTATCTGTGTATGAAGCATTAGGAAAAAGATCAATAGTATTATCTGTAAAGAATTGTGAAATAAAAATAAACACAGAATGAAAGTTGGATACAAAGGAAAACATTTTATTCTCGAGAAATACTACGTGATGAAAGATGTGGAGGCGATTATATATAAAATCTTAACACTTATAACCTTTATGTTCTATCTCATACCCTAAGAAGTAATATAATCGAGTACGTGGCTCGAGTTTAGTGTGTTCATATTTTTGAAAGAGAACAAAGTAGACACAACCAAATACTTTGAGGAGACTATAATTAAGAGAGGTTCCATAAAGACGCTCATAAGGTGACTTGTTCTTTTATAACAAGAGAAGTAACACGATTAATAATAATGATAATAGTCAAGGCAACTTCTCTATGAAAACATTCAGGACAGCAAGAAGAGATAAATAGGGCATGAGTGGTGTCTAAAATATATATATGTTTACATTTCACTCTCCTATTTTACTGAGATGTACTAGGACAAGACCTTTAACAAATAGTACTATGTTCGTGTAGAAGATTTACAAATTTTACCAATACAAGAATCTCTATACTCTATAGCATTATTAGTACGAAAAACTTTAATTGGACAAGATAACTTGGTTTTAATTATTTGAGCAAAATCACGGTAAATTTTAGTAAGTTTTGATCGTTGTTTTATAAAAAACAACAAAGTATATCAAGAATAGTCATTAATAAAAATAAAAAAATATTTAGATCCTCCCATAGTGGCATTAGAAGAAGGACCTCATATATTAAAGTGTATAAGATCAAATAGAGCATAAGAGACAGTAGTACTATCATTAAAAGGTAAAAGTGGTTGTTTAGCTAAAAGACATGTCAGCTAATCATCTTTATTATCAGAGACAACTCTTAAATAACTGCTAGATATTAGAGATCGTACGTAATTGATTGACGTATGACCCAAACGAGAGTGTCAAACTTGCAATGAAGATACTAAAGAGGTAGAAGCTACCGATGAAGGTTCTGGAGAGATAGATGTTGTAAACGAAGGGTATAGAGAGGATAAATTTAATGAAATGAGTTCATACAGACATCCAGTCTTACGGCCAGTCCCAAGTGTCCGACCTATCTTCGAATCCTGTACACAACAACCAGAAGCAGTAAACAAGACATTAAGACTAAGTTCGCATAGTTAACCAACAGATAAAAGATTTAATGTAAGGTTGGAATAAAGAAACTATTACATAGAAAGAGATCAAGGCAAGTTACATAACCAACGTGATTAATTTTTATGAGAAAACCATTGGAAGTTTGAATAGAGAATAAATAAGAAGTAAGAGATTTATAGAAGAAAACTGTAAAATTAGAAGTTATGTGATTGCAACATGCAGAGTTAAAATATCAAGAAGAATTACCTAAAATACTAGAGGAAGTAAAAATTAAGGGTTTATCAGAGTTCGAAAGGAGTACACAGAGTAAAGATTCAAGATTATTAGCCAAGTTGAAAGAAAGACTCATACTATCTTGTACAGCAGTAATAGTAGGTTCTGTAAAAGTAGTACCTTGAGACAGTACGAGTAAGTGGCAATGATGACATGGTTTAGGCAGAGTAGAACCAACTGAGAAATAATATTGAAAAGTATCAGATTTATCTATAGATTTCAAAAATATGTAATTTCGACTCCTCAACTATTTGATAATTGCAAAATAGTCCTTAAAATTTTAATAATTATAATTTGACCTTAAAATTTTATAATTGTATAATAACCTTAAAAAAATTTAAATTACATAAATACTCCAAAAATTACCAAAAAAAAATATAATCTGACCTCAAAGTTTTAAAAAGTTTACAAAAAGACCTTTATTGCAAATTGGAGGATAAATTGGGAAATGAGACATCGTGGATTGATAGATTCGGCAATGAGGAGTTGAACGGTGCCAGTAGTGAGGAAACATGTGCTAGAAAAATGGTTGAGATCTAAGGTGGATGACGGTAAATGGCAGCTTGGTTCAAAGGCCCGTGGGGGTGCGATTTCAATGCTGAATTAACAAGATTCCAATGCCGTTGGCATCTCTAGTCGATTGTGAATGCAGTAGTCTAGGCGATGCATGTTCACTCACTAAAAATTGATTGGAATCTAAGGTGAATAGTAATGGTGGCAGAGAAGTTTGACCAGCGCATGGAGGCAAGTGCGGTAGTGAATGAACATGATTCTAGCGGCCGCGCACTATTCCTATCTTTTTAATATTAATTCATTTTATGTTTTTTTCTTTTTTAAATTTTCTTTTGAATTTTTTTAATAATTTATTTTTGTAACACAAGTGCTATGGAGTACAAGTCAATCTATATACTCTTTGGAGAAAGATGGGAGAGCTCTAATGACGAAGAAGAAAAATATACTAGATTTGGTAACTTGGGTATTGTAGTTCCAAAAAATGTCAATTGTGAAGAGATGTTAAATAAAGTGTGTTTTGCACTAAGAGTTGATAATGTAGATCATAAAGTGTCAATAAAATTTTCTATGAATACATAGAAGTATAAGTTAAGACCAATTGATATTAGAGATGACAACGATGTTCTGTTCTATATAGGGATCAATAAAAGATCATTATGTCCTATATGTATAACAATGGAACTTAGGGCTTCGATATATGAAGAAGATTCACAGGTGCCTATTCAAAATCAACCACCGTGCTATAATCAATTCATGCCAGCAAGTTGGTTGCACAACCTTAACAATACCAACTTTTGTGCATTCTACAAATATAATTAATGACTATCATGATTATTCCCCACCTAAGTTTAATGAAGACCTAACATATACTCACTACAATAGTGAAAAAGATAGGGATGTCAATGATATTGGAATCGGTGATGATGTGGAAGAAGATGAAGGATTAAATGATATTCAACAAGGTGAACACTGTTATGTTTCTAATTCTTCCCTTAATGAGGATGCATAGGAATATGCTTTGACTAGAAGAGCAGATGAAATAGAAGCAGAAAACCATTTTCAATTTCTTTCTTCAATACCACCATCAGACATAGTTGTATCGAATATGGTATCTATTTTTGGAATTAGAGATGTATTTGTTGGGAAGTTGTATGATAGCAAAGGTCAACTTTATGAGGCTCTTAACATGTTGGCACTTAAGGGTAATTGGAACTTCAAAGTTTTAAGGTCTACTAAAGATTGATTTGAGGTAAAACACGATGATGAGAGATGTAAATATTGAGTATATACAGTGTTGACGGAGGCTATGAAGCATTTTATTATGCGTAAAATTGATGTGGTTCACATGTGTTAACTAGCTCAAATGCGTGATAATCACCAACAAGTGAAGAGTCATATTATTGAAAATTATATTAAAAAAAAATTTATATTAGTTAGTAGAGTTTATAAACCCAATGAGATCTAAGACAAAATATATAAGGAGTTTGGGATTATTATAACGTATCCTATAACTCGATGATCTAAGGAGCATGTATACAGATTGATAGCTAGCTTTCCTAAGGTTTCGTTTAGATTACTCTCAGTATACTGCTATATGCTGGAATAAAAGAAACCCATGTACAGTTACTCATTTAGAAGTTGATGACTGCAATCACTTTAAATATTTTTTCTAGCATTGGGTCCATGCATCAAGGGATTTCAGTCATCCATCAGGCCGATGATTGCAGTTGATGAAATATTTTTAAAAGGTCCGTATTTAGGAACAATGTTTGTGTCTATGTACAAAGATGGAAAAAATCAAATATTTTCATTAGCATGGGGGGATTGTTGATTCAGAAAATGATTCTTTTTGGGCATGGTTTATGGCCAAACTCCAAGGTGTTATTAGTGATGTTAATGATCTTATTTTTGTTTCCGATCAACCCACGAGCATTAAGAAGACCATTCGATATGTGTTTCCTAATGCATACATGGCATCTGTATCTTCCACTTGAAAGGAAATTTGGTTAATAGATACAAAATACCATAAGATAAGAATAATAAATGAGGATTCTTGACTTCTTATTTTTTTGCTGCAAAGGCATATCGTGTTGCTGCAAAGGCATATCGCGTTACTAATTTTCAAGAGGAAATGAATAAGATGCGAAAGATAAAACTTAAGGCAGCAAAGTACTTATAGGACGTTAGGTTCCCGAAATGGGTGCGATCAATAGGAGCTTTCAGAAGATATGACATCATTACCACTCATATTACGGAGAGCATTAATTTTATTGTAAAATATGTATATAAAATTCTTGTGACGGCCTTCATTGAGTGGATTCGAGAGTTAATGCAAAAGTGATTTCATCAACGAAGGGAGGTAGTAAAAGTATAACATCTAGCCTTACTAGTTGGGCACATAATAAGGTTTTGAAGCATAATTATAAGTCTACTCGCATGATAGTTCATCTTATGGATAATGCACGATTTGTTATGAATGATGGACTTTGAAATAGAATAGTGGACATCCTTCAAAAGTCATGTAGTTGTCGAAAGTTTGAGTCATGCCAATTACCTTGCGCTCACATTCTTACTGTATACAGACATACTAATTAATTATCAGAGTTTGTGGTTAACCTTTTACATGCCTGAATGCTTATTTAGTGCATACAAAGAGCCAACATCAAACCTCTTATTGCATGTCAGAAATCAAAAGGAAGTAAAACTAAACGCATTCTATTGTAAGAGGAGGAACCAAACAAGAATGTGTATAGTCGGTGTAAGTAGTATAGACATAACCGCGCAACGTATCAAAACCCCATTGCATTGCGTAGCCAGTAATATTTCCATTAGGATTTTATTTGTACTATTTTATTTTGAATCATATTTATGATATTGTAATTTGACATATTAAATTACATATGCCTTTTCTCATTTTACAATTGATAAATAAATGAGGAAATGAATAATTTTCGTTTACCTCTATGTGCCCACAAAGATATAGCCATCTTATCTCTAAAAAATGAGCCATGGTCGGGTCCAAATTCTAAAGGCTGACCTAACATTAAAAACTCAATAAACATACATGTATAAACCCCATTATCCCCACTCCCAACTCTCTGTTGTGGCACACCCTCCTTTACTGTAACTACTTCAAAGTATGACATATCATTACCATTTAAATTTGGTCTAAAAATATAGATACTACATGTTGCCAGATAATTTAGGATCATTATGCACAAAGATGCTATGTACGCTTGTAGAACCCCTTCAGCGTATGTCTTCATGCTAGAATTATATAGTCACATTTCTTTGTACTAAGTCCACCTCTATCACAATCCAATGTTATTGTTTGTAATTAACTGGGAAGTAAATCTACAAATAAAAGAATATTGTTAGAAAAACTATTGATTGAAATTAATATTTTATAAATATTACTTTGTCAACCACGCCTATGATTTCCTACCAAATAAGCCTTCTCTTTGTCCCATCCATACGCAAGAAATGACATGTCCCAAGTTGCATTGGTGAATGAACGGTTGCATCAATCACCCAAGAGTTTGCAAAACTCCTACATTTACACGAGCACAAACTTATCAGTCAATGATATGGAAAAAAATATTAACAAAAAAAATGAACAAACTTACAAAGAAGTAGGTGTCCATAACAGTGCAACGTTGGGGCAATGCCTCTGTACAACACTGGCATTGACAAATGAAGTTTAAATACTCATTGATATACTGCAAAACCCAATGGATACATATATTAAATAATAAATAACAAGAGGATTATTTCTAATATACTTACAAAGTCGTCAAGCCATAAATACTCGTTGATATATTGCAAAACCCAATGGATACATATATTAAATAATAAATAACAAGATGATTATTACTAATATACTTACAAAGTCGTCAAGCCAATCATGTAAAATCTGTATAAAAAATTTTGGGTCAGCATCAATCTTAGGAAGACGCGCAATAACATTTGGAGTATTAAGCCAAGCCTCAAACAGTGCATGAATAGTCATATCAATTTCCCACATTTGATTAAAATTTCTATCCATCACGTCTGTGTTAGACTGGGATTCGAGTTCAAGCTTCATCGTATTAACTTGTTTAGACATAGGATTTGTAAATGGCATGATTATAACCCATGCAGGCTTGTATTGCCATTTAAACCTACTCATGCCTCAAGCTACATCAAGTGGTATAATTTGGATACTCGCAAAAGAGTCAAACTGGATTTCATGCTCATCAAAACATAGGCTTGGAGTATGCATGTCCTTACTTATATCATATTGATACTGAAACAAAACAATTGTAATAATTAAAGTCTGCATGTCAATTAAGTTACCAAAAATTTCATTTTATGTATTGCCTTACCATATTTTCATAAAAGGGCGTCTGAAATGATGTGGACTGAAAGTACTTCATCATCATTTTTATCTCCTCCGTGATGTCGTCCTGGACCTTATCAACTCTTTTTAGGATGAACTCTCTGTCCTGGTCCATTCATTGTAGCAACTCATCCTTATCCACTTTTTACTGTTCACGCAGCTCATTAATCCTCTGCGCAATGTCATAAGGCGCTATACTAATATGTTCAGTCTGTACAAAAATAATCATATTTTGTAATTAAAATAATATATTTCAATGATTACTTTTATTATATTTCAAGAAATTAAAATAAGTAAATTGTTAAGAATTTATACCGTTACTTCAGACACTTTTAGGCCTTCATCCACGTCCATGTCCATATCCACATTTATGACGGGGAGATTAGATCCAATGGAGTACATTAGAGGCTGTACATGACCTACATATAGCATTTCACTGGTATACATCCTTGATGGGATCCCAAATTTACAGATCCAATGCACAACCTCCTATTGTAATTTATGTTCTTGTGGTACTAAGTGAATTATAGAAAGTGGACCGCGCTGTGTTCCCTGATGGATAATTGTTAAACTCTTCTAAATCATCCACAATGCATAGCACAAAATATTAAATTTCTCTACGGGTGTCATGTGGTAACAACAATTTATGAATAAGATAAACCAAACTCAGCTTTACTGCGTCTTCATTGTTGATATTCTCAAAATTAATTTCATGGAATACCGACTAAATTTTTCGTACGTCAAACATACTTTATCTGGCTAATAGTACTACCACAGTCAAATCTACAATGTTCTATCTAAATCTTGGACATATGGATAATCTCTCATCTACAGCCTTATAATAAGTACAAACTCCCTACAAAAATATTGAATCCACCTACCACCAATCAAGAACCAGACTTCCTCATATAAATGTTGGAGATGGTGCTTATGTATCATTCTAATATTGTATGAATATTAATTGTTTAATATTTATATAATAAACATTTTGAATAGTATCGTTAATATTATGAATACATGGTAAGATGATTGTAACAATTTGGACATTGTATTGATCTAAAAGAGTTCAGATCAGGTCTAAAGAAGTTTAAACCAAGGCTAAGATTTAGCAATGCTGAAAGTTATAATTGCTAAAAATTAGCACTGCTAAGAGTTAACAGGTTATAAGAGCCAGCGATATCTAAAAAGTTAGAGACTTGTCTAAAATAGGACAAGACCAAAGAATATACTAATAATAATATTGTTGCAAATAGTTGCAAACGTTACTAGAAAATGTCATTGTATAAGTATGTTTTCGAATTATATATTCCTAGTCTATTTTCACTAATGCAGGGTCTATTAAGAGGAACCTTATTAGATATAGATTAGTGTATGTCTATATCTAAATAGTCCATATAGTTAATCTTAGTAAACTATAAACTTAAAGGAAGCTCGTATAAATATACAGGTATTTAGTTAGGATTAGGTATTGAACAGACTCAATGAAGACCTCCAATAGATATCTCATAAATCTGTCAATTGAAGGTTTTCTCTAGTTGAGTAGTATTCGTGATCCTTTGACTTAAACACCACAGTGAGCTTGTGAGTGATCCACTATACTTAGGCTCCACGCATATCAAAGACATTTCATGGTCTAACCATTGGGTATCTCTGTGTATGATCCGATGCTCATAGAGTGCGGTGTGTGTAGATATAGGATCCGTTGGCTCATATAGATAAATTGAATATCCTAATGCTCCAAAATTATATTCCAGGAAGTCTTATAACCATAAGCATAAAAAATCTATGAGATAAATAATATCGCAAAAGTGTTTGCGGATATTATTTATAGAATACGAATCTAGGAGATAAGTTTACGATTGAGCAATAGGAGACTTGACAGTGTTGATCTATATCTCTGCTCTTCCTGGATATTAATGATAGAGGCATTGTATGAATATAGATTAATCTCAACTTGTATGGTTTAAAATGCCATCTTATTTTATCCATAACATGTGGGGGAGAGCATCGATTATGGACTTACGGAAGAGTTTCGTAAAACAAAACGGGTATGAACCTAGGGAGTCTCACTATATGAAGTGTACTTGTTGAGCACTAAGGTAGCGCACCGAATTGAATTGTTTGATCTATGAAGTTCTAAAAAAATATATAATTATTTCAATGTCTCTCAGGAAGTAGTTAGAGTTTAAGTGTTAAATAAATGATTGTGCCAAGTGAGACTTAACACATCAATTTACCAAGTGTATGCCACATATTATGCCATTACTTTGTAATGACACAACTGTCGGGGATCTAATATACGTGGGTGTATGCATAGAAAATAAACACAATTGCACATACATACACCCACGTGTATTAGATCCCCGACAATAATGGTATTATAATTATTTAGGACATATTTTGGTGTTGTTTAAGTGAATGGATGCAAAAGGCCCAGTGTAAATGACACATTTCAAGTGTTGAAACGGGTATGTCAAAGGGGGAGCACTGGGCGCTGCAGCACCAAGAGGCTGGCACTGCGGCATTGAGGGTTCGACCTCTTAGCGCCCCAGCGCGGGCTCGCCAGTGCCTTAGCGTTGGGAGAAATTGTGTCTATTGCCTAAAATATGTTTCATATACATATTAAATGCGGCGGAAGCATTTAAATTATATAATAAATACAATAAATAATATATTAATCACATTAATATATTAGCAAAGTTGAGAAATCACCTAAACGAATAACGTTATACATGTATTTCCTCGAAGTCCGTATGGAGACCAACTCGTGGGCAGTTCTAGTCACCAACTTAGTGGGTTTGGTAAGCTAGAATAACAGCTTTATAACCAGCACGAGATTAACTCTTAATCTCAAAATAACCGGTGGTGTGTATTCATCTTTTTCTCTAAAAAAATAAGAAATAGAGATTAAAACAATTTACAATTGCTTCACTTGGCACTATAAAGAAAAATGAAACAATTTCATTTTTTTTTTTTTTCTTCTTCTTCACGGCTCCATTTTCTTTTCTTTCTCTCTTTCTCCATTTCACCTTTCTCAGCAAAACACACACACTCCATTATGCACACACATCTCATGTATATATATCTAATAATATTAAAATAATAATATAATATATTATATAATATTAATAATAATAAAATAATATAATAGATGCCAACTATTTGGCACCCAAATAAAATAATATTATATAATATAATATAATAATAAAATATTTATGATTATTTAACAATTAGAGAATTATAGTGTAAAATGACCATTTTGCCCTTAATAAATAATTACCAAGTATACTCCTAGTGGGTCCCACCAAATCTCACACTTGAGTGAACTCAACTGAGGGTCTACAATACGCCACGTGGCCTTATATAATTAGTAAATAATAATTATTGACTAATTATTGTATTTAACACTTAATATAGACATGCATGCATCCTTGTAGTAGTACTTGATATTGCTGGATTAAATAATTTAATCTGGCATGCTGCCCCAGTGCACAATGAGTACACTCTATATCGCGGAACTCTCTAGGTCCACGCCCGATTCGTCAAATGGAACTATTTCATGAGTTTGTGAGTAATGCCCCATGCACATGTCATAGATATTACAAATTAACATATTGAACCATCCAATCTGATGTTACAATATACGTATAGTTCTTCCATCATGATATCCTGGATGTGCTGGGAATATAGATTGTCACCATCAAATCTCCATGTGCTCATCCATGTCTTATCTCCAGACTTGTATCTCACTGAACAATATGTGCAAACTCTTTTGCCATATTGTTCTACCCTGGCATAAACTCTTTCTCGGGATTAATGCTTATGGGCACAAGACTTTCTGAGACATAGTCTCGAAGCATCTGGATATCCAACTCCCTATGCGAGTTGACGGATCCCATATCTGTATACATCGAACTCCATAAGCATCGAACCATACCTAGCGACACCCAAGAGTCACATCGTGAAAGGTCTGTGACATACGTGGAACCAACGTATTGTGGATCACTTACTATCCCACCATGGCACTTAGGTCAAAGGACTTCGTATACTACTCAACTTGAGAGAACCCTCCGTTGAGGGCTTACTAGGGTACTTATCGGAGGCCTTCGTGAGTCTGTCCCATATCTAGTCTTAATTGGATACCCATATGTCGATACGAGCTCCAAGCTCACAGTCGGCTAGGAACAACCATCTATACCCTATAGGTACGACATATACTGATCTATATTTAAAGATATCCACCAACAGACCCGCATCGGCAGAAATAGATCAGGGACAATTATTTGAGAACATACTTGCGCAACTGAAATTTTTTGGCACCTGATTGCAACTCTTGCAACTATGCAGTTACTAGTATATTCTCATGTCTATATCTCATTATAAACAAGGCTCCAACTCTTGGATCTTCGTTGAGTATTATAATTAGCTAACACTTAACTATATTAACATTTAACATTTATATCTCTTAGCGTGGTTAATTATGAGCCCTTATCTAAACTCATTTAGATTTGATCTGAACTCCTTCAGATCGTATAATATCTATAATGTTACATTGCATGGTAGCATATAAATAAGTATTAGCAATTTAATGAAAATGCACACTTTTATACATACACAAGTATATATATATTCAAGGATGGTATGTAAATACCAACCTTAACAATAATGCATGATATTGATAGATATAGTTACCATATAAATAAAATAATAGTTATTTTATTTAAAAGAAAAAAATTCGATCATTCATTTATTTTAGAATCTTTCAAAAAATAATAAATATTTAAGTGTTAAACTTAGAATTGTGACAAGTGAGACTTGACAAATTAATCTATTAAATGTATAATATATTATGCTATTAATTTATAATAATACAATACATGACAATATAATTAATATTATTTTATTAAAATAAAAAAATAACAAAAAATAATCAATTCGGCCAAAGTGAATTGATTTCTTTTGTTAATAAAGTTATTGTTATTTGTTTTAATCTTTAATTGTTACATGTTTAATTTCTATTGGTCAAAGCATTTGATGAATTAAATTTGAATTGATTCGATTCAAAAAGTAGGTGGCGGCTTAATATCAATTCATTACCACTTCAAGTGCCATCCATTTTCTTTTAACGTTGTCAACGTTTGTAGTAAGTAGCTATTAAGCAAATGAATAGCCTTGTCATCCTTAGACAAGTGGCCATATATTTCCTTTTTAATTGGCTCAAGGAGGCAACATATTTGGCTATTTAAGTGGCCGAATGTTACTTTATTGTAATGGAAAAAAAAAATGAAAGTGAATTTGAGAATTCATTTTGAATACTTTTAAATGAGTGTTAACAAAAACAAAAGTATTTACAAAATACTTTTACTCTGAAAGTTAAACATATAAGTGAAGCAAGAATTGCTTCAGATAGAAAAGTTATTATTTTAATTTAAAGAATTTTATTACATCTCTAATTAAAATTGTTAAAATATATTTTTAAAATGAATTAAAATAAAAAAAATCACAAATTCACTTAATGAACAGCACACCTACATAACAATAAATTAATAGTGTATACATGTCTTAATAATACTTTATGCACCAACATCCTCTAAAAAACTCTTTGTCGTAAAGTGATATTGTCCTTCCTATAAGTATTAATAAAAATTCAATTTACCGCAAATAAACATAATAAAATATTAATAACAATATTATTATTATTATTATTTAGAGATTTATTAATACAATAATAATAATAAATTTTTTATTTTGAATTATTTTCCAAATATTTATAAATTATAATATTTTTTAATTATTTACTTACTATTATTTTTAATTTTCAAACTTTTATATATTATTATTAATTTTTTACTATTTATTTCAATTTTTATTATTTAAATATCAATAATTATTGTTTTTGAAATTAAAATAATAATTATTAAATTAGCCGAATTATAAAATACGAAAACTTTTCTTGCTAACAATTTAATTTTTTAAAATATTTATCTCAAATTTCAATATTATTTTATTAATTTATGAAGTTTAAATTATTTTTTTAGAATTTTAGATGCTAAAAAACTGAAATAAAATTTAAATAAACAAATTTAAAAAACCAAATTAAAATTAAAAAAATTGCGACACGTGCACATTTGGCACGTGAGCATGTAGCAGTCCATGGTCTAGCACGAGCCCCAAGCACGTGGCATCCACGAGACTTGTATGCATAGGAGAGCTGTGTGCTTGGTGGCCGCGAAACGCCATGCATGTCACACACGGCGAAGCCGCCGTGGCTCTACCTTCTCTAACCATACTAATCGAATTTTTTAGTTTTTTGGCATTTTCTGACTTATTTCTACAAAAATTATTTATTTCCAACCTAAAAAATTATATATCTACTCATTTTCAACCATTTCTAACAAAAACACAAATTTGGTAAAATTAAAAAAAAAAAACTTACTAATTTTAAGTTATTTCTTGAATTTTCAAGATCAAATACACTTTCTAACTTTCAATCTTCACAATTTCAACAAAAGAACAACCGATCTACTACTTTTCAGTTAGATTTTTGAATTTTTTTCATATGCTCACTAAGAAAAACGAGAGTTTTATTATGAGGGTATATTGGTCCTAAAAGTTTGCCTTCGGTTAATAAAGATTGGTAATTTGATGTTGGATTAAAAAATTACTTCCCATTATCCTTTTTGGAACAACATTAGCAGCATCTCATTCTCGGAAAGAAGATCAATGAAATTGCAATTCAAAATTTGAGTTTAACTTCCAACTTTTGCCAAATAGCCCCAAATTCAGCTGTCAACAATTGAAAAAAAAAAAAAAATTAGCTCAATTGAAAAAATTCTGGTTATGTCCTCGAGCATATAGAGAAAGGACTTTTAATCGCATGTTATCGTTTTTAATAAAATATAAAAATATTTTCTTCTCTAAAATTTTTATTTTCTTAACTATTATTATTATTATCTAAAATGGCTTTCATTACATTACTCGAGGCTTACGTTTTTTGACACGTCTAAACTTGGATGAAGAACTTGTTAGGCCTATCCGTAAGCCCAATTCTATAAGGCTTATTGGGTTACATTTATGGGCCTATCAAAAACAACAAATAGGAGGATGCACTCCCAAAAGATAATTACCATTTTTACCACACGTTTTTATCTAAATTTGCATTAATAACATCAGGAAACTTGAACGAGGGATTTGCTGGCTCCAATTCATAAGACTTTTTTTTTTTTAAGAAAATATTGTTATTTATTACATTATAGGACTTTTTTTTAAACCTTAGTTATAATTGATTAACAAAAGATTTTTTGAATCTTTAAACATGTTTTAAATATGATATGTTTTTAAATAGTTTTGTGAATAAATTAAAAGATCAATTGATGGTACTAATGGCATGTGCCCTTAATAAATATATTGTAAAGTAAAAATTAATAAATTAATAACTTCTTTTTTCATAATTAAGAAAATGACAAATATGTTAGTTGGAATTTTTAAATGTGAATATTACTATTCACCATTTTAATTTTTTAAAATAGGCAAATAGCGCAGACATTAAAGATAATCTAAACATATGAAGAAAACAAATTAATGACAATATTTAAGCAAATAATGGAATGGATTCCTTAATTCAATTTCTTTTTATTCCTTAAATTTTAATTCAATCTAATTCCATCCAATTAAGCACGTAATTGGTTTTAATATTTATTCACAAAGTAATTTAATATCCAAAAACTTGTATTAGTCTCTTGCAATCTTAGCAAATATGTATATAATGTATATGAAAAAAAAAAAACTCAATAGAACAGAATAATCATGCAATGCTATCAAACAATAAATGAATAAGATTATTGTGCTCTACTGAATGATGAATCTAACCTATATATAATGTAACTTCAATAAATAATTTACCATAAACTTTTTTATTTTGCTAGTGCATTGATTTTGAAAGAGTGAACTGATCCTTGAATCATCAATCCATAAATGTGGCAACTATGAAAGATTAGCTTATAACATTGCTTAAGATGTTAGAAGAAGCTAAAATCATTTTTCGGTTAATAATTATAAAATAAAAATCAATATAATAATAAAGGTTCAACCACTTCATCTACGTTAATTAAAAAAAATATAAACTAAGTCATTCTTTGTTTGTTTCTTATTAATTGTTAGACAATCAATCCCTTGCTATATACATATAGTTGTCATTTATACATTGTAATTAATTCGTGTGTAATTTATTTTTTTATATATTTTATTTACTTATTTTTTATCAACTTAAAATTTATATAAAAACTCATTATGTAATCATTATAATAAAATATATATAGTTCTTATCTTTCTCATATGGTATCAAAGCTCTTATGCTTTCACTATCTCTCTATTTAGTTAAAAATTTGCCGAAGTTTACTATAGACTCACCAAAAGTTTATTGGAGTCTTGCTAGAAGTTAAGCAAAAATTTATCAAAATTTATTTCTAGTCTCAAATCAATTATGCAAGTTTTAGCCTAAAACTTTTTAGATAACCACAAGATAGCCGAACGGATCATTAACCTCTCTAATTAAGCATGAATGTCACAACCTTACTCAAGACATTCAAAACTTATCAGTTGTCCGAACGCCGCTAGAATCACACCGATTAGAGACCGGCATAGCTTACAAGCACCATCCAAAGTTTCTGTTGCTATCTCATATTTCAACAGTTTTTAGATGCGTCAATCCTCACCGCGATACCAAATTACTTCGTGTGATCCAATCGTTCATACACGATGCTCTTTTGTTCAATCGGCTCTCCAATTTTTAAAAATGTTCTTTTTGCAAATTATTTAGAATTTTGAGGTCAAATTTTAATTTTTTTTAATACTTTTAAGGTTATATGAAAATTTATTAATGTTTTGAGGCTATTCTACAATTATTAAGTCCTTATGGGATCATTTTATAAATTATAGAAGTTTGAGGTTATTATGCAATTTATAGAAATTTTAGGATCATTCTATAATTTTCAAAACATTTGGGATTCGATTGTTATTCTTTAAAATTTAGATTGAAATTGTAATTATTTTTTTTGGTGTCTTTCTGTTACTATATGTTCAACTTGTGATCTATTATAATAAATATGTTTGATATATCTCAATTTATTTATATCTCTACTGGCTTTACTCCAACTAAGGCGTATCGTTATCATCGTTTACCTAGTCATTTTATTTTTAGTTGTCCAATACGTAATGCAGAATATGTCGATAACTTGGACCCAATCATTATGAAAATGATTATTCTAACCAAAAGAAACTATCTCAAGGTGCAACTTTACACGACCTGTTGTTACGGCTACCTGGAATAGTGCGAGTTCTTCTTTCAACTTGGCTAGTGATCTCAAGTCTTTACTCTACCAACTCCTCTCGGTAAACCTTTCATTTCTGCTGATCTTGATACTTTACTCCGTCAACTCCTCTCAAACTCTAGTAAATTTTCAATTTTTGCTTCCTATAGTATTTCAGGTAATTCTTTTTAGTATTTATTCTTTATTTAAACTGTCAATGATTTTTTTATAAATGTTAATCACGTTAGTCAAGTGTTTTGTTATAATATCTAATTATCTAACATTTTTCTCATTTTCAACCTCATTTTAAATCTTTTATTTGTCGATCAACTATGCAAACTTAGTTTTAACATCTTATTTATTGCTTCCGATTGTTGTGTGCAGAATTCAAAGACAGATTGAACACTTAGGATAGGCCTTTAGGTTAGCCATCTGTACGAGCTCATCTCTTTAGATTCATAATGTCTATACCCTTCGTCTACAACATCTATCTTCATTACGTCTTTTGAATTTTTGTTTAGGTCATGCATCAATCAATCACATATATTCTATAGTATTTAGTTGTCATTTAGGTACTGTTTCTAATAATAAAGATGTTTGTTTAACTTGTATTTTAGTAAAACAACCAACTTTACCTTTTAATGATTGTACTTTATTTCTCATGCTGTTTTTGGTTTTATACATTCTAATATATAGGTCCCTCTCCTAATGCCATGATAGGAGGATTTAAATATTTTATTATTTTTATTGATGCCTATTCTCAATATATATAGTTATTGCTTATGAAACAATGATTAAAACCTACCAAAATTTAACGTGATTTTACCAAAATGATTAAAATATAGTTCTCTTATTCAATTAAGGTTTTTCGTACTAATAATATCATGGAATACAAAGATTCTAATTTTTTAAATATTCTACATGAGCATGGTACTATTTGTCAAAGATCTTATCTTAGTACATCTCAGTAAAATAAGAAAACTGAACATGAACACATATATATTTTAGACACTGTTCGTGCTTTACTTATCTTTTTCTCTTATTCTAAATAATTTTTTTTTAGAAAAGCCACCTTGATTATTATCTTTATTATTAATCGTGTTTCTTTTTTTATTATAAAGAATAAGTAAATTTATGAGCGTATGGAACTCCACTTAATTATAAGTTTATGTTTGCTTTGTCCTATTTAATATTTAACACACTAAACTCAAGCCACGTACTTAATTATATTTTTTGTTGGGATGTGAGATAGAACATAAATACTATAGGTGTTAGGATCCTAACTGCCTCCTCATCTCAAACATAAAATATATTTTTTTTGTCAAAATTTTATTTTGTGTCTCCTTCTATTCCATAATTCTTTACATATAATACTATTGATCTACTTCTTGATACTTCACTCACATTTACTTCTTCTAAGTTTCATATGTGTGAGCTTGCTAATATGATACTTACTTCTAAGATGCTTGCCTAGTCTAAAGGATTTGCTCTAGACTCCTTTGACTTTTCTTCTACACCCCTCCTTTGTTACTCTACTTGGGTAAGAGCTTCTTATTAAATTTTGTGATTATCATTATTTTTCTACTACTCTTTCCTTAAATGAGTCTTAGTCCTATTTAAAGTTAGCTTTAATCTTGTTTGGTAGTAAGCAATAACAGAAGAATTGCAGGCTCTTGAAAAGTTACATACTTAAAATTTTATTACCTTTTTACCTTATAAGATTATAATTGACTGTAAATGAGTGTATAAAATCAACACCAAGTTTGATGGGCTTAAGAGATATGAAGCCCAAATTTTTACAAAAGGCTTTATCAAAAGTATATAATTGATTATAAAATTTTTTTTACTTTAGTTGCTTGGCTTACTTCTATTTAGAGTTTGTTAGTTGTTATTGCAGTTTGTAATTGGACATTTCCCTAGATAAATATGAATAATGCTTTTATTAATAGAAATCTTGCCGAAGAAGTATATATAAAACATTCTCTTAGTTATCCACATCCTCTAAGCAATGAATGCAAACTTTTTCGTACTCTATATGACCTTAAGCAAGTTCGTCATGCCTAGTTTGCAAAATTTAGTGGCATCATTCTATAAAATAGTTTTCAGTTCAGTTCTATGACTCAACTCTTTTTCTGTGAGACAGATCGTGGTTGTATTTTATTGGTTATATATATTGATGACATGATTATCACAAGCGATGATCATATTGGCATTTCTACTCTCAAGAATCATTTTTAGTAAGACTTCAAAATGAAAAACCTTGTCACTCTTAACTATTTTCTTGGTCTTAAAGTATTGTTTGATTATATTGGATATTATCTCACACAAGCTAATTATGCGTTAGATTTACTTACTACGGTTGACTTGGCAAACAGTAAGACTACCTTTACTCCCCTAGAGCCTAATGTCAATTTTTGATCTTTTGATAGAATTCCTCTCACTAATGTACCTTTTATCATTAGTTGGTTAGCAGTTTAGTACACCTCAGTGTCATTCATTCAGATATTGCATATGTTATTCATGTTGTTAGTCAGTTTATGGCTACTTCTCGCATCTCTCACTTTGCCACAATCTTTCATATTCTACGTTATCTCAAGGGTATTCATTTTTATAGTCTCCATTTTTTGTCTCACTTTCCTCTTAAGTTATGAGCTTATGCCTGTATTGATTAGGCTAGTAATCCTACAGATCAATATTTAACTATAAAGTTTTGTCTTTTCTTAGAAGATTCTATTTTTTCATAAAGGAGTAAGAAGCAAACAGTTACTGGCCGTTTTAATATTGAGGTTGAGTACTATGCTCTTAGTAATACTATTCAAGAGATTGTTTAGCTTTGATGGTTTTTTGGAGATATAGATATTTCTCACTTTAGAGTTACACTTCTTTATTGTGATAATTAGAGTGTTATTCAGATTACTTACAATGATGTCTTTCATTAACACACTAAGTACATTAAGATAGATTATCACTTTGTGTGACAATATGTTTCTCAAGGAATGGTTACTCTTTACTCCATCTCTTCTGATTATCAATATGTTGATATCTTCTTTAAGTCTCTTCTCTTTAACCATTTCAAACTCTAGTACATAAATTCAATTTTGCTTCTATAGCACCACCTTAAGTTTAAAGGGGATATTAATGATATAATTGTCAAACAATCAACCTCTTTCTATATATACATAGTTTCCATTTATAAATTGTAATTAATCCATGCATAGTTTGTTTTCTTATATATACTTTGTTCCCTTGTTTTACGTAAATTTAAAGTATATATAAAAGTTCACTTTGTATTATATCATCACAGTGAAATATATACAGTTCTTTTTCAACTCTTTTAATTAAAGTTGTGTCATTAATCTTTAATTTTATAATCAAATTTTAAATTTTTTTTGCTTACAAAAATTAAGAAGACTAGTATGATATATATTAAAGTCATGATCTCTTTAAAATAATTCGTTGTTAATAATATTTGGTCTATCAATGTTGTTTGTTTTCTATTAATTGAAAAACTAATTTTTCTAAAAATTAGATGAAGAAGAAACTAATATAGGTTTTTAAGTAAATTTATTTAAAGATATTTTAGCAATATAATTTTTCTTTTAAAAAAATGAATATTTAGAGTATTTTATAAGGTATAAACAGCTCTATATTGTATATACTTATAGTATTTTTTCTTAAAAAATTATTTAATAAAATTTAAATCATATCCCTTTATATTTTGGTGTGAGCAGAGTTTAAACTCAGACTTGTTGGCTTCATCCAAGAGGTTTTACCAATTAATTAATGTTTATTATTATTATTTTTATAAAAATAACTATTACATTAATAAAGATTTAAAAAAAATTAACAATTACTTAACATGGGTAGTTATTGATTTCAAACACGAAAAATAAAATTGGAACATTTTCATGAATACCCCTGAGTTATATTTAATTTCATCAATACTCGTTGATTTAAAAAATTGACATTAGTATCTAATTTATTTTGTAAAATATACACAAATACCTAATTATTAGAAATTTGCCATCAAAGTTAATAGATTCAAGAGTAATCAAGTCATTTCATACTTTAAATAATCAAATTCTTTCAAAAAAATAAAATATTTAAAAAATAGTTAAAAAAGTTAGATCAATGGCTAGAAAAATGGCAATCAATTGTTTGTCGATAGAGTAGTGGCCATTTGGCCATTGGATCAACGGCTAGCGACCATTTTGGCCCCCAGACCAACAACCATTTTGGCTGCTTAGAGCAAGGGCCAAAAGTGGTCGTCGAAGAAGCAATCATTTTGGCTGCTTAGAGTAGTATTAATTTTATTACATAATTATTTAATTATATTTGATAAAGGCATAATTATTAATTTGTTTTTGAACTAGGATTTATTACTTAGCATATTTAATATGTGTTTAATGTATATGCCAATTTTTTTATTAAAAAAAAGAAAAGAAAACTCAATAGAACAGAATCATGCAATTCTATCAGAACAAAACAACTATATATGAATGAGATTATTATGCTCTAACTAATCATGAATCTAACCTATATATATAATTTAATTTCAATAATTAATTTACCATCAACTTCATTTCCTCGCTCTTTGATTTTGGAAGGGTGAATTGATCCTTGAATCATTAATCCATAAATGTGACATGTTTACAATGTATGAAAGATTAGCTTATTAACTTACTTAAGATGTTAGAAGAAGCTAAAATCATTTTTATTTTATATCCAAGACTTAATCCAAAATAACTATTAAATACAAAATTAATGTAATAATAAAGATTTAATTAGGTTCCAATTGGTGACTACTTTATGTTCAGTCACATGCTCTACTACTAAGATAAGATATGAATCTAACTATACATTATTTTGTTATAATATAAAACTTTATTTTCATCAACTCTACAAGTATTTTATGATGATTATTATAAAATTAAAAAGAAAAAGACAGTTAAATTGCCTAAAAGTAATAAATGGGGCACAAAGATCCCATAACTTTTATTATTATTATTATTATTATTACACTTCAAAATATCTAAATAAAATATATACGTTGTACAATCTAAACCACTTATTACATGATATGTATATATAATTAAATAAATACAATATAAATATTTTCTTATATAATTTATATTATAATAAATTTTAAAATAAAATAATTTACCTTTCAAACATTAATTTTATGTTCATTTTGGTTTTAAATGTAAAACATTAATAAAAATATATTAGATATTAAATAAATTAACTTTTTTTTTAAATGAATAATAATAGAAGCCAAACTAGAATAGATCGCCGGTGGATGCCATTGACAATAGTTATTGATCGGGGAATGATTGATATCATTAGACTTCAAATCTTATAATCTACACACTAGTGAAATTGTTTTCGATAACAAAGCATTAGAGAATTTTGAAAAATAAAGAAAAGAAAAAAAAATATTTGGATCCTTAAGATTTCAAGAAAGGGACATAAAGACCCTAATAACTTTAAATTTTTTATTTACACTATTATCAAGTAATTGTTTCCATTAATGTTAACATAAAAAAGGGCAAAACTAAAAATTTACTCTTATTTTGATTGAAAAAAATAAAGGTTTAAATTCAATTAAATGTTAGAAAGAGTGCTTGAATATTTGACCTCATAGTTAAAGACCAAAAACTTTAATTAACTAAATTATTCTACCTTTATGTTTATAAATGGCTCTACAAATCTTTTAATATATTATCCTCAAGACTACATGTTGATAATTTAAAATATGCCATTGACAGGGTTTGAACCTTAGCCACTTCCAAATTTATATTTATGAATGAGTCTAAAAATCTTTTAACATATTATCCCCAAGACTACATATTGATAATTTAAATGTCATTAACAGGGTTTAAACCCTGGCCACTTCCAACTTCCAACTTTATGTTTATGAATAGGTCTATAAATCTTTTTACATATTATCCTTAAGACTAAATGTTGAATAATTTAAAAAATGTCATTGACAAGGTTTGAACCATAGCCACCCGCATTAAAAATAAGAGTATTTACTATTGAACTACTATAAAATGTTTTGATATAATATCAAAATATAAAATATAAAAACGTAAAATGACAAGAGTATAGCCACTACTTCGCAATAGACGGTGGTCGGCAATAGACAATGCTCAATGGTATGGAGTCACAATGCTCAACTGCAAAAGACAACATAAAATAACTGAGCTCCACCATTGGCAGAAATTTTGAACACAAAGATTCCACGCTAGAGTCACAAGCTCTATTGTAAGACATGTGAGAAAGTTGATTATAAATCATCGAGATGCAATTTAGAGAGTAAGTTAAGTGCATTGGATATACGAGAATCGAAGACAGAAGCGAAAGAAGGTGAAAACACAAAAATGACAGCCCAGGCGTGGGGGCTATGGTGCCCTAGACAACACCTAAGTGCCGCGACGCCCGATGCGAAAAAAGTGGTTTCTCAAATTGTTTTGACTCTCACTTATTTCAGGACTCTTTAAAATGATTCTCATACATTTAGGGTTAAGCTATGTCATCCTAAAGCCTATATAAATGCCCTTAATTGGCTTATAAACCCATCTTAGTTATATCTTTGTGATCTTTATGAGATCTAAGTATTTTTTGTAATTCTTAGTGAGAAAAATCTCTAGTTTACAAGAGAGTGAGTTCTTTGTGAGTCTTTCTTGTAAAAGGCCTATTTTGTAACTGCCTTGAGATTCAATAATAAAAAAGTGTGATCTTGATCCGTCGTGGACATAGGCAAATTATTGAACCACGTAAATTGTGTATTGTTCTTCTAATTTTTCTCTTTAGTTTCTTAATTGCTTGTTTCAGCATTATATTACTTTGGATATTTGCTTGTTTGATTGCTTCCACTTCAACAAACTGGTATTAGAGCTTGGTTTTAAGCAGACATATCTATACCCAAGTATGAGGTAGAGAAATTCAACGGTACGAATGACTTCAATCTGTGAAAGATGAAGGTAAAGGCGTTGTTGGTGAGAAAATAGTTAGGTTTAGCATTAGAGAGACTGCAGCTCCATCTAGTGAAGAGGAGAAAATGCCAGAGTCATCTAAGACTAAAGCAAAAAGAAAGAACATTCGAGAAAGAGCTCACAGTACAATCATTTTGTCATTGAGCGATGAAGTACTGACGAAGGTAGCAAGTAAGACAACGGCGACTAGTCTTTGGAAGAAGCTTGACTCCCTTTATATGCGAAAATCATTGGCCAACAAGTTGTATATAAAGAAGAAGCTGTATTAGCTGTTTATGTCAGAGGGAATGCCGATAAAGGATCATATAGACGCCTTCAACAAGATCATTCTTGATCTTGACTATCAACATCAAGATAGTAGATGAAGATAGGGCAATTATCTTGCTGAGTTCACTTACCAAGAGTTATGAGAACTTTTTTGATACATTATTCTATGACAGAGAGAGTTTAACGATGAACGATGTGAAATCATCATAAAACTCAAATATATTAGAAAAACAGATTAAAGGCAATGCATAAAGTTTATCAGTAAGAGGAAGACCCTTATATAGAGATAGAAGGAAAAATGGTACAAGATCGAAGTCTAGGACTCTTAGGAAATGCTATTATTGCAAGAAAGAGTGGCACTTCATAAAAGACTGTTTGAAGAATAAAGCACAAGACAAGAAGAAAGCAGATGATGCGTTTGCTTGTGATGATAGCTACAATAGAGCAGAGACTCTAGTCATTACTGATGGTAAGAGTACTAAATAATGGGTTCTTGATTTTAGTTATACATTTCACATGTGCCCGCACAAGTCTTGGTTTACAAATTTTTAGCTCATTAGTGGTGGTAAGGTGTTAATGGGTAATGACATTACTTGTTAGATGATGAAAATTAGTAGTATTAAACTTAGGCTGCATGATGGATGAGTGAGAGAGTTAATAGAAGTTAGGTATATTCTGATCTTAAGAGGAACTTGATTTCACTAGGGACTTTAGACTAGAATGGGTATTCCATCAGGATCGACGAAAGAGTTTTGAGAGTATTAAAGGGTTTCATGGTGGTAATGAGAGGAGAAAAGTACAAAAGTGTTTATGTACTTAAGGGTGAAGTTATAAGTGGTTCTGCATTATGTTTTGTAGATGATAAGAATATGCAAACTAAGTTGTTGTATCTTAGATTAGCATACCTAAGCGAGAGAAACTTGAAGGAGTTATTTAGTCAAAAGGCATTTGGTGAGAATAGGTTCTAGCCATTGGAGTTTTGTGAATATTGTGTACATAGGAAAGCATATAGGGTGAGGTTTAGTACCAGTGAGTACAAAACTAAGGGGATTCTTAACTACATATACTCGAATCTTTGGGACTAGCTCAGACAGCTACTTATGATAGTGCTAAGTATTTTTTCAGTTTGATTAATGACTATTCAAGAAAGCTATTGGTCTATATGTTGAAGATCAAGGATCAAGTGTTTGATACGTTTAAGACTTGGAAGGCTCTTGTTAAGAATCAAACTAGCAAAAAGATAAAGAGGTTAAGAACTGACAATGACCTCGAGTTTTACAATAGAGAGTTTGATAGATTTTATGCCAAGCATGGGATTACAAAGTATAAAACGGTGAGATCAATACCACAGTAGAATGGCATAGCTGAGAGGATGAATTAGACCCTACTTGAAAGGGTTAGATACATGCTTACCAATACGAAGATGTTCAAGGCATTTTGAAAAAAAAAACTGTAGTAATTACAGCTTATTTGATTAATAGAAGTCCCTTATCAGCAATTGACTTCAAGATGCCATAAGAAAAATGATCTGGCAACCTTCTTAAGTATGACCACCTTAGAATTTTCTATTGTCTTGCCTTTGTACACGTTAAGGAGGAAAAATTGGAATCTAGAGCTATCAAATGAGCATTCATAGGATATTTTGAATGAGTAAAAGAATACAATATGTAGTGTAAGGAGTTGATACCACTAAGAAGTATCATAAACAGTGATATGATGTTCGATGAGATGATAATGTTGAAAGCCTCCCAAAAAATAAGAAAGAACAACCTGTGACCAAGGAAGACTCAGTACCCGAGTCAATAGAAGTTGAAGTGGAGTCTGAGAGTAGATCTGATATGCCCCCAGATCAGCACTTCAACAATGAAATCTTTGAAGATGAACCAAAAACACCAGCGAGTTCCTCCAAGTCCACCAAGGAAAGACTAGAACTCTTGAGAAAGAACTTGAAAAGTACTAGCTAGCTAGAGACAGGCTAAAGAGAACGATTAACCTACTAATTAAGTATACACAAGCAGATTTAGTTGCTCATGGTTTTAATTCTACTTACACTCTTAAATTTGATTAGCCTAGAACATATGGTGAGGTTATAAATAGTGAAAACAAGAAAAAATAGCAGCAGGCCATGGAAGAAGAGATTAGTTCTCTTAAGAAGAATAATAATTAGAAGTTGGTGGAGATACCTTAAAAGGAACTAGTTGGTTGCAAGTGGGTGTATAAGGTGAATGAGGGGATACTGGAGATAGAGCCTATGAGATTTAAGGCTAGGTTAGTTACTCAAAGAGAGGAGTAGACTTTCATGAGATATTCTCTCCAGTCATCAAGCACACATCTATTAGGATTCTATTAGCCATGTATGCAAACCTTGATTTACATCTAGAATAGATGGATGTAAAAATAGCTTTTCTGCACAGAAAGCTTAAAGAGATGATTTACATGGCTCAGTCGCAAGGGTTTGTAGAGCCCAAAAAAGATGATCATGCTTGTTTACTAAAGAAATCATTATATTAGTTAAAGCATTCACCTAGATAGTAGTATGAGAGATTTAATGAGTTTATGATAGCTTGTGGCTTTCATAGGAGCAAGTATGATAGATGCTTATACATTAAGAGCTTGAGTTATAGGATAATGTATTTGCTTCTATACATCCATGATATGTTGATCGCATGTAAGAACATAGAAGAGATACAGAAACTCAAAAAACGGTTGAGTGGTGAGTTTGAGATGAAGGATTTAGGAGCAACGAAGAGGATATTGGGTATGGATTGCAAAGGAAAAAAGAGATATTATCTTCTTGTCTTAACAGCGATATATACTCAAGATCGAGAAGTTTGGTATATCCAATGTAAATGCTATCTCTACCCCTTTGGTCATGTATTTCAAACTTTCAGCAACACAGTGGCCGCATCCAAAGAAGAGAAATTGCAAATAAGTAAAGTACCATATACAAGCATTGTGGAGAGCATCATGTATGCAATGGTTTACATAAGACCAAACATAGCACAGGCTATGAGCGTGGTAAGTAGATACATGGTGAATTCGAGTAAGGATCACTGGCTTACAGTGAATTAGATTTTGAGATATATCAAGGGGACATCGAATCATGGGTTGATGTATAAAAGAAATAAAGACAACAGTGTAATGGTAAGAGGATACGTAGACTCAGATTATCCAAGTGATCTAGACAAAAAAGATCGTTGATGGGTTACGTATTCATAATGTTAAAGTATAGCTCATGTTGGAGATCTATTCTACAACATATGGTTGAACTATCTACTATAGAGGCGGAGTACATAGCTGTTGAAAAAGCTATTAAAGAGGTCGTGTGGTTGAAAGGCATATGCATGGAGGTAATGGCTACTGAAGATATGAACATCGCTATGTATTATGATAGCTAGAGTGCTATACACCTAAGCAAGCATAAAGTATTTTATGTGAGGTCTAAACACATTAATGTACCGGTCCATTACATTTGAGAGATTGTCCAAAGTGGTGAAGTTGGTCTAACAAAAATAGCATCGTCTAAAAATCTTACTGATATGTTAACTAAGCCATTGCTCTCGGTTAAGTTCATCCTATACAAAGACTTAATCGAAGTCACTACTTTTTTAGGGTGATCGAAGATGTGGATATGAAAGATCGAAATGCTTTATGAATAATTTTGAATCAAAAAGGGAATTTATGAGAAAGTTGATTAAAAATTATCGTGATATGATTTAGAGAGCAAGCCAAGTGTATTGAATATGCAAGGATCAAAGATGGACACGAAAGGAGGCGAAAACACCAAAGCCATAGCCCAAGCGTAAGCACCGCGGTATCCCAGACAGCACCAGAGCTCTACGGTGCCAGGTGCCTAGAACTGCGGTGCCAGGCTCAGCCATTTAGTGCCACGGCGCCAAGGAGTGGGCGTCGAGGTGCCTGATGCGAGAAAAGTGGTTTTTCAAATTATTTTGACTCACTTATTTCATGACTCCCACATATTTAGGGTTAACCTAGGTCGTCCTAAAGCTTATATAAAGGCTCTTAATTGGCTTATAAACACATCTTAGTGGTATCTTTGTGATCTTTGTGAGATCTAAGTATTTTTTGTGATTCTTAGTAAGAGAAACCCCTAGTTTACAAGAGATAGTGAGTTCTTTATAAGTCTTTCTTGTAAAAGGCATACTTTATAAGTGCCTTGAGATTCAATAATAAGATTGTGTGATTACTTATTTGATTACTTCCACTTCAACAAGATATGATTATCCTTAGGAAACTATGTGCGTAAAGTCTTGAGCTCCATCTGCCAAGAAATTACAAAGGCCATTGCGAGTGAAGTATCAAGCTTTACTATAGGCAAAAAGTTTAAACACAAAGATCCTGCGCCTAGAGTTTCCAAAAGTCTGGAATGCAAATAAAAAATGTCTCTGGTACAAGCTTCATGACCGAGTCATAAGCTCCATCATAGGATGATATTATCCCTAGAAACCTATGCATAGAACCTCAAGTTCCATCACAGAAAAAGATTATTGAAAGTATTGACACCTAAGCCAAATCAAAGGTAGAGATATTAATTGTTCTAAACAAAGTACCCGAACCCCTTATGGGCTAAAATCATGAGTATGAAGGCTCAAGCTCACCTAGGGTTAGGAGAAAATTTTATGAATCAGTGGTAAGGATATTCATTAGGAATGAGAATACCGTATTCTAGGTTACTCAGGGTAAAATCTTAAACTAGCAGCCTAATGATTATAAATCTCGAGCTAGAAGCCAAATGATTATAAATCTCAAACAACTAAAACTTAGCAAATCAAAGCAAAAGCATACCATGATGTAAATAAAGCATTTTAAATAAAGTAAAATTCAATCAAGTGGTTCATCTCAAGTGAAGTAAAATTCAAGCATAAATCTACAAAAATGCATAAAATATTATTTAGAGGGGCATAAAGGTTACCTAGGATACAAATTTTTTTTTTTTAAATGGAGGGCACAAGTTACCCATGTATGAGCATTGTTCTAAGTACATTTTTGTCCACAAAAGAAAGTAAAAAAAAAAAACTTGGGCATCACAATCTCCATCATCCATAATGACCACATCTTTGGGAGGTGGTACATTAATAAGGGAAACCTCAGCAATAGGAGCATCCACGGTAGGAGTAGGTAGGTCGAAGGCATAGAGGGAATGACAGAGGCAGCAATGTGAACCTCTTTAGATGAAATGACACCTTGAGGAAGCATGGGGATAAGATCAGTGTGGCCTGAAGCTTACTGCAGGAGCTTAGACTTTAGCCCAACGAATATTAATCCTGAACAAGTTCAATAAATGATGGCTTTGGTCTTTAGGCAAACATTGAGCATTGATCCATGAAACTCAAATGTTCAAACATTCATAGATTGTGTTCAAGATCAATGTTCAAACATTTGAGTCGAGTATCAAAGTTTACTCTTTAAATTCCTCGTGACAGCGGCTTATTACAATCTTTAGCCATTGAAATTCAAGGTTAGGATAATTTTCTTTAACTTTCATACACCTCAAGAATCCCTTTAACAATCCAAAACATTCCCCCTCTACCTTAGCCTTTAACATAAGCCTCTTCCGCCTCTATGGTCAATTCATTAATTCTAATAGCCATATTATCCTCGACTTGTTATAGAGCCTTCAAATTGTGTTGGGTTTCAATGAATTTGGCCTCTACAAGCCTTTCTGACCATTCAGCTCAAATGCCTGACTTTCTGGGACATCCATAATATTAGCAAATGCCTATTACAACACGGCCTCCTACCTCTTCAAATTTTAGACCCTACTCTTAGCTTTTGTAATCTTTTTCTTGGTTGTTTCAACTGAGCTCTGAGTTTCTTGACTCTTCTTAAGCCTATTAAGCCTTATGTCTTGTCTGAACCAGATCCTCCTTAAGCTGTTGAACACTTAGTAGCCTTTAGAGAATATCGGTATGACACTGAGAAAAAATATAAGCAACCTATGAAATGAAGGAAAGTAAGTATCTCGAAGAGAAATCCAAAGACAACAAAAGCCTAAAAAGACTTGCATCGAAAAGACTCTCCACACCAATTAGGATTTATGTATTGCTCTCTTTGGTACATTAGTGGAACCAAATACTCCATATTAACATGCTAGTTGGGAAGCAAATTCACTGGTATGACCGCTATTTAGAGGTCTTAACAATCGCCTTAAGGGTAAATTAGTTCGGAGATAAGGATTTAGCAACACCCTCGATCATCTTAAAAAAAACAAAACAAAAACAAAAACAAAACAAACAAATAGTTTCTAATCTTTACAAGTCAAAACTGAAAACTAATGGACTCCTATTCTCCTATTAGAAATTGGCCCAACAACCAGACACAAAGTTTGGGGCCCATTTATTACAATCATGACTAGCGTTTAAGGACATTATTCTTACCTAATCAGGCCTAGAGTTTGGGGCCTTATTCCTGCCTAATGTCACGCTCCAAATATTCTCAAGCAATTACTCGAACATTTGGCGCGCGACAGAACCACCAAGGGAGGGCTTAGTCCATTTTGGGTTAAATGGGCTAGAGCTTCTAGAAGGCCCAATGGATTTGGGTTAATGCCACATGGGTGTGGTAGGTGGGGGAGTTTTCTAGAAAAGGCATATTCCTTTGGATATACTTTTGGTAGTTGGCATCTTTTGGAATATTCCTTAGCATATTCTCCTCTTTAGATTTGGACCCTTGGATTAGAGTTAATCCTAGCCGTCCATTGTATATAGCTTTAGCTATAAATAGATGGAGTTCTCATTTGAGAATCAATCCTCTAAATTGTAGAAATACTCTTAGCTTGTAAGTGTATAGCTTTGTAATCTCTCTTTAGTAATAAAATACGAGAGCATTCTCTCAAACACTCGGTGTACTTCTTCTTCATCTCTTTCTTTGGTTAATTGGGGTCTTGTAGGCTGCTTAGCACTAGCAAGTGTCTAAGGCCGCACGGTTTCGAGAAATCGGGTCGTGACACTAATCAGGAATAAAATTTAGGACTTTGTTCCTGCCTAGTTAGGCCAGAGTTTGAGGTCTTATTCAGAATTTAAGGACCACTTCTTACTTTTATCAAAGATAAGGAAACCAAGTCTTATAATCAGCCTAAAGCTATTTAGAAAAAAATACAATTTTGTTCGCTCATCAAGAGGGATCTACTCGGTACTTAAAACTCGAGGATCGCAAATCCCTCTACTTCGAGTAAGCTTTATCCTGAGAACTCGGGATACTACCCCAAATTTTTTTTTAAAAAAAATCTATCAATAATTACCACACAAGGCCTAAAGTTCTTGGGATTAGGGTTAGCTTCTACTAAATATGGAAGGTTCTAGGAACTTTGAGAATAAAGTCAATCACTATCAGATAAGAAAGGCCTTAAGAATCTCATAATCAAGATCAATCTCTAATTGATAAATAAGGTATAAAAATATTGGGTTTGGATCAATCTCACCACCCAAACACTACTGCCAATCATAATGGAGATGATCAGATTTCTCGCCCATAATTCTCAGGGTGAAATGGTAAGTATTGACTATAAAAGGGTAAACTCACGATAGCCAAAGATAATAAAATTTTTCCTATTTTAGACTTCTCAACAATTTCTTTTTCTAAAAAATTACTAACTTGGGCATCAAAGAGTTCTTGCCGGAACAACCATTGGTAAGATCACAACGCTATTGCATTTTTATGCAAGGAAGTGTTATACCATAATTGTGATGATATTTGAGCATAAATTGTTTAATTCCATTATTTATTATTTTCAGCAAAATGACAAATCCCTTGATCATAATATTATCCAATGACAAATTAACCGATGAAAACTTTATGAAATAGAAAAGTACAATAAACATTGTACTCATCTGTGAGAACCAAAAATTTATCCTCACTGAACGTTGCCTTCTAAGGCCTGCTTTTAATGCTTTACAAGAAGTTAATGAGCAATATAATCGTTGGCTTGATGCTGACGAAAAAGATCACTGCTACCTGTTAATAGGCATGTCTGAGGTGTTTAGGAGTAAGCATGAGAATATGAAAACCACAAAAGAAATGTGGGATTCACTTGAGGTAATGTTTGGGCAGCTTTCTGAGAAACCCCTGCATGATGCGGTAAAAGTCGTTATTAATGCTAGGATGAAGAGTGGAACCTTAATTTATGAGCATACTTAAGATGATTGCTCATTTTAATGAAGCTGAGATTCACGAGGCAAAGATATATGAGCGTACACAGGTAGAGATAATCTTAGAAACCCTATCTCTGAGTTTTATTCCATTTACGAGCAACTATATCATGAACAAACTTACGTTTAACATGACTCAGTTGCTCAATGAGCTCCAAACCTATGAATCCATTAATATTGGGAAACAATGGGAGGCAAATGTTGCCGATAAACAACCTTCCTCTTCCAAGAACAAAAAAAAAGAATAATGAAGGAAATGGCTCATCAAAAGGCAAACTCAAAAAGAATAACAATAATAAGAAGAACAAGAGCAACAAGACCAAGGCAAAAGGAAAATGTTTCCATTGTCAAAAGGAAGGCCATTGGAAGAGCAATTGCACCCTCTATCTAAAAGACCTCAAGAAGAAAAAGAAAGGTAAATATAATTTACTTGTTCTTGAAGCTTGTTTAGTGGAAGATAATGAATAACTTTGGATAGTTGACTCCGGGGCCATTAATCATATTTGTTTTTTTTATAGATGATTGATTCTTCTCAAACATTGGTAGATGGCGAGTTTACGATGCGCATAGGTACTGGGACCGTTGTTTCAGCTAAAGCAATAGGAGTAGTTAGGCTTAAGTTTAAGGATTGTTTTTTAATTTTGCAAGACGTTTATTATATTCCTGATTTTAGACGAAGTTTGATTTCTGTCTTTAAATGTTTAGAACATTGCTATTCTATTTCTTTTAATAATAATTCAGTTTTTATATCAGAAATGGTTTAAATATATACGTCGGTAATTTAGAAAATGGTCTTTATATCATTCGGCCATAAACACAAACACTGCTTAATATTGAAATATTCAGGCAGAAACAACCAATACCTAAAAAAGAAAAGATTTCTCCTAATGATGAAACATTCCTTTGGCACCTTAGTTTAGGTCATATTAACCTAAACAGGATACAACTATTAGTAAAGGACGGACCCCTAAATAGTTTAAGGGTTGTTACTTTACCAATTTACAAATTTTGTCTGGAAGGTAAAATGACTAAAATACATTTTACTAGAAAAGGCAATAAGGCCAAAGAACCTTTAGAATTAGTACATTTGGATGTATGTGGTCTAATTAATGTACAAGCTAGAGGAAGATACGAATATTTTATCACTTTTATTGATGATTATTCTCACTATGGCTATATATATTTGATGCATAGAAAATTAAAAATATTTGAAAAGTTCAAAGAATTTCGAGCCAAATTCGAGAAATAACTCAATAAATCATTAAAAGCACTTTGATCTAATCGAAGAGGTGAGTACTTCGATGCTGAATTTAGAGATCACCTGAAAGAGCATGGGATTATATCCCAACTCACAGCTTCAAGAACACCACAGCAAAATAGTGTTGCCGATATGAGAAATAGAACATTATTAGACATGGTGAGATCTATTATTAGTTTCTCATCGTTATCTGTTTTTTTTTTTGGATATGTATTGCAAACAACAATGTATATTCTTAACGTAGTACCATCTAAGTCAATCTCTAAAACACCATTAGAGTTGTGGCATTGCCACAAGTCTTCTTTATGGCATTTTTGCATATGGGGTGTCCAGCACACGTGCTCAAGGGAAAGACTGGAAAGTTAGAATCACGTTCAGAATTATTCCTATTTGTAGGTTACCCCAAAGAGACAAAAGGCGGTTTCTTTTATATCTCTCAAGATAATAAAATATTTGTATCAACAAATGCTACTTTTCTTGAGGATAATTATATAAGAGATCACATACCTAAAAGTAAAGTTGTTATTGAGGAACTCTTTCCAATGAGGTTAGACCTCAACAATTAATAATTGTTATTGGATCACAAAGTCAATAAACCATGCCTACTCATCAGAATACACCACCGTCGCGTAGTGAAAAGGTAGTAGACCACCCATACACTACACTTTAATTAGAGAAGCACAAGTTACAATCTCCGATGACAATGTAGATGATCCATTGACATATACACAAGCAATGAAAGATTCTGACAATGAGAAATGGCTTGAGGCCATGAATCTCAAGATGGAGTCAATGCACTCTAACTCGGTCTGGAAGCTTGCAGATCTACCCGAAAGATTTAAACCCATTTGGTACAAATGGGTCTACAAAAGAAAAACAAGAGTAGGTGAGAAAGTGGAGACTTTCAAAGTAAGGCTAGTGACAAAGAGTTATACCCAAAAAGAGAGAGTTGACTATAAGGAGACTTTCTCGCTAGTAGCCATGTTAAAATCCATTCGTATTCTTTTATCCATTGCCACTTATTTAAATTACGAGATTTGACAAATGGATGTAAAGACTGCTTTTCTGAATGGCAATCTTGATGAAACTATATACATGGTTCAATTAGAGGGATTCATGGTACAAGATCAAAAGTAAAATATTTGCAAGCTACAAAGGTCTATTTATGGGCTTAAGCAATCATCTAGATCTTAGAATATAAGATTTGATCAAGCTATCAAGTCTTATGACTTTGAGCAAAATATTGATGAAGCTTGTGTATACAAGCGCATCAATGAAGGCAAAATGGTTTTCTTAGTTCTTTACATTGATGATATTCTTCTCATTGGGAATGATAAAGAAATATTATCGGATGTAAAGAAATTGCTAGCTAAGCAATTTCAAATAAAAGATTTGGGAGAAACAAGTTATGTTCTTGGGGTCCAACTCATATGAGATCGTAAGAATAAACTCTTAGCTTTGTCTCAAGTATAATACATAGATAAGATCTTTATAAGGTTTTCGATGCATAATTCCAAAAAAGGTAATTTACCTTATCTCCATAAAATTCACTTGTCTAAGGAACAATGTCCTAAGACACCTCAAGAAGAAGAGGATATAAGACGGATACCTTATACCTCTGTACTAGGCAGCCTAATGTATGCCATGTTGTGTAAACCATATTCTCAACTATCTACAGAGAACGAGAAACTATATGCTTGTTTATTTCGATAAGGATTTGATCCCAATCGGATACACTGATTCTGATTTTTAATCTAACTTAAATTCTCGAAAATCAACATTTGGATTAATGTTCATTCTTGGTGGTGAAGCCATTGTGTGGACAAGCATAAAACAATCATGTATTGTCAATTCAACAATGGAAGCTGAATATGTAGCAGCTTGTGAAGTAACTAAGGAAGTGGTATAGCTCCGTAAATTCTTATTAGATCTGGAAGTTGTTCCAGATATAGATAAATCCTTTACACTTTATTGTGATAATAGCGATGCAGTGGCGAATTCCAAAGAGCCAATAAGTTATAAAAGAGGCAAGCACATAGAAAGAAAATATCATCTGATCAAGGAGATTGTTCACCAAGGAGATGTCACGGTGAAGAAAATCAAGTCACAAAATAACCATGCTGATCCTGTTACAAAGACTCTTCTTGCTGCTAGTTTTGAGAGTCACTTAGAAGGTCTAAGGATATGAGACATGTCTCACATGCTTTAGGGCAAGTGGGAGATTATTGGAAGTGTACCTTAAAAGCATAATTATTTGTATTTAGATACTATTGAAAATAATTAATAAAGGTTATTAATTCAATATTATATTTACAATTATGATTGTTTTATTCAAATATCATAAAATTCCTTGATTATTATATGTAACCTTAAACTTAGTATATAAAGGTTATATACGAGAGAATTAAGTTTAAGCGTAATAATCTAAACTTGTCCTTAGTCTGAATGAAAACGAAAACTTCATTTTGATAGACTATAAGTGAAGTTCATTTGTATATTGTATACAATAGTCTTATCCGAATCATTCTATGTATTGATATAGAAAATAGAGATACTTTGTATAATATTGATTATATAGGACTGGATTACAATAAAATTAATTCTCTATTAATCTCCGTTAGTAAATAGAGTTTATTTTATCACAATATAATTATATATATAGATTAATCTTAATCCTGAGTTATTAATGAACTCCTATTCATTGAGTTATATTTATTAATTTACAAGGAAAAGACTGTAAAAGATTTTCAATCAATTATTGAATATTTTATAAATGTAACAAAATGGATAGCTGAGAACATTTCTCACAGATATGGAATCCACTCCTTCCGAAAGGAAGTTAGATAAGTTGTTCCCTTGATAATTGATTCTAGTCTTAAACATTATGAGCGCTCAGTTTTCTTTAAGAGTTAAAGAAAATAATATATATAAATTTGTGAATTTTACAAATTAAATGTTCAAAAGATGATCAATGTGAAACAAGGAAAAAGATGAAATTAGAGAAGTTAACGGACACTCGACCTATCTCAACTATGAACACTTATAGAGGATTGATCTATATGAAATAATTAATATATTAACAAAGATAGTTTTCTATTTTATAATTTATCTGTAAAATTAAGAGTTCAACTTTATATTTTTAGTAGAGTAATATAAAGTTAATAAATAAAATACTGTTGATTAAAGAGTTTAATCAAATAATTTAATTTATTAGAGCTTAATTTTGTAAGTCCAACAGGTCCCCATGCTGGCTCCATAAACACTGAAATTGACTATTGAATTAATTGTTAAATCTAAAATATTAATTGGCCCAAGTTTAATTTGATTAAACTTATTAGAACTAATTAATTAATTTGATTGGCCTGTATTTAATTTGATTAAACTTGTTGGGTTCAATCAATTACTGTTCTAATCTATAATAGTTATAAAATTAAATAAATAATTAGATTATTTATTTAAATTAAAATAATTAGGAATAAATATAATATATAATATTATCTTTAATTAAATAATTTCGATAATTCATAATTATCTAATTATGAATTATCTAAATTATTTGATAATTATGAATTATCTAAATTATTTAATTAAAGATAATATTAGATATTATATTTATCTTTTTAATTATTTAAATTAAAATAATATAAAGATATTATTTTATCCTAATCCTATTAGGATTAAGAGTTTAGATAACATAAGGATTCTTGTACTATAAAAAGGGATTTAAGAATCACTTTTACGTATTCTTCATTAGTGTTTCTTTTGGACTAAATTTTTCTACAAAGAAAAATTAAGAACACATAATTAGATTTTTTACAATTTATCAATTCGCCCACACGAATGATTTATTGGTGAGAGATACAATGTGAAAGATTTGCTAGTGTTAACAGAAAACATCCGTGAAAATTCGCGATTGAAATATTTTTTTCATATTATCTTGTTGCTAAATTAAAATAGACATCAAATTTTTTAAAATCATTCCCGCTAGTCCAACCATAAAAGTTAATTAATTTGGCCTAACTATATTATTTTTAAAATCATGATATTTGAATGGATGAGATTATAAACCTATGCATGCTGCTCATGATTGGGATTATTAATTTTATTACATAATTATTTAACTATATTTGATAAAGGCATAATTATTAATTTGTTTTTAAACTATGATTTATTACCATATGTTCACAAAGTAATTTAACATCTAAAAAAGTAATTTAATTTATTTTTGTATTAGGGTTTATTACTTAGCATATTTAATATGTGTATAATGTATATGCCAAAAAAAAGAAAAACAAAAATCAATAGAACAGAATCATGCAATTCTATCCAAACAAAACAACTTTATATGAATGAGATTATTATGCCCTACTTAAACATGAATCTAAGCTATAAATATATATATATATATGTAAAATTTAATTTTTATAATTAATTTAGCATCAACATCATTTCCTAGTTCATTGATTTTGGAAGGGTGAATTGATCCTTGAATCATTAACCCATAATATTTAAAGGTAGCATTTTTTAATGTATGCAACTATGAAATTGTTGGAGGATGATTTTTGGCCTAAAGGGGAAGGCCCGACCTCCAACTTTAAGTGTGAAGTGTGGGAGAGAAAGAAGAAGTTTGAGTTCTTGAACTTCTGGTTGCCAATGGCTGAGATTGTGGTTGAACTAATGGTGGACGTTTAAAATGGTGTTGAGAAGTGGCTAAACCCTGAATTGTGGTGGGGCTAACAGAGGGCGCTTGAGGGTATCTGAGGAACACAAGACAACGGGGGCAGGGGCAAGTGCCAGCGGGGTGGTTGGCGATAACCCTCCAATGCTCAAGTCAAACAAAAATGCTTTGGAATGAGTTCTCTGAGGTTAACTTGCCCCATAGAAAGTGAAACAAATTTAAAGAGAAGAGGGAGAGTTTAATTTTCTAGAGAGAGAAGATGAATTTTGAAATTTACCCAAAGTATCTTCCCTCTTTGCATTCTAAAGAATTATATTGAGCTTGGAGGGTGCCAGTTGAAGAATTCCCCCTAAAGAACAACACGTGGCGAACTACTAATTGCGGATTATCTCTATAATAAGAGGCATTTTAGAATTTTACATTAAAGGGGCACAAGAGTTATTTTAGTCTTTTCTGACATCTAAAATACTAGGATAATCTAATTGGCTGCTTTTGAATCTATTAGCCTAAAGTTAGTGAGAACTAAATTACCCGAAAGGACACTAAAGGGTTTCTGACCCTGTCCTCTCTATACGTGGCGTGAACAATGTTAACACTGTTTGCTTAATATAGATAACCTCTATAAATAGTATTAATAACATCAATTGTAGCAATGACACTGATTCTTACCGACGTGGCTCTCGGTGATTGACTCCCAATAAATTTTCTCACTTCATCTTATCACCTAAGTTTAACTGTTTACGTTGAAATGTCTCTAACTTTTTATACTATAATGCCATGTATTCCTTTGTTATGTAAATGCGTACTACAGACCATCAATTTTAATAGATTTGATTTGGAATTGACTAATGGCGTTAGTCATTTTTTTCATTTTAAAACATACAATTTCACGTAAAAGAAAAGTAAAAAAAATGTTGTTTATCTATTGCATGATTGATTTTATTCATGTGAAATAAATGTAAGTTCGAATTGTATTAAATTATAATATATTTAGTATTTTTTATTTCTTATTTTTATTTTTATTAATTTTAATTGATAATTTTTTAATAAAAAAATAAATTTATTTCGTAAACTTAGAAATTACTCAAATTTTTAGGTCATCATAACGTAATATTAACCAAAAAAAAAAAACCCTCAAATTCTTTCCAAGTAAAAATTGTTCAATTTACTAATAAATCAAAGGTCATCTACAGATATACGTGGCCTTTTGTACTATTAAAATAATAAGACAACATTTGTTAGGAAGGCTTACCCAAAAAAGAAAAAAGTAAAAAACAAATCACGC
This sequence comes from Ailanthus altissimus, assembly GCA_946807835.1. Classification (NCBI taxonomy): domain Eukaryota; kingdom Viridiplantae; phylum Streptophyta; class Magnoliopsida; order Sapindales; family Simaroubaceae; genus Ailanthus; species Ailanthus altissimus. Next base: position 5,166,244 of record OX327690.1, on the reverse strand, counting down.
AAGATAGGCTGGAATTCTGATTGGGAGGGTTGAATTTGAATCCCTCTTTTCATAGGCAGATAGTAAATTTTTATTGTGTAAGGAACCAATCAATTTGGAGTTTAGATGTTTAAGTTTTGTTAAAACGAATTTAATTTTAATTGTTCTTAATGGTCCTCAAATTATACAAATTTAATCTCAATTAACCCCATGATCTAATAAATATACCATTTTAATTTCGGTTAGTCTCAATAGTTTTTTATTGTAAATACTAATATGTAAATTTGTTTTTGTAATGTAATATTAAGCAAAAAAGCAAAAGAAGCACTTTAAAATGGATTCTTAATTAGTAAAATTGTTAATTTATTAATAAATGAAATGTAATCTAGCGATTAATGTGGCCTAATGTATAATTAAATTTTTTTTTACCAGTTTACCCCTTAATGAAATTTATATATATTAATTTTTCTTTAATAAATTCATATTTGTCACATATTTATTTTCTTACTACCATTTGTTTTCTTATAAATTAATCAATTACGCTCTGAAAATAGATTTTTAATTATTATTAATTTATTAAAGAAGAAAATGATAATTATCAATTTTTTTAGAAGACAAATTGATAAATTTTCCAATATTTGTCATTAAATCTTACCAAAAAGATTAGCTCATATTGCCTTAAATGATGAAACCTAGAATATGTGATATAAATGATTACAAAGTTTGTATTTTCAATTATGTGGGTCTTTTTCTAATTTTTAAATTTTGAAAATAGAACCCATAATGTTCCTATAATTTGTTAGAAGCTTGATATTCAAACACATTATGAATAAGTGGATAACAACAATCATGATGATCAATTATATAAAAAAAAAGATAGATATATTATTTACTTGCTACTAGAAATTTGGTTATGATTATGACGGTCCAACCGTGGTAGATAATTAATTTGGCCTAACTTAATTTGATTGCATCTTAGATTTGGATCCCTTCACTTAAAAGATTTCATATCATTTGTTCAAGGTATAAATGATTTGCTTTTAAAGAAACAACTAACTAATCATCATTACATTATAACCCTTTTACTAGATAATGATGTAAAATTACAAAGAGCCATAATTAAAATGTTGAGGAGTCATTATGACAAAGTTAAAAAAATTATAAATTATGAAAGATCATAATTTATAATTTTTTTTTACTTTTAACATTAAAATTTTTATATAATTAAAATTTAACTTTATAATATTTGGATTTTGATATTATAATTTCATAATTTAAATGTTGGGTTAAACGCCTTTTTATATATAATTTGTATATGATTAAATCATGGTTTTTTAAAATTGTTTAGGGATTAATTTATGATGTTACATGGGTTCAAGATTAAGTTATGGCCTATGTAGACATATAATAGTACATGTATTTGTATCTAAATCTAGAATTGTTGGGTTGGAGGCAGGCACAAGGACCCTCAATCTTTGAAAAATTCAAGGATTCACTTTTGCTCACTTATAGATTTGGATGGATCAAGCAATATTCATACGTATCACAAAAATGACCAACTTGTGAAATTAATAGCCTAGGGCCAAATTGTAAACTATTCAAATATATATTTAAAAAAAATTAAAATAATTTTTAACAAATATATGCTTATTCAAAACTTTTGAATACGGGTTGACAAAAACTGAACTATATCAATAAAATTAAATCGTACTGAACTAAATTAATTGGTTCAATTTTATTTTTTTAATATAAATTTTGTGCAATCAATTTTTTTTTATTAAAAAAATCAATTCGATTCAATCTCTATTAAAAAAAATCAAACCAAATTAAAGAACCATAGGATGATAAACGTAAATTAACACACATATAATTTGTATTTTTTTATTACATTATTAAGTACACTTATTTGGATCGTTATTAAGTACATATATAATTTTTTAGTTGTAAAAATTAGATTTGAAATTTGAATTATTGAAGTTAAAACTTATTTAGTTTAGTAGACATAGAATATATTTTGTTTAGTAGATCTTATTTTATTTTGATGAAATTTTTTTATTTAGATTTATTTAGTGGACATGAAACTTATTTTATTTAATAGATATGATGAATACTTTATTTTTGTGGATGAATTTTCATTTTGTTATTTTTTTACTTGTTTAGTTAACTTATTTATTAGTTTATACAGATATTTTTTTGACACTTTATTAAATTATTAGTTTATTTAAATATTTTATTTATTCATTTTAATGAATTTTATTATTATATTATATGATTTCTAATATTTTAAAAAATATTTATGAGATCGAACTGAACCGAATCGAATAGACTAAATCAATTAAGTCTAGTTCAATCTTTATACATGATTTAATATTGCTTAATTTTTTTTAATAAAAAACTCAAATTTTTTAATACATTCGATTTTAAAAAATATCAAACTAAATCATATTATGCCCACCCTTTATTTTTGAATAATTAGGACTTTCGTTTTTCTCTGTATAATTTTTGAGCTTATTATTTAACTTTGTCTAGTTATTATTAATAATATTATGCCTTTGTAGTTGGGATTATATATATATATCTTGAGGTGTACATTATTATTAACATTGTATAATTATTATATTAATAAAAATTAAAAAATAATTAATAAGTACTAATTATTAATTAATGACACATTCGTTTGAGACACAAATTTTATATTTTAACTAATTAAGTGTAGTACTATTTAATAATTATTATTATTATTATTACTTTTGAGTAAATATCATTTTATTTTTAAAAATTAGTTTTCAAAAATGCAGTTTTTTCCCCTCTTATTAAATTTTAATTACAAAATAGAAGAAAATGAATTTCATCGTTATATTTAACTGAGCGGACGCGGGTCCCATCATTCATTGGACAGTCAAGATGTACATAAAGAAACAAAATTATGGGTAATAAACTACAGGTCCATGAGGTTTTAGAATGTCTCAACTAAGAGCATAGTGTTTTCCATTTGTATCAAATAAGTCCCTATCCCAATTGCCAATCAATGAAATACTCGCAAGTGTTAAAAGTTAGATATTATTGTGTTGTGAAATAAATTACATATACAAATAATCTACACAATCTCAACTATACAATTTCATCGGCATTATATAATTAGATGGATGAAATAAGATTTTTATAATATTTTAATTCATACAAACTAAAATAAAATGATATATTAATTTTTTTTATTTATCTCGTCTAATTATATTATGTCACATCTATTTGTATGAAAAATTTATAACTAGAGACGAAAAAGTAAGTTGATATATTGTTTTCTTGTAATATTCACACCACTCATTCAATGTATTTTAATATTATTATATATTTTTTAAAAATATTTATAATACTATCTACTCAAGTTCTAATTAATTTTAATAATTATGATAATTATAATCTAAATACAACTAAACACTTTTTAAAATACAACAAATATAAAATTATAAATAAATTAGTATGACATAAAAGTTATTAAATGATAAATAAAATTATTTAATTATAATTCATTACAAATAATTACTAAATAATGAAATATAATAAAAGTTAAAAGAATAACAAAATATAATTTATAAACAAATTCAAAGATATAAATTAATAAGTAAAAAATCAATATTAAGAAGTAAATATATTTAAATATCTATTATTATAAATAAAAATTATCTAATTATCTAATAACTAAATTAAAATAAGATATTTAATTATTTTTCATCTGCATTAATGAAAAAAATAATATTTAAATATTTTATAGTATTTTAACAATTTTAATAATAAAATAGTGGATATTATCTAATCTAATTTTATAATACACAAAATACAACACAATACTAAATATAATTCAATTAATTTTTTACCATATTTAATTCTAATCATTTCAATCTAATCCGATCATATCCTATCCTATCCAACGACGAAACGGCCTTTAGATGTAGTTTGTATAATTTAAAATCAATCGAGTGAGGATATGTTGGTCATTTTAGCATTAGCTAGGGCCTATTTGATATAAAAAGATAAAAGATATGACTATTGGAAATGAGGAAAGAGAAAAGGGGGTGAGGATGTTATTAAACAAGAACTCAACGGATTACACTATTAGCAGAAACCGGACACACCCCCACTACCAACTGATCGTTGATTCTTCGCTACTATTACTATTCCTCTCTCTCTATAAATCCCCCAAGCAAAATCAACGAACCAAAAGCAAAAAAACGGAATTTTAGAGAGAGATAGATCTAGAGAGAGAAAGAAGAGAAAGAGAATTTGATTAGTTAATTAAAACAAAATAGAAATATGAGGGAACCGACGGTGGTTGGGACGGAGATCTCCAACGGCACGTCGGCGGGGGCGGGGACACTGGCGCCTCTGCCGCCACCACAGGCGTTGCTGGAGAGGCTCAAGGATTACGGCCAAGAAGACGCTTTTGCTCTCTGGGACGAGCTCTCTCCCGACGAACGTGTCCACCTCGTCAAGGACATCGAGGTCTTTTCAGTTCATTTTCTTTTTGGAGAGATTTCTTAAAGTTCATTTTGAGTTTTTGAGTTCGATAAAATCAATGCTTCAAATGTGAAAATGGATTCAATTTGTTTTTTTTTTTAATTTTTAATTCAATTATAAAATCTGTTTAGAATGTGATCTTATGGCAATTATTTATATTATTAATTTATTTTTGCAGAGTTTAGATCTTCCGAGAATAGATCGGATCATTCGATGTTCGCTTCGATCTCAAGGTTGCTTTTTAGTTTAACTCTCTCTTCTAACTTATAAAATTATTTATCTGAATGTGGACTGAATGATACGAACTGAATTTTTTTTTGAGTTTACAGCCCTTCCGGTGGCGGCAATTGAGCCGGTGCCGGAGAAAAGTGTGTCCACGGTAGAGGAGAGAACGATGGAGGAAAGGGAAAGATGGTGGAAGATGGGATTGAAGGCTATCTCTGAAGGGAAGTTAGCTGTTTTGCTTTTATCCGGTGGCCAGGTACTCTTTATATTTTATATAATTTTTTTATTTTATTTGAGTTATTGTTATTATCATTATGTTGTAAAGTATGTTGAAATGTATTATAATGTGTATATATATATATATATATATATATATATAGATGCCTGATGTGGGTTATTTTGGTAATTGACTGCTTTTGCTTTTTTGGGCGAGTAATAATGTAATTTATAATGTGTGCTTTAGAAAGAATAAATTGTTTATTGATGCTGTGAGAATGGGAATGTTTCTTGAAGAATCTATTATATCTCTTCCTCTCTCTAACCAATTTTTTAGTATGACGTTGCTTTTTGAGATGAGATGATGCTTGGTAAGTTAGTCAAGACAATTTGGAGATAGATATGTTTACTTAATAATGAAAAGCAGGGATCATAAAGTGTTATCATGGTTAATCATTATTTGCTTTAGTAACTTGTTTGGACTTTGGGTGGATAGTTACATCATGGATCTCTCTCTCTCTCTCTGGTTGGTGTAATCTTGCTTCTTTTGGATGTACACTAATAACAATTTGCTGCGGATTGTTCACTAAAAATTGAAAAGTAGGGTCCCAAATATGTTCTATATGTAAATATTGTTACAGAAAGAAGCTTTATAGGATTCTATACTTCTTTTCATCAAAATCAATTGCAATTCATTATTAATAATTAAAGCTGTTTTCAAATTTTTACACTGGCAACATACATATTATTGCAGAAAAGTTAGCCCCAAATTTTTTGGATGTTTAAGAAACTTATATGAATCTGCACATATGTGTGTTTGTGTTTGTATGTGGGCATGTGGAACTTATCAAATCAAATGAGGAATATCTTCATGTTGTTTAATTATAAAACAAATTCAGGCACATATGGATTTGTAAAGAAAATAAAAAAAATTTGAGTTATTTCTCTAGAAATAATCAGCAATTTAAGTCATCCAACAATGATGTTTGAGATTAAACCAGTGAAGTTTCTTGATCCTTGGAAAGAATGTACACTACATTATGCCCTAACAGGATCGATTGTCTAAGTCATATAGTGACAGTTATTCAGATTGTAATACTGAAGCTTACTGGCCTTTGGCAATGTGTAAACATTTTCTTTTTTAAATTTTTGATAAGAATATATTATTAAACTACATTTTTAGTGAAATAAATGATAATGTTTCTCTACATGCTAGTCCGTCTTTGGAAAATGGAAAGTATTGCAAATTATGCATTTAATTGACTGTTCATATTGGACTAAAGCCCAATTTTTGTATAGCTTTGTGGACTATGTATTATGAGGAACTGGGTTGAATTCAGTTAAGATACCAATTAATAGAGCAAGAATGGGGTAGAAGTGCGATGTTTCTGCGAGAAATTTTATATATGTGTGGATCAAGTTTCATATATGTAGTTAATAGGTGTTTACTCTATTCATTTTTTCGGATATTTGATGAGATAAAGTAGCTAATTGTTTTTCTGCTGCATAGATATTGGTTGCTTGCAAGTATTGTCTCTTTGTATGTTCTTTGGAGTTTGTTCTTAAGCTTGCTTTTGACTGATTCTTGCATATCTTTTCCTGTGATGGAACTTGATGCAGGGAACTCGTCTCGGAAGTTCAGATCCAAAGGGTTGCTTTAGTGAGTAATTATTTTCTTACTTGATTTGAAAGCCATTCCACAATTTACGTGTCTTTGGAGGTTGTTGGATTGGAAATGATTAGAAAATGCCTGGTGTGGAAATTGAGATTCTCTAACTGATTTTCTTCTACTTCTTCTTTCCATGAAACCCATATGAAATGTAGCATAGTGCATAATAACTACCTAAATATTTGACTCAATTTGAAGTCTTAGCTCATCTGCTTGCAGTTGTCAAGCATTTTCTTTGTTCCAATTTGATTGTCTAGATCCAGTGTTGTTTTTCTCTCTGCTTTCCTTGTAAGTCTGAACCACTTGCAGTTTTCTGAATTGACAACTTAACACTGCAGCACTATCCTCTAGCTCTTAATAGTTTATTCATTCATCAATCTACATAGACATTTTTCTTTGTTGTGGGAAGGGGTTGGTTTAGGATTATATAATCCTTTAAATTTAGTATCCTAAGATTTTGCTAATGAGAAACTTTTGCTTTTGAAAGTTAAGAATAAAACCTAAATGGTCACAGCATGAAAAAATAATCAAGATTTAGATGAGACCACTTAAATATCTGACTTTCATAAGCATGGAAGCAAAAGGTATGGAATTTGGGAATGTTATAAATTAATTAGTTGGTGATTTGTTGCTGGATTATTTTGTAGCTGATTCTATAATATATTTTCCTCACAAATATAGTGCGTTTGTCCTTGAGAAACTTATAATTGTTACTTCTTTTGTTTGGTTTGAATCCTGAATAATTTCTGACAAAGAACTAAGAACAAATAGATAATAAAGTTTCACTTTTCATTCGAATAATCTTTTTTCTCTTTTTGAATCACAAGATAGTCTCCTCGAAATGATTCCTCCAACATATTTTAACTGTAACCCTACAAGTTTACGTTTTTCTAAAGTTTGTTTATCTATGTTATATAGGAATTTGAATCTTAGAAGCTTCGTTATTCTATAATTCTATTCACAGTGTTCTAATTTATCTTTTGTGCACTTTTATTCTAGATATTGGACTTCCATCTGGGAAGTCCCTTTTTCAACTTCAAGCTGAACGAATTTTGTGCGTCCAAAGACTAGCTGCTCAAGCTACAAGTGAGGGTAAGGTTTTGTTTCGTAGATTCTGTGTGTTAATGATTCATTTGGTATATCTCAATTCGTCTTTGTCTGCAGGTTCGGGTTCTGCTGGGTCAGTATCAATACATTGGTACATAATGACCAGTCCATTTACAAATGATGCAACACGCAGATTTTTTGAAAGCCATAAGTATTTTGGTCTTGAATCAGATCAAGTAAGATTTCTTCGGTATTGCTTCAATTTTATTCCTCACAATCTTTCTATGTTCTTACTTTGAATGACACTTCTTTGGTGTAGGTCACCTTTTTCCAGCAGGGCACCATTCCTTGCATTTCAAAGGATGGTAGAGTTATTATGGACACTCCATACAAAGTATGGTTTTTTCTTTATTAATCTATTTGAATAATCTGGTTTTGAGTTCTTAAAATCCCCAAAGCTACTAAGATTTCATTTTGCTGAGGTATTGATTTTTCATCAACAAATCTATATAATATTGAACTATGGTGCAAGTATATGCTAAATGCTTAGAGTGTTGATAAATTTGAAGCCAATTTTCATATGTTATGATGGAAGTTTATCTTAGCATGAAATTTTCTTGCTCAATAGCAGACCTTGAATTAAAGTTCTTCCATATTTCCTAGTCAAATTGCTTCGTTATATCAGTTTTATGGCTGATAAGACTGGGTAATTCTGTAATGCAAGAGCCAAAGTAATGTAATGGTGGTTATCTGATTAGATAGTTTAAAATCTTGCTAGTTGGGTGCAATCTACATAGTGAAGTTTTCTAAGTACTGCCAGGTATGTCATAGTTCATAAAGCAGAACTGATGTAGGATGGACTATTGAGTAGCATAAAAAAGAAAGGGGAGAAATAATAGAAGAAACAGTGGAGAAACTAGAATACTTTATTCAGTAATCCATCAAAAACATCAAGTCTGACTCAAAATTGAAGAGTAATGCCCTATTTTTTAGTAGGGAAGCCCAAAGTACAACAGGTAATTTATATCAATCTTCAAAAAGAAAAATACTCCTGACAAGCAACATAAATCCTACTCAAATAATAAAATTGTATTAGGAAATCTAAATATGAATGGAGGATTGGGTGAAATCTTGGCGTATTAAAAGTAATAATCTTAAATTCCTATCTTTTTTTCTTTTTTGTGTGTGTTCTGCCTTGATTATGTTTGAGAATTTCTGCATTCAATTTTATTCACTGGACAGTTTTCAGAAATTTAGAGATTTACATCATGTAGACATATAGAATGTTTGATTTAAAATTGCTCTTTTGGGCTAATTGAGTTATTCCTTCAGGCATTGCTGAAAGGATGAAACCATGATAACTTTTAACTTCGGAAAAATGAAAAGTGCTTCTGGTTTCATTTAGGTTTGTGAAATATGTGCTTTGTGCTATTTCATTGTTGAGTGCCAATGTGCCATCCTAGTAGCTTTCACTGAGGGATACAATTTTATTGTCCTTTTATCTGTTTTAACTTATTCATTTCAAAGTTTCAAATCTGTTCTACAATATGGAGGTTATATTGAGTGTAATTGTTCAAAGCCAGGTTGCTAAGGCTCCAGATGGAAATGGAGGAGTATATTCAGGTATCTTTTAAATTTAGCAATGTGTTAAGTACCACAAAATGTATGGGTACTGATTGTTTTGGTTGAACTCGTGGTTTGCTGTTCAGCACTGAAATATTCAAAATTATTAGAAGATATGGCAATGAGAGGGATTAAATATGTGGATTGCTATGGAGTTGACAATGCATTGGTTAGTTTTTCTGTTTCTCTCCATTGTTTTTTCTTCTTGGTTTGGAAATTTCTAGATATTTTCTTATTCAAAGATTAGTGATTAGGGTCTTGCAAGCAGGTTCGTGTGGCAGATCCAACGTTCTTGGGATATTTTATTGATAAAGGTGTATCTGCTGCTGCAAAAGTTGTCCGAAAGGTTACTCTTTTTCTAAATTTGGATTTATGTTGAACTTCAATTGTAATACTTGACTATGCCTATTAATCTAAACTTAAATTTGAGAGGGCTTTCCCTATGGAATCCAAATTTAATCCAGATTAAAACATATCTATTTTGTTAGATTTGTCCAGCTTCTGAGTTGCCACATTTCATAGCTCTATTTTACATCATTAGCAATAGTGCATGTTTCTTATTCAGTTTAAAATAGGGTTTTCCATGGAAAGAAGTAATCCAAGCAAACTATCTTTCTTTCATCCTGTTAGATTGGCTGCATGTTTGATGGGCCTACTGCATGTTTGATGGATCTAACTTCATGTATTTTTTGTAAATACGAGGGATTTGTATGTCAAGTTCCATGTTTTACTTTCACAGTTAAGTCTACTTTTTCGGTACTTGTGTACCTGAAAGGAAATAAGTCGGCTATGGCACACACTGTTGCAGAAACATCCTATTCAATAAATTTGTGGTTACTATGGCACTGAGCAGATGTAACAGTAACTGCATTTCCATCTAATACAAATTTTTTCTTATATATTTTCATCATCTATGAACATTGTACTTAGGTGTTAAGTGCTCACAGGTATTTTTCTATAACCTCATGATAAATTTGAGAGTGAAAGACCCAGAATGAAGGTTCTCTTCATAGATGGCTATTTCTTCCATAAATGACATCTGCCGGATATTGATATTTACAACAGTGATATATTTCTTTAGTCTATTGTGGGGATAGAAGCTGCACATGTGGAACAACAGTGCTTTAGCAACCAGAAGAAATTGTAGGAAGTTACCCAAGTTTGGGGCAAGGTTTGAGGAAGACTTCATTTGTGAGTCAATAGGTTTGGTAGTTAGATTGACTACCATTCTCTGGAGCTTGAGGAACTCTCCAGTAGCCATGGGGAGGCTTTCATCTTTCTTTTGTTGAGGAATTTTTTCCCACTATTTTGGCTTGTGGCATAGGGCACCTTCCTCTTAGCATTGCTGTCTTATAAACTTTTGGCATATTGCTTTTTAGTGGTTCATTCCAATATAAGGTTTGCACTATGTCACAATGTGGGGATTCCAATTGGTATAGAGCTTAACATAAATACCTTAAATACATAATGTTCCCTCCTATCAAAATGTGTTTTCTCCCTGGGTTAACTGAATCTTTTGAACCGACACTTGGTTGGAATATAATCTGGCTTTGCATTTAAGACTCAAATCAAAATGGACAAATCAAGCCTGCAAGTTTATCAAATGGAAACTATATCTCTAATCAGAAAAAACAAATGGGACATACATATGTTCCAATTGGGGATCTTGCTTCCTAAGATATTGCTTGATAAGTGTGCTGTTATCTGTATAAACTTTTAGAATTTGATGTTGTTCATGATAAAAGATTATTGTATAAAATATAAGCTTAAACAATTTATACTTCTTGTTCCTCTGTTTTTGGCTACAGGCATACCCCCAAGAAAAGGTTGGTGTTTTTGTAAGGCGAGGTAAAGGTGGACCTCTGACTGTGGTTGAGTACAGTGAGTTAGATCCATCTCTGGCTTCTGCAATCAATCAGGAGACTGGGCGTCTTCGCTTTTGTTGGAGTAATGTATAGACCTTGCCTTGTTCTTCTTAATAATTTTGATTACTGAGTGCACATTGTGGATTAAATTTTTCTTGGGTTTTAAGGCATAACTGCTTCTAGATGATAACTTGAAGTTGTTGGCTGCGGTGATGTGGGTTGTTTAGTAAATTCTTTTGATTGGTGATTTGATGTCTTAGTGAGATCTTTATGGGTGAACTTCAAATAATATCCAAGTGAAAGTTTCATAAATATTTGAAGTGTTTCATGAAAACAGTAATTTGAAGGAGCATAATATGGATTATTGAAAGCTCTTCAAGAAGATTATACATGCAGAGAAGGAAATTTCACATAGAATATTGGAAGTATTTTCTTTTCAGGTTAGATATAGTTATGTTAGAAAAGAAAGAGAGACAATGAGGATACTGAAGCATATGCTGTCAAATGATACACTGAGAAAAACCTGTAAAATATGATTAGTCACTTAAAACCATTTATACGTGTAAATGTGCTTCTCTGAAAGAATTTATATGCCAAATGTGATCGAATTTGATTTAAACATCTTGTAAACTGTGTCCAATATGTTTGACGAGAAGAGAAGTCATAGGTGTTGATTTTGAGATTGGGATTAAATTGTCATATGATTGTCTCATGTTTTGCCATCCATGGTTCAGGTTTGCTTACACATGTTTACTCTGGATTTCCTAAACCAAGTGGCAAATGGCCTTGAAAAAGACAGTGTGTAAGTGATGTTATCTTTATCATAAACATAATGATTAAATTCCTTATTTATTTTCATTTCCACTAGTTGAATATCCTTTGCTGCAACATAATTATAATTATGTGTCTCTAGAGTTAGTCTGCCTGAGGGTTGATTTATCTATCCATCTCGTATGAGCCATCTTAATAAAGGACTCCAAGTAGTCTATTTCTGTTGCACGATTCATATGTTTCATTTGGCTTTTCTACATGAATTTTAGCATCAGTTCTAGTAGCACAGTCAGTTTGCAGCCTCCCCTGCATTGTTTGCTTTTGATTTTATCAATGAATGTTCTAGTAACATTAATGCTTCTGGGATCCTTGAGAAAGAATAACCAACATTAATCTTTTATTGGACTCTATATGATAAGAGGCTTCAGACACCAAGAAGCAATGCAAGGAGGAAGTAACTGACTTACACATCTTCAATATGTCTTGGAAAGGCCATTGAATGTCTTTTGGTACCTTCAAAAGTTGGATGGGTCAATGCAAACATCTAAAAGCATTATAGAAACTAATATGTAATGGCTAAATTGTTGTACCGTGAGATACATCATTAGATGGTTAAATTCTAGTTCTTCATATCCATGTTTTTATTTTTACAGGCATGTTAATACACGTTTTGTGAGTGCAGTTACCATCTTGCGGAGAAAAAAATACCTTCTATCCATGGATATACATTGGGCTTCAAGCTAGAGCAGTTCATATTTGATGCATTTCCTTATGCTCCTTCAACTGCACTTTTTGAGGTGACCTACCCTCCATATTTCTTACTGCACTTTGCCTTTATTGTCTTGATGATGGATGTACCTTTTTACTGGAAAACGTTTTTGTCCGAATTTTCAGGTATTACGTGAGGAAGAGTTTGCCCCAGTAAAAAATGCCAACGGATCAAATTTTGATACCCCGGATGGTGCTCGATTGCTTGTTCTCCGACTCCACACACGATGGGTAGTTGCTGCTGGTGGCTTTTTGACACATTCAGTGCCACTATATGCAACTGGTAATTTTATTATTTCTTTGTGTCCATATACATACCAAGTTTCATTGTGCCAGATTGTATTAGTAAGATGCAAATAACATTAGAAATAAATGATCAAAATGGAAAAGGGAAGGAAAGAGGGTATGCTTAAATTCAGATAGGCTTTTGGCCTGAATGGAAGACCTCAAATTTGTGTCTCAGGCATGTGACAGAATATAGGTCATCAAGATGTGGGGGCTTGGGTCTAGTTGAATTGCTTTTGGACGATATGTATTTGTCTGGGTCTTTTTGGCATAGGTGGTCTTTTACTCAACTCTGGAAGCACAATAATGAAGTGTTTGGTAAACACTAGTTGCCCAGTGTTTATTAAACATCCACCTACTTTCAGATGGAAATTACTGCTTCCACTTCACAACATCTCAATACCAAACAGACTTGTAGAGAAATGAAGATAGGTCCAGTGCAATATCACGTTTCCTTAAAAGGGGCTTGAAAATTATGACACTAAAAGCAGATGTAGATAAAACCTGTGGAGTTGGTGCTCTCATTGAAATGCATTATTGGGGAAAAAAAAAGTCTCAATTCAACTCTGCTGTCTCTTATCTCTTTTTTCAATAGTCATAGCTACTCGGGTTATATAGTCTTCTCAGTAATTGATGCTTGCTCTTGAACCAGGTGTGGAGGTATCGCCACTCTGTTCTTATGTTGGAGAAAACCTAGAAGCTATATGCCGTGGAAGAACATTTCATGCACCTTGTGAGATATCATTCTAGTTGAGTTTTATTGAACATATTCTTGATTTGTGCGGCTCCCATTTTTAGCTTAAAGGGGATGAATGAGGTTCATCTTTCCTCTGCCCTCTATTGAGATGGATAGCAGGGGATGTGTCGATGTATGATTTATCATGATTTTGAGATTAGTGCATTTTGATTATAATTGAAATATCAAATTATATGTATTATGAGAGAGGTGCTTGTCAATAGCTAGATTTTGCACGCGTGTGCCGGGGATTGCAAAGGGGAGATTATGTAAATTCACAGAACAATTAGGTCATGTTCTTGAGTCATATCCCAATTAATATTTGAATAAAAAGAAATGGTATACAAGAAATTATCCTTCTTTACAAATGTGAGATTTTTCTCAATATTTGAACATAACCGTAGTGAAATTGTTTTTTTTTAAAAATTTAGATAATTAAAAAAATCTTTGGTGTGTGTATATATATATTGTAAGATTTATGTGATGTGTGTATTAATATTTCATTTTTTAGTTATGGAAGGGGGACACACGTGATAAAATTTTAGTGGGTCTCAAGACAATTGGATTTGATTAGAAGATGCTTAGCGAAGTTTAGTACTAGTCATTTGTAATTTGCTTAATGTGTTTTTAATGAATTTCTTTTTCTTTTTTTTACCAAAAGGGGAAAACTATGGTTGTAATGAAAAAAAAATTTCCAATAAGAAATTATAACGGGGCTATGAATGATTATATCTTCGAATATTGAAATGGTGATAATGAAAGATTTCGTTCAAACAGAATCTCTTAAAGTTATGTATGTATAGTTAAGATGTAAATTTTTTTGTATTTTAATTGATGTGATATTTGATATATTTATTATTAATTGTTATTATATAATCATTATATTTATTAAGTTTATTATAAAATAAACTTAAACAGCCCAGTATAAAGGTAGCAGGCTAAGGAAACAAAATTGGCCCACCCAGTGTCTTTAGAGCTCAAAATCGAATTAAACAGCCTAAAGATCAATGAAAACCGACCTCAAATTAAGGTATTATCCGACTCGACACATCAACAAAATTTGAAGATAGATAGAGAACGGATTAAAAACACGGGAATGATAAATTTTACTTAGATTATGATTATGAATATAATTATTTTATTTAAATTGAAGTTTTTGGTATTATTATTTAGCATGGTCAAAGAATCTTTATATGGTAAGAATATTAAATAAAAATTATCGGGATATAATTTAGAGAGTAAGTTGAGTGGATAAAAATTGAAGACGGACGTAAAAAGAGGCAAAAAAATGAAGAAGGGTGCAATAGGCGCCAGCGTTGCGGCAACTAAATATTAGCGTCGCGGCGCCCAGTCCAAAGCATGAGCGCTGCGGAGCCCATGCGAGATCCACCAACTCCGCGGCAATGGACGCTGAGCGCCACAGCACTGGAAGCGTGAACAGTATCTCGAAATAAGAAAAATTTCTTATTTCGTCTCTCACTTACTTTAAAACTCCCTAATACGACTCCCACACTTATAGTGTAAATCTAAGATGTCCCAAAATCTATATAAAAGCTTTCAATTAGCTTGTAAATACATCTTAGTGATCATTAAACATATCTTGTGATAGGTTAAGAAATCTTTGTGGTTATTTGTGAGAGAAAATCCCTAGAGTGCAAGAGAGAGTTTTTTTTGTTATCTTTCTTGTAAAAGGCATACTTTGTGAGTGCCTTGTAATTCATAATAGAAAAAGTGTGATCTTGATCCGCCGTGGATGTAGGCAAGTTGTCGAACCACGTAATTCTTTATGTGTTTTTCTTCTACCCTTTCTCCCTTTATTTCTTAATTACTTGTTCTGCATATATTGCTTGGGTGATTTTGCTTGTTTGTGTGCTTCCGCTTCAACAAACTGGTATCAGAGCTTGGTTCTAAGCAGACATGGCCACACCCAAGTATGAGGTAGAGAAATTCAACGGTACGAATGACTTTAATCTGTGGAAGATGAAGGTAAAGACGTTATTAGTGAACCAAAGGTTAGGCTCGACATTAGAGGAGATTGTAGCTCCATCTAGTGATGAAGAGAAGACACCAGAGTCATCTAAAGTTGAAGCAGAAAGAAGAGACATTCAAGAAAAAGCTCATAGCATAATCGTTCTGTCATTAAACGATGAAGTACTAAGGGAAGTAGCAGGTGAGACGATGGCAATTGATCTTTGGAAGAAGCTTGACTCTCTTTATATGCGAAAATCGTTGGCCAATAGATTGCATATAAAGAAGAAACTGTATCAGCTGTCCATGTCAAAGGGGACGCTGATGATAGATCATATAGACGCCTTCAATAAAATCATCCTTGATCTTGAGTCTATCAACATTAAGATAGAAGATGAAGATAGAACAATTATCCTGCTAAGTTCACTCCCTAAAAGTTATGAGAGCTTTGTTGATACGCTACTTTACGGTAGAGAGAGTTTAATAATGAGCGATGTAAAATCATCATTAAACTCAAAGTTATTAGGAAAGTAGATCGAGGGCAATGCAGAAAGTTTATCTGTAAGAGGAAGGCCCTCATATAGAGATAGAAGGAAAAATGGCTCAAGATCGAAGTCTAGGACTTCTAGGAAGTACTATTGCTGCAAGAAAGAAAGGCACTTCATAAAGGACTGTCCTGAGAAAAGAGCACAAGACAAGAAGAAAGCGGATGTTGCGCTTGTCTATGATGATAGCTATGATAACGCAGAGACACTCATCGCTACTGATGGTAAGAATACTGAACAATGAGTTTTTGATTCTGGTTGTACTTTTCACATTTGCCCGCACAATTCTTGGTTTACAAATTTCCAGCCCATTAGTGGTGGTAAGGTCTTAATAGGTAATGACATTGCATGTTAGATGATGGAAATTGATAGTGTTAAGCTTAGGCTGCATGATGGGCGAGTGAGAGAGTTGACAGATATTAGGTATGTTCCTAACTTGAAGAAAAACTTGATCTCACTATGGACTTTAAACCAGAATAGGTGTTCTATTAGGATCGACATAGGAGTTTTGAGAGTATTAAAGGGTTCCATGGTGGTGATGAGAGGAGACAAGCGCAAAGGCGTTTATGTGCTTAAAGGTGAAGTTGTGAGTAGTTTTGCACTATTCTCTGTAGATGATGAGAGTATGCGAACCAAGTTGTGACATCTTAGATTGGCATATCTAAGTGAGAGAAACCTGAAGGAGTTATATAGTCAAAAGGTATTTGGTGAGGATAAGTTCCAACCCTTGGAGTTTAGTGAGCATTGTGTGCTTGGGAAAGCACATAAGGTGAGGTTTAGTACCGGCGAACACAAGACTAAGGGGACTTTTGACTACATACATTTGGATCTTTGGGGACCATCTCAGATAGCTACTCATGGTGGTGCTAGGTATTTTCTCAATTTAATTGATGATTATTCAAGGAAGCTATGGGTCTATGTGTTGAAGAGTAAGGATCAAGCATTTGAAGTGTTCAAGACTTGGAAAGCTTTGGTTGAGAATTAGACTAGAAAAATGGTGAAGAGGTTGAGAACTGACAACGGCCTCGAATTTTGTAAAAAAGAGTTTAATGGGTTTTGTTTTAAACATGGGATTGTAAGGTATAGAACGGTGAGATCAACACCACAGCAGAATGGCGTAGTTGAGAGGATGAATAGAACCCTACTTGAAAGAGTTAGGTACATGCTTACCAATGCAAAAATGTCCAAAATGTTTTGGGGAGAAGCTGTAGTAACGATAGCTTATTTGATTAATAGAAGTCCCTCATCAGCAATTGACTTCAAGACACTAGAAGAGAAATGGTCTGGTAATCCTCCGAAGTATGACCACCTCAGAATATTTGGCTGCCCTGCCTTTGTACATGTTAAGAAGGGAAAGTTGGAACCTAGAGCTATCAAATAGGCATTTAAGGATTTCCCGAATGAGTGAAAGGATACAAGGTATAGTGTAAAGACTTGACACCACCAAGGAGTATCATAAGTCGTGACATGATGTTCAATGAGACGACGATGCTGAAAATGTCCTAAGAAGATGAGAAAGAAGAACCTGTGCCCAAGGAAGACTTAGCACCTGAGTCATTAGAAGTTAAAGTGGAGCCTAATAGTAGATGTAATATGCCCTAGATCAGCACTTCAACGAGGAGATCCTTGAAGAAGAACTAAGAACACTGGTGAGTTCCTCCAAGTCCACCCAAAGAAAGACTAGGACTTCTGAGATGAAACTTGAAGAGTACTAGCTAGCCAGAGACAGACTAAGAAGAACGATTAACTCACCTATTAGGTATGCACAAGCAGAGTTAGTTGCTCATGCCTTTAATTCAGCTTACACTCTTAAGTAGAATGAGCATGGGACATATGATGAGGCTATGAAGAGTGAAAACAAGAAAGAATAGCAGCATGCCATAGAATAAGAGATTACTTCTCTTAAGAAGAACAATACCTGGAAGTTGGTGGAGAGACCTCAAAAGAAGCTAGTCGGGTGCAAGTAGGTGTATAAGGTGAAGGAGGGGATACCGGGGATAGAGCCTACAAGATTTAAGGTTAGGTTAGTAGTATAAGGTTTTACTCAAAGAAAGGGAGTTGATTTTTATGAAACATTCTCTCTAGTCATCAAGCACACATCTATTATAATTTTGTTAGCCATGTGTACAAACCTTGATTTACATCTAGAGTAGATGGATATAAAGACAGTTTTTCTTTATGGAGAGCTTGAAGAGACGATATACATGGTACAACCTCTAGGGTTTAAAGAGCCCGGGAAAGAAGATCATGCTTGTTTGCTAAAAATGTCATTATATGAGTTAAAGCAATCACCTAGACAGTAGTATAGGAGATTTGATGAGTTTATGATGGCTTGTAACTTTAGTAGGAGCAAGTATGACAGATGCGTGTACTTCAAGAACATAAATTATGAGATAATGTATTTGCTTCTATACGTCGATGATATGTTGATGGCATGTAAGAATATGAAAGAAATACAGAAGCTCAAGAAGTAGTTGAGTAACGAGTTTGAAATGAAAGAATATATTGATGGCATGTAAGAATATGGAAGAAATACAAAAGCTCAAGAAGCAGTTGAGTAGCGAGTTTGAAATGAAAGATTTGAAAACAGCGAAAAGAATTTTGGGTATGGATATTGTGAAAGAAAGAAGAGATGTTATCTTTCTGTCCCAATAGCGATATATATTCAAAATTCTAGAAAAATTTTGTATATCCAATGCAAAAGTTGTCTCTACTCCTTTAACCATGCATTTTAGACTTTCAGCAGCATAGTCGCTGACATTCGAAGAGGAGAAACTGCAGATGAGTAAAGTACTATATACAAGCACTGTGGGGAGCATCATGTATGCAATGGTTTGCACAATACCAGACATAGCACAGGCTGTGAGTGTGGTGAGTAGATACATGGCAAAATCTGGTAAGAATTACTGGCTTACAGTGAAATGGAATCTGAGATATCTCAAGGGGACGTCAAATCATGGATTGATGTATAAGAGGGATGAGGAAAGCAATCAAATGGTAAGAGGGTACGTAGACTCAGATTATGCAGGTGATCTAGATAAGAGAAGATCGTTGATGGGCTACGTATTCACAGTGTTTATGTGTAGTATGTGTTGAAGATCAGTTCTACAACACGTGGTTGCACTATCTACCACAGAGGTGGAGTACATAGTTGTTGGTGAACCTATAAAGAAGGACGTGTGGTTGAAAGGCATATGCGCGGAGGTATTGGCTAGTGAAGATGTGAACATCCATGTGTATTGTGATAGCCAGAGTGACATACACCTAAGCAAGCATAAAGTGTTCCACGAGAGGTTGAAACACATTGATGTGAGGCTCCATTGCATTTGAGAGATTGTCCAAAGTAGTGAAGTTAGTCTAACGAAGATAGCGTCGTCTAGAAAGCTTATTGATATGTTGACTAAGCCACTACCCTCGGTTAAGTTCATCTTATGCAAGGACTTAACTGGAGTCACTACTTTGTGAGGGTGACTGAAGATGCGAAAATGAGAGATTGAGTTACTTTATAGATGATTTTGAATCAAGGAGGGGATTTTTGAGAATATTGATTGAAAATCATCGGGATATGATTTGGAGAGCAAGTCAAGTGCGTAGGGTGCGCAAGGATCGAAGACGGACGTAAAAGGAGACAAAAAAATGAAGAATGATGCACAGGCGCTAGCGCCGCGATGACCAGGCACCAATGCCGCGGCGCCAGGCAAAGAGCGCTGCGGCGCCCATGTGAGATCCACCAGCACCGTGGCGATAGGGGTTGAATGCCGCGGTGCTGGACACTTGAACAGTATCCCGAAATAAGGAAACTTCAATTAACGAAGCACACAAATAAGTAAAATCACCCAAGTGATATATGCAGAACAAGTAATTAAGGAATTAAGATAGAAATGGTAGAAGTAAACACATAAAGAATTACGTGATTCGACAACTTGCCTACATCCATGGCAGATCAAGATCACACTTTTTGTATTATAAATCACAAAGCACTCACAAAGTATGCCTTTTAGAAGAAAGATCATAAAGACTACTCTCTCTTGCACTCTAAGATTTTTCTATCACAAATAACCACAAAGATTTCTTAACCTATCACAAGATATGTTTAATGATCATTAAAATGTGTTTACAAGCCAATTGAGAGCCTTTATATAGACTTTGTAACGTCCTAGGTTTACCCTATACGTTTGGGAGTCGTATTAGGGAGTCCTGAAGCAAATGGGAGATGAAATAAGGAAGATTCCTTATTTCGGGATACTGTTTATGTGTCCAGCGTTGCGGCGCTCAGCACCCATCCCCGTGGCATTGGTGATTCATATTATAACTATGATAATTCTTTTGAGATATAAATTTATCGCATTATGATAAGATTATCCACAATCCGAATATAATTTGGACTATGATAATTTTTGTACTATAAATAAGCACGCTAGATTAGCCATAAAGAATTCATTCATAAACATTTAAATATTTAGCATTCAATTATAGACCATTCAAAATTTTAGAGAGAGTTATCGTAGTCTGGAGAGAAAATAAACATATAAAATATAATCCTCTTGTTTGAAGTACTTCCACATACATCACAAGTTTCTTGAGTAATTATTGACTTGAGTATCGAAGTATTTTTTTCTTGTAGGATGATGATACTTTTTCTACAAATTCAAGCATTCTCCAAGGAGACTAAGATGATTTCTGTGAAGTTTTAACTTTAGAGCTTTTAGTAGCATCAATTATGGGAAAAGAATAAAAAAAACATGTCCTAATTTGAAAAACTTTCGTGAAAAACACCATAGAAAGTATCAATCTGCGATCAACCGAGATAGAAACCAATAAGGGGGGTGCCTTATTGGAGTGCCAGGGATCTTGGTAGAGATCTTAAGGGAGTTAAAGGAATCACAAAAAAAGACAAGAGATATGGAAGCGTCTAGAAGCCTTGAAAATGTAAAAACGCTTTCAAGACAACTTTGAAGAACTTCTATCCTGAAACACACAAACAAAAGACCATCAATAGTTACCTAACATCCTCGAAAGGAAGAAAATCGTAGAGCAACCTGAAAAGATAGAAGCAGTAGCACTAGGAATTCAGTCAACAAATGAGTAGAAGTTCTAAACCACGATCCTAAAGGATATGGGTAAGCTTTATGGAATGAGCATTAAGATTGGAGGCATAGAAGACACGATCTCCCTAACGAGGAAGGCAAATCAGGACCCGTGCACAAAAATAAGAATAATTGAGAGACCGAAGAAGTTTGTATTACTAAACTTCACTCCATATGACGAGTTAGGAGACCCTTAGAAACACATCTTCCACTTCAATGCAAAGATGATTATACACTATAATGATGATGCCCTAAAGTGCTTAACCTTCCTTTCCAATCCCAGAGAACCTACTTAGAATTAGTTTCGCCAGTTGAGGAGAACTCTATCTCTTCCTTTAAGGAACTCACAACAGTGTTCATCGTACAGTATATCCGCAACCAGATGAAGAGAAAAACTACATTGAACCTATTTTTTATGAGACACGTAGAGAATGAATCTATTCAATAAAGAATTAAGCGAGATTAGCAACTATGATTCAAAAGTAGTAGCCTAAGCATATAAGAAGGCAGTAAGACCTGTAACTACTTATTATCGCTATCTAGTTTGAAAGAATTTCACTTCTTTCGAATTATTAAAATAGAAATTGAAGCAATGGATCCGCTAAGAGAAAGACTTAGCTTTAATGATGAGGGAAACATCAATACTAACCACTTGGAAAGAGGATCCACCTTCTTGCAATAATGGTTTCAAAAAATGATCATTTAATGCTAAAAGACAATCTCAAAACAAGCAACCAAGGGTTTTCGAATCCTTAATCCTAATCAATATGCCAATAGAGAAGATCTAGTTGAAGTACAAGTATTCAAGAATATTCAGGAGACTAAGACCGGCCTTGCTTCAAGAACATCTGAAATATATGAATAAGTTGTGTCTCTTCTATAATGAAAAAAAGACATAATTTACCCATATTCCAATAGCTGAAAAGGCAGATCTATGCTTTGATGAGAAACAAATACATAATAGAGATTTAATTGATGTCAGAACTAATGAAGATCAATATATAGCCAATGAAAGAACCCAAGGCTCTCATAGGAAAAGTCTTGAAAGTAGAGAATATAGTTGCTAAGGCATTAAATGCATCCATAAGTCCATGTATGACTCTATGTACTTATACGATGACATTAAAATGTTACTTATCATAGAAAAACTACAAGATGATGGAGAAATCCCACTAAAGAGTTAGAGAAAACAGCAGCTGCCTGAGACAGCAGTAAACCATTGTAGATGTATTATATAGAAAACCCTTAAAGAGGGAATAAAGGGATGAGTGATGGAGACTATTATTTAGAAGAGCAATAAAAATATAGAAGACATATGTGAAAGAGACCTCAGCCCGCTACTGTGATGTCAATTGAATAAGAACTAGGAGAAATTTCCTTTTCCAGACAGGATCTTATAGATATTATGCTACAACATTCGGACCTTCTAGTTATGACTCTCAATATAGGTAGGAATACCGTTTAAATGTGCTAGTGGATGGAGGAAGTAGTGCAGACATCCTAGTTTAGGAAATATGCACGAGGATGAGATTATTTAAGAAAGACATCCGCGAATGCCAGATCAAATTGATAACATTCAGAGAATTTAGAGTACAAGTTAAGTGATTCATAACCTTACCCGTCGTAGCAGCAGCGAAAGTCTTATACATGGAATATTTAATAGTAGATGTACCTTTCGCATATAATACGGTCACTGAAAGATTATAGATTCATTACATAAAAGTAGTACATTACACCTTGCTTCATTTAGTCAAGTGTATGTCAGTTGATAGAAGAAGAATGATGGAAATTAGGAAAGAATAAATTAAAGAAAAACAGTGTTATGCCAATTCGTTGAAACCACCAAAGGAAAAGGAAACCAATAAGACCCAAACCTAGATAATTGAAGAGGAACTTCGCAAAAATATAAGGGAAGGAACCTCAAATAAAATAGATACCTTACTTCAGTAATTAGAAGATCCACAGAACCAATAATAACTATAAGATGTTTGATCAAAGGCGATACCTTGGGACAATGAGAAAATGAAATAATACTCCCCTTCTTACACAGAAGAAACATAAAAAGTAACACTTGACTATTTGGTGCCAAACAGAAAAATACGAGTAGGAACTATGTTGAGCAGTGAAGAAAAGAAAGAACTCTTCAGACTTTTGTAACAGAACCAAGATGTCTTTACTTGGTCAAACAAAGACATGCTCGGGATCAGCCCTGAAGTCATAACCCACAAACCTAGCATTAAGAAAGATTTCTAACCCATAAAACAAAAGTAGAGAAGATTTGCAGCTAAAAGAAATAAGATTATCAGCAAGAACATAGATAGGCTACTAGAAGTAAGCTTCATTAGGGAAGTCTACTACCTTGATTGGTTAACAAATGTTGTGGTAGTGCCTAAAGAGAATGGAAAGTGGAGAGTCTGTGTAGGCTACACAGGTTTGAACAAGGCCAGCCACAAGAATTCATTCCCACTTTCAAAAATTAATCAAATAGTAGACAACCACATGATATAAGAGGTTGTCATTCTTGAATGCATATAGCGACTACAATCAGATAAAGATAAATCCAAAAAATGAAGAGAATGCCAGCTTTGTCACTGAAAGAGGTATCTTCTACTATAAAGTAGGGGTGGGCAACCCGGGGTCGGGTCGGGTTCAGGACTGACCCGATTGGTCTTGGGTCCCATTCGGGACAGATAAATCTGTCTCGAATGGGATTTTTTTTCAGGTCTTGCCATGTCCCAACCCGAATTGGTTCGGGTCGGGTCGGGACATGGGTCCGACCGGGACATGGGCAATTTTTGCCCATGTCCCTAATTTATTTAAAATTTATAAATTATATTTATATTTAAATTTTATAAATTCGTTTAAATATTTTAGGTTAATTTGTAATTCATGATCATAATTGTTACAAATTTGTATTTTTAACCTAAAAATATACTTTTGTATTCTTTTAGACTTTAATAAAAAAATTTATTAACTTAATTTTCTATTATTAATATAATTATTGATTTTAATTATAATAGATTTTAACGTCTGTTACGTTATAATTCTAATTTTAACTTCTATTACGTTAAATCACAAATATTATAATTTCGATTTAGCAAATTCTAATGTGATAGTGACATCAATTGTTTAAGTGTTATAATTCTTAATCCAAATTTAAGTTTAATTATGTTAACTTTTATTATCCGAATAAAAAATTTCGATAGAACCTCCTCTAAAAATTGGACATTCCCATAAACATATTCCTGCATAAAATTGACACTTCAATATTCACCATATCAAATCAATTCATTCATAATGCCTTTCGCAATGGTCCATTGCCAACCAATAGGTCCAAAATAATTTTAATGGCTAATATATATGAATAAACCAAGTTAAGTTGCCAACATCTTCACAAAATAAAACAAAGTGCAACATTTAGGTAATAAATACATTAAGTCCATAAGTATAACAAACATTAAATATTACAAATTACAATACAAAAATGTCATCAAAATTTGCATTCTTCATTAATCTGTAAAACAAAAGTATAACAAACATTAAATATTAAAAATTACAATATAAAACTTATTTACTCATATTTAATGATTTAATTGAACTATTAAATAATTATTTTAAAATTGAATTACCCACAAATAACATAAGTAATATCTTGGTAAATTTAATGATGTGGAGGTGGCGGTTGCATAACATGTGCAAATTCTACATGAAAGAAATAAGAAAATAATTTTCGCATTATAAAAATATAAAACATTAAGAAATAATAGAAAAAAAATCAAAAGGAGGAATAATAAAATAGTAGAATAATATTTTTTTACCTACTTCGACTTTATCATAAAATTCAATATCTTTCAAAAAAATTTCTTTCTTCGGTCTATTGAGTAAAAGTGAAGCTCTAATCCAATTTTATGTGCATATTAAACTCTCAACTATTTTTGGAGTCAAGAAGCTGCGAAATGAATCTAGAATAAGTCCTCTGGTACTAAAAGCTGACTCAGAGGCCACAATAGATACAGGAATAGCAAGTATATCCCTAGCTATCTGTGTCAACACTAGATACCTCGAAGAATTTACCTTCCACTAACTCAAAATATCAAAACGTTGATTTTTGGAATTCTCAACTTTCTCCATCAAGTATTTATCCACTTCATTGGATTCAGCCAAATTTATTTCGTTATCTACACACCCCACGAATTTTGCCCAAGGTTCATCGTCCCCCATATCAAACTGTATTACGTTTGAATATAAACTTGATGAACCAGACTGCTGTGATTGTGACCCATACATGCTAGTGGTACTCCTAACTTTACTTTCAGACCCACCCACACTACCAGCACTACTACTTGGCCCACTAACCGCTCTATAATACGATGTATTATAGGCTTCATAAAGCCTACACAATAATTCTTTACTTATTCTCTTAATGTCTTCAACTCTGACATTGTCATCACTATATAAAAACCAAAAAAAAAAATCTAGCAAATTGCATCTTGCGTCTTGGATCAAGCACAGTTGCAAGTATCAACAATTTATTTATTTTCTTTATAGATTCTCAATATTTATCATATTTTGCCTGCATCTTGCTAGCCATGATGCGTAAAGAAACATCTTCACTCCGACTTAATTTAGTTAAATTAGAATTAATCTTACAAATCTCATTGAAACAAATATTAGATGTCATAGACAATGAAGCATTAAATTTTAATGTGGCATCATAAACAGCTTTTAAAAACTTCACAAACCGTTCAGTATTCTCCCAATCCGCAATAATTGGTGGCCCACATCTCTTCTTTCTATTTTCATTCTCCAAAAAATAACTCTCGTATGACTCATCTTCTTCTGCCATTCGATCAAACACTTTTGCAAATTTTAATGCAGTCGCCAATATCAAATAAGTGAAATTCCACCTTGTTGGCACATCTAATACCACACTCCCTTTATAATCAATTCTTTCTCTCTCCATACAACTTTTAAAACTTTGAACTCTTACTGTTGAAGATCTCACATATTTCATAGCATTACGTATAGAAATAATACTTTCATGCAAATCCTTTAACCTATCAGTCACAATTAAATTCAGAATATGCGCACAACAACACACATGCATAAACTCACCATTCAATATTGGTGCTTCATCTTTCTAACTCTTCAGTCTCTTCTTAAAGTAATTGACTGCAACGTCATTGGCACTTGCATTATCAACTATAACGGTAAACACTTTCTCTATATCCCAATTCAATAAGTAAGATTCAAGTTGTTTGCCGATGTCATCTCTTTTATGGGATGACATGACATCGGAGAGAAACTCAAAATTCTCCTATGCAACTTCTAATCTAGATCTATGAAATGGGCAGTAACAACCATATAGCTTTGATTATAAATAGAAGTCCAAAGATTAGTTGTCAAGCTCACTCGTTTCCTAGTTACACTAAATAGACTCTTTAACATGGCTTTCTCCTCAATAAATAGTTCTACTACGTCTCTGGTTATAGTTCTACATGACAGAACATCAAATAGAGGACATGTTACACTGCAAAAATATCGGTACCCATCATTCTCTACAAAACTGAATGGCATTTCATCTATAATTACTATTTTTACAGCTGCATCTCGACATGCTTCTTGACTCTATCCTTTAGGCACAATATTGTTAGGGTCAGTGCTTACGTGCCATCTCTGAATTTACATATACTTGTGTATTTATACAAGTGTACATTCCCATTAAATCGCTAATACTTATTTATATGGTATTATGCATGTAACATTGCATTGTAGATCTGAAAGAGTTCGGATCAGATTTAAAGAGTTTAGAAAAGGGCTTATATTTAGCCATGCTGAGACATATAATTCCTAACTGTTAGCACAACTAAGTGTTAGCTAGTTATAATACTCAGCAGATCCAAGACCTAGGAATATACTAGTAACTGCATAGTTACAAGAGTTGCAATCGGGTGCTAGGAAATGTAAGTTGCGCAAGTATATTCTCGAATAATTGTTCCTGATTTATTTTCCCCGATGCAGGTCTGTCGGTGGATACCTTTTTATATATAGATCAGTACCTGTAGTGTATAGATGGTCGTTCCTAACCAACCATGAGCTTGGAGCTCGTATTGACATATGGGTATCCAGTTAGGACTGGATATGGGATAGACTCACGAGGGCCTCCGATAGACATTCATTATAAGCCGTCAACAGAGGGTCCTCTTGAGTTGAGTAGTATACGTGGTCCTTTGATCTAAGTGTCATGGTGGGCTTATAAGTGATCCATCATACTTTAGTTCCACGCATATCATAAACCTTTCATGGTGTGACCACTGGGTGTCGTTGGGTATGGTCCGACACTTATGGAGTTTGGTGCGTATAGATATAGGATCTATCAGCTCCCATATGGAGTTAGATATCTAGATGCTTCGAAATTGTATCTCAAAAAGTCTTGTGGCCATAAGCAATCATCTCGGAAATGAGTTCCGCCAGGGTCGAATAATATAGTAAAGGAGTTTGTGCATATTGTTTATTGAGATACAAGTCTAGAGATAAGACATAGATGAGCACTGGGGATTTGGCGGTGATAATTTATATCCCCGCACATCTAGGATATCATGATGGGAGGACTATACGTATGCGTTGTAACCTCAACTTGTATAGTTCAACGCGCTGATTTGTATATTCGTGACGTGTGCGTAGGGCATTGCTCACGGATTTATAGAATAGTTCTATTTAACAAATCGGATATAGGACCAAGGGAGTCTCGCGATATGAAGTGTACTCGTTGTGCTTTGGGGCAACATGCCAGATTAAATTGTTTAATCCAATAATATTCAGCATTACCACAAGAATGCGTGCGTGTCTATATTTAAGTGTTAAATACAATAATTAGTTAATAATTATTATTTACTAATTGTATTGATAAGGAAAAAATTGTCATATATTTTCTCATGCTTTTATTTTGATATTTCATTGTTTTATGAGAATAGATGGCTATTTATGTGCTTTATTATTAATTATAGGGACTTGAATGAAATTTAAAGAAGTCCATAGCCCTAATGCCAAGAAGTCCATAGCCCCAGCGCTGGAATAGTGATCAAAATTAGAAAAAAAACCTGTTTAAGTCGCGTCTGGCGCTCCAGCGCCGAAGAGTCACCACGCCAGCAACGCTCCAACGCCAAGATCCCACCGCTCCAGCGATGATAGCTTTTTCACACGTTGCCCCAGCGACAACTTCATAGCGCGCCAGCGGTAGCGCGAATCCTAGTGCGACCAGAATTAGGTTTTTCAAGTTCAAATCAAACCCTATAAAAGGCCATTTGACCCCAGACGTAAAGGAGACACAACTTAGGGCTCTTTGAACCATACACATTGAATGAGAGCAATTTTTAGAGAGAGAAGTAAGGGCACTTCAAGGAAGCAAGAAATTATTGACGAATCTTTGGCGTATCAACCAACTGCGAATTGACGTCTATATTGGTTTGCTTTGGGTTGTATCATATTTATTTTATTTTTCAACCATAATTCTCTTGTTATCATAAGCTAAATTTATTTTCTAGGGTTTTTACTTGAACTCAATATGTGAGCTTAATTGTTGGATCTTTTTAATATTTATTTGAACTCAATTCTTCATTATTCAAATTATTTGTTCTTAATGCTTCATTATATCTGATCAATATTGTGATTGTTTTAGTAATACTTTGATAAACTTGGAAGAGGCATCATTGTATTTAGACCTAGATAATTTGATGCATGATTATAGAGTAACATTCAATGTTGCATATGCAAGTTTCGAATTAGGATAGGAATATACCTAATTGGCATGTATGGTCAATAAGACTTATTCTTAATGAATCTTTATTTATTACAAGTACCATAGGAATGTAGGTATTTGGTAAATTAAGATATACTTGCATGACCTTGGAAGAGGCTTGTGAATACATTAGTGTCTTGACCAATAATAAGAATTGAGGGATATAAATATTAAAATGATTAATCTTTAGAAATCATATTGAAGGATAGTAATTAACTCTAGGCTTTCTCTATATTGCTATTTTCTTATTTTAATTAAGTTGTCTCATTTATTTTCTGCACTTTTATTTTATTCAAATTTATTGCAAAATTAAGATTTGATTTTTCTGAATAATTATAAAAAATATATAATTTTAGTACTTGGTAAGAAAATAAAAATTATCCTTGTGGGTTCGACAACCGACTTTACAAGTCCCTTTATTACTTGTTACGATAGTGTATACTTGCGCTTAATTTTAAGATATAGAAATATCGCATCATGTATTATGACATATGGCGTATTGCGGACCCTCAATTGAGTTTACCCAAGTGTGGAATTTAGTGGGACCCACTAATGGGTAAACTTGATAACTATTCATAAGGAGCAAAATGGTCATTTTTTATTTGATTATTTAATAATATATTATATATATTATTATTATTATATATATATATAAAGAAAGAAATGGAAGAAAGAGAAGATTTTGGCCATTTGGCCGAGTGAAGAAAAAGAAGAAATGGAGAAGGGAAGAGGATGAGGGGAAGAAGAAAAAAAGAAAAAAAAAAAGAAAATGAAATTGTTTCATTTTTTCTATGCTTCCAATTGGAGTAATTGTGAATTACTTAAAATCTCCATTTCTTATCCTTTTGGAGAAAATGATATAAATTCACATTCGGTCATTTTAGGGATTAAGAGTTAATCCCGGGTTGAATATTGGGCTGCTGCTCTAGTTCACCAAGCCCACCGTGTTGGTGACTAGAACTACACACGGGTTGGTCTCCATGCGAACTCCAAGAAAATACGTGTATAACATTACACGTTATGGTGAGTTCTTTAGCCTATAAATATATTAATAAGATTAATATATTGTATTTATTATGTTTATTGCAAAATTTACACACCTCTGCTACATTAGGCAATTGACACAAGTGCGCATGTATACACCCATACGTGCCTTAGATCTGCCAACAAATATTACTACTATTTTCCTCTTCTCCTCCTGTGGGTTCTCTACCAAATATTATTTGTCTATCATCCAACAATGAATGTGAAACCTTCTTACATACCCGTAAGTGTTTTCGAATATCATTTGTTCCATTTTTTGTTGAATTACACTCATACAATTTTTCATAGTAATTACACTGCGACTTATCCGTTATGTCCTTGCACAGGGTGAAGTGACTCCACACCATTGTTCTTATTCTGTTCTTAGTATTAGGATGCAGAGGCAACAATGCATCTATGTCATCGACGCTGTATTGCGTAACCTCATAAGATGCCCCAATATTTATAATAGTTTTTGAAGTTGAATCACGACTCATCTGTAGTATAATAGTATAATAATACACAACGATCAATCAAGATTAATTTGAATCTTTCACGCAAAAAAAATTAATGTAACAAGTAAATATTAATCAGATAAAATACTTACAGAATTGTTATAAATATTTATAAAATATATTTACAACATAATCATAGCAATTAAACCATTACAAGCTTATAAGTAAATTTCATTACAAAATTTGTCAACGAACTCTTATAAACAAAATATTTAAGATATTTAGCAAATATGATTGTAAATTAATTAACACAGAACCTGAAGCATTACACTAAAAGCATTTGCACTACCATCCTAATCATCATCTCATATGATATCACTCAAATTAGCTCCAATTTTAGAACCTATATACATTAAATGTAGGGATGGGCAACCCGAGATCGGGTTGGGTTAAGGACTTGTTAACTTGTTAAACTCAGACTAGATTAGTCAGAAACATGGAAGTGATATCCAGCAAAAACAAAAAGCACAGAGTAATTCTCGAAAGTTATTGCTTTACTTTTGATCAAGAATGCACATTACATGGTTATGTACTTTTATACATCATCTTATCAAGACATTTTCGTTATCATAAGTTACATGGCATGAAAGAAAATTGTCATCTTCATTACTGCTTAAAATAGAGCTCAAAAAGCTTCTTCAAAGTGTCGAGTACACTTGTAATTTAAATGTATATCAATATTCTCCCATAAATTGCTGCTTACAGTAAATACTTACATTATGACTGGCGGCATGTATGGAAAATGATAGCAACTACGACTACATAGAACAATGGACGCGAAACAGCAGTGACAAAATAGCGACAGCAGTACAGGTCACGTAAAGGCAGGTCACACAACAGAATGACATAGCATCTAATTGGACAGAAATAAAAATTTTATTTTTTGAGTGATCCAGTTGTGCGATGACTTTTTTTCTTCGCATTTGAGATATTATGTGAATGAATCTACCGCTGAAACTAATGAGTTAAAATTCAAATTGAAGCAACGGCAGACGCGGAATAGCAGCGGCAAAACAGCGGCAGTGCAGATCACGCAGCAACAAGCGACAGTAGCGATAGAACTGTAACAGTGAAGATGAGAAGCAACTGATGGCAGTCACGGTCCTCAGTCCTCATGGTCACGGCTGGCGGCAGCAATTATGGAAGAATAGTGCCGAAAATTTAGATTATTTTGAAATCAATCTCTCATATGTTTTGCTTCATTTAGGTTTTACATTTTAGGTTTCGATTTTTTTTTTTTTGCTTATTAAATGATGCCGTTTTAACTTTCAAAAGCGGCGTCGTTTTGATTACTTTTAAATTTTAAAAAAAATCAGTTCGGTTAGGGAATGACTCGAGTCAAACCAGGTCCCGTCCTGATTGGACCGGGATAACCAGGACTTACATTTTTTTGTCCCAGTTCTGTCCTAGTTACGGGTCCTGTACAGTCCCAACTTGACCCAACCCAATTCTTTTGGGTTAGACGGTCCGGGTCGGGCCGGGATAGGGAAAAACATCCACTCTTACTATAAAGTGATGTCGTATGGACTAAAAAATATTAGAGCCACCTTCTAGCATTTAGTTACTAAACTCTTCAAAAAAACTTATAGGCAAAACTATTCAAGCTTATTTAGATGATACCATGGTCAAAAATAGGAAGGCTTTAGACCACGTTCCAGACCTACAATAAGTGTTTGAAGTACTATAAAAGTACCAGATGCACATAAATTCAGCAAAATATTCATTTGAAATATCATCTAAAACCTTTCTAGGACATGTAATAAGAGCAAGAGGGATAAAGATTGACCTAGCGCAAGTCCAAACACTCAAAAACATAACGATGCTCTAAACACCCAAAGAATTGTAGATATTGATGGAAAAAATAGTTGCTTTCAGTTGATTCATCTCTAGAATGTTCGACCGATACTTACAAGTAGTAATTACCGATTTGGTGACACATCAATTAACATCTCTAGAATATTCCAACTAATGTAAGTTTAGCATTAACTATATAATATGTCAAACACAGAAAATAGGGATTAATTAAAGGACAATCACGACTAATTATGTCTTCTTTTTTTTCTTTTGGAGAGATCAATAATAAAATAGGTGAAGTTATTTGTACTTTATAAAATACTCTCAACACTCGGTACTTGAACATCATTTATTAAATTTGAAGAATAATTTTTTTCTTTATAAACCTATCAAAATTTCTAATATACCTTTAAAATATTTTTTTATAAAAAAATTCAACTCTATTCTTTGCTCTATACACCTACGAGTAATATATTTTCTTGAATGTTTATAATGATTTTGATTTAATATTGAGCATAACCCCCCAAAAATCCACCAAGTAAAAATTAAAAAAAGAAAAAGAAAAATGCAGTAATGACTTATTGAGAAATCTCTTTTTGTGTTTGCCATGCTTCTTTTATTTGTACTTTTTATTTTTTAAAAACAATTTGGTTTTTTTTTTTCATTTCATTGTTTATGTTAGCCGAAACCATGGCAAATTTCTTTCCTCGTTGCTTTAGTTATGTGGATGACAATTCTAATAATAATATTTTTTAAAAATTAAAGAAGCTCAAGTTAGTGTTTAAAGAAAAAAAAAAAAAGGATGTTGTGTGTGGTGGAGCATATGTATGAACAAGAATATATTAATATATTGTTATGGATGTGTTAAATTAAGGTTATTTTCTTAAATTCTTTCTAAAATATGTATGTATGAATCATCAGTTCAATCAAACCATGATTTAGGAGAACATGAATCTATTTTAAAAAAAATTTCTACTATTTTTGTTGGTGGGTGAATTTTTAAGGAAATCAACTTTTCTCCAAAATCCTTTTGTCTGTTAGATTTATTTTACGATTTAAGATTTATTCAATTTTTAATATATGTTATTTTTTTACTATTGTTCATTTAGATACTTTTAGACATGTGATATATTGTAATTATTGGTACCAATTGTATTAACTTTAGTACATACAGAAGTCTCCCACAAAAGACACTTTTCTAATACTTCATGACCAAATATGATGACTTTAATTTTTATTTTGAGGACGTGATCCTTCTTGGTAAGGATGCTTTTGATTACCAAGAGTAATATGTATACATGATCCTGTTTGGAAAGAATAATTTTATCAGTTAAACCTTTATATTTGGGTTAGTATCGATTATCTTTAAAGAAATAAGTCTATATTATCAATCAAGTCATCATATTTAAGTAAATATCGACTGTTTCTAAAAAAGTAAGCATAGATTATTAATTAATATATTATATCTAAATCAATATTGGTTGTCTCTAAAAAAGTAACCCAGATTATTGATTAAATAGGTTAGTATCAATTGTCTTTGAAGAAGCACATCCGCGTTATCTTTTATAATTATACATCTATTTATTCATTCATGTACTCATTTTATAACTTAAAAGTAAGTTTTGACTGTGTTTAAATAAAATTAGTATTTATACTTCTTTTAAAGTCTATTTATAATTATGAACAACTTTACAACTAATTTTACAAAATTGCATGCTTTCTCTTTTGGCTATTTCTGGTTTTTGGCAATTGTCTCTACTTTCCAGCTTTGTTGTCTTCATCAAATTAATAGCCTCTTATTTATTTTCAACTCAATACTCTACCTTACTTGGAACTGTAATTTTACAAGCTTTGAGTCATGTAAAATTTAAATTCATGTGAGACACAATTATTTTAATTTGAGTTTCGAGCTAATTCCTTAATTTTTTTTCAAAGAAAAACAAAATTGGTTACTTCCATCAGATGCAAAGTTACTTTAAACCACTAACAAATTTGAAATAAGTATATGATTATGAGAAAATATTATATTTAGGAAAATTAATTTGTAATAATTAGAAGAAATTTCTTTAGTAGTGTCCACATAACTTTCTAAATCAATTATAGTAATTATTTTTTAAGAATATAAATATCATAAATTCATGCAGTGCAATCCATGTGTCATAAGGCAAAGCAAATGTAATTCCATGTTCACATAAATTCATGCAAGTGGATTCCATGTATCATAAGGCTATTTAAATTTGGTATCCTCCTTTCGTCTATCAGTATCGTTTTTTTAGCTCAAACCATGTGCTTTTACTTTATATATATATATATATTGCTAACTCTCTCTTTCCGCAACGTAGTAATATGGTATCTCTCTTCAGCTAATTCTTCTTCTTGGAAGTTGATTTTTATTTTTGCACCTGTAATCTGACCTTCTGCAAGTTATTCCTAGAATTTTGTATAACCAAATAGGTCTCTCACAAGCTGTTTATCCTTTTCACACAACTAAATTGGTTTTTCACTACCTATTCCTTATTCCCACACAACTAAATCACTAGCCATTCCTTATTCCTTCCACAAGTTGTTTCTTCTTTCCATACAACTAAATCAGTATTTCACAAGCTTTCACATGCAATCAAATCAATCATTCTTTTGCTTATCAGTCCTTCTAATGTGATTTTTTCTTTTCAATTATTCCTTTCTAATGGTTCCTTCCTTTTTAGACATATTCCAAGATTATTACTTCCTGGTAGCAGATAGATAAAATTAAAGTTGTGAATGGCTTTTACCATTTAATCTCATGGTGCAACTTAAGTGCCCTAGATTAGAACCTCCGTGTTCAATTACTTTCTTATTCTTGTACTATTCCCTTAAATTGATTAGGTGTCATCTGTCCTCTTGTAAAAAAAATATTATGACGTTTGATAGAGATTAATTAAGTTTAATATTTTTATTTTAAATTTAATATTTGTTTGTTTAAATTAAAATTATTTAATTTTTTTATATATTTTATTATTATTTTGTGGGGTTAGAGTTAATAAAATAAACAGAAATAAAAATCTAATAAAAATAACGCAAAAAATATCAAAATTGATATAGTAGATCGCTATTGTAAAACGGTATAGTAATAATAAATAGTAATTTTGCTACAATTTTAGTGTCGCGACGCTCAGTTCAAAAGGTTCAACTCCATTAGACACAAATTTGTCCTAATTTACAACCATCAAACTTATAAATAAGAGACTTTTGAAGTTAAAAATTCAAACAACAAGAGAGAGCACGAAAGAAAATAAATTTTAAAGAGTTTAGATCAAGATTTGAGGATTGAAGAAGGGATTCAACTGTAAGGTAGAGTGAAAAAGTGTTAAAATAAAACATTGATCTGTGTTTTTTTCATGTCTTAATTATATTTTTTCTTCTTCTTTGTTATATCTATCTATTTATGTTCTAAAATTCTTTATTTCATTATGAGCTAAGTTTGATATCTAAGGTTACAACTTTGAACTTAATATATGATTGAATTCAAGTTCTTTTTTTATTTTTATAAATTTAGTAAGATAATTGTTCAATTATTTGTGCTTAATACTTTTTTGTTGGCGCAGCAAGATCTAGGCACGTAGGTGTATGCATGTGCAATTGTGTCTATTGTCTAACGCAGCGAAAATATAAATTTTACAATAAACACAATAAATAAATATATTAATCACATTAATATATTAATAAGATTATAGAACTCACCAAACGTGTAACGTTATACACGTATTTTTCTTAGAGTCCTATGGAGACCAACTCGCGTGCAGTTCTAGTCACCAACTCGGTGGGTTTGGTGAGCTAGAACAGCAGCTTCATATTCAGCCTGTGATTAACTCTAGATCCCCAAAATGACCGAGAGTAAATTTACATCATTTTCTCTAAAAAGATAAGAAATAGAGAATTTAGAGCAATTCATAATTACTCCAATTGGAAGTAGAGAGAAAAATGAAACAATTTCATTTTTTTCTTTCTTTTCTTCTCCTTTCTTTCTTCTTTTTTCTTTCTTCTCTTTTTCCTTTCCTTTTTCTCCTTTTCTTTCTTTCTTCTCTTTTTCCTTTCCTTTCTCTCCTTTTCTTTCTTTCTCTCTCGGCCGAATGGCCTTTTTTTCTTGTTTTTTTTCTTTTGCTTCTTTATATATATATATATATATATATATAATATAATATAATATAATAATAATAAAATAATATATATATAAAGGGAGAGAGGAAAAATGATTATTTAACAATTAAATAATCAGAGTTGACCATTTTGCCCCTCATAAATAGCTATCAAGTTTACCCCTTAGTGGATCCCACCACATCCCACACTTGGATAAACTCAACTGAGGGTCCACAATACGCTACGTGTCCTTATACAATTAGTAAATAATATTTATTAACTAATTGTTGTATTTAATACTTAATACAGACGCGTACGCATTCCCATGGAATTGCTGAATATTGCTGGATTAAACAATTTAATCAGGCACGCTGCCCCAGTACACAACGAGTACACTCCATATCGCGGGACTCCCTAGGTTCTACGCCCGATTCGTCAAATGAAACTATTTCATGAGTTCGTGAGCAATGCCCCACGCACACGTCACAGATATACAAATCAGCACGTTGAACTATACAAGCTGAGGTTACAACGCATACGTATAGTTCTTCCGTCATGATATCCAGGATGTGCGGGGATATAGATTATCACCGTCAAATCCCCATGTGCTCATCCATTTTCTATCTTCAGACTTGTATCTCAATGAACAATATGCGCAAACTCCTTTGCCATATTGTTCCACCCTGTCAGAACTCTTTTCCGGATCATTGCTTGTGGCCACAAGACTTTCTGAGATACAGTCTCGAAGCATCTGGACATCAAACTCCAAATAAGAGTTGACGGATCCCATATCTGTACGCACCGGACTTCATAAGCATCGGACCATACCCAGCGACACCCAACGGTCACACTATGAAAGGTCTGTGACATGTGTGGAACCAAAGTATGATGGATCACTTATAAGCCTACCGTGGCACTCAGGTCAAAGGACCACGTATACTACTCAACTCGAGAGGACCCTCCGTTGATGGCTTACATTAAATGTCTATCGGAGGCCCTCGCGAGTCTGTCCGATATCCAGTTTTAACTGAATACCCATAAGTCAATACGAGCTCCAAGCTCATGGTCGGTTAGGAACGACCATCTATACCCGACAGATACGACATATGTTGATCTATATATAAAGGTATCCACCGATAGTCCCGCATCGGTAGAAATAGATCAGGGACTATTATTCGAGAACATACTTACGCAACTTGTATTTCCTGGCACCCGATTGCAACTCTTGCAACTATACAGTTACTAGTATATTCCAGGTCTATGTCTCATTACAGACAAGGCTCTAACTCTTGGATCTGCTGAGTATTATAACCAGTCAACACTTAACTGTGCTAACATTAACAATTATATGTCTCAGCATGGCTAACTATAAGCCTTTATCTAAACCCTTTAGATCTGCAATGTCTGTAATGTTACATGCATAATACCATATAATTTGGTATTAGCGATTTAATAGAAATATACACTTTTATAAATATACAAGTATATGTACATTCAGGGATGGCACGTAAGCACCGACCCTAACATTTCTAATTACTTGATCATTAATTAGATTGTTATGGGAACCCTAATGAACTTGACGAAATAACTTTTTTATTAGTCTTGAATAATTTGATATATGATCATAGGGTAACAACTTTATGTGGAATGGATATATACTCACATGGCATATATGGTATTAATAGATTAGTTCTTAATAAATCTTATTCTCATCTAATTATCATAGATATATAAGTAATTGTTATGGTAAAATATAGTCACTTTACCATTGACAGAAGCTTGTGATGACATTAGGGATCTAGCTAATAATTTGTATTGAGGGATTAACTTAAGAAAAGATTAATTTGTTCAAGTAACATATCAAGGGATAGTTGTAATACTAGGTTTTATGTATTATTGATGTCTCTATGTTGTTATCTTTAATTTTATATATCTTGTTAGTTTTTTTTGTTTATTTAGTTTAAATTACTATATCTTGATTTTCATTCGTCTGAATAAAAGTAAGAAGATACAATCTTAGTACTTAGCATAACAATAACAATAATTTTTCGTGGGAACAATACTTGGACTCAAATCCTATATTACTTGTTGCGATAGTATGCACTTGTGCTTAAGTACAACATAACAAGTTTTTAGTGCTATTATCAGGGAATTAAGTTTATTGTTCTTGTTACTAAAACTAAACTATCTTACGTTTATTTTAGGATTTTTATTTGTTTTTATTTTATTTTATAGTTTTTTTATTTTGTTTTTGTACAATTCTTTTTTTTATTATTATTTTGGTTTAGGTTACCTTTCAAATCTACCTCATGGCTTATCAATTTCAAATTCAGTAGCAAGCAACATAATATGGATCTGTAAGAGATTATTTAATCCAAATAATTAGTAGCATTCAACTCATCATATATCGACCAACTATAAACGCCAATTACTTTTAAATTTAGTTGGGAACAATTTAAATGTTGAGAGACTGGATTCAATTCAGTGGACTTCTAAGCAATAATCTAAATAAACATATCATAAATTTTTTAGAGATTTATGATTTGTTCGAATATAATAGAGTCTCAGATAATACAGTACGGTTGCGTTTATTTCCTTCTTCACTTGAAGATAAGGTAAAGAGTTGGTTGATGTCACTACCATCATTATCTATTATAATATGGGATGACTTAGCCCATTAAAATTCTTTGCACCAGCCAATACAGCAAAGATGAGAAAATGTAGACTGTACATTACATGAAAAATTATTTTAAGTAGCAACATAATCCTAATTCCAACTACTATAATTTAGGGTGGATAAATCCTCCTAGCATGCTAGTACAACCTCAGCAACAACA
Source organism: Ailanthus altissimus (assembly GCA_946807835.1). Taxonomy (NCBI): domain Eukaryota; kingdom Viridiplantae; phylum Streptophyta; class Magnoliopsida; order Sapindales; family Simaroubaceae; genus Ailanthus; species Ailanthus altissimus. Next base: position 5,126,862 of record OX327690.1, on the reverse strand, counting down.
TGAAGAAGAGTTAGACCTAGAGAAATGTTCATATAGTACATGAAATAGTAAAACACCCTCCTCTAGAGCCACGTAACCTATTTAAGGACGTTGAAAAATCAAGTGGGCCAATTGTCTATATAATTGAATAATCATTCACAATACTTTATGAATAACAATACCGAGGTGGATCTAGGAAGAGATAAAGAGCAATGCAAAGAAATCACCTTAAGGAGTAAACAAGAACTATCAACAACTATTGAAATATCTTAAATAAAGGAGAGTCATGATAAAGAAAAAGAGCAGATAAAAGAGGAAGTGATTGCAGAAGAAAAGGAACTGATGGTGCTTTAGAGCCAATACAACTCATACATTCCTTCACCATTCTCTCAAAGACTCTAAAAGAAAAACCTTGATCATCAGTAATTTTTTAATAATATCTCTCAATGTTTCAAGGTTGACATGATAATTCTAGAGGATCCACCACCATCTCCTAAATTGAAAGTGGTAGAAGCCCTACAATTACAAGCTCCTAAGATAATAAATCTGCACAAGTTAAGAAGAAAGAAAGGGCATGGTTGGATCATCAATAAGAAATAGTTATATACCAGCCAACGAGGTGTAATATTTCAATCTAAAATTAAAATCTTTTCGGTAAAGCTTAAATCAAGGTAGTTGAGGCCGCATCTAAGAGATTTGCTCATGGAGTTAAGGAAGTCAAACAAAAGAAATATTAATGCTCTTAGACATCGACTAAGTTCTATAAGTAGAACACCACTGATATATAATTTAATCCTTCATAAGTTAATAAAGAACACGTTAAGCCGATGATAATAAATCAAACGCTTCTTGAAAGGCAACCTAAGTAAATTTTTATTTTGTTGTTGTTTATTTTAATTTTATTTATTTTTATTTATTTTTAGTACTAGAACAGCAAGTCAGCATTTAGGGAGAAGCATAAAACGCTGTAACATTATGATGTAGGAAAAATTCATCATCAACACATCAAGACTCAAACACTATAATACTAAGTCATTATGTATCAGGGAAGGTTTCTACTCTTATGATTATTTTTTTTCATTAAGGACAATGTTGTTGGGATTTGTGCTTATTTGCCATCCAAATTTTGTATGAATATTTTATTTTTATAATTATATAATAAATAAATATTTTATTAAATCGCTAATTATTTTTATTAAGGTAAGATGCTTGTAACATTTCAGACATTGTATTAATCTTGAAGAGTTTAGATTGGGTCTAAGAGTTAGAACATTATCTAAAACGGGACAAAAATCTAGGAATATACTTCCAATGACATAGTTGTAAATAGTTACAAGCGTTGCTAAGAAATATCATTATGTAAATATATTCTCAAATTATATATTCCTGGTCTATTTTCACTGATGCAGAGTTTATCGAATAGAACCGATTAATATAGATCAGTGTATGTTTATATCTAGATAGTCCATATTGTTAATCTTAACAAACCATGAGTTTAGTGGAAGCTCGTATAGATATACATGTATTTAGTAAGGACTATATACTGAATTAGACTCAATGAAGAACCTCCAATAGATTTCCCATAAATCTGTCAGTGGAGAGTCTTTTCGAGTTGAATAGTATTCGTAGGCCCTAGACCTGAGTAACAAAGTGGGCTTATGAGTGATCCACCATACTTATGTTCCATACATGTTAGAGACCTTTCATGGTCTGACCATTGGGTGTCGTTGGGTATGGTCTAATACTTATGGAGTCCAGTGTGTATAGATATGAGATCCATCAGCTCATATGGGTGAGTTAAATATCTAGATGCTCTAAGATTGTATTATAAGAAGTCTTATGGCTATAAGCATTTTAACTCGAGAATGAGTTTCCTGTGGAGTAAATAATATTGTAAAGGAATTTGCGTATATTATTTATTGGAATATGAATCAAAAGAGATAAGTTTATGGTTGAGTAATAGGGGACTAGATGCTATTGATTTATGTCTCCACTATTCCAGGATATTAATGATGAAGAGATTGTACGAATATGAATTAACCTTAACTTATATAGTTTAACTCGCCATTTTGTATTATCCATAACGTGTGTGTAGAGGGCATCGATTATGGACTTACGAAAATATTTCGTGAGACAAAATGGGTGTGAACCTAGGGAGTCTTACTAGATGAAGTATACGTGTTAAACACGTGGATAGCGCACCGGATCAAATTGTTTGATCTTGAAAGTTTTCAAAAAATATGAATTTATTTTAGGGTCTCTCGAGGAGTAGCCAAGATTTAAATGTTAAACCTAAAATTGTACCAAGTAAGACTTGACATTTTTATCTACCTAGTGTATGTCTCAAATTGTGCCAATAATTTATATGAGTACTAAATTGGACATTGATAGATATAGCTACTATTTAAATAAAATAATTGTTATTTTGTTTAAATTAAAATAATTATTTACTTATTTATTTTAGGGTCTTTCGGGGAGTAATTAAGGTTTAAGTGTTAAACCTCAAATTGTGTTAAGTGAGATTTGACACTTTTATCTACCTAGTGTATGTCTCAAATTGTATAAATAATTTATATAAGTACTAATTTGAGCATTAATAGATATAGTTAAAAAAAAAAGGAAGAATATTCAATTCGGCATAACCATATACAAATGAATCATATTCATTAGTTAAACAATTTATTTGTTGTTTGCATCTCATTGGTTATTAAAATGGTAATGACTGCATGTTCTTTTTGTATTATCCATTTCAATTCATTTAATTGCAAACAAAAGCAAAATATAAGGTGGCCAAAAAGAATTCTTCATCATTCGGCCATTTATTTGGCCAATGGAATGATTGTATTCCTATATTCTTATCATGCTTAGAAGTAAGCATGAGTTGGTCGAATATCATGTTTATAAGCAATTCAAGTGGCCACTTATTCAGCTTAAAGTTTGGCCATTGAATCAACTGTTGGACAACAAGTTTATTTCAAAGTATGATGTGTAATTTTAGTGATTTGTCATGCTTCCTTTTAATGGCCACTGATTGAATATTGATTAGAAATTTGAGTGGCCACAATGGCTATATAAACAGGATTCATTTCATTTTTGAAGCGCAGCAATCTAGTGAAAGAAATAAAATATTTATATATATAATTTAGCAGAGAGATTAATTTTGAAGTAAGAGTTGTTTTAGTATTTCTTCCAAAAAGGAAAGCTACCATTCTAGCTTGAGAAAATTCATCATGTCTCTAACTAACATTGTTCAAAGCACGCTTTGAGGGTGAGTTTCCTAATCTCATTAGCGTAATGAGATTATTTTAATGTATTATATTTATGGTACATTGTATGTGAGACATGCAACATTTAAATTATTTTAAAATGCACATATTTACCTATAGCACGGTACAAACGCACACAGCACCAACAAGTGTCAAATTTAAGTTTAGGAGAAGGAAACACTTATCTGTGTTCATTTACCGTTTCATAATTTTTGCCAGTTATTTTGTATATTAATTTATTTTATTTTATTTATTTAGTTATGGGTTTGATATAATAACTAATAGTCAATGATAAGAATTTGATTATAATAAATATAACTCTTTAAAAATAATAGATCTTACAATTGTTCTTATGTTTAATCTTTTATCACATTGCCTTATTTGTGATTTCTTGAACATATTGAGCACATAATTATGATCATTTAAGTTTGTTTGTTACTTAAAGAATGCTTATGCATAATAAGGATACTTATAGGTCTCACACATTCTAGAACTTGTTTGATTATTACTCGAGGCAAAATTCTAAGTCACACATGATTAAAGAAATAATTTTAGACTACATTTGGATCATTGAAACCTTTCTAGCCTACCTATATACATTATTTTTTTATCTCTAGTCACTCTCTTTAAACTTATGATTATTTTTCTTTGTTAACCACATCTACACTGTAGCCTATTTTCTTTCATAACACCCTTTACACTATAAGTATAGTGGTCTTATTTAAAGGTTATGCGGAGATTATTGAACTCATGAGAATAAGGAATGGAATGAAGAGTGGTTATGGATTTTAATTGCTCACAAGAAGTTGTAAATACTTAAGTTTTTTAGTATAGTAACTTATTAGATAAAAATAGATAAAGTTTGCTATATCCCTATCTTTAAAAAAAAAAAAGAGCGAGCAACAAAATAAACAAGAAAGTTTTGAAATGAGTTTGGAGGAATCTTTGAAAAATTGATGAAAGGTAAGAATGATCTAAGAATAATAATGTATGTTTATGGTATGAATTGAGTCAAAATTTATCCATTTTATCCTACCTTCATCGTGGCTATAAATTATAAGCTTAATAAAGACATATTTGATCTTTAGTTATATGTGAACCTACATTAGTGGATAATAGTATAAAAAGTAAGCCTATAGGATGTGAATAAAATAAAAATTCATAAAGACCATCTATTGCATTATTGTGCGTTATAAATTAATCTGAGTGCGAATGACTGATGAGGTTAACTACACTTAGACCAAATGAATTACATATGGGGTAAGGTTAGTACATAAATTATCATTCTAACTTTGGTGGTATCTAAAGTTTTTCATGAGTTGTAAACTATATGCAATCTTTGAGACATTGTTTTTATGTTTTAATTTTTATTTTCAGTTCTCTTTATTTAAGGATGAACAAACTCTTAAGTTTATAAGTATTTGAAAAATGTTAATTAGATATAATATTTTCATCTTTCAAACTTAATATTTATTCGTTTAAATTAAAATTATTTGGTTTTTTATGTGTTTTATTGTTATTTTAAAAGTTCGGAGTCAATAAAGTAAATGGGGTGAAAATCTAATGAAAATAAGATAAAAATATCAAAATTACTATAATAATTTTGCTATAGTTCTAGTGTCATGGTGCCTAAGTCAGAAGGTTTAGCATTGTGATGCCAGAATTCAGCATCTCGAAGCCAGTGCAACTAAAGAGACGCCTAACTCTTCTTGGACAGGAATTTGTGCTAATTTGCAATAGCCAAACCTATAAATAAGAGACTTTGAAGCAAAAAACAAAGACAACAAAAGAGAACACGAAAGAAAACAAATTTTAAAGAGTTTAGATCAAGATTTAAAGATTGAAAAAAGGATTTAACAGTAAGTTTAAGAGAGAAAATATTGAATCAAGACATTGATATATGTTTTCTTCTTCTCTTACTAATTTCCTTCATTCTTTTTTGTTATGTCTATCAATTTGTGTTTTAAAATTTTTTATTTCATTATGAGAAAAGTTTTATATCTAGAGTTACAACTTTAAACTCGATATGTAATTGAATTCAAGTTTTTTTCTTATTTTTATAAATTTAATAATAGAATTGTTCAATTATTTTATACTTAATATTTTCTAATTACTTAATCACTAATTAAATTTTTGTGGGAACCCTAATGAACTTGACGAAAAAAAATTTATATTGACCTTGAATAATTTGATATATGATCTAGGGTGACAACTATGAGTTTTGTGTGGAATAGATATATACCTACGTGGCATATATGGTACTAATAGATTAGTTCTTAATAAATCTTATTCTCATCTAATTACCATAGACATATGAGTAATTATTAAGGTAAGATATACTCACTTGACCATTGACAGAGGCTTGTGATGATATTAAGGATCTAGCCAACAATTTATATTGAATGATTAGTTTAAGAAAAGATTAATTGGTTCAAGTAACGTGTCAATGGATAATTGTAATCCTATGTTTTATTTGTTATTGATGCATCTATCTTGTTATCTGTTAGTTTTATACATCTTTATTTAGATTATTATCTCTTGATTTTCATTCATCTAAATAAAAGTAAAAAAACACAATCTTAATGCTTAGCATAATAATAACAATAATTCAAATTTTATACTACTTTTTGCGATGGTATGCACTTGCGCTTAAGCACAACACCATCAACGCTTAAGTCAATATTTAATAAAGAAATTGGGTGCTCTGAGTGGTGGAATATATGTGCGAACAAGAACAAATCAATGTATTGTTGTGGATGTGTTAAATTAGGGCTATTCTTTTACAAAATTAAAACTGTGATCATCCTCCTCTCTTTGGAAGATCGAATAGTTTTTATAAGAAGAAGTTTAACTCATTTTCAAAGTATGCATGTATGAATCATTAATTTAATTAATTCATGATTAAAGATAGCACAAATCTATTTTAAAGTCTCTTTCCACTATTCTTATTAGCGAAAAAAATTTGGAGGAAAATAGCTAACTTTCCTTAAAAAAATTCTCCTATCCATTGGATTTATTTTACAGTCTAGAATTCATTCAATTGTTAATATACATTATTTTGTTTTATTGTCCACTAAGATGGTCTTAAACAGGTGACATACCGTAATTAGTCAATACCATTTGTGTTAAATTTGGTGCCTATAATAATATATGTGAAAAGAGTTATTTAAATAAATATAATTTAATAATAAAAATAAGAGTTATTATCATGAATAACCTCAAGGTAAGATTTAATTTTAATAATATTTATTAGTTTGTGAAATGTGCGACAATACCCAACCATCAGAGAATTTTATATGAAAGATAATAAAATTTGTGTCAAATCATGTAAAATAATTAAATTATCTTTTTAAATATAAAAAAGTGAGAAAATAATTATTTTACTTTTGCACAACAAATGAGTGGTACCATTTTTTCATAAAAAAAAATTTTGACTTTTTATTAATAAAAAGAAACTTCATTTTCTTTAAATTATTATATTTATACAAGGAATAAATATTTAATATTTGAATAAATATTACTCTCCTAATCATCACAAGAATTTGATTATACAAAGTATGCTTAATATATTTTCCAATGAAAGAATAATATCCTTTTTATTTTTTTTTAATCAATAATATTAATAATTGCAAAACAAAATTGAAAACAAATTCATAAATGGTGACACTGTAGTCGCCAAAGAACTACCGGTGTCAACATTGCCAGCTTCTCTATACTGTACTTCTCAAACATCCCTCAACTTGTCAGACACAAAATCACCTGACTTCACAACCTCTATGGAGTCCCCATTTTCACTGGAACTCATACCATCAAAATTCTCATCGAAAATTTCCTTCAAACCCTTATCTCCATCCCCAATCTACTCCTCATCCTCCTTCAAAACCCTAACTTTTGAGTCTCCTACAACATCATTTTAATCATCATTGTTATTAACAAACACCGAGAATTTCGAAGAATCCACAGAAAGGGCATCAATATCATCTTCTTCAGCGGGCAATTTATGGATATTATCAGCCACAACAGGCTTCTCTGCACCCTTTCGAACTCATTCTCTTTACTCACAAAGCTTTCATTTTCAAACTCACCATCATTACCACTACCATTAATTTTTCCATTATTCTCAACTCTGTTACACACTTCTTCGTTGTATTATCATTATTATTAATATTATTATCATTATCATGCGGAAGAGGAGAAGAGTTATGGAACTAAGTGTAGAAAATATTAAATATTAAATAAATATAGAACTAAGTGTAGTATAGTATTCATTTAAATAAATAATAATATTAAATTTAATTTATTTACATAAAATATTTAATTTATTTAATATGATTAAATACGTTTAAATCATAATTAATAAAATTTTAAAATATATTAAATATTAAGTATTTAAAATATTTAATAATTATTACATTTAGGTCTTAAACAAATAAATATAAATATGTTTTTAAACAAATCACGAATAAATTTATTTAGTGTAATTATAAGTCAAATAATAACGTATCTTAACACGAATTTGTGAATCGCAAATTTTAAACATATATTTAAAATAATTAATAAAAAAATAATATGAATTTAATTTATTTATTAATTATGTTAATTTATCTCTATTTAATTTATTTAAAATATATAAATTACTCGTATTATAATCTATTTCGTCATCCTTAAATAAATATAAGCAGAAAATATTAAATAAATACAATATAGTCAAGTTTAATTAGACTACTTTTATGCTGTTGCTAAGTTAATAGAGCCCGGTGCAACAATGGGTGTGGGTGTTTGTTAAAAATAGTGTGTAGTGTGTTTGCACGTGGATCAAGAAAAGACGTTACTACTCTTTTCTTGATACGAGAGATTTTTTAACGGTTAGTATTGTTACTCATTTTTTAAATTAATAAATATTATTAAAATTATTTTATTTTGATAATGTTTATTATAATATTCTTAAAAATAAAAATATGTAATAAATTTTTTAAAAATAATTTTAATCATTCATTAATTAATCCAAATTAGTGTTATCAATGTACTTCGTCATTCACCTCTCAAAGGCTTGTTATAAAGCTGCAATTCAGTTCTTTGGCAAGACTAATTTAGATTATTTAAAAAATTGTGTTTTTGAAAATATAATAAAAAATATTCAAAAGAATTTAATGTTTAGTGTATCTTTATTCTTTCATAAACAATGAATACTTAAATAACGATTACACTCTAACGCACACAAACACTTAATATCTATTTAATTCTTCTCTTTTTTTGAGTCTTTTTTAATATTTGATTTCAATTTAAAGGGTTTACAATGATTTATATGGAGTTATTTTATACTTATTAACTCTAATCCTAATTGAAATAAGAGCTTATGTGTTTTAGAAATTCAAAACTTGTCAAAACTTAGAAGTCTGAAGCTAAAACAGACTTTTTCCACTCGAGCGTCGTAGTGCTGGGTGGCCAGCATTGCGGTGCTGGCGTGAATTTGATATAGCACCGTCGTATTGGTTGGCCAACGCTATGGCACTGTACTCACAGGTTTCCAGTGCTGCTGTGTTGCGACCTGTACTACTTATCCTCATTTCCTTTTGCGTCTTCAAGTTTCATTTTACTTCCCTCTTTATGTTTTATACGTCATTGTCTTTTTATGATTCTCCTCTTTAATATTCTTTACAATCATTACCCAAATAAAATTGTTGAGTCACTAAATCTGCAATAAAAAAAAGATTATTTATCTATTTTTTGTTATGCGATTTCTTCTTCCATATTTGTTTTTCTTTTTGTAATTAGTTGTGGCAAAGTTTTGGCTTTTTGTTCAATTTTCCTACAGTCGACGCTACTAAAAATTTTAAACTTGAAACTCCTCAGAAATTACCTCTTAGCTCTGGTTAATCATCTCGAATTATTAAAAAAGAGTACTGTCTTCCTATGAAAAATAAATATTCCAATGTTCAAGTCAATAAATGATCAATACTCTGACGCTTAAGTCAGTATATGATCAACACAAATTTGCAGTGTCTGAGTGTGCTTCAAGCAAAAAGATATCAATGCTCTCTTGATTTTTCTCTATTATGAATTTGAGATTGTAATGTATTTCTCCATGCTTTTCTATTGATTTTCAATTTGAATATAGATCATGTATTTTTGTAGTGTAATGTTGCAGAGTTTAATTCATATTCAGATAGATTAATTATGACATGATGAAGTTTTATCATCATGTAATAACCTTATCATAATGTGATAAGTTATTAGAAAATGTGATAGAGTTATAATCTAAATAGAACATAAAGACATAAATTAAAAAAAAAAAAAGAGCAATTTCTATCATTTTACTCAATTCAATCTTTTACCTTTTCTTAGACCCCTTATTTAATTGTTCATAAGCTCTTTTATAAAAACATAGTGAAATAGGTTATTGGACTTATTCAATAATAGACCCAACAGAAATTTTTCTTGAAATAAAACTCCTAATGATATAATGATTTGTTGGAGTTTCTATTATAATTATGTAAAACACATGAAACAAAATCACAATCATGACCAATTTAATTATAAATCATAAATTAAATGTTACTAGAAACTTGGTTAAGATTATGATAAGTCACGCATGAGAAATAGTTAATTCAATAAGATATACGAGTGTCATTTGATTCCAGTGATAAAATATCTTAAGTTGAAATTAGAGATTTAATAGTTTAAAATTTTACTCGCACTAAAATTAAAAATAAAAATAATAATTAAAATTAAGTGAAGATAGGAATTTGGTTCATATTTTGATATAATATTGAAATTTTTTTGAATAAAAATCGATGGATATAATAACCATGCAATTCTACGAGGGAACAAAACAGTCCATGAAAACACTTTATATCAGCATGAATTTAGCATGGGATTACCTCGATTATAGCATGAAAAATTAATTTCAGTTATTTGCTATCAATATCGTTTTCTAATGCAATTTTACTTTAAATACAAACTCCCAAAAATATTTTCGATTGAGGCATGAAGCTTATATACAAATTAACTTCAATTCTTTGTCATCAATATCATTTTCTAATGTATTTATACTTCACTAACTCCAACCAATTTGGCAGTCTTGCAAGCCCCTTACCTCAGAAAGAAGAACTAATAATCATATTTAAAATATTGGAAGAAGTTAAAAGCATCTATTAAAATATTCAATCCATAATTTAATATAAATAAAGGATTCGATATGTTTACATAGAGAAACATAAATTTAAATTAGTATCAAATCAAGCTCAATGAATCTTATTATGCACAACAACAACGTGATTCAAATTCATCAAAGATTTTTCACAAGAATAAAATTTTAATTTGAAAATAAATTAACGTTGTTGATTCAAATTCATCTACAATATTTTTCTCAAAAAAATCGATTTGAAAATAAATTAATCTTCTTAATGTAGTTTTGATCTTCGGTTGTTCAAATAGATTAATCTTCTTAATGTAATTTTGACCTTCGGTTGTTCAAATAGATTAATCTTCTTAATGTAATTTTGACCTTCGGTTGTTATTTGGCCTTCTATTGTTATCTTACTTTTGGTTGAAATCAATTTCTTAGTGTAATTTTGGCCTTTTTATTCTGTTGAAATCAATTAATGACTTTTTAGTGCAATTTTGGCCTTTTATTGTTTAAAATCATTTAAAATATTTTTCTCATAAATTTGATTTGGTAATTTTGGCCTTATGTTGTTATCTAATTCTTAGTATAAATTTATCTAAAATATTTTCCTTAGAATTTTGATTTGAAAATCAATTAATTGAAAGCTTGGAGAAGGTCTTTGCATTATGTTTTTGGGTTGGTTCAATTTTTAATTTTATTTTAGATCAAAAATTTTATAATAAAATTTCATATTGTTATTTCGTATCAGATTTTTGTTCTTGATATTTTAGAATTCTTAGAAAAAGTCTTCGTGTCAAATTTCTTAGGGCAATTTTATGTTCTGTTGCATAAAATATTTTCCTCACAAATTTGATTTGAGATTCTTATCATTATTTTGGCGTTCTTAAAGAAGGTCTTTGTATCAAATTTCTTAATGTAATTTTGGCATCTGTTGTTATCCTACTCTCTGTTTAAATTCATATAAAATATTTTCCTCGAATTTTGATTTGAAAATCATGTAATCGGGACTTTAGACTTTGTATCATATTTGATCCGAAAAATAGTTAATCAAGTGTGTTTGGGTTGGCACAATTTTTACTTTTATTTTAGGTAAAATAATTTAGCATAAAATTTCTTATTTTTATTTTGTATCATATTTGTTATTGTTATTTTGGCGTTCTTAGAGAAGGTCTTCATATCAAATTTCTTAGTGCAGTTTTAAATTTTTATTGTAATCTTACTCTTGGTTTAAATTTGCCTAAAATATTTTTTTTTCAGGAATTTGATTTGAAAACTAATTAATTAAAATTTGGAGAAGTCTTTGTATCATGTTTGATCTGAAAACCAGTTAATCGAGTATTTGGATTGGCCCAGTTTTAATTTTAATTTAACTCAAATATTTCAGTATAAAAAGAGAGAATTTGATCCAAAAAAAAAACAAATTCATTGGATGTGTTTAAGTTGGTCTAATTTTATTTTAAATTTAAGTAAAAACAATTATAAGAAAGCAACTTTGTAGAAGGTATTTGTATCATTGTATCCAGTTCAGAATGCAGTTTTACCTTTTTGCACCGGAATTTTTTTTTTGAGGTAATGCTACAAATTCATTTGAGTAATATTACATATTTTAAATTGTATTTTAAATAATGATGTGTAAAATAATTATTAGGTGATAAAATGGTTTAAATTTTAAAATTATTTATTATATTAATTTATTGTCTAATAATTATTTAACATATTATTATTTAAAATATAATTTAGAATGCATATTATTATTCAATGACATTTATGCCTCTATTTATCATATTCTTTTCATTAAAGGGGCATTTTAATTGATAATCAGAAAATAACCTTTATATCCTTGATAGCCTAGAAAATTTGCAATAATTTCTTTTTTCGTCAAACACAATTATACTTTTCAATAAATACTTTATTTATTGGGTTTCTAATAACTAAAAATGTTTATTAACTTTTACAATAAATATAAGAAATGAGCGTTCACATCTTTTTTTTAAGGTACAAATAATCCTACTGTTATTTTAATGGTACTTGTTTAACAGTAAATATAAGTTATCACCTTTGCTGAAAGAACAAAATTAATATAAGTAGGAGTCTTGGCCATGCATAGGGATGGCAAAATATTTTGCGGGGATACAAATTTATAAGGTTTCATTCTAAATGGGTGAGAATGGGGTAATTCTACCCCATCCCTTAATTTTATGAATATATTAAATGTATTTTTTAATATATATTTATATATTAATATTTTATTTTATAATTATGTTTAACTAAAATATACTTTAATAATATATTTTATTAATAAAAATAAAATAATATATATAATAAAAACCCTTAAAATATTTTTTTTTCTTTATTATAAACATTAAAAAGACTTTATTTTTTAGTTGTGCAGCTATTGATTTTAATAAGAGTAGAGGCAATTAACAAAAGTCTTGTAACAAATATCCAATCTTGTAACAAAGGTCTCTATATTTTCAGCTTTTAGTCTACACAATCTTTTATGTGTTATATTGGATTAAACTAAAATTATTTAAGAAATATAAAAATTATCCTATTTAAATAAAAATAAAAAATACTTAAATTAGTAGTTTTCTTATAAGATTTTTCTTTTTAAAAGTAGAGTTTAAATTATATATGGACTAAGAGTATAAGTTTAACAAAAAAATTAGATATCACTTGGTATATAAGTAAATTAGAGGATTAATAAAATAACAAAAATATGAAAGAAAAATTATGAGAGAAGTCACTTAAAAATATTTAGAATTTTCTTTGTATTTTATATTATAAATTTATTATACATTATTCTCTCATTCATGAATATAATCTAATTAAAGTGAATCACGTTAAATTTATTATATTCTTTATATAATTTATTAATATTAATGTTTGATGTACTTCTATTATATTTTTTAAATAAATTATAAGAGTTAAAATATTGATAAATGATATCAGAACAAATTAATAATTTTTTGCTGATAAGGGTGCCTTGTGTCACTTCTCACATCGAATAAAATTTTTGTAGATTTTTGGTATATAAAGGTGGATATGTAGCATTACCTAATAAGTTAGTCTTTTAGATTAATAACAAGTGTCTAACCTGTGATAAGTGGTATTAAAATAAACTTGAATTCTCATTTATATGTGGGCCCTTAAAATTATTCTAATAAAAATTGTTACGTGAAATGTGAGCCCCCCATGTCTTCAGGAAAATGGATAATACGAGCTAAATGGGTCTTATAAATTTTATATCTTGAGTCTCAATAAAAATTACCACATAGGTAAGTGAGTTCCCTAACTTTTAAGAGATAGATAATACATGCTAAGTTGACCTTTAAATTTGAATCACACCGTGACAAAGACGTCACGTGATTGAATAGAGAAAATATCACATTTCACATCTAATAAAAATTAAATAAATTTTAAATATATAAAAATAAATATACAACAATGTCTAATATATTAATCTTTTGAGTTAATAAAAAACTGTTGACACTTCGTATCTTTCAGCCCTCAACTAATTTTGGATTCCATGTGATTGGTATCCGAAACATATAAAATCTGTTAAATTGCTTTTCCAAGCTTATGCTGTTTACATTAAACAGATAAATTCATTAGCTCCTTGTTATTATGTCAGAGCTAGTCCTACCTCTACGTTATATTGAATTTGCCAAGATGCTTTTAATAATGAAGTCGGGGCTCAATGTGAAATTGACAAACTGCTGTTTCGTTACATATAAACAGTTTCTCTTGCAGGTTTCGGTAAGGTTTTTCTATAAGATTAATAAAATTAGAGGAATGGCATTTGAGAGTTTGTTCCATCGAAAAATCTTGTATATCTTTTTAATTGAGATCAAGAATTCGAATACTGGCTAGAGTTAACACGACTGATTTTTTTATTTTTTTTATTTTGTGAAAGTCTTCTAATTTAGAATCCTAATAATTCCAATAATGTAATAAATAAAATTGGAGGCAATCTAACAAGCTTTGTTTTTACAAATACCCATTTGCCTTTTTTTTCGCATTTGGAAAGGGACTATCATTATCATTATCATAAGAGATCAATCAATAGTTTGGTAGAAAAGATAAAGAGGTGTACAAGATGCTGCTGAAGAATTTTCCTTTTTCTTTTCCCCAGTTGATCAAGAGCTAATTATCTGTAAATATTGTGCACTTCTCTTTTTCTTTTTCAAATTTTTATTTATTTATTTTTACTTTAGCTTGAGTTGTATTAAAATTGTTCAAATTCAAAATGTTCAGTAATTACTATGTTCTAGTTATTAATTTTTTACAAAAATTTTGTTCCAATAATCTTTTCATTTTAACATTCAACCATATCAACTGCACCTAAGGGGCAAAGATATTAATATAATTGAATGTGAAGAAAAAATGTCACCTATTATTTACATAAATTAGTATTTACCAAAGTGTTTATATATATATATATATATATATATATTGCTTTGTATTGCTTAACTATAGAATTTGCATAATGTTATTAACCGGTCAAGAAGATGAGAATGATGGTCTCTAATCAATCCCCCTCTATTCCGATCCCTAAAAAAAATGCTTATCATCTAAAACAAAGTTGGAATGGTATTTTTAAATAATTATATTTTTTAAAAAAAAAACACCAGGATGCCTAAAGTTTTTGGAAAAATCTTATCCAATTCTTTTTAGAAGCCATTCTTTAATAAAAAGATGCTTGTCAAATTCCATCTATTTAAATAGTGAAACAAGTAAATTCATATATTTATTTTTAAAAGAATATGTGTCACAATTTTAGAGCGACACATGTTAAATTTTAATTTCAACAAATAAAATATTTTGTAATAAATTACAAATGACATGTATCATTTTATTATTAAATTTTTAATTTTTTTTAAAATTTTTTAAAAATAAATTAAATAAAAATATTAAAAATTAAAAATAAAAATAAATTATAAAAGATAAAAAAAGAAGTAGTGGTCATTAGTCAACAATTACCATTGCACATGCCACCAATGATTCACTCAAATTTTACATCATTAAACTTAATGTTTCAAAATTTATGGGATGATACAGATATTTTTGTCAACAAAAAAAATAAAGTGGTAGTTACTATATTTCTATCACCAAACGATAGTGAATAAAAGTGCACTTCCACCATTATTAAAGTTTTTCGCTAGCAATCTAATCGATAGAGTTGGTAGTACACCTAACAAATAACTATACCATTGTGTAAATTTTAAAATTTTAAATTTGATAATGTAAAGTTTGATTCAATATCATTTGCCGTTGGTGGTCACTGTTGTTCGTTGACTGCTGCTTTTTTTTTATTTTTTAAAAATTTATAATTTATTTAAAGATTTTTTTATTAAGATTAAAAAAAATAATAATAAATTTGTTTAAGTAAGAGTAGAAAAGTAATTTTTATATTATTAACCTTTCAATTATTTAAACATTTGAGTAGTTTTTTAATTTATTTTAAAATAATAGATAGATAATATCTTTTCAAAAATTTTAAGAATTTAAATATCTTTTTATCTAATAAAAATATAAAATCTGTAAAAAGCCAGAAAGAGAGGGATAGATTATATGATAACTTTTATTGTATAGACTTGCAATCATTAGTAATTTTTTATTATTTATTTAATAAGAGTTTATTTTTCTAAACATTAGGAGAAAGATATGCTATCAAAAAGGGTCATTATAAATACCCTCTTGAAATTTAGCATAAATACAATTAGTTCAGACTTTCTTAAATTGTGACAGATGCCCCCTCATTTTAGAAAAAATATAGCTGCTCCACATCACTAACAATTAATTAAAATAAAACATGGATACCACCGGAACAATAAATATTATTATCTTTTTTTTTAAAAAAATTAATCCATCGAATAAGATTATTTTATAATTTGTAACAAATAATTTAAATAAAATATTAATATTTTTATTTGAGAAATTAAATAGACTCATGGGATGGATTGGATTAAGATGGATGGATTATTTTGTAAATTTTAATAGTTACTTCACATAAATATTAATTTTAAAAATAAAAAGAAAAGAAACTAAATATATTCATTAACTAAATAGACTTATTAAAAGGTGTGGGCTAAGAAGAATAGTATTATTTTACAATTTTAATAATTAATTAAAATAATATTTTATTTTGATTAATTATTACAAATTATTTCGCTATAGATATCCAAAATTCTGTAAACCATTGGATTTTCTAACGGTTGTTAGTGTAGGGGGTATTTGAGTACTTTGTAAAGTTTTGTAGGTATTTATCACAATTTAAAAGTGTTTGAACTAGGTAATAAACAGTATGCCCAAACTTGACGAATATCTATAATATTTTTTTTTTTAAAAAAAAGAAGAATGTTTGTAGCACTTGAGCGGTAAGCACTCTGTTTGAGTTTTTGTAAAATTTATATTTTCTTTTGTGGAACATATCTTCGTATAAAAATTTGAGGTCAAAGAATTTAAACCTCGACAAATGTTAAATAGTATAATAATTCTTCTCTTATATTAGAGACTCTCTTTTTTTTTTATAGGGTTTATACTTTATCTAATGAAATATGTCTTTTAACGTGCATTAATGTAAAAATAAATTAGTTTTGTTTCAATTGTTGTGTTTAGACATGCATTAATATAAAAACAAAGTAGCCTTGTTTTGATTGATATTTAGTCTTTATACAAATAGATCTCATATTAATTAATATATATATATATATGTAATAACCCAATTTAAAGTAAACAAATAAATAAAGTTAATGGAAAGAAGTCGCAATACCAAATAAAATTTATATTTTTTTATTACATAAAATATTTTAACGTGAGTAAAATTTAAACTCCAACTTTTTCTTTTAAAAAATTTAGATGGACAGAAAACATTTTACCAACTAAATACTAATTTTTAATTTTTATGTTTACTCAAATTTAAATGGCCACAAAATGCAAAGCACATATTTAAACTCCAATTAAATAGATAAAATCAACAAATAAAATTTGCATTAAAATACTAATTATTATTGTTAATTATTATTATTATTATTACATAAGACAGTGACCAAACCCAAAACCAAGTGGAACGTTTTTGAGTGGAAGTACAACATACAAAACAGCAACAGACATGTTTAGTTTGTCCGCCGCTTCACCCACTGCCGCCACCGCCACCACCGCCGCCAAGCAACCGCCACCACTCACCAATACACCCTTTACCGTTCTTCACCAAAAGAAAATACCCACCTCTTCTTTTTCTTCTTCAATCTTCTGCCTTCACGTCCACACTTGCTCTCTGCGCTTGAGCTTTTCTCCAATTAAAGCCATGGCGGCCAACTCTCAAACCGTTTCTGCTCCGACCCATCAACCCCAGTCATCTTCCCCCGGTATCCATCTTTATCTCTTTTTTTTTTCTTTCTTTTTTCCTTTTTACCCGTATACTTGTTGTGCTATGTTGGTTGATAATTTTTTTTTTAAGATTTTGTTTTGTAATATTTACGTTTTTTTAATTTTCTTATTAGGGAAGAAGCAAGCATTGATATCATTGTCAGATAAAAAGGATTTGGCATCTCTTGGAACGGGATTACAAGAACTCGGGTGGGTCAATTCTTTCATCAATGGTTTGTTTTTAAAGTTTTTATGATTTCAAATTTTTAATGGTTTTTTCTTTTCTATATCAGAGTATTAACTAGCTTGAGAACTAAGTTAAAGGCCTTAAAAATCTATGCTTAATACATATATCAATTTTTTAAAAATAAGTATATTTTTGGGAAATAATTATGATGAAAGTTAGGCATTTTTTGTTACTGTAGATACACAATTGTTTCCACTGGAGGAACCGCTACTGCTCTAGAAAATGCTGGGGTGTCTGTAACTAAAGTGGAACAGCTCACCTGTTTTCCGGAGATGGTATAATTATTTCCTAACTACAGTTTAGCAGTAATATTGTATTGGTATTATCTTTAAAAGATGTATAATGTGTATATGCTGTATGATGGATTTGATGTGTATATTTTATATTATGGAGGGTCTGTATCAAAGTAGGTTGTTTCTCTGAGCTTGTAATCATTTTGTTTGAAAGATGGAGGGCCTGTTTTCGAATTTATGATTTTTCTGCTCCAAACAAGAGAGTGGGATGCTCTTTTCTTCTAGTAAATACTTTTCATCCTATCTGTATAAATTTCCAAAAAATTTGTTACTGAAACCTAATACCACATTTCCCTTTTGTTTGAGTACTAAAGTAGTTTTTTTATTTTTTATATATTTTTTTATTTCAGCTTGATGGTCGTGTAAAAACTTTACACCCCAACATTCATGGAGGTATTCTTGCTAGAAGAGATCAACAACATCATATGGATGCTCTCAATGAACATGGGATTGGTGAGTGAGAATTTAAGCCTTCTATAATCCCCACATAATTGTTGGTATTTCATTGGCTTAAATATGTTCTTTCTTCCTTTTGGCCATTTTGCGTGGACATTTGGTACATATGCTCTTTGCTTAAACAGAATCTGTACAGGTACATTCCATATAGTAGTGGTGAACTTGTACCCCTTCTATGATAAAGTTACTGCTGCTGGAGGGATTGATTTTGAGGATGGAATTGAGAACATTGATATTGGTGGCCCTGCCATGATCAGAGCTGCTGCAAAGGTTGTTTACTAAATAGTTGTGTTGACTTTAACTATCATTATTACAGCAGTTAGGTTTCTCTTCGAACTTGAAATCTATATCTCATATTATGCATAATCTTTTTCATACCTTAGACCTTTGCTAAATCCATTACCCTTTTCATTGTTGGATGCACTGAAACTATTTCCAAAGATCTTATTCTAAGGTATAATATTATAGTTAGAGAAAGTTCGGACTGACCTAAAACAGAAAAGGGGAGAAGGGCATAGGTCAGAATTGAAGGCAAGTATAAGTGTGTGGTAGAAGTCCTACATATTCTTAGAACTGCATGTGGCTTAGGTCATGAATATCTCTGAACATTTTATTCATGGTTTTCGATTAAAATTGACAGGCTTGAAGGGGTAGCTGTGTCCTACATGTTTAAAAATCTATGAGGTTCCTCTTTCTTTTAATTTCACATCCTTTCCTAATACTTAAGTTCCTTGAATACTATAACTGCAGCATTCTGTTAGCCAAAAGCCATTTAACCCAATAGTCAATGCAATGTGTGTAGTTATATAACATGTGAAGCTGAATATTAATTTTCTGTCATTATCTCAAATTCCATCTGACATGTACCCATTCAACAGAACCACAAGGATGTCTTGGTGGTTGTTGATTCAGAAGATTATCCTGCACTGCTAGAATTTCTGAAGGGACACCAGGATGATCAACAGTTCAGGAAAAAACTTGCTTGGAAGGCTTTTCAACATGTTGCTTCATATGATTCTGCAGTTTCAGAGTGGCTCTGGAAACAGACTGCTGGAGGTAACATTTAGTCCTGCAAATCTGGCAATCCTAATGCCATTACCAGATGGGCAATCAGAAAAGATTTATATATCATCCAATTTCAAAAACACAAAATGGTTGATAAGGAATGAGGTGATCTTCTAAATTACCGAATGATTTTGGAGGTTATTTCAAAATTTACCTTGGCAACACTTCACATGTTTCTCTCGGAGTAGATTGTGGTGAATTTGTTTCAAGTTTTTTTTCCTTTTAATGTGTGAAGTGCATTGATTGAATTGTTTTTCTTTTTTGGAAGATAAATTCCCTCCCAGCTTTACAGTGCCCCTCTCACTTAAGAGCTCTCTTCGATATGGTGAAAACCCTCACCAGAAGGCTGCATTTTATGTTGACAAGAGCCTTGCGGAGGTTAATGCAGGAGGTATTGCTACAGCTATTCAGCACCATGGGAAGGTAAGATATGTGAAATTACCCGCTGTTTTTTGACATTAGAACTTGTTGCCATCATCAATAATTCATTTGACAAGCAATTTCTTATTAATCTGGTTAGTATCTCATTAGTGAGGCATCCTCATTTGCATTTTGGTGATTATAGGATTTATCGCTTAAGGGTCAGCATAAAGCTCTGATGGGTATTAGCTGGTTCATTTCTATTAGTTTAGTTGGTGTAGTTTTCATACAATAATGAAACCTGACTTTTACAGGGAAAAGGTAGATCAAGATTTGTTAATTTGGGATGTGGTGAATTGGAACCAGCATAATACTGGATATTATCTTGCGCCATTGTTACTAATATGGTTGTGTGAATCAATGATAGCATAAAGCCCAAAAATCGTAGATCTGGTAGTGATTCACACACTTGGTATAAACCTTATTTAGGTGCTCATTTGGTTTTAAAGCGGCTGTTGTACTGTATTTTTAGAATTTTAATCGGATAATGCTGTTTGAAAAATATCCAAATCACTCATGGTGGTTGTATTTTTTAACAACTCTGACACTATTTGGAGGTTGACTTCCAGCACATTGCCTTCTACTTTTGTTCTTGGTGCAGGAGATGTCATATAACAACTATTTAGATGCCGATGCAGCTTGGAATTGTGTATCAGAGTTTAAAAACCCTACATGTGTGATTGTAAAGCATACAAATCCCTGTGGTGTAGCTTCACGCAATGATATCCTTGAAGCATATAGGCTAGCTGTGAAAGCAGATCCAGTAAGTGCATTTGGTGGTATTGTGGCCTTCAACATCGAAGTTGATGAGGTAATTAGTTGTTTATAGCTCCAGTTGTTCTGAGCATTTCTGGAATGTCTTGACAGCACTTAGATTAATTTGCATCAAGTAATAGAGCATTCCGTGATAACTTAAAAAGACTGATATCATTAAAACTTTTCCATGCATTATTGCTCAATAAAATGGATTCTGACCTTATTAACTTGAGAAGCTGGCATTAGACTGCTGGTGAACCTCTCTTGATGTTTCTGATTGAATGCATGACTTGTCATATAGGCTCTTGCTAAGGAAATCCGAGAATTCAGAAGCTCAACTGATGGTGAAACTCGGATGTTCTATGAGATTGTTGTTGCTCCCAAGTATACAGCAAAGGGGCTTGAGATTCTTCGTGGTAAGTCGAAGACTCTGAGGATCCTTGAAGCAAAAAAGAATGAAAAGGGAAAGCTTTCTCTCAGACAAGTCGGTGGTGGCTGGTTAGCTCAGGATTCAGATGACTTAACACCTGAAGATATCAAATTCAAAGTAGTTTCTGAGAAGAAGCCACAAGAAAATGAGCTCAGTGATGCAGAATTTGCATGGTTGTGTGTCAAGCATGTCAAGAGCAACGCCATTGTAATAGCAAAGGTTGGTATTCTTCCCGATGCATGTTTTACAATATTCTTGCTGAAAATCAATATGTTCGGTAGAGACTGAGGAAACTGATCCTCTGATTTGGACAGAATAACTGTATGCTGGGTATGGGAAGTGGGCAGCCAAATCGTCTTGAGAGTTTGAGAATAGCTATGAAAAAGGCTGGAGACGAGGTTAAAGGAGCTGCTCTAGCTAGCGATGCATTCTTCCCATTTGGTAATTACCACTCTTAAACTTAGATTAAATTGACATGTAAATTGTTCTTTATATTCATATTCGATGCAAATTGTTCATTAACAGCATGGAAAGATGCCATGGAGGAGGCATGTGAAAGCGGGATCGGAGTCATTGCAGAGCCTGGTGGGAGCATTAGAGATGGGGATGCCATAGACTGCTGCAACAAGTATGGCGTTTCCTTGCTCTTCACCAATGTCAGGCACTTCAGACATTAGCGACTATGACTTCGAGTTTTTTTCTTTTCCTTTTCTGCCCTTTTCAGATTAGGTCCTTTGCTCCAATCTAAGCAGACTTTGCCAGAAAGTTTTGGTAATTTTCACAGGATACTTTTAGATTTCTTTCATTGCATAAGAAGCCAAGCCACCCTCTTGGATGCTTGGAAAGGATGGCATAAGCGTGCTGCCATGTTGTGCCATAGACATTTGTCACCGGGATTGTCTATTTTTTGGGTTTAATTATATATATATATGTTCTTATTTATAAAATGATGGCTCGTAAATTCGAACGTGAAAAATGAAAGAGTCAATAAATGTGATAATTAGAAAGAAAAAAAAAATGTCTTAGAACATTTGCATGCATACAAAGAATTTGGCGCCAAATTTTATTAATTATTGAAGAGTCATTCTACTATAGCTATTAATCCATGATATTCACCCACTGGACTTCATGATATTACAAAGTACAAACAGCTGCCTAAGGATTAACACCTCAAAGATATTGAATTCTTCATGTGCTTGCTGGTGATCATGGTGATAACAATAATAATAATCATGAAAATAATAATAGTAAAGTGACAAGATGAAGGGAAATATACAGAAATAGTTTTTATTTTAAATTTATATATTTATAGTCACAAAATTAAAATGTAATATTTAATAATTGTAAAGTTTAATAAACTTAGATAATTTTATTTTTGAAGTATATTTTACTTCTTTTCCATTATTTTTCTTTAAAATTCACTCAAATAATACTTTTAAAAAATTCAAGCTTAAAAATAAGTAGATCAAGTGCTTAGACTGATTTTTTGAAGATTGAAAGCTAAACAAATCAATTAAGAAGCAAAAATTAAGAAATTGACCAAATGAATAAAATCAAAGATTAAAAAAAATACAAAATTTCCCGTGCCTTGCATGAGGTGCAAGGAAGGGTTACATGCTCGGCTTCACGGCACGAGGGGCAGCAAGTGTGCCCTCCTCGCACCTCGCGCAAGGTGCAGCGCAAAGGCCCACCTCACACGAGGTGTAAAGTGCTATCTTAATTGCTTTTCTGCTAGAGGTGAAAGCTGTTGCCCTACACTGAAATGATACATAAAATGGCCTTCTAGTGTTTCCATCTTCTAATGAAATATCTATATTAAGGTTTCCCAACCACTCACATTGTTTAGAGTATACTTCTCTTCATAGACTAAAAACCTGATCAAAGTCAAAGCTCAGGCAACAAAAAAAGCAAAACCTGAGGGCCTAAGTTTTCCTTTTCTTATTTTATAACTGCACTTAAAAATTTCTTGACAATGTAATTGCAAGTACATGCTTATTCGTTGCCCCAGCAGCGTTTGCAAGTAAGTATTGAGATGGTTAATTAGTATAGAAACAATGCAGCAAAGAGTCCCATGATCCTGTGTTTGTAAACCATAGCATGAATTGGTCTTAGTGACAAAGACTAGTGAGCACAACTTCATTTTAGCTGTATTATATGTCTATTCAATTATTTCAACTAACAAAAGCAAAGCAAAAGAACATTCTCGAAAGCAAACTTTTTCCTAGGGAGGTAGGCATCGCTGAGAATAAATGATCAAAATTTCAAGAAATCAACAAACTGAGATGGTAACCCCACCTTGAACTTGATGAAGAGTTTCTAAGAAAACAATAACTAGATTCAGAAAATTTCAAAAGAGAGCCAATTACCCATTCATTCCATAATAACCTTTGCCCCAAGAGCTTTCATCTTCTCAATTATTTTCTCTGCTTCTTCTTTGGACACATCTTTCTTCAATAGAGAAGGTGTCTTTTCGACTAAATCCTTTGCATCCTTGAGACCCAAACCAGTAAAATCTTTCACCTCCTTAATTATTTTAAGCTTTCCAGCTGCCTCATAAGATTCCAATTTTATGTCAAAAGCAGTCTTCTCAGGTTTCTGCTCTTCCTTGGCTGATGCACCAGGTGTCTTCATTGCCATTCCAGCCACAACAGCACCAGGCTTCATAACTCCGACACTGGGCGGTTCCTTCATTCCTCGTTTCCTCATTATAATAGAACCCAGTTCAGCAACTTCAGCCAGTGTGAGTCCAGATATTTCATCTACAAGCCTAAAAACTCGCTCAGTTGGAGGGCTACAATGCTCTGTGGGATCAAAAGTTGCCGGATCATAATCTGCTGGTAGTCTCCTTTGATCAATTTCTACCTCCTCCTCTTCTTCCTCCTCCTTCCTTGCTGCTTGACCGAAGCCCCGAGCCACCACACCGTTGAAGTTCAAAGAATTCAGCGCCAACAGAGGATAAACATTGGGATTTTTGGATAACCCATTTGGTAAACAATGTCTTAGCTTTGAAATTAAGCTCATTTCCAGTTTATCACTCAGTACAATCTTTTTGAATTACAAATTGCAAATAAACCTGTAAGTGCCTAATATTAAGCACTTACATGAGAAAATCCATGCCCTGCAACCAAAAAGTAACAATAAATTAAATATGATTAGAGACATTATCTTCAGATTATAGAAATTTCAGATTCAAAATATGACCAAAAATCTCCTTTTTCCCAAATTTCAAGATAAACGGATACCTTGTCAAGGTCAAATGGAACCGAAATCAGATAACACTCAATTTTAACTTGTTTTCCTTCCCATATTTATGGCCATGAACTGACCTAAAAAATTGAAATGGTGATTGTTCACTACCTTCCAAAACTTGTAAATACTCATAACAAAAGCGAACTTAAATTTTGAACCTGGGATTTTTTTTCTCTTTCCGTTTTAACAGGCTTGACAAATCATAAAAACTTAAAATAAACCAATTACGATAAATTTGCAACCCAAGATTCAATTTTTCCCTTCTAAAGTTAATTTATTTTCAGGGCAATACTAAACAGAAGCAGCAGCAAAGAACAAGACTGACTTCATCATATATTCAAACGCAAAGCAGTGACCAAAAGACAACCCCAAATTATTGAATCAGGTAAATCACACAAAAAGCTGAAAAAAAATATCCATTTAAAATTCAATGGGAACAATGTGCAAAAAGATTTGTAAATACAAATTATTAATAAATATAAAGAGAGAAAAATAGCTTTACCTTTAGATTAGATGGAAATGGAAAGAAAAAGTGTAAAACCCTAGAGAGACCGGAGAGGGTGCCAACAGAAAGCAAGAGAGGTTTTTGGTTTGCTTTGGGACAGAAGGTCACGTGAAACTCACGCCCCTTCTGTTCGAGAATTTATGCTGATGGGACAATTACATGCAGAACCCTATATTGTTGTATTTATTAAATGCCAAAATAGTTTCTTCATTCGTATCAAATAAGTTACTGACCTCTTTTTGTTTTTTAAGAAAATAACAAAACTAGTTGGTTGGTTTATAATTTTACTAGGTTTCTCCTTTCTTAAGTAGTATTCTAATATTTTCTTTATTCTAAATTAAGTGTTAAGTATTTATTAAATGATTATATTTTTAAATAATATTTTAATTTTTTATAAAAAAGTGTAATAAGTAATTTTATAAATTATAAAATTAATTAATCAATAAACATTTTGCATAAATTTGGTTCTTTTACAAAATCTTTGATGGGTGCTACCCAGAATAATTGTTTTGTTTCTTTTACTTTTGTTCTTGTCAATATGTACTTGGTGCTACGAGCATAAAATTCTCGATACTTGATACTTGAAGTTCAAAACTCTAAAGAAGAAAAAAATTCTTGACTTATTTTTTTTAAAGTTTAGGGTTTAGGGCTTTTTAAGGGAAAGTTGTGACTCTTATGAAGTTTCAGCCAATAGTCGGATCAGTGATCATTGAATAATGTTGTGCTGAACTCGAATTTTCTAATGTGGAGGATCCTATGAAGGGCAACCATAAAGCATATAATCCAGAGTTATTTTACTAAAAGTTCTAATTAACACATGTATCATTATCTTGCCAAACCTCGGGGATTAAGAGATTAAGAGAAACATGGTTTTTCAAGAACACCCACGATTCTATTATTTTTTCCTTTAATGATGTATTACAAAGGTTTCTCCTCTTTATATAAAGAGAGGGAGAAGATATAATCATTTAGTACATTGACACTCATATATTAAAAAAGACTAAAATAACCCTTACATCGATACAAACCAACAGATTAGGACATATCCTTGATAAATCAAACATAAAAGATAAAACAATCATAGTACAACAAACTTTAAATATTACAATCACAGTCACATGGATAAACATTGATTAGGGAATCTTTGCAATCTTCACATGCTAGTGACAGAGAACCTTTTAGAGAATCTTTCAAAGTTCACGTACTAAAGTAAGAACATATCGGTTGACACAACCATTTTTATTAATATTTACTTTATGCACATGATAAAGGTTGTTTGCAGCATTAATCATTGTTAGAGCTTGGCTCTGTTCTTTCATCAAAGTCCCTATTGTAATTCCAGTTGAGATAATTATACTCCTTTAGTGGATCATCAGGTGGTTCAATTGGCTGTGGAAAATGGGAATACGTGGCTGGATCCCAAGGATTTGGCAATTAGGTTTTGTTGTTAAGAAGAGATTTTATGATTGGGCGTGGATCATCTTCAACTAGATCTTGTGTATCCTAAAACAATGATGGTAGTGCAATGAGAGATCAAGGTACATGCTTGACAGTTCTTGATTCTGGTTGCTTTATGAGGGCTTGTTTAATGTAGCCATGTAAACGCCATTGTCTTGTTTAAGGCTCTTACTATATTTTGATGGAAACAGTTCCCATAAGGCATTATCATCAAGCTGTGGCTATATCTGTGGTGGAATAACTTCATTTATCTTTGTAAATCTCCGTTGAAGATTTCTAAATTCAGTTGGATGTTGAAGCAAATCCTTATGCAATGAATAAGGGTTAACTGCAACATCAATTATAGTTGGATAATAATGGATTGTATTTTATATTGTAATTATCCATTTTCTCTAAAAGACCAAGATGGTTCTAAGATACTATCTTGAGACTTGGAGAATGGGAAAATGGTTTTGGATTATTTGGAATTTATGGTTCCACCAAGAGAGAGGATAAAATATTCTAGGAATATTTATACATATTTATGACTTGGTAAATGGTTTCTTGAGTGAATCATGGATTTAGTCTAGTTTATCATTTCTAACATATGAAATTCAATCAAAATGGAATATTGATCAAGAAGATACCGAAGAAAAATGCAAGACTTTAATAGTCCAATTCTTCGAATCCTCCATTATAAATAGTGTCATAAAAGGATACTCAGGATGGACTCCTAAGCCTTTTAGAACTATTGGACCATTTGTTTGGATGACTTTTGACTGGTAAAAAAGTGTGAGTTTATAAACTCTATGGTGAAGTGTATGAATTTGGACTAGATGAGGTAGTTTTAGTGGGTAAACAGGCACGAGAGGATTTATAAGTAGGGTCATCATGAAATAGGTAGAGATTATTTGGGTTGCTTTGGAAGATCTCGAAAAGAAGTCTACAAGGACATTGTTACTACCCTTAAGGTATTTTACCTTATAAGAGTAGTTTGAAAACCATTCTTGCCATCTATTTGACTAATTGATTATGTAGGATCTTATTTTACTTAAACTCTAGCATCTTAAGAAAGGCTAACATGTCTATCTCAATCACAAAGTGATGACCAATGAGATAGAACTGGAACTTTTCAATTCCCCATTCGATTGTTAGAATCTCTTTAAATGTTGAATGTTAATATTTTTGGATTTTTTTATTGATCCACTTTTGTACCTATAAATC
This sequence comes from Ailanthus altissimus, assembly GCA_946807835.1. Classification (NCBI taxonomy): domain Eukaryota; kingdom Viridiplantae; phylum Streptophyta; class Magnoliopsida; order Sapindales; family Simaroubaceae; genus Ailanthus; species Ailanthus altissimus. Next base: position 5,099,035 of record OX327690.1, on the reverse strand, counting down.
TATCTTATGCCATTTTTTTTCTTCTAACAATACTGCACCCCAATAAAGATTACTAGCATCAATTTGAAGGATTCTTCTTCCATCCGAGGGTATTAGTGGTGGCAGTAATTGTGTTTTTTATTTAAGGGCTTGGACTACCTTGGTCTGTTGGTCTGTCCATTTTAAAGGGTTCTTTTTGAGCATTTGTTGCAATGACTTGGTAAGCTGAAAGAGATTCTTGACAAAATCAGCCATATAATTAACAATGTTGAGAAATTGTTGGATCTTTTTTTTGCTAAGGTTTTTATTTGAGAACCGATTCAGTTCTTGAGCAATTTATGGATGTAGAGCATACTTTTCATTCTTGATGTGTATTCCCAAAAAATCTTTCTCTGAGACTCAAAATTGTATCTTTTTTTGGGATAACATGATTCTATATATAGTTACTATATCACTAAACTTAGAGAGAAGTGTTTTGTGAGATTTCTCATCCAGAGAAAAAAGAATTATGTCATCAATGTATACAAGGGCATTATTTAACAGAGGTTCAAAAATTTTTACTATAGCTTTTTGGAATAGAGATGGTGCTATTTTGAGGCCAAACGGCATGACTTTCCATTAATAATGATGGTTTAGGATGCAAAAGGTAGTTTTTGGTCTGTCTTCTAGGTTGATTCCAAATTGTTAAAATCCTGCTTTTAGGTCAAATTTAGAAAATATTTTGGCATTGGCCAAGTTTGAGAATAAAGAGGTTCTGTTTGGTAAGAGGGAATTTATCATCCTATAGAAAAATGTTTAAAGGCCTGTAATTAATAACAAGCCTTAATTTTTCTCTGGCCTGTTCACTTCTTTTATTAACATAAAAAGCATGGCAAGCCCAAAGAGACTAAGTGGGCTCAAGTTTTTCAGTTAATAATTGAGTTAGTTATTGGGTGGTTAGTTGAAGATGTTCTGAGTTCGTTTCTAGATAGTTAGCCTTGGTTGGATTGATGTCCTCATTCTTTTAAACAAAAAAAGATGAAGAACTCCTGGTTTTTTCGTAAAGGATTGTTGCATTTTTCAAGAATTTTGAATGAGACTTCGCTGTAGATTGTTGTCTTATCCGTGCTATAACATCTTAGAGTGATCTAGACATGAAGAAATTTAGATTTTTTGTCTTAAAATTGTCTCAATTTAGAAATTCAGACTTGAATTATAAACCATTTGCCTTCAGGATAACCTTCTTTTGGAGTAATTGCTGAATGATGTTGAAACTAATAACCACATTTTTTCTAAAGAGTCTGAACCAAGCAACTTATGGCTTATACTGAGGTTAGGGAAAAAGATCAGACGAAATAGTTTACTGATCATTGTGATGGTAAAGAGTTCATCATTCATTGCTTTGAATATTTGGTGATAAGGCCTCCACGTCTCTAGGTGGGATTTTGAAATTTATGATAGATGTTGCAGCTCTAGTATTCGATAGACCTAAGATGGTGATTATTCTATCATACTTGGAGAAGAGAAGTTTTAATTCCACCATTAGAATAAGTAAAGCTAAAAAGCTAATTGCTTGAATGTTGTACTAGGAAAAGTCTGAGAATGACCATTCACTGTCTTTAGGCTGACATAGCCAAAATGTATCTATTTCTTGAACTTATTCGAGCTCCAGGATAGTTGACTCATCCAGTTTAGATTGCTCAAATAAGAAGGATTTAATATCATCATCTTCACTAAAGGGTGAAGTAGCAAAAATCTGCTTTAGGACTTTTAGTCTGCCCTCATGGTGGTAGTTTTTAGCAAAATGACCTTATTTTTTCAGAGAAAGCACTTATTTAATTTTTTAGAAAATTTGTCTTTTCTTTTAAAAAACCTTTATGGTTTTTTGTGGTGCGAAAACCATGATTGTTTGGGGAATCTAGCATACCTGTGGTAATGCTTTTTCTTTGTGGAACATTGACAAGAGTTACCATTTAGTGGACATTTAATTAAAAGGTCTGGACATTCACAAGCTCTACTCAATTGTCTCCCAATTGTTTCACTCTTAAAAGAACCTTTGCCTGGCACATAGTTTTTAAAAAGCTTTAATGACAGATTGATGAATCATACTGAGAGAGGCTTGTTGTAGGGGAGATTTGTCTTGGAGGATCCTTAAAGCTTTTTGACCTAGAGGGTTTGAGATTGAATTGAGATAAGCTTATTTGAGATTAGGGTCATCTACATCAAGCTGCTAATATTTTAAAGCAGCTTTCTTGAAATAAGTCTCTAAATCTTTTCTTTTAAAAGAACAATATTTCAACTTAAAGAATACTTCTTTGGCTTGGTTAGTCAAGTGAGTTGCCTCTCTAGTAAATTCCATAAAAATGACATTCCGAAAACTGTTAATGTTTGGAACATTTAGCAAATGAATCTGTCTGTATTCTCTGAGCTATTAGTACCATTGTATAAAGATACCTTGGAACCTTGTAATGGCTTGAGAGATTACGTCATGTGCTTTTACACTCGGTTTTTGTTGCTTAGTGATGTGTTATGCTTAAAATTCATGAATTATATCCTGCCATTTAGAAGGTAAGATATTATCAAATGTAAACCAATGCCTTCTTTCTGAATTATTTGATCTATTTGGGTCTACATCATATGCTGTTACACTCAATTTTTAAGGATTTTTTCATCAGTTAATGACTCTACTATTAGGTGTTATGTGTGTGTGAGTCGTGCAACGGGTGAATGTCTGCATTTTAAACAATTTAAATATCACATGTCTCACGTGCAACGCAGTAGAAATATAACATACAACACTATCTCATTACATTAATGAGATTAAAAGACTCACCCTTGAAGCACGCTTTAAGTAATTCTAGTTAGGAACATGGTGGGCTTCCTCAAACTAGAATGATAACTTTAATTTTTTAGAATATTTGAAGCAATACTTGCTTCTGATATTTATTTCAGTCTTTCGGTTGAAATTGATATTAAGGTTGACACTTAACCTTTAAAAGCAAAAGCAATTCACCTCGCATCTTCATTTCTCTCAACTAACTTATATATACAGTTAACATTTGTCTCACTTTTAGCCAATCACAAATAAGTAAAATACCAAGTATAAAATCTTGACAAGACAACAAATTTGCTTAGTTAAAGCTTCAACTTAGGTGGCTAAATAATGAGGCAATTGGTGACAAAAACATTGCCCCTCTCGCTTAAGAATTGAATCAAATTCAATTCAAAATGCTTTATTTCCTTTTCATGAATGAAAAAAGAACATGTAGCTTTTGTCATCATTGATAATTCAATAAGTTTCCATTGCTTTTAATACATCCTATGAGAATGCAACAAGTGTCGATGAATACAAATCATATGAATTAAATTCATTTGAATTATAATGGTAGAATTATAATGAAACAATAATTGTTTCATTAATATGTCTACCAATGCCTTATTTAGTGTCCATATAAATTATTGGCACAATTTGAAGTATACAGTAGGTAAATAAAAGTGTCAAGTCTCACTTAGCACAATCCTAGGTTTAACATTTAAACCTTTGCTATTTTCCTAGAGACCCTAAAGTAAATAAATGTTTGATTAATTTAATTTAAGTAAAATAAAAATTATTTCATTTAAATGGTAGCTATATCCATCAATGTCAAATTTAGTACCCATACAAATTATTGGCACAATTTAAGACATACTCTAGGTAGATAAAAGTGTCAAGTCTCACTTGGTACAATCTTAGGTTTAACACTTAAACCTTAGCTACTCTCCGAGAGACCCTGAAATAATTTCATATTTTTAAAAAACTTTTTGGATCAACCAATTCGATCTAATACGCTACTCACGTGCTCAATGAGTACACTTCATATAGTAAGACTGATGAGTATAATTTTGATACATATTATGACCCTATTTTATCTTAATAATTGTTCATTTTAAAGTAAATTCAGAGTTATTTATGCTTTGATTGTTGATTTTACAGGTTTTGATCATATTGAGATGGGAATAGAAACTAATGGAAGATATAGGAAACCAATTGGAGGCAAAAGAAAGTCACTGAAAAATGGGGACCGAAATGACAAAAATGCAAAACTGGTGATGAACGCCCCAGCGTTAAACTTTACAAAGCTCCACATTCGTCAATCATGAAGAACGACCCTGCATCCGTTAATGAACGCTCCAGCGTTCACGCAACAATGAAGAACGCCCTTGCAAGGAGGACATCAACGCTAGGGCAAAATTTAAGATCTAGATCGCGATGCCCCAACGTTTACAGTAGAACGCCACAGCGCTACAGACGCCCCCGCGTTGCCTAACCAGAGCGCCCCTGCATTTGACTAACGCCGAAACGTTATTCGTGTAACGCCCCAGCGTTAGTGTCCAAGTATAAAAACATTACATTTTGCCCCCTGGAGTAATTTTTTTCGGACCCCTTTGAAAAACACCTAAAATTCTCTCAACCCCAACACCTTCCTAACCCAGAAATGATCCTTAATTGATAATCAAACTCTAAAACAACTATCAAACAATATTTGGTGGGGAGATTACACAAGATCTTCCAAATCAAGATCATTTTGGAGGGTCAATTCGAGATCAATCCTTGAACTTGTACTTCCTTTGCTTCAATCTTTTCTGGTTTGATCCGAATTGATCTGTTTATATTATGTTTATATTTATTGTTGATCTTGATGTTATTATCATATTGATTTAAGTTTAATTTCTAGGATTATAGCCTTGACCTTAATATGATGGATTGATATATTGAAGATGATTATTATGAACTCAATTCTTGTTCAATTTGTTGGATCTTAATGCCTTTGATATACTGGCCATATGTTGAATGAATTGGTAATGATTAAATAAACTTGGAAAAAGAGTTTAATTATTAAGCCCGAGATAAATTGATACATGATCACAAAGTGGCAGTTGTGAGTTTCGATCTAGGATAGGAATATACCTAGATGACATGCATGGTTAATACAACTAGTGCTTAATGAATCTTGATCTATTTAATTACCATAGGACTATAGGAGATTAATAGATCTTGGTATAATCACTTGACCATCGGAAGAAGCTCATGGTGAGATTAGTGTTGTGACCAACAATTAAATTGAGGGAATAATAATTGAGGCATCATTGTCTGGAAAATCATATTAAGTGATAGCTATAATCCTAGATCTTTATCATATATTGTCAGATCTGTTGTCGAATTTGATTGTTAATTATAGTTGATAACGTAGATAATTTTTAGTTTAAAGTTTTATTAAGCAATTCTTAATAATCAATCTTTTGGATAAAAGCGAGAAGATACAATTTTAGTAATTGGTTAGAAATACAACAAATTCCCTGTGGGATAGACACTCTATTCATTCTATATTATGTGTTTCCGATAGCGTGCACTTGCGCTTAATATAGAAATCACACATCAAAGACTCTCTAGGTTCACACATATTTTATCTCACGGAACATTTTCATAAGTCTATAACCGATACCATACACATACACGTTATGGATAAAATAAAATGGTGAGTTGAACCATACAGGTTGAGGTTAATCCATATTCGTTCAACCTTTCTTTATTAATATCCTGGAAAAGCGGAGACATAGATCAACATCGTCAAGTCCTTTATTGCTCAACCATAAACTTATCTCCTTGATTTGTATTCTGATAAATAATATTCGCAAACTCTATTGCGATATTATTTATACCACGAGAAACTCTTTCCCTGGGTTAATGCTTATGGCCATAAGACTTCCTGGAATACAACCTTAGAGCATCTGAATATTTGACTCATCTATATGAGCTGACAGATCCCATGTCTACACACATTGAACTCCATAAATATCGAACCATATCCAATGACACCTAGCGGTCAGATCATGAAAGGTCTCTGACATGTATAGAACCTAAGAATGGTGGATCACTCACAAGTTTATCGTGATGCTCAAGTTAAAAAACCGCGAATACTACTCAATTTGAAAGGACCATCAATTTACGATTTTATGAGATATTTATTAGAGGTCTTCTTTGAGTTGATTCAGTATCCAGTCCTTACTGAATGCTTATATATCTATACGAGTGTCCATTAACTCATGGTTTGCTAAGATTAACCATCTAAACCATTCAGATATAGATATACACTGATATATGTAAATTGGTTCCACTGGACAAACCATACGTCGGTAGAAATAGATCAGAAACTTATAATTTGAGAACATACTTACATTATGAAATTTTCTAGCAACACTTATAACTCTTTTCAACTATATCATTATTATTATATTCTTAGGTTCTTGTCCCATTTCATATAAGGTTCTAATTCTTTAGACCTAATCTGAACTCCTTTAGATTAATATAATGTCTAAAATGTAACAAGCATCTTACCTTATTAAAATTAATTAATTAGTAATTAATAAAATATTTATTTATTACATAAGTATAAATTTAAAATATTCATATAAAATTGAGATGACATATGAGCACAAATCCCAACATCTATATCTTTATCAGTAGCCTATAGAGTAAATGAAGATTAAGGATCGTTCATAAAAATGAATGGTTCCTCTAAGCTAGATTTTGATAGGGGCTAATATTGAAAGGGAGAATCTGATTCTAGATTTGAGTTTTGATCAGAGGATTCATCATAGTCGGTACCTCAGGGCCATTGTGTCATCATGTACTAGGATTTTGATTCAAACAGTCTATTGATTTTATTGGTTTTATTTAGTGGTTTTGGGAACTTAGGTTTTTGTATTTAAAGGTTGTTTATGGGCAGAATGCCTTTTGGCTTGTTTAGAGGATTCATGGTTTTGTTTTCTAGAGAGCAGTGATGAGTAATTACCTAGAATTGATGATGAGGAGCTCAATGGGTTTAAATGTTATGAAACCTTTGAGAATACATCAACTAGCGGGTGCTAGATGATGGAGAACACACTAGTACATATGATAGGAAACATGAAGGATATTTCATTAATGACCATTACATTATTAGAAGTAATTTATAGCAATTCAAATTTGCCAATAGTAGCCCATATGGTGAGAAGCTTCTGGGAGCCTGCAACAACATTTATAATAATAGGTCCAATGTTTGATAGTGTGTTTTGAGATTAAGGCCTTAGTTATTGGTAGTAGTTAGTAGTTAATAGTTTTAAGCTGTATTAAATATTGTAATAAGTGCTGGTATTCCAAGTGCCTTAGTTCTTAGTAGTAGTTGGTAGTTAGTAGTTGTAAGTTGTCATAATTGCTGTAATAAATGCTAGACACCCAAGAGATCTCTATAAATACATGAGAGATGAGGGTGAAAGGATTTAGACTTTGTAATTTCAGAAATTAAGTATTTAAAAACTTTTCTTTGAATTGGTATTCTACCATTTTTAATTTTCATTTCTGTTGAACGATCAACAACTTTTATCTTCGTAAATGAAATCACAACCCATCAGCGCTTGTCCTGCGTCACCAGAGTCATGAACTAAATATTCAAGACTCTTTAGTGGATTTTTTATGCCCTTTATTTCTTGTTCTTGGGTAGCCAAGGGAAGGTTTTTGCTAAGAAAGGACATAATCTCCTAATGCAGGTCTTAGATATTTGCTTTTAATGAGGCGATGATATGGTGGATTGTGAGAAATCCTTCATTCATCTTAGCTTCAATCCTTTGTAGTGAAGCCTCAATTCTCTTAAAGATATAGTTTTGTGTTATGGTATTTTGGGATTGCCAATTTAACATTGCTTATGTTGGAGAGATCTATTTATACAACTCACCAAGTTTTCAAATGTTTGGTTTTGATTTTTCAAGTTTGTCTAGTGTTTTCTTCTCTATTTTATTGAGGATGTAATGGAAGGAAATCTATATTTGAAGCTGGGTTGAACATGTATATTTGTGGAATTTGTGTTTGTTGCGATTTTTTAGGTTTTTCATGCTTTTAAATCCATTGGAAAGCGTTTTGTAATAAGGCTGAGGGGAAAGATTTTGTGGGTCTTTTTGTTTTAGCAAAATTGGTTTAGGAGGTGGTTTGTATTTTGGAGGAGGTTATTGCTTAAACTTTCTTTTGTTTGAGTATAGGATATAGTAATCAAATTTTCTCGATGGTTTCCCCAAAAATCCTATACTCGGATCTCTGTTTTCATATCTTTGATGAAGAATTTGTTGAATGGACTATTTCTTCTTTTTTCTCCTTAGAAGTTCTTCTTTATCATCCTACAAGAGAGATTTTTTTCACTCAATGCAGTCATATTATAGATCCCAAAAATAATGATTTGTTAGGGGATATAGAAAAAAAATAGACTGGTTTGCCATTTCCTTCAAAATATTTTATGGGTAAAGATTTAGTGTAGTAATAGGGCTGTATAATGAATTATATGGAGAAGCATTTTGGTTTTTAAGGCTCAAGCTCATCTTTTGTAAAGAAGATTTCAACTTCCCCTGTAGCTCTTTTATGGAAAGAGTAAATAGTTTACTGGATTGGTTTTGGTTGTCAGGATTATTTGTGTTTTGATTTATAAGTAGTGACCCACTTATTAGGAATGATCTTTATCAAGTCTTCATATGATAATTATTTGGGCACATAAGTCTGGGTAGGGACGTGTTTTGAGTTTATTAATAAAAATAATGCTTCTTTTATCATATATGGATACCTAAAGTCCAAGACATGGTTCTAAACTCTATATACTAATTGGTAGTAGAGAGTCATAACATAAATATTGGCTTTTGAAATGTCATCAGTGATCCGAATTTGTACTTTCAAAGTTGAGAATAGTTATGGATCAGAGATCAATATATAAAAATTTGGAAACAGTGTGACAAGTATTATTTTAGCATTCAGGGTAGTCTAGACAGTGCCTATGCAAATGTGTTGATAATCTGTAAATCTTGTATCTAAAAGGGCCAGCTTGGCAACTGACGGTAAGCCTTTTTGACCATGGAATGTCAGGGCAATTCTAACTGCACCAAAATAAATATGGGTAAACCTTTCATTCTTCTAAATTTGAGGAAATTCCATGGGAAGCTGAAGTATGAAAAACTATTCTTCCTATATGATGGGGAAAAAGTGCTGATCAAACTTAGTGGCTTGAATATATTCTTTTACCTTGGTCTTAAAAAGAGATACAAGGTTTCAAACTATGGAGGTGAGGGACTATTTAGGCTTTAGGTATGCTTGGCAGGGATCCATTAGTGGTAGTTCTGTGACTGGGACCTTTTAATCTTCAAAAAAGTAGGTGATTTCATAGATATGATCAAGTTTGAAAGCATTAAATGTACGAAATGATGTGGAATAAGAAAGTATAGATGAAGAACGAGAAAATGTTAGAGCTGAAGGTTGTAATTCAAAGGGGATTTGAATATCATATGACTCTATGATTAACAAGGTATCCTTTTAATTGGTCTTAATATGATAATACGTACATAAACTAAGTTTTTCAGTAAAAACCAAACCACAAGGGTATGTGGTGTTGTTATCTCACAATTAAGCTAAATGTAGAGATGGGTATTGCCCAGTCTCTACTTGCTAATTTATTGAGTTTTTAGTCAATATATGATAGAGGCGTAAATGCACTAGTAAATTTAGCATCTGGAACGAGAGTCTTGCTCTAATTTATGAAATTTTGGCCATTCTAGTTTTTTTTATCAAAAATGTTTCTAGTTGATGGAAAATGTGGCATTTCAGGATAAACATGAGGCAAATTAAACAGGAAATGAAGAAATTACGCTCAAAATACGAGAACACTTGAACCCAGGGTTGGGCACCGTAATGCCCAGCTGGCCACCCACATCCATCGTGTTCTAAGTCTCAACATCGTGACACTGAGTACACAGCGCTGCAACGCCCATATGACATATAAAATCCCCTCTTTTTAGTCCTATTTTGACTTGGATTCGAAGGCCCTCGACCTTAGGGTTTCTTATACATATATAAATAAAAAAACTCTTTTATGAGCCAAAACACAGAATTTTTGAGAGGCAAAACTTAGAGAAATAATTCACAACACAAAATTAAATATTAAAGCTAAGATTTAATATTCAAGTTCAAGAATCAAGTTTTAAGTTAAAGGAAGAGAGAAAAGTAACCTAAGGAGTCGCCTTGATTAGTTTTTCTTCTCTTTTCTTATTATTATGTTCTTGTTAATCTTCATGGATTGTTTTGATACTCTTGAGTTTGCGATAAGTTAAACTTGTTATATCCATGATTAGACTATTTAACCTAATATATAATTAGATTTCATTGATTCTTAGTTTATGAACTTAATACATTATAATTCATTCATTCTATCTGAGGTTAATGCTTTCATTATATCTAGTCAATATTTTGAATGATTGAGAAACTATAATGAATTTAACAAAGGGATTCATATGTTTAGCCTATGATAGTTTAATGCATGATCATAGGGTAACAACTATGAGTTCCATGTAGGATACACATATGCCTAGATGGCACGCATGGTATGATTTAGACCTAGTCTCAATGAATTACATTCTATTCTAATTGCCATAGACATATAGGTGATTGTTAGAATGTGTAATATAGTCACTCAACCATTGATAGAGGCTTGTGATAAGATTAAAGTCTAGCCAATCAATTCATATTAAGGGATTAACTAAGAGGTTAATTAATCTAATGAAATACTAGGGGATAAGTCTAAATCCTAGATTGTTATTAATTAGTGAGTTCAACCCTTTGTTTATTTTCTCTTTAAGATTAAGTTTAAATTGGTAGAATTAGGTTAGTTAATTAAATTTTAGATTTTAGTTTTTCTTGAATAAAAGTTAAGTGGATATATTTTGAGCCCACTTCTTCGTTTCTCATCCGATTCACCTATCGTTTGTTTTGAAATGTCATAGTTTTTGTTATACACCTATTTATGATAAAAAAAAATTAGAGTAAAAATCTTATTTTGGGTGCTAAATATACTAATACATGACCTTATCAATATACCTTAGAAAATGGCTCTAATACCAATTCGGCCTGTCAACAATACCCCAAGGTATTCACAACCCAGAAAAAACACAGCGGCACTTCCAGCCTTTGATGTATTTCTTTTTATAAAATAAATTTGGATTTTTTTTTATTAGCGATGATTTGAAGCTTATATAAATGGTCACCTCTTACATATATTTTTGTCATAAACAAAGATACAATTTTTATGACAATTTGAAGAAATTTTCATCGTCAAATAGTCTTCAATTCCAATACAAACTCTATCTACTAACATCATCAGTCATGACACGTGCCTAATAGCCATAAATGCACCACCATAACTCAAAAACCTTTAGTGACCTCATTTTGTCTCTACCCAGAGCCACTAATCGACATGTACAACCAATCTCTGAATTTGGCTCTTCCTCCCTCGTCAACACTAATTTTCGACAAGTGACTACTCAACACCACACTCAAAATATTCTTAGACCACTGATCTATCAACCTACACCCATAATTTCCTTGATCTAAAGCCGTTTCTCTTTCAAATCTCCACAAACTTTTGGTTGGGGTCTTTTTGTCAGTCTTAAAAGCATTTTGGGTCAAAGTGAGATTTTTTTAATGACTTACTTGATAGAATCACTTTAATTAGAGGTTAACCTAAAATTTTATATAAATCTGGAGCCAACCTAAAATTTTAAATAGACAATATAAAATTTTCAAAAAGATTTAGGTCGGATCAAAATTTTTCAAAGTTAAGGTCAAATTATAATTTTCACATATTATAGGGTTAGATTGTAGTTTTATATTGTTTACTGCTGGCAACATCTACTATTGAACATTTCTCTGCATAGACAAGTTTTTAAGAGAATGAGTAAATTCAATTATACATATATTGTCACCAATTTAGTCATTATCTGTTAAATTGTCCAAACCAAAATGCAAGTATTATTGCAAGATTAAATCATGACATTACTAATAGTCTTCTGTCAATGTTGTTGCTAACTCCTCAGCTACATTTGGTAATATTGCAATCATTGCTTTATCTCATAATTCAGGCAATTCTTCTTGGTACTTTGATTCAGCTTGTTGTAATCATATGACTTTTGATACTAATATTTTTTTATCTATATTTTCTCATTCTCACTTACCAAACATTCAATGTGTTAATAGTTGATCTATAAATGTTAGTCATATAGGTAATATTTTTTATACACATATATCTTTACCTGATATTAATCTTATCCTAAAACTCACTTTAAATCTTATTTATGTTGGTCAACTATATGAACTCAGTCTTGAAATTCCTTTTATTTCGTTTAGTTGTTGTGTGTAGAATCCATAGACTGGAAAGATTCTTAGGATTCGTCGAAAAGTTGAATGCCTATATAAACTCATAAATCTTTGGCTCTCATCACATATATTCCTTCTAAAAATTCATTCCTCAAGTGGAACTCTGCTGGTTTTACCTCTTCTTCATCACCTAAGTCTTTGGCATTTACGATTGGGTTATGCATATAATAGTTACACTTGTTCCTTAATTTATAATAGTCATTTAAGAAATATTATGGATGATAAAATTGATTGCTTGTCTTGTCCATTAACAAAACAACCTACTTTACCTTTTACTCATGGTAACTTTTTTGGTTTTATACTCCTTTTGATCTTATTCACTCTAATATTTGGGGACCTTCTCTTACTATTACCATAAGAGGTTTTAAGTATTTTGTAGTTTTTGTTGATGATTACTTTCATTACATCTAGATATTTCTCATAAAATAGAGATTTAAATTTTTTAAAATTTATCGTGACTTTGTTTAAATGGTTAAAACACAATTTTCTAGTCCAATCAAAGTTTTTTGTACTAACAATGTTGTGAATATAGAAATTATAAATTTTTATAAACTTTAAGAGACCATGGTACTCTTTGTCGATGTTCTTGTTTAATTACCTCCTAACAAAATGAGAGAGGCAAATAAAAACATAGACACATCTTAGACATTATTCGTGCTCTTTTTATCTCTACATTTTATCCTAAGCGCTTAAAAGGGGAAGTAGTACTCACTATTATCTTCATCATCAACCATTCCTTTCCAATTATAAACAATCATTCTTTTTATAAGAAGCTCTATGGAACATTACTAAATTATAATTTGCTCAAAGTTTTTGGATGCTTATTCCGTGTTCTTCTTCTACCACATGAACATACAAAACTTGAGCCATAAATCTATTTATATTTTTTCTTGGGCTATGAGATAGAACACAAAAGCTATAAGTATTGAAATCCGATCTCTAATTGTCTGTGTTTTTCTTTTTATGTAGTCTTTGTAGAACATTAGTTATTTTTGTCTGTCTCTAAGTTTCACTCTATAACTCTTTCACATATAATTTATTCACAGACATTATTGTTGATTTACTTCTTAATATCTCACATCTAGACCCAATTCCATCTTTTAAGTTTTTTTATAGGTAACCCTAACACAATGATCACTTTTGAGACTCCTACCTTGTTTGTGGATCTACCTCAAACAACTCTATTATCTCTTAATAGTCTGATCTCTCTTCTCTTCACCGTTCTAATCGAGTAAGATAAATTCTTATTAACTTTAATATTATCATTGTTTCTCTACTACTCTTTCTTTGTACAATCATCGATCTTACTCTTAGGCTAGTTCTAATCATGTTTAGCAGCAAGTTATGATAAAAAAATTGCAAGCCCTTGATAAATCACATAGTTGGGAGTTTATTTCCCTTCTACCTAATAAGACTATTGTTAGTTGTAAATAGATCCATAAAATAAAGACTAAGTTCGATGGGTCATTGAAATGCACAAATTCTGATTTGTAGTAAAAGATTTTACTTAAGAATATAGCATTGATTATGAAGAAACTTTTGCTTTAATTATTTGCATTACCTTTGTCCATAATCTATTAGTTGTTGTTACAGTTTGTGGTTGGATATTATTTCAAATTAGCATAAAGAATGTATTACTAAATGGTAATCTCACTAAAGAAGTCTATTTGAAAACTAATGCTAGTTATTTATATCCTCCTAACAAGGTATGCAGACTTCGTCATGCTTTTTATGGTCTTAAACAAGTTCATTGTACCTATTTGCTAAGTTTAGCACTACTATACATCAATATAATTTTTACTCTAGCCCTTATGATCGGGTTTATTTATTCACAAGACTAGTCAATGTTATATTTTTCTCTTCATATATGTTGATGATATGATTATTATAGGGGATGATATTGTTAGTATCTCTGATCTTAAATCTTTTTTTCAAAAAAAAAATTAAAATTAAAGACTTTGGTCATCTTAACTATGTTCATGACCTTGAGATACTTTTAAATTCTACAAAATATTATCTTTCACAAATAAAATATGCGTCTAATCTACTTGCTCGAGCAAAATTAATAAATAATAAGATTCCAAATGTATAAACATTACAAGAAAAAAAGTCACAAAAGTTGAAAATAATTTAATAAAGAGAGAACAAGTTTCATAAAAAGAATTTTATATTGAATCTGATATCTAAAACCATTTATCAACATCTATAAAAGCTTTTTTATGCATGGAGATTAGAGAGTAGGTAGTAAGAAAAAATAAAAAATAAAAAGCAAACTATGCTTATGATTGGATTATAATGATATATTTATAAAGTTAAAATATAAATTTATATTTGATGTATCGCTAATTAATGGTTATCATATGTGAAATTCTTGTTGACTTTTTTTATCCTAATTATTATGATAATAATATAGTACTAATCATCATGTGACATGTTAATTGTGTATGTTATTATATCCCAACTTTATAAACTTATCATTGCCCTAATTATACTATTAAATTAATAAACAAGTGGAGTTATTTACTACTTATGCTGTTAAGAATAAAGTTGTCATTATAAAAAGAAAAATTATTTGAGATATTATCATTGAACAAGTGAGGTGAAAATATACAATGAAATAACATCCATTTTTTTTAAAAAAAAAAATATGAATGACACCAAATAAAATTATAAAATGAAAGATGATATTTTTATCTGAACTCGGATTCTAAAAAATCTGAGCTAGTTTAACCTGACCTGCACGAGTTAAGAAACTCAATTTAAGTCGTTTTATTTATTTATTTTTATGTTCAAGTTCACATGAACTGCATGTGATGGGTCGAAATTTTGGATTTGTGTTAATTTTTTTATGAAAACATTAAAAGATGGGAATGAATTTAATTTTGTAATTCCTTTGAGAGTATTAAAAAATATTATTTTTAAGATGATGTCTATGTAAATAAGGCTTGAAGTAAGAAATTTGGATGAGCCTAGGTCTAGGCCTAGACATGGGCCGACCCAGCAACAGAAGGAGCACAAGCAAACAACAAACAACAAATAGCGACAGTAACATATACATGTATGACATGAGAGACTTGAAGAGACATATTGAGAGAGAGATGGAAACACAGACAACAACGATAGTTACAGGAAAGTTAGCAGTGGAGAAAGTGGGAGGCAAATCAACAGTCACAAGATCTTTCTCTAAGTATCCCATCAAATTCATCATTCCCAGTGTTAAAGAATGAAAAGTAGTTTTTGGTTTGACAGAAAGTTAAAAGAAAATTTGCAGAGAGAAAGTTCTTAGAGTTAAACTATCAATTCTCACTTGTTCATCTATTGGAATCACTTACAAATACACGTATGATTACAATATTTATACAACACATATGGATCATTTTAGAGTCTAGAAAAATGAGGAGAAAATTAGTTACAAAAAAGAAATACTGAAACAGAATTGCCAGCATGACAATTCTTTACAAACACACCAATCATAAATTGCCAGCATGGCAATTTTGTTATAGCTATTAAGATGAAAACTAATAGCCACTCTTTGACTAATCAGAGATTGCCAACATGGAAATTCTGTTACAACTATCAAGATGAAAACTAACAACCACTCTTTGAGACACCAGTATGGCATAACAAACACTCTGCACACTTTGTAGCAATTTCAGTCTTGACTCCAATCAATAGATCGAGCCATATGATACCATATATATTAACATCCCTCCTCAAGCTGATGGTCTTGGATAGAACAAAAACTTGCCTCTGAGGTACATAAAGCGAAGAGCTTAGGGGTTTAGTAAAGATGTCAGTTGTTTGATCAGCTGTTGGAACAAACTTGACTTCTACTTCATAATTTGCCACTTTATCTTTAATAAAGTGTACATCCAGATTTATATGCTTTGTTCTTGAGTGAAACACAGGATTAACAGCCAAAGCCTGAGCACTTTGGTTGTCACACCAAATTATAGAGACTGAACTCACTGGAAAATGCAGCTCCTGTAATAAAGACTTAAGCCACACAATTTCTGAACAGGTGAAAGCAAGAGCCTTGTATTCGGCCTTTGCACTTGATCTAACCACAATATTTTGTTTCCTTGAAGACTAGGATATTAAATTATTGCCAAGAAACATATAATATCCTCCTAATGACCTTCGATAATTTGGATCACTGTCCCAATCCGCATTTGAGTAGGCAATAAGTTGAGGTGAACCATAAGGAATGATCTCCAATCCATAATCTGAAGTTGCTTGAAGATATCTTAAGACTCTCTTGCAAACTTGTCAATGCTTGACTGAAGGCATGCTCATGAATTGACTAAGTTTATTTATAGCAAAAGATAGTTCAAGTCTTGTTAGAGTGAGATATTGTAAGCCACCCACAAGACTTCTATAAAGAGTAGTATCACTGAAGCATTCATCACCATCTTTAAATAGCTTCTGTTCTACACTTATAAGAGTATTACATCATTTGTAACTGACCATATTTGCCTTTTTGAGAAGATCACCTATGTACTTAGCTTGAGATAGGTGAATACTTGAGTTTGTAGCAGCAACCTCAATGCCCAAGAAGTAACTTAGAATACCAAGATCCTTTAGAGAAAATACAGAACCAAGCTTAGCTATAAACTGCTCTATATCAGATGTAACACTGCCTGTAACAATTATATCATCAACATAAATGAGAGTAAGGATTAGACTGCCATTAGTATGTTTGATAAACAAAGAAGTGTCAGACTTTGAATTGGTGAACCTTTACTGTAATAAGGCCTTTCTCAACTTCTCATACCATGCTCGAGGAGCCTGTTTAAGGCCATACAATGCCTTTTGTAGCTTGCAAACATAATTAGGGTGAGTATGGCCAACGAAGCCTTCTAGTTGAGTTACAAAAACTTTTTCAGTGAGCTCCCCATTTAGGAAGGCATTGTTAACATCAATTTGCCTTAAAGACCAATGATTCATTATAGCTAAGCTCAGACCTACTTTGATGGTGGATGATTTTACTATTGAACTAAAAGTCTCAAAGTAGTCTATTTTAAGAGTTTGAAGAAAACCTTTCGCTACTAGTCTAGCTTTGAACTTAGAGATTGATCTATCAGGATTGTGTTTCATCCGAAATACTCATTTATTCCCAACAATCTTGGTAGCATCTGTTGCTGGAATCAGAGACCATGTATTATTTATGACAAAAGCTTTAAACTCTTCTGTCATTGCTTTCTTCCACTTGTTATTATTGAGAGCTTCTTTAATTGTTTTAGGTTCTGAACTAGAGGCAATAGTCTGACTAATATACACTTTGGTTTATAAATTTCATGTTTTGATTTGGTTAACATTGGATGTGTAGAAGTTGGTAATGGTGGCTGAATAGGTTTGATTGTAGTGACAGTGTTTGTTAAGGAATTTGAAAGAGACTCTAATTGGGTTGAGTGATTGGTTATAGTGTGAGGTGATGAAGAAGATGTATTTTGTGGTGATAGAGTATTGGAAGAAACTGAGAATTGAGTCACTTGTGTGGGACACGATCACTATATCTTTTCTTTTTTTATTTTTCTTCTTTCTTCTATAGAAAGAGGGGATGATATATGGCGTAAGACCTTTTCGTTTCTACTTGACGTTATTTTCCTCGGTTTTTTTTACATTACATAAGGTAGCTTGTTTACTTAGCGCTTGCGCTAAGGATCTAATCAGAGTCAAACTGAAATTGGAAATAAAAAAACCTTTTCCTTATTAGCCGGAGTACAAGTGTACTCCTTTCCTTGATCTTTAGTAAAGGCGGATTAAGCCAAAAAAAACATTTTTTTTTTTTCGAAAAGTCTCAACGTCCTCGCTCTGCGAAACGTCCAGTAGTCTCTGACTTGGTCTTCGAATCGTAAGTTTCAGCCCGTTCCCAGTTTGCCTCGCTCTCAGGTTGGCCCTTCTACTTGACTAAGTCAGTTCAGTTGCTGCAAGAGGTGATATTACTGGAGCTAAGCTGTTGCCTTGGTTAGGGTGAGTGGTAAAGTGTGATATTATCTGAGGTAATTGTGATGTGTTTACAACACTAGTATTTTAAAAAGAGAACAATTCTGAATAAGGAAAAGAAAATTCATTAAAAGAGATATGCCTAGCAATGTAAGTCTTATCGAAAGTGTGCAAACACTTATATCCTTTATAAATAGGACTATACCCTATAAAAAATCATTTTTCTAAATGAAAAGACAACTTATGTTGCTGATATAGTCTGAGAAGGGGAAAATATGCATAACCAAAAGTTTTAAGGAAGTAATAATCTGGTAAGGTGTTATAAAGAAGGTGATAAGGTGACTTAAAGTTTAGAATAGGTGTGGGAAGCCTATTTATGAGATAAGATGCTGAATGAAAAGCTTCCCACCAGAAAAACAAAGGCATTTTGGCTTGTGCTAATGGTGTTAATCCAGTCTCTATAAGATGCCTATGTTTTCTTTTAACTACACCATTTTAGTGATGAGTATGGGGATAAGTGACTCTAAATTGTATCCCATGTTGTTTAAGATATTCAGCAAAAGGTCTGAATTCCCTACCCCAGTCAGTTTGAATAGCTTTAATGGGCATATCAAACTATTTTTCCACTTGCTTTTAAAATAAAATGAAAGTATTTAAGGTTTTTGATTTAACTTTTAAAAGGAAAACCTAGCTATATCTAGTATAATCATTTACCAGATGAAGAAAGTATTTAAAATCATCATTGGTTATTATTGGTGTAGGTCCCCAAATATCAATATATATCAGTTGCAGAGGCTATTTGGACTTTATAGACTTTGAAAGAAAATAAATTCTATGCATTTTTCCCATTTGACATGCATCACAAAAGATAGTATCAAACTCTTTATTGCAAAGTTTATAAGGAATACATTGTTTGATTATATTTTTTAGAATCAAAGGACTTGGATGACCAAGTTTTGGATGCCAAATATTGTAACTGACTTTGTCTAGACTCAGCTGACTATTGACAGCAACAAGACCTTTAATACAAGAGTTTGAATTTTGTGAAACAAAGGAATGAGAACATGAGCCAATGACACCAATTTAGCTCTTATTTATATTACAAAAAGGCGCATTTGTATGTAACAGAGAGAACAAAGATTCAGATTTATTAGTAAGCAAGCTTTCTGGATTTACAAAGGTTCTGGTAAGTGAGTTAGGCAGCAACTTATACAGCCCCTTCACAATAACACCCTACAACAGCAAGACTTTCTTCTCCTTGTCCTTAATTAGAAACATGTGAGGATAAAATTCAACAAACACATTATTATCTTGAACTAATTTTGATATACTAATCAAATTCTTTGTAATAGAAGGAACACATGATATGTTGTTGAGCAACAAATTGGTATTAGTTTTGGTTTTGAGGTATGCATTACCAACATGTGTTATATTTAAGCCATAGCTATTACCTATTAACAATTTGTCCATATTTGTATATTCTATTTTGTTGCTGATGTTACAGCCATCATTTGTAAGATGATGTGTAGCACCTGAGTCCAAGTACCACCTTTGATCGGCAGGTCCCTCTTGAACGGATTAAGTTGCAACATATGCTGCTCTATTCATTTGTCCTCTAGTATCTCTAGCACCTAGACCACCTGAACTGTAGCTTGTATTTCCTCTTTCATAGTTTGTTTGTTGTCTAGGCACATAGTTATTATAGTACCTATAGTAGCACTTAGAAGCTGAATGACCGTACATTTCACATATCTGGCAAATCAATTTTACAACACTACCTCTTCCATAAAAACCTCTTCTAATTTGTCCAGTTGTTGAAATTGATTTCTACCTCTTCCTTAACCAAAACCAGCAGTGTTTGCGACATCATTGTAACTTCCATTTTCATAATTAAGTTTCCTCTACCTCTATTAAAGTTGTTACTATTTATTTTCTGCCTTTTTTGAGCAAAATTAGCAGAAAACACATTTTGATTGGCGTTTTTAGATGCTAAACTTAGTATTAATCTATTTTCTTGAGTTAAAAGCATTGAATATGCTTCTCCAACACTAATTGAACCAATTCTGCTACCAATCAACACTATTACAGAATCAAAATCAGAACCAACTCCTATGCCAGTTATGAGATGAGTTATGAAATCATCTTCCTCAATCATACATCCAGCCACAACAAGCTCATCTATAATACTTTTAAGCTTGAGAAAATAGTCTGATACTGAAAGATGATATGATCTTAACAAAGATAACTACATCTTTAACTGCATAATTTTTGTTTTTAAAAAAGATCCAAAATGCTTGTCAAGAGTGCTCCAGAGATCATGTGAGAACTTACAGTCAATAACTAATCCAAGTATGTTCTCATGAATGGTTGAAAACAACCAGCTCGTAAGCATTTAATATTTTCTGATCCAGCTTTTATATTCTGGATTAACAACTTCTCCTCTAATCTGCTCCATACTACCAAGAGATTCTTCTTGAACAGTAGTAAATTGAACTGGACATTTATCTGTTCCTTTAATGAACTCCTCAAGTAGATTTGCTCTAATTACAGCTAGAGCTTGAGATTTCCACATTACAATTTTAGATCTGTTTAGTTTTATAATTCCAGAGAACGTGAAGGTTGAGGCTTGGTTTACAGAAGAGTTCAGTTGAATATTTGAAAGATTTGATGAAGAGGCGTTGGCTATTTGCTCTAATACCATGTTAAAGAATGAAAAGTAGTGTTTGGTTTGACAGAAAGTTAAAAGAAAATTTGCAGAGAGAAAGTTCTTAGAGCTGAACTGTCAATTCTCACTTATTCATCTATTGGAATCACTTACAAATACACGTATGATTACAATATTTATACCACACATGTGGATCATTTTAGAGCCTAGGAAAATAAGGAGAAAATTAATTACAAAAAATAAATACTAAAACAGAATTGCCAACATGACAATTCTATTACAAACACACCAATCAGAGATTACCAGCATGGCAATTATGTTACAGCTATCAAGATGAAAACTAACAGCCACTCTTTGACCAATCAGAGATTGCCAGCATGGCAATTCTGTTATAGCTATCAAGATGAAAACTAACAACCACTCTTTGAGACACCAGTATAGCATAGCAAACACTCTGCACACTCTGTAGCAATTTCAGTCCTGACTCCAATCAACAGATTGAGCCATATGATACCATATATATTAACATAAGGTTCTTGTATTTTTTTTTAATTTTTATAATTTCTTGGTTGTTATTTCTCTATTTATTCACTTAATATATTACTGACTGACTGACTATATTGTGATGAATTGAATTGAATTGAATTTTATCAAGTGGGTTCTTCAGAAACAGAGACTATTTGGATTTATACTCTCACTTATGGTGGTGGCATTGTCTTTGTATGTGCTTATTCTCTCATTCTTTTGTTTTTCTCCTTTCTGCTTCTTTATTTGTTTTTTTTATTGTTTTGTTTTGTTTTTAAAAATAATATCTGGTAATAGGTATTGTTGGGAGATTTTAAATAATATTTTTTTTAAATGATATTTGTTTTGTTTTGATTTTTTTCATTACTTTATCTCAGAATTCAGTTTGTTGTAATTATATAACTTCTAATACTATTATTATTTTTATTTATTTATATCTTCTCATTCTCACTTATCAAAATTCAATGTGCTAATAGCTCATTTATGAATTCTAGTCATATAAGTAATGTTTCTAATACACATGTCTTTAACTGGTACTTATCTTATCCTAACACTCACCTTAAATCTTATTTCTATTGGTCAACTATATGAACTCAGTCTTAAAGTTCCTTTTACTTCGTTTAGTTATCATGTGTAAGATTTATAAAATGGGAAGATTCTTAGGATTGGTCATAAAGCTGAATACTTATATAATTCATAAATCTTTTGCTCTCGTCACACATACGTCCATCTAAAAATTCACTCTTCAGGTCGAACTCTATTGTTTTCACCTTTTCTATAACATCTAAATCTTTGATATTTACAATTAGGTTATGCATCTGATAGTCGTATTTGTTCTTTAATTTTTAATGGTCATTTATGAAATATTGTGAATGATAAAATTAATTGCTTTTGTCTTGTTCGTTTGAAAAATAACCTACTTTACCTTTTATCATAGTAACTATGTTTTTCATAATCCCTTTTATCTTATTTATTCTAATATTTGGGGACCTTCTCCAATTATTATCGTAGAAGGTTTTAAGTGTTTTGTAATTTTTGTTGATGATTACTCTTATTACACCTAGATCTTTCTCATAAAATAATGATTTAAATTTATCGTGATTTTGTTTAAATAGTTAAAACACAATTTTCTAGTCCAATTAAAATTTTTTGTACCGACAATGTCATAGAATACAAAGATTTTGAATTTTTACAAAAATTAGGAGACCATGATACTCTTTGTCAATCTTTTTGTTTAGGTACATCCTAACAAAATGAGAGAGCGGGACAAAAACATAGACTCTTAGACATTATTTGTTAAGTTTAGCACTACTGTACATCAATATGATTTTTATTTTAACCCTTACGACTTGGGTTTATTTATTTACAAGATCAATAAGGTTGTATTTTTCTCTTCATATATGTTGATGATATAATTACTATAAGTGATGATATTGTTAGTATCTCTATTCTTAAAATTTTTTTTTTAACAAAATTTTAAAATAAAAGACTTTGGTCATCTCAACTAATTTTTTGGTCTTGATGTACTTTTGAAATCTACAAGATACTATTTTTCACAAGTAAAATATACGTTGAATTTACTTGTTTGAGTAGAATTAACAAATAATAAATTCTAAAAGTGTAAACATTACAAAAAAAAAAAAAAATTCAATGTCACAAAAAGTTGAAAATAATTTAATAAAGAGAAAACAAATTTTATAGAAAGATTTTATATTGAATCAATCTTTGGTATCTAAAAAATAAATTAACATATATAAAAGCCTTTTTTTTTTTTTGCATTAAGATTGGAGAGTAGGTAGCAAGACCAAAAATGAAAAAAGAAAAGTAAACTATGCTTATGATTGGACTATAATGATAAGTTTATAAAGTTAAAATATAAATTTATATTTGATGTATGCTAATTAAAAATTATCATATGTTAAGGTAGACTTTTTTTATCCGAAGTATTATGATAATTATAAAGTACTAATTATCAAGTGACATGTTAAATGATTACATTATTATATACCGACTTTGTAAACTTATCACTGCACTAATTGTACTGTTAAATTAATAATGTGGAGTTATTTACCACTTATGCTGCTAAGAATAAAGCTGTAATTATAAAAAGAAAAGTTAAATGAGATATTATTATTGAACAAGTGAGGTGAAAAATATCCCACTCAAATAACATCATTTTTTTTATATAAAAAAACCGTATTAATGTGACTAAGTTATATTATAAGATGAGAGATGATATTTTTATTTAAATTCGAATTCTAAAATTTTTGAATTAGTATAATTTAATCTGCGCGAGTTAAAAAATTCAGGTTTATTTTCATGTGCAGGTTCACATGAACCTACACGAGATGGTCCAAAATTTGGATTTTTTATGTTAATTTTTTTAAAAAAAATAAATTAAAAGATAGGAATGAATTTTATTTTGCTATTCCTTTGAGAGTACTAAAAAAGATGACGTCCATGTAAATGAAACCTGAAGTAAGAAATTTGGATGGGCCTGGGTCTGATCCTGGACGTGGGCCGGCCCAACAACAGAAAGAACACAAGCAAACAACTAACAGCAACTGCAACAGTCAACTTATTTGTATGACAGGAGAGATTTGGAGAGACACAGAAAGAGATGGAAACACAAACAGCAACAACAGTTACAGGAAAGTTGGTAGTGGAGAAAGTGGGAGGCAAATCAAAAGTCACAAGATCTTTCTCTAAATATCCCCTCAAATTCATCATTCCCAATAAGGTTCTTGTATTTTTTTTTAATTTATATAATTTCTTGGTTGTTTTTTCTATATTTATTCACTTAATATATAACTAACTGACTATACTGTGATGAATTGAATTGAGTTCTGTCAGGTGGGTTCTTCAGAAATTGATGCTGTTTGGATTTATACTGTCACTTATGGTGGTGGCTTCGTCTCTGTATGTTTTTATTCACTCGTTCTTTTGATTTTCTCAATTCTGCTTCTTAATTTGTTTGTTTGTTATGTTTTTTAAAAAAAAATTAATATTTGGTAATGGGTATTGTAGGGTGATTCTATTTCTTGTGAATTTACCATTGGAGATGGCTGCACTGCTGTTTTAACTACTCAAGCCTCTACAAAGGTCTTAAAAGATGCTTTTTTTTTTTTGGGTTAAAGAATTACATTAGATTCTTGATTTTGTAGCCTTGATACAGTTCTACTTAATTCACTTCTTTGGTTTTTATTATGTTTTTAATTTTTTTAACTTTATCAGTTTATATTCCATGTAGGTGTACAAGTCTCTAGGGTCAGAATGTTCTGAGCAAATCTTGGAGGTAACAGATCTCTTTGAACTAAAAGATTATATCATTGTTTTTCAAATTTTATTATCACACTGTTTACGGCACAAATATCTTGTTTTTTTTTTTGTCTCAGTTATATTGATGACCATGTGTTTACTTGCCATCTCGTCGTTATAAATCAAGTTATTAGTAAAGGACGCTATAGATACACTTGGTTCCTTGTTAATTCCCAATGAAAAGGTTTTTTGTTACTAGTTTTCCTTGTGTGATCCAGGATAAGGTGGCATTTGTGATATTTCGCTTGAAAACATTTTATTTGGTCCGATTTGTTACCATATTTAACATAAAAATGGATAAGAAATTTTACTTTTTTGAGTGTTAGTGAATGGTTTCAAGTGACATTGGTTAATTATTTCTTTGCAGTAGGCTAAAATTGGGTGCAATGCCCTTTTAGCTGTGATTCCAGACCCAGTGACGTGTTTTTCCACAGCAAGGTATTCTCAGAAACAAATCTTCAAAGTGTTTCCAGATTCAAGTTTGGTCATTGTTGATTGGATTACCAGTGGACGCCATGAAAGTGGGGAGAAATGGGATTTTGAGCTTTATAAGAGCACCAACCAGATATTCTTAGAAGGTGATCAGCCTTTGTTTCTTGATACGGTAATATTTTTATCATTGTTGCAAAAGGAACACTGATTCTCAATTGACATAAATGCTATCTTTTAGCCTTCTTTCTTGCTAGAAGGGAGGTATGGGGATTTCTCAATTTCCTGTCACCTGTATCAATTTCACTCTTAATTAACAAACAAGCTTTGTTTTGTCTCTTGACGTAAACCACTTACATATTGAAATCGGAAATTGGGTCTTTGTCAATCATTTGCATCAACTTATGATCTAGAACTGGAGGAACACTATCCATGTTCCTCAATTCTTTTTTTTAGAATTAGTATTTTGATACCAATATCATTTATGCAGCAGCCATCCTTTGATCTCTTTTTTCTTTTACTTCAAATTATTGAAATTTGAAACTCTGGGCTTTATCTATTAAATCTATTTTGTCAATTTAAATGAATGTCCAAGGCTTGCCTTCGATGGGGCTGATTGAACTTATCTTAAGAAACAAACTTTGAAACCTAGTATACAAAGACTTGTTAAATATTGCAAAAATAGCTAACTTGAAGACATAGTTTTGTCTTACATATTAAGTTTGTTAGAATTGCAGATTTCTACTGCTTTAGAAGATTTCTCGGTCAACGAATGACTGTTTACAATCTTGTATCTCTAGTAACCAGTAAAATGGTCTGCCTAGATGTAACCGGAAAATAAATTGGTTGGATGAGAGACATGTTTTAGTTGATTGATCTAATGGTATGCTGGAAGCAATTTGGAACCACAGGGTTGCAAATTTCATTTGGCTGTATTCATTTTCTTTTTCTTTTTAATTTGCACCTTATTTTTGTGGCTAATATGGAAGAACCTAGAAGAGATAAACAATACATGAAGACAATGTTTCATTAATTCTGTTCACTTCATTGAATGTTCATCTTCGTTGGAACTGTCTACCATTTTTCTAAGAATATTTTTCCAAAAATTTCATCAACATTAGGACCTTGTGTATTGAAGTCTTTAAGTCATATTGTCTTGCTTGACTTCATTTCATAAACTCAGGTACTGCTAGAGCAAGGAAGCATTGCCAGCATTGCACAACGCATGCAGGACTACCAAGTCGTTGGAATGGTCATACTCATGGGGTTAGATTCTTTATCCTGTACTAAAATTTATCTCCACCTTAAAAATTTGTATTTTCCAGTGATTTTCTTAAGCTTAATTATGCTGAAAAGTGATTAAAGGAATTCACATGAACTGATCAATTTAGGACTCTGATTGTTTCAATTTAGGCTGAAGCTAAAGCAAATTCAAATTCAAGTTCAAGAAAATGTGAAGAGGATGATGTCTGAGCAGTTATATATGCCTTCAGTGGGCTTACGTCCCCATGGGAAAGCGCACTCTGATCATTGTATGGCCAAACCAACCTTTATTGCTTCTTGCAGCGTCTTTGGTCCTAAGGTACAATTGTTATACTGAAACCATGCTTACTTTTGCAGATATAGCCCATCCTTTCTTATGATCTTGCAGTACAAATATAATACGATATCTTGATTTAATCAATCTCTTCATGGATTACAATAATATTTGAAACCTCATTTAGTTTTCTACTTCCAGTTTTGAGCCCTTTTCAAGCTCACTACTGTTGTTGAATAGAATAACCATCTGTCAACCTTTTTCCCTTTTCCTGTCTCTAAAACAACTCAAAATTCTTGGTCACGAGTCAGTATGATAATTTTCTTGTATTAGTTGATAAATACACTTATTTGTTTTCCCCTGAAAGTGGAAATTGATTCTGAAGAGTATTGTTAAGTCATTCTAACTTCAAGATTCAAGTTTTATTTTGGTCGTTGCTAGCCAACTGTTCTATGTGTCTGCAGGGAATTGGTGTTATTGTTCGGATAGCAGCCATGACAACTGAATCAGTATACAGGTTTTTGCAGCATCAACTAGCTGGCATGGAGCCATTGCTTGGAGTATCACCATATTCTTGAACCCAGGAAGGAAATTTCTTTACCCTTTAAGATTATGATTTGTACATTATAGTGTAATAATTTACTTTCATGTGCAATAATTGCATAGTGAAACTATAGGACATAGGGAAAGGGTTTTGAATATTATAGCAAGTAGTTTCTTCAATTAGAGCCATTTATATGCTGCCCCTTTGGCATGCCAAATAATAAACTTTGTTAACTATTTTCAGATGGATCTAGTTTGCAAAATTTACAGGATCATTGTGGCAATTTTCAGGCGGCGTTGCAACATTAATTAGTTTTTCAAAATTGAATATCCTATTATAAAATTTTCTAATTTGTATGTTTCAAGACAATTGTGAGTATTAGTTGGTTCAATTGCTGAGATCTCTAAATGTGGTGTAAGATAAAGAGATTTGGTGCTTGGATCCTACTCATTTGTTCATTATGAATAACTTATTAGAGGTGAGTAAATCTAGATTCGGTATGGTTTAGGATTGGTTTCAAGAAAATAGAAACCATAAAGAATCAGATCGATCTAGTCAAAACTCGATTGGTTCATTTTTTTTTCCACTCTTAAACATACAAATACTATTGCAAAAAAATAAATAAATACAGACTTTATAATTGGACCCAAATCTAGAGTTGAGTTGGGCTGAGTAGAGACTTAGTCCAATTGTCCTAATTAGGGTGTTTTTTTTTTTCTTAATAGGGAAATTGGGGTGTTTAGCTAGGATAAAATTTAGAGTTCGAGTTAGGCTGAGCAGGGACTTAGTCCAATTGTCCTAATTAAGGTGTTTAGTTAAGGGCTTTCAATATAACGAATGAAAGTTTAAGCTCGTTTTAATAATCAAGAATTAAGTGCTTCATCGTTAATTTAAGAGATCAACTTGTTTGATGAAATTGCTTATCTACTGTTACAGACTAGAAATCACCCTTTATCGATTGGATGATACTATTTATCTATTGCTACAAGCCTAAAATCACCATTTATGCAATGTGAAGCTATGAGATTAGGCATCTCAATAAAATCACAATTTTTCTTTCTCAAAATCTTGGAGATGTATTAAATGCGTTACCTTAAATTTAATCATTGTTTCACTCCATCATGACTTAAATATGAAAAATATTCTTTATACAATTTTGATTCCGATTAGATTAATAGTGCGTTTTGAGAGCATTTATTTTTATTTTTTTTAAAAAAAATACTTGCTAATGCATGAATACAAATATAAAACGGTATGGAAAATGTTTTTTTTTTCCATAAAAATAAACACCCCCCAAACACATTTATAATTAGGCATTTATTTAATTGTCTAACTTGCATTTTAAAAGCCTCGTAATTAAAAAAATATTATTCATGCAATTAAAAATTTAAGGCATACAGATATTTAAAACCCCCAAATTTGATTTAAAAGATAGTTTACCCTTTAGTTTTTAAAATTATTCAAAAAAACCCTTTTTAGTGACTGCGATAATAAGATTTTAGTTTGCCATTAACACTATTATATTCAAAACATTTTAATCTATGTGATGATTGTATTGTTTCAACCAAAATAGCGTAGAGTAGAGCAAAAACCGGTGAGAAAGATATAATTTTTTTAACAAAATTTAGTGTTTTGGGGTAATTTTAAAAACAGAGGAATGAAATTATTCTTTAGATCAAATTTTGAGATCTAAATGTCTTTTTTCTTAAATTTAACAAAAGCAAGCATAGAAATAACTCTTTTCGGTGACAGCAATAATAATTTTTGACTTACCATTAATATTATTATATTCAAAATTTTGTGATTTATATGATGATAATATTGTTTTATCCAAAAAATGTGTCAGAGTAAGGCAAAAATCTGGTAAGAAAGATAATTTTTTTTCTTAACAAAAATGAGTGTTTTTGGATAATATTCTAAAAATAAGGGAATAAAAATATCTTCTAAATTAAATTTTGGAGATTTAAATGTCTTTTTCCCTAAATTTAACAAAGTAAGCATAGCAATAACTTTTTTTGATGACGGCAATAATAAGATTTTGACTTATCATTGACATTATCATATTAAATATTTTGTGATCTACATGATAATAGTATTGTTTCATAAAACAAAAATGCCAGAGTAGAATAAAAATTGGTAAGAAAGATATTTTTTTATAAAAAAAATGAGTATTTGGGTAATTCTAAAAAATCGGAAAATGAAACTGTCATTTAGATCAAATTTTAGCGATCTAAATGTCTTTTTTCTAAATTTAACAAAAGTAAGCATAACAATGACATTTTTGGTGACGGCAATAATAAGATTTTGACTTAGTATTGATACTATTATATGCAAAACTTTATGATATACATAATGGTAAGTATTGTTTAATCCAAAAAAATGCTAGAGTAGAGCAAATATTGATGATAAAAATAAAAATTTGTAACAAAAATTAGTGTTTTTGGGTAATTCTAAAACCAAGGCAATGAAACTATCACTTAAAAATCAAATTGTAGGGTTTAAATGTCTTTTTCTCTAAATTTAACAAAAATAGCATAGCAATGACCCTTTTCTTTGATGGCAATAATAAAATTTTAACTTACTATTGATACTATCATATTTATAATTTTATGATCTACACGATGATAATATTATTTTATTAAAAAAAAAAGCTAGAGTAGAGCAAAAATCAATAAGAAAGATAATTTTTTTTAATGAAAATAAGTGTTTTTTGGTAATTCTAAAAATAAGAGAATCAAATTATCTTTTAGATCAAATTTTGGGGATCTAGATCTTTTTTCTTAAATTTAACAAAAGCAAGCATAATAATGACCATTTTTAGTGACGGCAGTAATAAGATTTTGACTTATTATTGACATTATTATATTTAAAACTTTGTGATCTATATGATAATAGTATTATTTAATCTAAAAAAGTGCTAAAATAAAGTAAAAACTAGTGAAAAAGATAAAATGTTTTTTAACAAAAATAAGTGTTTTTGAATAATTTTAAAAACAAAGAAATTGAACTGTCCTTTAAATCAAATTTTGGGATCTAGATATCTTTTTTTCTAAATTTAATAAAAGTAAGCATAGCAATGACTCTTTTCAGGGATAGGATAACAAGAATTTGACTTATTATTGAAATTATTATATTCAAAATTTTATAATATACATGATAATATTATTATTTCATTTAAAAAAGCATCAAGATAAAGTAAAAAAGTGATAAGAAAGATAAAATAAAATTTAACGAAAATAAATATTTTTGAATAATTCTAAAATTATTAGGAAATTTTAAATGAAGGTATCTTTTAAATGAAAATTTGGAAATTTTAATATCTTTTTTCCTAAATTTAACAAAAGTTAGCATAGCAATGCCCCTCGTGGTATCATTAACTCCATCCCTAAAAAACTCATCGAAATTTAAAATGCTTTTTTATTTTTAAAAAATTTATAATTACATAAAATATAACGTAAATATCTCATCAACATATTATAAACTGAATTTGAATCCCAAATCTCTTATATCGATTTAAAATTTTTTGCTGAGTTAAATAAATTGATACCCACAAATTCAAATAAAATACTAATAAAATCAAAATTTTAAACTAATTAATCATAGCATACACATTTTCTCATTTTAAAATTCTCTCTCTCATACTTTGGCAAACCTACCCTTAAATTTGCAACAAAATATTGCATGTTATACTAACGTACTCAAATTCGCCCGGAACGTGTTACATGATCATTATTTAAAAAAAATATTAAATTATTTCTAGTTAGAAAAACATGGGCACATGATTTCCCAGTCAAAATGTTGACCTCTTGATCTCACTTAAATTGTATATTTAGTTATAACCATGATTTGGGGAGCATTTATTAAATTAAAGCAAATATTACTATAAAAAAAAAAATACCAATTTAAAAACAATTTATTAAATTGATCCTCAAAGCTTTCAAATGACACGAGCTTCAAACTTTCATGTTAACACAATCGAGACCCAAATTTCACTCCTATTTATGCAATGTAAAACTATAAATAACAACCTCAAAATTGTCTTATATATTAATATAATAGCTAGGCTATTTGTTTTAATTTCTTTTTTCTCTCCTTTTTTTTAAAAAGTTTTTAATTATAAGAAATAATGTTTGTTACGATGCCATTTCAAAGCAAGTCAATTTATTCTAGTGTGGTTTTTTTTTTTCTTTTTTTAGTCTCGTTGTTGATGATAAGAAATGATGATTCCCATATGAAAATTTATTAATAATTGGTTTGATATTTAATTCATTTTCATAAAATATATTAGATTGGTTTCATCTTGTTAAAATTTTTTCTTTTTTTTTTTGACGAGGGTTACAAAAATAATTAAAGGGGAACTATATATGCTCTCTACCACATCTAGTATTATTTAGTGTCATCTCCTATATTAAATAGAAATTAGGTGGATATTAAATATGTATGGACATATATGTAATATTACTTAATAAATTAGTCTTTTGAGTTAATAAAAAACGCTCGACCTATGACAAGGGGTATTAAGTAAACTCAAATTTTTATCTCATATGAGCCTCCAAACTCTCAAAGAGAGATTACTACATGAGTAGTAGGTCCTTAAAAGTAGTGAGAATGGGTAATACGGGTCAAGTGGTCCATAACAATTTAGATTCTTAAGCCCTAATAAAGATTGTCAAGTGAATAATAGGTTTCATTTGAGTAGTAAGGGTTAAGGGTGGCAGAATTTCCCACGAAAATTGAGTCCCATGAGGGTTTACCTTAAATAGAGAGTAATTCAGATTGTATTTTAATTTTAATTTTTTTGAGATGGGGCGGGTCTAAGTACAATAATCTAAATTTGAATTAAAATCAGGTTAGATTTTGGGATAAGTTGATTTTTCCAAACCCATCCCAAATACCTGATTTAAAAAAATAAATAAAAAAACTTTGT
The DNA here is from genome assembly GCA_946807835.1 of Ailanthus altissimus. Taxonomy (NCBI): domain Eukaryota; kingdom Viridiplantae; phylum Streptophyta; class Magnoliopsida; order Sapindales; family Simaroubaceae; genus Ailanthus; species Ailanthus altissimus. Next base: position 5,066,930 of record OX327690.1, on the reverse strand, counting down.
GTAGAAAAAATTTACTTATTTATAAATATTAAAGTTGGCTACATACTAAATCTGGAGGTATATAATTTATTTACATTATATTTTTAAAATTTTTTATTCTTATTCATATTCTTTTATTTTTAATTTCTTTATTAATTTTTTTAATTATATTTAATATTAGACACTTGTTTATAAATTGAAATGAACTCATTTATTGAAAAAAGAAGATGAGGAGGGACAAATAAAAGAAGTAAATAATTTTATTATCATTCTTAACTTCTTAGTCATCACTCATCTAATTCAAATTTTTTTTTACTTTATATTATATGTTAAAGTTCAAAGAAACCATTAATTTTTATAAATTTTAGATTTCAAATTATGTTATTGATTTTTAAAATTAGTAACTAAAGATTTGAAGACTCGATATAGTTTATATTTTCATGTAATATTTATATATATTTTTATATATTATGATTGTACAAGGTAAAAGATTATTTTACAAATTAAATCAGTATAAATAAAAAACTACTTAAGAAATTAAAAAAAAAAAACTAGGTATGGGATACCCATAAGGATCCCCCACTCTAAATCCGAATTACATATATTAGGTATAGGATGGGTATGAGGATTCTCACACCACTCAAGTAGAAGATGAGAATTGTGATCTTTAATCTAACTCGCTCTATTGCCACCCCTAGTAGAGATGGGCAATACAAGTTAGGTTGGCCCATAAGTTTGGGTCAGACAATGACAAGAGCGTTACGTTATTGGCTAAGAAAAATGTCATGTCTCACATTAGATAGAATTGGGTGGATATTAGATATAAATGAGTAGGTTTATAATATTACCTAATTAATCTTTTGGGTCAATACCAAGTGTTCAGTTTGTGACACTAGTTACTCCTTTGATATTTTATATTATATATAAAAAAACTTTAAGATTACCAAAATTATGGTAAATCTCAACTGTCTTTTTATGAATTTGCCCTAAAAAATATTGTTAATTATTTTAAAATAATTAAATGAGAAAAAAGAGTGAAGAAGATAAAATAAAATAAAAATTGTGTCAGTATTTATCTAATAGTAAATTTTAAAGTACATTGTCTCATTTTTTAATATTAAACAATTATTTTATTAAATAGACTTATTTGCCCTAAAAAATTAAATGCATCATTATAACTATAATTGTAAGGGTTTTATAGATAATATGAAATAATATAATAAAGGGATAAATAGTCGCGACCAACCCTATGACTAATTATTAGATCATGTTACCAAGATTACTTAGAATCAGTTCTATGATTTTTTCAAAACTTATTATTGATCAAGATATATTTATTAGGATTTGTGATTACGTGTCATTTCTATCGTATGAATATTTATTTTGTAATTTTTATACTATTATTTTATTAAATTATTAATAACATTTATTAAATGGTATTAATTCTTGTAACACTATAAACATTGTATGGTCTTAAAGAGTTTAGATCAGACCTAAGAGTTAACAATGCTGAGAGTTATATGTGCTAAGAGTTAGCAAGTTATAAGAGTCAGCAGAATCTAAAGAGTTAGAACACTGTCTATAATGCGACAAAGACCTGAGTGTATACTAGTAATGACATAGTAGCAAAGAGTTGCAATAGGTGTCAAAAATGTCATTATGCAAGTATGTTCTCAAACACTATATTCCTGATTTATTTTCACAAATGCAGGTCTATCAGTGAATTCCCTTTATATAGATCAGTATATGTCTATATTTGCATGGTACAGATGATTATTCTTAGCTAACCATGAACTTAGTGAAATCTCGTATAGACATGTAGATATTCAGTCAGGACTAGATATTGAACAAGCTCATAAGGACCCCAATAGTGTTGAAATTTGTGCTTACATGCAATCCCATTATTGTATGAATATTTATTTTTGTAATATTTATATAATAAATTTTTTTAAATCGCTAATTATATTAATTAAATGGTACAATGCTCGTAATGCTACAACATTGTATGATCTGAAAGAGTTTAGGTCTAGTCTAAAAAAGTTTAGATCAGTGCTAAGAGTTAGCATCACTGAGAATTATAAATATTAAAGAGTTAGCAGATTATAATAATCAGTAAAATCTAAAGAGTTAGAACCTTATCTATAACGGGATAAAGACCTGAGAGTATACTAATAATAATATAGTTGTAAAGAGATGCAATGGATGTTAAGAAATGTTATTACGAAAGTCTATTCTCAAATATAATGTTCTTGGTCTAATTCACCGATGCGGGTCTATCGGTGGAACCCTTATAATAGAACAGTGTATGATTATATTTAGATGGTCCAAATAATTTTTCTTAGCTAATTATGGGCTTACTGGAAGCTCATATAGTATATAGGTATTCAGTGAAGAATGAATACTGAACAGACTCAACGAGAACCCCAATAGACATCCCATGAAGTCGTCAATGGCAAGTCCTCTTGAGTTGAGTAGTATTATTGGTCCTTTGACCTGAGTGCTATGATGAACTTGTAAGTGATCCACCATGCTTTAGTTTCATGTATGTCAGAGAATTTTTATGGTCTAATCGCTACGTGTCGCTGGTATAGTTTGATGTTTATGGAGTTTGGTGTGCACAGATATGAGATTCGTCAACTTATATGGGTGAATTGTATATCTGGATGCTTTAAGGCTATATCTTAAAAAGTCTTATGGCTATAAGCAAAAACCCGGGAAAAGAGTTTTCGACATATTTAAACAATATCGCAAAAGTGTTTGCATATATCGTTTATCAAGATACGTGTCTATAGATAAGTTCACGGATGAGCAAATGAGGATTTGACGGTGATGACCTATATCCCTGCTCTTCCAAGATATAATTTACGGAAGGATTATATGTATGCGCTATAATCTCAACTTATATGGTTTAACGCACTGATTTATAATATCCATGATGTGTGCATAGAGCATTGATCACGGACTCACGAAATAGTTCTATTTGACAAATCGAGTGGGAGCCTAGGGAGTCCTATAATATGAAGTGTACTCATGGTATATTGTGACAGCGTATCGGATTGAATAGGTCAATCTAATAAATTTCAGCAGACCAAACATTTACTTCAATATCCCTCGGGAAATGTATGTGTCAAGACTTAAGTGTTAAGTACATCAATTAGTTAACAATAGTTGTTGATCAATAGGATGATGACACGTGGCATATTATAGATAATTTATTGTTTGACTTAGAAATTATCAAAATGACTTTACTTGTTGAACAAGTAAAATTATTTCTTGAATAAAATAACAATGATAATATTTGATTACAAAATCCACCCAAGTTCATGCAATAATATACATGTCTCTTGTTTTATTAATTAATTGTTTATTGTAAACAATTGTGATAAAGCAAAACTAAATGGGAAAGCAATCATAAACCATGCTTGTGGGCTATGTTATTGTTAAAATTAGTGCTTACGTGCCATTTTAATATTGTATAAATATTAATTATTTAATATTTATATAAATAAGCATTTCGAATAAAATCGTTAATATTAAATATATATGGTAAGATTCTTGTAACATTTCAGACATTATATGATCTGAAGGAGTTCAGATCTAGGTCAAAGGAGTTTGGACCAGCGCTAAGAGTTAGCTACACTGAGAGTTATAAATGCTAAGAGTTAGCAGGTTATAAGAGTTAGCTAGATTTAAGGAGTTAGATCCTTGTCTGAAATAGAACGAAGACCTGAGGGTATACTAGTAATGACATAGTTGTAAATGGTTGCAATAAGTGCTAGAAAATGTCATTATGTAAGTATGTTATCAAATCCTATGTTTCTGATCTATTTTCACTAATGAGGGTTTGTTAGTGGGAACTTAATTTAAATATAGATCAATGTATGTCTATATCTGTATGGTACAGATAATTATTCTTAGCTGACCATGAGCTTAGTGGAAGCTCGTATTGATATGCTAGTATTCAATGAAGACTTGGTACTGAAAAAGGCTCAATTAGGATCTCAAATAGACATCCCATAAAGCCGTCAATGGATGATCATTTCAAGTTGAGTAGATTCATAGTCCCGTGACCTGAACACCACAGTGGGCTTGTGAGTGATCCATCATACTTAGGTTCCACACATATTAGAGACCTTTCATGATCTGATTGCTGGGTGTCGTTGGGTATGGTTCGATGCTCATGAGTCTGGTGTATGTAGATATGGGATCCGTCAGCTTTTATGGGTGCGTTGTATATCATAATGCTATAAGATTACTAATTCTTAAGCATAAACTGCCTAAATTATATTTGTTTGAATTGTTTATTGGCCACTTAGCTTATTAATATTCGGCTAGCTATATCTATTTTCCACCAAGCTAAAATGAAAGCATGAAGTGGCTAATTTCATGTTTTCTCATGCTTCAAAATTTAAAGGCCACTAATTGGCATTTCATTGGTCATAAAGGCGACGATCTTTGCCTATATAAAGGGTTATGATACATTTGCAAGAGTGGTGTGAAATGTAAGTTAAAGTAAATTACAAAATATTGGCCAAATGTTATAATGACTAAGTGTTAGTCATTATAACATTTGGCCAATATTTTGTAATTTACTTTAACTTACATTTCACACCACTCTTGCAAATGTATCACACCACTCTTGCAAATGTATCAAAATTTATATAATAAATGTTATTATTTTTTATGTGGCATTCAGCTAAATATAAAAGGAAAATTTATTTAGTTTAGTCCTGAGAGATTAAATGTGAAGCAAGAGTTGCTTCAAGTATTAAAATTTTAACCAAGAATATGTAGCTACCATTTTAGTTCAAATGATCCCACTAAGTCATCGACTAGAACTGCGCAAAACACGCTTCAAGGATGAGTTCCCTAATATCTCATTAGTGTAATGAGATGCTTGTTAATATTCCATTATATATTTATGCATGTAATGTGTAAACTAAAAATTAAAATGTATACGCTCACCCAATCTACGACGCACTTTCAGTTTTGTCTTATTGAAGGGAAAGATAATTAAAGCAAATAAAGAGCAAAAGTTGCCCAATTTTTGTTAAGTGTTACACGGCCAATACAAGTGAGAGAGAGAGAGAAGTATTTAGTTCCAAGTGTTTGGCATTGTTCAAGAGTTGAACTTTTTTTCATTTTCTTTATACATGGCTAGATATACTACAAGAACAATGAAATAATTTTTATTGTTTAAGTGTTAAATTAGAACATGCATCATCCATTATATTGTAGTAGTCTAATAGTTTAAATGTTAAGCTTTTTTTAAGAGTTAAACTTGGATTTAATGTGTTAAATCTTTACTGGAATAAGCTGCTATTCTAGCTCACCTAAGCCTACCAAGTTAGGTGCTAGAATTCACAATAAGTATGCTTCAAGATGGGAACTTCGGCAAAAATAAACAAAAAGCTTGGCAAAGTGATTCTCTATAACTATTTGTAATAATTTATGAGATAACATAAAAAATTTATTGTGTTTATCACTTAAGAAATTAGATTTATAAACCTCCACTGCGTATAAAATGTATATGATGCATGATTATATTTTGATAAATACATCACCCACATGCATGCACCTTAGGATAATCAACCCTTTATAAATAGACCTCATATGAAACCGTCAATGATAGGTCCTCTCGAGTTGAGTAGCATTCATGGCCTTTTGACCTAAGCGTCACGGTGGGCTTGTGGGTAATCTACCATACTTTGGTTCCATGGATATTAGAGACCTTTCATGGTCTGACATCTACGTGTCACTGAGTATGGTCAGATGCTCATGGAGTACGGTATGTATAGATACGAGATTCACCAGCTCACAAAGGTGGGTTGTATATCTAATGTTTTAAGATTGTATCTTAAGTAAGTCTTCTGACCATAAGCAAGAAACTTGAGAAAAGAAGTTTCCTATAGGGTTGAACAATATAGAAAAGATGTTTGCATATATTGTTCATCGAGATACGAATCTGGAGATAAGTTTATAGATGAGCTTATAGGGATTTGATGGTGCTAATCTCTGTCCTCGCACATCCAAGGTATAATGATGGAAAGATTATACTTATGTACAATGATCTTAACTTGTATGGTCTAACGCGTTGATTTGTAATATCCGTGACGTGTGCGTGGGGCATCAATCACGTACTTATAGAATAGTTTCATTTGATGAATCGCGCATGGACCTAGGGAGTCCTAATATTAAGTGAACTTGTTATGCACTGGGGTAGCATACCGAACTGAATAGTTCAATCCAGTAAATATCCAAAAAATTACTATGATTAAGTTGACTAAAGTATATGGTTATTGTAGGACCCACTTTGGGTTAACTTGGTAACCTAGTAGGGGCTTAAGAGTAATTTCACTTAATTAATTATTTAATTATTAAATAATCAAGATATTTATTTATTTAATAGTTAAATAAATAATTTAACTTAACTATGGTTAAAAGTTAACCATATAGTTAATTTAATTAGATATTAACTTTACTTAATGGTTAAGTAATAGTTAACTTAACCTAAGTTAAGTTAGTTAACTATGATTAGGTTAGTTAGATATTTACTAAACTTAAGAGTTAAGTTAAATCTAACTTAACTAGAGTTAAATGTTAACTTGAGTTAAGTTAAATGTAAATACAAATTAAAGTAAAATTTAAATGTTAAATGAAATTCATTTAAGTTATAAGCTAAAATAAAAATAAATTTTGTTAAATTTACAATTAAGTGGCCGGCCAAATATTTGAGAAAGAGAAAGAAATTGTTTCTTGTTTTTATTTTATTTTAATTTCAAGTGTTGAAATTAACAACTTTTATTCAACTTTCATTTTAGGCTACTTATTGTAATAATAAATTAATTTGTTTTAATTATTCAAGTGTTGATCAAGGTTAAAATAAATTATATTTATTAGATTAAGAGTTAAACTAAAGTGTTTAATTGTTAAACCAATTGTTAGATTATAGGCTACTATTCTAGACAATCAATTTCACCCTTATTGATTGTTAGAATTGACAACGTCTCATTTCAAGTGGATTTCAAGCAAATTTAATCCAAAGGCTTTAAGGGTTATATTCTTAATTGGTAATTAAATTATTTAATATGTATAATTTGTATTCATTATTAATTTTTAAACTTCTGCTGTATATTTATATATATGAAATATGTATATTTGGATGATAAACACATACACCACATGCATGCACCCAATATTAATTAACACATTATAATAATAACACAACACTAAATAATAAGTGATTTTTGCAGGTCCATGTTTGATAGGTGAATAACAAATTAAAAGAAATTTTTATACATAAGAACCAAAAACAAAAACAAAATAGAAGCATAAATATTTGGAAATGATTTGATGATATTTGGAAAAATGGCTTTAGAGAACATAAAGCTTCTCTCATTTTAAATCACCACAACTTCTCTCTAAAAATTACCAAATAAAGCAAAACAAAAAAAATAAAATAAAGGGATTGTGCCTATATTTATGAAGTCCTCAAGAAATCTTATATGTTGATTCAAGATATGAGGGCTAAGATGTTTTTACAAGTGAAGAGTACTCTCATTTGACATGCTCTTTTCGAGAGCGTTCCTCGACCATCCAATTAGTGCCAACCATTTAAGATGCAACCACGTCGATGAAAATTCAAAACTGTGCCACTATTTACTTGACCGCCAGTGCATGTCTCTCAAAGGGTCACAAAGTATTAATTTTACTTTTGATGTTAATTTCAAACATCAATCCTTACCCCTAAAAGCACCATCATGGCAAGACTATCACCTCATGTGATTCCAGAACCCTCCGAGGAACACGTAACTGATGAACTTTTTACTCCTATAGAGTTATAAGGTCACTAGGACAAAAAGTATTACTAGTTTTTACTATTGATAAGTCAACATTAAAAATTGAGACACCCTTATTTTCCCCGGACCCTGAACTCGAATATCCCAACAATATTTTGTTTAAGCCCATTATATAGGCACCTCAGGCCTCGACCACTACCACTAGGAAAATCCAATATGAAACAAATGAGTATCCTTAAAACTGACCCATAGTCATCGCCGCCAAATTCCTTGGCATCAATTAGTATTTTCGACAATTTATTCTAACTAAGATCAATCACTAATGCCCTTTAAAAAAAAATGGAAGATACACATTGATTGAGGATTTGAACTATCTTTATCTTTGAGAATATCAAAGTTTTAAGATTGTTGGTACAAATTTTACTCTTATAATCTCGGAATGAGTCCATAGTATGAAAATAAAGATATATTTTAATTTTAAAAAAACTCTACAATCTAATCCTATTAAAAAGAGGGTAAGTAATCAAATAAGAGACCTTTTTTGACTTTCTCTTTGGATTAAAAAGAGGTCTGAGCAAACTAAGAACTAAAAAAAAAACTTAATGTGCACAACACAAAATCTTTCTCTACTGCCTTTTCCTTTTAAATCTTTTTTCATGAGACCCATTATTAACTTATGCATCGATAGATCCATCTATTTAAAAAAATAAATTCAACTTATAAGCCTCAAATTTTCTAAAATTTAGGGTCAATATAGTTAAACAAGAAAACTTCATTTGATAAGCAAATTTAGGGGTTAGACATTAAAGAAATAAATTCCACATGTAGAATTTTTTTTTCTTCTAATTATTGATTGCATAGTATAAACTATTTTTTTTCTTAAATTCTTATTCCTCCATTTGCATTATATATATAACAAAAAAGACATAGAAGTGCTTGTTGTGAAAACTAAACTGCTATCTTGATTGTTGGAATTGATTTTGGGAGTGTCTTTTACCAGAACAGCAAAAATATTTTTTCTAATAATTAAAGGAGAAACTAAAAAATAAAATCAACAATTTGTTCTAAAATTTTGTTTAGATCACTTTATTAAGGAAAAAGTTAGTATATTAATTTCCTCCAATTTCCCATATCATATTAATTTTCTCCACACTCTCTCGTATCATATGTTTTAGTTGAGTTATAATTAAACAAGTAAACTTCATTTGATAAGAAAATCTAGGGGGAGACATTAAGGAATTGTATGTTATAAACAATTTTTTCCCCTTAAATTGTCATTCTTTCATTCTCATTATATCTATAAAGAAAAAAAGACATAAAAGTGCTTATTGCCAACCAAAAAAAAAAAAAAAAAAAAAAAGGAAAAGTTACTCAAAATGCATGAATAACTCCATCTTCATGAGAAAATATAAGGTAAGGCTTTTTAGAATGATAGCAAATCACTTAAGTTGCATGTTAAATTCAACCAAATTAATTTTAAAAAATATTAATTTATATCTTGACTGATGTATTATTAATTATTAATTATCATGTATTAGGTAATTATTAATTTTTTAATTTGTATTAATGTGATAATTATACAAAATTTATATTGTAACTTTATAAATACAACACTATTGTTGCTTTAGTATACAAAAAGTTATAAAATATTACACAAATATATGTTATATTTTGTGAAAAATCAGAACAATTTTTTTTCTATTATTCAAACCAATCAAGGAATTACTAGTTTCTTCAAGTCAAGAAAAGGAATTGAATAATTCTCAGTTATTATTAACAATTATTTATTAAGCCCACCAAGCTAAATCAAATTGTTGAAATTGAAATTGATTTCCCTCAATCCTCACAAACCTTGACTTGTATAATATGAGATATTAAGATTTAAGAAATCTAAATAAGTCTTTTGCAGGCTACGAAATTAAATTACTTATAGAAAATGGGTGGTAAAATATAGTAGAAATTGAATTTAATTAAGGGTGGGAATCTTTTTAGCGTACAGTTTTAACTTAAATTATTAATGTAAAATTTTAACCATTCATTTTAGTTAATTTGATGATAAAATATTATTGAATTAGCATAATGAAATGTGATTGTTTTAACTCTGAATTTCAATTATTAGATTATATGAGATGAATGATTAACATTTCATAAACATCAATATTATACTCTAACTAATATAAAAAAATGCCAACAAAACAAAATTTATAATAATAAGTACGCTAATTAACTAACGGGATATTAACATTGTTACCCCGTCACGTTTTATAAATTACATTTTTGAAGGCAATTTTGGTTTTAACTATATTATTACTTTTTTACTTAATTTGAAAAATGAAAATACCCTTACCTTTTTCATTTTTTCAAGTTACGAAGTCAACTTCTCTTTTTTATCCACAAACAATTCTTAAAATTTTTTTTTTTCTCAAAATTCAAAATTTAAAATAACACAATAATATTAATTTGATTTTTAAACATGTTTCTCTTGGGATTCTAGCCTAAGCTCAATATCTTAAAAGACCCACTAAAATCCTCCAAAAAGCTAATGGTAACTCACACGAAGGCCAACAAAAAAAATTCATCATACAGGCACTTGAGATCTTGACCCACATGAGAATGTTATTAACCTAAAGTCTTTAGTTTTAAAAATCCTCTAAGGGTTGACCATATAAAGCTTTTCAAGGGCGACCACCAAAGCCTTTAGAGATAGACAAAAAAAGGGTTTGGGGGGGGGGGGGGGGGGGGGGGGGGGGGGGGTGATTAAGGACTTAACTATTTTTATTCTCAATAACTCTAGAGTTTTAAGATTTTCAAAAACAATCACGCAAAAGGATAAAGATATATTTTAATTCTAAAAGAATTTTATAACAAATATCATAGTTCTAAAAAAGTTTTGCAAAATATTTAAAAAGAAGTCTAAACAATCATGCAAGGGGGAATATCTTTTCTTTGCCTCTCACTTTGGAGCAAAAAAGGGGACTATTTTGAGTAAGCTATGAACCTTAAGAAAACTCTACTAATGTGCAAAATATTAAATCTTTCTTTAGTTTGATTCCTTAATTGCTCCACTTCTTTATATTCTTATTGTAAAATACTTTTTTTTTAGTATAAATGAGTGGTAATCTGATAACGTGAATATAGATTTATATTAAATCAAACTATTATAAGCTATTTTTTTTATTGTTTATTTTTTTTATTAATCTTAGTTGAGCTTAGAATTTTAAATTGAAGATTTTTAAAGCTTCGTACACATTAGGAAGAGTCATCTTAACTTGATTCTTCAAGAGATTCATATATTGTTATAAAAAAAATCAAATTGTGGGCGCAAGACTCCCAATTTTTGGGGTCAATAAATTAAAAAAATTTTAAAAGTTGATTTGTGAATAAAAGAGAAGATCGAAGAAATGAAAGAAAGAGGGGAGTAAAAATTTGAGGGAAAGGTGAGACAAAAATGAAAAAGATGAAGGTAATTTTTTTATTTCAATTGGTAGGAGGGAGTAACAATATAATTAAAGCTAAAGCCGTCAAAGGCTATCAAACTATTATTTCATCAAAACACAGGATCTGACAGTGTTAATACCCAGAAAGCGACGGCTAGTCGCCGTGCAAAATTGACGGGAACAAACGACACGTCGTCTATAAAACCCTGAACCCAACACAAACAAGAAGCCACCTTAAACGGCACCGTCTAGAACACCAATGACAACGAAGCCAATGAGCAAAGCACGTGAGAATCCCACTATCCAACGCAGCCAAAGTTGCCGCACATGACAAACACCCTCGACGGCCACGACCCATGGTGCAACCAATTAGCCTTTTGCTTCTCCTCATGGTCCTTGTGTGCAGCGTGTATGAATCTAACTTGTAATTGAAAATAAACTTCTAATCCTAATGGTGGTTCAGAAGTCAGACCGGGCAAGCCAAGCGGTGATGATGCGCGTAGTTGTAATGCATTCTTGGTAGCATTGTCGGGGGCATGGCGTATACTTGGATTAAGTTAAGGCTATGAAAAAATTAAAATGCCCTCGAACCCAAATCCCTAATTAGTTTAATCTCAAGCTCCTATAAGCTTAATCTCATTTCATGTTTTCTCGTCTTCTTCACTTCACTATAGTTTTTTAAACCCTAAACTCACTCTTAACCTAAATCCAAACCTATCTTCCTCGCACAAGCTGAATATATTAATGTTTTCTCTTGTCTTCTATTGGTAGTAATTAAAAAAAAATTGTTTATCAAAATAAACCAGTGGCAGCTAAATCGTCTTACTCATAATTAAATGTATAAGAATAAAAGATTATCTCAATTTTTCGTTATGATAAATCTTGAATTGACTTTCTACAATCTTCTTTATTATTCTTAACCTTCAAATTCAATGCATGTAGGCATATGGATCTCTCTTTAATCTCTAAAATAACTAATACTCAAATCTGAGAAAATAGTAATAATTAAATTTTTTTTTCATGTAAGAATACGTAAAAAAAAAAAATTTAGTTATAGTTGTTGTCTTTGTTATGTCATTACTACCATATACCTCATATATATATAAGTCTTCCTTGGGTAATTAGAATTAGATTAAGATTAAAAAATTAGAGTTTGATTAAGATTTGAGCTAGTAGAGGGATTGTAAGACTCATGAATTTCTATGCTCCAACTTAAAAGGATCCTAATCATTTTATGATACATCAGTTCTTTTAAATTAATCCCAGGCTATTTTATTAAAAAATAAGCGCTGTACTCTAGTAACCTATGTTGTTAAGTAAAAGCCAATTTAATTAAAATTTCTTTTAATTAAATTAGATTTGATTTTTAGACCAATCATAACTAGTTAATTAACCATCTAATTGATGTTCGTAATTAAAGTTAGGCCATAAAAAATGTCTTGCTTCTTTAATTATTTATTTACCCCTTAGTCATTGAGTGCTCTAATGATCACTTCTAATATGTCTATATTTATAAATAAATTTACAAATAAATATTATTATTCAATAAATCATTTATTGAAAAAACTGTGGCCACAGATTTAAATGATCAAGTACTGTAAACAGCTTAGGTGGACATATTTATTAGATTCCTTCTTGTAAATATATATTCCCATAACCCATGAAATTATATCTCAAATATATCAAAATTTTAACCGTTTATATGGATCTCACTCCGTGATAACTTAAAAGATATAACGCATGAATATAACTTCATTATTTGCTCAGGATCAAGATTAATCAAACTTATTAAAGCTTTTGCGAATTAAGATCAATGACATTTAGTTAACATAATCAAAATTCACAATAGTCATTTTCAATGTAATATATACACTAGTTTTTCTACTTAAAATCTCTAATTCGATGATCAAGGTAAATTATCTACTATAAGAAGTAGAAAAACTACAACCTTACATAATGAAATGCCATTTTCATTAATAGTTATGAACATGATTTAATTTATAAAGAACTTGTGATTTGTTCCTTTTGTATTAGCATCATAAGCCTAATACATAGATCATATACTTTATAAATATGAGCTCATCAATGTATGCTCAATTATATGTATTAACAAAATTTTATTAATAAAATAAAATGTTATTTCACATGTTTAAAGGCATAAAATAACATTATATGTCTAACATATTCTTCACTATCACTACAGTTTCTTAAACCCTGAAATCACTTTTATTAACATAGATGGGCTGCATATGTTGATTGTCAATATTAAGCTTGTCACTAGCCTCTACCACCATCAGTGTCTTACCCATTCTATCATTATAAATGCTTTCAGTCCTTATAGTATTTTATCCTCTTTTGGATGCCTAAGGGTTTTTGCTTCATCCAAGTATAGTATCAGGTCATCCAGTATCTCAGGTTCCTCAGTTGGTGATAGGTTTTTCTAGTTTTGGGAATGTGTCTGATGTGAGGAGTAAGGTTTTAGAGGGCCGGTTAAGGGTTGAATCGATGCATTCCTAGATTCTCTCTTTTGGTGGTTATGAACATGGTGCCTGGCTTAGTAATTATCTGTTTGTTGTTAGCCAGTCTTACTACGTTTCTTCCCTTTGCTGGATTTAAACTATTCACCAACCATACCGGCTTTCATCCATGCTCCAAATCCAAGTGAACCCCTATGTTCCTTATCATAGTCTAATGCACACTCTTTATGAGAGTGGCCAATGCATCCACAATAATAGCAGAACTTAGGAAGTTTCTTATATAATAGTGGCATGATTACTTTATCATCTGAGTCTTGCATTCTGACTTTAATGAATCTTCTCAATGGTCTGGTGATATCCATTCGTTCCCTGAATCTAACAAGCTTGCCCATACATTCTCCTCTATCATTTAGTTTAACCTCGTCAACCTTCCTAACACAACTGCATAAAATTCAGATTATTTCTCCTTGCATACAAGTAATTGGCACATTGTGTTATTGACAGTAGAACGAGGTATAAGTAAATTAGGCTTTGCTAATTTCCCATATCCCATCTACTTTTGTTAGAACAATAAGAGCCTTGTCAAAATGCCATGGCTCATAAACAAGCACATGTCTCTTATCCTTATTTAGATCAAAATGGTAGATGAAGATGTTCCCCCCGCACCCCATGCTTTTTATTTGAACATTGCCTATCGATCTCCAAACTTGAAGCATAGTTATCTTAAATGCTTCCCTATTAACTGCTCTTGTAGATAATACTTTGACAACCAAACAACCTGCTCTTAGTTTCACTGCCTTCTCTTTTAAATTGACCCGACATTTCAAAGGTTGTATTTTCCTCGTCTAATATCTAAAGAGTACTGCACAACTTAATTAGTTGATTCGTGTCCATTATAACAACCTCAGATTACAGTAGAAAAGATAATAAAGACCATTATTACCCAGTATAATTATTTTGAAGACTTAAATACACAAACACCTCCACATAGATAGATACGTTAGAACACTAATAAGTACCATCTTCACTCAAGGAGAGTGAGAAAAGTTGCTATCAAAGCCATCTAGTTTCACTTGCTTTCTTTCTGTTAGGAAATAAAGAGAAGACAAGAAAAGATCCCCAAATAATTTTACCATTTAAAATAAGTATTTTTGTAATTTGACCCTTAAGATTTCAAACTTACTACTAAAACTTCCATATATTTAAACTCTAACTTAATATGAATTTTAACTTTAACATCTGCCCCTCTTTACCTTAAATTTTATTGGTCATGAAAGCTACGTACGACTTAATTTCCCTATTGACAATCTCTTATATGCACAGTACACACCTTGTTGTTGGGAGAGGAATATTCATCATATAAATTTTGGTGCTATTTAATTTCTTCTTGATATAATATTATAAATTAATATTAAAGATAATCCACTTTGTAAACATTCAATTATCATCTGCCTTTTGTTGTATATATATATATATATAAAGAGAGATGATCTAATAAAATATGTTGATCACTATACAATGAACAACCCTACTATCTAGTATTATTTAGTGCTAATCATATGATGAGATCTATTGCTCACTAAAATTGAACTATATATATATATATATATATATATTTGTCATCGCCTTCATATGTCAATAATGATGCCTAATGTATATGCATATTAATGTTCTCATTTCTTGTAGTTTACTAACAATGTGGATCATGAACAAAAGTTGGTAGCCTTATGCATGACTTTATGATAATTTTTTAACATAAATCATTGAGTAAAATAAATATTAATTGACAATTCTCATATTTATACATATTTAAACCCAAAAACCAAAAAAAAAAAAAGAAAAAAAAAAGAATTCAAAAAAAATTATTAAATTATTCTTCTTCTCTAAATAAAGGGACCTTACCTATATGTATCCCTTCTGTTAACTTACTAAAATTTTCTTTTGAAATCTGTCAACTCTTCATTATCTATCTTGTTTGATCTTCAACATGGAGAAGATGACTTTCCTATAACTTCTTGTACTCTCTCTGGGTTTCTCTTATATTCTCTCATCATATTCAGTTTCTGCAATAAGTAAGTGTTTATATGTTTGATTTTGTTTTTACAATTGTTTTTTTCAAAATATATTTTTCATGAATCTTATCTAAACATTTCATTTGTTAATAGGAAGACTTAAGTCAAAAAAGGATAACCACCCATCTCAGGTCCAAGATTTTCTGGCTCAGGTCATCATCATTTCTCTATTCTTTTTGTAAACATAATAAACATATTCAAGCAAGTAGTTTATCTTATAAGAATGATTATTAATGTTGGAGTTTTTAGCGTAAACTCTAAGAAATCCTTAATACTTTGTAGAAGTCTTTTACTCGTAATTAAGAATAACAAAGATCATATAATTAAGGAGATAAACAACTGCACACCAAAGAAAAAAAAAACGTAAACAATATACTTAGTTCGACAATAACCGTCTACATCCATGGTGGATCTCAAGTTCCTAACTTCTTTTATTCAGTTCTTTTATACACAAAGAACCTTAACAAGAGATACAAGGAATACCCAAATACCCAAGAGCTCTCAAGGATCTATACTATACTATCTCGTGCACTCAAAACACTAAAGTGTAACCTAAGCTCTCTATTCTCTATCTCTTTTTTTTTTTTGCTTTTGATGCTTAATGAATTGTAAGGAGTTACAAAGTTTATATAGTATTTATAAGGTCACTAGAAATTCTATTTCTAGTTAAAATAAGAGTTAACATGTTGTAAAAGTCTAAAACTAACTTTAGGATACATTTATACCCAAAAACAAAGTTTTCCCAAATAGGGCAGCATTAAAAGCTAACAGTGTAGCGTCGAATGCGATTTCAAATCAACTTTGAGACATGCTATTTTTGGCACTATGACGTTAAGTTCCTAGTGCCACGATGTTCAAATGTAGCCATGTCCCCTCTTGTGCTTTCATGTCCCTCCTTACATCTGGATTCTGTTTTTGACCCTCACTCGTTTATCCAATGTGTCCTTAACCTCATCTTAACTCTTTCAGATTTTTTAATTCAAAATCAAACTCATTCTTAATTTTGAATCACCAAATTTCAACAATCCACTCTTTGATTCAAAATCTTTCCAAGAAGTTTTGTTGGGATCTATCCACTCTAACGCTCTATTACGTAACGTTATCTCAAGTTAAGTTTTTATTCAAGCTTAACTCTTTTTGAGATCGTAACATTGGTCTTCAAAGATATAAATGCATCTTCTCTTAGGTGGCCCTTATACTATGATCTCCTATGTCGCTCTTGACACTATCACAGTACCTCCGTAGCATATCCTTGCTAGCACCACCTTTTCTATATGTTCTCTTTTGCCTCTTATCACCATAGTGAACAAATCTCCAATGTTGCCATTTGCTCTGCATCTCATCAATAACACATGTTGAGCCACCTATAGCATTCTCTTTAAGCACATATAGTTTTTTGTGCTTCTCACATCTCATTACCATTATAGATAATTCTTTTATCTCCATTATTCTTTTTTCTATTCTAAATAATTACCCCTCTTAATCTAGCACTCATAGAGATATTAAATTCCTCATAATTATAGGAAAAATGCCTTACACAATGCAACTTCTTAATTTCTCCATCATGCATTATTTACGTTCAAAATATAATACGGCTATCGCAGTATAAATTGGGGTATCGATCCCATGAGAAAGCTTTTGGCAAAATAGGTTAGTAAAGTAAAATATTAAAGCAGTAGCAAAGAAGAAAATTAGTTAATTAGTTTAAGTGGATGAGATAGAATTTCTATGAATTAAGAAAAATGTCTTATGATGATGCAAGCAAGGCTTCAAGAATCACAATTATTCTTTATAAACCTACTCTATACTTTGATTCAATATTTATAACTCAATTGAAAGTTTCACATCCCAAACAATCAATCGAAAGATATGTAAAATATAGCAGATTTGATCACACATGTATTTGATATGACTAAACTCTTTGCAAACATTAACACAAACCAATAACAATTACAATTTAACAAGAATCACATAAAGAAAGTATGACTGAAAATATATAAAATATGAGAATTATAAGCTTTGGATTATAGAAAATAAAATAGATAAGAGTTTAGGCACAACCAAACTTACAAACATTTGTAGCTCTTGACAAAGAATCAAAGCATAGAAGTACGTTTATTAACCATAAAAGTTCATCTCTTAGCCTTGCCAAGAACTCTAGCTTAGATTACAATGCATGGTAATGAGAAGAAAATAAGAGAGAATTATCTAATGTTGAAAACGTCCTAAGAGTGTCCTTATATAGGCAATGAATGAAAATATATTAAGTGTGACTTTAATCTTTAATAATTTAGGCCAACCACTCATTCATCCACTTGCAGCACATTTTTGATAATATAAATGACCAATGTAGCCTTTTTAGTTGACATAAAAGTTGTAGAATTTTGTCTCTTCTTTACATAGGCACCAGGTTTCTGCAAATTGAATGAGTATCCAATGAGATATGAGCAAAATACCAAAGATATGTCAGATTTCGACTAACAGCCTTTTTACCCACTTGCAATACAATTTGGTCAATGATAACAGTTGATTTGAACTTTACCATCAACATAAGAGTTATTGATAATTGAGTCAGCATTTCAAAACTTTAAGAATTATACCAATTGATTACGTATTTTGTGAAATATGGTTCAAATACATGAGTTGGGTTAAGCTAAGCGAATGTTGTAACCCAATTCTATTGTATCTCAATTTTTGGCCCATAACATGTTGAATTTGGCTTTTCAATTGTTCTTAAAGTTTGTGTAAGATTGAGTCATGTTATTCCAGTTTTAAGAATTTTTTTATTTTGATTTCTACATTGAGAGTTACATCAATTTACCTATACCTGTGCAAATAACATTCATTAATCACAATTTAAGGAGAACACTTTATTTCAAGCTTCAAATATAAAAACACTAAAATTAGTGACATTAAATAGTGATTGAATCTCTTAATAAATATGCATTTTCATGTGTTCATCATAGCCCCCAACCAACTTATTGCTAGTCTCTAGCAATTCAAGCATAAATAAAATATACAAAACTACCTAAGCATTTCAAACAAAAAGTTAGTTCAAGATCACTATTGCTATTATGGCTTTTTCAATTATAACTTCAAAAAATTGTGTGTGTGTGAACTAAGCCATAATCATCTTATCACAAATCACAATAGATATAGCATTGAGAATTTCTCAAAGTAAAAGCCTCAACTCCATATCCTCACAAGTGTATGATTGTTTAAAAGGTTAAAATTTCTCTTATGGAGTTGGAAAACAGTTAAGCACTCCAGAAAAAGTCAATTTTAAGGATAGACATACAAACTAACATTGATCCAAAGGTAGAAAAATTAATCATTTTAAAAATCAACCATTCTTGACATGCACTAGCTTTAGGACTTTAATTGTCTTGTGAGAATAATACAAATATAGCTTGGTGGGAAAACTACTTTACAAAATATTTGTCTTCTAAAATTGAATGAAGACTTTATTAAACTGAATTGATTCTTTTTTTTTTTTGGTATTTTGCTTTCTTTTTTCTTTTTTGAAGAATACAAAGAAGCATTACAAAAGTTTCTCACCAAAATATATTATACACAAATGCAACCAACTTATTTCTTAATTCAAATAATATCAATTTAAACAAAAATTAACCAATTCAAAGGATCAATGAAGGTTCATAAGCTGCTTTCTCAACCTTTCCACTTACTCACAAAAGATATATAAGATTAGAAAAATATATACTTAAACATAAAAATTCTCTTGACTATATAAATTAAATCATCTATCTTACCATAAGGTTTAGCATTGTGCTAAGAAAAATTTAAAAGTCATTCTTTAGTAACCTAAATAGAAACAGTGCTAACTTAAACAATTTTAAAATCATATATAGGCAGAAAAGCAAATTCTTTTATACAAGAATTACCAAGACTATAAGAAATAAACAAGAATGCATGAAATATAAAACAAAACAACAAGAAGTTAGTTAAAATACATTTCAAAAGTTAGAAATAAAACTCCTTATTCTGCCATTCTAATTTGACCTAGAATGAGTCTTAAGAGTTCACGAATGAACTTTTTACTTTACCATTTTAATCAAATGTCGGACCCTATTATCTATTTTTAAAAAAATACAAAATACAACTTACGTCTACTATCTTCTCCCTAAACCAAATAAAACATTGTCCTTAATGTTTAAATAGAAAGAGATAAAGTATAAGAGACATTACCTGAAACACTAGTTATTCGAAAGAAACAAACTTGAGAGACACTTAAGCAAATATAAACTAAAATGATGATGCTGATAAATAAAAAAAATAAAGAAAAATTTACAAACGAAGTGTCAGATTCAATTTTTGCTTGTTAAGACCCACTGACTAATCGATCCGAGTTATTGCTGGGTCAGGTTTATAGGTAACTGCCTATAATTTATCAATTAATTTATTTGCATTGATAGCAGAAATGCGGATCTACCGCACTAAATATGAAATAAAAATTCTGTTTCACAGCTTGATAAAAAAAAAAACAGAGTAAGCAATCAAAATATTTATTAACATTCCACAAACCTATGGGTTTTTGGTGGATATTCAGCTGGGTCCAAGAGGTAATTAGAAAAATTTCTTCCAAGGTACCAAAACCACCTGGTAAAGCAATAAAAGTGTCTGCATTGTAAAGCATTCTAGCTATACGTTCATGCATGGATGAGACTTGTAATTCTTCCCCAATTATTTTTCCAGTCAGGTTTTTCACGGCTAAAGCTGTAGGAATAATAACTAAAACTTAACTTCCCCTTAAATGTGCAGCTGATGACACACACCTTATTAACCCAAGGCTACCCCTTCCATAAATCAAATGGATTTTTCTTGCAGCTAATACTTTTTCTAGACTGTTTACTTCCTCTACAAACACTTTATTTTTCCCAAGACTAGATCCACAAAATACACATATATTTCGAAATTGTTGAACTGAGGTTTCCTCCATATCTACACTCACTTTTATCTCAATATATATATATATATATAAAATGAGGTGCTGTATTTATAGAGTATCAAATGATAACAACAATTTTGGTAACCCGACAGTTTGTCAGAAGAGATTTAAAAATAAAACAAAAAAAATTTAAACATAAGGATCCACATGCATTATTTAACCAAAAGATTTGAATTTAAGACATCTATATGAGTAGCCCTACTAAAATAAAAAAAAAATTAAAATTAAAACACATGTATTTACAGGTAGTTGTGATTATGGCTCACATCTTTCTCTAGTTTTACGTCCAGTAACGGCTTAAACGCCCTCTATAGGTCGGGGATAGGTTTCCCATCCAATTTTCTTATAAATTGGCAAATAGGGTCTTTTAGAGTCAAATTCCTGAGACTATACCGTTGATGTTCATTTTTTAATTTATTCCATAAATCGAGAAGTTCACGTTGCATAAGCCCACAGGGATGCATCTCAAGAGTTATAGAATATCATTCAAAGACTCCTTACTCAATCCATTCTTAATGAACTGAATTTTATTTTCTCGATTTCTAGATGCAAATCCTAAAGAATGACAACTCCTGTTACAATTTCAGCGAGCACATTTATGATAGACTTGTAACCTCTTTGCTCATCGCCTTTTGGTATAAGAGCTTTTTCCAAGACAAGGCATAAAAGAAACAAAATCATTTGCAGACTCACCAAATAATCGAACCTTAACTTTAATTAACCAGTGAACGTCTGTAAGGATATTAATCAACATTAATAGCCTTAGTCTTTCACATCGTAGTTTGTAAATCTTAAGTAGAGCATTTTGAGGCAATGAAGGAAAAAGTTTTAAAGGTTGGCAAGAATGCGATCCATTTTGAAAGAAAATAAAAAAGAAAAGAGATGAATGCACGGTTTGAGGGATAGTTTTTAAAGAACTGAAAAATCGACTTTAATAGTCACGGAGTACCGTATTGACCACTTGACTGGGAAATAAAATCACAATGAAAAAAAAGAAAAAAATAAAATAAAATATGAAAGAAAACAAAAGATAAAATAAAAATTAAAAAGATAAAATATAGACAAACTATAAAATATGGTACAGATAGATTGAACTTGATCAAGCATGATAGACAGGATCCACAAGAGGGATCTCATCTAGGTATATAGAGTGGTCTACCTTTTCAGTTGCTGTCCATTTACTTTAAAAGTTTTTCTATCAATAGGGTCCTCAATCTTAATAGCACCATTAGAAAAAACGTGCCTTAACACAAATAGACCAGTTCATCGAGATCTCAACTTTTTAGGGTATAAATACAATCGAGAATTATAAAGATAAACTCGTTGATTTGGCTTGAAGTATTTCTTTGAGATTGTTTGTCATGAGCTGCTTTTATTTTAGCTTTGTAAATCTTAAAGTTATTATATGCATTATTTTGTAGCTCTTTTATTTCTAATAATTGTAACTTTCTTTGAAGACCTGCAGCACTTGAATCAAAGTTAAGGGCTTTGACAGCCCAGTAAGCTTTATGCTCTAGCTCAACAGGTAAATGACAAGCTTTCCCATAGACAAGCCCGTATGGAGACATTCTTAAGATGGTTTTGTATGTAGTGAGATATGCCCATAATGCATCAAAAAGGCGTAAAGACTAATATTTGCGATTCGGATTAACCGTCTTTTCTAAAATTTGTTTAACTTCTCTATTTGCTAGCTCGGCTTGTCCATTTTTTTGTGGATGGTATGCAGTGAAAACTTTGTTAAGAACACCATACATGCGCATCAAAGTTTCAAAAGAACGGTTATAGAAATGTGTTCCTTGGTCATTAATGATGACATGTGGTGTACCGTAACTAAATACACATTTTCTTTTAAGAATTTTACCATAGTTGTATTATCATTAGTATGACAAGCTACAGCCTCTACCTATTTTGATACATAGTCAACAACTAGAATGATGTAAAGGTAGCCGAAAGATGAGGGAAAAGGGCCCATAAAATCGATACCCTAACAATCAAATATCTCAATAATAAGAATAAGGTTAAGAGGCATCATATGTCTTCGAGATAAAATACCTAACTTTTGATATTTTTAATAGGAACGAAAAATATTATTAGTGTCTTTGAACAAAGTGGGCCAGTAAAGACCACACTGTAAAATTTTTACAGCTGTCTTCTTCATAGAAAAATAACCACCACAAGCAGTACTATGACAAAAATTTAAGACACTAGAAACTTCACTTTTAGAAATACAATGTCTCATAATTTGGTCAGGACAGTATTTGAAAAGATATGGATCGTCCCAATAAATATTACGTACCTCAACCAAGAACTGCTCCTATAACATAATTACTTGCATCACACATAATTTCAAATAAGAGGTTTCAGTCCAGTGATTGCATGATAGGAACAGTGGTGAGTTTGGCAATGAGTGTTCGGAATACCTCATCACACTCTTGTGTCCATATAAATTCAGTATCTTTTAGCAAAAGGTTACACAATGGTGTAGATATGGCAAAATTTTTTTGTATAAACCTCATTTAAAAGCTACCATGTCCAAAAAAAGATCGAACATTTTTTACTATTTTGGGTGTAGGTAATTTAGAAATTAATTCAATTTTAGTCTTGTCAACTTCTATCCCTCTTTCAGATACAATATGCCTTAAAATGATTCCTGAAGATACCATGAAATGCATTTATCCCAATTTAGCACAAGTCTTTTTTCTTCACACCTACTCAAAACAGCTTTCAAGTCAAGTAAATATAAATCAAAAGAATTAACAAAAATAGTCAAATCATCCATAAAAACTTTCATGCATTTTTCAACCATATTAGAGAAAATACTCAGCATACAACATTGAAAAGTAGTTGGTGCATTACATAATCTAAATGGCATTCTACGCAAAGCATAAGTACCAAAAGGGCATGTAAAAGTGGTTTTTTGTTAATCTTCTATAGCTATCTCAATTTGGTAATATCTTGAATACCCATCAAGAAAGCAATAAAAAGGATGTCCAGCTACATGTTCTAAAATTTGGTCTATAAAAGGCAATGAAAAATAGTCTTTTCTAGTGCTTATGTTTAATTTTTTATAATCAATGGACATTCGCCAACCACTTACTACCATAGTTGGAACAGGTATCCCATTCTCATTTTTCACAATAGTAACCCCAAATTTCTTAGGAACTACTTGAGTTGGACTTACCCGTTGACTATCAGAAATTGAATAGATTATACTTGCATCTAATAGTTTCAAGACCTCTTTTTTCACTACTTCTTTCATTTTTGGGTTAAGTCTTCTTTGTGGGTCCCTATGGGGTTAGACACCTTCCTCTAAATGAATTCTATGGGAGCATATCAAAAGAGAAATACCTTTAATATCAGCTATGGTTCAACCTAGTGTACACTTATGTTCTTTTAACAATTTTATCAATTTTCCCTCTGTTCAGTACTAAGTTCAGAAGAAATGATGATAGGAAATGTATCATATGGTCTTAAGAATGCGTGTTTCAAACCTTTGGGCAATGGAGAAAGCTCAACTTGTGGTGTCTCGAGGTTTGATGGTTTCGATTTCTCCCTCTCGTGTGGCAACTCTTCAAAGCATGGCTGCCAAAATCGAGTCCCTTTATCCTGTATGTCAAAAATACTAAAACATCAATTGTTTCATCAGGATAATACAATTCTTTAAAATCAAAATCAAAGAGGTTTTTTAAAGAATCAGAGCCATAATTTTTATAAGGTGCCTCCGCTACAAGTGTGTCTATCATATATGAATGATAGCATTCGTCTTCTTCTCATGGTTGCTTGCCAATATGAATAATGTTAACTTTAAGAGTCATATTCTCAAAAAATAATTTTATTAAACCATTTCTGTAATTAATAAGAGCGTTAGCAGTGGCAAGAAAAGGTATCCTCAAAATAAGAAGGATTTTAGACTCTATGTTAACCACAGAATGGGTATCTAAAACAAAAAAATCAACAACGTAGTAAAATTTATCAATTTGCAACAAAACATCTTTTATTATTCTCTGTGGTTTCTTGATTGATCAGTCAGCTAATTGTAGGACTACAGATGTAGGTTTAATCTTACCAAGTCTCAATTGCAAGTAAATAGAATAACACATTAAATTTACACTTGCTCCTAAGTCCAACAAAGATTGACCAAACTCATGTGTCCCAATTTGGCAGGAGATTATGAGACATTTTGGGTCTTTATACTTGGGTGGTATCTTTTGTTCAATTACTACACTTACCTATTTTGTCAAAAATGTAGTTTTCTTTACATGGTGTTTTCTTTTGATAGTGCATAGATCATTGATGACTTTGGCATAAGTTGAAACCTGCTTAATCAAATATAACAAGGAAAGATTAATCTTAATTTGTTTCAAATGCTCTAAAATCTCACATTGAATTTCTGAATTTTTCCCAACAGGTCGCTTGAGGAAAAGGCACTAAGATTGAAAATTTATTTTCGGGATCTTTTTCCACTATGGCCTCTCTTTCAAGGAGGACGTGTTTACTACTCGTAGATGTGTTAGTTGCAGAAGTAGGCTTACTCATAATCTTACCACTTCAAGTAGTAATGGCATTGACTTCTTTAAGATTTTGTGCATCAGAAGTGGAAGCTTGTGCCATGAATTATCATTTTGGATTAGATTGAGGTTGAGATGGAAACTTACCTCGTTCCTATACAGTTAAGGCACTGGTAAGCTTAGTGATTTGACTCTTGATTTCTTTGTTTTCATTTATCACATGTGCCAGAATTATTTTAAATTTTTGATTAGTCTTACTTTGTGCCTCCATAAATGCTTATAATGTATCCTCTAAAAGACTCATAGCTGGTCGTGCATTATATTGAGGTGTACCATAAGACTTGGGTGCTTGTTATTCTTGCTTCCAATGGTTGTTGGTCAGATTTTCAACTAAAGTTTGGGTGGTTTCTCTAACTAAGATTATAGGTTTTAGAGTACGGTGAATAAGACTTCTTGTACATCCATAGAGAATTACATTGTTCCTTATATATCCCTCTCATCTCATTATAAGTGGGGCAATCCTGAGCTAAGTGTTCCACTTCTCCACAAACAAAACAAATATTGTGTGACTCAACCCTAACAACTGTATGGGTGACTCTTCTATCTTTGATTTTCAAGGTCTCTAATTCCCTTGTTAAGACCTCTAACTGGGCTTTAAGGCTATCCTCTTCCCTAAGATAAAGAATGCCACTAGGTCGTGATCTATTTGTGCTTTCAGTAGCGCTAGGTCTAGTCCATGTATGGGCTTTTTCGGCTAAGTCATTAAGGAATTCTATGGCTTCCTCAGGATCTTTATGAAGAACTCCCCATTACACATCATCTCAACAAATTGACGCTCTCTAATTGTTAGTCTCTCATAAAAATAGCTAACCAAGCACCAATTTTCATACCCATGGTGAAGGCACAGATTTAGCAACTCTTTAAACCTTTCCCAAACTTGATATAAGGTTTCATTATCTTTTTAGGAGAAGGAAGAAATTTGTATTTTTAGGCTATTAGTTTTGTATTGTGGGAAGTATTTATTGAAAAATGTTTGGGTCATTTCTGCTCAAATTTCTATAGACCTCGGCCTCAAAGAGAATAACCAACTCTTTGCTTTGTCTTTTAAAAAAAAAGAGAAAACTTTAAGCCTAACAATGTCTATGGCTTCAGGTTGACTATGGAAGATGGCAATTACCTCTTCAAATTCCTTAAGATGTACATAAGGATTTTCATTATTTAGACCATGAAAAGTGGGTAGAAGTTGTATCATTCCAAGTTTAAAATTCGAATGTGGTGTGTTAGGTAGAAATATGATGCATGATGGTGTGGCTGTGCAAGTAGGATGCAAGTAATCTTTTAGAGTTCTAACGAGGGTATCCTCGTGTTAGCTCATTGTGTTAGAATTACAAGATGAATTAGATGGTGAATTCTCTTCCCTTACAAATTGTGGTGGTGGTTCTAGTTCTGCTTCTCTCACAAATCTTCCTCGGTTGTCTCTAAGTCGATGCATACATCCTAACAAATTTTTTTTTTGTTTTTACTCTTTTTTTAAATGAAGGAAATTCTCAAGGAAAAATTAAGAAGGGAAATAAAGCACAACAAGAAATAGAAATGAGTTAGGTGATAAGACAAACTATGAAATATAAATATAAAATATAATAAATGAACAAAAGATAATAAATTGTAAAGTACAATAAATAAATAAATAATTAATTAGGGGGTAGAACCAGTCATTAAAATAAAATAAAAATACAATATATTAACTAAAGAAAAAAAGGTGCAATAAATAAATAAAAGAAAATAAAATACAATAAATTAAAAAAAAGTACAATAAATAAATAAAAAGTGCAATAAATAAATAAAAAAATTAACTAAGTCAGGCGGTAGAACTAACCATTAAAAAAAATAAAATACGACAAATTAACTAAAAAAATAAAGTGCAATAATAAATAAAAGAAAATGAACTGAATTAGGTGATAGAATCAGCCATTAAAATAAAATAAAATACGACAAATTAACTAAAAAAAATAAAGCGCAATAATAAATAAAAGAAAATGAACTGAATTAAATGGCAGAACCAACCATAAACAATAAAATAAATTACAACAAAGGAAATAAATTTAAAAACTAAAATTTTACAAAGAAAAGAAAATGTACAAAGTTACCGCTTTAGTATTGATAAATGCAACCTACTTTCGCTTAGTGTGCCTCCCCGGCAACGGTGCCAAATTTTGTTTACGCTCAAAATATTATGTGGCTATCGCAGTATAGATTGAGGTGTCAATCCCACGAGGAAGCTTTTGGCAAAATAGGTTGGTGAAGTAAAATATTAAAGTAGTAGCAAATGAAAAAATTAATTAATTAATTAATTTAAGTAAACGAGATAGAATTTCTATGAATTGAAAACAATGTCTTATGATGATGCAAGTAAGGTTTCGAGAATCACAATTATTCTTTATAAATCTACTCTACACTTTGATTCAATATTTATAACTCAATTGAAAGTTTCACATCCCAAACAATAATTTAGAAGATATATAAAATATAGCACATTTGATAACACATGTATTTAATATGACTAAACTCTTTGCAAACATTAACACAAACCATATTCATTTATACAAGTTATCAAAGATAGATAATATATCATTTTGACAAAATTGTAGTAAAAGATCAACTTGAATATCAAACAATTATTGTCTTTACATGTTATCTAAGATCGACAATATATCGATTGACACTATTGCAGTAAAAGATTAATATATAAAATAATGTACCAGTAACAATTATAATTTAGCAAGAATCACATAAAGAAAGCATGACTGAAAATATATGAAACATGATAATTATAACCTCTGGATTATAGAAAATAAAATAGATAAGAGTTTAGGCATAACCAAACTTACAAATATTTGTAGCTTTTGACAAAGAATCAAAGCATAGAACTAAGTTTATTAACCATAAAAGTTCATCTCTTAGCCTTGCCAAGAACTCTAGCATAGATTACAATGCATGGTAATAAGAAAAAAATAAGAGATAATTATCTAATGTTAAAAACGTCCTAAGAGTGTCCTTATATAGGCAATGAATGAAAATATGTTAAGTGTGACTTTAATCTTTAATAATTTAGGCCAACCACTTATTCATTAATTTGCAGTACCTTTTTGATAATGTAAATGACCAATGTAACATTTTTGGCCGACATAAAAGTTGTAGAATTTTGTCTCTTCTTTCCATAGGCACCAGGTTCCTGCAAATTGGTTGAGTATCCAATGAGATATGAGCAAAATGCCAAAGATATGTTAGATTTCAGCCAACAGCCTTTTTATCCACTTGCATTACAATTTAATCCATAATAATAGCTGATTTGGACTTTACCATCAACATAAGAGTTATTGATAAATGAGTCAATATTTTAAAATTTTAAGAATTATACCAATTGAGTACGTATTTTGTTAAATACGGTCCAAATACGTGAGTTGGATCAAGCTAAGCAAAAGTTGTAATCCAATTCTATTGTATCTTAAATTTTGGCCTATAACATGTTGAATTTGGCTTTTTAACTGTTCTTAAAGTTTGTGTAAGATTGAGTCATGTTATTTTAGTTTCAAGAATTTTTTCATTTTGATTTCTACATTGAGAGTTATATCAATTTTACCTATACCTGTGCAAATAACATTCATTAATCACAATTTAAGAAGAATACTTTATTTCAAGTTAAAAATACAAAAACACTAAAATTTGTGACATTAAATGGTGCCTGAATCTCTTAATAAATATGTATTTTCATGTGTTCATCATGCATCTTCATCATAATACTACTAATTCTCATGACTTTACAAGTCATATCACTCCTCGTTAGTATTTTTCTTCCTCTAATGGATTTATAATTGGTAAACAAGGGTTGTTTTGGCATATATGGTAACTATAACCAAAATCAAGTATCCATTCCTTATCATACTTCTTACTAGAAGCTACTAATAACTCTACAACTTCCAAGTCTTCTTCATAAACTATTGTAGTTCCTCTACCATTCTTTGCTTTTATTTCCAGGCAATCCCTTTTTAAAATTTTCCTCCTTATTACAAAAGTAGCACTTCTTGGATCTGCCCCATTGATTGTTCTTACTATCTCATCTTCTTGTAACTAACCTAGTTACATTATCGAATTCTGATCTTTTTTTAATTCTTTAAAGTTTAATGAGGCTTTAATATTAGTCA
This sequence comes from Ailanthus altissimus, assembly GCA_946807835.1. Classification (NCBI taxonomy): domain Eukaryota; kingdom Viridiplantae; phylum Streptophyta; class Magnoliopsida; order Sapindales; family Simaroubaceae; genus Ailanthus; species Ailanthus altissimus. The sequence continues at coordinate 5,037,490 of OX327690.1, read as the reverse complement.
CTGTTAAAGTCTCCCCACCATACATGAGTGCATTTACGAAGTGCTCATAACTTAAAGCTAGAGAACAAAATAAGATTACGCCTTATCCTCGTCTTTAATATTGATGTCTATTATTTTAAAATCAATGATAATCTTATTAAAGGCATCTATATGATCTTTCACTGAAGTTCCATCAACCTAGACAGTTGATATCACTTCTTTTTGACATACAGACAATTCGTTAAGGACATCAAGTTCCTTCTAAAAATCTAATGTTATCTTATCTCCTACCACCTCCCTCAAAACTTTATCACTCAATGATAGCACTTTGGTACTATGGGCTTTTTTTTGAATGTTTTTCTTGTCTGCCTCATATACAAGTTTTGCCAATCTCTTCTCTTTACTAGTTGTTGCATGATTTTTCTTAAGGATTGAATCTAATCATTGACTCACCAGTAGAGTCATAACCTTCACCTTCCTCATATAGAAATCATTCTGCCCATTTAACTTCTCAACTTCATACTTGTGAGATATCATGGTTTACTAACCTATGTTTTAATGCTAGTTTGTTGGGAGGTTTTTAGTATAGACTCTAAGAAACTCTTAACACCTTACGGAAGTCTTTCATTCACAAGCAACCAAGAATAACAAAGATCACACAATTAAGGAGATAAATAATCACACACCAAAGAAAAAAAAATGTAAACAATATATTTGGTTTGATAATAATTGATTATGTCTACGGTGGATCTCAAGATCCTAACTTCTTCTATTCAGTTCTTTTGTACATAAAGAATCCTCATAAGAAATACAAGAAATACTCAAATGCTCAAGAACTCTAAAGGATCTATACCACACTATCTTGTGCACTAAAGTGTAACCTAAACTCTTTATTCTCTCTCTTATTGATAATTTAATACTTTGGATACTTGATGAATTCTAAAGGGTTACAAGAGTTTATATAGTATTTACAAAGTCCTTAAAAACCTATTTTTAATTGGACTAAGAGTTAACACATTGTATAAGTCCAAACCTGACTTTAGGACGTAATTCTACCCAAAAATGAATTTTTTTTTTCTGAATAAATAGTACTTCAACATTAAAAGCTGACGCCACGACATCAGACATGATTTTAAACCAACATTGCATCATTAAGCATACTATTTTTGGCGCCGCAATGTTGAGATCCCAGTGCTATGGTATTCAAACGTGGCTAGGTCTCATTTTGTGCTTCCATGCCCACCTTGCATCCGACTTCTATTTTTGACCTTTGCTTGTCCATCCATTGTGTCATTGATGTCATCTCAACTTATCTTTAGTTTTTAACTTAAAATCTAACTCATCATTAATTTTGAATCACCAAATTCCAACAATTATGTTGTATAAAAATATTTTTCTTGTCTTTAATTTGCAATAAGTAATGAAATTAAGTGATTCTGAGGAGCTTTTTAGGATGGAACATTGGTTTATTAAGAGAAGAATGGACATAGAAAGCACAGACTTTATAAGAACAAGAGCACATAATCACCATGACATAAAATCTCCTGGTAAAGTTTAAACTACTACTACTGATGCGATATTTCTATATCATAAATTAAGTGCAAGTATACACTATCGTATGCAAGTAATAAAGAGACTAATTAGTCGGATGTCGAACCCACAGGGATAATTTCTTCTTTTTAACCAATTACTAAAATTATATCTTCCTAATAATTATTTAGAAAAATAAAAATCTAAGACTGAATGTAAGAAATATAAAACAAAAACACAATGTAAAACAAATTAGGTGATAGCAATGTAGAGAAGACCTAGGATTAATATTATCCCTCAATATATTTCTAATGATTAATCCTCTAATATTTAACTCACTTAGTCTTTATTATTGATCAAGACACTAATGTATTCACAAGCCTCTTCCAAGGTCATGCAAGTATACCCTAATTTACCAAATACCTATATTCCTATGGTACTTGTAATAAATTAAGATTCATTAAGATTAGGTCTTATTGATCATACATGCCAATTAGGTATATTCCTATCCTAAATTAAAACTTGCATATGCAACATTGAATGTTACTCTACAATCATGCATCAAATTACCTAGGTCTAAATATATTGATTCCTCTTCCGAGTTTATCAAAATATTACCAATTCATTCACCATATATTGGCCAGATATATTGAAGCATTAAACACAAGTAATTTAAATAATAAAAGACTAAGTTTATTAAATACTAAAAGATATGGCAATTAAGCACACATATTGAGTTCAAATATTAACCCTAGAAAATAAGTTAGCTCATGGCTACAAGAGAACAGCAGTAAAAATAATTATAAATCATGATACAATTATTAGCAAACCGATATAGACGTCGAATTGCTCTTAATTGCGCTGCCTAGGAACTCTTGATGCTGAAGAACGTCTTGTATCTCTCTCTAAAGTTGCTTCAATTAAGCTCCTATTACTCTCCAAGACTCATGCTCTGTATTCTTGGTGCTCTTAGGTTGTCTTGGATTCATTCTTGAAGGTTGGGAACGAGTGGCTTTATATAGGGATTGATATGAGCTTGAAAATCTCAATTCTCGTAGGACTAGGACTCGCACTACCGCTGGCGCGCTATGCATTTGTCGCTGGGGCGACGCGTGAAAAAGCTATTACCGCTGGAGCGGTGGGATTTTGGCGCTGGGGCGCTGCATGAAAATGGCTTCACCGCTGGCGCGGTATGTTGATAGCACTGGGGCGATGTATCATAGCTGGCGCGGTGACTCTTCGGCGCTGGGGCGCTAGACGCGACTTAAGCAAGTCGTTTTTCTTATTTCGATCACTATTCTCGCGCTGGGGCGACAATACTTGTGGCGCGGGGGCGCTGGACTCAAATTTTAGAAACTTTGCATTTTAGTCCCTGTTTTCGCTCCTTTTGCGTTCTTTCTTTAAATTTCGTTCAAGTCCCTATAAATAACAATAATGCACATAAATAGCCATCTATTCTCATAAAATCATAAAATATCAATAATAAAAACATGAGAAAACATATGACAAATTTGCCCTTATCAACTACTACTACTATTATTTTTATTTCGGATGTTGTTGAGAATATTAGCCTTAGCACTAATCCCACTTAGGAATTAACGTTTATTTTAGTACTTCTTTTTAGGAGTTTAATCACCCAAGACTAAATACCTCATAGGCCGATATTTAGCACCCTAAAACCACCTAAGCTCATGCGAAAGATATCATTTATAAGTGAAACAAGAATAATAAAGATCAACCATATAATAGAGATAACAATCAATCATATAAGGCACAAAATATACGTAGTTCAACAATAACTGCCTATGTCCATGATGGATTACCAAACCTCACTTCTTTTATTTAGTTCTTTTATATACAAATAACTCCACGTCATAAAGATCTAACACAAGAGATTCCAAGGAATACATCAATAGATGCGCTCCTAAAGAATTTACTTAGTGCTTTCTTGTGCTTATGCCCAAGGTTCAAGCACTCCATGGAACTCTTCTTCACTTATGCCTAGTGCTAGAGTTGTCCCAACCTTCTATTCTCTCTCTTGTTGATGCATTATCTATTCTAATGAATTACAAGGGTTTATATAAGTTCTAAACTGCCCCTAAAACTTAATTATTAGTAGAATATGAGTCCACAGAAATGAGAGTCCAAAACTGACTCAAACATGTAAAAACATCCAAAATTACAATTTCCTAAATTGGCATTACCGCGACGCCACAACATTTTCACCGCGGCATTGGGGTGTTTCCAAAAGTGGCGTTACGGTGAGAAAAGCTCTCACTGCAGTGTTGTTGTGATCTTATCACTGTGCCTCCCATATTTCCTTACTTTCGGCTCTCTGTTTTCGTCCTTTTTTCATACATCTAATGCGTACTTGACCTTGAGTTCGACTCTCCTTTGGTTTTCAACTCAAAATCAAACTCAACTTTGATTTTGAATTACCAAAATCTCAACAATCCCCTCTTTGATTTAAAATCTCTCTTCAAAAAGCTTTTCAAAATTTATCCCCTCATCGACCAACACTCAATTACTCTAGTATTAATTCAAGTTAAGTCTTATGCTCAGATTAACTTTTTTAAGGCTCATGACTTTAGTTTTCAAATATTTTGAATGTATCTCTCTCCGGGTAGCCATCATATTATGATCTCCAGTATCATTTAACACTATCATAATATCTTTGTGGCTATATCCACCCTTACCATATATTCTCTTTTGACCCCTACCACGCTGTTGAGATAATCTCCAATATTGTCCTTGGTATGCATTCCTTCAACAACTCCATGTTGAGTCCTCACAATATTCTATCAAGCACATAACCTCAACTATACTTTTTACTCATAAACCCTTTAAATACCTTATGTATTCCTTCTTCAAGAAACCTTCAAGGATTTTGCAACTTTAAGTTCTATTCAGACACTTAATTGCAACACCTCTACCCTTCTTTATCTTCCTCTCTGTTTGCTCTTCAATTTCTATTCTTAGCCCTTCTCTTTTAGTTACATCTACTGTACTACTAAGCTTTGATCTCTTTCCTTATTCTTTCATCTTCATACTTGTAGGTCATCATGGTTGAACAATCCATGCTCTATATCCTGGTACTCCAACCTATACTTTACAATCTGGTTTATGGATCTCAACCTTGACTTTGATACCGCTTATTGGAGAATATCAACCTTAGCACTAATCCTAATTAAAAATTAGCCTTTACTTCAATACCCCTTGTTGGAGTTTAATCCTCTAGTACCTTTTAAACTTGTATTTAACACCCTAAAACTACCTAAGCATATGTAGAAGAGTTCACTTATAAGTAAAATAAAAATAATAAAGAACATCTAAATAATAGAGATAATAATCAATCATACAAGGCACAAGAATATAAATGGTTTAATAATAACCACCTACGTCTATGGTGGATCACTAGACACTCGTTTCTTTTATTTAATTCTTTTATACAGAAAGAACTCCAAATCAAAAAAATCTAATATAAGAGGTTCTAAGAAATATATTAATAGATGAGCTTCTAAAGGATCTACTCAGTACTTTCTTGCATTTATACCTAGTACTCAAGCTTTCCATAGCACTCTTCTGTGCTTATGTCCAGTGCTGAAACTACCCAACCCTCTATTCTCTCTCTTATTGATGTTCTCTATTCACTTGTATTTCAAGATTTATATAGACTCTAAACTGCCCTTAGAAATTTTGTTTATTGTTGGAATAGGAATCTACACGAAAGGAGAGTTTAAAATTGACTTAAACACATAAAAACATCCAAAATCATGATTTCTTGAATTTGTGCCATCGGAGCGCAGGTGCGTTTTCAAGTGGTGCCACGATGAGACAAAGATCTCACTGTAGCGCTGTTGTAATCCCATCACAGTACCTTCTCGCGTCTTCTCACTTTCAACTCTCTATTTTTGTTCTTTTTTTATACGTCTAATGCGTAGTCGACCTTGTGTTCGACTCCTCCTTAATTTTCAACTCAAAATTAAACTCAACCTTAAATTTAAATCACCAAAATTTTAATTGACCTTTTTTTTTCAACAGTATTATTTTAAGTTAACAAGGTGATGTGAGTTTATTGGGAGAGGAGTTTTCTAGGGGATGTGTTTGGGTAAGTTGATTAACTTTTTTGAACTTTTTAGTTTGTATTTGTAATTTATATGGTTATTAGTAATGATGGAATGGAAGTATTAATTAATTGTAATGTTGGCCAATATCTATTTAGCTATTGGTGTTGATGAACTCCGCAGCAAGCTGATTACTTTTAAGTGCTTGTTTATCATATATTATGTTTTCAAGAAATCACAAACTCCAATTTGACAGTAATGTAATCTTTTTAAAATCAAATAATCATAGTACATAAATGCAAATGGATGTGCTTTTGTAGAAACTAGAAAGCATCTTTAGATAATAATATTATTTATTTTCTATGGGGATTCTAACTTAGTCCTTGTATTAATACGTTTTTAAAAATAAAGATATAGTTTTTCCATTTTGTATCAAATAAGTCCCCGATCCCTATTTCAAAATGACCAAAATATACTTGCAACATTGAATTTTGACCATCACAATTTAATAATACGTAGCTTAACACTAGAGATTTTAGTTATATAAAAGAAAAATGGTTCAATTCCCTTTACTGTAAAATGGAGCTATATTCTCTTTCAATTATTTGATACAAATAGATAAATTATGACTTGATAAAAGTACAACTAAAGAAACTAAATGTTATTACCAATGAAAATACTTCTTAATATTGTATTGATAAGTGTATTTTGTTTCAAAAATCTTTTTTAAATATGTCCTTAATGATTAAAATCGTAATTGAGAATGCTAAAGAATTCTTTTCAAAAACAAATTCCTTCAAATAAGTATATGAAGAAAAAATGACATTTACACCCAAAGATTTGGACTAAAAAAATAATAAGATCCTCGTGTTCTGAAAATTATTTAAAAATACCTCATTCTATTAAAATGTTTTATTAAGTTAGATCACAATAAGGGTAATATAATATTTCAACCTTAGAAGAACATATGACTTAATATAGTAGGTTTAATTTTGGTTTAATATAAAACTTTAATTTTTATTTAATTAAAATTATTGAATAATTAAATAATATTAAAAAGTATACAAGAAAGAATAAGTTGCCACAATCACTGTAACAGTATCAGCGACAATGAGATTTTGACTCACCATTCACACCATTAGATTTACAACTTTGTGATCTACATGATAGAAAGATTATTTCAAGCAAGGAAGAATTGGAGAAGGGCAAAAATCAATAGGAAGAGTAGTGGCCATTATAATGTCCCGTCAAATAGTCGTGCATTATAGTGCACCACTACTTCAAACAAGATCGCCAACCTAATGTATGACTAATAGAGGTGGTAGTGCACTATAATACACAATCATTTGATGGTAGAGATATGATGGTTGTCGCTCTTTCTCATCGATTTTTGTTCTTTCTTGTGTCATGAGTCGGATGTTAAGGATAGTGGCCTAAAAGCATGTACTTGTACTGTTTTTATGAAATTAATAAAGTTGTAATTTTATATTTAAAAAGTATTTGTAATTTTATGATGTAAATATAAGAAAATTCTTTGTTTGTTTATATAACCATAATTTTAGTATATAATTGTTATATACAAGAGAATTAAAATTATGGATAATAAATAAAAAAATTTCATAATAAATTAATTAAAGTTTGGAATCTTTAATTAAATATTACTAATGCGGTTCACAGATATTTAAAATGTAGTGATTTTATTCGGATCACTAATGTGATGACATTATGGTAGAGGCATTATATATAATATGATTATATAGGATTGGACTAGACGTAGTTTGAATTCTTACGTAAAATAACGTTGTTAATTAAGAATTCAAATAACGTCAACTGATGATCATATGTAGATTAACCTTAATTCTGAGTGATCATAAACTCTTGTTTCTGTCATTATGTCATTTGAAATATTCGTTACGTTTATGTAAAGACATGTTAAAAACTTATATTTTGGAGGTATAGTGAAATAAATAGTTGGGAATATGATTTACAAATATGAAATTCATTTATTCTTAATGGAAGTTAGAAATAAGGTTCTCTTAAGGGTTAATTCTAGAATTGAATGGTTAGAGCGCTCAATTTGTAATAATATTACAAATTAACTGTTCACTGGTGAATTAATGGTACTTTAGGATAGAAAAATAATTAGAGGGGTAAAATGATAATTAATCTAGCTTTAATTATGAATCATTTATGGAGGGTTGAATTGTATGTAGTGTGCAATGGACTGCTCTAAATTTTCTTAGTAAATTATATTTACAATTTCAAGAGTGCAATTTCAAATTTTTAGTGGAATAACACTGGAATTAATAATTTAGATTAATTAATTAAAGAGTTTAATTAATTATTTAAAATTTATTGGAGCTTGAAATTATAAGTCCATAGGTCTCCAACACCACATCTTTCGTTATTGTAGTGAACAATTAAAATAAAAATGATTGTGTTATTACACAAATTATTTATGTAAAAAAAAATATTTTTCAAATACGTATATTTTATATTTGGATAAAATTAATTAATATAGATAATACTTTATCCAAATATAATTAAATATTTAATTTAAGAAATTAAATAAATAAAATTTAAGGATAATTTTTAAAATTATTAAAAAGATTTTATTTTTAATTTTAGTAATTTTCTTTTATTAAAAGATTAATAATGCTCAAATGTTAGGTATTATATAACCACAAAAAGTGAGACTCTATGTGGTTTACATCTTTTTAAGAGATAATAATTTAATTAATAAATATTATTAATTAAATTATTATTTTAAAATAAAAAAATTAGTCTAAATAGGACACAACACACATACATAAAAGAAACGCAGAATATGTTTTTTTTCTTTAGAAAAGAAAAGAAAATTAGAAGCTCACTTTTCCTTTCACTATAGAACAAGAGGCTTGATTTAGAATTCTTTGATCGAAAAAAATTCGTTGTGGATGCAAGGTATGTTCTGGTTAATTTTTATTTATTTTAATATCAAATTTATATATTTATAAAATTTTAAGATAAAAAGTATTTTTATCTAATGAAAATAAAGGTTAAAAAATTTTATTTTTTATTCTGTTGTGTTATAAATGTTATAACAACTATTTAATAATTGGTATTAGAGCGATAGTTTCTTAAATATATAATTTTTGATATTATGATTTATTTTATATTTGTTTAAGTATATATATTTGAGTGGGTATTTATATTTTTATATTATTCATATGGTGAATAATTATTTTGATGAATAAATTTTTTAGTTGTTAATTATATGCTCTCTTAACATTGGTTGTAAAAATTTTTTTATTGATTAAACTAAATTGTGTAAACCTATAAAAAAAGTATTAATTTTTTATAATTTTATTTTATTTCCGTGGATGCTAGATGAAGAAGACGATAAGCACCGACATTTTGCACCTTTTGCCGCAAAAATAAGAAAAGACGAAATCCAAATAAAGAAAACAGAAACAGCAATGGAAGTTTCCGTTCATTTTGGTGGCTTTAAGACGTAAGTAAATAATAATAATAAAAAACTATTAAGTTGAAAAAGATGAACAGCTTACAGCTATTTCTAATTTGTTCGATTCAGGTCCTTATTTGAATTGTCTGACGACTATGTACGGCCTCGTGACCTTACAGAAGTGCAGCCTAAGGCCATTGGCTATGTCAGTTGTTGCCCATCCCCTTAGGTAGCAAAAAGGGTTTTCTTTTTAAATTTGTAAAGTTTAAATAAAATTGAATAATGATTTATTTGATGTTTGAATTTTATATGTATAAAATTATTTTTTAAAAAAATAATAATATTTAAGAATTAGATTATTTTATAAAATATATAATTAGTTTAAGAAAAGTTCTTAAGTTTATATGTATAAAATTATAAAAAAAATAGATTGGATTATTTTTAAACTTGAGAAAATTACATATTATTGGGTCTGTGTGCTTATATTTTTTATGTGATTTATTTATTTATTTTTATTTTATGAATTGTAATTTTAAATTTTAGGTGATCCGATCAAAGTTAAATTAAATATTAATTTATATTATTTATTTATGTGATAAATTATAACATGATCATACATAATCACATGCCATGTATTTGTACCCACTCATATTATTGTAATATGACATGCATACATGTCATAATTAGAATTTAAATAGTTTATTTTATTTTGATATATTATTATTAATAAGATTAAATTAGTGGATTAATTAGTATGTTTTGAACATGCATAATTAATTAAATAATGTGAAATTAAATTTAATAATTAAATTTGGTAATTTCACATTATTCTTAGTAACCTATATCAAATAATTTGATTACTTAGAAAAATAATAATAAAATTATTAATTTTATTATTTAATGTAATATCCGATCCCTATTAGTAGTATAGGTGCCTAGATTTCGGTATAAAGCGATAAAGACACGGTAAAGTCACTCAATTCTAACTCTATTAGAAATATTTTTTTATGGTGCGCGTGAAAGGTATTAGACCTAAATTGGTAATTTCATACTCGATTGGAGCGTTAGACAGTCATGGGATATTTTTGAAAATTTTCTCTATTGGCTTGAAAAAGAAAATTTAGAGAAAATTTTAATTTAATACATGAATATTTATTTAAGGGTTATGCATGGAACAAGTTTTTGTTAAAAAAACACAATCCATATGTTAGAAAATGAACCAATTAGAGACAAGTTCATGGATTGCCAAGTTGAAGGTTTAGTTAGTTCCTTTAACTATTCTAACTAAATAGTTAGAAAGGAACCAATTAAATACTTCTATTTTGAACTAATGGCATTTTAGAAATTTAAAATTAGTTAAGGGGCAAATTAGACTTTTGGGAGAACACTATATAAGAGTGAAGTGTCTAGAATTTGGCTAAGTAAAAAATATAAGGTGTTGGAGCAAAAGATGAGAAAATTTTGGCCATGGTGAAAAGGGGTGCTACAGTAAAATTCAAGGTTTTTTCATGATGTTTCATCATGATAAAGCCAAAACAAAGTCAAATACAAGTTCTTAAGGTCCATTAAAGCTTCCACTAGTGGAAACCTAAGAAAAAGAGGTTGAATTGAATTCAAGTGTGGAGTTTAAAGGACTCATCAAATTAAAGAAATTTATAAGGTGAAGAAAATCGAGTGAAAATTTAGAGCGACTGATGAGTGAAAATTTGTAATTATTTACCTTTCATTTAATATATTTCCGTATGTTTGAATATTTATATTTTATGTGATCTTAAATGCTTAAATATGATTTACAGATTTTATATACTGTCATCGTCATAAATTTCTACATTCAGTTGAAAAATAGTTTTTAAAGTTATTAGATTAGTTTTTAAAGGCCATTGGTACCCTCAGATTGTATACAGTGTGGTGATAGTTTAAGACTCGGCCAGTATATCCTGTACGCATGAGCAAGTATTGGGGGGCGTGTCACTAACACTGAGAAGTCGGGTTGTCGAGTCATGTGAGTCGCTCTATGTGTACGGGGTATTATCTCGCTATATGTAGGCGATGTAGGATTTTGCTGCATAGACAGTGAGATGTATTTAGATGTCACAGTGGGTGTTGCTAGTTTAGACGCCCTGTGACCTACTCACATTGTGCAGTGCTAGTTTAGTCACTGCGTGAATATAGAGCTTTAGAGTTATCATTGGTGCAATTTAGAAAGAAAATGACCGAGCGAGGATTTTAATAATTTTTGAGCTACCGAACACACATTACATATTTATATGTGTACATGTTAGTTATTATATTTTACAGATTCTAGATATTATTTATAGAAGATATAAATAAAACCTGTTTAGTAAGATTTTGACAGCATATGATGTTAGAAATTATTTTACAGTTTTATAATAGTTTTAGAAGCATGTTTTATGCAAATTTTCAGAAATTATTATTTATTCAGAATTTTATTTTATTTTTATTGGAAATCTTAAATGCACTTACTGAGCTTATTTAGCTCACCCGTTTTGTATTTTATATTTTCTAAACCCCTTTTAAGTGCAGGCTTCAGTGCGCAAGTTACTGATTCTCCTACAACTGATTAATGGGCTAAGTATAACGACCATTTTGTAAATATAAATGTGCTAAGTAGCACCTTTTGGATTTTTGCATAGTAGTTATAGACATGTGTATATTGTAAATATATTTTAAACAAATAAGAAGAGGTTTCGGTATTATGATGATAGTTTCACTATTTATTAGTATGCAAATTTTGTGACTGAAATAAAATTGTTGAGTTGAGTTTGGATTTGGTTTTAAAAAGGACCGAAGGTCCTATTTGGAAGTTTAGAAGCTATTTGAAATAGAAGTGTAATTTTCTTACAGGTTTTGTATTGGGATTTTAAAAAAAATAGAGCAAACTCTGTCCATTTAAAAAAAACAAACTTTGATAAAATATTTCACAAATATTCTGGGATTTAGTTGCTATAAGCAAGAAATAAAAGAGGTTCGCCTTGCAGAATTTCTCAGTTTTGATAGTGAGATTCTAAGGAGCTTTCATTGGGATGCCCGACGGGACCCACCGGGATCTATAGTAAAGGGTCTTAGGGCGAGTCCTGTCATTTATAAATAAATAATTAATTCAATAATTAAAAAATTAGGTTCACTTAAATGTTAGGCCTATTTAAAAGGAATAGTTAGACTAATGAACATAGGCCCAATAAGATTGGACTTTATTAGGATTAATTAATTATACCTAGTAATTTATTATATGAGATATAATAATTTGCTGAGGTTATAAAACATGAGATGTTTTCTAAATTATAAAAATACATAGTTAAAAATAGTGAGTGGGAGAGGGTACATGACAATAAACATGTCGGTCTTCATTATTAGTACAACATCATGAGATATAGGTGGCGCCTCGCGACGCTTTAATTTCGTCCTCCCTACGGAGGGTATCTACTATTTAAATAACAAGGTTGACTTCCTAGAGATAGGATTAGGTGATGTATTTTATAATTGATTGACCCTACGACGATAATTTTTGAGTTAAGTCATCTTGATCTGAAATAATGGGTTACATTCATAAAGATAATTAAATGTTTAATCATATCTTGACCAAAATAAACGGTAGTTAATAGGTAAAAGAAAATATGAGATATTTTAAACTTTACTTATTAATTTGAGATAGTCTCAATTTCAATTTAAATTTAATGTGACCTACCCTACAGTGGCACATTAATTGTTGAATTGAATTATCGTAGATTAGTATTATTTTATGTGTTTAAATAAATGCACTCATGTATTATGTTTACTATTCTGAAAAGCACTATGATATTTATTAAAGTATTCTTAAAATTAGTTTATTTATTTCATTATGTCTGGAATAAACCATATCATAGCCCTCTTAGCAAATGAAAATTAACCGGTGATAACTTTGTAAAATGAAAAAGTAATATGAATATTGTGTTGATCTATAAGGACCAAAAGTTCGTCTTTATGGATGAGTATCCTCCAGAACCTGCATCCAATGCTCATCGTAATATATGGGAACAGTATAAGAAATTGATATAGACCAATAATAAAGCCCGTTGCTATATACTTGGCAGCATGATCAATGTGCTTAGAATAAAGCACGAGCACTTGGAGACTGCACATGTTTGGCCAGTAGTCGAAACAAAGTCACCATGAAGTTACTCGTAGCTACATGAATGCTAAAATAAAGAAAGGAGTTCCTGTGTATGAGCATGTTTTGAACATGATCAATCTAATGCATTAGGCAGAGATCCATGAAGCCACCATAGATGATAAAACCCAAGTTAGCATCATTCTGGAGTCTCTTACTCCAGCATTTTTGCAGTTCAAAACAAATTATGTTATGAACAAGCTCTTATATAGTATGACTCAACTACTTAAAGAACTGCAAGCTTTTGAGGCTATATCAGATAAGCCCAAAGAGTCTGAGGTAAATGTTACTGAAGTTAAGTAGTCTTCCTCCAAGTAAAATAAAAAGAGGAAGAACACATGATAAAGGCAAAATTGTCATATATTTTTTTTATATTTTTATTATTGATATTTTATTATTTTATGAGAATAGATGGCTATTTATGTGTATTATTGATATTTATAGGGACTTGAATGAAATTTAAAGAAAGAATGCAAAAGGAGCAAAACCAGGGACTAAAATACAAAGTTTTCAAAGTATGAGTCTATCGCCCCAGCCCCACAAGGATTCTAGCCCCAGCGCTAGAACAGTGATCAAAATAAGAAAAACGACTTGTTTAAGTTGCATCTAGCGCCCCAGCGCCGAACAGTCACCATACCAGTGATGGGCCAGTGCCCCAGCGCCATCAATACACCGCCCCAGCACCATCAATACATCGCTCCAGCGGTGAAGCCTTTTTACGTGTCGCCCCAGCGACAACTACATAGCATTCCAGCAGTAGCGCAAGTCCTAATCCGACGAGAATTAAGATTTTCAAGCTCATATCAATCCCTATAAAAAGTCACTCGTTCTCAGCCTTCAAAGATCATCGAAGAGAAACTTAGAGCAATTCAAGAACACCACGAATACAGAGCACGAGTCTTAGAGAGTAATAGGAGTTTAATTAAAGCAACTTTAGAGAGAGATTCAAAGCATTCTTCGGCATCAAGAGTACCTTAGGCAGCGCAATTAAGAGCAATTCGACGCCTATATAGGTTTGCTATTGATTGTATTATGATTTATTATTATTTTTACTGCTGTTCTCTTGTAGCCATGAGCTAAATTTATTTTCTTGGTTAATACTTGAACTCAATATGTGTGTTAAATTGGCATATCTTTTTAATATTTAATAAACTTAGTTCTTTGATATTTCAATTACTTGATCTTAATGCTTCAATATATCTGGCCAATATATGGTGAATGAGTTAGTAATATTATTGATAAACTCGGAAGAGGAATCATAATATTTAGACCTAGGTAATTTGATGCATGATTGTAGAGTAATATTCAATGTTGCATATACAAGTTTCAATTTAGGATAGGAATATACCTAATTGGTATGTATGATTAATAAGACCTAATCTTAATGAATCTTAATTTATGACAAGTACCATAGGAATATAGGTATTTGGTAAATTAAGGCATACTTGCATGACCTTGGAAGAGGCTTATGAATACATTAGTGTCTTGATCAATAACAATTACTAAGGGAGTTAAATATTAGAAGATTAATCATTAGAAAGCATATTGAGGGATAATATTAATCCTAGATTTTCTCTATATTGCTATCACTTACATCTCTTTGTATTGTGTTTTTGCCTTTATATTTTCTACATTCATTCTTAGATTTTTATTTATTTGAATAATTATTAGGAAGACATAATTTTAGTAATTGGTTAAAAGAGAAGAAATTATCCCTGTGGGTTTGACATCCGACTATCTAGTCCATTTATTACTTGCATACAATAGTGTATACTTGCACTTAATTTTAAGATATAGAAATATCGCATCAACACATATGGTGGTTCAAGTTCTAGAAAAAAAGCCAAGAAAGCCTTTAACTGCAGTAAGAGTAAGAAGAAGGACTCCAAAGTAAAGAAAGGAAAGTATTTTCATTGCGGAGTCGATTGGCATTGAAAGAGGAACTGTAAAAAGTATCTCTCCGAGCTGAAGGAAAAGAACAAAGGTAAATATAATTTATTGGTATTAGAAGCCTGTTTAGTGGAGGATGAACTTTCTCTTTGGATAATTGATTCAGGAGCCACTAATCATATTTGTTCTTCCTTGCAGATGCTTAATTCTTCTAACGAGCTTGTCGATAGAGACTTTACCATGCGGGTTGACAATGGGGTAGTCGTTTCAGCTTTAGCAGTAGGAGTAGCTCGATTGAATTTTAGGAACAATTTTTTTAATTTTAAATAATATTTATTTTATTCCTAAATTCAGAAGGAATTTGATTTCTTTTTCTAAGTTACATAAATAATTATTTAATATTTCTTTTTATAATAATGTGATTATTATTAGTAGAAATGGTTTAGATATTTTCCATGTGAAATTGGAAAATAGATTATATGTTTTAAGGCCTGATGAGCCATCTCTGCTTAATTTTGAACTATTTAGAGCCGAATATCCAAAATCTACTAAAAAGAAAAAGGTTTCTCCTAATAATGACACGTATCTTTTACATCTTAGGTTAGGTCATATTAATTTGGATAGGATTAATATGTTAGTAAAGGATGGTCTTTTAAGAGTGCTAAACGTTGACATTCTTCCTATATGTGAGTCCTGTTTAGAGGGTAAAATGACTAAAAGACCATTTTCAGCTAAGGTGAAAGAGCTAAGAAACCACTTTAGCTTGTACATACTAACGTTTACAGTCTATTAAATATACAAGCAAGAGGCGATTATGAATACTTCGTCACATTTATTGACAATTATTCAAGATAGGGTTATGTTTACCTAATGCAAAAAATATTGAGACTTTTGGAAAGTTCAAAGAATTCTTAGCAGAAGTTGAAAAGTATTTAGGTAAAACACTTAAGACTCTTTGATCTAATCGAGGTGGTGAATACTTTAACACAAAGTTCAAGGATCACTAATTGATGCTATAGTAGCTAAGCGCAAGCGCACGCTATTGTATCAAGTAATATATGATTTTAAGTTCAAGTATCGATTCTACAGGAACTATGTGATCTAATTTTATAAATCAAATACTAAAATTATAGCTACTTAACTTTTATTTATAAAATTACAATCTAAAATTTAATTAACTAATATAACTCTATCAATTAAACTAAACAAAAGCAAATGGTAGAATTCACAAATAAGGATAATCTAGGGTTTTAACTTGTCCCCTAGTTCATTAGACTCATTAACCACTTAGTTAATCCCTTAATAACAATTGATTGGCTTAGACACTAATCTCAACACAAGCCTCTGTCGATGGTCAAGTGACCATATTACAAATTCTAACAATCACCTATATGTCGATGGTAATCAAATCAGAATGTAATTCATTAAAATCAAGTTTAAATTTTATCATACATGCCACCTAGGTATATGTCTATCCTAGAAGGAATTCATAGTTGTTACCCTATAATCATGCATCAAACTATCATAGGCTAAACACGTGAATTCTTCCGTTGAGTTTATCATAGTTCCTCAATCATTATAATATTGGCCAGATATAATGAAAGTATTAAACTCAAATAGTATAAATCAATTATAACAATTAAGTTCATAAACTAAGAATCAATGAAATCCAACTACATACTAGGATTACATAGTTTAATCCTAAAATAACAAGTTTAGCTCATCACAAAACTAAAAGTATCAAACCAAACTATAAAGATTAGCAAGAACAAGAATATAATGATAAAAAAAGAGAAATAAAACTAATCAAGAAGACATCTGGGTTGCTTCTCTCTCAATGTTGACTTAAAGCTTGAATCTTGATCTTGAATATTGATTTCTTGGCTTTGATCTTTGATTTTGTGTTGTGAATTCTTTCTTTACATTTTTTCCTTTCTAAAGTCTGTGTATTTGACCTCAAAATAATGTGTTTATTGGTATGAGAAACTATAGGGGCAAGGGGCTTCGAATTCAAGTTGAAAAAAGAGAGTTGAAATGGGTTTTTATACGTCACACGGGAGCAGCGGAGCTAGGGGCTTGGCGCCGAAACCAAAAAATGCGACTTGGGAAAGCATCACCAGGGGCTGTGATGTTGGGTTATGGGTACCCCGGTGCTTAGCTACTGACCTGGGTGCTGTCGCGCCCAGCCTTGGTACTCACTTTCGTATTTCGAGTGTAACATTTTTGTTTTACATTCGATTTGCCTCCTATTTATTCCTATGCATCACATTTTCTGCCGTGCATCTATTTATGATCAACAATACAATTAAATAGTCAAATATTAATGATTTAGAGCAAAATACGAAAGTTAGGTACAAATCATACTAATACTTTTACGCCCTTATCAATCACCTATTGGAGCATGGGATTTTATCCCAACTCACAACATCTGGAATACCACAGTAAAATGGTGTTGCAGAAAGAAAAAACAGAGCCTTGCTAGATATGGTTAAGTCTATGATGAGGTACTTTTCACTGCTGCCCTCATTTTAGGGTTATGTATTACATACCGCGGTCTACATTTTGAATGTAGTACCTTCTAAATCTATCCAAAGTACACCCTTAGAGATGTGGAATTGTAGTAAACCTAGTTTATGCTATTTTCACATATGGGGGTGTCCGGTACATGTACTGAAAGAAAAGACTGGAAAGTTAGAACCGCGAACAGAAATTTGTCTGTTTGTAGGTTACCCTAAAGGCACAAGAGGAGGTTTGTTTTATAGTTCTCAAGAAAAGAAAGTTATTGTATCGATAAATGCCACATTTTTTATAAATAATAATATATTAAACTACAAACCTTACAGTAAGATTATACTAGAGAAAATATTTTCTAAACAGATTAGACCTTTACCATCGACAGTTAGTGAACAACAAAGTCAAGTAACCACCAATTATGATCAGAACATCTTGGAGCATCGATGTGGTGAGAGGATAGTGAGACTACCTTCTTGTTACAGAGAGAAGGGAGAGGCACAAGTAGTTATGTTCGACACAAGTCAAGTTGATCCATTGACATATAGACATACAATGAAAGATTCTGATAAAGAAAAATGGCAAACATCCATGAACCAAGAAAAAGAGTCTATATACTCCAATTCAGTTTAGGAACTTGTAGTTCAACCTGAAGACTTTAGGGCCACTGGGTGCAAATGGATCTTTAAGAAGAAAAGAGGCATGGATGAAAAAGTAGAGACTTTCAAAGCAAAACTTATGACAAAAGGTTATACCTAGAAAGATGGAGTCGACTATGAGGAGGCTTTCTAGCCAGTAGCCATGCTCAAATTCATTTGCATTCTCTTGTTCATAATTACATGTCTTGATTATGAGATATGGCAAATGAACATCAAGATAGCTTTTTTGAATGGCTACCTTGATGAGAGCATATACATAGTGTAGCTAAAGAGGTTTGTGGTAGATGGCTACAAATTGCTCAAGTCCATTTATAGACTTAAGCAAGCTTTAAGGTTTTGGAACTTAAGATTTCATAAGACAATTAAATCTTATAGTTTTGAGTACATTGTTGATGAACTTTGTGTATACAAGTACATCAAGAACAAAAATGTAGTTTTCCTAGTACTTTATATGGATGACATTCTATTCATTGGGAATGATGTAGAAACATTATCCAACATAAAGAAGTGGCTGGCCTAGCACTTCTAAATGAAATATTTGGGAGAGGCAAGTTATGTCCTTGGGATCCAAATTATTCGGGATCGCAAGAACAGACTATTGGCACTGTCCCAGGCATCGTATATTGATAAAGTGTTTATGCGATTTTTGATGCAAAATTCTAAGAAGGGTTAATTACCGACTCAACATGGAATTGTTCTTTCTAAATAGTAGTGTCCTAAGACACCTCAGGAGGAAGAAGATATGAGATAAGTTCCCTATACCTCAACAGTTGGCAGTCTCATATACACTATGTTGTGCACGAGGCCTGACATTTGCTTTGCAGTGAAAATAGTCAGTCGTTATCTATCTAACCCTAGATTGACTTACTAGATTACAGTAAAGCACATTGTTAAGTAGTTTTGGAGAACGAGAAACCATATGCTTGTGTATTTAGGTAAAGACCTGAACGTTATTAGTTATACCGATTTTGATTTTTAATTAGATAAAGATAGTTAAAAGTCAACATCTGGGTCAGTGTTTACTCTTGGTGGTAAAGACATAGTCTAGAGAAGTATAAAACAATCTAGTATTGCTGATTGAATCATAGAGGTAAAATACATAGCAACTTGCGAAATAGCTAAAGAAGTAGTATGGCTTAGGAAGTTCTTCACTGATCTGAAAGTTGTTCCAGACATGGATAAACCATTGACCCTTTACTGTGAAAATAGTGGGGCAGTGGCAAATTTAAAGGAACCCAGGAGCCACAAGAGAGTAAAGCATATAGAGAGAAAGTATCACTTGATCAGGAAAATAGTGCATAAAAGTGATGTGACAGTCATGAAGATAGCATTTGAAAACAATCTTGCAGACTCGTTCACCAAGACATTACCAATTAGGTCATTTGAGAGTCATCTGGAGGGCATGGGTTTAAAAGATATATCTCACCTGCTTTAGGACAAGTGGGAGATTGTTAGAGATAGTGCTTTAAAAGCATGTACTTGTACTATTTTTATGAAATTAATAAAGTTACAATTTTATATTTTGAAAAGTGTTTGCAATTTTATGACGTAAATATCAGAAAATCCCTTGTTTATTTATGTAACCATAACTTTAGTATATAATAGTTATATACAAGAAGATTAAAGTTATGGATAATAAATAAAAAAAGTCCGTAATAAATTAATTAAAGTTTGGGATCTTTAATTAAATATTACTAGTACTGTCCACAGACATTTAAAATGTAATAATTTTATTTGGATCACT
Source organism: Ailanthus altissimus (assembly GCA_946807835.1). Taxonomy (NCBI): domain Eukaryota; kingdom Viridiplantae; phylum Streptophyta; class Magnoliopsida; order Sapindales; family Simaroubaceae; genus Ailanthus; species Ailanthus altissimus. The sequence continues at coordinate 5,017,500 of OX327690.1, read as the reverse complement.
AATGTAGTGACATTATGATAGAGGCATAATATATAATATGATTATATAGGATTGGACCAGACGTAGTTTGAATTCTTATGTAAAATACCGTTGTTAATTAAGAATTCAAATAATGTCAACTGATGATCATATGCAGATTAATCTTAATCCTGAGTGATCATAAACTCTTGTTTATGTCATTATGTCATTTGAAATACTCGTTACGTTTGTCTAAAGAACATGCTAAAAACTTGTATTTTGGTGGCATAGTGAGACAAACAGTTGGGAATATGATTTGCAGATATGAAATCCATTCATTCCTAATGGAAGTTAGAAATAAGATTCTCTTAAGGGTTAATTCTAGAACTAAACAGTTAGAGCACTTAATTTGTAATAATGTTACAAATTAACTGTTCACTGGTAAATTAATGGTACTTAAAGATAAATAAATAATTGGAGGAGTAAAACGGTAATTAACCTAGCTCTAAATATGAACTATCTATGGATGGTTGAATTACATGTAGTGATTAAATCAATGGACTGTTCTAAGTTTTCTGAGTAAATTATATCTACAATTTCAAGAGTGCAATTTCAGGTTTTTAGTGGAATAACACTGAAATTAATAAATTGAATTAATTAATTAAAGAGTTTAATTAATTATTCAAAATTTATTGGAGCTTAAAATTGTAAGTCCATAGGTCTTTAATACCACCTATTTCGTTATTATAGTGAACAATTAAAAAAACATGATTGTGCAATTTGTGTAAAAAAAAGTATTTTTTAAATACGTATATTTTATATTTGGATAAAATTAATTAATTAAGAATTAATTAATATAGATAATATTTTATCCAAATATAATTAAATATTTAATTTAAGAAATTAAATAAATAAAATCTTAAGGATAATTTTTGAAATTATAAAAAAGATTTTATTTTTAATTTTAGTGTTTTCCTTTATTAAAAGACTAATAATGCTCAAATGTTGGGTATTATATGTTAACCATAAAAAATGAGACTTTATTTGGTTTACATGAATTAAGATCTCCTCTTAAGAGATAATAATTTAATTAATAAATATTATTAATAAAATTATTTTTTTAAAATGAGAAGATTAGTCTAAATAGGACACAATACACATACATAAAAAAAAGCAAGATACGTATTTTTTCTTTAGAGAAGAAAATAATTAGAAGCCTACTCTTCCTCTCACTGTAAAATAAGAGGTTTGATTTGGAATCCTTTGGTAAAAGAAAACTCGGTGTGAGTTCAAGGTATGTTCTTGTTAAGTTTTATTTATTTTAACATTAAATTCATATATTCTTAAGATCCTAAGATAAAAAGTGTTTTTATCTGATGAAAATAAAGATGAAAGAATTTTTGTTTTTTATTCCGCTGCGTTATGAATGTCATAACAAGTATTCAACATCGAGCGCTTACATTTGACTTAAAAGACTAGCGTCTAAGGTAATATTGTTTACCCACTTATATATACCCAAGATTCACCCAATTTATATTTGATGTGGGATGTGATACTCTCCTCACCCCAATCATATAATGCCTTTATCACGGTTTAGCCCAAACTCAAGAGCCAACTTAACCCGTATTACCCATCCCCCTACGGCTATAAGGAACTATTTGGCCCATTATGCCCATCCTCACTATTCTTGGAGACCTACATCCTATGTGTCAATCTTTATTATGGCAATTTTGGGAGCCTATATGTGAATGAGAATTCAGGTCTACTATGATACCACTTTAATGGGGGACACACTAGCACATATGATGGGGAACATGATGGACATTTATTAATGACCATTACATTGTTGGAAGCAATTTACAGCAATTCAAATTTTTCAGCAGCAACTCATATAGTGAGAAGCTTCTGAAAGTCTGCAATAATATTTATAATAATAGTTGCAATGTTTAACAGTGTGTTTTGAGGTAAGGCCTTAGTAATAGGTAGTAGTTGCTAGTTAGTAGTTTTAAGTTGCATTAAATATTGTAGTAAGTGCTGACATTCCAAGTGTCTCAGTGCTTGGTAGTAGTTAGTGGTTAGTATTTGTAAGTTTTTATAATTGCTGTAATAAATACTAAACAACCCCCAAGAGGTCTCTAAATATATGAGAGATGAGGAAAAAAGTATTCAGACTTTGTAATTTTAGAAATCAAGCATTTAGAAACTTTTCTTTGAATTGGTATTCTACCATTTTCAATTTTTATTTTTGTTGAATGACATTAACAACTTTTGTCTTCGTGAACAAAATCACGATCTATCAGTGCTTGTCCTACGTCAAGTGGTCTCAGAGCCTTGTATTGAGATGACAGGCTTTAATTACTTAAATGGAGATCATTTTAATACATTTGAACAAAGAATGGATGAACATATGAGAAATATGAAGGAATGTTTGGAAGCAATGGCCAAACATTTTATGGTCTTAAGAACTAATAATCCACTGCTAAAAGAATCAATGGTGGTAAGGAGAAGACCACAAAAACAACAACATTTTGCATCCTTCAATTTCGACTTAGAGGAGAAATTTGGAGAAGAAGTTGCAGATAAGCCATAAGTAAGAAGAGTAGTCGTTAGTGCACAAAAGAGCCTTATCGTTTTACCCCTCCAACTGATGATTTCAGGGAGGAGGAAGATAATAGAGAAACTGATAGTGAGTTTCTGCCAATAAAGAGACAACAACACCAACAATATAACTCTTACAAGGTAAAAGCTGATTTGTCTAGGTAATATTGATGTAAAATAATTTCAGAATTGGAAATATGAAGTAGAGAGGTTCTTTGAAGATATTAATGTAAGTCCAAAATATAAAGTGGCTTTAGTGGCTAAGAAACTACGTGGGAGTGCGAGTGCTTTATGGCAATGCCATCAAGAAGTTCTAAGATTAAGGGGACAATAACCCGTTCGTTATTGGCATTAAATGAAGACATTTTTAATGAGGCATTTTCTACCTACGAATTTTGAACAAACTTTCTTCTAATAATTCTAGAAATGCATCCAAGGAATCCATTTTGTTTCAGCTTATACAGAAGAGTTCCTAATGTTGCAATTTTTGTGCAACTTGACAGAACTAGAGGATCAATAAGTAGCCAGGTACGTAAATAGATTGAATGAGGGAATTCAAGATCGATTGGCCATGCAACAAATTTGGTCAATTGATCAAGCTTAAAACTTAGCATTGAGAGCCCAGAGACTAGTAAAAAATGGGAAGTACCCTAGAACACCAACTTATTTCTAAATTCAACTAAACACTAAACCTACCCATACTGCATTAGAAAGCAAAACTCCAAAGTCTAATGGTAGAGAGATTAACCAGAGGAATCCTGAAACTAATAGAAAAGATAAAGTGGAGAGTTCAAAGATTATTAAATGTTTTAAGTGTAATAAAATGAGGCATGGATCTAGTGAATGTCCTAGGCAGAAGTTTGTGAATATTTCTCATCGAAAAAGGGATGAAGTGGATCCAGATGATGTTGAACTCAAGAAAATTGATGGTGATTATGAAAATAAGGAAGCTGAAGAAGAGGAAGAACTAGTAGTGTGTATGGTACAAATTTTGATGAACACACCTGCTCAACCTTAGAACGCAAGACCTAAAGTAAAGGAGAAAACTTTAATTTCAGAGATCCACAAAGAGGATAAGTTTGTGAAAGAGATGAAGGAGAAGTGCACGTGTACCAGCCTAGTAGTGAAAGAAGAAAAACCTTTTGGACAATCAGTCCAGAATGATATCAAAGGTTTGGTGATCGAATTTTCAGACCATATGACTGAACCTATTACATTGCAATCAAAGCGGGATATCTAATACCATATTGATTTCATTTTTGGAAACTTTTCCAAATCTTCCACATTATCAAAGTAATTTATGAAATCTGCCACATTATCCAAGCAACTTACTATATTTGTCACATTATTCAAGCAACTTATCAAATCTGCCAGATTATCAAATTAAAAATCAAGAATATAATGTTCTAAGAGAAAAGGTAAGAGAGTTATTTAGGAAGAGACACATCATGTAAATTATCAGTTCTTGTGCTATTTTTGCTCTATTTACACCAAATGATGAGACTTGGCAGATGTGTGTGAACATTCGTACCATCAACAAGTTTAACCAATTAATGCATTCAAATAAATTTAGTTTAGTGACCATGTGAAGCGTGATAAGACCATTGTAAATTTAGAGAGAACTTGTATGGTCACTCGAGGACGAGTTCTCTGTAATTGGAGAATGATGGGGGACACACCAGCACATATGATAGGGAACATGATGGACATTTTATTAATGTCCATTACATTGTTGAAAGCAAATTACAACAATTTAAAATTGCTAGCAGCAGCTCATGTAGTGAGAAGCTTCTGGGAGCCAACAACAATATTTATGGTAGTAGTTGCAATGTTTGACAATATGTTTTGAGATAAGGCTTTAGTTATTGGTCGTAGTTGGTAGTTAGTTTTAAGTTGCATTAAATGTTGTAATAAGTGATGGCATTCCAAGTGCCTCAGTTCTTAGTAGTAATTAGTAGTTAGTAGTTGTAAGTTTTTATAATTACTGTAATAAATACTAAATAGCCTAAGAGGTCCCTATAAATACATGAGAGATGAGGGAAAAAATATTCAGACTTTATAATTTTAGAAATTAATTATTCATAAACTTTTCTTTGAATTGGTATTCTACAATTTTTAATTTTCATTTTTGTTAAATGATATAAACAACTTTTGTCTTCGTGAACGAAATCATGACCTATCAGTGCTTGTCATGCATCACACTTGTCATGAGCCTGACACTTGCCATTAATAAAAAAGACTAGCCTATTAGGTAATGCTGCCTATTCGCCCATATATACCCAAAATTCATCAAATCTCTATTTAATTTGAGATGCTGCCTATTCGCCCATATATACCAAAAATTCACCAAATCTCTATTCAATTTGAGACGTGACACCTAGTACTCCTTTGGATGAAATAATAATACCATCGAATAGATCACAAAGTTTTGAATTTGATAATGTCAATAGCGAGTCAAAATCTCATAATCGTTGTTTGTCGGCAATAGTGATTGTAGTGGTGGGAACGATGATTATTTTGGTGGGTACGGTTACTTTTGTTTTAAATTTTAATTTAATTATTTTGTTATATTTTTAATTATTTAATTATATTTTAATTTTTTTTAGAAATATAAATTAACCTATGCCATGTGTTATTTTTAAGATTCTATATAATATGCAATGTAATATGTATAATAAAAATATTTTAATAATAATTATTTATTTTATAGTTGATATTGGATTACAAATATATTAAATGCTATAAGTAGTTCAAATTATGCCATGTCAACAATATATCAATTCTATTTAATTTGAAGTCAATTATAATTCAAAAGATAATATGGTAATTGTAATGGAAATCATCTAAACTAAAAACCTTTTTAACGGGGGATATTTTTAAGTAAGTTGTGAAAACATGAGGATTTTATTGTCCTTTAAATAAACTTTAGGGGTGTAAATATCTTTTTTTCATATAAACTTTTTATAAAATTGTTGAGTAAATTTTTAATCAAAATAAATTATGGTAAATTCTATATAAATAAATAACGCAATAAATTAATGTTTTTGTTGAAATTTTTAGACGCGAAAGTTTTCACCCACAAGCATTCAAGAATTGTAAAACATCACACAAAGTGAAATAAAAATAACAATCAAAATACACAAGGCACAAGAATAAATGTAGTTCGATAACTTGCATATGTTTATGGTGGATCACGAGATCCTAACTTCTATTATTAGTAGTAATTATAAACGAATCATTAAAGATCAAAAAGATCTTGTCAAGAGATTACAATGAATACAATAATAGATAAGCTCTCTAAGGGTCTATATAGTACTCTCTTATGAACTCAGTATTCAAGTACTTTCATAATACTTTCTTGTACACTTAACACTCAAGCGCTCCACGAGCTTTTACTCAGCACTCTCTTTGATGCTCTATCATGCATCCTTGATGCATAATGCTTTTTTTTAAGCATGCCACCCTAATGGCATAACAAGAGTTTATATAGGCTCTAAGATGTCTATAAAAACCCTATATCTTATTGAAATAAGGGTCAATGCACGAAGAAATCCAAAATCGATTTGAAAACATAAAAAATGACTCAAAATAGGAAACTTGGTACCATAGGCCAACGCTCAATCACTTCTAAGTTGATGTTGCAGCTTGGCTCCCTTGGGGCTATGGCCCTAAGGCCTGCACAATGCTCTCTTTACGCGTTCGAGCCTCTTATTGCTTTTGATTATCTATTTCGCTCTAAATTTAATCCGTTCAAATGCGTTCTCAGTCTCGCGTCGAATCCTCATTAGTCTCTGACTCAAAATTATACCCAAACATTATTTTAAATCAGCTAAATTTCAACAATCTTTAAAATATTTTATTAAACTTTATATAGAAATGTGATCAGAAAACATAAAGACTGACTCTATTTATGAAGAAAAAAAATTGGTAGTTCGTTCAGACTTTTAAGTGACTTGAAAAGATGAAATATTAGTGAGACTTATTAAATAGACTGTTTTAATATGCTCGAAAAAGGAAGTTGTATGGATTTTATGTAAGCTCGTTCATAAACTTGGTATTATTCTTTGTATTGAATCTCCCATCACAATAGATTATGACAATATTAGATTAATTACTCTTGTTAAGGAGCCTAAATTTTATAAGAAAACTAAATATATTAAAGGTAGATTTGTTGATATGCTATAACATACAAAGAAGCAATCTAAAAATATTTACAATTACCTTCACTCGCCTCTTAAGCATTGCTTAGATGATTGTAAATAGAGACATAATCAGAATTGTTTTTCAGTTGAACTAATATTTTTAATATTGTTTTGTAAATCCTAACAATATAAAAAAGACAAACTATGTTTTATATAAAAAAATATAATAAACTTTACTTATAAAAAAAACTGTAATGCTGATATGATATTGATGTTGTGCTTCATGATGTCTCAACATATATATTTTTAAGTATTGATATTACATCATAAAACTATTGATACTATAGCCAGATGAATTGTGCTCCAAGATATACACTCATTGTTAAAGGTAATAAGTTCAGTCTCAATCAGTACTCCAAGAATGAGATTGAACAAAAAAAAAATGCAAAAATTCTCTTATACATCAACAGTAAGGAGCTCATGTATGCTCAAGTATGTAAGCATTCAAATATTACATACATTGTTGAAATGTTAGGTAGATATTTAAGTATTGGTATGGATCAATGAAAATCAACTAAACGGGTTATGCAATATTTACAGAGAACAAAATACTACATGCTCACATATAGGATATTAAATGAATTAGAAATTGTGGGGAATTCTAACACTGATTTTTTTGGATGCCTAGATAGTAAGAGATTTACACCACGTTATATATATACTTTGGCCTGGGGAGCTATTTCTTAGAAGAGTGCTAAGTAGACTCATAGCTTCTTTCACTTAATGGTCAATTTTATAGCTTATTTTGAGGTATCAAATCATGGGATATGACTGCAGAACATTATCATGAGGTTGAGAGTTGTCAATGGTATTGAAAGACCATTGAAAATTTATTATGATAATAAAGTCGCTGTATTGTATTCCTATAACAACGGAAGCTTTTCAAGATCTAAACACATAAACATTAAGTTTATAGCTGTTAAAGAGAGAGTTTGGAGTCAACAAGTATTGATAGAATATATTAGTACAATTTCCTTGGTTGCGGATCCGCTCGCCAAAAGTCTTGAGGTATTTTATAAGCATGTTGCTCATATGGGTGTTATGTTATTTGATAATATACTTAAACAGTGGAAGTTTGTTAATATTCATTTGTTTAAGGCGTATTATGTTTTATTTTTTTATAACATAAAGTTTGATGATTATTTGTTAAAACTTTAAAATAAAGTTGCACTTTCTACTGCAGTATTGTATAAAATTTAGAAAGTATTTGATTTAACTCGTTGAAATTATAAAGTAGAATTAGTTGAAAATAGATATGTTTAAGATCACATTTCATGTAATTTTCATACTATACATTTATATTTAATTTATGTCATTAATTATATTTGATATAGTGACCATTGATGAGTCTAGTTACTTATATGTGCAATGAATACAACTTTGATCTTATAGTATATAGTTAATAGATTGGATTGTATTTAAAAGAGATGTTTCAAAATAAGATAACATTTGTGATGCGCACTAAAGTTTATATTGTATAATTGTTTACAAACAAGTTATGTGGTCAAAGTGGAAGATTGTTGATTTTTATTATTTTATATATAGACTCACAAATTAATAATAATTATGCATTATAAGTTATCTTAAAATTAGAGCCAATTTAAGTGATCTGTTTAGACTATTTCTTATCAAGTTCTAGAAATATCTATTAGATATGTGCTTATTATATGTTGTGATGTAATAGTTAAACTATAATTTATGAGATGATAGTAAACCTAGTATATAAAGAACCTCTTTTTGGGCTATAATCTCTAAATCAAATCATTATACATAGAAATTTTCTCCTCTTTTTAATATAGAGGGAACCTTATTGAGTACTACATGGAAAAGTTGCTTTACGTTTCTATTCTCATTAAAAGTTATTAACCCTCACATTCAAATCGTTATAGATTTTTCAAGTATACTTTTATTAACGTATTTTTTTTAATAATTTAACATGATATAAATATAAATTTGTATTTTATAAATATCAATCCTGATATATAATTATGTTGAACAGAACCAAGCAATGCAAGAGAACCTGGTTTTATAAATAAAAACCAGGGTTGTATTTTACTAAAGCTTGTGTAACACATCCTGAACTTCAATGTTAAGATTAATGGGATGAAGAAGAATCCTAATGGTCCAATGTATACTTCTCTTGGTGTTATAACGAAGGCGACAATCATTGAGGTGAATTAGGTCCAGTCACACCTGCAAGGAAACTTGTGTGGTAAATATGCTCAAGTGATAAATAACCCAGAGAATGATGGTTGTATAAATACATCTTGGCTTGTTTAAGAAGACTACTGACAACAATTAATACAAGAGTGAACAAGAGTCCATGTTTTGAAGTTCTGACTAGCTAGCTCCATAGAATAGCATTTTATAATTAGTTCCTTCCTGTTCATAAAATATATATATTGCTTACAATATATTAGCTAGTGACCTTAATTTTCTTATACATATAAAATCTTAATATATTAAAGAACAAAAGTTGGTAGTCTTGTGACAATGTTTATTTGTTGAGTTTGTTCTATAAATTCTAATGAATATAGTTTGGTATTATCTAGAAGGGTCAAATACTGTAACTTGTAGTTGTAGAGGTTGTAAATTTATGGTAATATTTTATGGTGTTTCTCCTGTTTAAGGACAGTTTGTACCTTCTTTATAAGGAATGTCTCTCTTGTATAAAGGTAGGACTTCTCATCTAAAATAAGAGTAGAAATACAACCATTGGGATCATCCCCTATAATAGAGTTACATGTTTTTCCTTTAAGAGAGTTAAGCTCTGGTGTACCATAGTAGAATTATCTTGTGTAAAGTCTAAATAATTTGTCTGATTTTATATCAGCAGACTTAAACTATAATATTATGGAACCTTAATGATATTACATCTCTTAATGATTAAAATATAAAAATAAGAGTTAGGTAGTCTTGTGTACGACTCTGTGATCATATTTTATTACATTTTATTGATAATATTATCATGTTAATGCATATTCAAAGCGCAAAAATCAAAAATTAAAAAAAAAAATTCTTAAAAAATTATTGAATTATTATTCTTCTCCAAATTGAGCGACCTTGCATATATATCCTATCTATTAACTCATTAAAATTTACTTTTGAAATCTATCAACTCTTTATTATCTATTGATGATGCGGAAATAATAAACAAGCAATAAATCTAAAGTATATAATATAGCAATCAAGCAATTAAGAAAACTAAAGAGAGAAAGTAAAAGAAAAACACACATAATTTACATAGTTCAACAACTTGCTTATGTCCACGGTGGATCTAGATCATAATCTTTTATCATTGAATCATAAGGCGCTCACAAAGTATGTCTTTTACAAGAAATAACTCATAAAGAGCCTCTTTCTTGTAAATTAGGAGGTTTCTCTCATAAAGAATCACAAAACTCATAGAGATCACTCAAATTCTCACAAAAATATATTTATAAGCCAATAGAGGGCCTTTATATAGATTTTAGGACAACCTAGGTTAACCTTAAAATGTGTGGGAGTCATATTAGGGAGTACAGGTATACTTAGAAAACTATTTAAAACAGAAAACACTATTTCCCGCACCAGCGCTGTGGCACTGTAGCTTTGGCCTACGAGCGCCGCAGTGCTGCATCCTAGCGCCCAGGCCCAGGTAGCAACACATTCTCCTTTCGCGTCCGTCTTACTTCTTTGCGTACCTAACACACTTGGCTTGTTCCTTAAATCGTATTACAATAATGTATAATCAACTTTCTCATAAATTTTCTTATTGATTCAAAATCATTCACAAAAGTATCTATGATCTCTCATATTCGCATCTTCGATCACACTCACATAGTAGTGACTCTAATTAAGTCTTTGCATAGGATGAACTTAACCGAGAGCAGTGGCTTAGTTAATATATCAACAGAATTGTTAGACGATGCTATCTTTGTTAGACTAATCTCACCACTTAGAACACTCTCTCAAATGTAATGGAGTAGCACATCAATGTGTTTAGACCTTACATAAAACCCTTGATGCTTGCTTAGGTGTATGATACTCTGGCTATCATAATATACACCGGTGTTCATATCTTCAGTAGCCATTACCCTACACATATGCTTTTTAACCATACAACCTCCTTAATAGCTTCTCCAACAGCTATGTACTTCGCCTCTGTGATAGATAGTGTAACCATATATTGTAGAATTGATCTCCAACACACATTATACCCAAACACTGTGAATACGTAATCCATCAATGATCCCATCTTGTCTAGATCACCTGTATAATCAGAGTTGACGTATCCTCTTACCATTACACTAATATCTTCAGCCTTTTTATACATTAATCTATGATCTGATGTCCCCTTGAGATATCTCAATATTTACTTCACTGTAAGCCAATGATTCTTCCTTGGATTCTCCATGTATCTGCTCACCATACTTACAACCTGTGCTATGTTTAATCTTGTGTAAACCATCGCATACATGATGCTCCCTATAGTGCTTGCATATAGTATTGTTCTCATCTGCAGTTTCTCCTCTTCGGACGTCGATGATTATACTGCTGAAAGTTTGAAATACATGGCCAAATGAGTAGAAACAGCCTTTGTATTGGACACACCAAACTTTTATAGGATCTTAAGTATATATCGTTGTTGTAATAAGAAGATAACATCTCTTCTTTCTCTTATAATATCCATACCAAATATCCTCTTTGCTGCTCTTAAATCCTTCATCTCAAACTCGCCATTCAACTGCTTTTTGAGTTTCTGTATTTATTCTATATTTCTACATGCCATCAATATATCATTGATATATAGAAGCAAATACATCATCCCACTGCTCAAGCTTTTAAAGTACATGCATCCATCATACTTGCTCATACTAAATCCACCAATCAACATAAACTCATCAAATATCTCATATCACTATCTAAATGATTGCTTTAACCCATATAATGACTTCTTCAATAAAAAAACATGTTCCTTTTTTTGAGCTCTATAAACCCTTGTGACTATGCCATGTAATTTATCTCTTCAAGCTCTCTATGCAGAAAAGTTATCTTTACATCTATCTGCTCTATATGTAAATCAAGGTTTGCATATATGGCTAACAGAAGCTTAATGTATGTATGCATGAAGACTGGAGAGAATATCTCATGAAAGTTAACTCACTTTCTTTGAGTCAAACCTTATGCAACTAGCCTAGCCTTAAATCTTGTAGGCTCTACCCCTAGTATCCATTCCTTAACCTTGTACACCCATTTGTACCTCACTAGTTTCTTTTAAGGTCTCTCCACCAACTCTCAGATATTATTCTTCCTAAGAGAAATAATCTCTTCTTCTATTGCCTACTACTATTCATTTCTATTTTCACTCCCCATAGTCTTACCATATATTCTAGACTCATCAAATTCTAGAATGTAAGCAGAGTTAAAGGTGTGAGCAACCAAATTCATTTATGCATACCTGATTGACGAGTTAATTATTCTCCTTAGCCTATCTCTGAGTAGCTAGTACTCTTCAAGTTCCATCTACGGAGTCCTAGTCTTTCTCTGGGTGAACTTGGAAGAACTCATCGACATTCTTAGCTAATCTTCAAGGATCTTCTTGTTGAAGTGCTGATCTAGGGGTATATCAGATATACACTTAATTTCTACTAAAACTTCTATTGACTCAGGTGCCGAGTCTTTCTTGGACACAAGTTCTTTTTTCTCATTTTTTTTTTTGGGAGGTTTTCAATATTTTTGTCTCATCGAACATCACGTCATGGCTTATGATACTTCTTGCTGTTGTCAACTCTTTACACCACATCTTGTATCTTTTCACTCCTTTTAGATACCCTTTAAATACCCTTTTAATAGCTTTAGATTCCAATTTCCCTCCTTAACATGCACAAAGGTAGGGCAACCAAAAATTCTGAAGTGGTCATACTTAGAAAGGCTGCCAGATCCTTTCTCTTCTGGTGTCTTTAAGTCTATCACTGATAAGGGACTTTTATTAATCAAATAAACTATAGTTACCACAGCTTTTTTCCAAAATACCTTGGACATTTTTGCATTCGTAAGCATGAATCTAACTCTTTCAAGTAGAGTTCTATTCATTCTCTTAGCTACATCATTCTGCTGCAGTATTGATCTCACAGTTCTATGCCTTACAATCCCACAAAACCCATCAAACTCTCTATTGCAAAACTCAAGGCCACTGTCAGTTCTTAGCCTCTTAACCATTTTGCCAGTCTGATTCTTAGCAAGAACATTTTAAGTCTTGAACATATCAAATACTTGATCCTTACTCTTCAACACATAGACCCACAACTTTCTTGAGTAGTCATTAATAAAACTAAAAAAATACCTCGCCCTACCATGAGTTGTTGTTTGAGTTGATCCTCAAAGATTCAAGTGTATGTAGTCAAGAGTCCCCTTAGTCTTGTGCTCGTCGGTACTAAACCTCGCTCTATATACTTTCCTAAATATATAATGCTCATAAAAATCCAATGACTAGAACTTATCCTCACCAAATACCTTTTAACTAAATAGAGAATAATGCAGAACCATTTATGCTAGTCTAAAATATGTTATTCTAACATGGTACAACTTAGTTTACATATTCTTATCATCTATAGAGAATAATGCAGAACCATTTATAACCTCTCAAATCAACCTATAAACACTCTTGTGCTTCTCACCTCTCATTATAACCATAGAACCCTTTAATACTCTCCAAACCCTTTTGTCGATCTTGATGGAACACCCATTTTTGTCTAAAGTCCCTAGTGAGATCAAGTTCCTCTTAAGGTCAAGAACATACGCAACTTCTATCAACTTTCTCACTTGCCCATCATGTAATCTAAGCTTGATATTACTAATTTCCATCATTTAACAAATAACATCATTACCCATTAACACCTTACCACTATTAATGGGCTAAATATTTATAAACTAAGACTTGTGTAGGCATATGTGAAAAGTAAAATCAGAATCAAGCACCCATTGTTTAGTACTCTTACCATCAGTAGCGACTAGAGTCTCTGCTTGTAGCTATCGTCATAAGTAAGCGCAACATCCATTTTCTTCTTCGGGTAGTCATTTATAAAGTGCCTCTCTTTCTTACAGGAATAATACTTTCTAGGAGTCCTGGACTTCGATCTAAAACCTTTCTTCTTCCTATCTCTATATAAGGATATTTCTCTTATAAATAAACTTTTTGCATTTCCCTTAATCTGCTTTCTTAATAGCTTTGAGTTTAATGATGATTTTAAATCACTCATCATTAAACTCTCTCTATCATAGAGTAACGTATCAATAAATCTCTCCTAACTCTTGAGAAGTGAATTCAGCAGAATAATTACCTTATCTTTATCCTTTATCTTGATGTTGATAGATTCAAGATCAATAATAATCTTGTTGAAGTCGTTTATATGGTATTTCATCAGTGTCCCCTCTGATATGGACAACTGATACAGCTTATCCTTTATATAGAATTTGTTAGCCAACAATTTCTGCATAAAAAAAGAGTCAAGCTTCTTTCAAAGAGTAATTGTTGTCATCTCACCTGCTACTTCCCTCAGTACATTATCGCTCAATAACTAAATGATTGTACTGTGAGCTTTTTCTTGAATGTCTCTTTTTTCTGCTTCAGTCTTAGATGACTCTAGCATCTTTTCTTCTTCACTAGATAGAGCTTTAGTCTTCTCTAATACCCAGCCCAACCGTTGGCTCACCAACAATGCCTTAACCTTCATCTTTCACGGATTGAAGTCATTCGTCCCATTCAATTTCTCTACCTCATACTTGGGTATGGCTATATTTGCTTAAAACCCAATTCTGATACTAGTTTATTGATGCAAAAGTAATAAACAAGTAATAAATCTAAAGTATATAATGCAGTAACCAAGCAATTAAAAACATTAAAGAGAGAAAGTAGAAGAAAAACACACAGAATTTACATGGTTTGGTAACTTGCCTACATCTATGGCGGATCAAGATCACACTATTTTATTATTGAATCACAAGGCACTCACAAAGTATGCCTTTTACAAAAAAGAACTCACAAAGAATATAATTCTTTCTTATAAACTATGAGTTTCTCTCACAAAGTGCACAAAGATCATTAAGATTATTGAGATTCACAAATATCACTTAAATTCTCACAAAAATGTATTTACAAGCCAATAGAGGGCTTTTATATAGGTTTTAAGATGACCTATGCTAACCCTAAAATATGTGAGAGTCATATTACGGCACTTAGAAAACTATTTAAAATGAAAAACAATATTTCCTGTACCGCTGGTCTCCGGGCACTATGGCACTGCATCTTAGCGCTGCGGCGCCCAAGCCTGGGCAGCGACACCTTCTCCTTTCACCTCTTTTCATGTCTGTCTTACTTCCTCATGCACCCAACATACTTGACTTGTTTCCTAAATCATATTATAATAATTTTTAATCAACTTTCTCACATCTATCTCGTTTGATCATCAATATGGAGAAGATGGCCTGCCTTAAACTTTTTGTACTCTTTCTGGGTTTCTCTTATATTCTCTCATAAAACTTGAGGGATCATAAAACTTGAAACCTCTAGATCTCTCTGAGTATCCAACAAAGTAGCAGCTTATTATTCTTAAGTCCAACTTTCTTTCATTAAGCCTGTATAGCCTAACCTCAACTGGACAACCTCAGACATACAAAGGCCTAATACAGGCTTCTTTTTATATCTCTTTATATTAAATATCATTCTTAGGGCACTGACCGAGACTGAACTTATCACCTTTAGTAATAGGCGTATCTCCTAGAGCACAATCCTTTATACTATACCTGCTAAGCACTTTAGCGATATAGTTCTTTGTGATAAACTCAAGATACCTCGAGTGTCATCCTAATGTATCTAAATTTGTAATGTAAAATATGCATCTCCAAGATCTTTCATCTCAAAATTCTTTATAAAAAAATCTCTTGGTTTTGTGCAATAGGTCTATATCGCTACTTGCTAGCAGTATTTTATTGACATGTAAAACCAAGAAGATAAACTTACTCTTACTAAACTTGTGATATACATTCATCAACTGCATTTTTCTTAATTCTAAATGTGCAATTACTTGATGAAACATATAATCCCATTGAAGGGATTCTTGCTTGAAAGTATAGGTGGACTTCTTTAATTTGTAGACCATATTCTTTTGGTTTATAGACACAAAGTTTTCTGACTGCACCATATATATAATTTCCTCAATATCACTATTGGAAAATATAGTCTTTAAATCCATTTGATGTAGCTTCAAACCAAAATAAGCTATAAGTGTCGTGATGATTTTAAAAGTGTCTTTCGTTGACATTGGAGAGAAAGTCTCTTTATAATCAATGCCTTCTTTTTTAGTGAAACTCTTAGTAATGAGACATGTTTTATATCTTTTGATGCTGCCTTTTGAAACCCTCTTAGTCTTAAATATCCATTTGCAACCAATGAGTTTCACACCTTTAGGCAACTCGACAAGATTCTAAATGTTGTTGTCTCTCATGGATTTCATCTCATCCAATATGGCCTCAATCCACTTATGAGAATTAGAATGTTTTTTGACTTGACTGAAATTGATTGGATCATTTCTTAGTCCTATATCAAACTTATGTTCTTGGAGATATACGATAAAATCATACAAAAATGCACTTCTCCTTTCTCTAGTAGATCTTTTCAATGGCATTTGTTTTTTAGGTTGCTTTTGATGAACAAGAGCAAATTCTTTATTTTGGATTAGAAGCTCCTGTATATGTCTTATATTTCTAGATCTGCTTATTGAATAATATCAGAAAAATAAGTTTGATCATTTTCAATAGCAACTACAAGAATATAAATAAATTCATCTTCAAAGACAATATCCTTAATATGTCGTATCTCCTCTAAACTCAACATCTTTAAGAAATTCAGCATTCCCGTCTTGAAAAAAGAATTTACTTGAGGGATCAAAAAACTTGAAAACCTTCAATCTTTCAAAATATCCAATAAAATAGCATCTAACTTTTATTGGGTCTGTATGGCCTAGCCTTAGGTGGATAACCCCATACATGAAACGTCTAATATTAGGCTTTTTGTCAGTCCACAACTCATATAAAAGTTTCGATACTACTTTACTTGGAACTTTATTAAGGATATAAACTATAATCTTTAGTGCTTTTCCTTCGAGTGATTCAAGTGAAGAAGAATGATTAATCATACTTCTCACTATTCTTTAAGTATTTGGTTTCATCTCTTAGTAATACCGTTCACTCTTAAGAGAATAATCGTCAATGAACAAAATAAAATACTATTGGCCATTCTAAGAAGCCATAGAGAATGGTCTACAAATGTAAGTATTTGTTAGTTTTAAGACGTTATTGCTCATGTTGGCACCTAATTTTCTATTGTTTGTTTGATTTCCCTTAATACATTCAATATAGACTTTAAAATTTATTAAATTAAGAGAATCAAGAATTCCATCTAATACAAGTCTTTTTATTCTGTTTAGAGATATGTCTTAAATACTTATGTCATAACATAACAAAATTCTCATCAGTTAACTTTCATTTTGTACCACATTTATTAATATGCAATGATTCATTAAAAGAAGCATGAGTATTTAATGTTTAAAGATTATCAATAAGAGAACCAGTACCATTAATATTTGAATTTTGAAAGAGACTAACTTATTATTTTTGAATGAACAAGAATATCCTGATTTGTCCAAACTAGAAAAAAAATGTTCAGTTTAAATGACGGTATATAATCAATCTCATCTAAATTAAAATAATATTCAGTCTCTAATTGTAATCTAAACAATTCTATGGCCTCTAGAAGAGCTGCATTATCGCTTCTCACTTAGATACATCTTTCAGCATCAACTGAAAACTAGCTCTTAAGACAACCTTCCATAAGCACACTTATATGAGTAGTTACACTGTATTTACCCACCAAGTATATTTAGGTATAGAAGCTATATTAACTTTAGAACAAACAAAGTTGAGAAGTGTACCTTTCTTAATATGCCATTTAGCGTCTTTGGGACAATCCTTCTTCACATGACTAGCCTTTTTGTAGAAAAAATAAGTAATGACCGAATCTTGTTTCTTTTACACCTTATTATGTGAAGTCTCAATTGCATTTTTTTTCCTTTATTCTTTTTTCTTTACTTATTGGTAATCTTATTCTGAGAAGTATTTGCTAAGTGAGTACTTTCAGTCTTTTCTCACTTTAATTTATCTTCCTATTGCACACAATGTGAAATGAGCTCATTAAGAGTCCATTAAACCTTTTGGGTGTTGTAATTTACTTTAAATTAACTGTAGTGTGTAGGAAGAGATATCAAAATCAAATGTACAAGTAAGTCATTAGACAACTCTAACTTTAGTGTATTTCGTTGTAAAGCAAGATTAGATATTTTATGATGTACTCCTTATACTTCTTTTGCCATTATACCTTATTGAAACAAGGTTAGCTAGTAATGTACTTATTTCAGCCTTTTATTTTTGGCAAACCATTGTTCAATTTTTTCAAGGAATTTCTTAGCATTTTTTTACTCAGAAATTGTGCTGTAAATATATAAATAAAATTTATATTGGAAAATATAATAAAAGCAGATAAAACTTATAAAAAAATACATCATAAAACAACAAGCTCACAATCATGTCATTACTTTAAGCATACACATACATGACATAAATAAACATATAAAGGTGAGCCCCATCACGAGATACCTAGTACAATATTGATATTTAGTCTTTGCACAAAAGTATCAACTATAAGTGGTACTCTCAATGTAGTAATCAAATGTTGATAATAAATCCAACTAATAATAAGCCTTTCTTTGGACCAACTTCTTGCATGCATGAAAAATTTGATAATTATTATACATTTATTACCGTAAATATGCCTATTATTTGGCCAAAAAATAATCTTCTTATGGGCTGATTATTTTTCGCATAAACAACAAACATATTCATCTTAATATCCCAAAATCAAGAAATCTACATAACAGAGGTTACTTTGGCAACATGTTATTTCAATCAATTTATTTCGAAATATAAGACAAGTAGTGTAAAGAAAAAATAAATGAATGCCTATAAATAGAAAATTAAAATTTTCTTATGCACTGGAGTGCTGTGTGACGCCAAAGCCACTGTGGTTACAATGATGTTAATGGTTCAAACAGGGTTAATGATTTTTGAAAAATCTAAATGGGTGAAGATTTGAGTTAGATCTCCATGAATTGAGTCGGGTAGACCCAATTCTCCCAAAAAGAACTGAAAACCCCTAAATTTTGATAATAAATTTGCGAACTTTAGATTTGTAAGTATCCAAAAATAGACCACAAAGAAATTTGGGTCAAAATAAGACTTATTTGTAACTTTTTTTTTATAGTTTTTAGGTTAAACTATAGTTACCTAAAATTAGATGGAGCTGAGTAAGAAAAGTCAATTATATTAGGACCTATATAAAAATATTATAAACTTTTGTGGCTAAAATATAATTATATAAATTATTAGGGAGCTGTATAAAAATAGCCATCATTGTTAAGGCCTATTTGCAAATTTTCTATACTATGGTGAAAATATAATTAAGTAAAAGCGTATTTGATATTTACCAAAAAACCGTAATCCTTTTCTCACGTGCGTGTCCAAGCTTCTTCCTTTTCTTTTTTTAATTAATAGTAAATATAAATAGAAAACGAAATTCTAAATTGTTAAAAAAAATACGAAAAACACCAAATTGAAGCTAAATTTTTGATATTTTTTATCCTTCATTCTTCAAATCAATGACCTTTGACCATATTTAAACCTCAAATCACAATGAAAAATATAAATTTAATGTTTTTCTTCAAAACAAAATAAAGAAAAATACATACATATATAGGAAAGATATTCAAAACATAAATATATGTATTAAAAATCCTAATAATTTAACATAATTTCTTCTCTGATACCACTTATTAGACATAACCATATATTGGATTCATATCCATATGAATATAACCTAAGTTCTATCATGTCAAATTATCAGGATGAATGTTGAAAAAAACATACATGGAGAATCTATGGTGATTAGAACTTAAAAATTAGCAGTCTTGAATAAAAACTAAGAGTATAATGGCCTTCTATAGTAAAATTTATATAGGCTCAATGAGTTTCTCTCTCTGTGATGGAAAAAGAGGAGAAGAGCTCTACGTGAATTAATTTGACTTGGGGCCACAACCTTAAAAAAGTCTTTATATACTAGGTTAAATTATAAATCCATCACTCATAATCCAACTAGTATAGGGTTTCTACACATAACAATCCTATATTAAATTAGATATCTCTAGAGCTCAATAAGATATAGCCTAAATAGATCACTTAAATTGGCCTTTATTGAAGATAGTACATAATGTATAATTATTGTTAATATGTGAGCTCATATAAAGGAAATAATAAACCTAACACAAAGATATCTATTCCCACTAACATACGTGCATAAAATCCATACAACCCTTCCCTTATAGCTTTGTTTAATTGTAGTAGTTTATCAACCCCTCTTGCAAATTCCATTATAATTTTTGAACTCCAGTATTCTTAACTAAGACCATATATCTTTATCAAAACTTGCGATTTCTTGTGAATCTGTGTTGTATAAGGATCAAAATTCGGTTGCCATTGATACAAGTGAAACATTCTAGAGTTCAAAGTACAAGTGCCCCCACCTCATACTCCTTTCATGTCTGTGATGTCCTCAAAATGCAATAAATAAAAACCTTTGGCCATAGGAAAAAGACTCTAATTCTTTTAAGGATTCCATAGCTTGGTTAGCCTCTGTTTCAAAGCATCAACCTCCATAGCTTGGTCAGCCCCTGTTTTAAAGCATCGACCTTAATAGGTTATGATCTCTTTTTGAGCACCAATCTGCCTATTAAATTTGACTTACATTGAATGAGTCGCTTCTAATATTAAGATTCAGCAATCTTGATAAATACTTGTTCTATTTTAATAAATGGCGATGAAAGTTGTGATGGAAGAGTTGAAATATCCAGTTGAGTGTTTAGAATAGAGGCAAAGAATCTTTTGGCCAAGACTCGTATGGAATCTAATATCATGTTTTGATGACTCTCTCGAAGTCGCTTAACTAAGCTTGCCATCTCCTCTACAACGTCCGCTATGAGAGTTGCCGATAAAGAGATGAGAAAGGAAAAGAAAGTTTACAAAGGAAAGAATGTTTGAAAATAGGAAATTATCAAGTAGTTAAAGGCTAGGATCTCTTTGAAAAGGGAAGTCAAAACTTTCATTTAAAGAGAAGCAAAAATTCATTGAGAGAAGCTCCAGAGATTTTGACTCATAAAAGTCACAATAGTCTTACTTTTAAGTGCTTTTTGATCTTATATATTATATTTTAAAAAACTCTACTTTGACAGTAAAATAATCTTCTAATTGCTTTTGGAGAAACTAGATAGAAAGGGATTAAATCATAAAGGGTGTAAGAGATTGAAGTTAAATCAATTAATTTTTACTGATGACTTATTTTTGTTCTCTTATGGTGACGTAAATTCTGTCAGTCATTTTAAAAAAATGCTAGATGATATCTTTAGGGATTGTAGTTTGCAACTTAATGCAAGCAAGAGTTTCATTTTCTATCCAAGGAGGCTATTTTATAGCTCACTCAGTTCCAACTTGGTGTTTTACTAGTCAAATATTTATGTATGCCTCTATTCTCTAGAAAACTTAAGAATGACTTTTGCCAGGCGCCTCTTATCAAGATTACTGCTAGAATTTCTATCTAGACTGTAAAATTTCTTAGCTATGCAGAACGGTTATAATTGATTAAATATGTCTTAATAAGTAAGCATTGTCTATTGGTATTTTATGTTTGTGCTTCCTAAGTCAGTCATCAAAGAAATTGAATACAAATATCGAAAGTTCTTATGGCATGGTCTTGACCAATAGAGGAATAAAGGGTTAGTGGCTTGGAATGAAGTTTGCAAAGGTAAAAAAGGAAGAGGACTTAAGGGACTAGATGAGTAGCTGATAATAAACTTCAGAGGCTCATTTTTTTTAGTATTACAAATCCAACAGATTGTAGTTGGACATGGAAGAAAACTTTGAACTTAAAAAGCCAAATAAAAAAGCTATTCGTATATGATCTAGGGAATGGTGAGACTTTTTACTTTTGATGGGGTCTATGGTTGCATGGAGAGTCTATAGTTGATAAATTTTTACATGTGAATATTAACGATGCTGAAATTTCACAGAATGAAAAGGTTAAGGATGTATGGCAACATAAGCATTGGATTTTTCCTGACCCATTGGATGATTATACAGCTCACATATAGAATCACATCTGTGAAAATTTCTCAATTATTTCCGAAGAGGATACAATATCTTAGAACGGAAGCTCTAATAGAAAGTTTACAATTTTTAACATATGACGGTGTTTTAATAATACCAAATCTAAAGTTGGATGGTATAAACTGGCATGGGGTGCTCACCATATTCTTAAATATAACTTTGTTACTTGATTGAATTTGAAGAACATATTATCTATCAAAGAAAAATTAAAGAAATTTTTGTTTGTTCCTTCAGATGCTTGCCTTTTTTGTGGCAAAGATAGCGAGATAGTTAACCATTGATTTTTTTCAATGCTACTTTTTCATAAAATTTGGCATAAAGACCTTTTGACTTGTTATATCAATTGTCATCCAGTCAGTTGACACTGTAAGGTCTCTTATTTTTGCAGAAAACTCAAGGCAAATCTATCCTTAATAAAATCAAGAAAGTCTCCTTTTACACAATAATATATTTTATTTGGAAGGAGCAGAATCAAGTGGTATTCCATTATAAAATTTCTTCTCATATCGATGTGTTCTATAATATTAAAGATGTCATCTAAAATAAATACTTAAGTGTTATAAATTGTTGGAGTGTAAATCACTTTGTAGATTTTTTTTATGGGATTATAATGTCTTTATTATTGCACATTTGATTATTTTTCCTTTGTATTATTTGTTGAGTTTGGCAATAATATTATTCATTATTTACAAACAAAAAAATATATATATATACCTAGCCAGAAAGCATCTTTAGACGATAATATTAATTATTTCCTATGGGTGAATTACATAATCCTATGGGGATTGTAACTGGCTCCTAGTATTATTACATTTTTTTAAATAAAGATATAATTTTGTCCATTTTGTATCAAATAAGTCCCCGATCCTTATTTCAAAATGACCAAAACATTGCAGCATTGAATTTTGACCATCACAATGAATTTTGACCATCACAATTTAATAATACGTAGCTTAACACTACAGATTTTAGTTATATAAAAGAAAAATGGTTCAATTGTCTTTACTTTTAAATGGAGGAATATTCTCTTTCAATTGTTTGATAAGATAGATAAATTATGACTTTATTTGGTAAAGTACAACTCAAGAGCCTAAATGTTATTTCTAATGAAAATACTTTTTAATATTATATTGACAGGTATATTTTTCTTTTCAATTTTTTTTTCTAAATATGTCCTTAATATTTAAAAACGCAATTAATGGTAAAGTGTTCCTTTTAAAAATAAATTTCTCCAAATAGTATAAGAAAGGAAAGATACATTTACACCCCTCGATTTGGCCTAAAAAAAAATAAGACTCATGTTTTTAAAATTATTTAAAAATATCTTTTTTCGTTAAATTTTTTTGTTAAATTAAATGATAGGGTAATATCGTATTTTAATATTAGAAAAATATGTTGCTTAATATAATAGGTTTTATTTTTATTTAATTACAATTATTTAATAATTAAAAATATTTAAAAAATTAAAAAGAAAAATAGGCCACCACAATCATCATCAGAAATGGTTATAATGAGATTCTAACTCAACACTAACACCATCAAATTTAAAACTTTATGACATATACATTAGATTGATTATTTCAAAACAAAGAGCATCAAAGAAGAGTAAAAATTAAGAAGAAGAGTAGAGGCTATTATAACACCCCTATCAAATGACAAGGCATTATGGTGCACCACTACCTCGAATAGGATTGCCGGCCCAATGTATGACTAATTGAGGTGGTGGTGTATCACAATGCACCACCATTTGATGGTAGAGTTATGGTGACCGTTGTTCTTTTTTTATCAATTTTTGCTCTTTTCTAGTACTTATTTAGTTGAATAGTATCATTAAATAGATTATAAAATTTTTAATTTAATAATATCAATAATGAATTGGCATCTCATCATTGTCGCTCGTTGCTCATAGTATTGTGGTAGCAATGACGATGATTGCTCATGGCTACTACTACTTTTATTTTAAAATTTAATTTAATAACTTTGTTATAGAAATAGAAATTAATCTATAAGACTATATCATGTGTCATTTTTAAAACTTAAATACAATATGCAATGTAATATGTATAATAAATATATTTTAATAATAATTTATTTTATAATTTATATTGTATTACAAATATATTAAATAAAAATAAGTAGTTCAAATTATGCCCTATCTCAATAATATATCAATTCTATTTAATTTGAAGTCAGTTATAATTCAAAAGATATTACGATTATAATAACGAAAACTATCAAACTAATAAAACCTTTTAATCGGAAAGGGGGATATTTTTAAGTAATTTTGAAAATAGGAAACTTTTATTGTACTGTTGCTACAATTCTTAATTAAAAAGTTGACTCGCAGCATGAGTCTTCGTCTCTTCGGGAAATATGACATTTACCATTTTGCTTGTAATAAAAGAAATAAAAAAATATATTATAGCTTCATAAGATTAATTAATGTCAACATTATGTACACAATAATAATAATAATATAGTGAGGGAATACGTTACTATATAGAGAAATTGTTAGTTACACTTATATGATTTTGCATTTTTTGTTTTTTTAGTAAGTGTTAATATATCAAAATTAATGAATAAAAATTTAAGTAATCATTTTAAGTTAAAATATTTTGTCTATATATATTATGCTATATTTTTTTTTAAAAAAAAAAACATTCATTTTTGTAAGAAAAAGATATTAGTATTTATAAAAAAATTGTAAAAAGTAAGTGACAAACTCCTTAATATATATAAACGTTTACATCAATAAAAGTCACTTGTGTGATGGGATGATAAATCTCACGTATTAGATGTTAAATCTTACTTAAATGAATTAACAAGCTTTAAGTTTAATTTAAAGGTAGTGTTACGAATTTACAGAATAAGCTCAAAAATATTGGTAGGATAATAAATCTCACTCGTTAAATATTAATTCTTATCTTTTATTTTTATTTGAATTTGAGAGGCCGGAAGCGCAAAGTATATTTACAAGCATTCAAGCAACGTTTAGGAAACTTGTTAGGTTGAATTTAAACGAGAAAGTTTAGAATATATTTTTGGAATATAAACGTTCTTTCATTAGATTCATGTTAGTGTGTTTTCTAATTAATAATGAAAAGTTAATAAACACACAATTTGAATTGAATGAAAGAAACATTATACAGCGAAAGCACTTAAGATTCTTTCCAACCTGAAATAAAATTCGACAATATTTTAACTCATAAAGAATTTAAATTTAGTCTTCGTTATAACAAGAAGACAATACCTTATTTTAAAATTCTCCCATATAAATATAAATAAAGAGAGATGAGCTTCTATCAAACAAGTGACTTAAGCTCTATTTTATAACTACTGGAATTTTTTAAAATTGGACTACTATTTTATTTACTTATTTTTTTTAACCATCTTTCAATGATATAATTTTTATTAGCTAAATTAACCTTAAATAGATATATTTACCCTTGTATACATAATATTGTTGTTGACTTGAAAAAATAATTTTTCAGGTCAACGAGCCTTAAATTTGTTTGAGGAGGAATCTAATTTGAGCCTTGTCTCTTCGGGAGTGGTTAATGCAGGCTTGGGCCTCCTTTTTAGCATGAGTTGTGGGGGACCTACAAAGAAAATATGAATACAAGCTCGATGATAGTCTTATCGGGGTGAGTTTTGATAAAGACACTCTGATGTTTAAGTCATAAAGGGTACTTTTTTCTCTCCAAAAAGGATTAGATAGAATAAATCTCTATAATACTGGAGACGGGAGGGAGTGTTTCTTGCTTCTTCTTTTTTCTTGTTTTTGCTCTTTTAGAACTTTTTCATCATCCTTTCAATGTCTTCTTTCTCCTCTTTATAGTGATGGCCCCTCAGGGACCTTTTTGTGCTTTCCTCTATAGTATTTCTATCTTATGCCGAATAATTCCTATTGTGTTTCTGACACACGCCAAATATCCCCCTACTGTGCCTCTAACATACGGTAAATATCATTCTGTAGATATTCTGACTCTATTCTTATCACACGTCAGATTTTTCATCTGATGTGTTAAGCATATTCCTTAGATTTATCTTCACCGGGGGTTTTGGTTTAAGTAAGGCTTATTTCAAGCGACTCAAGTCTGATTTTGAATGACTCTCCCTTACTGATTTGATGTAGGTGCGGGACTCCTAAGAGCGAAACTTGTGGAACATGGTCAGTACCTGCTCGACCATGGTCGTGTTCGGGTCGGCAAGACTGAACAAGTTTTCTCGTATTCTGATTAGATCCTCCGAGTCCGAACCGATTCTCTGTTGTTTATGTTAGATTTTCGATCCCTTGACCATTTGTTCTTGGGCCTGCTTTTGGATTGGGCTTACATACGCAAATTTTTTGGTGAACTTTCAAAAAAAATGGAGGGGGGTGGCCTTTTGGAAGGGAATGTCTGGCTGGGCTTCCAGGGCCTACCTCGGCTGTATTTAGGGGCCCCGAGCCCAAAGGCAGAACGAGGGGGAAACAATAGTAAAAAATAAAACATTTAAACGCTAAAAACACAAATATGAACTTGATTTGAGCCAATCCATCTTTAAAAATACACTTCAACATTCAGAATAAATATATTTGAAATTGTCAAATATCTATAAAGATAAGACATTTCATGTTCTATATTTTCTCGTATATATTTTTGAAATGTTAGATTTATTTAAAGTTGTGTTTATTTTAAAATAAATATATCAAAATACAATTCAAGTTTATAATGGTAAAGTTTTAGGAAGAAATGGGGTGAATGAGAGAGAAATGAGGTGTGAAGAATATAGACCTGCGAAAATTGGACTGTGAATTGCTTGCAAGATAACATTCACAGGCCATGAATGAGCCTACGAAGCAACTCATGGGACCGCATTTGTGGACCCATGAATGCTATCCTGCAAATAGGTTTACGAGTTTGAGAATATACCCATAAATCGTTTCACGAGGAACATTTGCAGGCCCACGTCTCGCGTCTTGTAATTTCGTGGTCTTTTCTAATTCATGTTTTCTAAATAATTTGGATAGTTTTTTAATAAGTTTTTATTTATTTTCGGTCATATGGACTATGAGTCATTTGTTGTTTGTTTTAGGGGAAAGTGAGAGAACTTTAGTGAAGGAAAAGAGAGTTATGTTGACTATAATAACTTTAAGATTTCGATTCTGAAAGATGATAAATATAAAGATCTTTTAAACATTGTTTTTTGTGCCATTGGAGTCGATAATACGGAGTATAAGGTGACTCTAAAAATTAAAATTGATGCAATAAGGTATAAATTGAAACCACTTGAGATTACAAATAATAGTAATGTCTAATTCTTTTTGGGGAGCCAATAGAAGATCATTCTATCCTCTATGTGTAATAATGAATCGTAAAGCTCGTATGTAAAGAGGATACACAGCCCCCTATTTCGAACCCACCACCAAGTGAGTTATATAGCCCTAACAATACTACTTGCGGTTCCTTTAAATACATTAGATAACTATTATTAATTCTTTCATATAAGGTTCAACAGAGACCCAACTTATACGTACTATGATAGTAAGAGGGATGTGGATGTTGATGGTGTTGAAAACATTGGTAATGTGAAAGAATGTACTGGTTTAAATGATTCACTGAAAGGCTAACGTTGTTATGTTTCAATAAGTTCTCTTAATGGTGAAGATAGATGAGTAAATGACTATAAAGCTAAAAATCCCTTTGTAGTTTTTCCTTTAATACCACCATCAGACTTAGGTATATTTGATACGATCTTGTGTAGTAGAATTGAGGTTGTATTTGTAGAAAAGTTGTTTACTAGCAAAGATGAACTTCACCAGACTATTAGTGTGCTAGTACTTAAGATAATTGGAGGTTCAGAGTCTCAAGGTCGATAAAAGATCGTTTTGAATAAAATGTTATGATGATAGATGCAAATGACAATTACATGTAGTGTCGACAAATGCAAGGAAGTATTTTATCATGTGCAAAACTAATACATATCATATATGCCAATTGGACTAATTGAGTGGTGATTACTGACAAGCAAAGAGTTGAATTAATAGAAAATTCATAAAGAATATGTTTGCATTTATGAGTCAACTTTATATATCGAATGAGATCTAAGCAGACATACGTGAGGAGTTTGGTGTAGAGATAACTTACCATACTAATTGGTGAGCTAAAGAGCATGTATTGAGATTAATACAAGGTACTCTAGAGGTTTTGTTTAAATAAATTCATGCATACTATTATGTGCTAGAACAACAGAATCAAGTACGGCTATTTATTTAGAAATTGAAGATTGCAATCACTTTAAATATATCTTTATGGAGCTTAAGCCATACATTAGAGGATTCTAGTCATTCATCTGATTAGTTATTACAGTTGATGGTACATTTTTAAAAGGTGCTTACCTTGGTACATTTTGAAAGGTGCTTATCTAGGTACAACATTTGTGGCGGTTTGTAAAATATAAAGACAATAAAAAATTTTCACTAGTATAATGTATAGCTGATTCAGTATAGTTTATGGCCAAACCCTAAAGAATCTTTGGTGATCTTGAGAATCTTATGTTTGTATTCAATCGACACGCTAATATCAATAAAATCATTCGAAAGGTATTTCAAATTATAACTTGAAAAATAATTTTTGTATAAGATAAAAGATATTGTCAAATAAAAAGAAAAAATGGGAATACCTGGATTCTTATTTTGTTGTTGCGAATGTGTATCACCTAACTGAATTTCAAGAGAAAATTAAAAAAATGCAAGAAATAAAATCGAAGGCAACAGGATACTTAAACAAGGAGGTTAGTTTTCCTAAATGGACTAGATTAGTGGGAGCATTCAAAAGATATGACATCATGATTATCAATGTTGCAGAGAGTATTAATGTTGTTGCGAAGGATGTCGTGGTCTTCCTGTGACTGTCTTGATTGAGTGAATTTTGAAGTTAATGCAAAGATAATTTGTAGAAATATGAGAGGCTATAGAAATTATGACAAATAATATGACTAATTGGGCCAATCACAAGGTTTAAAAGCAAAATGATGAGTCCACCCACATGACAATGAACTTGGTGTATCAATCTCGATTTGAAGTAAAGGATGGAAATGGAAATGAAATAGTAAATATCTCAGTAAAGTCATGCACTTGTTAGAAGTTTAATTTTTGACAACTACTGAGTGTCCATGCTATTGCAGTATGCACACAAATAAGATTACAGTATCAGACTCTTTGTTCACCTTATTATACGATTGCATCTTTATTCATGCATACAGTAACCCAGTCAATCTGATTGCCTATCTATTAGATTGGATTGTTCTATAAGAGTTGCGAGCTGCTAACATACAGCCTCTTGGAGCAAGCCATCAATCAAAGAGATGTCACAAAAAGTGGATTCCTTGCAAGGTAAAGAATCGACGAAAAATGTATGCAATCATTGTAAGCAGTATGGACATAACCACTAAATATGTCGAAACCCTATTGCATTACATAGCAATTGATATATTATATTACTTGTATTTATCAATTTAATAGGTTGATATATCTTGTATTTGTAAGCTTAATATATTTAATGTGTATTTATCCATAATTTTGTATTTTATTACTGTTGCCTTAGCTGAAATTTTAATACATTTACCACTTCTAATATACGCAAAAAAAGATAAAGCATCATAAATTAGTGGAATTAATTAAACAATTTATTAAATTGAATAAAAATAATTTATTTTAACCATTAAAGAAAAATATTATTAATTAATTTAATTTGTTGGAATATTTACTTTGGGCACTAGTTCATAAATTGATTGTCACCTTCTACTTAAACAAGGACTCAATTTCAAGGCCAAAATTTAAAGGTTGATATAAAAATATTGTATTATATAAAATTAATATGACATAGATATAAAATTGTATTCTATAAATATCAATTTTGAGATATAATTATGTCGAACAGAACCAAGCAGTTGAAGAGAACCTGGTTTTACAAGAAAACCTCCCAAGCACGAGAGTTTCATTCGTCCTTCAGGGTTGTGCTTTACTAAAGCTTGTGTAACACATCCTGAACTTCAATTTTGAGATCATTGGGATGAAGAAGAATCCTAATTCTTTTGGTGTTATTACGAAGGGGACAATCATTGAGGTGAATGTCAGTGAATTGGGTCCGGTCACACCTGCCAGGAAAGTTGGGTGGTAAATATGTTCGAGGGACAAATAACCCAGAGAATGACGGTTGTATAAACGTAGTTTTGCTTGTTTAAGAAGACTACTGACAACAGTTAATACATGGGTGAACAAGAGTCCATGTTTTGAAGTTCTGACTAACTAGCTCTGTTGAGTAGAATTTTATAATATGGTTCCTTTCTGTTCATAATATATATATTTCTTACAATATATTTGCTAGTGACCTTACTATTCCTATGCATATATAATCTTAATATATTAAAGAACAAAAGTTGGTAGTCTTGTAACAATGTTTATTTGTTGAAATTTATTTGTTGAGTTTGTTCTGTAAATTCTGATGAATGTAGTTTGATGTGATTTAGAAGGGTGAAATACTGTAACCGGTAGTTGTAAATTTGTGACAATATTTTGTGGTGTTTTTCTTGTGTGTGGATAATTTGTATTTTTTTTTAAAGTATTTTGTCTCTTTTGTACGAGATAGATCTCTCCATTTGAAATACGGGTAGAGATTCTAACCTATATTTCTTCTTTAAAAGTGTTAGGCTATGACGTATTATAATAGAATTATTTAGTGTAAAATTTTAATAATCTATCTAATTTTATATCGACAAACCTAAAATATAATATTTTGAAACCTTAGTGATTAAAAAATAAAAATAAAAGTTAGGCAGTATTGTGTACGACTTTGTGATCATATTTTATTACATTTTATTGATAAAATGCTCATGTTAATGCATATTCAAAAGGCAAAACCCAAAAATTAAATAAAATAAAAATTCTGAAAAAAACTATTGAATTATTCTTCTTCTCTATATAAAGTGACCTTGCCCATATATATCCTATCTGTTAACTCACTGAAATTTGCTTTTGAAATCTGTCAACTCTTCATTATCTATCTTGTTTTGATCATCAACATGGAGAAGATGGCTTGCCTTAAACTTCTTGTACTCTTTCTGGGTTTCTCTTATGTTCTCTCATCATCTTCAGTTTCTGCAATAAGTAAGCCTTTATGTGTTTGATTTTGTTTTTGCTTTTCTTTTTCTTCCCCCTTTTTTTCAAAATATCATTTTTATGAATCTGATGTGAACGTCATTTGTTAACAGGAAGCCTCAAGTCAGAAAATGATAACGACCCATCTCAGGTTCAAGATTTTCTGGCTCAGGTCATCATCATCTCTCTATTTTCTTGTGAACATAAACATATTCAAGCAAGCAGTTTGTCTTATAAGTGTGATTATTAAGTTGTATAAAAATGTTTTTCTTGTCTTCAATTTGCAGGAAGCAATGAAATTAAGTGATTCTGAGGACGTTTTTGGGATGGAACAAGGGTTTGTTGAGGGAAGAATGGACATGGAAAGCACAGACTATACAGGAACAGGAGCAAATCATCACCATGACCCAAAAACTCCTGGAAGAGCTTAAACTATAACATGAAGTCTCCAAATTTCAGAAGATATGCTGTTATTATTTGTGTATTGTATAGATTGTGACTTCAAATGTTGAGAATATGCTTATCCATGACATTATTAGTATCATTATTATTACTATTATTATTATTATTATTATTATTATTAAGGGAGTTTTCTTTTTCAGCAGTGTCATTATAAAGTAACAAGCTGATGTGAGTTTATTGGTAGAGTGTCATTTTCTGTAGGGTGTGTTTTTGCGGTAAATTGATTAACTTCCTTGAACTTCTTAGTTTTTTTATTTTTTTATTTTATATGGTAATTGTTAGTAATTATTGAAGTAGAAGTATACAAATAAGTAAAATTATCCGAATAATTTATGTAGAACAAGTAATTAAGGAATAATTATTTAATTTAAATTATATCCCGATAAGCGCCGCAGCGCCCACGCCTGGCCATTATTTCCTTTGTTTTTTGTCTCTTTTCGCGTCCGTCTTTGATCCTTGCGTGCCCTATGCACTTGGCTTGCTTTTCAAATCATATCCCGATGATTTTCAATCAATATTCTCACAAATCCCCTCCTTGATTTAAAATTATCCATAAAGTAATTCGATCTCTCATTTTCGCATTTTCGGTCACCCTCACAAAGTAGTGACTCCAGTTAAGTCCTTGTATAGGATGAACTTAACTGAGGGTAGTGGCTTAGTCAATATATCAGCAAGGTTTTTAGACGATGCTATCTTCGTAGACTAACTTCACCACTTTGGACAATCTCTCGAATGTAATGAAGCCTTATATCAATGTATTTCGACCTCTCGTTGAACACTTTATGTTTACTTAAATGTATGGCAGTCTGGCTGTCACAATATACACCGATGTTCACATCTTCACTAGCCAATACTTTCGTGCATATGTCTTTCAACCACACAGCCTCCTTTATAGCTTCACCAACAGCTATGTACTCCGTCTCTGTGGTAGATAGTATAACCATATGTTGTAGAATTGATCTCCAACATACACCACACCCAAACACTGTGAATACGTAGCCTGTCAACGATCTTCTTTTGTCTAGATCACTTGCAAAATCCGAGTCTACGTACCCTCTTACCATTTCATTGCTGTCCACATCCCTCTTATATATCAACTCGTGATTTGACATCCCCTTGAGATATCACAGAATCCATTTTACTACAAGTCAGTGATCTTTACCTGAATTTGCCATGTATCTACTTACCACACTCATAGCCTGTGCTATGTCTGGTCTTGTGCAAACCATTGCATACATGATGCTCCCTACAGCACTTGTATATGATACTTTACTCATCTGCAGTTTCTCTTCTTTGGATGTCGGTGACTATGCTGCTGAAAGTCTGAAATGCATGGTCAAAGGAGTAGAGACAGCCTTTGCGTTAGATATACCAAACTTCTCTAGAATTTTGACTATATATCGCTATTGGGATAATAAGATAACATCTCTTCTTTCCCTCACAATATCTATACCCAAAATTCTCTTTACTGCTCTCAAATCCTTCATTTTAAACTCGCCACTCAACCGCTTCTTGAGCTTTTGTATTTCTTTCATATTCTTGCATGCGATCAACATATCATCAACGTATAGAAGCAAATACATCATCCTACAACTTATGTTCTTGAAGTACACGCATCCATCATACTTGCTCCTACTAAAACTACAAGCCATCATAAACTCATCAAATCTCATATACCACTATCTAGGTGATTGCTTTAACCCATATAATGATTTCTTTAGCAAACAAGCATAATCTCTTTTTCCGAGCTCCTCGAACCCTTGTAGCATTGCCATGTATATCGTCTCTTCAAGCTCTCAATTCAGAAAAGCTATCTTTACATCTATTTGCTCTAGATGTAAGTCAAGGTTTACACACATGACTAACAAAATCCTAATAGATGTGTGCCTGACAACTGGAGAGAATATCTCATGAAAATCAACTCCCTCTCTCTGAGTAAAATCTTATGCAACTAACCTAGCCTTGAATCTTGTAGGCTTAATCCCTGGTATCCCCTCCTTCACCTTATACACCCACTTGCACCCGACAAGTTTCTTTTGAGGTCTCTCCACCAACTTCCAAGTATTATTCTTCCTAAGAGAACTAATTTGTTCTTCCATAGCCTGCTGCTATTCTTTTTTATTTTCACTCTTTATAGCCTCACCGTATGTCCTAGGCTCATCATACTCAAGAGTGTAAGCAGAATTAAAGGCATAAGCAACTAAATCTGTTTGTGCATACCTGACTGGTGGGTTAATCTTTCTCTTTAGCCTGTTTGTGGCTAGTTAGTACTCTTCAAGTTCCATCTCAGGAGTTCTAGTCTTTCTTTAGGTAGGCTTGGAGGAACTCGCCAGTGTTCTTGATTCATCTTCAAGGATCTCCTCGTTGAAGTGTTGATCTAGGAGTATATCAGATCTACTTTCAGGCTCTACTTCAACTTCTATTGACTCGGATGCCGAGTCTTGCTTAGGCACAGATTCTTCTTTCTCATCTTCTTGGGAGGTTTTCAGCATCGTCTCATCGAATGTAACATCACGACTTATGATACTCCTTAGTGGTGTCAAGTTTTTATACCATACCTTGTATCCTTTTACTCCTTCGGAATATCCTATTAATACCCATTTAATAGCTCTCGATTCTAACTTCCCGTCTTTAACATATACAAAGGCAGGGCAACCAAATATTCTGAGGTGATCATATTTTGGAGAATTGCCAGACCATTTCTCTTTTGGCATCTTGAATTCAATTGCTGAAGAGGGACTTCTATTAATGAAGTAAGCTGCAGTCACTATAGCTTCTCCCCAAAATATCTTGGACATCTTCGCATTGGTAAGCATGCATCTAACCCCTTTCAAGTAAGGTTCTATTCATCCTCTCAGCTACGCCATTTTGTTGTGGTATTGATTTTACTATTCTATGCCTTGCAATCCCATACTTAGTATAAACCCATCAAACTCTCTATAGTGAAATTCGAGACCGTTGTCAGTTCTCAACCTCTTCACCTTTTGCCAGTCTGATTTTCAACAAGAACCTTTCAAGTCTTGAATACTTTAAATGCTTAATCCTTGCTCTTCAACATATAGACTCACAGCTTCCTTGAATAGTCATCAATTAAATTGAGAAAATACTTGGCACTACCACGAGTAGCTGTCTAAGCTGGTTCTCAAAGATCCGAGTATATGTAGTCAAGAGTCCCCTTAGTCTTGTGTTTATCGGTACTAAACCTTTCCCTATGTGTTTTTCTAAGCACACAATGCTCATAAAACTTCAAGGGTTGGAATTTATCCTCACCAAATGCCTTTTGACTAAATAACTCATTCAGGTTTCTCTCGCCTATGTGTGCCAGTCTAAGATGCCATAACTTGGTTTGCATACTCTCATCATCTATAGAGGATAGTGCATAATCACTAACGACTTCACCCTTAAGCACATAAATGCCTTTGCGCTTCTCTCATCTCATCACCATCATGGAACCCTTCAAAACTCTTAAAATCCCTCCGTCGATCTTGATGGAACACCCATTCTAGTCTAGAGTCCCTAGTGAGATCAAGTTCCTCTTTAAGTCAGGAACATACCTAATATCTGTCAACTCTCTCACTCGCCCATCATGCAGCCTAAGCTTAACACTACCAATTCTGATCATCTGACATGCAACGTCATTACTCATTAAGGTCTTACCACCACTAATAGGGTGAACATTTGTAAACTAAGACTTGTGCTGGCACATATGAAAAGTGTAACCAGAATCAAGAACCCATTGTTCAGAGTTCTTACCATCAGTAGCGACGAGTGTCTCTGCGCTGTCATAACTATCATTATAGGCAAGCGTAACATCCGCTTTCTTCTTGTCTTGTGCTCTCTTCTCAGGATAGTTCTTTATGAAGTGTCCTTCTTTCTTATAGCAATAGCACTTCCTAGGAGTCCTAGACTTCGATCTTGAGCCTTTTTTCTTCCCATCTCTACATAAGGGCCTTCTTCTTACAGATAAGCTTTCCGTGTTGCCCTCAATCTTCTTCCCTAATAACTTTGAGTTTAATGATGATTTCACATCACTCATCGTTAAACTCTCTCTACCGTAGAGTAACGTATCAATAAAACTTTCATAACTCTTGGGGAGTGAACTTAGCAGGATAATTGATCTATCTTTATCTTCTATCTTGATGTTGATAGACTTGAGATTAAGGATGATCTTATTGAAGGCGTCTATATAATATTTCATCGGCATCCCCTCTGATATGGATAGCTGATATAGCTTTTGCTTTATATGCAATCTGTTGGCCAATAATTTTCTCATATAAAGAGAGTCAAGCTTCTTCCAAAGACCTATTATCGTCGTCTCACCTACTACTTCCCTTAGTACTTCATTGCTCAATGATAGAACGATTGTGTTATGAGCTCTTTCTTGAATGTTCCTTCTTTCTGCTTCAGCTTTAGATGACTCTGACGTCTTCTCTTTATCACTAGATGGAGCTGCAGTCTCCTCTAAGTGCCGAGCTAAGCCTTTGGCTCACCAACAACATCTTTACCTTCATCTTCCACAGATTAAAGTCATTTATACCATTGAATTTCTCTACCTCATACTTGGGTGTGGCCATGTCTGCTTAGAACCAAGCTCTGATACCAGTTTGTTGAAGCGGAAGCACACAAACAAGCAAAATCACCCAAGCAATATATGCAGAACAAGTAATTAAGGAATAAAGAGAGAAAGGGTAGAAGAAGAACACACAAAGAATTACGTGGTTCAGCAACTTACCTACGTCCACGACAGATCAAGATCACACTCTTCTCTTATTATGAATCACAAGACACTCACAAAGTATGACTTTTACAAGAATGATCACAAAGAAAACTCTCTCTTACACTTTAGGGATTTTCTCTCACAAAGAACCACAAAAACTTCTTCAATGATCACTAAGATCTATTGAGTTATCACTAAGATGTGTTTATAAGCTAATTGATAGCCTTTACATAGGCTTTAGAATGTCCTAGGTTTACGTTAAATGTGTGGGAGTCGTATTAGGAAGTTCTGAAGCAAGTGAGAGACAAAATAAGAAACTTTCCTTATTCGGGATACTGTTCATACTTCCAGCGCCGCAGCGCTCAGCTCTCACCGTCGCAGTGCTGGTGCACCCATCTGGGCATCGTGGCGCTCGTCTGCTGACGCCGCGGCGCTCACGTTCTGGACTAGGCACCGCGGTGCCCACGCCTGGCCACTGTTCCTTTCGTCTTTGACCTCCTTTCGCATCCGTCTTTGATCCTTGCGTACCCTATGCACTTGGCTTGTTCTCCAAATCATATCCCAATGATTTTCAATCAATATTCTCACAATAATAATGGAATGGAAGTATTAATTAATTGTGATGTTGGCCAATAATAACCGGTGTTGATGGACTCCACAGTAAAGTGATTACTTTTAAATGCTTTTGCAGAAACTAGAAAGCATCTTTAGGTAATAATATTAACTATTTCCTATAGGGAGTCTAAGTGCGTCCTTGTATTACTACATTTTTAAAAATAAAAATAAAGTTTTTCGGCTTTCTATCAAATAAATCCCCGATCCCTATTTCAAAATGACCGAAACATATTTGCAACATTGAATTTTGACCATCACAATTTAATAATACGTAGCTTAACACTAGAGATTTTAGTTATATAAAAGAAAAATGGTTCAATTCTCTTTACTATAAAATAGAGGAATATTCTCTTTCAATTATTTGATACAAATAGATAAATTATGACTTTACTTGATACAGTACAACTTAAGAGCCTAAATGTTATATCCAATGAAAATACTTTTTAATATTGTATTGATAGGTATATGTTTTTACAAAAATCTTTTTTAAATATGTCTCTAATATTTAAAAATATAATTAATGTTAAAGTATTTATTTTAAACATAAATATCTCCAAATAAGTATAAGAAGATAAGGGCAGCACAGCCTAACACGGCTATGTAGCATGCTGTACTAAAGCAAGAACGCTAGTCGTGCCAAAACAGTATAGCCCATAAAGTTGTGCCATTCTAGGCTGTGATATGAAGCCTTACGTGCCATATTGACACAGACTTAATATGGGCCTGTGCTAGCACGAGCCCATAATAGGGCTCAACACGTGCTTATTTCTTAAAATTCTTTTAAAATTAATTATTTTTATAAAAACAAGATATTAGTATTTATTAAAAAAAAATAGTAAAAAGTATATGATAAGCTCCTTAATATATATATATATATATATATAAATGCTTACATAAAATAAAAGTCACTTGTGTGATGGGATGATAAATCTCACCTATTAAATTCTAAATTTTACTTATATGAGTTTATAATCTTTAAGTTTTATTTAAATATAGTTGTTAGAGTTTTTAGCATACACTTTAAAAACTTCAGCATTTTACAGAAGTTTTTATTAGGGATGGAAAAATATTTTTTTTTTTCGGATCTGGAACCAAGGTTTAACCCGGGTTTTTTCAAGCCAAACCAAATCTGGGTTAAACCAATTTTTTTTTATTATTTTGGTAAAATTTAAACTTTTGAGATATTTATTTTATAAAACAATTGTTAGATTGTGAAACTTATATTGTATAATTTGTATTCATAATTTAATATATACTTTTATCCTTGTTTCAAATTTTTAGGTTAAAATAACTTTTGAGACATTATTTTGTAAATCAATTGTTAAATTCAAATATATCAAAGGTTAGGAAATAATTACGATTTTTTTAAAAATTAAAAAAATTAGAAAAAAAAAAAAAATCGAGATCCAAGCCAGATTTTCAATAACCCAAATTCAAATTTCTAAGAAAAAAATGGATTGGGTTCCGGATCCGAACTGGGCTCTGGGTTTTTTAAAATCTAGATCCGAGATAAATTGTCAACCTTAGTCTTTGCTCACAAGTAACCAAGAAGTAAAAAAGATCACATATTTTATGAAAGATCATACACACAATAGAGATAAACAAGCATACATAAGGCCTAAGAAATTTACTTGGTCCAGCAACAAATACTTACGTTCACAATGGATCACGAAATCCTAGCTTATTTTCTTAGTTCATAAATAATTCTCAAATTACAAAGATCTATCATAATAGATTACCAAGAAATATAATAATAGATGAGCTCTCAAAGGATCTATCAACACTCTTTTGTACTCAAGCACTTTATAACTATCTATTCTCTCTCTTGGAGTTTCTTCTCTAATACTTGATCAAAACTAATAGGTTTACAAGGATTTATATAAGCTCTAAAATTCCCTAGAAAACTTATTTTTAGTTGGAATATGAGTCAACATGTTTAGAAAGTTTAAAATTGACTTGAACTCTTTAAATGACTCAAAATGGGACTTTCCCAAAAAGTGGTGTTTTGGTGCCAATGCAAGCCCAACCTAGCACCACAATGCTAATTTGTTTGCCATGGTTGGCTCTATAGTATGGCTACCTTAGCGCTGTGGTGCCAATGCCTAGAAATAAGCCTCTAATGTGCTTTTAGTTCATCCAAGCTTTTAGCTTTCCATTTGCGTCCTCTTTTCGCTTGTCTAACGTGTTCTCAATCACGTATTGACTCTTTATTGGTTTTCAACTTAAAATCATTCACAAACTTGATTTTGAATCACCAATTCCAATAAACCCTAGTTTAATTTAAAATCTCTTAAGAAGCTTTCTAGGATCCATCCATTCCAATGCTTAATT
Organism: Ailanthus altissimus; assembly: GCA_946807835.1. NCBI lineage: Eukaryota > Viridiplantae > Streptophyta > Magnoliopsida > Sapindales > Simaroubaceae > Ailanthus > Ailanthus altissimus. Next base: position 4,978,172 of record OX327690.1, on the reverse strand, counting down.
ACTTAGCGTTAACTCTAGTTAAGTCTTGCACAGACTTATCTCTACCAAGGCTTATAACTTCAGTCTCCAAAGATTCAAAGCATCTTCTCTCTAGTAGCCTTTGTATTATAATTTCTAGTGTCACTCTTGACACCATTATAATATCTCAGTGGTTGAAACTTATTATTGCCATCAGTACCCTTATCATATATTCTTTTTTTACCTCTATCACTCCGGTAAGCTAATCTCAATGCTACCTCTTAGTCTGTATTCCCTCAATAATCCATGTTAAGCCAACTATAGCATTCTTACCAAGCACATATATTCCTGGAGTTAGGGGGAACTTGTATCCTTAGAAGTGCTAGATCAAGTAGGATGTTTATTCAAAACAGAAAAAGAATATTAACCTTATCCTTATTCTACTAATCCCTGTAACTTTATAAGTCATATTGATATCCATTAGTACTTTAGCACCCCTAATGAATCTATAATTAGCAAACAAAGACCTATCATGGCACATGCTACTAAAATTAAGTATCTATTCAATAACATACTTCACCTCAGAAGCTACCAAGAATTATGCAACTTCGTAATCCTCCTCATAAACTATTGCATCATCTCCACTCTTCTTTTTTTCATGGACAATGTTGGGTGCAATGTTTCAGTTCAAAATTATATTGGGTGCATATATGCATGTGCATGTGTCTATTGTTTATAAATATATATACATGCATCTCATACATAATATATGCAACAAAAGCTAGAAATCTAATTTTCTAAAACAATGAATACATTAAATTTTTTCTTCATTACACTAATGAACAAATTAAATAGATATTAATCACATTAACACCAAAATTGAGAATAATTACCTCGCAAGCCTTTGAAATGGTTTAAGCTAGAGTACTGCCCGAAATGAACCCGTTGCCAATTTTAGGACGCAATGAGTGGGCTTGAGTCGTTAGAATAATATCTTTAATTCTAGCACTAGTTTAACACTTACATAATTTAGATTAACACTTAATTTATAGTTTAACACTTAAACTATTTTTAATCAATGAATTTATTTTTTATTTATTCAACACCTAAATTTGAAAAACAAAACTCAATGCTTCCATGGCTAGCTTAAATTAGAGAAAAAGATGAATAGTTGAAAGAAAATAATTTTCTCTCTCATCATCCTTTCTCAATTTTGGCCGGCCACAAATACTCTAAAAAAGCATCCATTTTTTTTGTTTAATTTCATACATATATATATAATTTAACCTGGGTTAAGTATAACCTAAGTTAAGTTAATATTTAACCTTAGTTAATTTAGCTATTCTTGTTTACCAAGTAAGTTAAATTATTAAAATATTTAATTAACCTAATTCAAGTTAACATTTAACTAAAGTTAGGTTAACTTACTTTTTCAATAATTAAGTATCCTAATCTCTGTTAACAATTAACTTAGATTAAGTTAAACATTATTTAATTATCAAATTGTTAAATATCCTTTTAACCTAACTATATGGTTAACTCTTAACCACAGTTAAGTTAAATATTTATTTAACTTTTAAATAAATAAATATCTTGATTATTTAACAATTAAATAATCAAATGTGTAAAATTACCCTTAAGCCTTTTACTTGATTACCGAGTTAACTCACAGTGGGTTCTGCCTAACCACACACTTGAGGAAACTTAACCAAAGGCTCACTATATGTTACGTCTCATTATTTAATTGGTCAACAATAATTGTTAACTAATTGATGTACTTAACACTTAAATATTGACACGTGCGCATCTCGAGGGTTCATAAAACAAATATTCGATTTTGCTAAATTATTTAATCTGTTATGCTGCTCTAGTGCACAACAAGTACACTTCATATTACGAGACTCTCTAGGTCCATGTCTGATTCATCAAATAGAACTATTCTATGAGTCCGTGTTCGATACCCTACACACACGTCATAAATATCATAAATCGGTGCGTTAGACCATGCAAATTGAAGTTATAGTGCATATGTATAGTTCTGATGTCAATTATATCTTGGATGTATGGGGACATAGACTAGCACCGTCAAATCCCTAAAAGCATATTCATGAACTTATCTTCAGATTTGTATTTCTATAAAACAATATCCGTAAACTCTTTTGCAATATTGTTTAATCCCACAGGAAATTAGTTTTCGAGGGTATTTTCTTTTGGCCAAAAGACATTTTGAAATACAATTCTTGAAGCATCAGGATATACTACTTACCCATATAAGCTGACGGATCCCATATCTACGCATACCAAACTCTATGAGCATCAGACCATACCCAACAATACCTAGCAGTTAGACCATGAAAGGTCTTTGACATGGTGGATCACTCAAAAGCCAACCGCATGCCTATATGAGCTCTAAGCTTATGGTCAGCTAAGAATAATCATCTGTACCCTACAGATATAGACGTATATTGATCTATATAAAAGGGATTCACCGACAGATCTACATCGATGAAAATAGATTAGGAACATAGTGTTTAAGAACATACTTGCATAGTGACATTTCTTAGCACCTATTGTAACTCTTTGCAACTATGTCATTACTAGTATATTCTCAGGTCTTTATCCCATTGCAAACAAAGCTCTAACTCTATAGAATTAACTGACTCTTATAACCTGCTAACTCTTAGTATTTATAACTCTCAGCTCTACTAACCCTTACCACTGATCTAAACTCCTTTAGACTAGATTTGAACTCATTTAGATTATACAATATTTGAAATGTTACAAGCATTGTACCATATAATTATAATATTAATGATTTTATTTGAAATATTTATTGCATAAATATTAAATAATTAATATTCATACAGTATTGGAATAGGACATAAACACTAGCTCTAACAGACAATCCCTCATCAAACACCCTTATTTCTTGCAATGATAGCTCTTCTTAAATCTACCTCTTAATTTTTTGTTCTTTTCATCTCTATACTTAGCTCTTCTTCTTGCAGTCAAACCTGCTGCATTACTCGACGCAAATCTTTTCCTTAATTCTTTTAAGTTCGTTGAGGTTTTAACATTATATATTTTTAAAGTCTCTCTCTATATAAGTGAATTAATGAAGTGCGCATAACTCAGAGGTAGAGAACACAACAAGATTATTTTCTTGTCTTCATCTTCTATCTTGATGTTAAATTGTCTCAAGATCTATAATAATCTTGTTAAAAGTGTCAATGTGGTCTCTTATTAAAGTTTCTTCAATTATATACAACTAAAACAACTTTTTTTTTTACAAACAGATGATTTGCCAAAAATTTCATCAATTAGAGGTCTTCAAGCTTCTTCCAAAGACCAATTATAGTCTTTTTATTAGCCATCTCCCTTAGAACTTCATCATTCAACAATAAAGTATGATACTATAGGCTCTTTTCTAAATTATTTTAGGATTGCATTTAAATTTAGAAGTTCAGGTTTCTTCTCTTCGTTGATTGTTGCTTAAGTCTTTTCAAGGGCTAAATTTAACCCTTGACTCACCAGTTGAGCCATAACCTTCATCTCATAAATTAAAATCATTCTGTCCATTGAACTTTTCAACTTTATACTTGTAAGTTGTCATGATTGAATAACTTATGCTCAAATATACTACTTGATAAGGGCATAAAAGCACTAGTATGATTTGTACCCAACTTACGACAGAAAATATGACGTATAGGAATAAACAGGAGGCGAATCGGACATCAAACAAAGAAGTTACGCTCAAAATACAAAAGAAGTACCAAGGCTGAGCGCCGCAGTGCCCATGACTAAGCGCTGGGGCGCCCAGGTCAGTAGTTGAGCCCCGCGGCGCTTGTAGTGGTGAACAGTATTTTACTACAGTAACTCATGAACAGTAATTTGAAGACAAAAACCTATAAATAGAAGGCCAAAAACCCCTAAGATGAGATAGGAAGAAGAGGAGAAGAAAAAGAGGCAAAAACTTAGAGAAAGAATTCACAACACAAAATTAAATATCAAAGCCAAAGATTGAAGAACCAAGATCAAGATTCAAGCTTCAAGTCAAGATTGAGGGAGAAGCACATCAAGGAGTCTTGATTAGTTTTTCTTCTCTTTTTTTATCATTATGTTCTTGTTTTTGTTGATCTTTATAGATTTGGTTTGATACCTTTTATTTTGTGATGGGCTAAATTGTTCATCTAGGGTTAGATTATGTGAACCTAGTATGTAGTTAGATTTCATTGATTCTTAGTTTATGAACTTAATTATTATAATTGATGCATTCTATATTGTGCTTAATGCTTTCATTATACCTGATCAATATTTTGGATGATTGAGGAACCATGATGAACTCGACAGATAGATTCATAGTTTAGCCTAGGGTAGTTTGATGCATGATCATACGGTAACAACTATGAGTTCAATCTAGAATAAACATATACCTATGTGGCATGTATAGTATAATTTAGACTTGATCTTAATGAATTACATTCTGATTTAATTACCATAGACATATAGGTGATTGTTAGAATGTATAATATAGTCATTTAATCATCGATAGAGGCTTGTGATAAGATTAGTGTCTAAGCTAATCAATTGGTATTAAGGGATTAACTAAGTGGTTAATGACTCCAATGAAATATTAGGGATTAGGGGACGAGTCAAAACCCTAGATTATCTTTATTTGTGAATTCTATCCTTTACTTGTGTTCAGTTTAATTGATAAAGTAGATTAGTTAAATAAATTTTAGATTTTAATTTTTAAAATAAAAGTTAAGTAGGTACAATTTTAGTACTTGATTTATAGAATTAGATCGCATAGTCCCTGTAGGATCGATATCTGGACTTAAAATCCTATATTACTTGATACGACAGCGTGCACTTGCGCTTAGCTATTATAACACACATCAAGTTTTTGGTGCCATTGCCGAAGACTAATTTTATCTATTCTTTAGATCAATACTAATACCAAGCTACTTACTTTTAATTCAGATTTTTATTTTTGTTTTATCTTCTTCTTATTACTTTTATCTTCTTTTAAGTTTCCTTTGACAGTTCATACCATGGAGGGAAACAACGATCATATCAACAATCCTGTGTTTGAGCCTATGATACCACAGAGAGCTTTGAAAGAATATGCTATCCCAACTATAAGTGGTGTTCAGTCTAGTATTCGGCGACCAACTATCAACACTAATGACTTTGAGATCAAGTCGAATATTATTCAGATGCTGAAAGAAACTGTACAGTTTAGCGGAACTCTCAATGATGATCTTAACATGCATATTATAAACTTCTTAGAAATTTGTGATACCTTTAAATACAACGAAGTCTTTGATGATGCCATTTGATTGAGATTATTCCCTTTCTCCTTAAGGGACAGAGCTAAGAGTTGGTTGATGTCATTGCCATCAGGATCCATATCGACGTGGAAAGATTTAGCACAAAAGTTTTTAGCCAAGTTCTTTCTACCAGCAAAGATAAGGAATGACATCACCTCATTCAGTTAAATTGATAGAGAGTCATTGTATGAGGTATGGGAGCACTTTAAGGACATGTTAAGGAAGTGTCCTCATCATGAATTCCTTAGATGACTATTAATCCAAACGTTCTATAATGGATTAGTAGGTCATTTGAGAACTATTTAGATGCTGCAGATGAAGGAGCTTTAATGAATAAGTCTACAGAGGAGGCTTATGATCTATTAGAAGAGATGGCGTCAAATAGTTACCAATGGCCAGTAAAGAGAGTTACACCTAAGAGAGTTGCCGGTATATATAAAATTGACCCATTTAATGCATTAATAGCTCAAATTAATACTTTATCTAAGAAGTTTGATGCATTGAATGATATCAAAACTTGACAAGTGACATGCAACTTTTATGGTGATAACTACATGAATGGGCAGTGCATGGAAGCAGTGAATTATGTGAGCAATTTCAATCGTCATCAACCTAACCCACAATCAAATTTTTGTAATCCGAGGTAGAGAGATTATCTAAACTTCTCTTGGCATTACAACCAAGATGAGCCATCTAGACCAATGAATCCCCTAGGATTCCCGCCACCATAAGAAAAGAAGCTAACATTGGAAGACATGTTTATGCAATATATGAAGTCTAATGATGCCATCCTATAGAATCAATCAGCATCTTTGAAGAATTTAGAGGTTCAAATGGGACAACTTGCTACTGCAATTAATAGGAGATCTCAAAGCACTCTACCAAGTGATACTGAGACAAATCTGAAAAGAATTATAAAGCAATGTCAAGCCATCAACTTGAGGAGTAGTGAGATCTTACAAGAAAACACATCCACACCACCACTAACAAGTATAAAGGAGAAGGAAGTGCAGAAAAATAAAGTGCAACCATATAGACAGCCTATTCCTTTTTTTCAAAGGCTACAGAGGTGTCAAACAAATGTTGAAATAGAAAATCAGCAGCATACTAGTCTAGAAAATAGTGCAAAATCTAAAAAAAGTGCAGAATTTTCAACAATGAAATGTGCAAAAACTGGTATTAAAGTACAGCAACATTCTAAAGTGCAAAAAAATGATAACGTAGTAGAAAATACCAGTAACAAATAGCAGAATCAGCCCATGCGCACTATATTATTTTACTATTGTAGCATTAATGCAGTGCCATCAAACACCAAAGAGCTCAAAGACATGGAGATGTTGAATCCTCACATAAAAAAGAAAGCGTTAAGGCAAGAGAAAGAGAAGAAAGAAGAAGAAGAAGTACGATGATAAGATCGAAGAAAAAGGCATAAAAGAGACAATTCACCAGTCTAAAATTCAAGTCTTTCCGAAACAAATACAAGGAGAAAGAGGAATAAGTAGCTGCCCAAGATCTAATAAAGAAGATGTGAAAGCTAAAAGAAAGAAAGTCTAACAAGCTCACATATAAAGATGCTTCCACTATTTACTTTGATCCTCTATAAGAGTAAAAAGAGCCCCGCCAAGCCGACGGCGTTAAATCAAGCGCTTATTGGGAGGCAACCCAAGTAAAATTTTGTTTTTATTAGCTTATTTTTAGTTTTAGTTATGTTAGTTTCTTTTTCTTATAGGAATAAATTAATAATTCAAGCATTCAATGAAGCAGCATGAGCAAGTGCAAGTGTTAAAAGTAAAGAAAATCGCAGTCACATTCATTATAACACAACGCTGCACTGCTTCAACTTTAGTTACCAGAGGAGTTTTTCTTACTTTAAGATTTATTTTTAGACATTGAGGACAATGTCTAATTTAAGTTTGGGGGTGGGAAACACACTTTCTTGTGTTTATTTTGCTACTTATATTGGTTAGTTGTCTTGTGGGTTAATATATATATATATTTTTTGTCTAGTTTTGATTGAGATGATGATCATTAGTCCATGATAAGAAATAAAATATTACCTGAATTTATTTTTACAAGTCTTTAGAAAATAATAGATGCTTGAGATGATTCTTATATCATGAATCTTGGACGAAGTTCAAGCTTATTTTTTATCACTTCTTCTGGAGTACATTGAAATAAGCATGTATTAGTTGAATTTTTTTCTTAGAATTATTCATACTTAAGTAGTACACCATAATTTCGAAGACCAATACTCTAGAACTTGCTTGATTACTACTTGAGGTGAAATCCTAGAATTCACATGCTTAAGAAAATGACATTAGGTCATCTTTATACCGTTTGAGCCTTTTCGAGCCTACCTTATATGTATATTTATTCTTAGTCACCTCGTTTGAGCCTAATTACCTATTTTTTTTTGTTTAACCACATTACAAGCCTAAAGACTTTGAGTTTACTTACCCTAAAATCTATCAGTAGCACCATAAACCTTGAGTTACTTAGAAATATTCTTAAAATGAAAAAGATTGTAGATGTATGAAAAAAGGGTACTGCAATGAAAAGCAATAAGTCTTGAATGTGCATATCAATCTAAGTTTGGAGGTATATAAAAAAAAAGAAAAAAAATGTTTAAATGCATAATACCCCTAGCTCAAGAAAAACAAGAAATTCTTTGCAAAAATGTGATTAAAAGAAAGATAGAAATAACATAAGTTTGGGGGAGGGGAGGAGATAAAGAATCAAGGAAGAGAAGAAATTAAGAGGTTTCTAAGTAAAGTTTAGGTGTTAATGGTGTGATTTACACTTTATATATATATATATATATATATATCTTTATATCCCACCTTTACCTTAGCCTTACATATAAGCTAATTAAAGTCCTAAATAGATCCCTAGACATGTGTATTTCTACATTAGTGAAGAGTAGTACGAAAAGCAAGCTTATGGTAGTATATAATTAAAAATATGCCGAGATATCATATTCATGTATTTCTTAAGTATTAAGTAAATCTATATTCTATTTAGCTAATTACTTACTTATTACACACATGCACAAGTGATCATTTACAAGGGAGAATGAAGTACTTGATCAATGGTATGAGAATTGTTGAAAGTTGTTTATTGATTTCTAAAGAGTCTTGTGCTATTTTTAACAAGCTTAATTTGAGACAATGATGATAATTGTTTCATCAATCGAAGCTTATTTTTACTTTTTAGTTTTATTTTTGAGTCATGAATAAGTTGTGAATATTTTTCTTTGTTTTGCTCAAGGACAAACAAAGTCTTAAGTTTAGGGGTAATTGATAGAGGCATAAAAATACTAGTATGATTTGTACCAACTTTTATATTTTGCTCTCAAATCATAAATATTTGGCTACTTAATTGTGTTTTTTTATCATTAATAGATGCACGACAAAAAATATGACATATAGCAACAAACGGGAGGTAAATCGAACGTCAAACAAAGAAGTTACGCTCAAAATCCAAAATGAGTACTAGGGTTAAGCGCCACAGCGCCCAGGTCAGTACTTGAGCACCGCAGCGCTTGTGGTTCAAGCTTCAAGTCAAGATTGAGGGAGAAGCACATCAAGGAGTCACTTTGATTAGTTTTTCTTCTCTTTCTTTATCATTATGTTCTTATTTTTGTTGATCTTCATGGATTGGTTTGATATTTTTGGTTTTATGATAAGCTAAATTGTTCATCTAGGATTAGACTATATGACCCTAGTATGAATTTTGATTGTGTTAATTTTTAGTTTATGAACTTGATACATTCAATTGATTCATTCTATCTTGTGTTCAATGCGTTCATTATACCTAATCAATATTTTGAATGACTGAGGAATCATGATAAACTCAACAGATGGATTCATGGCTTAGCCTAGGGTAGTTTGATGCATGATCATAGGGTAACAACTATGAGTTCCATCTAGGATAGACATATACCTAGGTGGCATGTATGGTATACTTTAGACTTGATCTTAATGAATTACATTCTGATTTAATTACCATAGACATATAGGTGATTGTTAGAATATGTAATATAGTTATTTGACTATCAACAGAGGCTTGTAATGAGATTAGTGTCTAAGCCAATCAATTAGTATTAAGGGATTAACTAAGTGGTTAATGACTCCAATGAAATATTAGGGGACAAGTCAAAAGCCTAGATTATCTTTATTTGTGAATTCTATCCTTTACTTCTGTTTAGTTTAATTAATAGAGTAGATAGTTAAATAAATTTCAGATTTTAATTTTCTGAATAAAAGTTAAGTAGATACAATTTTAGTACTTGATTTATAAAATTAGATCGCATTGTCTCTGTGGGATCGATATCAGGACTTAAAATCTTATATTACTTGATATAATAACGTGCAATTGCACTTACCTATTATAGCATACATCACCACTTGGATAATGACCTTGACTCTAATAATACTTATTAGTAGTTTATAGCGTGCACTCTAAAAGTCTAAGTATTTTACGAAAGTCTTTGCTCACAAGTAACCAAGAATTAAAAAAGATTACACACAAAATAGAAATAAATAATAACACACACAATATAAGAAATTTACATAGTTGACAACAAATGCTTACGTCTTAGATTACGAGATCTTAACTTCTTTCAAATAACTTTTCAATCATAAAGATCTTTCACAAGAGATTATCAAGAAATATAATAATAGATGAGCTCTTAAATGATCTATCAGCACTCTCTTGTACACATAGCACTCAAGCGCTCCCTAACTCTCTATACTCTCTCTTGGAGTATTTTCTCTAATACTTGATCGAACTAATAGGTTTACAAGAGTTTACATAGACTCTAAAATGTCTCTAAAAACTCTATTTCTAGTTGGAATAAGAGTTTACACATTTAGAAAGTTCAAATTCGACTTGAACTTTTAAAAACGACTTAAAACGGAACTTTTTTAAACGGTTGCCTTGCATCATTAAGGGTTGGTGCTGTGGTGCCAATGCGAGCTCGACCTGGCACTATAGCCTTACGGTACCAAGTTTCTGTCACAGTGGGCACCACGACGCCAAGGCTTGAAAATCAACCTCCAATGTACTTTCAAGCCCTCCTTGCTTCTGGCTTTTTATTTTTGTCCCTTTCTTATCCATCTAATGTATTCTTGATTTCATGTCGACTTTTCATTAGTTTTCAACTCAAAATCACTGTTGAACTATTTTGAATCACCAATTCCAATAGTAGTGTTACGAATTATTATTATTATTTTTAAAGTTCCTAAATTGTGAAACTTTGAGAAATTACTTCTATGTCTTTGGTTCTTTAAAAGAATTCTGAGAGTGACACTATCTTCTTCCTCCATAATGCAGTAATGATGTGAGGATAAGGTTGTCTTCTTATAAAAAAACAAAACACTCCGACTCAAGTCAGTAACAGGACCAAAAATTAAGTGTTGTGTATGAGGAGTATTTAAGCAAGCAAAAGTCTATTGTTTTCGTTATGAAGTACTCTTAAAGATTGCTTGAAGATCTCAATAGTGCCTTTAAGGTTCTTTTTTGCTTTGTAACTCGATAAACTCAATTGTGAGAATTTGTGTGTTTATGTAATGTTTGATGTTCAATCTATAAGAGGATTGTAGTGACACTGTATAGTTTGTATTCAACCTCTCTAATGAATCAAAGTTTTCTCTCACAAAAAGAGTTAAAAAAAAAAGATTCTATTTTTATTAAAAGAATAATAAAGCATGAAAGAATAATAAATCAATATTGTGATTCAATATGAAATTTTGTTGTTTCTTTTTTTGAAAGAGTTATGACTCTTGTTGTTTCCACTTTTGTAGGAAGTCCTTTTGTTTATGATATTTTGTATTTAGAAGGAGCTACTCTTATCGAAGGTGTAGAAACTGAAAGAATGGGAGCTCAGGGAAGTGGCTATTACTAGTTCACTCGCCCTTTCAAAGCTGATAAATTTACCCCCTATTTTTTAAAGAAAGATACCGAAGAATGTATATGAGAGAGTACTATTCTTCAGCTCGATGGAAAGAGTTCCACAACTATCCTGGGAGGCTTATTTATTCATGCTAATTTAAATATAGTACCTTCTAGGATCAATACTAAGGCGTGGTCTCGAATCAATGCAGCGACATCACTCGGGGAATGATTTCTTTCGAACTGTATTTAGTTATTTATTTCTTTATTGTTTCCTAACTTCCCTTTTCTTATGTATACTGTACAAACAATACACAATAGCCTCTTTATTGTTGAGGCATTTAAACAGAAAGGGCTTAAAGTTAATAAGAAGATCAAGTGTCTAGAGAAGTTGGTGGAGAAAAAGGATGAAGAGGAGAAATTCCTCAAAGGGAGGAACTTGGTTCTCAACTCTGACTTGATCTTGATGAAAGGAAAGAACAAGAAACTGCATCTGAAGATAGAGGAACTTCATGGGGGTTCCTGGTTGCAGTAAGATTTCAAGAAATTATCCAAGGAGCTGGACGAGGTGAAAAGGGCAAATACTGAAGTGGTGGAGGATCACTCTTGGATCCAAAATTCCCTGATGAAGAGTGGGGAAAGAGTTTCCTTCCTATAGAGTGAGGTACAAAATTTTGATAAGGGAAAATGATACTGAAAGTAAAGTTAGATGGATTTCGATGCAATGAGGGAACATAGGCTACAATGAAGGGTCGCTTCTAGGAAATATTATTTGCATTGAACTTAGAGTTATTGTTGAAGCATCGAGATCTAAAGGAAGCAATCGGTCGAGGGACTTTAAGCACGATTTTGCTGAAAGTTAGTTAATGATCGAGCTTTCTAGTTAGAAAAGGCAATTGACGGCCTACAATCAATGGTAGAAGTGCTACAGAGGGATTAACCTTCCATTCAGGTGGAAAATAAAACTTTTAATGCAATGTGGTAACATAAGTTGGCCATTGCAAAAGAAGTCTTCAATCATAAGGTGAGGGTCACTTTCGTCCATGGTTTTCTATTCTAGAAAGGATCCTGCTGTCACAAATTCCTTCCTATGGATATGGATGCTTCTTGTGACTTCTGCAAGGGTTGGTCTGCTAGACATCTTGATGATCATCATCAACAGATGAACTATAACTTGAGTTGCGATAGATCTATAGATCAGAATCCAGATGTAGTAGAGTTCCCACCCGATTCTTTTGAGTGATTTTCCTTTTTTTTTTGTCTTTGATGTAAAGGAAATATTTATTGTATGCAAGTTTTTTACTATTTAGTATTTTGCTCACAAAAAAATTTAAATATAAATTCTTGAGTTCTTGGATCTCATTGTGCATGTTTTTCTTGTTGATCGTGAATTTTTTTTCGATATTCTTGAAATTTAAATGGTATAAAATATCCGTATTATTTTTAGATAGAATGTCTTCATCATAAAGATCGCGATTTATCTTTAGGTAAGAGCTAGAACCTATTTTAATGAAGTGTAATCACTTCCTAGTAAAGGTTTCGGGTTCTGTTCAGTTTGTTAGAAAAAATGAAAAAATATGCCTCCTATAAAGGCAGAATCGTGTTTAGGGTATTTATGATAATGTTGTTCCTTGGCGAAGGTTCAAAACCTTTCTAGGGGATGTTTAGCTAATGTGCTTCCTGGCAAAGGCAATTTTCATAGGGAAGCCGTTTTAATGATTATGCTTCTTGGAAAAGTCACAAGTTCTTCCAATGAAGTTTTTCTTGTTAACTGTGCTTCTTGGTGAAGGCATGGGGTCCTTCCAAATGAGCATTCTGATACTCCCACTTCCCAGAAAGGCGCAAAGTCCTTCTAGGGAAGTTTTCTAATTCTTACACTTCCTAGTAAAGACATGGGGTTCTTCTAGGGAAGTTTCAATAATTGTACCTCTTAGTAAAGACACAAAGTCCTTTCATGGAATCCTTTTGATACTGGGTTATGGATGCTTTTGGCCATATCCATATAACGTTAGTAAGGATTGTCTTTGGCCATTTTCTCGTAATGACATTAAAGATTGCTTTTGGTCGTCTCATTACAAGTGTCACAACTTTCTTAACAGCACAAATTTAAGCGCAAGTATACGTTATCGTGAACAAGTAATATAAGGACTCTAAGAGTTGGATGTCGAACCAACAGAGATAATAATCACTTATACCAAGTGCTAAATTTGTATCTCTTATAATTATTCAAAAAAACCAATTTAAAATTTTAAGACTAAAATGAAATTAAATAATTAAATTAACAAAAGTAATAGAAAATAATACACTTGCATGGTTTAGGATAAGAAACAATTCTTGAGAAGCCTACGATTAACAACTACCCCTCAATATGTTTCGAATGTTATATTTTCTTCTAATATTTAATTTCCTTAGTTATTATTATTGATCAAGGCACTATTGTATTTTTAAACTTATCTCAAGGTCAAGCACGTACATCACAATTTATCAAACACCTATATCTTTATGGTATTTATAATAAATTGAAACTCATTAAGGACAAGTCTTATAGATCATACATACTAATTAGGTTTGTCTCTATCCTAAATTAGAACTTGTAAATCGCTCTACAATTATTCATCAATTTATTATGGTCTAAATATAATGATTCCTCTCTTACGTTTATCAAAATATTACCTAATCAATCATAACATTGGCAAGATGTTATAATGCATTAAGCACAAATAAATTAAATAATAATAAATAGAGTTCATTAAAGATAAAAGAAAATATTACAATTCAATTCTACATATTGAGTTCAAGTGTTGACCCTAGAAAGAAAATTTAGTTCATGGTTACAAGAAAATTAAAGCCAAACAGTAAAGAAAACATAATTATAGCAATCTGACGTGATCATTGAAGCGCTATTGCTGAATTACTAAAATGGCTTTACTTTGTTGAACTCTAATAATTCTCCCTCTAGAATTGCCTTGCTTATGCTCTAATAGCCTTATATTATATATGTTTTTTTTATGCCTTTAAGGCTACGACAAGTGACCTTTTATAGGTATCAATTGGAGGGTTTAAGCAGTATTCTTATTACTGTAGGAAAGTATGGTCGTTAGCGCAAAAATTTATCATCGTTGGAGTGTTATGTCTTTAAGTCTCTATTGCTGCAACGATGGTTGTGTAACACTAAGGCACTAATTTGTAACTGCAGCGATCTTCTTCTAAGGCTGAGGAAAAAATATAACTAATTAGAAGTCCTATTTTGGCATTGCCTAATCCATTTCTAGAATTGTTGCTGGGGTAACAAGGTTTGTACCATTGGACCGACGACTTATTTTAGAATTTTTTTGCAATTTGGTCCCTATTTTCAACTGCTTTTGCAAAAACTTGCGATTTTGTCCCAATTTCTTTATACTTGCTTTGTTTAGCCTCAATTCCTACAGATAAATAGTAACACTCATAAATATCCATTTATTCTCAATAAAATATTAAATTTGTAAGTAAAAGGAGAATAAATTAAATGACTATTTTGCCTCCATCAAACTCTCCCAAACTTAAAACATTACTCATCCTCGAGTAATAAAAATAAAAATCGAGAGAGAAAGAAAAAAAAGTTATACTTAACTCACAACAAGAATAAGACTTAATAAAACAAATCATGCTAGGATGCTTAGATGATTATGATATTTTCTCAAAGGCTAATGAAATGTCATAAGTCTTTTTGGAATTAATAAACAACCCTAAATAGATCAAAACACCATTCATCAAGTCCCTCATTCTTCTTTATATTTGATCCCTTGTGTATGTGTGCAATGATAAATAAATAAATAGTCAAATGTTACCTTGATCTACTCAATACTTAAGATAATACAAAAAAGATGATGTCTCAGCATATTTTTATTATATAATAACACTTTCATAAGCTTACTTTTCATACTAATCTCCACTAATGTAGAAAACACATTCTTATGGATCTATTTATAATTTTACTTAACTTGTAACATAAGGTTAAGGTCAATGTGGGATAGAAGGATAAACATATATAGCTTAATCACACCATAGACACTTAGACTTATTTAGTAAACTTCCTAGTCACCTTTGCTTTATTGATTTCCTCCCCCAAACTTATTATGTTTCCATTCTTTCTATTCAACCACTATTTTTAAAGAATTTCTTCTCGTTCTTAAGATAGGGGTATTATTTTTTATTTTTTATTTTTTATAATACCTCGAAACTTAAATTGATAAATACCACCAAAACTTATTTTCTTGTAATACCCTTTAAAACCACAACTTCTTTTCTTTCAAGAATATTTCTAAGCAAATTCAAAGTTTATGGTGTGATGAGTAAATTTTTGGATAAATAAACTTTAAGTCTTGGGTTTGTAATGTGATTAAATAGAAGAAAAAAAATTAGGTAATTAGGCTCAAAAAGGATAATTAGGAATGAATATATAATTATGGTAGGCTAAAAAGGCTCAATCAATCCAAAGATAGCCTAATGTCATTTTTCTATTTATGTGTTTCTTAGAATTTTGCTTTAAGGAGTAACTAAAACAAGTTCTAAAATGTTAATCCTAGAGATTGTGGTGTACTACTTAAGTATGAATATTTCAAAGTAACTTTTTAACTACTACTTGCTTTCTTTTTATGTGCTCAAAAAGTAAGTGATCAACCATAAGGTCAAAGTCAATTCTAGATTCTAGGTATAAGAACTATTGCAAGTATCTATTGTTTCCTAAGGGACTTATGAAAATTAATTCAACCAATGTTTTTATTTTTTATCATGGATAAATAATCATATTTTAACCTAGCAAGATAAACAAAATATATCAGAGACATAAAAATTTTGAATATAAAATTTTCTTTTGATAATAATAAAGAAAAAATAAAGCAAAAACACAATCAGAATAAAAAAATAAAGCCAAAACAATAAAATATCCCACCCCTACACTTTAGGAAAAAACATGGTCCTTGTGTAAAAAGAAAAAAATAGGACACTTCCTTGAAGGTCTTGGAGATGCTCAACCATCTAAGTCGAAGAGAAGATTTGTTAGGGTATATACTTATATGTCATCCCTGTTTGTATGAATACTTATTTGATAATATTTATACAGTATATATTTTATTAAATCGCTAATGCTTTTTATTAAATGGTAATGAGGCTTGTCACATTACGGACATAGTATGATCTAAAAGGGTTTAGATATAATCTGAAAGAGTTTAGATCGGTGTTAAGAGTTAGCAAAGCTGAGAGTTATAAATGCTAACAGTTAACACTGCTATTTGATGCGTATGTATGCACTATGAACACTATACCATATGTATACACCATAAATTAATTGATACTTTCAAGATCTTGGAAATCAATATCCGATGATAGTGGTGGTGAGGGAATGACCAACGACTGTGGTAGAGTCGATGGGTCGATACCTAAGAAGGTCGCGGTTACTTGTGCCCATTGTATCATGTAGCGTTGAAAGGATATGTCTTGGTGTTTATGCTCATCTATGCCTGCCTCCATTTGCGTCAGCCTCATATGAAGTGGTAGTGGTCAGGTGGCAGAAGCTGCTTGCTGTGGTGCCTCTGTTGGTGAGGGATTCGCTACAGTTATCTTGCGGACTATAGAAGTGCAAATAGTTATAACTGATGCACGTCTTTCTTTCCTTGGCTCCTATGTGACTCCAACTTAAGTATAAAAGGTGGTGATTAATGAAAGGAAGAATAGATGCCCATTGAATCAAGAGCAAGCTTTAATCTCAATGTGTATCACCTTGTCGATGTCAATGGGCAGTCGTGTCATGATGGCATGTCAGTATATTACCTATAGCTTACTGATATTGCTAGTGTGAAAGATAGCATAAGGCAGCAAGGAAGCTATACCATGCCTTGACAACAAGTGCATGTGTCGAGAGAGGAATTTCATTAGAATGTCATTGACGACATTCCATTGTGTGCCCGAAGTGCATAGAGGCCAATAATCTTCTCATAGTTAATGTGGTCCTGGAGCTCGGCCATGTTGTCCTTAATAGTGTCTGCCAGGCCATAGTCATTGTTAATTATAGCAGGGTTAAATACTACTTTCTTCCCTTTGAAAAAGACCTTTCCAAGTTATCCAACTCGCTAGCATTAGCATAAAAATCTCAGATAATAAGAGCAATGCTTGATTCGGGTTGTACATAAAATTTCTCTTAATGCCACTCTTGTATCATCTCCCTAATGTTTGGAATGTTGAGGTTTTCTAAATCAAAACCTCGCTCTACAATGAATTCTTTCTTGATTATGATGTTAATGTAGTACGTTTGTGTCTTGGCAGAAGTGAAGCGGGATATATTGTTTGAAGACATGTCAATGGATGTTTTATAAGACATCTGATAAGCCCACATGCATTGTCTAACTTGTTCTCACAATCTTCTTTAAAATCCTCTTAATTTCTTGATTGGAGACCTTCGAAGACTTTCTGCAGGTCGGTAATGTGATTTTTCCTCCTTTTTGTTCTTAACCACGGTGTTGTCAATATAAGATTCCATTGTATGTCCTATTAAATTTTTGAAGACCTTAGTCATAAGCCTTTGAAATGTTGCTCCGACATTGTTTAGGCCAAAGGGAATCACTCTGTAATAGTAGATTCCTCTTTCTGTAATGAAGCTAGTTTTCTCTTCATCCTCACTTGTATTCTAATTTGATTGTAACCACTATATACATCTAGGAACGATAGTCATTTGTACCCATTTGTTGCATCTACCATCAGATCTATCTTTGGCAGAGGGAAAGAGTCGTTGGGTATGACTTTATTGAGGTTGGTGTAGTAGACGCACACTCTCTACTTCCCATTCTTTTTCCCTATGACTACCACATTAAAGAGCCATTCAAGGTAATTTACTTCCCTGATGAATCCTATCTCGAGTAGTTGATCTATTTCATCATTGATTATTTTGTTTCTTTCAAGCTTAAAACTCTTTTATTGCTATTTGGTGTTGGTGCTTTCCTTGGAAGGAAGCACGCATTTACCTTTTTTGCTGCAAACCCCTCTAGTTTTTTCTTTGTGTTGTCTACATACGCTTTCAAAGAGTTAGCTTAACATTGCTTTGCTTGCACATCTTTACCTTTGATATCTATGATTTCCTTCCCTATTGTCGAGATGCATCAAACAACCTAATGCAAAGTGGATGATACTGCTTCCATGTAATGGATCTAGAAGTGGTTGGCTATCGTATTGTAAGCAATAGATGCTTAGAGTACTAAATAGTATACTTTTAGCTTGTTTCCTGCCACTACTACAGGTAAAGTTATCATTTTTTTACCTAAACTTTCACTCCTTCAAAGGCTATTAAGTTTGTACTACATTACCTTAAGTCTTCGATTTTTAGTTTAAGTTTATGGAAGGCTTCCTAGAATAGTACATCCGCACTACTGTCATCATCTACAAGGATACTTTTTACAATGGTTCTATTGATATTTAAACTGATCACGAGTGGATCCAAATACGGTATGGCGATGTCACTTAGATCTTTTCTTGAAATTTATTTTTCCCCGAGTTTTTGAGCAATTGTTTGGGAAGCAAAAATTTTAGTAATTTTGAAGCGTAAATTTTAGAAGCCCTTCAGAATAGAGGTCGCCACTTTTCTTCAGTTTGTGATCTTTTAGTGGGCCTCCCATGCACCGCTTTTACATGGAAGTGGTTTATTAGTTGCCTAAATATCAACACTTCAATTGATTCTTCAACCTCATTTGGTCCTTTAAGCACTGGAAGTACATATTCATTTATTTCTTCCTCCAGTGGTTCTGTAACCCTTGGATGGATGTTCAAGTCAAATATGGAACCATGAATAGAGTTAAGGATCGGTGTATTGGCATCTTCACTCATTAACTGGTGAATCTAAAAGTGTAAAGCTCTGTAAAATTTGGATAGTGTGATCATAATCATTATGAAATGGGCAATGCTCTATTTGATCTCTTTTTTCCATTAGACTTTGTATAGGTGCTGGTGACCAAAATATCCAGTGCTTTTTAAGTTCGCCTATATTTGTTCTACTGGGGTATTGATCAAAATCAATATTTGTGGGTCACCCTGGTCTTTTATCGGATCTATTTTACTAGATACCAGGGCACTTTTCCTGCTATGCATTCATTTCTTACTTTGGTTTCTGAGGCTGTTTCTCAATTTTCTTTACTTTTATCATGAAAGTTTCTTTCTTTGTAGGAACTTTCAATTCTTTTTCTCTAATCCATTGTATGGCATTTTAGTTAATTAACTTAAAAGAAGTAAAGTTCTTTCGAATTAAGTATTTATGATAAGGGGCGAAAGGTTTGATAGCCTTCTTATAAGCCCGTGCTATTATTTCTAAGTCATAACTCTCGAGTTCACTCAACTCTTTGTTGAAACGATAAAGGGAGCTCCGAATGATTCAATATTGCCTTGATGCATTGTAAACAAGTCTGACATAGTCTTTTTAGTATTTCAATTTTGTAAATATTGTTTGATGAATTGCTCGATCAACTCCTCAAACTAAAAGATGGAATTTTGTTCTAGGTTTTGGAACCATATCTAAGTAAGTCCTTTTAAACTCGAAGGGAATACTGTGCACTTTAGTGCCCCATCATATGCCTATATGATCATTCTGGCATTAAAGTGAAAGATAAATCACCAGTTCTATCAAACAGGTGAAAGTTGGGGATGATAAACTTTTCGAGCTTTAAAGCAAGCCTTATAACATCTATGAATGAATATTGATTCATTCTTTTTTCCATTGTTGAGATATTATTTAGATGTTCTGCTTTGTTTTTTTTAATATATATACTTTCAACTTCTTTCAAAATAAAAGCCTTTATGTCCTTCTTTTCTTCGATTCTTCGGAGTTTTAAATTTGGTTCCCAAGTAGTGGTGGCATTCAGTGTTGTCCTTTCATGAAACCTTTTAGAAGTTTATGTTATAGTTGGGGGAGTATATTGATTTACTAAAAGTTGTTCTAGGTCTTCTTCTTGGTTCCTGTCATCCCTATCTCCCTGTAACATCATTATTCTATCGAGGAGTTCCAGGTTCTCATTACTATAGTTATCAATTTTTTTGATCAGTTTCGTAATGAGAGCTGTAGCTCTGATAATGAATTCGTTGCCTACGATAGCGAGTTCCTGGGAATATGATCCTTCCAATAGGTTTTCAACATTGGTTAGATTGCTTGGTTACAAAGTCATGGTTTAGTCAACTGTTTGGATAAGCAGTTCAGTGATTTAAAGAAAAAGGTTTTATGTTTAGGTTTAGAAATTTTTCATCAACCTTTCCACAGACGGCGCCATTAAATTTTCTAGATTGTGAAACCTTGTCCTTGGTTCTTCAAATGAGTTCTGAGAGTAACACTATCTTCTTCCTCCGTAATGCAGTAATGGTGTAAGGACAATGTCGTTCTCCTGCAAGAAAAGGCATTCTGACGCTCAAGTTAGTAACGGAATCAAAAATTAGGTGTTATGTGTAAAAAGTGTTTAAAAAAGCAAGAGGCTATTGTTTTCATGATTAAGTGCTCTTGGAGATTGCTTAAAGATCTTTAAAGTGCTCTTAGAGTTTGTTTTTGCTCTATAACTTGATATCCTCAATTGTGAGAATTTGCGTATTTATATAGTGTTTGATGTTCAATCTGTAAGAGGATTGTAATGGTGCTGTATAGTTTGTATTCAACATCTCTAGTGAATCAAAGTTTTCTCTCACAAGAAAAGTTAAATAAGGATTCCATTTTAATTAAAAGAATAATAATGCATGAAAGAATGATAAATCACATTAAGAATCGGATTCAAACCTTACTCAAGTTTTCCACGCATTTTTCGCTTTTAATTAGGAAAACACAAGTGGGAGTTTGAGTTAATTCAGACTTGCCTTCGTAATTGACTTCGGACTGTACCGTTTTGGATCGAGGGCATCTTTGTAATTTTAGTAACCGTGGGCCCTTCTTCTAGTTTCTAGCCCGTCAATCTATTGACTTTATCAGCACCTAATTTTTAACTTTGGGCTTCTTCTTGATAAATTGCCCTTAATGAGGTGTGCAAGCTTTATTAAGCTTATTTTCACTTATAAGCCCAACAATTATTATTATTTTGAAGTTTAGATGGAATGATAAATCTCACTTGTTAAGTACTAATTCTTTTTGTTTTTTAATTTGAGTGGCTAGAGGCACAAAGTACATTTACAATCATTCAAAAAATGATTAGGAAACTTGTTAGTTTGAATTTAATCGAGAAAGTTTAGAATATTTTTTCGCTATATACATTTCTTTCATTAGACTCATGTTAATGTGTTTTCTAATTCATCATGAAAAGTTAATAAACATATAGTTTGAATCAAATGAAAGAAACATTATACATTGGAAGCACATAAGATTCTCTCCAACTTAAAATAGAATTAGACTAGCTCATCAATTTTAACTCATTAAGGATTAAAATTTGGGCTTCGTTCTAAGAAGAAGAAAATGCCTCTATTTTAAAATTCTCTCACATAAATATAAACAAAGAGAAATGAGCTTCCATCAAACTTATGACGTAAACTCTAGTTTACAAATTTTAAATTTACAATATAATGTTATTAACGCTGACTCAAAAAATGCCTAATGGACTTTTCTATTTTAGAATTTCGAGGCCCAATTATATGTGGTAACTTATTCATGAGATTGTACATATAGGAAGTTTTTTTACATTAGGATTCCTTTCCTTGTAAAATAAGTTTTTATAGAGTTTTACAGCCAATAAATAGGTTTAATTTCTCATTATAATCATCATCATCTATTCAATACAGATAATACATAAGCTCTTTAGGGTTAGTGCTTACATGTTATCTCTGAATGTACATATATTTATGTATTTATTCAAGTGTACATTCTCATTAAATCGTTAATACCTATTTATATGCTATCATGCAATGTAATTGTAATATCCAATCCCTATTAGTAGTATTGGCGCCTAGATTTCGGTATAGAACAAATAAGACACCGTAGGGTTACTCGATTTTAACCCTATTAGAAATATTCCCTTTATAGTGCATGTGAGAGATATTAGACCTAATTTGATAATTTCACACTCGATCGGTGCGCCGGACGACCCTAGAATATCTTTAGAATTTTTCTCTATTGGCTTGGAAAAGAAAATCCTAATTTACTACATGAATATCTATTTAAGGGTTATGAATGGAACAAGCCTTTGTTGAGAAACATAATCCATATATTAGAGAATGGACCAATTAGAAGAAATCTCATGGATTGCCAAGTTGGAAGTTCTAGATAGTTCTTTGAACTATTATAAATAGATAGTTAGAAATGAACTAATTACATAATTAGTTTTTAACTAATGGCAAATTAGAAGTTTTAAGTAAGTTGAAGGAAAAAATGGTAAATT
This sequence comes from Ailanthus altissimus, assembly GCA_946807835.1. NCBI lineage: Eukaryota > Viridiplantae > Streptophyta > Magnoliopsida > Sapindales > Simaroubaceae > Ailanthus > Ailanthus altissimus. The sequence goes on along the minus strand of OX327690.1, from coordinate 4,955,629 downwards.
AAGGGAGCACTATATATATGTTAGAAGTGTGTAGAAATTGGAAGAGGGATCAAAACCAACACTTAGCCAAAAAAAAAAGGGAAATTCGAGCTTCAAAAAGGGGTGCTGCTACAGTGACTATTCAAGTTTTTTTTCATGATTTTTCATGTGTAATCAAGCCAAAATAAGGTTACAAACCAATCCCTAAGCTCAATTGAAGTCTCTATTAGTGGAAATTCAAGAAAAAGAGGTAAGAAAAGCATCTTTTATGAGTTTGATAAGTGAGATTTCAAGAATGTTTTAATTGATGTTCTTATGTGTATTCTTGGCTTAGATTGAGTTGAATTCTAGTATGGAGCTTGAAGGAGTCATCAATTTGAAGAAATTGGCAAGGTGAGAATTAGGGTTTTTGGTGATTTTGTTGTAGAGATTTCAATTGGTTGTAATTAGGGCTTTGAATGAAATTAGCATGATTTTGTTGTAATTGGAACAAGAAATTGAGAAAAGGAATGTGTTGGAACCTAGGGTGAAATTCTGCCACTTTAGGGAAGTTAGGAATTGAGTGGTGTTTTGATTGAATTATTGTATGTAAATGGTGCATATTGTGAATTGAATGTATATGGTTGATGGAAAAACCAAAAATGAAGAAAATGGGACATAATTGTCCATGTTGGAAAGGTGAAGGGCAATTATGTCCAACCAAGTTATAAGGTGTTCAATAATTTTCAGGGCGCCGAATGGTGAGTTAGTTTCGATTATGGCTCCGTAACTAAAATCAGGAAGTAGTTTACATCCGGGCTTTGTATGCCGATTAGGGCATTTAGTAGTTAAATGAGATTCTAGTATTCGATTTAGTTATAAATGTCATTTATGGCGCGTAGGTGAAGATAACCGATAGCGTTAATGGGAGCAAAAATCGGGAGCGAAATTGAGCGCGGAGCGGTTGTGAGTGGAAATCTGCCATTTCTTTTACTTTTCGGTTATTATGTTTTCGCACAATGACTATGTATGTTTTTATGAGCCTTCGATGCATAAACATGATTTATGATCTTGATATATTCATAGACATGCCGTTACATGTTTGAATTGAGAAACAGTTTTAAAATTTCTGCATTCATTTTTAAGGCCATTGGTACCCTCAGATTATAGTGGTGATGATTGTATTAGACCCGGCCGGTATATCCCGTGCACATGGGCAAGTCTTGGGGGTGTGTCACTAACTCTGGGAAGTCAGGATGTTGAGTCATGTGAGTCGCTCTATGTGTACGGGATATTGTCTCGCTATATGCATGCGATGTAGGATTCCGCTGCGTAGCCAGTGAGATGTCTTGAGATGTCACTGTGGGTGCTGCTAGTTGAGGTGCCCCATGACTTACTCACGTATGCGGTGCTAGTTGAGTCACTGCGTGGGTATAAAGCTTTAGGGTTACCATTGGTACAGTTTAGAAAGAAAATGGCCGAGCGAGAATTTTACTAATTTTTGATTTACCGATAGCATTTATGCATTTATATGCACACAACAGTTATTATGTTATACAGATTCTGAATATAGTTTTTCAAAGATGTAGATAAAACCCGCTCGGTAAGATTTCATTAGCATATGCTATTAGAAATCGTTTTACAGTTTTACATCCGTTTTAGAAGCATAATTTCTGCATGTACTTTAGAAATTGCTATCTTTGTATAATATTCTTGTAATTGAAATCTCATTTACACTCACTGAGCTCCTTTAGCTCACCCGTTTTATGTTTTATGTTTTTAAACTCCTTTCCCAGGTGTGGGTCTCGGTACGCAAGCTACTGATTCTCCTATTGCCGAGTAGTGGGCCGAATCCGAAGATTATTTTTGTATATGTAAATGTGCTAAATATCACTATTTACTTTATGCATAGTAGTAGTAGGCATGTATATTTGTATATATGTTTCGAACCAACTAGAAAATATTTTGAGATTTTGATGATCATCTTCACTTTACATGAGTATGCTCATTTTGTGATTTAAATGAAACTTTTGAGTTGTGTTGGGTTTGATTTGGAAAGGACCGGAGGTCCGAATTGGTAGAATTGAGATGTATTGGAAATAGAAGTGAAATTTCTTTGCAGGTTTTATATGGATTTTCTGAAAAATAGGGGAAACTCTGTCCGTTTGTTTTTAAAATTAAGATGTCGTTTTCGTGTATGTTACTAGACCTTCTTAGTAGCTACAAGAAATAAAAAGGGGTTCGCCTCGCAAAATTTCTCAACATACCCAGTTAGGTTCGGAGGAGCTTCCGTCGGGATGCCCGGCAGGGCCACTGGGATCTATAGTAGAGGGTCTCGGGTCGGGTCCTGTCAGTAATATTATGGACATTGTATGATCTGAAAGAATTCAGATCTAATTTAATGAAGTTTAGATAAGGGCCCACAATTGGCCACGCTGAGAGATATAAATGTTAAATGTTAGCACAACTAATTGTTAGCTAGCTATAATACTCAGCAAAGATTCAAGAGTTGGATCCTTGTCTATAATGGGACATAGACCTGAGAATATACTAGTAATTGCATAGTTGCAAGAGTTGTGATCAGGTACTAGGAAATGTCAGTTGCACAAGTACGTTCTTGAATATTATCCCTGATCTATTTCTACCGATGCGGGTCTATCGATGGATATCTTTATATAGATCAATATATGTCGTATCTATAGGGTGTATATGGTCGTTGCTAGTCGACTGTGAGCTTGGAGATTGTATTGACATATAAATATCTACTTAGGACTAAATATAGAACAAACTCACGAGGGCCTTCGATAGACACCCTATGTAAGCTGTCAATAGAGGGTCCTCACGAGTTGAGTAATATATGTGGTCCTTTGACTTGAGTACCACAGTGGGCTTGTAAGTGATCCACCATACTTTGGTTCTATGCTTGTCACAAGTCTTTCATAGTGTGACCGCTGGGTTTCGCTGGGTATGGTCTAATGCTTATAGAGTCCGGTATGTATAGATATGGGATCCATCAGCTCACATAGGGAGTCAGATATCCAAATGCTTCGAAATTGTATGTTAGAAAGTCTTATGGCCATAAGCATTAATCCCGGAAAAGAGTTTCTATCAGGGTGGAATAATATGACAAAGGAGTTTGTAGATATTATTCAGTGAGATACAAGTCTGGGGATATGACATGGATGAGCACATGGAAATTTGATGGTGATATTCTATATTCCAACACATCTAGGATATCATGACGGAATGACTATACGTATGCATTGTAACCGCAGCATGGATGATCAACGCGCTGATTTGTATTTCTGTGACATGTGGGTGGGACAATGTTCACAGACTCATGGAATAGCTCCATTTGATGAATCGGGCATGGACTAAGGGAGTCCCGCAATATGGAGTGTACTCGTTGTGCACTGGGGCAGCATACTGGATTAAATTGTTTAATCCAGTAATATCCAGCACTACCACGAAAAATATGTGTATCTGTATTTAAAAGTTAAATACAATAATTAGTCGATAATTGTTATTTACTAATTGTATAATGACACGTGACGCATTATGATCCCTCAGTTGAATTTACACAAGTGTCGGATATAGTGGAACCCGCTAAGAGGTAGATTTGGTAACTATTTATGAGAGGTAAAATGGTCATTTCACACAATGATTATTTAATTATTAAATAATCATAAAATCTCATTATTTTATATTATTATAATATAATGATTATTAGTTGTCATCAAATAACAACAAGCTATTGTTTTATTAATCAAGAGTTGATTAGTGGCAAATATATAGTTTAGGGTTTAAGAGTTAAGCCTAGTGTTGTATAGGGAGTTGCTGTTCTAGCTTACCAAGCCCACCGAGTTGGTGTTTAGAACTGCCAACGAGTTGGTCTCCAGGCAGACTCCTAGGATACACATGTATAACGTTACACGTATGGTGATTTCTCAACCCTTCAAATATATTAATATGATTAATATATTATTTATTGTGTTTGTTGTATGATTTAATTATTTTATAGCGTTAAATATGTATGAGATGCGTATTTTATGCAATAAATACTATTGCATATACATACATAGATGTATATTAGATCCCCGATAAAATTGGTATCAGAGACATATTTGATACATTAGGTGTTGTTTGAGTTAATGAATGTAAAAGGCCCAATGTAAATGGCATGTTTCAAGTGTTGAAATGGGTATGCCAAAAGGGGTGCACTGGGCACCGCAGCCCGCTGGCCAGCCCGTACTGGGGAGCTGAAGGTTCTGGAATTCACGCTGTAATGATGATGGATGGGAGCCGCGACGCTAAGGGTTCGACCTCTTAGTACTGCAGCGATGTAATCCGGCACTGCAGCGATGTAATTCGGCGCTGCAGCAGTGATACAGTTCACTTGAACAGTAAAAAAATGAACAATATTTATACTGTTCATAGCTACAGTAATTTTGAATAATGTTTCAAAATTAATTTTGCATATGTAGATTTATGAGATGAAGTGATAAAAGTTATCAGTCTACATTATAAATTGGGGTTTATGAGATGCAGTGATAAGAGTTATCGGTCTACATTATAAACCAAGATTAATTTTTCTATGTTGGTAACCACAATGGGAGCCCTACTGGTGGGGGTTAGTTTTGTTTGCATAAAAAAATTAATTAATTGAGAATCACCCTTCTCATGAGATAAGGACCTTGGATAAAAAAAAAGATAGAAAAATATCTCTTAATTAAATTAAAGAATATTATATTATAAAATAATATTTTATTCTAATCCGTCTTATCAATACAATGTTAGACGAGCCACGTTGGCCTTTTTCCAACATTGTTATAGCATGAGAGATTTAGTTGGTTGGCTTGGACTATACCAGTTAAACATAAGATGAGGTAAATATATACGAACATATTACCTAATATTGCTACAGCTTGATGGTAGTATCAGTAATATATATTTGATTATTGACAAATTAATTTGTAATACACTTACCCAATATTATTACAGTATGAGGATAAGGTGCATTCAGATTAAGTGGTAAGAGTTGCATGAAATACAATTGACAAATGTTGTCTACCTGTTGGGTTTACAAATGCCAATATTATTACAGCGTAAGGCTCGAGTAAATTTTAATGGGATCTACTTCCCCCTGTATATTTTTAAAGAGTTTAAACTATCGTTTTCCTATTCAAGAGATTACTGGGATTATGTAAAGCAGTGGGTGGGCGTTTTAAATTGAAATATGTATAATTGTTATACCCATGATTTAAAATATTTTATTAGCAATTTAATGACAATTTTGCTTACATCTCCTGTTATTTTGGTCTATCAAGTATAATGGCCACTACGAACTAGTTGGTGTGCATAGTTGATGCAGTCCAACTCAAGGGTACTAGAAATTACTCTGACCGGTAAATGAATCTCAGAAATGTTCTGGATTCAAAAAAATCTTAGATTTATTATTGATCAGAGTTTGTCGTAAGGTATTTCTAATAATACCTCCTAAGATAATATGAATAGAAGGGGTATGACCCTTTTTGTTCAGGGTGTTTCATCTTTTACTCCAAGTATATCTAGTGAGACCAAATGTGTGAGGAGAAGAAGATGAGGCAGAAACCCAGGATAAATCCTCAAAGGAAACATTTATCCTAAAATCAACAAGAGAACAATGTAGATGGAAAGTGTTTCTACTACAGTAAGGTTGGGTATTGAAAATACCACTACCCTAGAAGCCTTATAATTGTCAGGAAGACTCTCACATGTTTGTGTTTGACAAACATAGATATTTCTATGGCATAGGATGCCAGTTCATGCTTGGTATGAGATATCGCATGTCCCTCTTATATCTGTAATATGTTGCAGGGATTGTGAGAGACTAAAATGCAACAGCTTGTAGAAGTAATGTTAAAAGTAGGAAATTGTGATTTCCTGCAAGTTCAATTTGTTAGACAGCTTGACTTACTTCATATATACAATACAATGGTTGTATTGCATAATTGGTATGATATCGAAAACATCATTTGACATATTGTGTCCCTTACTATACTTGACAGTGAAGGATATCATATGAATATCAGAAATTGTTCTTTATATTCATATGATGTGAATGATGTTTTATTAGCTGAATGTTAGTTAGTAAATGGATATAGTATACAATTAAAAATGTCAGTAGATCAGAATTATTAAATAATACAGAACTATGGCATCTGAGAATATGTTATATATATGTGAGATGCCTAACCCGTCTGGTTAAGGATGGATGGATACCTAATCTGACCATAAAAACTTCACTAGTTTATGAATAATGTATTCATGGAGATGATCAAACATACCAGAATGTACATCACATCCCTTCGATTAGATCGAGGTAATGATTACATTAATAGCAAGTTTTTCATTTGTTTAAAAGAGAATGAGATTTACACTCACTATAGTCCTCTGGGTACTCCATAACATAATGATATTTCGGAGATGAGGAATCGGACTTTATTAGATATGGTATAATTGATGATAAATGTTACCGATCTATATCCGTGAGAATCTGCTCCAAATATAGCTGCTTATTAAGCAAAGTTCTATTAGAAGTTGTTCCTTCCATTCCGTATAAGATACAAAAAGGAAGGAAGCTGTATATTAAATTTTTTAAGACTTAGGGTTGTCTTGCTAACGTAATAGTTACGCAACAGGGTATCTTATTTTGTAAAAGTTACTCAATAGGATAAACTAACACTCAAAAGCTGTAAATATAGGTTCATTGTATATCTTGTAAATTCAATAGGATACTAGTTCTGTGATTTAGAAAAGCGAAGTGTGTTCGTTTCTCGATTTACCACTATTATAGAGGAAAAGTTTCTCATAGATCGTAGGAATCATAGAAAGATTTTACTTGATAAAGTCAATCTACAAATCAAGGAACCAATGATGATAACTCGGGCTTAATTAAGCAGTGACCTTTTAGCACACTTCCCCAATAGGTCTGAAAGGATTTCTAAGTTACCTTTTAGGTATGTTTGATGCCTGAAGGTGAACTTGGAGTTTTCTTGATAAAAGAAAATAATCCTTTAACCTATAGGGATATAATGTTAGACATCGATTCAAGAAACGAAAAGAAGCCATAAAAATAAAAATTGACTCTATGCATCAAAATCAAGTTTAGAACTTGGCTAAGCTACCCGTAGGCATTGTTCCTATTGGTTGTAAAATGTTTACAAGAAGGAGTGAAAGCAAGATGGAAGGTAGAGACCTTCTAGGCCCTATATTGATTCTGGAAAGGTAATCTTTAGTGATCTGGGATCAACTATGAGAAAACCTTTTAACTAGTATTAATGTTAAAGTTGATTAGAATTTTATTAGCTTTTGCAGCATATTATGACCTTGAGGTTTGGCAGAAGTATGTAAAGATGGCATTCCTAAATAAATACCTCGAGTAAGAGATATTCATGGAACAGCCTAAAGATTTTACGTCTAGTTAGACTTCTAGTCTAGTGTGCAGGCTGAAGAAGTCCATTTATAGGCTTAAATAAGCCTTCCAAAGCTGGAATCATTGCTTTGATGAGATAATCAGATTGACTAGTTTCATAAAAAATAATGAGGAAGCTTGTGTACGTGAAAGGTCAGTGGGAGCATGATAGTTTTCTTGATGCTCTTTGTTGATAACATACTGGTCATTGAGAATGATGTTCATATGCTATAGTCAGTCAAAAGTAACTTGTAAGAATTTCTCCATGAAGAATTTAGAAGGGGCTTCTTTTATATGAGGTTTAAAGCTTTATAGAGATAGAGCTAAGAAGCTAATAGGATTTTCCAAATTATTTCACATTAATAGCATCTTGAAAAGGTACAATTTTCTTAACTGTGAGTTAATTAATGTATATTTTAGACATATTGTTCATATTTCAAGAAGAGTGTCTCTTCAGATGAAAGATGAGAGAGTTAGAGTGTTTGACGTACCAGATACATTAGCTCTTGAGAGCTTGATGTATGCTATGATATGTTCGAAACCTGATATCAGTTTCGCTATAAGAGTTATGAGCCAATTCTAATCTGATTTAGGAGACTGCCTTTTGATGATAGTCAAACATATCCTGAGATATCTTGAGGGTACAAAGGATAAGTTTCTTAAATATGGAAAAAATGACTTACAAGTGAAAAGATGGACGGAGTTAGACGTTTAGTTTGACCTAAATGATAGAGAGTTTACATCTGGGTATGTACTCATTCTCATTGGTACTAAGTGAGTTGAAATTGTACAAAACTAGGATTCACTATTGATTTATTTTGGCACAGTAGAAAAGGTAGTGTGGATTCGTAGGTTTATTATTGGGCTTGGAAGAATTCCAAGATAGATGGATCCTATCCTATAGTTTTACGATAAAACTAGGCCATTATATAGGCAGAGGTACCGAGAGCACACCAGTACTCTAATTATGTTGAGAGAAGTCTCACATGATTAGAAGGATCTTAACTTAGGGAGATATGATTATTTGTAGAAGTGTTCTATAAATAATTTAGCGGACCAACTCTCTAAGACCATGACTTTAAAAGTGTTTATGAAACAAGTGGAGTTGATGTATATGAGATACCATCAGGAATGGCACTAAAGTAAGTGGGAGATTATTAAGGTTGGTACTTACATGTCATCCCTGAATGTACATATATTTATGTATTTATACAAGTGTACATTCTTATTAAATCGTTAATACCTATTTATATGGTACCACGCAACGTAATATTACAGACATTGTATGATCTGAAAGAGTTCAGATCTGATCTAAAAAAGTTTAGATAAGGGCCTACAATTAGCCATGCTGAGAGATATAAATGCTAATTGTTAGCTGGTTATAATATTCAACAAAGATCCAAGAGTTGGAGCCTTGTCTGTAATGGGACATAGACCAAGGAATATACTAGTAACTGCATAGTTACAAGTTGTAATCAAGTCTCAGGAAGTGTCAGTTGAGCAAGTATGTTCTCGAATATTATCCCTGATCTATTTTTGCCGATACGGGTCTATCAGTGGATATCTTTATATAGATTAGCATATATCATATCTATAAGGTATAGATGGTCGTTCCTAGCCAATTGTGAGCTTGGAGCTCGTATTGATATATAGATATCTAGTTAGGACTTGATATAGAACAGACTCACGAGGGCTTCCGATAGACACCCTATATAAGCTGTCAACGGAGGGTCCTCTCGAGTTAAGTAGTATACATGGTCCTTTGACCTGAGTGCCGCGGTAGGCTTGTAAATGCTCTACCATACTTTGATTCCACACATGTCACAGATCTTTCATGGTGTGACCGCTGGGTTTCACTAGGTATAGTCCGATGCTTATGGAGTCCGATGTATATAGATATGGGATCCGTCAGCTCGCATAGGGAGTTAGATATCCAGATGCTTGGAGACTATATCTTAGAAAGTCTTGTGGCCATAAACATTAATCCTGGGAAGGAGTTTCCGTTAGGGTGAAACAATAGGGCAAAAGAGTTTGCACATATTGTTCAGTGAGATACAAGTCTAGGGATATGATATGGATGAGCACATAGAGATTTGAAGGTGATATTCTATATCCCCGTACATCCAAGATATCATGACGGAAGGATTATACGTATGTGTTGTGACCTCAACTTGGATGGTCGGTGCGCTACGCTGATTTGTATTTCCGTGACGTGTGCGTAGGGCAATGTTCACGGACTCATAGAATGGTTCCATTTGATGAACAAGCGTAGACCTAGGGAGTCCCGCGATATGAAGTGTACTCGTTGTGCACTGGAGAAGTATACTGGATTAAATTGTTTAATCCAGTAATATCCAACACTACCACGGAAATGCGCGGGTGTCTGTATTTAAGTGTTAAATATAACAATTACTCAATAATTATTATTTACTAATTGTATAATGACACTTGGCGCATTATAGTCTCTCGATTGAGTTTATCCAAGCGTGGGATATGGTGGGACCCGCTAAGGGGTAGACTTAGTAACTATTTATGAAGGGGCAAAATAATTATTTTACACAATGATTATTCAATTATTAAATAATCATAAAATGTCATTATTTTATATTATTATATAATAATGCCTATTAGTTGTCATCCATTTAATTTTATTATATTATAATTATTTTGTTAAATGGTGGCCAAGTGTTTTAATTTATATTATAATATTATTATTACATATGCATATATTTTTGAAATTGTGTGTGTGTGCCGAGTGAAGTAGCAATTAAGAATTGCTTCAAAACTTTCATTTTGTGTTGACACAAAATGAAAGAGTGGCCAACCATGGGAAAGCAAAGAAAAAAGGGTGAAGAAATTGTTTCTTTTCTTTAAATTTCAAGTGTTGAAATTATGATTGATAATGTTCTCTTATTAGCTTAGCCATCAAATAGCAACAAGCTATTATTTTATAAATCAAGAGTTTATTAGTGGTAAACATATAGCATAGGATTTAAGAGTTAAGTCCAGTGCTGAATATGGAACTGTTGTTCTAATTTACCAAGCCCACCGAGTTGGTGACTAGAACTGCCAATGAGTTGGTCTCCAGGCGGACTCCTAGGATACACGTGTATAACATTACACGTTATGGTGATTTCTAACCTCTTCAAATACATTAATATGATTAATATATTATTTGTTGTGTTTATTATATGATTTAATTATTTTACAGCATTAAATATGTATAAGATGCGTATTTTATGCAATAAATACTATTACACATGCATACACCCACGTATAGTAAATCCCCAACAGAATCATCAGGCTGGCCTGCTATACAGTTTAGTCAATATCCTTAGGCAACCTGAAAGGGTTGAATCTTCAAATTCTCATATCCAGCAGAACCAACTAAGGCAGATTTTTAGTTACAAACATGTTGTTAACATGATTAATTTGGGGAGATTAAATTATCCCATTCCCCAGAATCAAAAGTGAATCAGTCAAACTAAATCTTGGCCGATACGATTTGGTTATATAAAACCAGTGCAACTCACTAGTTGTTCTGAGAAACTTGAGTTAGATAGAAACATGCTAGAGGAAGCCTATGGCATTGCAGAATATGGGGGTCGACTAGAGGCCTATGGCATACTTATCTTATAAGAAGACATACCCCTATAGCATTGACATGTTTTTCCCTTTTCCAAAAGGATATAAAATGCCCTAATTCTTTCTATTTTTGGGCGAAGAGAATATCACCACATTTAGAAAAATATCCTAGTTCATAGTGCACTATGGTGAGGTTAGCTCGTCCCCTTTCTGGAAGCTGAGATTGTTCAACAATTCCTTGACCAAGATGGCCTCCACTTGGTATACTAATATTGTGCCTGAGTCGATTTCTAATTTAGAACAAATGAAAGACAAGTTTCGTACTGAATTCTAGCCACCCCTAGAGGTCACTTCGGTCGACTTGGCCAGGGTTACCCAAATCATTGGTGAATTAGTTTCAAAGTATATCAGCCGATTTAGAAAGCTTCGAACGCGTTGCCAAACACAAATCTCAGAAGTCGATTTAATCCTAACGGCCATCAGCGGTATGTCCTTCATTATGAGGGAACACTTTGAGGGGCATCATTTTAGAGATTTATATGAGTTAACCACTTAGATGGTCAGCTACGAAAGATCAAAAGCGATAGTCCTTCAAAGGGATGTATTACAAAAATCAGCTGGAGGTTGCTACTATTCAGGCCGATTCAGAAAGTGAGTAAAACAAGTCACACTCTAATAAGAACGTTTATCTAGCTAAAGTAGTGAATGGAGGCTATATGAATGGCCAGTACTAAAGAAGGCAACCCCTAGTAAAGAAAAGAAAAGAAACTTTTCGGCAAGAATACCTAGATCGCTAAAAAATATTCCTCGGATCAATAGAGAGCCGATTAGATCTTTGACTGGCTCTTGAAGAACAAATAAATAAAGTTGTCTGAAGGCCACACTATCCCTCTAGTTGACCAATGTGAAGGGAAAGACTAATGCAAATGGCACAAATCTTGGTGATACAATACAAATAATTATATTGTATTCAAAAATTAATTTCAGCGGTTGATCGATAAGGGCTGCCTTCTTTTAAGTTCTAAAGGAAAAACTCTTCTCGTAAAGACCGATCCATTCCCAAAAAATAGAGGTTAATGTTGTTATTCCCTCTGCAAAGAGGAAACTATTAGGCAAAGGGTCATTAACAAGAGTCTAAACCCCAAATAAGCCAAGAATCAAGATCCAAGTGAGTGACTTAGCTTCAGAGGCGTCCTAAAAAGAAATGGTGGTTGCTACAACTTAAATATTGTATTATCCAAGTATAAGTTACCTTAATTATAGTATTTACTCATGAGTCCAAGTGTCGTATCCGCATGGAGTGATCATCAAGAGCAAACTTTGTTTGTCAATGTTCGAGAGTAATGAAGTATTGTACCCAAAGATGGAGAATATTGGTTAATTTTAAAAGAAAAGATTACTAAGTGTAAATTAAGAAATTAATTTAGAGGAATACTAAGAAAATAGAGATCCACACTTACTTCTGTTGTAGTAAAGTTCCTTTGATCTTTTTACTCACTTGAAAAATGATTTCAATTAATGGAAAATGTCATTTGAAAAACTATGTTGTTGATATATAGAAGATTTTTTCAAGCATTCTTTGTGCCCTTAGTTTACAAAGAATCAAGGCTTTAAACAAACAAAAACTACTTTAAAAAATGATAAATCAAATCATTTGAACAAAAACATGAAATACAAGAGTAGGATCAAAGTGACAAATCTATACCTCCGTTAAGTGTTTCACTCCTAACGTTACCTAAGAATTCAGAACAACATAACTTAAGAAAATAAAATGCAATAAAAATGAACTAAAGATTACAAAAATAACAGAAGATATCTCCCCTTTAGCCAAGATTGTCCTTAAATAGGCAAATTTATTGGCACTATTCACGTGTGACCAAATGTTCAACATTTTTTACTATCAAACTTTCCACCGAATTTGTAACACTCTTTAACTAGTAAACTGGCTGAATTAGACTTTCAGCTCAACTAACAATTTCTAGATAATTGAATTATCTTTCCGTGGCTTCTATAATCATACCAATTAGATTATTATTTTGTAAGATATGGTCTAAATACGAAAGCCTGCTTGGATTGGGCCTGCACTGCAGATGGGTCCTCTTTAAAGCCATTTTTCACCCTTCAAATGTTCGAATTACAAATTGTGTGTGAAATCCAATTTTTTTGTACATGCAATTATCTCTCCAAAAGTGCAAGAATTACTTTAATTGAATTTCTTAATAGAAATTTATATCCAATTTACTGAACTTATATTAAAACAGTTAAAAGCTTAATTAGGTACAATAGTAAAAACATGCTCAAGTTAGGGAGGTTTATAACACTAATGGTGCAAAATAATTCTAAAAACTCCTTATTAAATGTGTAATTTTAAGTGTTCATCATACTCCCATCACCAGCTTATTACTAGTCCCTAGCAATTCGAGTGTAAATAAATTAAAAATAACTATCTAAGCGTTTCAAACAAAATATCAATTCAAGATCACAATTGCTATCAAGGTTATTTCATAACTTCCAAAATTGTCCGTGTGTGAACTAAGCCAAAATCTTCTTACTACAAATCACAAAATATATAGTCTTAAAAATTTTCTCTACGTAAAAGCCTCAAGTCCATATCCTCACAGATGAAAAACTGTTTACAGAGATAAAGTTTCACTAATGGAGTTGGAAAATTGATAAGTGCTTAAATTCTTGCCACATGCTAGCTTTAGAACCTCAATCACGAATATCATAAATAGAGCCCGATGAGAAATATTATTTCCTAAAGACTTTTGTCTTTGAAAATAAAGACTTTATTATGTGAGATTAAAAAAAGCTATTTTCTCAAACTTCTCCACTCATTCACAAAAAGATATGTGACATTAAAGAAAATATATACTTAAACATGGAAAATCTCTTAGCTATATACATTGAATCATCCATCTTACCACAAAGCTTAGTATTGTGCTCAAGAAATGATTTCAGAAGTTACTATTTAGTAACCTAAATAGAAAAAGTGACTAAAATCAAACAATTTTGAAATCATACCTCAATAAAAAATCAAACTTGTTTACACAAGAATTACTAAGAACATATATGCATGAAGTACAAAAATAAAAATAACAAGTAAGTTAGAATGCGTCTCAAGAGTTCAAAAATAAAGTATTTACTCATGCCATTCATGATGATGTCAAATTTCTTTTTTTTGGGAAAATAACAAAATGACAACAAAAAGTAATATTGACATTATATATGAACTATCTCTCCCCCCAACTAGATTAAGACATTGTCTTTAATGTCAAAATACAGTAAGAGTATAGTATAGAATATATCACCTAAAACATCTTTTATTGAAAAGAAAAACTTACAACAAAATAAAACAAACCACACAAAATGCTGAAAAAAAAAATATAAGTAGAGAGACTACAGATGGAGAGTCAATTCTATCTTACATTTCTTATCACCGTCATCAAGATACCAATCTATCTGATGCGTAGTTGGATCACACAGAGGTATAAATGTTTGTAATTCATTGAGCAAATAATTGATAGTTGAAGCAGAAATGAGGATCCGTCGTGCCATAGATGAGATGAATTATTTTTTCACCATATAGTTAAGAAAAGATCACAACTCATTATAAAAACCATTAACATTTAACAAACCAATGAGTTTTTAGTGGATTTGCAATTGTGTCCAAGAGGTAATTTGAAAATTTTCCTTCAGAATTCCAGAGTCTCCTAGTAGAGCTATGAAGGCATCAACATTCCTAAGCATTAGAGACATGCGTTCATACATTGATGATACATGTAACTCATCCCTAATTATTTTTCCTACAATATTCCCAACGGCTAGAGCTTTCGGTATGATACCCGAAACTCGATTGTCTTTATTATGTACAGCTGCTACTACATACCCCATTAATCCACGGCTACCTCTCCCATATACTAAATGAATTTTTTGCTCAGCTAACACCTTACCAAAGGTTTCTGCTGCTTTTACAAATTCTCTTATTTTTCTAGGACTAGTCCACAAAAGGCATAATTTTTTTTTAATTTACAAGATGATGTTTCCTCCATTGTTACACTCTCCCTAACCCTTGAATGATCTTGAGTATGTATGAAGATGAAAAAATAATGTAATATATTTATAGAGCCAAAAAGGTGTTGTAATGTAAAATTAAATGGGTGTTGGTTGTTATTAGATGAGATTAAGCTTTAAACACAAATTTTCAAAATCAAAGTCAGCTATGGGTGGTTGGAGAAGACGTTTAAGGTTGAAATAAAAGTTTTTCAAAATTAACCGCTATGGTAAATATGTATAAGTAGTTGTGATTGTGGCTCACATCGTTCTCTAGTTTTACGTCCAGAAATGGTTTAAACACCCTCTATTGGTCGAGGATAGGCTTCCCATCCAATTATCTTATAAATTGGCAAATAGGGTCTTTTAGAGTCAGATTTCTAAGACTATACCACTCATATTCCTTTAGGAATAATTCTTATAAATCACAAATAGTAATATGTACATATCCACTGGGATGCGTCTCAAGAGTCATTAAGATATCATCCAAAGACTCTTTACAAAGGTCATCCCTAATGAATCTAATTTTATCTTCGCAATTTATAGATACCATTCCTAAACTGTGGTATCTTGTATCATAAGTCGTAAGTACACACTTGTAACAAACACTTAATCGTTTTTCTCTTTGCTTTTTTCAACAAAAAAAACTTTTACCTAAGTCAGACATGTGAGAAATTAATGAATCTGAAAACTCACCTGCTAATTAGACGTGGGCTTCAATTAACCAACTTACATCAACAGATATATTCATAATCATTAATAACCTTAATCTTTCACATCTTGTTTGGTAAATCTTTTTTAAGGCATGTTGAGGCAATAAAGAAAAATGTTTTTTCAAATTTATTATAATGTCATTCATTTTTTAAGAAAGAATGAGAATAAGAATAAGAAGGTGTCAGTAATTATGAAAAACTAGCAAAACTGACTTGAAATGTCACAATGTACTATTATCCGCCACTTTATAGGAAAATAAAAACATACAAAAGAAGAGAAAAAATAATAAAAAAATAATATCAAAAAATCAAAATATAAAATATAGTAAAGATAGGTAGAACCTGGGATTGCCAATGAGATGGAAGTTTTTCTATAATAAGAAAATTAGCAATGTCAGGAAACCAAGGTAAATTAACAATACAAAAAAGTTGTTCATCTAGAAATGTATCATTGATTGGTGAAGATTCAAAAGATTCATCACAAATAAGTCTAAACAAGTGATTAGCCACAACATTTTTAACTCCCTTTTTATCCTTAATTGTGATGTTAAATTTTTAGAGAAGAAGTATCCATCTAATTAACCTTGGCTTAGCATCCTTCTTTGAAAGAAGATACTTCAAAGCTACATGATGGCTAAATATAATAATAGGTGAACCAACAATATAAAATCTAAATTTTTCCAAAGTAAATACTACTGCAAATAGTTCTTTTTCAATTGTGGAATAATTCATTTGAGCACTATCCAGTGTTTTACTTGCATAGTATATGACATGGGTTTCTTATCTTTTCTTTTCCCTAAAACAGCTCTAATTACATGATTACTAGCATCACACATGATTTTAAAAGATAAAGAACAATCAAGAGATTGAATTATAGGAGCAAAAGTTAACATACTTTTAAGTTTATCAAATGCTTCTTGACAAGCTATGGTCCATTAAAAAATAGTGTCTTTTGATAAAAGATTATACAATAGTCTAGATATGGCATTAAAATCTTTAATAAACCTTCTATAAAAATCAGCATGTCCTACAAATGACCTAACATATTTTACTCACGTAGGGGAAGGAAGGTTGGTGATCAAATCAATTTTGGCTTTATT
Organism: Ailanthus altissimus; assembly: GCA_946807835.1. NCBI lineage: Eukaryota > Viridiplantae > Streptophyta > Magnoliopsida > Sapindales > Simaroubaceae > Ailanthus > Ailanthus altissimus. Next base: position 4,938,767 of record OX327690.1, on the reverse strand, counting down.
CACTTCTATGCCTTTAGATGAAACAATATGACCTAGCATAATACCATGCTCAACTACAAAATGATTTTTTTTTCCAATTAAGCACAAGATTCTTTTCTTTGTATCTAATAAGGACTTTCTGCAAATTTGATAAGCAATCATCGAATGGGTTACCAAAAAAAGAAAAATCATCCATGAATACTTCAAGAAAACGTTCGACCATATCACTAAAAATACTGAGCATGCATCCTTGAAATGTGGCAAGTGCATTGTATAAACCAAAAGGCATTCTTTTGTATGCAAATATTCTAAAATGACATGTAAAACTAGTTGTTTCTTGATCCTTAAGTGCAATTTCAATTTGGATGTACTTATATTACATATCTAGGAAACAATAAAATTCATGCATAGCTACCCTTTCTAAAATTTGATCCATAAAAGGTAGAGAGAAGTGATCTTTCGTAGTCATCGAATTTATCTTTCTATAATCAATGCACATGCGCCAACTAGTTGCAGTTCTAGTTGAAATTAATTCATTTTTTTTCATTTTTGACTACAATTACTCCAAATTTCTTAAGTATGACTTGAGTAGGATTTACCCATTTACTATCAGAAATAGGATAAATGATTCCTACATCTAAAAGCTTAAAGACTTCATTTTTTACCACTTCTTTTATGTTAGGATTGAGCCTTCATTGCATCTCTCTAGAGGGTTTGGCATTATCCTCTAAATCTTACTTGTGCATATTAAAAGGTTAATTCCTTTAATATCAACAATGGTTCATCCTAATGCCTTTTTGTGCAATTTCAAAGTGTCAAGCAACTTACCTTCTTGGAGTGAATTCAATTTAGACAATATGATTACTGGAAAAGTTTCATTTTCACCCAAAAATGAATACTTGAGATGAGATGGCAATAGCTTCATTTAGTGGTTGCACATTTGATAGCAAGGGAGCATTCATATTTGGTGGTAATTCCTCAAATCTTAGTCTCTACCTGTCTATTCTAAAAACCTATAAAAAAGAATGAGTTTCAGAATTGTTTTCTATTTTATAATCATTATAAAAAAAAATAGACATTAAATTCATCATGTACAAGTTCCTCAATTAGATTAACCTCATGCACATTATTATCATCCATAAATTATTTGGAAATATTAAAAAATTCAATTCACAAGTCATATTACCAAAAGACAACTTCAAAATACTATTTCTATTATTAATCAAAGCATTAGAATTTGCAAGAAATGGACGTCCTAGAATGACTAGAATTTAAGCACTCAAGTTCAAAACAAGATATGTATCCAAAAAAATAAAATCAACAAGAAAATAAAATTTATCAATTTTAACAAGTAAATCTTTTATTACTCCTCTTGGAACTTTCACACTTCTATTAGCAAGTTGAAGAGTGATTGGAGTAGGTTTGAGCTCACCAAGTCCTAATTGCTCATAAACAATGTAAGGCAAAATATTAACATTAGCTTTTAAATTGAGAAATGTACGATCAATCTTAAAATTACCAATCACACAATAATGGTTGGACATCCAGGATCCTTGTATTTTAGAGGAGTGTTTTGTTGAATGATTGAACTTACACTTTAGGTCAAAAATGCTTTTTTTCAAATATTAAGCTTTCTTTTGACCATGCACAAATCTTTCAAAATTTTTGCATAAGATGAGACTTGTTTTATTGTATTTAACAAAGGGATATTGATTTTGAATTGCTTGAAAAGTTCATAAATGTCAGAATTTAGGTTAAACTTTTCAATGGGTTTCAATCTTTGAGGAAATAGAACAGGAATTAGACAATCTTCTATCTCAAAAGGCTTTAAGTATTTTTTCCTTCTCATTTTCTACTTCAGGTCATTTAGGTTCATAATTTTTTAAAGGAAGAGTTTTATCAATAACCTTGCCACTACAAAGTGTTCTGATAGCATTAATTTTTTCAAGTGATTTTTCTTTTTCACAAGATTCATTTACATTGAATTGACTCAAGGGATTGGGTTTAGGTTGAAAAGAAAACTTACCTTTTTTCTTAATTTTGTACAAAAGATGTCAGATTGGAAAGTGAACTCTTGATCTCATTAATGGCCCATGAAGAATGATCATTAAATCTTGATTGCTCATGCATGAATACTTGCAACGTCTCCTTAAGGGTTTTTATTTTTGGTGAGTGATATAGAGGAGGATTTGAAGGCTTTTGGTGTGTTTGAGCATTGTTATCATTTTTCCAACTGAAATTTGGATGGTTTCTCTAATTTAGGTTATAGATGTTGAAGTACTAAGATGGAAAAGGTTTTTAAGTATAGTTTGTGGCATTCGCTTGCTCATGCATGGCTTTTTTAAAGATCAGAAGGTTTGGGCACTCATTTGTGGGATGTCCAATAATATTATAAATATCACAAACTTCTATAGTAATAATAGATTTGGTTTCCTTTAATTTTCTCATTTTCATGGCTTCACTTTCCTAGCCAAACTAGCTACCCTAACACTTAGATCATGTTCTTGACTCAATTGATATTTTTTTCCATTAGAACTTGTAAGATTAGATCTAATTGAATTAGTAGAACTAGTGATTTACCAATTTTGAGAATTTTCAGATAAATGATCCAAATAATTGAATGGCTCATCTGGATCTTTGTCTAAAAATTCTCCATTACACATGGTTTCTATAAATTATTTTATCTCAAGAATTAAACCATCATAGAAAAAACTAATTGTTCTCTATTTTTCAAAACTATGATGTAGACAAAATTTAACAAATCTTTGAATCTTTCCCAACATTGAAAGTATGTTTCATTTTCCTTTTGAGAAAAATTTTGAATTTCTCTTTTCAAAGCATTGGTTTTATATGTTGGAAAAAATTTCTTTATGAATTCAAATTGCATTTCTTGCCAAGTACATATTGACCTTGGCCTTAAAGAATTAAGCCAGGTTTTTGCCTTATCTTTCAATGAGAATGGAAACAACTTAAGCCTATTTATTTTTTCACTACATTTTTTGTCATTAAATATACTACAAACTTCCTCAAATTCTTCTAAATACAAATATGGGATTTCCAATTCTAAGCCATAAAAATTTAGAATTAAGGGAATCATTCCAGGCTTAAATATAAAATTATTGGCATTCAAGAAAAAAAAATGAAGCATGAGGGTGTAGAGTTGGAAGGAGGTTGCAAGTATTCACATATGGTTTGGATGGATTAATTTTCATGATCTTTGTGAATACTTTCATTATCGGTCATGGTGTGTGATGTGTTTGATGAAGAATGAGAAGATGATAAAAAATTAAACAAATTATCAATAGGAGTTTTAGAATTACCTTTCACAAATGGATGAGACTTAGAATCTCGAAACTATATACTCATACAAGAAGAGAAAACAAAATATAATAACAAATTCTATATACAAGAGAAGTAAAGTAAAGAAAAAAGAAAAAGAAAATAAATAAGATTGAGCAAATTAGAAGGCAAAATAAAAAATTAGGGGGCAAGGCCAACCATAAAATAAAAGTTAGATGAATAATTAAAAGTTAAATTAGAATAATAAAATGTTAGCAAAAAAAACGTTAGGTGGTCAAACCAACCATAATCAAATAAAATTTACAAAATAAAGAATACTTAAAGTAAAGTAAGATATAAGCCTTAGCCTTCCATGAAAAGACAAAAATAACTACTAATTATCTTAGTTAATTTCACTCTCCGACAACCACGGCAAAACTTGCCACAACTTAACTATTTTATTACCCAAGTGTAGATTGTCTTAATTATAGTATTAACTCGTGAGTCTGAATGTCGTATCCATAGGGAGTAATCACCAAGAGCAAAGGTTGTTTGTTAATGTTCAAGAGTAATGAAGTATTATACCCAAAGATGGAGAATATTAGTTGATTTTAAAAGAAAAGATTATCAAGTATAAATTAAAAAATTAATTTAAAAGAACACTAATGCATTAGAGATCCACACTTACTTCAGTTGTAGTAGAGTTCCTTTGATCTTTTTACTCACTTGAAAAATGATTTCAGTTAATGGAAAACATCATTTATAAAAATATGCTATTGATATGTAAAAAATCCTTCCAAGTATTCTTTGTGCCTTTAGTCTACAAAGAATCAAGGCTTCAAACAAATCAAACCACTTTAAAAAATGATAAATCAAATTTTTTTTAACACAAACATAAAATACAAGAGTAGGATTAAAGTGACAAAACTACACCTCCATTAAATGTTTAACTCCTAGCCTTAGCTAGGAATTTAAAACAACATAACTTAAGAAAATAGAATACAATAAAAATGAACTAAAGATTACAAAAATAATAGAAGATATCTCCCTTTTAACTAAGGTATCCTTAAATTGGAAACTTTATGGGCACTATTTATGTGTGACCAAATGTTCAACATTTTTTACTATCAAACTTTCCATTGAATTTGTAACACTCTTTTGACTAGAAAGCTAGCCGAATTGGACATTTTTTCTCAACTAACAATTTGTAAATAATTGAATTCTCTTTCTGTGGCTTCTCGAATCATACCAATTGAATTCTTATTTTGTAATATATGGTCCAAATACTAAAGTCTGCTCGGTCTAGGCTTGCACTATAGATGGGTCCTCTTCAAAGCCTTTTTTCACCCTTCAAACGTTCAAATTACAAATTATATGTGAAATCCAATTTTGTTGTACCTGAAATTATCTCTCCAAAAGTGCATGAATTACTTCAATTGAATTTCTTGGTAGAAAGTTATACCTAATTTACCGAACCTATATTAAAATAGTTAAGACTTAATTAGGTACAATACTGAAAAACATATTCAAGTTAAGGAGATTTATAATACTAATGGTGCAAAATGATACTAAAAAATCCTTACTAAATATGTAATTTTAAGTGTTCATTTGTGGTTATAGTAGAGTCAACTCCAGATGACTAGCCAACTACTAAGAAGACATGTTTAACTTACTCTTAGTGCCAGACCACCTTTTAAAAGAGCCCGGGCGACCTAAAAGAAAGGGCAGCTCCTCACCGGCCCCTGCACACTTTCAAACCTAAGGCCAACATGGTCAACCAATAGGAGGTCAACAGGCCAAGGAGAAGTGCATTCAATCAGTTAGGAAAATAGGCTCCTCCACCACCCAAGCCAACCAAGTCACAGAATAAGAGAATATAGAGGCACGAACAACTTAGGCATCTTGAACATACCATCTAGAATTAGGGCGATGGCTAAGAGACTGAAGAAAACTTGGTAAAAATTAATAGCCTCAACAAAAATTTCTATGAAAGTAGAGCGCCAGAGGTTCCATGACCAATTAGACCGATTAGCAGAGGTGATAAATCCTAAAAGAAGGTCTGGGTACCAATGAACAGAACGGCTGATGAAAAATCACCCGAAAATAGTGGTGATGAGAACATCTGGGGTGACCATGACGATCAGACCGACCCTAAAACTTATGTTGATCAACCTAACTAAAGGACAACAAAGAAAAACACCCTAAAAAAGGCCATCAATATGGTGGTCACGTTGCTCGAGTCGTTTCAATCAAAACTAGGGCAGCCATCGACCTTGGATGGCGATGTAGTAGATGTATGCCACATTATAGAGGACAAGCCAGATGAACCAGCATCACTAACTCTATCTCATTCGATAGACCACATAATCTAACACATTCAGCTCCTTTATATTAAGGCCAACCTCAATGGGGTCCCTTGTAAGAGGATCTTTATCGATAACGGGTTAGGAGTTAATACCCTACCCTTAAGGATGTTGCAAAAATTGCGCATCAATAAGGGCAACCTAGAGCCATCAGAGGTCATCATGATCGACTTTGCATGTCATCAAGTTCTTAACTTTCTTGATGCATACTTGGGTTATAACCAAATATTCATAAAAAAGACGAATGTGAGCAAGACAACATTCCGTTGTCCTAGGGCGATTGAAACATATATATGGGTTGTCATGCCATTTAGCTTGAAGAATGCCGGGGTGACCTATCAGCGAGCCATAAATGCTATATTCCATGACATTATTGGTCGATTATTGGAGGTATATATTGAAATGAACCCATTAAAATGTGATTTCAGAGTCTCAGCTTGTCACTTTCTTGAATTCCTAGTATACCAATGGGGGGTAGAGATAGACTTTGTAAGGCCATGGCTGTAATATCCAATCCCTATTAGTAGTATTGGCGCCTAGATTTCGGTATAGAACAAATAAGACACCGTAGGGTTACTCGATTTTAACCCTATTAGAAATATTCCCTTTATAGTGCACGTGAGAGATATTAAACCTAATTTGGTAACTTCACACCCGATCGGTGCGCCGGATGACCCTAGAATATTTTTAGAATTTTTCTCTATTGGCTTGGAAAAGAAAATTTTAATTTACTACATGAATTTCCATTTAAGGGTTATGAATGGAACAAGCCTTTGTTGAGAAACATAATCCATATATTAGAGAATGGACCAATTAGAATAAATCTCATGAATTGTCAAGTTGGAAGTTCTAGTTAGTTCTTTGAACTATTCTAACTAGATAGTTACAAATGAACTAATTACATAATTAGTTTTTAACTAATGGCAAATTAGAAGTTTTAAGTAAGTTGAAGGGCAAAATGGTAAATTGAGGGAGCACTATATATATGTTAGAAGTGTGTAGAAATTTGAAGAGAGATCAAAACCAACACTTAACCAAAAAAGAGAGAAATTCGAGCTTCAAAGGGGGGTGCTGCTACAGTGACTACTCAAGTTTTTTTTCATGATTTTTCATGTGTAATCAAGCCAAATTAAGGTTACAAACCCATCCCTAAGTTCAATTGAAGTCTCTATTAGTGGAAATTCAAGAAAAAGAGGTAAGAAAAGTATCTTTTATGAGTTTGATAAGTGAGATTTCAAGAATGTTTTAATTGATGTCCTTATGTGTATTCTTGGCTTAGATTGAGTTGAATTCTAGTTTGGAACTTGAAGGAGTCATCAATTTGAAGAAATTGGCAAGGTGAGAATTAGGATTTTTGGTGATTTTGTTGTAGAGATTTCAATTGATTGTAATTAGGGCTTTAGAATGAAATTGGCATGATTTTGTTGTAATTGGAACAAGAAATTGAGAAAATGAATGTGTTGGAACCTAGGGTGAAATTCTGCCACTTTAGGGAAGTTAGGAATTGAGTGGTGTTTTGATTGAATTGTTGTGTGTAAATGATGCATATTGTGAATTGAATGTATATGGTTGATGGAAAAACCCAAAAATGAAGAAAATGGGACATAATTGTCCATGTTGGAAAGGTGAAGGGCAAGTATGTCCAATCAAATTATAAGGTGTTCAATAATTTTCAGGGCGCCGGATGGTGAGTTAGTTTCGATTATGGCTCCGTAACTAAAATCGGGAAGTAGTTTACATCCGGGCTTTGTATGCCGATTAGGGCATTTAGTAGTTAAATGAGATTCTAGTGTTCGATTTGGTTCTAAATGTCATTTATGGCGCGTAGGTGAAGATAACCGAGAGCGTTAACGGGAGCAGGAATCGGGAGCGAAATTGAGCGCGGAGCGGTTGTGAGTGAAAATCTGCCATTTCTTTTACTTTTCGGTTATTATGTTTTCGCACAATGACTATGTATGTTTTATGAGCTTTCGATGCATAAACATGATTTATGATCTTGATATATTCATAGACATGCTTTTACATGATCGATTTGTGAAACAGTTTTAAAATTTCTGCATTTGTTTTAAGGCCATTGGTACCCTCAGATTATAGTGGTGATGATTGTGTTAGACCCAGCCGGTATGTCCCGTGCACATGGGCAGGTCTTGGGGGTGTGTCACTAACTCCGGGAAGTCGGGATGTTGAGTCATGTGAGTCGCTTTATGTGTACGGGATATTATCTCGCTATATGCATGCGATGTAGGATTCCGCTGCGTAGCCAGTGAGATGTCTTGAGATGTCACTGTGGGTGCTACTAGTTAAGGTGCCCCGTGACTTACTCACGTATGCGGTACTAGTTGAGTCGCTGCGTGGGTATAGAGCTTTAGGGTTACCATTGGTACAGTTTAGAAAGAAAATGGCCGAGCAAGAATTTTACTAATTTTTGATTTACCGATAACATTTATGCATTTATATGCACACAGCAGTTATTATGTTATACAGATTCTGAATATAGTTTTTCAAAGATGTAGATAAAACCCGCTCGGTAAGATTTCATTAGCATATGCTATTACAAATCGTTTTACAGTTTTACATTCGTTTTAGAAGCATAATTTCTGCATGTACTTTAGAAATTGCTATCTTTGTATAATGTTCTTGTAATTGAAATCTCATTTACACTCACTGAGCTCCTTTAGTTCACCCGTTTTATGTTTTATGTTTTTAAACTCCTTTCCTAGGTGCAGGTCTCGGTACGCAAGCTGCTGATTCTCCAATCGCTGAGTAGTGGGCCAAATCCAAAGATAATTTTTGTACATGTAAATGTGCTAATAGTACTCTTTACTTTATGCATAAAAGTTGTAGGCATGTATATTTGTAAGTATGTGTTGAATCAAGAAGAAGAGATTTCCAGTTTATGATGATCGTTTTTACTTTTTTTGATTATGCTTATTTTGTGATTTAACGAAATAATTAAGTTGTGTTAGATTTGATTTGAAAAGGACCGAAGGTCCGAATTGGTAGAATTGAGATGTGTTGGAATTAGAAGTTAAATTTCTTTGCAGGTTTATATGAATTTTCCGAAAAACAGGGGAAACTCTGTCCATTTGTTTTTAAAATTAAGATGTCGTTTTCATGTATATTACTAGATCTTCTTAGTAGTAACAAGAATTAAAAAGGGGTTCGCCTCGCAGAAATTTCTTAACATACCCAGTTAGGTTCGGAGGAGCTTCCGTCGGGGTGCCCGGCAGGGCCGCTGGGATCTATAGTAGAGGATCTCGGGTTGGGTCCTGTCAATGGCGATTATAAATATACCTGTACCAAGAACTAAGAAAGAATTACAGCAGTTGATGGGTAAAATAAATGTTTCAAGGCGATTTATTTTGAACTCTACCAGATAGCTTAATGCATGGTTGCCCCTACTCAAATCAAAGAATGGAGAAGACTTTAAGTGGACGGCTTATCACTAGTAGGTCTTTGAGGAGATTAAGAAGTATCTTACAAGTCCATCAGTCATAGTGCTACCCAGACTAGGGTTGCCTCTGATTCTATACATCATAATTGCGGAAGAATAGATCGGAAACCTGTGGGCACAAAAGGATGACGGTGTTTTGAAGGCCGTATACTATCTCAGGCTATTGAATAATGCAGAAACTAGATACGCTGTGATCGAGAAAATGTGTTTTGCCTAGTATTTTTTATGTACAAATCTGAGATACTACTTGTTGCCCATAATAGTACATGTGATAGGCCAAATGGATATTATAAAGTATTTTTTATCAAATCCGTTCTTGAGAAATTGGTTGGGGAAATGGACAATTGCTTTATTAAAGTTCACTCTGAAGTATACTCCCCAGAACGTTCTTAAGGGACAAGCTTTAGTAGATTTTCTTGCGGACCATTCTACACCATATATCGTCTCAGCTGATCTCGAAATCAATAACTTGAGCACAAGTTGTAGTTGACGGTTTAAAGACGAATCAGGCTGTTGGAGTAAGGATTATTTTGGTATCCCCCTCAGGGTTGAAAACTAAGATGTCTTTCTTCTTGAACTTTCTATGCACTAATAATCAGGCCGAATATAAAGCCCTTATCATGGGCTTGGAAGTGCTTGCAGAAATGGGGATTAAGAAAATTAAAGTCAGGGTTGACTCCTTATTGGTTAACAAGTAGATGATTAGAGAATATAATTGTGAGGCCTTATCCCATACTACAATAAAGCCAAGCATCCGATCCAAGGCTTCTAATCCACCCTGCTCTGGTATTCAACTAGAATGAATAACTCTGAAGCCAATGATCTCACCTATGGGGCATTAGGGTTCAAAAAGGCGATTGAAAAGATCCATTTGATTCATTGACCTTATTCTTACCTGCATAGTCTAGGGCTACCTACTTAATAAGTGTCAACTTGGCAAGTCAATTTTAAAAAAAAGTGGAGAGATGAGTTTATCACCTATTTGAAGAATCCTGATGAAGATGCTGACTAAAGAATTAGAATCATAGAACCAAAATTCATCTTCTTTGCAAGAAAATTATTTAGAAAGACACCTCTGGGCGAACTACTAAGATGCATTGGTCTTAAAAAGAGTATGCTGATCTGGCCAAATTGCATGAAGGACTAGCTAAAACTCATCTTAGTAGGCGATTAATAAAAAAACTATCCTCAAGATAGGTTTTTGGTGGCCAACCATAGATCGGGATTATCACAACTATGATAGAGGTTGTGAAGAATGTTAAAGATATAGGCCAATTCAAGTCGTCCCAGCTAAAGAAATGCACGTTGTAATCAGACCTTGGCCATTTAAAGGATGGGCTATGGATATAATAGGAAAAATATATCCACCTCATCTAAGCAACATGCTTTTTGTAATATCTAATCTCCATTAGTAGTATTGGCGCCTAGATTTCAGTATAGAGTAATGAAGACACCGTGCGGTTACCCAATTTTAACCCTATTAGAAATATTTTTTATGGTGTGCATGAGAGATATTAGACCTAATTTGATAATTCCATACTCGGTCGGAGCGTTGGACAACCCTAGAATATTTTTAGAATTTTTCTCTATTGGCCTGAAAAAAGAAATTTTAATTTACTACATGAATTTTCATTTAAGGGTTATGTATGAAACAAGCCTTTGTTGAGAAACACAATTCATATATTAGAGAATGTACAAATTAGAAACAATCTTATGGATTGCCAAGTTGGGAATTCTAGTTAGTTCCTTGGACTATTCTAATTAGATAGTTACAAAGGAATCAATTACATACTTAGTTTTCAACCAATGGCAAATTAGAAATTTAGAGTAAGTTGAAGGGTAAATTGGTCTTTTGAGGGAGAACTATATATATGGTAGAAGTGTGTAGAAATTTCAAGTGATCAAAAGTACAATACTTAGAGCAAAAGAGAGCAAAATTCGTGCAAAAGAAGAGGGGGCTGCTACAGTAAAATTTTAGTTTTTTTTTCATGATTTTTCATGCTTAATCAAGCTAAAATAAGATCACATGTCAGTTCCTAAGATCCATTGAAGCCTCCATTATTAATAATTCAAGAAAAAAAGGTAAGAAAAGCATTGTTTTGTGAGATTGATATGTGAACTTTCAAGATTGCTTCAATTGATGTTCTTGTGTGTATTCTTAGTTTAGATTGAGTTGAATTCTACTGTAAAGCTTGAAGGAGTCATCAAATTGAATAAATTGGCAAGGTAAGAATTAGAGTTTTGGGTGAATTGGATGTAGAGACTTCAATTGGCTATAATTAGGGTATTAAAATGAAATTGGCTTGATTTTGATGCAATTGGAACAAGAAATTGAGAAAAAGAAATGTGTTGGAACATAGAGTGAAATTCTGCCACTTTAGGAAAGTTAGGGATTAAGTTGCATTTTGGTTGAATTGTGATGTATAAATGGTGCCTTATGTAAATTGAATGTATATGGTTGATGAAAAAATAAAAAATGAAGAAAATAGGACATAATTGTCCATTTTGGTAAGGTGAAGGGTAATTATGTCCAGCCAAAGTTATAAGGCATTTAATAATTTTTAGGGCATCGGACAGTGAGTTAGATTAGATTAAATGACTTCGTAAATAAAAATTGGAAAGTAGTATCCATCCGAATTTTGTATGCCAATTAAAGCGTTTAGTAGTTAAATGAGATTTTAGTGTTTGAATTAGTTCTAATGTCATTTATGGCGTGTAGGTCAAGAAAAACGAGACTGGTAACGGGAGCAGAAATCCGGAGCGAAATCGAGCTCGGAGCGATTGTGAATGAAAATCTATCATTTCTTTTATCTTTCATTTATTATGTTTCCGCATAATAAAAATGTATGCTTTATGTGCTTTTAATGCATAAACATGAGTTACGATCTTGATATATATCCATATATATGCTTTTACATGTTCGGTTTAAGAAACAGCTTTAACCTTACTGCATCCATTTCAAAGGCCATTGATACCCTTAGATTATAATGGTGGTGATTGTATTAGACCTAGTTGGTATATCCCGTACACATGGGCAGGTTATGGGGGGTGTATCACTAACTTCGAAAATTCAGGATGTCGAGTCATGTGAGTCGCTCTATGTGTACGAGGTATTGTCTCGCTATATGTATGCGATATAAGATTCTGCTGCATAGCCAGTGAGATGTCTTGAGATGTCACTATGGGTGCTGCTAGTTAAAGCGCCCCGTGACCTACTCAAGTGTGCAGTGCTAGTTGAGTCACTGTATGAGTATAGAGCTTTAGGGTTACCATTGGTATAGTTTAGAAAGAAAATGGCTGAGCGAGGGCTTTAATAGTTTTTAATCTACCGATTGCATATTATGCGTTTATATGCATGTGCTAGGTATTATGTTGTACTAATTTTGGATATTATGTTTTGAAGATGTTAATAAAGCCTGCTTGACAAAATTTTATCGGTATATGATGTTAGAAATTATTTTACAGCTTTATACCAATTTTAGAAGCATGATTTATGCATGTCTTTTTGAATTTAATATCTATACAGAATGTTATTTTATTTGAAATCTTAAATGCACTCACTGAGCTCCTTTAGCTCACTCGTTTTGTGTTTTATGTTTTCTAAACCCCTTTCCCAGGTGCAAGTCTCAGTACGCCAGTTGTTGATTCTCCTATTGCTGATTAGTAGGCCAAATCTGAAGATTATTTTGTACATGTAAATGTGCTAAATAGCACTCTTTTTGTTTTCAGCATAATAGGTCTAGGTTTATGCATTGTACATATCTTTGGATAACCAAGAAGAGATTTCAATATTTTGATGATCGTTTCACTTTTTATCAGTATTCCAGTTTTATGATCATAATGAAATTATTGAGTTGAGTTGGAATTGTTTTGGAAAAGATCGAAGGTCCTATTTGACAGTATTGAGAAGTGGTTTGAAAATTAAAGTGTAATTCTTTCTAGGTTTTGTACTGGATTTTTAAAAAAATAGGGGAAACTCTGTCCGTTTGTTTTTAGAATTAATATGTCATCTTCAAGTATATTCCAAGATTTTCTCAGTAATAGCAAGAACTAAAAAGGGGTTCGCCTCGCAAAATTTCTCAACTTACCCAATTATATTCTGAGGAACTTCCGTCGAGGTGCCCGACAAAGCTGCTGAAATTTACTGTAGAGGGTCTCGGGCCGGGTCCTATCACTTTTATTCTTGTAGCGATCGGTTATTTACAAAATGGGTCAAGGTAATTCCAATAAAGATAGTGAATCAACAGTTGGTCATAAAGTTCATCAATGAAAATATCATATACAGGCATGGTCTCCCCAGATCCATCATAGCCGATTAGGGAATAGTTTCACAATGGGAAGAAATGGTTATTTTGCTAAAGAATATGACATCAAACTTATACATAACACACAATATTACGCTCAATTAACTACGCAGGCCTAATTAACGAACAAATCGCTCATTCAGGGACTAAAGAAGACAATTGAAGATAACCTTATATCATTACATGAGAAGCTTCTGGAAGGACTTTGGGCGAACATAGTCAATCTAAAAATAGCCATAAGAATATTGCCTTATTAATTGCTTTATGGCCACAAAGCCATAATTCTAATAGAATTGACTAGAAGTTTTACCACAAGATGATTTCAAGAAACATTGAACCCTTGGCAGCATCAAGATGCCATGGTAGATTAGATGGATCAGCTAGACAAACATCACCTTGAATCGACTTGAAGTGCAGAAGAAGAGAGTAGAAAACGCAGACAACAAGAGAGTTAAATTCAAGTCTTTCACTCAAAGTGACCTTGTATGGAAAGTTATCCTCCCAATAGGATCCAAGGAGTACGAGTTTAAAAAATTCAATTCTAATTTGGAAGAACCATTCAAAATTACGAAAACCATTGGCAATGGGGCATATCTGTTGAGCGATGTGGATGGGATCATCCATCCTAGGGCAATTAATGGAAAATATCTCAAGACTTATCAACTAACAGTTTGGAAAGGAGTTGTCAAGGTAATTTTCTAAAGATGTTTAAGCTCATAAATTTTTTAATCGATTGGTATAGACCATTTTGTAAGGCCAATAAGTTAGGATCATTTTCAAGTTAGTCTTTCATCGATATCCTATGGAGCAGGCAACCAGCTGGTAGATGTAAGTTGAGCAGCTGGAACAATCGACTGAAATGAAGGGGTCAATTCCTTCAAAGTCATCTTTGAATGTATTATTTTGATCCCTGATAGTTTTTGAGCGGTCATCTAGACAAACAAGAACATTATTATGCGATTTTATAAGCAAAAGTAGGACATATTAAACCAGGGTGATTATTTACCTTGACACGCTTCTTCAGACGAGCCATGCTCTCTTACCCTATTGGTGAGGCGTCTAAAGTTATAGGAATAGCTTCTAAAAAAATCGATAGGAAAATTAATATCAGAGTTAGGCCTTGGTAACAAAAGTAAATAAATTACCTTGACGAGTTGTGTCACCAACCATTTTAACCGATTCAGGAGCTAAGATTGGTTCAGTATAGTCATCTAAGAAGTAACCGATCCATGTAGACCAATTTCTCTTCCTACTTGGGACGTTGCTAGCTATACTGAATTTGGCGGTCGGAATTGGTGGTCATGGATGTTGGTGTTAATTAAAACTATGGTGTATGCATATAGTTATTATGTCTATTATATATATATATATATATGCATCAAATACATACATATACACAGCAGAAGTATCAAAGCAAATAATGAACACAATTTAAACTTATTAATATATTGAATTGAGAAATTTTACCTATGCAACCTTTGGATTAAAGTACTGATTTAGTCTGCCTAAAGTGATACCGGTTGACAGTTCTAGCAATTAACTGCGGTGGGCTTGACTGTCTAAAATAGCAACTTTGAATCCAGCACGAGTTTAACAATGTAAAACCTAATTCATGTGTTTTACTCTTGATCAACAATTGATCAATAAAACAAAAAGGTAATGCTTTTTAATGGCCAAGATATATTGAAGATGATGAATAGTAAACTCAACTCTTGAATTCTAAATATAAGAAATAATTTCTTTTCTTTCTCTTCATTAAAATGACCAACCATTATAGCATACTCTTACTTCATTTTTGTTTCATTTATCACATATATATCTAACCAAATTAACAATTAATTTCGTTAAACTATAGTTAACACTTAGGTTTACATCAGTCTAACTTAAGTTAACTCTTAACTCTAGTTAAGTTTATATACTTGTCCAGCAAGTATTTAATATTTAATTAACCTAACTAAAATTAACTATTAATTATAGTTAGGCTAGTTTACTTTTCCAAAAAAGTAAACATTAATTAAATATTTAATTAACTTAACCTAAGTTATCTATTTTACCAAAGTTAAGTTATTGATCATTTAATCATTAAATGAATAAATATCTCATATTTATTAATTAAATAATTAATATATAAAATTACCTTTAAGCCCTTACTTAGTTGTCAAGTTAACCTAAAATTGGTCTCACCTCACCACATACTTGAGTAAACTTAACCAAATGCTTACTATGTGTCACGTGTTATTAATGAATTGGTCAACAATAATTGTCAACTAATTAATGTACTTAACTCTTAAGTAGTGACACACACGCATCCCAAGGGTTCCTAAAATAATAATTTAGTTTTTCTGAATTTTACTGGATTGAACTATCCAATCAGGTATATTACCCTAGTGCACAATAAGTACACTTTATATTGCGGAACTCTTTAGGTCCACTCCCAATTTTTCAAATGAAACTATTCTATAAGTCCGTGATCAATACCCACGCACACGTCACATATATTACAAATAAGCGCATTAAACTATACAAGTTGAGGTTATAGCACACACGTATAATTCTTGTGTTATTTATATTCTGGATGTAAAGAGACATAGTTCAGCACCGTCAAATCCCCATAATCTCATCCATGAACTTATTTCTAAATTTGTATCTCGATGAATAATATACGCAAACACATTTGTTATATTGTTCAACCTTGTGGGAAACTCCTTTTTTGAATTTATTGTTTATGGCCATAAGACTTTCTAATATATAATCTCAGAGCATCGAATATATAACTTCCTATGTGAGATGACAAATCTCATATCTGTGCACACTAGACTCCATAAGCATCAAACCATACCCAACGACACGTAGTAGTTAAACCATGAAAGGTCTTTGACATCCGTAAAACCTAAGTATGGTGGATTACTCACAAGCCCACCGTAGCGCTCAGGTCAAAGGACCATGAATACTACTCAACTCAAAAGGACCTTCCATTGACAGCTTACATAAGATGTCTATTGGGGTCCTCTTGAGTCTGTTCGATACCCAGTCCTTACTAAATACATGTATGCCTATACGAACTCTAAGCTTATGGTCAGTTATGAACAACCATTTGTACCTTATAGATATAGACATACACTGACTATATAAAATGGATTCATTGACAAACCTGCATCGGTAAAAATAGATTAGAAACATAATATTTAAGAACATACTTGTAAAATGACATTTCCTAACACCTTATTGCAACTCTTGAAACTATGTCATTACTAGTATACCTTCAGGTCTTTGTCCCATTACAGACAAGGCTTCAAGTCCCTAGATTTTATTGATTCTTATCGTCTGCTAACTTTAAGCAGTTACAATTCTCAGTGTTGCTAACTTTTAGCTCTGATTTGAACCCTATTAGATCAGATCTGAACTCATTCAAATCATACAATGTCTGTAGCATTATAAGCATTGTACTATATAATTAATGTAATTAGTAATTTAATAAAATGGACATCAAATAAATATCAAATATGCATACAAACAAGAATGACACATAAGTACAAATCCTAATAGCGGATCCACAAAGGGCTGGTAAAAGAACACATCTCCTAACAGAGGGTTGCTTGAGCAAACCCATTCAGTTTGGCGTCCAATGGTCGACCATCTGTGTTCCAAGATTAATTCTTTCTTCTGTTGATGACTTAAACTTCTCATTTCTTTTATTTTATGGTAATTAAATTTAAAACAAAAAAATTATTCAAAATCAATAATTTCTTGAATTAGCTTAACCCTTATTTTTTGCCGGTTGACCTGCATAGCACCAACAAGATTTGAGTCAACTGAAAAATTATATAGTGGGAGAACTTGGTCTAAAAGCATTAAAAAATAAAGATCAACCACCTCCTCCCAATACTTATCAAAGATGTCAATATGGCCAAGAGAGACAAGAAGATTGGTCAGTTGGAGCGATTTTTGGAGTTCAATATTAACTAAAAATGTTTCTTCTACAAAACTAAAACTCTTAAAGACAACTCTAGCCATAAACTTTTGGTTAGCATAAAAAATATTACGGTGGGGGATGGCCAAGACCAACCTATATTAGCAACTTGTCCATTGAGGATAGTAAGTCTCAGTGCCACATTTATTGTTATTACCAATGGTAATAACAACACCATGGTACAGATCTCTAGCAATACGGCAGGCAACCCAAGATTTGTGCCAATCGATATCAAAATCAACCTCTTTAGAAGAAGACAGTTGACCCTGATAGGACTGGTATGTCCACATGAGGCCAAAACAAGAAGGCTTTAGGTTACAAAACAATCTATCATCTAAAGAACGAGTGGAATAAAGAAGGAAAAAACTTCTTCAAAATTCCCTTGGTCAAGCTACCATTGGATTAACCAACGCATGTAACAATAGAGGCAACCTTTAGGGGATTGTGAAGTAGTGTTGAAGAAATGAGAAAAATAGGCAAAAATCCATAAATACAGGATCCAAAGGGGACCACCTATATTGGGGAAAGATGTCTCATCCTTACTGGGGGCGATTTTAAAAAGGCTCCTATATATGTAAGAAACGAAAAATGGCCCTAAAGCTAGCTTTGTACCATCAGCAGTAATGATTGCCACCTTTAAGTACTCCCTAGTTATTCTTTGGAAGGATAGGCATTAGGCATATTTGCTTAGCCAAAATAATAGAAAGGTGATATGTTATACTCTAGAAGGGCTGGCCAATTTCTCCCTAAACCTAGTCATAAATTTGTCAAAGCTAGTATCTGACCTAAAGAAAAACAATTCGACATCATTAACTGAAAGATCAGTATTGATATCGACTTCGTGCACAGAAATATTAAATAAGACGGCCAAGTCATAAAAGCCAAACCTAAAGCAGAAAACATTGAGGGCTCTAAACCAAAATAAAAATACGACCAATATTAAATCATTATGAAGGGGTATTTGATACCTAGATAATTGAATTCTTCATAAACCCTAGTCAACTTTTATATGGAAGCAAAATAAGGTTCCATGTGATTTAACCACCTAGTATAGTCACTAGAGGGTTTTAGCCAAGACCTAATAGATTTAGAAGTCGACCAAACAGGTATGTTATGAGGTTGACTAAATCTCATAGGGTCATTCCTATGGGCAGGAAAGAAGTTAAAATAAATTGGAATAACATAAGAATTAAAGGGATCTAAGATGTATTTGGAGGAGTCAGCTTTAAAGGTCAATACCTTATAGACAACCTAATTATCAACCAATTTGAACTTTGAAAGCAAAGTCAGAGGTGTCTCTATTGCCTTGGTCGATTTTGTCTTCTTGGAGTGAGATGGAGCAGTCGATTTTGAGGCCATTATAATTACTATAAATGAAAAGTTACAAAAAAAAAATAAACAACTTTTTAAAAGAAAATGCAGTAAGTTAAAAAGATTAAAAGTAAAAAGTACCAAAATTTACCTTGGAGGGTGAAAGAATCTCTTGAAGAAAGATAAACACTTGAAATTTTTGTGCTCTGAAGGTTGAGAGAAAAGTAAAATGATGGAGTCCCTTTCTTATAGTAGTCTAAGGATTGTTGAAATTAAGGGTCACTCTTCAACAGTTGAGCATTTAATGGAGTAATAATGGGACATTTATGTTTTTAAATTATCACTAAGGTAATGATTAGACCGTTATTAATAACCATTTGTAATTAATGACATGATGGTTACTTACAATTATAACGGTTAAAAGATGAAAAGGCTCTAAGGAAGTTAACTCGTGAAGACTTAAGTATGAGAAAATCTACTTAAATATCTTTAACAAAATAAAACTTTGGCTATTTGAGGAAAAAGTTATGAGCCTAGCCAATTTCATTGAGAGACCTTAATGGATGGTTCAGAAGCAAATCTCATTTAAGGTGATTTTAGGATGAGATATGAGACTTAGATGAAACGTCCAATTCAAGCAGACAATGTCTACATATTTAGGGCAATTTCTTGCCTTTGAGATAAACAGTAGGTGATTTTCAAAATTAAATTAACTTTCTAAGATGTTTAGGGCGATCTTGGCAAAAGAATCCTACAGGGTTTTCACTTGGATGCAGTCAATTCTTGCTAAGAATTTATTGAGTGATCACCAAAGGTCAAATTCATAGACTAAATTCTGGGCGACCAATAGCTATCAGACAATTAAAGGTGTCCAAGTGATAGCCAAGCGATTGGAGAAGGCATAATAGAAGCAGGGCGATTTTCATCAATGCCATGAGATTTTAAAGACACATGGTTAACAGTTAAAGGGATTTTTAAAGAGTCTTAGTTGATTTTTAAAAAGTCTTAGGAAAGTCCGAGCGAACAAATAAGCTGGTTGAGGCAATTTTCATCTTGGGAAGTCCAAGCGATCGAAGAGACCATTTGGGGCTATTTTAAAAGACTTAGGTGAGTTTGGGCAACTTAGAAGGAAGCTGGGGCGATTTTAAGGGTTTTGAGCTAGTCTTAGGTGATCAAGTCAACTTTATTAAGTTTTAAGTCTTAACAAAAATTATTTTTTTTAATTGATTTGTAGGGGGTATTGTTGATACTGGCCCAAAAAGTGACTAATGGGCTTTTTTATTTTAAAATTTTAAAGCCCAATTGTATATGGTAACTTATTTAGGAAATTGTACATAATAAAAACTTTGTTATATTATAATTCATTTACTTGTAAAATTAGATTTTGTATAAAGTTTTACAACTTATAAATAGGCTTGATTTTTCATTATAATCATCATTAACTATTTAATACACATAATACACAAACTCTTTAATTTTCTATCATTTTTTTTCTCGTTTTTATTGTTCAACCCAAGACTTTGCTTTCTTTCTTGTTGAAAAAATCTGCAGCCTTATTGTTAGATCTTTACCCGTCCTTCTCCAAGAAGAATTCAAACTTTGTGACACGCGTGTTGTACCACAACTTAGGTTTAGCAATAAATCTCGCTCGCTGACAACTCAGGTACAAACCTTGTTTATTAACAGCCAAGTTCGACCCCACCTTACTTGGTGTATCTAGTCTCAATTTCTCTTAAATCTAAGATGAACATCCGTTTAAAAGGACATTGAACATACACGAACTCCAAATCCCTTCGAAATTTATAGCACGAACAAGGGTAAAATTACCTATTAAACCTTTTTTGTTAAATATTTTAAATTTTTAGTGGCAATATCCATAGATATGAAAACTAAAAAATAAGTAATGAAATCATTTTATTGTAGATTTAATCTGTATTATAATAATTATATTTATTTATAAAAAAAAAACCTAAATAAAATACCTAATGGAATGGAAGACAAGTGTCTTCTTCTTCATCTTCTAAATATTTAGGTCAAATTTACCAGAAAAATGGGAAGAGTGGGAAAGTGTCACCCATAGACAGGAACAAGAAGACTAACCAACTCTGTAAAAGCACTTCCCGTTTGAAAGCAACTTTTGAAACCGCGTGGAAACTGACACACACACACTACCCAAAAATAATATGACAACAAAAATAATAGTAAAAATAAAATATAGTTCATGCAACTTCCATTACTGCGAAGACCATGTTCTCTTCCCATATATTAATAGAGCAATAGCATGAAGCTGAGCTCAGTATAAGGAATCTTTTGAGTAACTACTGCCGCTTCTGCATAGCAGAGCTGAGAGTGCAGCCTCAGTCAGTCAATGGCAAGAAATTAATTTTTATTATTATTCAAGATTCAAGATCTAATCTCAATCTATCGTATCATATGCTTTGCCCATCACAGCATCAGCATAAGCATCACCACCATCATCATCACTTATGACACTTTGCAAATGGAAGCAGCAAAAGCTCTTTTTATTTTTTATTTTATTTTCATTTCATTTCAATTTTCTCTTTTAATTTATTAATACATTAGATTAGAACAACTGTGCCCTCCCAGGAAACTGTATTCAACTATATTCATATATTAGGCTAGCTGTTTTTAGACTATTATGAAGAGTATTTTTGTCTTTCTATGTTTAGAGTAGGCATAGATATATATATATATATATATATATTTCAACAAAAAAAAAATCATTGCTATATATCTTTATATATTTTCAATATTCTAAATCGAAGTTCAAGACATTACCTAGAGAGTTTCTCTAAGAGTACCCTTTGAAGTTTACTATTTTATATATATAGAGAGAGAGAGAGGATTAAAATACTGTTTAATATTGTAGAATACTATTAAAATAATATTAAACAGTTCATTATCCATCTAATCAAATTTATATATATACATAATTTAATAGATTATATAATTTATTATATAATTAATAATATTATTGTATGATAGTAATTAATCAACTCATAATTTTTATATAATTTACAATATATTATAAAATTTTAACACGTGTTTAGAACTCTTCATATATACATATATATATATATATACACATATATACTTATATATATACATTCATATATATATATATATTGATTTTTTATAGAGACATGCGCTAAATAATGAGTGAAATCTAAGACGACACTAAATTTAAACTTGAAACATATAACATAAAAGATAAAATGTGTTTCAAAAACTTTAATAAATAGTGAAACTTAAATTTAATTAAAACATAGCATAATATTTAAAAGATATGCAATAGAAAACTTGAAATATGTAATATAAAATTTGAAACATAATTTGTATGTAATGTTATAAATTCCTTACATAAATAAATTTTATAAAGTGAACTTGAAAATATTAAAAATATTTTATTAGCAAAGTTAAAACTTGCCGGGATTATTTGCTCTTATGAAAAGAGAAAATTACTCCCACTTAATTAGAGGTAGAGGCATACTCATAATTAATATTGTTGCCTATTAGGTGCTAAAATATCTAAATCGAAAAAGTTAAGTCTATATTAGAGAAGGTTAAACTGTAGAAGTCAAAAATTAATAAGGGTTAAAGCATGAAAATTTTATTTTAATGGATTAAAATTATAATTAGACATTTATTAGTGGCCCTCCCCCGATCTAAACATAATCTCACCCCTAATTAAAGGTAAAATTTATTTAACTCTCTAACGATAAACCTAATGAGACTACTTTATTAATTACTTTTAAATTTCTATCAAACTTTTTTATTTATATATATATTTATTGTGAGATTTTTCATCCCATCTAAATTTTATAAAAAAACTTATGAATTTTGTATAATTTATATCACTTCAAAGATAAAAGTGCAAATTAGAAAGGTCATGCTATAAAGTTGATGATTGCTATATCTTTATAATATAAGTCTATTCGATAACATTTTTTTTTTCTTTTTTTAAAAAAACAAATAGAGAGGTAGACCAGTATTCAAAGAGTTCTATATTTTACCTCTTTTAAAATTTGAATTTAAATTCAAATTCTGATGACTTAACATGACTTATATAAAGCCTGACACTAGATTATGCCCCGAAGAGCCATTTGGCAACATTATAATGTGAAGACCGATTGGTTTTTATTTTTATTATAGATGGACTTTATCAATGCTGAACAGTCAAAGAGTAAATATAAAGTAATCTTCAATTTGATTACAAAATTTTGCATACAACCAAGAAACTTTTTGCCCTTTTTGTGGGTTCATATCATAAGATCCTAAATCCTATATAAGATTTACAGTACAATGAATTACTTTTAGCTTTATATAGCTAGTCACAAGGCTTTTATATGTATACATATGATGTATATGTCATAGACTTTTTCAGAGATTTGCATATGAGTAATTAAAAAAATTATTTAGACTTTAAAAAAATGTTTCGGATATTAAAATTTTAATAATTTTAAACATTTTATTAACACTTTTATCAAATAATATTTATTTATTTATTTTAACTAAAAAACGATATTTAGACTTTTAAACTTTAAAAAAGAGAAATATATAGACTTTTTTAATTGTTAAAATAAATAAAAATTATTATCTTATAAAAATGTCGATAAAATTTTTAAAACTATTAAATTTACATATTTCTTTGTTAAAATGTTAAGTGTTTAAGAAAAGAAAAGAAAAGAATAATTGTTTAATTTAATTAATTGTTATTAATTGGGAAAAAAAAGAATAATTGTTTGAAAGATTAAAGCATTTGCTTAATTTAATTAAACACTGAAAATCTGAATGACTGAGCCATTGTTGCCAGTATTTAAAAGTTACAACCAAAATCCATGTTCTTTCTTGTATGTTCTTACTCAAACACCATGTGATGATGATGATTTATTAATTTATGAATGCCTCCAAGCCACTTGAGACTCTTACCCACAAAGGTCCCAATCCCATTGACTTGTGCTGCTACTATCTGCTTCCCAAAGTCTATTTATTTAAAATTTTACGAGTTTTTAAGTTTGCTCCCTTATCCTAAGCTCAATCGATCGTAAATACGCCTTTACGTCAGTAGTCATTTAAATTCCAGTAAAAATAAGAGATAAAAATTAGTGTTTAATCAATAAATTTTCTTTTTCTCATTCAACTTTTATCTTACTTTAAGTTTGATAAAAATGATCATGTAGGACTTTCTATAATACCATTTTCTTCATTCTCTAATGACAATTAACAAATTGATCCTATTTTCAAGAAAAGGAAAAAGAAAAAAAAAAAAACCCACAAATTGATCCTACCACGAGTGACCTTTTTGTTGATCCAAAGAAAGTAGAAACTGAAGATTCGATATGAGGCTTTGGTCCCAGTCTTTCATGATCAATACACACGTGCCATGTTTTATAGCCCTATGATTGATTCAATTATTCTTCATCATTGATCATTAACTTAAATAAGAGAAGCCTAGCCA
Source organism: Ailanthus altissimus (assembly GCA_946807835.1). NCBI lineage: Eukaryota > Viridiplantae > Streptophyta > Magnoliopsida > Sapindales > Simaroubaceae > Ailanthus > Ailanthus altissimus. The sequence goes on along the minus strand of OX327690.1, from coordinate 4,914,628 downwards.
ACCACTCTTTCACGGGGGTATTAACACTGTCACCCCTGAGGTTAGCACAAATTACATTTTAACTGTCTTGATTTTAATTATTCTATCACTTTTCTATTTAATTAAAAAAATAAAAATATTATCCCTCACAAAAATATCATTGTAATTTTATCATATAAATTATTAAAATATTTTTATTTTTTTAATTAAATAGAAGATAAAAAATGAAAATACTATTTAAAGAAATTTTATGATTTTTTTTTTAAAAAAAAAAACCAATTTTATGATCATAATGGGACCCATTTGAAATAATTTGATTCGATCACGCCTGTCTCTAATCCAGGTCAGCTTTTAGTCAAAGTATTATCAAGTGGCTCTGATCACCTCAGATCAGATGTGATCACATCAATCAATGGCTAAAATCATTTCTAGATATAATACCATCATGTTCTTGGCTTCTATCCCTCAATGTCAGCTTTGCCACCTGCATCACTCCATGTGATCATTTGGCTCTGGTATCGGGGTATTAACACTGTTACCCCCTGAGGTTTACATAAATTATATTTTAATGCGGTTTTAATTTTAACTTTATTTTTATCCTTTTTACTTAATTTAAAAAACAAAAATATTTTCACTCTTTAAGAAAATTTTAATTATTTATATCATAAAAATATAACTCCAAAAGCATTTTTATCTTTTAAATTAAATAAAGGGAATAACATATAAGTAAAACTAAAACTACTATTAAAATGTAATTTACGTAAACCTCAGGGGGTGACAGTGTTAATATCCCCTCTGGTCTCATTATTCAGGGGTTGATTTGATACAAAGTTTTTAATTTGATACAAAGTGTTAATATCCCCTTTTAAACTACCTTAAAATTAACAATTAAATATTTAAAAATAAGTAATTTAATATTTTGACTTCTATAGGATTTTAACTCGGCCCATATGTTTTAACTTTTAACATTTTCGCTCCCACACTTTAAATTCAAGTTCCACCTCTAATTACAATATCTCTGTATCAATTAAACCCTTATTTTTAATCAAGAAAATTTTCATTTTTTTCTCCTAATTATAGATTTTTTTATTTTTTTACATTTTCAATTACCTCTCTTTTAATACTATTTTTCTTTTTAAAAATATTAATTACCTAAAAAATAATTAGCGACTATTTGTTAAAAATAAAAACTAGTAATCCAAAAACAAAATAGGGGAATTAATAGTGGCAATTTCTTTTCCCAATCTAGGCTGATATTATATATATATATATACATATATATATTTGTTCTTAAAAGTGCTTCTACCATAAGTTTGCTTCTTCCTAAAAGTGCTTCTACCATAAGTTTGATTCTTCTTAAAAGTTCTTCTACCATAAGTTTGATTCTCTTTTGATTATTTTTATGGTGCTTGTAGGAATGGCTTTTATGAGAAGCCCTTGTTTTAGATAACGACTTTTTTTCACTAAAAATGTTTGATAGCATATGCATGTAGTAGGGTTGGTGGAGATTACATCATTGGGTAATATTTAATAGCAAAATTATCACTTCAGACTTTATATTTTTATTGAATTATTTATTAAGTTCTAAATATTTTTAAAATGATTAATTACATTTTTTAAAAATAAAAATATTTATATTTCAAAAATAAAAATGATAGGAAAAAGGTAGTTAAAAATATCCTTAAATAATGTAATCAGTAATTATTAAAATAATAGAGATGGTGTGAGTAATTTAATAGAAATGTAGAAATTATACTGTCAATATTCTTATTTCTTTAAAAAATATAATTTTTTTTAAGTACTTCCTAGACTAAACGTCAATAAGTAATTGGTTTTTACTATGCGAGAGACAGCCTCTTTAAGCTTAGGGTTTTATTCAACGGATGGTCAAAGTAGTCAAAGGGATTTGGGTGGTGATTTGAAAAATTATTAAATATGAGAAACTAAATAAAAAAACAAAAAAGAGAAATAATCTCCGAAATTAACAATATGTTTTTGCTTGAATCCGTCAACTGATTAATCTTTAATCACATGACCCCCCATTATAAATTATGAATTAATTGAATTAAAATGTTTCCTATATGCGATCTTATTATTCTCTTTGATGATTTGATCATCACGTGAATGATGAACAAAGGGTTTATGGATGAAAGTGCAAAAAAATATAAAGTAACATTTGGCTTTGCATGAAAATTCACGTTAAAAAAATTACAAAAACCCTTAAAAAAACCAATCTAATTACCTAATCACAATAAAGTAATAAAAAATAAACAAACAAGTCCTTCATTTCATCTATAAATATTCTCGCTTTCTCCCTTCACCATCTTCACTCACATTAATTCATCATCAAAAGCTTGAGAGAGATAGAAGAAGATGGTGCGAATGTGGCTTCTTTGGTGGCCAAAGAACCCTAAAGCCTCAGGTGCTGCCGCTGCCACCATCGCTGCTTCATCATCATCATCATCAACAACAACAGCTAATTGTCTCAGCTGCAAACGTCTGTCGAAGCTTGTGAAGAAACTGAGGAAACAAGGCAAGAGAATAGGATGTTCTTGGAGCAAAGTCAGTAGTAATAAACAAAGTTGTTCATTGCAATGCCGGTATGATCCAATGAGCTACTCTCTCAACTTTGACACAAGTGGGTGTGGGAGCTTTGTTGATGATCATGATCAAGATTATTACTACAAGTTTTATGCTTTCTCTTCAAGATTTGTGGCCAATAATAATAATAGTGTTAATAACCCAACAACAGGAACAAGATCTTGCTCTTCTTCTTCCTATTTTTCTTCTTCTTCTTCTTCTTCTTCTTCTTCTTCTCTCCGAGAAGATTGATTAGTTGTCAATAGAGCTAATTAATTATAGAAAAATTGTCAGTTACTTTCCCGTGATTTTATATATTTTTGTTTTTGTTTTTGTGTTAAGTATTGATTTCTCTTTTTTAAATATTTTTTTATTATAAACAATTATTAATTACTCTCTTGAAAAGAGCTACTTGCCGTAAGCACTCATTATATGTATACTTTCTGGAGATTAGAAGTTCAAACTCTAATCTCGTGAATGTGAGGGTAATATAATAATCTTTTCATATTGCGGGTACTTTCTCTTTTCTGCGTGGAGTTTTTTTTTTTGGAGCGTCTTTAGGTATGAAAGTAATATATTATTTTGATAATTTTTTTAATTATTGTATTAATTGAACTCTGATATAACATTAGTATTAAAAAAAAACTCTCTTAAAAAGAAAATATTGATACTAATTTTAAAAAAATAAAAAAAATAGTAAAAATGCACCGCAATTGAGTAAATGGCAAATTTTCTTAATTATAAAATATGATATAATGTAACTTTAGTTGATAAATTTTATTTTTCTTTTGGATATTTGTGCAAGGCAGTGAATTGGGTTATAAAGTTTAGTTTTGAAATGATTTATGCATATTGCATACATTATTTGAGGAAGGTGTTAAGTTTGACTGATGAAATTATTAAAGAAAGAATATTTCTATGATGGGTTTATGAGCTTTATTGTACTTTTAATGTTATACATGGTTTGTTATAATAATAAAAATAAAAATTTGATATTGATAGAGGAGCTTCTTTACTGGTAAATGTTTGATTAAGGAGAGAAGGGAAAAACATTTGAAAAAGGAGAGAGAAAAGAGGAAAACTAACCCAAATGCACTAGTTCGAACCAAAAAAAATATGTATATAATATAAATAAATACCAGTATGATTTAGACATTTTTATAATTGAAATGTAAAACTTTTGTGTAATCTTAAGTGTCTTACATATATATCTTTTAAAAAAATATAAATATTATATCTCAAACTTTAAATAATTATAATATTACAAATCATTACAATGTTAATCTTCTATAATTGAAAAAAATTAAATAGTCTCTATAATCAGAGAAAATAAACAATTTTTTTTAGTTGAATAAAAATAAACAACTTTTCACATTCGAAGAAAATAAATAATATTTTTAAAAAATTGAAAGGATTTCAACTTGATCTAAATCTAATATTTTGATAATAAAAATATTGATACCAACCACTTTTGTAAGTTTATATTATAAGTATTATAAATCTAATTTCTTATATTATAAATTTTATGTTCTTAAATAGGAAGTTTTAGATAGTAGCCAATTAAACTAGAAAGGAAAATGACAAATTAAAAAAAAAAAGAGCCCATATGTTAAAATGTTGTACCACATTACATGACTAAACATTTTCATTTTTCATATTTTCCCCGTCCCCATTGACATCTAAGCATGAGAATATTGAAATAAATCAAATATAATTTTTATTACTCAACATTATTGTCAACAATTTATTCTAAATATAGTTGTCATAAATTAAGTGCCATTTTTGGTGGATATTAATTAATTCAATCAATACAAATAGTTCATTCAATTTTCGCTCATACTAAGGTAAGAGATGAATTTTATTTATATTTATATAATAAAAATGGTTATTTATTTTATTTTATTTTTAAAAAAAAAAAAACCAAGTGCAGTTTGAATGTTGATCCTCAAGGGAAAAGTTCATACTCCTCCCTTATGTAAATATCAAGTTCATCTACCCTGATTTTAAAAATCGTCAAACACATCAATTTATTCACTTAAAATTTATGTAAATATCCCATCGGTTTTAAATAAATAGAATCGATCAAAAATCGACCTCTAAATTGAACAGAATAAAATCAACCAAAAATCGGCCGATCCAATTCACTTTAATTAATTTGGTTTTTTTTTGCTCACTCCTAAAAAAAATAAAGGTTTTTTAAATATAAATTTGTATTAAGATTAAAAGTTTGAGAGAGTATTTTGTTATAAACTTTTCCTAATCTCCTAAAAATAAAAGGAAACTTTTCTTTTATAAGAAAATTTTGGTGAGAAAAATCGGTAACATGTATTTATCGGGCCAAATGAATTTAATCCCAAGAATAATAAAAACCGTAAAACTACAAGAAGTAACTGATAAATTGCCATAAATTGAATTTATCCAGTACATTGAACAAAGAATACAAAGTACACATTTTATATATATATATATATATATACACATGATATTTCTAAATTTTATGCTTTTCTGGAAATGGTGGCATCCATATGTGCAGATCAACTACCAATAACCATTTTCGAGCAATCTGTTTATGAATTTCTTCTTCTTCTTCTTTTATTTTTTAATATTTATGGCAGACAACTTTCCACAACAACTGGTGAGCATAAATTTTGAGAACATGAAATATATTAATATTCTCTCTTTCATGTCATTTAGCAAATAATGCTAAATAAGAGATCTCTTCATTTCACAATACAGAAATATTTTTAATAAAGATAGTACAATTATTTTATTATATTATGATATATGTGTTTTTATATATTGTAATTTTTTTTGAATAATTTTGAACATAAATACATATATAACATGACTTTATTAAGTAATTATATAAAATATATAATATCTTTAATGTATTAAAGTAATTTTTTTTCTTGATACAGGTAATTATGGTATTACTTTAAATTTGAAAAGGTAGAGAGATTTGTTTTTTAAAAAAAAGATTTGAATAAAAATAAAAAATTTCAACCATTAAATATTATTTTTTATTTTTTATTTTTACTCAATAATCGCAGATGTAAAATATATTCACAAAGTTGCTTAGATGTAAAATATATTTACGACCATCTAAACAATGCCGAAAAGTGAAAAGAGAGAGAGAGAGATTGAAAGTAAAGAAACTTGAGGTCAATCATCAAACGCACAATTTTTAATTAACTTGTAGAAAATACCCATATAAGCGATCTCTTTGATAAATTGGGCTTCTCTCTTAATTTAGGGTTTGTGTTGGTATTGTGCCTTGGAGTCATTATTACCGTAATATAAAAACACTAATTAAAGGGTAAATGAAAATGAGTGTTTAATAAATGCCAAACATTAGATATTTAATCTTTTATAATATAGATTTTATATTTCAAATTTTTACATTTTTTTTAAAATAAGAAGTGTTAGATTCTTGCCAATAATTTTTTTATAAAAAAAAAGGGTACTTATACTTATAATCTAATGATAAAGAATTGACAGTATATTTTTCTTTATTTTAATGAAAATTATGAATTCAAATATTTTTTATAAAAATTTATTTTTGTTATCATCACTCTCTATTTTGTTTTTATTTTTCCAAAATCATTTCATTTGTTTCTGATCAGAAAATTTTCCCGTGCATGTAAGCTACAGATTTTTGCACTTCTCTCAAATATTTCAACTGGAAAGAGTACTGTGTTGGGCTACTAAGTGTACAAATTAAATGAATTTGTTTTCTTTTTTTTTTAATTATTGGGTTTTACCAAGATTAAGATGCTTCTTTTTTTATTTTTTTATCCTCAAATTAACAAATTTGGACTAAATAGAAGTAATAGATAAAGAGAAGACATGGAAGAGGATTAAGAGGAGAGAAAAAGAAAAGTATATTAAAATTTAATTAATAGTAAATGTTCATATCATCTATTTTATTTTATTGAATCTCCGTCATTAATAGGTTTTTAATGTAATGACCAAAATGGTATGTAATATTGAGGAGCTGTTTTTCTCAAGTGGGGATGATCAATTTGTAACTAAAGTGCAGCACTTGAAAAAAAAAACATATTTTAGTGTGTTTAAAGGCAAAAACGGTGTCATTTTGATAAATCAGCCATTTCAAAACTTAAAAAGACGTCAGTCATTACTTTACTATATGCTTTTAGGGAGTGGCGGCATCCATGTCTACTACCAATTCCATTCCCGAGCAATCTGTTTATGATTTTTCTTTTTTTCTATTATTTTGCCGCAGACAACTGCAACCAAATGCTGAACATATATTTCGAGAACATGAAAGTAAAATATTGTTGTTTCATGTCGTATAAAAAAATAATATTATAGCCGACCACTGATCCAGTAATAAGTGTCAGCACTTTAATGATTGGTGTTAGTATTTTAATTATTAATATGTTAAATTTAAATCGGACCAAATTTTTTTTAATTATTTATTTTGTTCGATTATAAAAAATTAATATTATACTAATTTATAATATTATAATATTAAAATTTGAGATTTATAATACTTAAAACAGATTGCTTCAGTATTTCAATAAGACCATCACTTTTAAATTTGCAATGTAGAGAGATTGAGAGTAAACAAACTGCAGATCAATCTTCGAACACATAATTTCCAATCAATCTTCACTTTTTCCTCCATTATACATTTTCAATTTTTCGTCAAACATTCCATGTTTTCTACTGCAATTACAAATAAAACACCTAAGCTGAGACATTAACAACAAAATTCGAGACGTAAGAGTCAGGAAAGTGTATCATATAGTGAAGTACAATATAAGCTCAGATCTATTTTATCAATCACTGACTTACACTTCGCTCGGTATGAATTGATGTAAGTATTCAGGAAAGAACCTTTGATCATGTGTCCATTAACAGCACAAATGTTTCACTATTTTGTAAACCCATGATCTAATCTAAATTTACTTGATGCTACTCTTAGTACACAAGGGGCTGAAATATCTTAAAGATCCCCAAATGTGTCATGGTAACTGCATTTAGCGCCAAGAATTGGCTTCCTAAACCTCCTGCATATCTATACAGAACAAGCCAGATGCTCAGTGCAATACTAGTAACAAGTTGGCTTGTAATGATTCTCTCAATCCAAGCACATTCATGCAAATTAGATGATATGATGGATGATTTCACGAAGGATAACATAGTCCTAAGTTTGGAGGGGAGGCGAAGATAGAAGCAAATATCAACCGGGAAACACTATATATTTCATTTTCTGTTAACAGTAACTTTACACGTCCTAAATCCTATATATGCTAGTTCATCACTTGCTGCATCATGCCTACAAAAATTTTGAGCACATCATTGGAAAGCCTGGAAGTCTCCACTAACACGAAAGAATATTGATGTTCTATTTACCACTCATGTATTATGGCTGGGGTTCATTGTCACTCAAAGGATGATCTGAAAGAGTTCCCTCAGAGGAAATTTCCTCTACATCAGGCTGTTCAGTTCGCGACGGATCTGATTGAGTCTTGCTGGAATCGCCACCATCTGGCTGTTCTTGTTTCTCTTTCTGAAGCTGGCCATCATTATGACTCTGGTCAGCTTTAATTTCACTGGTAGAACCTTGTGGATCAGTAAATTCAACTTGTTCCAAAGATTTTGGCAATGGGAGCTTGCTTTCAAGGAAGCTTGAGCTCTTTATGCCTGAAGTTGATGATAAATGTGGACCTGGAGCAACACACGATGCTACCAGTTGAAGCACTTCAGGAGAGGGGGACAATCCTGAGCTCGTTTTGTTTGGAGGAATTAAGTATGATGATGAGGATGGTGGATTCCTCATATTTAAATTGAGAGGGCACAAGGTGAGGTCAGATTCAATAGAAGGAAACCCTGAAGTTCCAGTAATTGGTGGCAGAGGCATTTGAAATGGTGGGGCCAAAGGAATAGAGTTTGAAATAGCACTTCTAGTAGGAAGGCCACTTTGGAAATTCTGGCTGCTTCCAGCAAGGTCTGATGGCATCCACTGAGGCACATGTGACTTCCGTTTCTTCTTCTTTAGACTACGTCTTGGATCCTTCGGTTGAGGTGGCGGCGGGGCAGGTATCTCAAATGGAGGAATAGTTAGCTTATCTTCCCCATATAGTAAGCGAACTGATTGAGCAATTGCTGAAACAGTAGGTGGCAGTCCACGATCTGGTGGCTTAGCAGGAGCATCTACAGCTTCACGAAGCCAATGAGGTAGGTTGTTCTTTGAAGAACTACTTCCAACTACCTCTTTCCCCTTCGAATGGGAAATGTTAAGCCCTTTTACTGGTTCAGGTAGCAACCCCAAACTGGTAGATTCACCACTTCCCACATTATTGTTGGACTCACGCAAAATATGCAGTGATCTATCCAAAAGACTGGGCAACTTTCCATATTTAGTGGCAATTTCTTCATCTCCCTTTCTCAGTAAATCAAAACTACTGGAACTGAGACCTAGTGAACCCAAATTACTGGCTCCTAAAGAATTGAGCAGAAATGGCTTCTCCATGGGTCCAATTGAAGAAGTCCCAGATGTAGTTGAAGGTCCAGCACAAGAATCTCCAGGAAAATTTGCCCGAAATTTTTCGGGATTCCATGTTGGAATCGGTGGAAAATGCTCATTTTGCAAACCTAGATCTGATGGTTCAAAAGTTGGCACGCTAGAACTAGGATCAGCAAAACCTAATTTCATATCTGTTAAGTGGGTTTGAAATTTCGGAGGTGTGACAAATTTACTTCCTTGCAGTGCCCTTGTCATCATTCCCTCAGGAATGCTTGGAAACAAAGGAGATTTGTTAGATTTTGTTGGCTTGCTTGATTTCGGCACAGGATAAACTGAGCCTTCCAAGATCTTAAGCTGTTCCTCCTCCCACCTAGCTGCCAAATCTTCTAAAGTTTTATACTTAGAGAATTTCAACCTCGGATCTCTAAGCATGTCACCCCAATTGCCCCTTCCATATCTGCGAACACCAATCCACAGACAATCAAGTTCATCTTCAGACCAGCAATCTGCTTTAAATTTCTTTTTGTACAGACTAGAACCAGACCCAGTTCTCAACATTATATTTTCCAGTACCCTCCGATGATTTTCAGGAAATGAAGAAAATGTGAATGGCATCTGACCCAAACCCAAGGTTGGAGGCACTTCCCTCTCTAGCTGATTATATCTGGGTACAGCTTGTGGGGGGAATTTCAGATTTTGCAACAGAGGCATTGCTGGAAGGTCTTTCATACAGTCATTTACAGCTTCAAGCCTGCTCCCCGGAGAAAAGCTAGGTAATAACTCATGATGTGGAATTGCTGAGCTTGATGCAGGAAAAGGGAATCTGGGCAACAATTTCTCATCAAATCTGGGCAGCTTCAACTTTTCCTGAAAATCAGAAAATGGAGCAGCAGAAGTCTCTAGATGGTCAGAAGCTCTTCCCAGTGAGGTAGGCAGAGGAAACTGAAAAAAAAAAAAAAAACAATGTGACCATTCACACAAATGTAGTCGTGACATTTATGCGAGTATTTTTATGGGGGAGGGAGAGAGAAAGTACCGGATTGAATGGGAGCTGACATTCTGGCATGCTATTTCTAAGGTAATTTTGAGAAACTTCAATTGATACATCTTGCAATTTTTGTTTATCTCGGGTACTCTCTTGACCTTTTACTTCCGTCTCAATTGAGGCTCCAGAGCTAGGAGCCAGACTAAATGGAAACTCAGGTCCAGTTGCCGGTCTGCTTGCTCTGCTACTTGATCCTGAAAAGCTTCTATGTGATGACTCCGATTGATAAGCATTCGGAGCACATAGTCCAAGAACTGGCAACAAATTGTTGTTAGGCAGTGAGCTTGTACAGCCTGAGCTCTGATAATGTTGACTTGGAAGTCTAACATCAGGGGAGGAGTGGCCAAGAGGATTGACAGCAAGATCCAAGTGACTGCTCATTTTATGCTTTGATGGCCTGTTCAGCCTTAAAACTGAGTCACCTTTGCTCTTTGGTGCATCTGATGGCTGAGTGACTTTTTCATCCTCCAAGTCAATTACTACAGACTTGTCTCTGACTTCTTGAACTACTTCAGTAGTTTGATCCCCATCTTTGTCATTACCAGGACACTGAGGGAGTAACTCAGGCCCAGGTGTTATCTCACTAGGACGAGATTCTTCAACTGCCTTCCTCCTGGCAAGCCGTTCCTTTTGTCTAGCACGAAGCTTGGCGCTGTTCAATAACAATTAAAAATTAAGTAAAAATGCTTGTGCTGTTGAAACATTTAGAGTATCCATACCATATGTTCCCTCTAGTTCAATATCACCTCAATTTCCTTATGTATATAATTCAAGGATCCAAGTTGTTCATGGATATCTAGATACCATAAGCAATTGCCAACTTATTTCTAGATCTACCAAATTACTCTTTTCACTGTTCTAAAATAAGAGCAAGTGTTACAATTCTTTTGCTAACAAGCAACAGTTTAGTCCATGAAGGTCATTCAAGAATCTCATAGTTTTATGTAATTACTTTCCATAATTTAATAGTTAGCAGAGTTGAAGGTCAGGGGCTGATTGTATTTTTGGAAGTTGTCCAGATTCTACAAACTGGTTTAGACAATGGGTTTTGTGTATTTTTTGGTAGGTAGCCGATTATGAAGTAATTCTAGGGATAGTATAGCTGTACTATACTTTTTGTACTTTCCTTAAATAGCTGAACAGAAATGTGCATTAACACCCCGTAAATTTCTCTGAATTAATTGAGGAATTATTTCTTCTCTCTTCTCACATTAATATTAAAGAAGTAATGCCGGCAGCAAGCAACCCTAGAATCTTGGAACCATCTTTCTTTTGCATCTAAATCACAGTGAAATAATTGAAAGTAACTTAAACTTACTACTTAGCCTTTAGAGCTCGCCCAGCTGGTGTATACTCTCGTTCTGGCTCCGGTTCCGGCTCTCGGTCATCTTCACCACCGCTCTGCTAAGCATATTAATAATGTGAATAAGCAGCAGAATATTGTATAGATTTAAATAAGAAGCAATATAGCTAGTGTGAGCATATATTTCTGAGAATTATCAAGAAAATATGAAACAAAGAAAACTAGTCGCTTAGATGGTCAAGTAAAAGGTAGTTTACATATGTAGGGCAGACAATCAATTCAAATCATACTAGTGGTTTAAATTATGCTGAAAGGCATCAAGAGAGGGCAAATCCAAAAATAAGACAATAAAAGTCAAAAGTGTAAAAGGGGGGAGAAAAGAGAGAGAGAAAGTAAATAATTTGAGACCGGAGCTCAACTGAACTAAGCATATTCTTGGGTTTGAGACAATGGAATATATGACAGGAAAACAAAGGCATAACTCCCACCTATCTATATTGTGAAGATAAAAGAGAGATTCCTTGGAAGATTTCATCTTTAAAATTTATAAATTGCCGTCATTAGCAATTTCCTTTTACACAACCATATTTATAGCTTCATCAACATAAGTTCACTTTAAGAGCTAAAGGTTGTCAAAGATAGACCTTCTCAAACAGAAACAACTGATTTGTTGTAAGTACATACACAAGTCTGTCCGAGTTAGAGGAGAAAGAAGAATTCGCAAACCTAGAATAACTAATAACAAAAAATAAAAATAAAACACCCTGGTTTGATACATTTATCCCTCTTATGAAAGTGGTTGCCAACACAAACTAACAAGATAATCAGATAAATATCATGTATAACATGATTATCCTTTTAACTCAAAAAAGATACTGCAGACCTATTTGCAAAGTCTTCAAAGACAACCATTCTTGTCACATTTTCACTAGCAATATAAATGACTAGATAAAATAATTTATTAGCCCTAGAAAAAACACATGCTTATGCTCAGAGCAGATAGAAGTACCTCGCTCAATGTCTCATTAGGGTGTGAAGCATATGCTTCCCTGTACGAAACAGCTTTCCTCTGGCGCTTCCCTCGGCCAAGTGCTGCTTCCTCCTCACTTTGGTATTTTTCCCATCTAAGATACCCAATGAATCATATAAGAATTTCTTTTCATTTTTTCTTTATAAGAATCATATATGAATGTTTCATACAAGCACTCAAAAATCAAGTCTCCTCCAGCTAATTTCAGTTTTTCCAGGTTGGAAATGAAGTCATTATTGAATTTATATTTAAAGGAACGTCCACGAGTAATTGAAACTTTTGGCTGCCACCATAAATAGCAATCACCCTTCATCCTATTTATTTTCATTAAAATTCACTCATGATGTAAAGAACAACTGCTTACCACCTAGCTAATACTATGATATTGTGGTTGACTATTTTTATGCCACTAATACTATTCAACAATGGCTGTCAACCATGATGGATACTGTAATGTTCAACCAGGATGAATTCTTCTAATGGCTGTGCAAGATTAAATTCATTTTGCCAAATGTAAACTTATTCTTCACATAAGATCCTTGTTCTCAGTTTTATTCTAATTTATTGGATTACCACAGTGCATTATAACCTTAAGTGTCTCCATACAACTGAATCTTAGGCATGTTAAACTCTCTACTACGTAATAAATCTGAAGCTTTAAGTTCTCTGACTTGGCAAAAGTACCGCTTCTATCAAAACTATTGTTCCTGTCCATAAAACAAATTAGAAAATATAAAAGCTAACATTGCAAGGTCCCAAACAACCAATGGCAACAGTTGCTCATAAATGCAGAGAAACTATGATAAGAGTGAGCACAAGAAAAGACTTCTGACCTCACACGTAAAAGTCTGTCCCACTCATTTTCTTCAGCACCAGCTACAGCATTCTCATCCTTCTTTTCAGAATTTTGTGCACTTGTATCATCAGTGGCAACTGCAGGTGATTCAGCTCCCCCTTGTTCCTCTGTTGTTTCTTCATTCCATTCTGTGGCCTGCTTGTGAAAAAATAAGGAAATTTTTCAGTTTTGAATGAGCATAATGTATAATTGTTTGTTTTAATTTTAAATCAAACTTGCCAGCTGGAATCAATAAAGTCAGAACAAGGTCGCTCTGCCATGAACCAAAAACCAAAAATAAAATTGATTAATGATGAAAGATTAAAGGGAAAAAAAAAGAAAGGAAAAGAAAACAACCCAAGGACCATTAACAATTACCATGACCCTGCAGGGCAATAAACTAGATGGTATCAGATTCACAATACAAAATTCTTTTTATGCTTGGGAACTACGAGTAAATTTAAGAAGCCTACAAACCGCACAGGAGTTTTCCAGATATGGGAGCTTCAAAATAAAAAGAAAAAGGTTGGGTGGAATTCTCAGGGATCACAAAATGTAACCCAAGTGTACTCATGGTTAATGACAATGAACCAACTAAAATTCTTACACGAGCCTGGAGCAATTCAAGCAAGCTTGCAGCTAGCAGTTATACGGAATGTGAAGAAGTTTTGAGTGACTACAGTTTTCAGTGTGTTGAAAGGTTTTACAATAAGAACTGAAAGAACAGAGTTAATATGCTGGTGTGGAAGCAAGTTAGCATTTTCTTTGCTCAAAGTTTTTCATGTAAGATAGTGTACAAAGAGGCCAACGCTTTAGCTTATGTCTGCTGCATTTGCGATCAGGTTGGATTACTTTTTTGCCCAAGGAATTTGCTAAGAAAGAAAGAGCTGGGCATATAAAATACTATTGGCATAACCTCATTTTGAAACAGCTATGGAAAAAGTTATGTCCGGCCTAACTCCAAAGATGAATTAGCTGCATCTAAGAATAGCTGGAGTTGCGATTCCACTATACCAAATTCTCCAAATAAAACTCAACCAATGGACAAAACGTGTGCATCAAATGGCTCATTCAAAATCCATTGTATATGCATCACCCGCATGTTCCATGATCACCGGCTTTTGTTTTCTCATTCTCCCTTTGTCCCCTTAAATTTCTAGCCTAATTTGCTATACAAGTTTTCTGGTTCTGGAAGTGGTGGAAGATTCAGATTGCATAACTCTGTTCACACTTCTCTACAAACCACAACAGTCATCTAATAATAAACCAGGAGTATTTCTCTTTCTTTTTTTTTTGTTTTCTCTATTCCATTTTCTTTAGTGGAGGCCATTGTTATGCAGCTCAGAGTTCTACGCCGTGAATTCCCAGTTACGGTAGGGAGTTATTGTATTTTCCATGCTTGATGCGTTCAATATTTGAGGGACGTTGCATAATAAATCACGAAATTTGGGGCACATTGATTTCCTTTTTCTTTCCTACAGAAAAGGAAAAAACTGAAACTTTTGATCATTTCTTAACTATCTTGAGCTGTAGAGATTCTAAATTTCCTTTTCTACAATATAACATCCATATTAATGGGTTTATTTAAAGTATTAAAAAGAATAAGGGAAAACTATTATTATAACAACGACCACCGAACTAACTAAATTTCCATGAGTATTTTATTACATCTTATTGTCAAAGCTTTTATTTTGCATTATCTAGACCATCATTTTCTCTCTTTAAGTTAAAAATGGATCTTGGTTTCGGATTTCTTGCATGAGCTTCTAGGTCAAGTGTTTCATTTTTGGAAGAACAATGAATGTCATAAGCATTCGGGCTGTAGAACGTATAGATTCAGACATACTCTTGTAATGGGAAAGCAACTACAGAGATGGAAAAATGCATAGATGGTGAAAAGATGGGAGGAACATAACCATACTCTCAAAGTACTTTATTTCATCGCTCCAAGATTTTTCAAATTGAGATCCAAATGATTGAAACCTTGTGCACCTGGCTCAATAGGCCTCGGGAATAGGCTCACATTAAAGTTTCAGTTACCTAAAGGAATATAAGAAAGAAAAGAAAAGAAATCGTTTGATGCAAATTCCAATCTTTCAGATGAACATCCCCTTTTAGATGCAAATGATTTCCAGATGAGTAATCACTATATGATAATTCCAATATAAGGCCAGGAGATGCAGTCTTCAATGCAAAGATGTACTTTTAAGTATAGATATCAATTTTTAACCATTAAAATACAAAAACAGACAAGCAGTTGCCATGAATGCAGTTCCCTAACATCTACCAGGCCCATTTTACAAATCATGAAAAGCACAACTTTTACTTCTAGCTTATGCTTAGAAGTTACTGTTAATGCAGATGCTTCTAGTCGAGATTGTGATGCAATGATCACCAGTTATACTAAATTCTTCTGAAACAAATGCATCACATCACAGATTCTGCAATGATCCATGCACATACAACAGTAAAATACATTCATGATTTCATGCTACAGTTGATTAACAATTCTCAAATCAAGTGGCCCATTTTTTCTCTCTTTTTGAAATAAGAAATTTGTATTATGAATGAAATATAAAAGGAGATACAACTGTTTACCAGGTGTCCACAAAGAAAACATAAAACCAGGAAGAGGTAAGAAAACCATACCATAAAGTGACTAAATGTATTAAGACAAGCATAATACCTCACCTTTACTGAGCCAAGCATATCATTATCCAAATCCCCTTCAGCAACATCATTTGAACCAGACTGAAGGTTTGAACGGTCAAGCAACCTTGCGATTGCATTTTCATCCCACACAATCTTGGTGCTGCCTTCTGTACATTTGTCCTTGTACACATCCCCCAAACCACCACCCCTCTTCCTGTTCTTATGTTCCAGATCTCTCATTGCTTCCTCTATGCTGGTATTATTTTCACCTGTATCTTTTCCATTCATATCAGGAGAATCATTAAACAGTTCTTCAGTTCCCCATCTTATAATATCTTCCACTTCCTTTAGAGATCCAGATTTATTCACAAAAAGCTGATCAAGCATCAGTTTCTTTTTTGCAAGCTGCAAGATGCGTTCCTCAACACTTGCACGAACAACAAGCCTGTATACTAAAAGTCTGTTTGATTGTCCAATTCGATGTGCCCGATTCATGGCTTGAATATCAGCATGCGGATTAAAATCAGAATCATAAATAATGACAGTATCGGCTGATGCTAAATTGATCCCAAGGCCACAAGATCTTGTTGATAACAAGAAGACAAACCGACTTTTATCTAGGTTAAAACGTGTTATTGCTGCCTGACGATCAGCCACTGCAACGGAACCATCCACTCTTTCATACGTTTTAGGTCCAAATTCAATAGTCAAATAGTCCTCAAGAATATCAAGAAGCTTGGTCATCTGTGAAAAAAGAAGGACTCTATGACCTTCCTTATATAACACCTTAAGCATGGAATGCAATAGAGTCAACTTCGCCGAAGCTTTTATCCGCATTTCATGAAGAAATTCTAGTGAACCAGATTCGGGCTCAGTACCAGGAATGAGATAAGGATGATTGCAAACCTTTCTTAACTGCATCACAATGTTAAGCATTGATTGCTGTGCCACCCCTTTTCCAATATTTCGCAATATCTGATAGTTCTTGGTCAGCATTGCCCGGTAGTATTCAGCTTGGATGGATGACAACTCAACAGGAACCATTCGTTCAGTCTTTGGGGGTATATTTTGCATGGCGTCTTTTTTAAGCCTTCGAAGCATACGTGGAGCAACAAGTTTCTTCAACTCTTCCACTTTTTGTGTGGTTGTGAGATCATTGAACTTCTCCTCAAACGTAGATAATGAAGGAAATGAAGCAGGCTGCAAGAAATTCAACAAGTTATACATCTCGCCAATGTTATTCTGAAGAGGAGTTCCAGTCAGCAGAACGCGGTGTTGAAAAGAGAACGTATTGAGCAAGCTGAACAGCTTACTTCCTGAATTCTTCAGACGATGGCCCTCGTCAACCACAAGAACTTCCCAAGGAACTCCACGCAAATGAGAAGAATCAGCAAGAATCATTTCATAAGTAGTTAATAGAACATTGAATTTATAGGAAGATGTTTTCTTGTCTGGCTTATTTGGATCAGTAGCATGCCATTCGTATTGGCGAATTGTGGCTCTTGCTTTTGCACATCCATGATACTCTACAACATTTAAGTTGGGAGCCCACAATGCAAACTCAGCAAGCCAGTTAGGCATTGTAGAAAGTGGAACCAAGACCAAACAAGGTAGTTTAGCTTTGAACTCAAAATATAATGAAGAAATAAAAGCACAAGCGGACACTGTTTTTCCAAGACCCATCTCATCAGCAAGGATCACATTTTTGGATTTATGCCAGCATTTACGCAACCAATTCAGAGCTTCAAGCTGATGAGGAAACAATGAACCTCCTCTCAGTTCCTCAGGTTGCTCTGTGAGAGAAACAATCTCATTTTGCGGACAATCACTCTTACCCCTTGATAAATCATCCTTAGAAGCATCGTTTTCTACCGTTTGACATTCAAACTGACTAAATAAATCAATCAGATGTGAAGAGTTTTTAAGAGCAGGTTCATTTAATCTTTCCCATGTGCAGTCATCATAAGGAAGACCGGTCCATTTTACAAAAGCTTCATGTGTCCCATCTTTGGATGTGCGGAGAGCAATTATCCGCTGAGGCTGCTTCCACCTTTCCTCACAGATATTTATCACAGCCGTTCCATATTTTGCCTTATAATTATCAAGTTTCCTCTTCGCCAGAATTTTAAGTTGGGATTCAGGAATCCAATTATTGTGAATATGAGACCTCCCCACCCACTTAACTAGAAACTCATAAGATAATGTCTCTCCTTTAACTTGAGCAGATTTAGCCATTTCAGGCTCCTGAACTTTCTTTTCAACACTGCTGTCCACATCTTTGTCTGTCGATTCATGAGAGATAGGTGTTTCACAAACTATAGGACCATCATCATTTCTTAAACTAAGGTCAGCATTCTCAACCACCATCTTTTCATTTTTTTCTACCTCGTCTTTTGCACTTACTGCAGATTCACCTTGAACTTTACCACTAATGGCTGTAGAACCTGAATTTTTGTTGTCTTCTCCCAATAAATCCATTACATTTCCATCTTTACATTCTTTAGTTGCACATCTCCTGTATACTTGTATTTTGTCCACTTCAATGTCATTCTTCATGCTTTCCTCATCAGAACTTCTGATGACATTAGGAGAATGGTCAGAATTATTTTCAGCTACTTCAACATCTATATCAGTATCACAGGTAGAATTTTCCTCCAAATTTTTTCTTCGATTTTCTGAAATTAGTAAATCATCAGAAAGATCATCCACAAGCATTGCCGATGGGTGACATGAAGAGCTTGTATCATCACCTTGTACTCGACAACCCAGAACCCGATCAACCTGTGATGTAAATATACATGAAACAAAAAAATCTATTATGCTAAGATTGATAGTTCTAGTTAATGGGAAGGAAAGAATATGCCATAACCATTGATAAATGATACAAAAAGAAAAAAGATAGCTAACCATTCATCATAAATGCATAGAAGAGATCACAAAGCATGCTCAATATATACTTGGTAAGCTGATGTGAAGGAAAGGAAAATAAACAGTTTCTAACATTTCACCATTATTGATATCTATGTAAATAAAATAGATGGAAAATTATTAAACAATTTTTCATTTCACTACAGGAATTACAGTCATGAAAAGCCAGAAACATTTTAAGCTGCACATTCAGCCACCTATGATCGGAAAGCTATATGAAATTCCAAGAGATCACTTATCCTCCTTTTCCTTTCTTTCCACTAGGTTGTCATCCAACACAGAGGAGTTTTAAACCTCTATTTTTCTCCATTCCAAAGTGTACACTTGTCAAAAGTGATTATTAATGTCATTACAACCACCTCAAGAAACAGTGTTACCAAGATCCAAAGATTGGCAAAAGCAGTTTCAGTTACCTGCTGAAGTTCAAAAGGAACATTATCTGCGCACAATGGTGTTTCATTTGCCTGAACTCCAGCTTTACCCGACTCATCTAACAGGTGAGTCACTTCCTCAGGAAGCTAATAATTGAAAAAAGATAACCATTACTAGTACAATCATTATGCAAAAAACAATGAAGATTATGATGATCACAACATATAAAATTCAGGTGCAGAGTGAGTGAGATTGACTGAGCATTAGAAGTTTTCACAATAGGCCAAGATCAAATATGCAAGAGAAGGGGACTGCTTCAGATCATAACAACCCTTCCCACCTTCCATCAAGAAAAGAGAAGGGAAAAAAGAACAGCCCTTCTGACATATTATTCAGAAAATTGAAACAAATAAAGCCAACTAAAAAGCCATCAACCATAAAGAAGAGACCAGGAGTTACTCATTGACAATGGCAAAGTACATAATCATACAGGGTTCAAGGACACCTATCACATTGATACATAAGCATGATTGAAAATGGGAGATAAAGTACAGAACAAGTCAAATAAGTAATACATAGAACACAAAACAGTTCATAAATATTCCTATTAGGATTGTTAGCATCAGATTACCAGAGATATCAAGATCTTTTAATTCAGATTTTTAAAAAAAAAGATCAGAAAACAGTTTTTAATACAAAAGGTTATAGATAAATTTGACTGTCTCAGAGTCAGATTTCACATTAAGCAGAGACAAATTCTCTCACATAATAATATGAAATAATATCATACAATCACCAGCACTTGAGAGCATATACTGGCAAAATTTGATAATTTTGCGATCATAACTTTTATTTTTCTGAAATATTTGCATCATCATGCGAAATAATCAACAGAAAACAAATGAAAGGAATGTGGAAAGCACCAAAAATATGATTTTCAGTGACTGATCCAAAGATGGACTGATTTTCTCGAAGGTCCCAGAAAATCTCAGCCAACTGGAATTCATTTGTAGGGGATTGAAAAAATCATATAAATGAAGTCATGCATTGTAGGTTCATCCTCTAGAACCTACACTTTCATCTGGCTACTAATAAATATGAACTCCCAAACCTATGCCACTTGAAAGCTCCTAAACCGGCAAGGTCACAGAAAAGTCAAAGATAACTAGAATTCAGAAATAAGGGAAAAAATAAAACAATGTAATATCAGCAGGTACCACAATAAAAAAAGTTTTGTTCTCTATATTCTTTCAGGCGTTGAAGGGATATTGGTCCACAAAATCATAACAATTCAAAATTTAGAAAAGATACCTCATCTTTTCTCTGGTTATTTAAGCCCTTGGTTCCAAGGTCCTCCTCCGGCAAAGATGCAGAAACCCCATCAATAACAGTTTTCTGTTTCTCCTGCAGCTTGCAAGTTCTAGAACACATAGTATTCATTTTGGATCTACGCTTTTTAGAAGCACAAGCTGACCCCTTTTTCTTATCAGTCTTAGGCTTCTTTTGGCTGTCCTCATCATTGACCTCTGGTTTTCTTTTTCTAGCTTTCACAGAGGCAGCACCAATTGCAAGAACAAATTTAATTCCAGTAGATCCATTTTTAGAAGACATGTCAGGCTTCTCTTTGGGAGCTTCATCAGTTTCCTCTGATTTTGTGACTTCAGAATGAGATACAAGTTCCTCGGCAGGAGGTATCTTTCTATCTGCAGCTGAGTCTGTTGGAGAATCATGGGGTTTCTTCTCATCATCGTCATTCACACATGATGAACTTCCCTCCACAGGAACACCAGGGGATGTACTACCAGGCTTGGTGCTAGAAGATACATCTACTTGGGACGAATCCAGTCTCTTCTCTAAGGGTTTGACTCCAAGAGTGAAAACAGATTTCCCTTTGCTGGACCTTTTCTTTGAAAGAAAGGAGCTTCCAAAGATCTGGGATACTTTATTAGTGCCTAACAGCTTACTCCCACTCTGAGATTTTATAGTGATTATTTTCGATCTTGCTCGCTTAGAGACAGAATCCAGATTGCTGATGGGCTTGAGCTGATCACTTTTCTGAGTGCACTTTGGGCATTGCCATTTTCCATTCGGAATGCGCTTCAGGCAGTACATAACAGCAAAAATAAATTATAAAGGAGAACAATGATCATTTTTTTTGTTGACAGTTAATATGTATACCAGAAGAAAAAATAGGATTCTAAATAAGGATTGCTGGCATATGATAGATAACTAAGCATACCTTAAGAGGCGGGTCAAGGCACTGAAGGTGATAGGTTCTGGGACAGCTATCACAGCATAATAAGTTACCACCAAGATCACAAATCACACATTCATAATAATACTGGAAGACAGAAAGTTTACATGGACCAAATGTCAAAATTAGTTAGTCAGCATTAAGCAAACTGTCAAGATCACAGTGAACTCATAAATGGAAAAATATACATGAACATATGAATGTACCCTCAAATATATCAGATTCAAGTGCTGGATCAGTATTCAGTTCAGTATAATAATTACTAATAGCTTGCTAAAAAGACAGGTATTAAC
Source organism: Ailanthus altissimus (assembly GCA_946807835.1). Lineage (NCBI taxonomy): Eukaryota > Viridiplantae > Streptophyta > Magnoliopsida > Sapindales > Simaroubaceae > Ailanthus > Ailanthus altissimus. Next base: position 4,892,864 of record OX327690.1, on the reverse strand, counting down.
AATAGCAGCAACTCATTTAAAACATTAACAACACATTGCTAGCAAAACTCAATTCACAGTAGCACAGAGATATTCCGAAAAGAGGGGGAAAAAAAAAAGTGTACTGGCAACACCCTAAACTTAACATTATCATTCCCGCATTTCTAGTGTAATTACCATCCTTTTCCAATCATTACATGGTTTTCAGAACACACTTCAAAACCAACAAAGCTTCCAAACAAAAAAAGAGTTCTCAAGAGTTGGTAAAAATATAATGCAAATTCTTGCAACTTTTTCCAATGTTATTGATCAAAAGAATGAATTAAGTATTAGATAGAGTAGAGATACATACATATTTTTCCACTGCTAAATTAAATCTTCTCACCAACGCTAGGAGTACATTTGGATAGAGAGAAGAAAGCAAAATAGCAACTCGTTCAAGTATGGACGCTAGAATGTGCAAAATAAATTATAACAAATAGCAACTAGTTCAAGTATGGACACTAGAATGTGCAAAATAAATTATAACATATTTTATTGCTCACATTGCAGTTTAATGGAAATCCAAGAGATTTTAACCCATTTTATTCCCTAATATTGAGTCAATACTAAGAACTTGCCGTTAAGCACGAGCATAACCATAATATTTCAGCATATCTTATTATAAGTACTAAAAGCCTATGTGCTTGTGATCAATTAAACAATCTTAACATATAAGTTTCTTTGTTTCCTGTCAGATAACTAAGCTTAGCATGGTTTCCCCATCTCTATCTACAGAAACAGATATTACCAGTTATAACACTTGCCATACATTAAACTACAACCTTGAGTGCAAGATAAGAATATTTGTTAGAAGGAAATATGAAGACCCACACTCATGCATTAGGATGCAAAGCATAAACATTAAAACTAAGTCCGGGATTATATAGTATAAGATCTTCTGCTAAATTGTGTCCTCTAACTTGTTTCTTTCCTTTTTCTCTTTTATTATTTTATTTGACTTGTTTAAAAAAATGAAGTGTCTATATATTATTAAATAAGGAGCTGTTGAAATCCTTTAAATGGTAACAAATAAAAAAATGCAAAAGAGAACAGAGAATAACTCACTCCATCATTTCCTTTCTTCTTGGCTGACGGTCGATCAGAACTTATGTCAGTCTTCAGCCTGCGTTTAGCTGATGATGTATTCCTTGGAGATTCTGACCCCACCAAGTTCTCTTCTTTACCATTTGATGCATCAGGTCCACATGGCAGCTTTCTTCTTTTTCGCTTCAAAACCCAGTTTCTATTAATCATTTTACTAGTCGATGAACTGTTATCTTTCATCTTTAAGTGCCGAGTGTTACATTGTCACTAACAAGTGACAGTAAGCCCATGCCATGTGTCAATGGGGAAGCTGAGGTGTCACAGCTTCATAGCAATCTCAGCAGCTGCAATGTCTAACCAAGCTATTCCTACACTTCAACATTACAACAAGGCATTAGATAGAGAAGAAACAGAAAGAGCAGAAAACAACATACACAAATTCATCATTGTTGCGAACCAGGCTTCACCACACCTATCACAATTTGAACAAATAATAGCAAATGAACTCATTGGCGATTCACAGAGAAAGTATATTATATCATATTAGAACTCTATACCAACCTCAACCAAATAGAGCACAGAGGATATGACAAAGTCAAAGCAGACAAATTGTGAATGAGACTAATCAGCAAACCAATATTGTCAACCAAACAGAATAGTGAAGATATGCCAAACTCACAGCAGACATTCAAAAAGAGCAATCAGCAGATTAGAAGACATCAGAATTAAATGAAAATCAAATTCGACACTCACGTCAAATCAACGAGAAGGATTTGGACTTCATTTTACAGTACATGCCAAATTTTATGATGCATCCAGCCAATTAGTAAGAATCTCCATTGACATTCTTCTTCGTGTTCAAGATAACAACTACATATGTCAAATTTGAAAGAGATAAACGAATAAACCAAAACAAAATCCATCATTTTAATCCATCTCGATGACATGTCCTGGTAGTAATGACAATGGTATAAACTTCAGTAAATTGTCACATTTGCCTCAAAATTGAAAATGACACAAATTTCTACATTATGAAGTTAGTCCACAATTGAAACACCAAATTCACATTTCATACAAAACTGCAACTCTATAGTTAACTGTGAGCAAAGCATGTGCCCGGTACCAAAAACAATATTACAGCTCGAAAGTAAACCATTTGAGCTCTTCTAAATCAATGCACAAGAATAATAACTTAATTCAATATAACATTGGCCTGGAAGACAGTTCACTAAGTACATTCCTATTATAAACAATCTAGGTCACCATAATGAAGAGAAGAATACAAATTCAAAATTATGCACAGACTGAGAACCAATGACTAGACTGACACATAGCATGTTGATAAATCTAGTTCATTACATAAATCAAACAATTGATTACCAAATACCCAACAATACACCACAAAACCTCTCCAAATTGAACAATCAAGCACCAAACACTTGACCAAATTATACACATTGAAACTCAAATTAAACCCAGAACTGTATTAGACGATTAACTTCAACATGCAAAACCCAGTTACCAAATTATACCCAAACAGAACAAGACTTGCAACAATTACAGTAATCAAACTCAATACACGATTACAGAAACACCAAGGAAGAACAAAATCAGCTCAAAATTAAATATACCCAGATAAGAACCCACCAAGAAATGCGCATTAAACAAAGAAATAAGAAGTGCCCAGATGAATTAAGAATCTAACCAATCTTCCCTTTCGCCTGTGGATCAAAACAATCAACGGAAACAAATAAATAGAGCCCAAGATTGAGAGACCAACAAAGAGAGTGAAGAGAGAGAAAAGGGGATTAGGGCATGGAAGCTAAAGCCTAAATGAGAAGTGAGAGATACGAGAAAGCGAGAGAGAGAAAGGGAAATACCCAAAAACGAATAAATATAAACGTAAAAAAAAAAAAAAAAAAAGGGAAATAGAAATTGAAATTGACAACATGAGATATATAAATATAGACAGAGAAAGTGATATTATAGAGAGAGAGAGCATACGATACGGAATTGCCGGGGTCATAGGACGATTCTGACATGGCAGTTTCATACACCTAACCACTGAGATCTGGCCACGTGGCACTTCCCACCCTCCAAAACTGGCCCTTTTTCCCTCTCTCCTCTTCTCTGTTTTCTTTGCTTTCATTGCTTTCCCATCATAATCTCCCACAATCATTTTGCTTTCTGGTTTTTTATTTTTATTTTTTTGTGTTTTTGGGACACAATGCTCGCTCTCTCTCTCTCTCGCTTTGTTTTTTTTTTTCAGCTTTTGTAGGGTTGGATTTTATTTATTTATTTATTCTTGTATTTTGCTTTTTGTGTTGGGTTTAGGTTTGAAGTCATAGCTGGCAACTGCCAAAGCTGGTAAACCATAAAACATGGTTAAGAAAATGAATGCATCTTGGCTTTTCATTTTTGATAAATCAAGAACTTGATTTCATTTCACTCAATTAAAGCATAAGTTTAGTTGTTAGATTTCTTTGATGATCGAAAATGTGTGCATTAGATTTAGGTTCCTAAAGTTAGTATTAAGAATTTACTTGCTCATAATTTATGCTTTATCACGTTGATATCTTTATGTATATTTATATTTATATATATAAAGAGAAATAATTTAATGGATAATGTTTTTTTCAGTAATATTATTCATAAAAATGAGAATTTGAAATGGTGTGTTGAGTTTGGATCAGGTTAATTATTGACTTGTTTACTAAACAAGTCATTCGAACACAATAAATAGGTTAAAATTATTTAATACGAGATATATTCAAGTTGACAAGGTAATACAATTTATTAATTTATTTACAATCCACCAATTTGTTTATTAAATTTTTAAAGCATTATTATAAAATAATCTTTTTATAATTATACTTTTTAAAATGGAATTTGAAATCTATCACAAGTTTGTGATAAATTATATCAATTTTTTTAAAATTAATTTATTATAAAATATATCAAAACTTAATGATAAAATTAATAAGAAAAATAGAAAAAGCAATAATAATGCTCTAAGCGATAATGTTTGGGTAAAAAATCATTACATGACATTTTTTCTATGTAAATAATTTTTTATTTCGCAATCAAAATTAGGGGTGGGCAAATCCGGTTCGGTTCGGTTTTTAGTGTGAACCGAAAACCGAACCGAGCCGGTCGATTTTTGAAAAATAAAACCGAAAACCGAACCGAAAAATTAAAAACCGAACCGAACCGGTTCGGTTCGGTTCGGTTCGGATTTTGGTTTTTCGGTTCGGTTCGGTTCGGTTTTATAATTTTTTTAATTTTTTTTAATTTTTTTTTAATTTTTTTTAATTTTTTTTTAATTTTTTTTTTAAATTTTTTAATTTTTTTTTTAAATTCGGTTTTTTCGGTTCGGTTCTCGGTTCGGCCTTCCGAACCGAAAACCGAACCGAATTTTTCGGTTTTTAAAATAAAAAACCGAAAACCGAACCGACCAAGAGAAAAACCGAACCGAACCGACCAATTCGGTTCGGTTTTTCGGGTCCGGTTCGGTTTTTCGGTTTTTTGCCCACCCCTAATCAAAATACATCATTTCATTAATGTAGAGTGAAACTGTGACATTTTTCTATTGTATATTTGGGGAGAAAAATGGCCCTTTTTATTTTTTTATAAATAATTTGAACTTTAAACAATGCCGTTTTGCGTGCAAAATATTTTGAAATGAGACGAAACGGCTCCATTTTATTATGATATGAAATTAAAAAGGTAAAAGTTTAAATAGCATCATTTTCTGCATGCAAATTTTTTATAAAAAGAAAAACGATGTCATTTTGCTAGCAAAATAATAATTAAAAAAATAAAACAGCGTCGTTTTTCTTTAAATACTTAAAAAAAAAAAAAAAGGGCATGTTCTTTAGTCTTCATCAATCTTTTAAATCGTATTTGAGAGAGAAGAAGTGAGACCAAAATGTTTGCCATCTTCATCAGTCTTCAGTAGCCTAACCATGTGCCATCTTCAATTTTTTTAATATTTTTGGTTCTTAAAATTCCAACATCTTCAATTTTTTTTAATTGAGTTTTTGTTGATTAAATACAACCCAAATTCTGCACTACATTTTCTTCTCTTTCTCTTTTGACTTTCAGTCTGGAGGTAATTTGGGAGTCTTTCACAAGTCTTTTAATTTGGGTATTGATTTAGGATTTTCATTAATGGGATCATGTTGATAGATAATATTTGTAAAGTTTTAATTTTCTTTTGTTTCTTTTTATTCTAAATATTTTTTTCTTTTTTTTTATATTATTAATTTAATTATTATGTTTTCGTAGTGGGTTCGTTACTAGAAATTTATGCTAAAATAAAATTTAGTAGCAGCAAAAATATTATTTTTTAAGTCCTTTAAGGATGTAGGTTACTCTTATCTTACATTTATCTTTATATTGTCACCTAACCAAATTTATATATTACTTTTATAGAATCAGTTGGCATTTAATATGTTACTTTTAAAAATTGAACTATCGCATATTTTCTCACTTATATTAAGAAATTTTAAGCCTCCTTAATTATAGAGGAGGCTTTGTGCTTGCATGTTTGTTGATTCTACAATTTTAGTTTCACATAATGTCAAAGTTGGGTTTTGTTTGTTGCTTGCATTCCACCTAACAGAAAGAATTACTTGGGGAATGTCTTTGGTTTCGATGTCTCCCCACCTCTTAAAAATTGTCAAGGCTTTATGTACTGCCCTATGAATTTATATTTTACTTATTATTATTATATAAATTGTGCTAATTTTTTATTAGAAAGATTAATGTGTGAATGAATAGGAGAAACAAAATAAGGTATTCTTTGTATATGTATACTTTTAAAAGAATACACTTTCATTTTATGTTTTGAACAACTTTGATAATGAAGACTTGATATGATCTTTCGGTAGTCGTGCTCATTTAGAAAAATAGCTGTGAGCATATGGTTTAATCTTAGAGTCATATAAATTCATCATTACCCATACGATGAGAGGATTATTTGACTTTAGGACAATACTTTATATCATGCTTCTTAATACTTTATAGCATGCTTCTTTATGCTCAATGCCAAATTTTATCTTCCTTACTCTTTCTTTAAATTTTAATTTTTCTTATTGATAATTTTATCTTACAAATATTTAACAATATATATATTCTAATATATGGTTAAATAATATTTTAAAAAATATTTTACCAAATAGTTTTGACAATAATTTATGATTAAATTTATAATACATTCTAACATAACTTCTTAATTGGTCCAAGAATAGTCTTAATTTTATCTTAACATAGATAACTCTTGAATGTCATGCGATAGAATGTCAAAAGAATATGAGAGGGTGTCTAAGAATTCTTGAAATTTAGATTATCAAATTTAAATAATCATAATTTAATAAGATTTTCCTGTAAAAATGGTCTTAATATTACAGTTAAAACTCCTTGTAAAGTTAAAGATCATCTATTTGTATATGGTATTTATGAAAATTATAAGATTTGTATTATTATTGAGAAGAAATGACATCTTTAATCATAATGGTCAACATGTGGAAAAAAAATGACTTTACTATAACCATAGATATGATGAATGAAGCATATATATAATTAAGCTTATAAATCCTATAGAAAAATTTTATAAAGTTTTAATAAAATTTTATACTTGAGTTGCTCCAAATATACAAAGTTATCTAGTTTGTTCAAGTTGTGCAATTTGAAAGAGATTCATAGTTGGTCAGACAAAATTTTTTATGACTTGTTAAGTTGTGTACATAATATTCTACCTAACCAAAATATGTTGCCTTTATCAATGTATAAAGCTAAAAAGATATTAATTACATTAAGCATGAATTATGAGAAACTACATGCTTCCTTAAATGACAATATCTTGTTTAGTAAGAATTACAAACTCTAAATAAATGCCATTCTTATAAAAGTTCAAGGTGGAAGAGTCAAGGTAAGGAGAAGGTTAAGAAAAGCACTAAAATTTATACTAGAGTATTGTGGTATTTTTCAACTATTCTAAGGTTAAGACACATGTTTCGATCACTACAAACTGCCAAAGACTTTATATGGCATGCATATGAGAAATAAAGGGATGATATGCTTCATTATTCAGCTGATTCCCTTTCATGTCAGTTTGTTGACAGAAAATGGCCTGATTTTTCTTACAAGAATAGAAACCTTAGTTTGGCTCTTTCAGCTAATAGAATCTCATAGATTAATTAATAGTACATACTGTTGTTGGCTAGTATTCACCAATTATAACCTTCCACTGTAGTCATGTATGAAACAAAAATTTATGATGTTGTCTTTATTAATTTCTAGTCCTCGTTAATTGGTAATGCTATTAATATATATATTTGGTTCCACTGGTAGATGACTTTAAAAAATTTTGGGATATAAGAGTTCAGGCTTATGATGCAAATAAGAAAAAATATTATACCTTAAAGGCAATATTGTTGTGGACAAAAAGCGACTTCTCTACATATGATAACTTTTTTGGTTGTATCGTTAAAGGATATAATGGATGTCCATATTGCAACTAGAATACTTTGGTAACTAGGCTTTAGTATTGTAAAAGGATTTGTTATATGGGCCATTAACATTCTCTTCCACTGGATCATCCTTATTAAATACAGAAGAAAGTATTTAATAATAAACAAGAGATTAGATGTCCACCGTTAAGTGGTGAGAAAATATTATCTAAATGGAGGGTATTAACCATACATATGGGAAAAAAGGGAAAAAAAGCGGAAGAGTAGGAAGAAAATGGAAAATACACAAATTGGTGATAATAATTGCTATTGGAAGAAGTCAATATTCTTTTAACTTTCATATCGGATATATTTGTATATTCGTCACCAATTAAATGTTATGTACATTTAAGAAAATGTATGAAAACATCTATAGTACTTTGTTAAACTTCCCCATTAGAGTGAAAATGGTGTTAACGCAAAGTTACACCTTTTAGAAATAAAGATAAAGATGGAATTAAGTCTGAAAATTAATTTAAAAAACCAACAATACTTACCTCGAGCTTGTTTCACTTTGAGTAGAGATAAACGGAAAAAAAATTATGAAAGATTGGTAAACATTAAGGTGCCTAATGTTACTTGTGGCTATGATTGATTTGAAATTCATAGGTTAAAATCTCATGATTACAATGTTTTGATGCAACAATTTCTTCTAATAGTGATGCATTCAATTTCATTAGAGCATGTGCAGATTGTTGTTACTATAATGAGTTTTTTTTTAATTATTTTGTATACTACTGTGGTTGACCCTAGTTAGATATGTTGCAAAGTAACATTATTATTACTTTGTATTTATTTAGGAAATACTTTCCATTTAACTTTTGTGATAGTACTGTTCAATTAACAGTTCATTTTGTCGAAGAAGTTAAGCTATATAGGCTAGTATACCTAAGATAGATGTATCCATTTGAGAGGTTCATGGAAGTCTTAACAGGTTATATGCAAAATTATGATTGGATGAAAGATTATATTGCTGAATGCTATCTTGTGGAGGAGTTAATGGAACTTTGTGGTGATTTTTTTGTAAAGTTTAAATGCTAGTGGAAAACCCTCGTGGTCAAAATGATGAAATTGGTGGAACAATTATGCAAGTAGACTGTGATTTGCTAGATTAAAACCATATTTATATATTATTTAACACTTCAAATGTGCAACCTTATATTGACTAAGTGTTTATTTTTTATGATAATTCTTTATTTATTTCTATAGATTTAACCTTTTTAAATGTTCATATATTAATAATAATTTTTTTACTCACAAATTAGGGAGTATTTCATGTGGCTAAACAAACAATACCCATGTATGTCAAGTATAAAAAAATGGTTGCAAGACCAATATAATCTTACTTTCATTTATTGGTTCGAGAAAAATGTTTAACCATAAGAACTGTCATTTTATTTTTCTTTATAGTTTAATAACTAATCAATTATCTATTCTTTGATGCTTCTAATAATATTCAAATTATAAGTTTCAAATGTTATAGAGAATGGGAAGTCTATTTCACACACTAATAAGTACTTATCATGAGGACTAAAACTGAATGCCACTAAATACTCGAGGTATAACATTAGCGGTTTGACATTTTTTTAACAAATGACCAAGGTAAAAATAAGTTACTCAAAAAATGGTGTTAGTTTAGTTGTAACGACAATGCAGGTGGATAATGCTTAGGACTAAAATCATGTAGTAAAGGAATTATTGGTTTATAAAGTTATAGATGAAATTTGGGACATTAACTATTATATGTTTAAGGTTGTAGTTTTCGAATGTAAATGAATTGACAATGGAGGTGGTGTCAGAGTTGATGATCTTGGGTTCATAATTGTCAACTTGAAACATTTAGGTCATAAGTCAAGACTAATTTGTATTAGCTTTTGAACTTAAGTAAGTGTTTTATATTGTTAACTGAGAAGATAAGCAGTTAGTAATAGTTTGCTCCTTATTTAAAAAAAGAAGTATAGTAGAATCAACAATCAAATAAGGTAATAATGTAATGGTGCATCCACCAATAATAAAGAAAACCACCAATTATTTATTCTTATGATGATGATAATGAAAATAATGTAATGTTAGAGTTTTTAGTGTACACTCTAAAATCCTAAGGGCTTTGTGGAAGCCTTTGCTTATAAGTAATCAAGAATTAAAAAGATCACACACATAAAGAGATTAACAATCACACACACAAGGCATAAGAAATTTACATGGCTTGGCAACAAATGCCTATTCCACGGTGGATCATGGGGTTCTAGCTTCTTTATTACTTAATTCACAAAATATTTTCAGATCACAAAGATCTTTCACAAGAAATAGACAATAGCCAGAGCTCCCCAAGGGTCTATATAATACTCTTTTACACACTAAGCACTCAAATTCTCCCTAAGCTTTTTATTCTCTCTTATTTGATGCTTGACAATCTAATAAGTCCATAAGGGTTTATATAGGCTCCAAAACATCACTAGAAATATTATTTCTAGGGAATAAGAGTTCACGCATTCAGGAAGTCTAAAATTGACTTAAACTAATAAAGACAACTTAAAACATAAGTTTTCTAAAAGTTGGCATCATTGCCTGCTCGACCTAACTTCAAAGCATGGAAAATGTCTTTACTTGTGCTTTCACGCTCTTCTTTGCTTTTAGTTTATAATTTTTATTCTTTTCTCATCCGTCTAATGTGTCTTCGACCTTATAACGACTCTTTATTAGTCTTCAACTCAAAATCAAATTGAAACAAGATTTTGAATCACCAATTTTTAACATTTAATGTACACATGACCAGATTGTGATGTTATATGAACTAATAATAAAATAGTATGACCATAAGTTGAAATTCCATTCATTATTATTTATTCTTAGCATGGTGATGTTATACCAAATTGAAATTTTTTTACCATATTATTGACTTTTGTTGTTAAAATATCATTATTTAATATTGCTTTTTTTTTCCCTACAATTTGGCTGTCTGACTTACTAATAATTATGACTTGCTTAACTTGAACAACTCGAACAATCAATTGATTCTTGGTCAGTATGATAATAAGATGTTGACTTGCTCACAATTCTAACTTTATTGAAGTTAATCTATGAAAGTTAACATTCTGAGCATCTCTACTTATGACACTTTTAATGCTTTAAACATTAAACAGGTTCATAAATATACTCATAATTATATCAGCAGTCATATTGCATTGTTTAACTATTGTTGAATTTCTATTTTGATAAATTTGCCTAGGTTTGAATATGGCTAATGAATAGAAATGGATTAAAGCTTGAACTTTAACTTGTGTGGTGAATAATAGATGCTACTATCAAATAATTAAATATTAGTTAAAATTATTAAATATAAGTGAATAATATTTAGTTTTACTTTTTTGAAAAGTTTATCTGATTGTTTATATTGCCTCTTGCTCTTAGTTAACTATTTTGCAACTGTGAATGTTTTGGTCAAAACTAATTTATAAAAGTTGTACATTCAAAGTGCAAATAACAAAGCTTTGTAACAATAGTTAACTATTGCGTGCAAAATAATAGGTGTTGTTAATCAAGTTGGACAACCTTTATTTCTACCAAGCTAAGGCCTTGAAGAGAAGCTGCAAGTAACAATGTTGGTTCATTGGTTGAATAATTTATATTTCTATGGAACATTGATGGTAAGGTTGGTCAATATTTATGTTTTTTTTTTTAGCTACTAATTTGGGATGTAATATATTTTTTTACAGTATGTTATATATTGATTTAGTTATGTAAATCTCAAATTAATATTTTATGAATCAATTTATTTTTTTAGCAATATAAATTATACATGTACAATATATATAAATTAACAGATTCATGAATAACAAAATATATAATATATAAATAATCTATATATAGAAAGCTAATATATTGACATAAAATATCACAACTTTGTGTTAGATTTTGTCATAAATTTGTGATAGTTGTTTTGCTATGTCATTTACCATGATCCATACCACATCAGTTGCCACCTAAACTTCATTTTCTACGTGGAAACTATAACGTCAACCGCCTTATTATATTCCAACTCAACTTCCATTGCCACCTTAGAATGTTAAAACATATACCACATAAGATTTTAAGACATGTATGTAATAGAAATCTTCAATCACATATTCTATCACAAAGTATTTTATCATAATTTTGTGATAGAAAAATTCTATCATATTCTTATGAGTCGACCTTTTATGACATAAATGTTTATCTCTAATATTAAATGAGTTTATATGATGTAAATGAGCGATGAATTATATATAAATTGACATATAGTGTTGACTTCACCAACTTGAATATAACCTGTTTAATAATTTTGTCATTAAATAGGTTGGCAAGTCAAGGACCTCAACCCAACAAGACCCAATTATTAATTAAGTCATTTGAATAGAATCTAATTATTAATCAGTAAAAAAATTTCAATCTTAGTCTATATTTTCATGATAGTGTGTGTGGATCAAGTGAAAAATTGCCAACTTTAATTGCCTTGATTAATCTATAATTTTAATACTATTTAGGCTACATTATAAAATTGCACCACATATCTAATTGCTCATCATATTGTAGTTAACGGTGCTCATCAAATCATATATATATATATATATATGTAGTTAAATAAACACATCGGATGCAGAAAATGAAGATTATATCAGTAGTTAAAGCATGCTATGTATTGTCTTTAAAACTGTTCGTCCCCCTAAGAATAATTTTTTAGTTCAAAAGGGTTAAATAATAGTATAGCCTCTGGGATTCAATGATTGGATTTAAATATTGTAGAAGTGCACACTCTAATAAAACAAACAAAAACCAATAAGTTTTGTTTGTAATCTGGAGATGTTAAAAAAATATAATAATGGACACAACTATTTATTGATTGTCAAGGCATGCAAATGCACTGTCCTTAAACTATTTCTAACCCCTCAAAATTAATAATTAAGATGCAAAGAGTTTGTATGGTAGTATATTTTTCAGGATTTAATGACAAGTGAAATTGCAAGAGTGCATACCTTATGAAATTTCCTTTGATAACAAGTAATCACTTTAAATGGATTGATTTATAGAGAATTTTTAAATCAGTAAAAATGATTATTAGTGTCTTTCCAATTGAAATGTACCTGTAATATATAGAGAGTAAATGTCTCTCTAGAGAGACATTAAACCTCTTTATAAAGTCACAATGTGTTGGAAAGCTTGGTGGCTTTTCTCAAAGGGTTACATCTTCAATACTGAGTGTCGCGTCGTTGCTTCTTGATGCTACAGTGCTTAAGTTCTAGCACGGAGTGCTGCGACACTAACTTATGAGGTTTAATTCCAATTTTCTTGTATAAAATTCTATTTGTATATAGCAAGTAGTTAGAATTACTCCCCCCCCCCCCCCTTACAAGTTTATAGGAGCCCTAAAATTTATTAACATGAAATTTATCATGTCTTTCAAAGTTCTATTTTTCCTTTCAGCCACTCTATTTGATTCTAGAGAATATGAAGGTGTAATTTCATGGATAATTCCCTTGTCCTCACAATATGAATTAAACAAGTTAGACATATATTCTTCTTCTCGATCAGTTCTTAACCTTTTGATTTTTTTATCAAGTCAATTTTCAACTTCTTATCCATAAATTAAGAACTTATCAAATAACTCATCCTTATTTTTCAATAGATATATTTTGGTATATCTTGAGAAATCATCTATAAATGTTATGTAAAATATTTTTCCTTCTATAGTCATATTATTCTTTAGATCACTAAGGTCACTATAAATTAAATCAAGCAAATTAGTCTCTCTAAAAGCTATTAGTTTACAACTTTTTTATTTTATTTTCCTTCCATACATACATCATACTTATGAACATTATTTAAGTTCACAATAGAAAGTAAACTAATTCTTTTCATTTAACTTAAATAAAGATAATTCAAGTGACCTAGTCTATCATATCATTTATTAAAGAGCTCAACAATATAAACTGAAGAAGTACTTTTATTACTATTTGAATCAATTATATTCAGTTTGAACAAATCATTGGAACAATATCTCATTCCAATAAATGTTCCACTTTTACTCATTACAACTTTGTCCCTTTTCAAATGAGACTTTTACATTTGATTTACCAAGTATAAATACAAAAATAAGATTGCATCTAATGTTAAGAACATGTAATACATTGTTTAATAGAAGAGTTTTTTTAGAAGTCAATTTAAGAAAAACTTTTCTTTTTCCCACCCTAGGTTCAAGATAAGAATCATCAAGAAAACTTGTTCTTTTCTTTCTCTTACTTGAACATTATCTTTAAAAGCATTTCTATCATCACATATACACCTCGTGGTTCCAGAATCTATAATCCATTCTTTGTTGCCATTGAAAACTATCTTCACATAGGACACTACAACATTAGCAATCACATCACCTCCCTCTAACAAATTAGTTTTATAAGTTTTATTGTTTCTCTTCTTACCTCTTTATATGTACTTACATTGATAAGAAAATGACCATTCTTATCACAAATAAAACAATAAATTTTGTTCTTGAATGAGAGCTTTGAATTCTTAAAGTAAGGTTTGTTTGTGGAAGTTTAATATTTTTTTACTAGGATTAGTATTATTCTCAATCAAATTGGCCATAGAAATTATTTATTTGGCCTTCTCATTGTTCTTCCGTTGGTGATTCTTCTCTTCAATTCTAATATGCACAATAGAATCTTCCAACTTTAAATGTTTCCTTTTTGCTTTTTTCGTAATCTTTCTAAAAATTCAATAATTTTTCAACTAAGCAACCAACCACAAAAGACTCAGGGAGAACAATACCCTCATTTTTTAAATCATTGATTATTAAATGAAAATTATGAATTTGAGATGTCACATCTATTTCTTCAGACATTGTAAAATCTAACAAATTTGCAATAATATAATTTTTGGCACTAGCATCTTCAATGACATATTTTTTTTTTAATTATGCCAACATTCGTGTACATCTTTATATGTTGAATAGACATCATAAAGCTCAATCGAAAAATGTGTGTAGAGAATGGTATTATAGCATACCTAGTTCACGTTGTTCCATTTGAAAAATTCTTCCTTGCAATTTTCAGCATTGGCCTCAAGAAGAGGTTGGGTGAGATACTTCGCCATGTTCATCACGTCCAGAGTGTCAAATACTTAATCGTACCATCTCTTAAAGTGTTTCCCTCAAATGGAGGAATTTTTGTATCCTCAGATAAAGATTTGGCTATAGCTAATAAATATGAATTGCTAGTTGTAACCATAAGAAATAATTTTAAGATTATTAGAAAAATAGAATAATTGACAGAACTATTCATTGATTGTCAAGATGTGCAAATGCACTGTACTTAAAATCATTTTTACCCCTTTAAGATTAATAATCAAGATGCAAAGGGTTTATATGGTAGTATAGTTTTCAAGATTCAATGACAACTGAAATTGTAAGAGTGCAAACTTTATCCAATTTTTTTAGACAATAAGTAATCACTTTGAAATGAATTAATTTATAGAGAATTTTTGAATCAAGAAACATGATTATTCAAAAAGTGTATTTTCAATTAAGATGTGCCAGAAAAATATAGAGAGGAGATGTCTCTCTAAAGACACTAAGTCTCTTTATAAAGTCACAATGTTTGGAAAGCTTAACGGCTTTTCTTAAGGGTCACATCTCTAGTATTAAGTGTTACAGTATTGCGCTATAGTGCTCAAGTTCCAGCATGAAGCGCTGCGGCACTGCTTCTTAGTTCGGCGGTGTTACTTTCTAGCGCACTCCTTCTGAGTGCTGTGACACTCAAGTTATTTTTCAACAGCTTGACTTTTTCCTTCTCTTTTCTTTTTGATTCTTTTGTACTTGAAATACATTTGTTTATTTGATTACACTTGTAATTTCTAACAGAAGAGAGTAGACTAAAATAGAGCAATTGTAAAAGAGTAAAAAAAAATTGATATCTCATAACTTTAATAGACCACTTATCTATAGGACAATAACTTTTATTTAAATAGCCACCAAACTTTTACCAACAATTATCTATGAAATGAGATACATAATAGTTATTGCCATAGAAATATAATGCCACATAATAATGTATGATTACCTATGAGATGAGTTACAATGAATTATAAATAAAAATTTATGCATATACAAAATTGAGAATTATTTTAACATGCAATATTATTTGATGTATAATAAGTAATACTGCTTTATAAGCTAAAATAAGATCATGGAATATTATTTGCTTATTCACATGAATAATTATGTTCCATAAAGAGAATAATAGAATGTGTATAGGGATCAATTACAATACACATTTAGTATATCAATACTTAAGTTACAAGCAAAAATGATAATACAAAATATTGCAATTTATAATATGACATGATAGATTAATAACACGAGGAATAACACTTCTATCACAAATTATAGAGTGCATGGAATGCAAATATACAACATTTGGCATGGACTAACAACATGGAATGTTAGATAGTAACATTTCACCATTTATTTTATGTATTTATTATGGGAAAAAATTAGCATGTTTTCTCTTATGTTTGGACTAATTATTTGTTACCTTCCATTTTTTTAAAATATTTTATTATTCCCTTATCATTATTTTTAGATTTTTTCTCAAACATTTTTACCTTTAATGATTATTTTTTTCTAAAATAATATCCAGTAGAATTATTGTCCCGTGCACAAGAGTGGAGTGGGTGAAAAAGTAACAATTGAACCAACTCAATCAATTTTATTTTTTAAACGTCTTTTATGATATAATATATTAAAAAAAGAAACATTAAATAAGTGATTAAATGTGAATTTATTAGGTGTGAGAACTCAAAAATTCTAAATAATATTCATGTGGGCGGAATTGAAATTTCGTTTTGGGGGGGGGTGCTGGTTTGGAGCTAAATATTAAAATAAAAAATTTAATTATATTATGGCCTTGGGGGGCGCCGCTGGTTTGGAACTAAATATTAAAGTAAAAAATTTAATTATATTATGGCCTTAATGTTAGACTTGAAATTTCAAGGGAAAAATTACAAAAAATATCTATTTTAAAAAGATATAAATTATAAAAAGTTATTTTTAAATTAAAAAATATTTTGGGGGTATGGGAGACCTCTGGACCTTTAAAGAGGCCCTACCTTGAATATTCACATTAGCATATAATTGCATGACTAACATTGAATTCAAGTAAATACGAAAACAAAAATAATTACAAATTTGATTTTCAATGTTTATTTATATTTGTCCAATATAATAATTATTTAAAAAATTATAATAAACTCGACAGAAGAATTTATGTGTTTAATTTAGAATAATTTAATATATGATTATAAGGTAACAATTATAAATTTCATGTATGATAGACATATACCTATATGAAATGTATAGCGTTATTAGACTTGTTCTTAATGAGTGTCATGTTATTTTGATTATTATAGACATATAAGTAATTGTTAGGATGAAATATAGTTATTTGATTATCAACAGAGGCTTATAACGATATTCGTGTTCTAGCCAATAATTTAGTATTAAATGATTAAATAAAAGAATAATAGGTTCAATGAAGTATTAAGGGATAAGTTGAAATCCTAAATTTTATTTATATCAGTGAATTTAAGTCTTATTTGCTATTTGATTAAGATTAAGGTTTAGTTTCTAAAATTTAGATTATAGATAACATTCATCCTTAGATTTTGTCTGAATAATAATTAAGTAGGATTAATTTTAGTACTTGACTAGAAGAATTAAATTAAATAAGTCTCTATGGGAACGATACTTGAACTCGAATTCTATATTATATAGCTTGCACTTGCACTTAGTTAGAAATTTTCTATCAGTGACCGTAAAAGCCCGTATGGTTAAGCACACGCCGTTTAAGAATACTATGCCTAAACGGATCAAGAAAAGGAAGGCTGAACCCGGGGATAGCTTGACATTAATGTTTCGAGCATCGAGGTTAATTCTATACAAGAGATATACTGTTCGAGCACAATCTGAGGCCTGGCTCAAAACTCTTGATGGTCGTGTTAGTCTACCTAGGATTGATGCAAACCCAGCATGGTTTAGAAAAATTTTATATGACTGACTTGATGACTTTGTAAGTACATAAGTCTATTTTACAAATTGTGTTTTGGAAAAATATAGTAACTGTATTCATAATCGAATATATATTCACTAATTTTTGCAGGCTGTCAACAAGTATTTAAGGTTGATTTGGTAATACTAGTGCAAGTATACACAAACGTTGCCCCAATGCTACATCACTATAAACACGTACTTATTTATAATTTATTTCAGCATATTTAGGTTTCTTTTTTGTACATACCACTTACTCATATTTGATTTTTTTATTAATGTAGAAGTTTTGTAGATACATGAATGAGCAATGCAAGATCTCCCCAATATTACATGGGAGCCATCATTCTTCACATATGCTTAAGGACAAAAAGAATAATTATTGGACAAGAAATTATGGGTGAGTGTTGATAAGGTAATTGTCACAGAACATAAATTATAAATAATTTTTTCCTACATAATAAATAATTTAACAATATTTTTCACATATACATCTACGTCCCAATTAATTACAAACAACAACGTTAGATTACTGTAAGGTGGACTTCCTATAAAAATAAGGTGATGATATATAATTCTAGCATTAATGCATATGCTAACAGAGAGATGAAAGTGCATATAGCAACTTTATGCATGTGAAAATTAGGCCCACTAAAAATTAATATCAACCACACAAGAAAAAATCTTAGTTAAGATTACAGAAGGTTTGCAAATTAAGTCCACTAAAAAATTTGGCTCTAAAAATTTTAATCTAATGCACTAAAACTTTATTTAAAATATTTATATGTCAAAATAATTTTCATTTTCTTAGTAGAAGTGATAAAAATTTGAAAGGGATACATGAGTTTTCTTAAAAAGTATTTGTTTCTGAAATAATGTTTGTGAAAAATAATCTATACTTTCCTCTTATGCATTTTTTATTATTAAAAATGAAGTATGAGATTTAAAGAAAATATTATCTTATAAACCTCAGCAAGATAATATTAACTTCATTAAGTTCTTCTTAAGCCTTCCCCTTGCCTTTCAAGACCTTCATTCCACCTAAAGCAAGAATACCCTACCCTAGTCTTTCTTTACGTATATAATAATGACAATAGACTAAGGGTTATTATAATTATTCATACAAGATAAACTTGTCTACCATATCCCAAGTTGCAATATGAAAAATAATAATAATAAAAGCAAAGCCGCACAAATATCTATTACTGAATCAGACCCAAATAGAAGATTAGTATAACAATCACAACAAATAGTTAATAAATTTCTTTAACCATAAAATTCGGTAATCCAACAAGCTTTCGTTAAAATAACTACAACAAAAAGATTCTAGAATCTAATAGAACAAACTTGGATAAGATTGGAAAGAATTGATGAGTTGTTTTGATATTGAACAACGATTAAATGACGGCCGGTAGTGATTGAACAACGACTAAATGATAACTGAAAGGCGACTGAATGGCAATTGATTTTGGTGATAGATTAAGCGGCTATGAGAAGAAAGAGATGCAATTTTAAGTTGAAGAGTATCAAATGAAAATTGCCTTAGAATTTCTAAAATTTCAAAAGGATATTTTGGAAATTGAAAACATCATTAAAGTCTCCAAGTGCTAAAGCACATGAGGTGCAAATTAAAATAAATCACTTATTTAGGTGCTTTGTCTAAAAAATGCCTCTAAAGCTTCTTAAAATTTATAAGTACTTCTTAAATTTTTACCCAACTTCCACAAAAGTATTTTTGACCTTAAAACACAGTACTTTTATTATTATTATAAATGGCATTACCAAACTAACCCTTATTTTTTTCTTTGTGAGTTAATTGTAAAGACGAGAATAGTGAAATATTGTTTGGGGACATTTGATCTGATAAGAATAAAAATAAATAAATAAATAAATTTGCTAGAGTGTTTGAAATCATGTTTAGTACATGTATTCGGGCAAAAGTCGAGTAGTAGCAATTAGGCTAATTTGCATTTTGGGAAAAAAAAATTACTTTGGTTAAAGAAAAACATATATATGGAGAATATTTTTTATCAAAGACTTTATTTAAAAAGAAAAAAATTAACTTTTCTTGTAGTACTTAGACCAAATACTTCAAAGTTTAAGTTTAATTTTGTTTATTTTAACAATTTGTAAACTATCATTACCCATAATAGCAAATACACAATTATAAAATAAAGATATTAAAAGTCTTTATATTAGTTCAAAGTAATTTGCAATTCAATTTAATTCTATAATAAAAACACCAAGATTTAAGCCCCAACTTTAAATTGCATATAAACAATTATACATTTTTCTATGCAACTCCAAGCCTAAATAAGAGGAAGAGACTTGTTTTTAATCAAATTACTTAATTGTTAGATCAAGACTTAATATTGAAAACTTTGTTATTATTTAATTTATTTTGATGCTATCTATTAGGGATGGCAATGAAGTAGAATAGGGGTAGGGAGGCTTTTTTTGTATTCCGCCGTATTTTTTATTTTAAACCCCATTCCTATCTCATTCCCTATAAAAATTTATTAGGATAGGGATGAAAAATTCTCATGCAGCAAATGATTTTTCCATCTTCGCCCCATTTTCTATTTCTATTAATATTAAATATTAATTTATATTTATAAATTTTAATAATATAAATTTAATCTATATTATGATAAAAAGGGAATCAAACTAACAAACTAGAATAATATGATAATATCCTTCAATAATATAAATACTAAATAAATTAAGTAAATAATAAATAAAACAAAATATAAAAAATAAAAATTACATAATGTTCTAATGCCTAGTATCATTGATCGTCCTATTAATTGCTTCAACTTCTCTCATTAGAAGTCATGAGATTGAGACTTCATTCCTAAAAACAAATAAACTACTTTTAATTTTTTATTAATTTTTTTGAGATAATGTAATAAATAGTTTAACATAATTAAACTTATAAGAAATTAAATTGACGTTTACCTTATCAGTATCTTCAATAAATGTGTGATATTAAGTTTTTGCAAAAGAACTTTGAATCTGAACTTAATAGTAAAAATAAATCATATAGAAACTAGTTGGTTAAAATCAAATAAAATTAAATATAAAATTAAATTTTTACCAATAATATAAATTTGTATTTCATACCTTTAATTGCATCACATAACCAATCTTAAGAAAGCATCAAAACTTCTAATGTTTTTGGATATAGTTTTCTACAATATATACTTACAAATATACCATTTGTACTAAATACAAATTCAGATGCTGCGAAAATT
This sequence comes from Ailanthus altissimus, assembly GCA_946807835.1. Lineage (NCBI taxonomy): Eukaryota > Viridiplantae > Streptophyta > Magnoliopsida > Sapindales > Simaroubaceae > Ailanthus > Ailanthus altissimus. The sequence continues at coordinate 4,871,955 of OX327690.1, read as the reverse complement.
GATTTTGTTGTAGTTTTAAATTTTTTACTCGAGACAAGAGAACAAATTTGATGAGAGGACAAAAAGAGCAACTAAGCAAATTTTATTAGTTTGAGAAAATATAATTAATGATTGCTGACACTCAACTAAAAAATAAAAGTATTTAATACTATAATTTAAGTTTTTTTGTTAAATATTTTTAGTTTTTATTAATAAAACTATATTATTAAAATATTTCATAGTAACTTAGGTAAATACAAGTTGTAAAATAAAAAATTGATAAAATGGGGCGCGAGGCGGGGATGAGATGGGGAGGCTTAATAATCCCATCCCCACCCCATTAATAATTCAATGAATAATGTTTTTTCATATCCTACCCCACTTTTACAAAAAAAATACTCCATCTCTGCCCTATTCAGGGCGGGCCCTTATGGGACCCATACCCGCGGAGTATTTTTTCATCTCTATTATTTATAAATGCTAACAAAATTTTATTAATTCTTCGTTAATATTTTTTTGTATACTATTGGATATATATGGTATATACATATACATTTTGTTTTTATTTAGGGATAAGGACAATTTTACTCTTAGATTTGGCCTAATAGACAATTTTGCTTCAATTAAAATTAAAATATCCAATCTTACCCTAATTAGATTCAAATACCCAATTTTATTCTAATTAGATTCAAAATACTCAAAAATACTTTGTTAATAGTTGTGCCATCTGTGTTTAACTATTAAGAAATGGACTAAGTACTCTGGCTCTTTTGTTGGGACAACAATAAAATTGGAATAAGAATTGTCAGTAAAGTCTATTTTTAATAAGAGTTGGGGATCAATATAAAGGATTGTTTGTTTGTTCATAATGTTAAAAGTGCCTTTGTTTTTTTTTTTTTGAGTGTACAACACACATACACCTCCCTAACAACACACATACCCCTCCCTATCTCGCCATAGGTAGATCAAACCTCGGACCTGGGTGAGCAACTAATGAGGGGCTAGTCAATTCGGCTAGCACCCTCAGCTCGTTAAAAGTGGCTTTGTTAGATTGATGAAAATGATAAATTTAAGGATTGATTTGAAAATGTTATAAAATAGAATATATTAATGAAAAAAAGCATGGACCACTAGGTTTGGCAATAGAAGTTGTTTGATAAGATATTCTAATACTATATTAGAACAAATGCATTCTTTGACATTATGTCAAATAAATTAGTCTTTATATTCACACTTTAAAAAATTAATAAAAATATATTTATTTTTATAAAAACTAAAATTTTAAACTATATAGAAATAATAATACATAAAGCCTCTATCAACATTAAATTCTAACCTTCCAGGCCTTTTCCTAAATGTGTTATGTAGCGGTAACTTGATATATATAGTATTTAGCATAATATGTGTCACAATGATATTTTTGCTATTATTAAGTTGAGAAATTGTTAGTTATCAATAATATATCTCTATCACTAGCTAAATAACGCATAACCTTTTCTTGCTATTTCTGTGTCAACAACAAGAGGTGACAAGTAAAAGGAGCTAGTGAGCCTCTAACGTCTTTTAGAAGTCACTCAGATTGAATGTAGTTTAGGAGTTTTCTTCTTAGTTTTAATTACTAGTAGGTAAAGCTGAGAAAAGTTGGAAGATATGGATACAAAGACAATTATTAAACTATGTAGTTCGCTTACTATATTAGAAGAAGAAAATAAAATTATGGAGATTTTAAGAGAGTGTAAGAAAGTTAGGGGAAAAAGTGATAGCTGTCTGCTCGGTAGCTAAGGTGTTATCCAATTGTGCAATAAACAGAGAAGTATTCAAAGCTACTATGCAATAAGTGTGGAGACCAATAGGGAAGCTTAGAATGGAAAGCCCTGGCAATAATATATTTTTGTGTCACTTTGAAGCCAAGAAAGATAAAAGAAACATCCTAGTTAGTAAACCATGACATTTTAACAAAGCATTCATCATTCTCTTAGAGATTGATGGCATAGGAATAATTATCGAGATTCTATTCAATTATACTTCTTTCTGGGTGCAGATTCATAATATGCTTATAATGTGCATGCATAAGGATGTAGTATAGTTGTTGGACAATAAAATAGGTTGGGTGAACGAGGTGAATTTAGAATACCAATAAGGCTACGTGGGGAAGTTTGCAAGAGTTCATGTGAAACTTGATATCACCAACCTCCTTATGAGGTTTATAAAGGTGGGAACAAAAGAACTGAAAGAAAACGTTACACCGCCAATACAATATGAAAGATTGTTTGACATTTGATATTAGTGTGAAAGGTTGGGACAAATTTTTAGAAAATGTGAAGAACATGTAGAACAAATGTAGAGAAACCAAAAAATAGAGGGAATGAAGCTGGAAATGCCACCATAGATACTAGTGATTTTGCATATGGGGTATGGTTAAGAGCATAGGGGGTATGGGAGAGTAGGTGAAGAAAAATATAACAATGGAATAAGAGAGGCCATCAAGGTTAAAAAGATTGGAAACACTTTCAAAATGGGGCAGAACAGGGGAAAGCGACACTAGAGGAGAACTAGAAAAAGATAGAGGAAAACTTAGGGAGAGAAAAGGAAGGAGAAAGAGAAATGGGTCAAGAGATAGGGCAACAGGAAAATAGCTACCCAACCTAAAACTCAAAAAGTAATTCGATGGAGCAGGGGGGATATCTATCAAGAGATAAGGTAGTAATTTTTAAGGAATCTCAAGTGTATTAATAGGGATAATGATGGGGTACTGGTGGATATTGATGTATAGAAAATAAAGGAGATTGAAAAAGAAAGCTAAAAGAGCAAAGATGTGTTCTCTAATGGAAAGATAGAAGCAGTATGAAAGGCAGGAAAGGAGAAAAATGATAAGCAACTTATTAGTGCAAAAATTGTTCAAAAAAAAAGCAATATGGGTAACACGGGAAAATATCAAATAATAGAGAAAGAGGCCCAAAATGAGAAGTTAAAGGGCCTTAGGAGAAGCCAACAAAACACTAGAAGAAAGAACTAGAAAATTCTAATAAGAAGGCGTAGTGCAAAGGAAAAAAATAGGGCAACATCCCAAAATCTGAAAAATGAAGGAAATGGAGATAAAGAGTGGGACTGGAGGCCTTAAATGGGAAAAAAAAAATGGAAGTTTGAAAAGGAGAAATGGCTAGTTGAACTAGTCTTAAAGGGTTGGAGGACAAGCAATGGGAGAAAAATAGTCATGTGTAATCGGTGATGGCTGGGCTCCAACCCTGCCAAAAGCAATGAAGATTATAATTTGAAATGTCTGAGGTTTGGGGAATCCTAAAAAATATCAAGCTCTAAACATAATTCTTTAAATTAATAAGCCTAATATCTTGTTTTTACGTGAGACAAAAAATGCTTGAAGACAAGATGAGGTAGATTGGAAAGAGGTTGCTGTTTAAAAATTGCCTTTAGTAAATAGGGAAGGTATATGTAAGGGAATTTTGGTGATATAGAAAGAAGATGTTAAACTTTAGATTATATCCAATAACAGGTGCCATGTGGATGTTATTGATAAGAGATGAGATAAAAGAGATTAGAGGTTTACTAGAATTCATGGAATACCATAGATGAATTCGAATAAGCATACACGGGAACTTCTAAAAAGACTAGCACAAATTAATAATTTGCCCTGAATTTATTGTGATGACTTCAATAAAGTCATAGAGCCAAAAAAAACATGTGAGGGTCAGCCAAAGGACAAAAGGCAATTATAGAGTTTAAAAAGGTTGTTGAAAAATGTGAATTTGTTGACATGGTTGGACTAGATTGTAATATCCAATTCCTATTAGTAATATTGATGCCTAGATTTTGATATAGAGTAATGAAGACACCGTGGGGTTATCCGATTCTAACCTTATTAGAAATATTTTTTCTATGGTGCGCATGAGAGATATTAGACCTAATTTGGTAATTTCACACTCGGTTGGAGCGTCAGACGACCCTAGAATACTTTTGAAATTTTTCTCTATTGGCTTGGAAAAGAAAATTTTAATTTACTTCAAGAATTTTCATTTAAGGGTTATGTATGAAACAAGCCTTTGTTGAGAAACACAATCCACATATTAGAGAATGGACCAATTAAAGACAATTTCATTGATTGCCAAGTTGGGAATTCTAATTAGTTCCTTTGACTATTCTAACTAAATAGTTGCAAATTGGTCAATTGAAGGAGCACTACATATATAGTAGAAGTGTGTAAAAATTTCAAGAAATTAAAACATAATACTTAGAGCAAAATAGAAGCAAAATTAGTGTAAGGGAAGAGTGGTGCTGCTACTGTGAAATTTTAATTTTTTTTTTCATACTTAATCAAGCTATAATAAGGTCAAGTATAAGTTTTAAAACTCAATTGAAGTATCCATTAGTGAAAATTTAAGAAAAAGAGGTAAGAAAAGCATTGTTTTGTGAGGTTGATATGTGAACTTTTAAGATTGCTTCAATTAATGTTCTTATGTGAATTTTTGGTTTAGATTGAGTTGAATTCTATTGTGGAGCTTGAAGGAGTCGTCAAATTGAAGAAATTGGTAAGGTAAGAATTAGGGTTTTTGGTGATTTTGATGTAGAGACTTCAATTGGTTGTAATTAGGGCATTAGAATGAAGTTGGCTTGATTTTGATGCATCTGAAACAAGAAATTAAGAAAAGAAATGTATTGGAACATAAGGTGAAATTTTGCCACTTTAGGGAAGTTAGGGTTGAGTTGTGTTTTGGTTGAATTGTTGGGTATAAATGGTGCCTTATGTATATTGAAAGTATATGGTTGATGGAAAAATAAAAAATGAAGAAAATGGAACATAATTGTCCATTTTGGTAAGGTGAAGGGCAATTATGTCCAACTAAAGTTATAGGGTGTTAAGCAATTTTCAAGGCATCGAATGGTGAGTTAGATTTGACTAAATGACTCGGTAAATAAAAATCAGAAAGTAGTATCCATCCGGGCTTTGTATGCCGATTAGGGCATTTAGTAATTAAATGAGATTTTAGTGTTTGAATTAGTTCTCTCATTTATGGTGTGTAGGTGAAAAAAATCGAGATCGGTAACGAGAGCAGAAATTCAGACCGAAATTGAGCGAAGAGCAGTTGTGAGTGAAAATCAGTCATTTTTTTATCTTTCGTTTATTATATTTCCGCATAATAAAAATGTATGTTTTATGTGCTTTTAATACATAAACATGATTTATGATTTTGATATATATCTATAGATATATTTTTACATGTTTGGTTTAAGAAACAGCTTTAAAATTACTACATTTGTTTTAAAGGCTATTGGTACCCTAAGATTATAGCGGTGGTGATGGTATTAGACCCGGTCGGTATATCCTGTACACATAGTCAGGTATTGAGGTGTGTCACTAACTCCGAAAAGTCAGGTTATCAAGTCATATGAGTCGCTCTATGTGTACAGGGTATTATCTCGCTATATGTAGGCGATGTAAGATTCCGTTACATAGCTAGTGAGATGTTTTGAGATGTCATTGTAGGTGCTACTAATTGAGACACCCCGTAACCTATTCACGTGTGCGGTGCTAGTTGAGCCGCTGCGTTAGTATAGAGCTTTAGGGTTAACATTGGTACAGTTTAAAAAGAAAATGGCCGAGCGAGGTCTTTACTAGTTTTCGATCAACCGATTGCATATTATATATTTATATGCACATGCTAGTTATTATGTTGTACAGATTTTGGATATTGCTTTCCGAAGATGTAAATAAAACCCACTCGGCAAGATTTCATAGGCATATAATGTTAGAAACCATTTTATAGCTTTATACAAGTTTTAGAAACATGAATTATGCATGTCTTTTAGAATTTAATATTTATTCAGAATTTTATTTTAATTCAAAATCTTAAATACACTAACTGAACTCTTTTAGCTCACTCATTTTATGTTTTATGTTTTCTAAACCCCCTTCCTAGGTGCAGGTCTCGGTACACAAGCTGTTGATTCTTCTACTACTGATTAGTGGGCTAAATCTAAAGATCATTTTGTACATGTAAATGTGCTAAATAGCACTCTTTTTGCTTTCTGCATAGTAGTTATAGGTATGTGTTTTTGTACATATGTTTTGGACAAACACGAAGAGGTTTTGATATTATATGATCATTTTTACTTTTTATGATTGTACCAGTTTTATGATTTTAATGAAATTATTGAGTTAAGTTGGATTGATTTTGGAAAGGACTGGAGGTCCTATTTGGTAGTATTGAGAAGTGTTTGAAATAGAAGTGTAATTTCTTTGCAGATTTTATAGTGGATTTTGAAGAAAACCAGAGAAAACTCTAACCTTTTTGTTTTTTTTATTAAGATGTCATTTTCATGTATATTCCAAGATTTTCTTAGTATAGCAAGAACTAAAAAGGGGTTCACCTCGCGAAATTTCTCAACTTACCCAGTTAAATTCTGATGAACTTTCATCAGGGTGCCCGACAGGGCTGTTGGGATCTACAGTAGAAGGTCTCGGGGAGGGTTCTATCATAGATTCTCATTCACATAGTCAAATAAATATTTTGGCCCTCATTTAATAAAAGAGAGGGTTGATAGGTTTCTATGCAATAAAGGGTGGATGGCTTAGTTTGGGAGAGTTTCCTACTTGATAGCTATATAGGTTAGATCATTGTCCCATAATGATGGAAGCTTGGGATAAAAGTATGTAGCAGCCTAAAAATATGAGAGGAAGAACTAGGTTTCACTATAAAGATTTGTGGGATCTTTATGAGGATTGCTCCGGGAAAGTAAAAGAAGGCTGTAAGAAGATAAAAGCATCAGAAACTAGGTTGATTAAGAGCTTCATGTGAAATGTGGAAAGAACAAAGAAGATCTTAAAAGAATTGAATGAGAAGAAATTTGGAGAAAGAATAAGAAAGTTGGACTAGTTAACTGGAAAGCTAGAGAACTGTATAGTCACAAACTAGCAATATGAGTCAAATAACAAAATGAAGGTTCTAGAGTACTAAGTGGACAAAGATTTTGTAGGAGGAAGAGATATATTAGAGGCAAAGTTCTAAAGTAACTTGGCCAAGGGAGGGGAATAAAAACACAAGATTCTTTCATGCCAAAGCTAATCAAAGAAGAAGAAAAGAATATGATGAAGAGTCTATTGGCTGAAGCAGAAGAGTGATAAAGAAAAAATAGGGCAAAATAGATATGACTATTTTATGCAGTTGCTTAAGTTAACAAAGCCAATGTTGAAAATCAGAAGATAAGCATTGAAAAGGGTAGAAAACAAAATGATAGATGAAATAAATGAAGAGTTAGACAAGCCATTTACAAAGGAAGAAATTAAATAGGTTGTTTAGTAAGTTAACCCTTTAAAAGCATCTAGTCCAGATGACCTATCTGTAAACTTCAATCATAAACATTAAAATCATATGAGAGAAGATAAATATGAGTTTACCTATACATCATAAACAATAATGGTAAGTTAACACTCTAAATTACACCCTAATTGCATTGATTCCTAAAATTGAGAATCCTCAAAATCTACAGTCTTTGTAAAGTAATTTACAGGCTCATTTACAAAAACTATTGCTAATAGAATGCAAGGGGTGTTAGATAGAATTCTAGCTCCAAATCAAAGTTCTTTTTTATTTATTTATTGCAAATTGGTTTATTAGTGACAATATCATTTCTTTGTTATGAATGACTATAAAATTAGAAGTAAGAAGTAGAGGAAGGATGGATATGCTATCCTAAAACTAGGCATTAATAAAGTATATGATCATAGAGTTGAATGAGAGTTTTTAAGGGATGTTATGAGAAGGCTTGATTTCAAAGAAACTCAGATAGAGCTGATCACGAGGTGTGTGATATTCACACCATTTTTAATCTTGTTAAATAAAGAAGTGATAAGCTGGTTTAAGGCAGAAACAAAGCTAAGTCAAGGCAGCCTCATTTCACTATACCTCTTCATAATCTATGCAGAGGCTCTCACATCCATTCTCAAAAGAGTTAAAGAAGAAAAGCAAATAAGGGGTATCAAATTTAATAGTTCACTGTCCGTGTCTCATTTACTATTTGTTGATGACAACCTTGTAATGGTGAGAGCTATAATGCAAGAGTGTCTTCAAACTTAGAAGAAATTTTTATTGTTATAGCAATGCTTAGGCCATATTTTCAACTATAAAAAATGATCAATCTTCTTTTGCCCTAAGTGCCTAGAGATTAGGCACAATAGTTAAATGATTTTTTTCTAGCTAAGGGAGGTTTCAATGCATGAAAAATATTTGGGGTTGCCATCTATTGCGGGAAGGAACAAAAGGCACTTCTTTAATGTAATCAAAATGAAAATAGTTAATATAATTCGAGGTTGGCAGGATAACTTATTCTTATTTGGAGGGAAAGAAGTTTTGATTAAAGCGGTAGCTTAAACTATCCCCACTTATGTAATAAATGTATTTAGATTTCCTTGGAGCTTATGTGAGGAAATTCAAAGACAACTTACTAAATTTTGGTATAGATCAAAGGAAAATGAAAAGAAAATTCATTGGGTTGGATAGCAAAGCCCGAGTTAGTTGAAAAAGAGAGGAATGATGAATTTTAGAGACCTTAAATGCTTAAACCAAGCACTCTTAGCTAAGTAAGGTTGAAGATTTATGTAGAACCTTGATTCTCTTACTGTAAAAATCTTTAAAGTTAGATATTTTAGAGATAAAAATTTCCTGAAAGTTAAGACTAGTAATAATCCATCTTATGTTTGAAGAAGCTTGATATGGGGGCAATAGATTTTGTAAAAGGGAATTAGATGATTTGATGGCAAGGGTGACAAAGTGCAGATATATAATAACAACAACTGGATTCTCATATCATATACTCTTAAGCCAGTATTCTCAAAGAAGCTTCCAAGCAACAAAAAAGTGGAAATCCTTATTGATAAGGAAAATAAATGGAGTAAAGAATTTATAGAGCAACACTTCAGAAAAGAAGGTGCCTACCACATTCTAAAGATTTCATTACCTTTAGAAAAAGTTGATAATGTTGTGTGCTGGCACTATGACAGAAGGAGAAGGTAGTCTATTAAAAATTGGTATTATGTGGCATTGCAACATAAATTAGTTATGGAACTAGAATAATCAGAAAGTGAGAAGAAGAAATAGAAACCTCTATGGTCTATTAAGAAAATGGTCAACCACCCAATTTGTCAGAGGTATCTTAGAAAAGAAGAAACATGTTTTCATGCTCTGGTCAGATGTAGAGCAACCAAAAACCTTTGAAGAAACTCTCAATTTGTTAAGCTTACCAAGGAAATCAAAGAAATAGATTTCTGAAATTTCTTCTAATAACTAATGGCTACTGTAACAAAAGAGGAGCTTGAGAGGATTGTGATGCTGTTGTGAGTAAGTTGTCAGGTAAGGAACAACTACCTAAAAAATGGAAAGCAAGAAGATCAAATGAAGCTAACATCAAAAGCTGAGATTTATCTGAATTCTTACAACACAAGTAATAAAGAGCATCAAATAGGTACTAAGCAATCAGATGAGACTAAAGTATAGAGATGGAACCATCTACCAAAATGAGAGTTAAAAATGAATGTTGATGTCGCTATTGACATAAAAAGAATTAGAGTTAGACTATTGATGATCATAAAGGATTGTGAAGGAGAAGCTTAACATATGGCAACCACAATAAAGAGTTTAAAAGGAGATATTGAGGAAACATAAGTTGAGGTAATCTAGTTTGGCTTGAAAGAGGTTACAGTATACAACTTAATGCCAAAGAAGATTGAATTAGATGCTAAAAATATAGTTGATCTGATAAGAGAACCATTAGCTCCTTAAAGGAAATCAAATGGGTGGAGGAGGAGATACAAAAGAAGTCGGAGATGTAGAACTAAATATTAGTTCAACATTGTTGAGGGATAAAAGCCTTAGCACTAATCTCATCAAAGATTAGCCTTTCGCATTAATACTTACTTAATACAAAAACGTATAATTACAAGCAAATAAGAACAAGATCAAATAATAACATATATATAACCAATTTATATAGTTCGGCAACCAATGCCTACATCCACCATGGATCAAGGGATCCTAACCTCTCTTACTAACTCTCTAGAGATTATAAAGAATATAGAATAAAGAACTCTCAAATGATCTATTTTGGTGCTTCTTTTGTTCACACAAGCACAAAGGCACTCATTAATTATTCTACCATAATCCATATAAGCATTTAATGTCTACCTAGCTCTTTATTCTCTCTTAGAGTCTTTCTTAATGCTTAATGAATCATAAGGGTTTACAAGAGTTTATATAGTATTTATAATGCCTAAGAAACCCTAAACCGAGTTAGAATCTTGTGTGTGGGAGTCTGAAACCTACTCAAAGAAGTCAATCCAAGTAAAAAACAAACTTTCTCGAACAAGCAACACCGCAATATTCTCCATCCAATGCTAGGGCATTAATATAACTTTCGTGCCAATGTTGGGGCATTCCTTGATGAAAGATGAGGGCATTAATGCGATTATCGTGCCAACACTGGGGTGTTCCTTAATGAATACTTGGGCGTTAATGCAACTATCGTGCCAATGCTAGGGCATTCTAGAGCTAACACCGAGGGCGTTGTGCCTTCTAGAATTTATGTTGGGATGTTTACCTTCCAATGCCAAGGCATTAAGAGCTTTAGCATCTCACTTTGTGTTTTCTCGCCTCTCCTCGCTTTTTGACTCCTATTATGCTTTATCTTTGTACTTCTTTCTCGTACTTGACTTCATAATGACTTTTCATTAGTATCTATCTTAATTTATGCCCATATATGATTATTGAATTACTACTTCTAACAAATATGTTCCCAAAACATGTAATGAGAATGCTCATAGAGTGGCAAAAATTAACTATTACCTCTTGTACTAAAATTTGGTTGGACAACTTTCCAATCTCTTTAGTGTTTTAATATGAATCTTTTAATTTAAAAAAAAAACTATATATCTCTATCATTTGTATTGTTGTCATATTAGTCAACTATATATAATATGACAGTGCAAAAATTATTTATTATTTAACATCAAATTATAGGAAAAATTATAGCTTAACTTAATAGAGTATTCATGATTTGTGTCATATTAATATATTTGCAAGTATTTGGGGTGAGAAATTATTAGTTATTTACTATCTATCTCATCATTTTTAATATAAAGCAAATAAGGAACACACCCAACAAGAAACCTTTGAGATAGACATCAAAGTATATAAAGCACTGGAAGAAATAAGAAGACATTGAATATTATGCCTGTAAATGTGCAAGGTATTATAAATATAATAATGAATAGTGCCACACAAGTGAATAGTATCGTACAAGTGAATAGTGTGTCCAAGTGAAAATTGTCATAAATAGTGTCCTCTACAAAAATTCCACATTGAAATTTTTTTTCGTTTCTTACTCTTTTCCTCACTTTATAAATATGGGTGAATACTTTCATTTATGTAAAAGTGAGAAATAAGTAAAAATATTAATATAATTACAAAGTATTTATTTATATTTACACTTTACAGTTTAGTCCTAAATTTTTACTTCTCTAACTATTATTCACAATACATTATCAGTATGATTCACAATAATCATAGCATAATTCGCAGACCACAAGCCTTGTGAAAAAAAAAACTGTCTCTGTCAAATTTGCAAATCCCTGCACTTGACTTCTTTAGAAGAAACTATATATTATAAGTGCTAGATGCTAAAATGCACCTCTAAGTCAATGGTTTAGAAAAGACAATTGAAAAAAAAATGATATGTCCCTGTAAAACAAGGTGAAAACAATAATTTTTCTTCATCATCATATACATGAGAACTTAAAAGCTCAATATTTAATGATAGAAGACCCACAGATCCTCTCAGAAAATTTAAAGGAAAGATTTAACCATAAAAAAGATATGTTCCTTCCAAAAGTAAAATATGAGTAGATAAACTTGCGATGTTAAAGAAAACATTCTCAATTTTTATGCTTCTAATGTTGTTCTATAATAATATTATTGTGAACGACAGTACACAAAATATTCAGATTTAATCTCATTTCTTCTGGTTGCTAAATAGAATAATAAACTGTTATTAAAAAATCACGAATCACGTCCAACAGATTCTCAACTATTCCTTGAAGTGAATGCAAATTTTTATAATAATATTAGATGTGATCATGGAAGAGAAAAATGGCGTGTTTATTACCCTCGATTTAGTTATAAATACCAAAGATAGAGATATATTAAAGGAGGACAGAAACATTAAAACAAAAAAAAATGTGAAAAAAAATGTTCTAAGTATTATGAAAATGTATGTTATCGATGTGGTAAAATGGGCATTTATCAAGTACATGTCGTGCACCAAGGAATCAAATTGAGTTTTATGATATATCTTTCAAAGGCAAAGGGAAGAATGTACAGACAAACCTTATTAATGAATCAGATCCTACAGATCATGCTTATCTAAAAGTCTCTAATTTCTTTGAAAATAAAAGGAGGCATTAATTGTTTAAAGCTTTATTATGTCATATTTATACTTTTATTTTATGTCTTTACATTGTATCTTTTCTTGTATTTTTAATATTTATTATGTTGATTTCTCTCTATGTTTTTGACAATTTTTATCTTATTCTTTAATATTAGAATGGAAATAATCAAGATGCACCTAAATAAGTTGTACGTTGTATCTTTTCTTGTTTAAAAATGATTTTCTCTACAAGTTTTCTTAAGATTGGTTATGTGATGCAATTAAAGGTATGAAATACAAATTTATATTATTGGTAAAAATTTAATTTTTATATTTAATTTTATTTGATTTTAATCAATTAGTTTTTATATAGTTTATTTTTATTATCAAGTGCAAATTTAAAGTTCTTTTGCAAAAAGTTAATGTCACACATTTATTTAAGATACTGATAAGGTAAATGTCAGTCTAATTTCTTGTAAGTTTAATTATGTTAAACTATTTATTACATTATCTTGAAGAAATTAATAAAAAATTAAAAGTAGTTTATTTATTTTTAGAAATGAAGTCTCAATCTCATGACTTTTAATGAGAGAAGATAAATCAATTAATAGAACAACCAATGATATTGGGCACTAGAACATTATATAATTTTTATTTTTTTTATGTTTGGTTTTATTTATTATTTACTTAATTTATTTGTTATTCACATTATTGAAGGATATTATCATATTATTCTAGTTTATTAATTTGATTCCCTTTTTTTTTTATCATAATATAGATTAATTTTATATTAGTAAAATTTGTAAATATAAATTAATATTTAATATTAATAGAAATGAAGAATGGGGCACAGATGGGAAAGTCATTTGCTGCATGAGAATTTTTCATCTTTGTCTTAATACATTTTTATAGGAAATGGGATAAAGATGGGGTTTAAAATAAAAAATACGGTTGAATACGAAAAAGGCCTCCCGCCCCCATCCCGCTCCATTGCCATCCCCTAATAGACAACATCAAAATAAATAAATAATAACGAAATTTTTAATATTAAGTATTGATCTAACAATTAAGTAATTTGATTAAAAACAAATCTCTTCCTCTTATTTGGGCTTGGAGTTGCATGGAAAAATATATAATTGTTTATATGCAATTTAAGGTTTGGGCTTAAATCTTTGTGTTTTTATTATAGAATTAAATTGGATTGCAAATTACTTTGAGCTAATACAAAGACTTTTAATATCTTTATTTTATAATTGTGCATTTGCTATTATGGGTAATAATAGTTTACAAATTGTACTTAAAATCATTTTTAGTTTACAAACTGTATTTAAAATCATTTTTAGTTTACAAACTGTACTTAAAATCATTTTTACCCCTTTAAGATTAATAATCAAGATGCAAATGGTTTATATGGTAGTATAGTTTTTAAGATTCAATGACAACTAAAATTGCAAGAGTGCATACTTTATCCAATTTTCTTAGACAACAAGTAATCACTTTTAAATGAATTAAAATGTAGAGAATTTTTGAATCAAGAAATATGATTATTCAAAAAGTGTATTTTCAATTGAGATGTGCCTGTAATATATAGAGAGAAGATGTCCTCTAGAGAGACATTAAGTCTCTTTATAAAGTCACAATGTTTGGGAAGCTTAATGGTTTTTCTTAAGAGTCACATCTTTAGTATTTAGTGTCACAGTGTTGTGCTACATTGCTCAAGTTCCAAGACGAAGCACTACGGCACTACTTCCTGTTTTGCGGTGTTGCTTTCTAGCGCACTTCTTCTGAGTGCCGTGATACCTAAGTTATTTTTCAACAACTTGGTTTTTTCCTTCTTTTTTTTTTTTTTGATTCTTTTGTACTTGAAATACATTTTTATTTATTTGATATACACTTTTAATTTCCAATAGAAGAGAGTAGACTAAGATAGAACAATTGCAAAAGAGTAAGAAAAAAGGGACATTAATTGTTTAAAGTTTTTATTATGTCATATTTGTACTTTTATTTTATGTTTCTACGTTGTATCTTTTCTTGTATCTTTAATATTTATCGTGTTGATTTCTCTCCATGTTTTTAATAATTTTTATCTTATTCTCTAATGTTAATATTTTATTAAAGGATATGGCTTTCAATAATGAACTATCTACTATAAAGAGAAAAAGATGAGGATGTCTATTTAGGTGACAGTGCAACTACACATACTATCATAAAAAATAAGAAATATTTCTCAAGATTAACAATGATTGAAGGAGAAGTTAATACTATATCAGGTCTCGCAGATTTGATGGAAGGCTCGAAAGAGCAACAATCTCATTAAAAAATGAAACAAAATTATATATAAATAAAGCTTTATACGCTAGTAGATCCAAAAGAAATCTGCTTAGTTTTAAAGATATTTGCCAAAATGGATATCATATTGAGACTTTAAACAAAAATAATGTAGAATGTTTCTACGTTACTCTTAACGTCTCCAATAAGAAATGCATACTTGAACTCTTAATACCTTATCATTGGGTTTGTATTATACAGTTATACATTTAATTGAAAACTACGTAGTAATGAACCATAAGTTCAGTGATCCAAAAACTTTTATATTATGGCATAACCACCTTGGTCATCCAGGATCAATAATGATGCGTAGGATAGTTGAAAATTCTCATGGATATTTGTTAAAGAACCTGAAGATTATATTATCCAATGAGAATATTTCTACTACTTGCTCATAAGAAAAACTCATAGTCAGACCATCCCCTTCTAAGACTGGTCTAGAATCTCCAATATTTTTACAAAGGATCCAATGAGATATTTGTGAACTAATTCATCCACTAAGTGGATCTTTTTGCTATTTTATGGTTTTTATTAATGCATCTGCACGATGGTCACATGTGTGTTTATTATCTACATGAAATATTGTATTTGCAAGATTAATTGCACAGATCATTAAATTGAGGGGCACAATTTTTAGAATAGCTTATTAAAACAATACGTTTAGACAATGTTGGTGAGTATACATTCAAAATATTTGATGACTACTGTACATCAGTGAGAATTAATGTAGAACATCATGTACCATATGTTCACACACAAATGGATTAGCAGAATTCTTAATCAAAACGACTCTAGGTAATTGCATGTACTTTATTGATGTGCACACAATTACCAATATCTGCATAGGGCAATTTTATTTTGCATGCTGCAACGTTAATAAGTTTTAGGCTCACTGCATATCATCAATATTTTCCATTATAACTTGTACTTACTTATCAACCTAATATATCTCATTTGTGTACTTTTGGTTGTACTGTATATGTACTTATAATACCTCTTCAACGTACTAAGATGGAACCTCAATGTACTAAGAGGGAACCTCAACATCGCTTAGGGATTTATGTTAGTTTTGAGTCACCATTAATTATAAAATATCTTGAACCTTAGACGGGTGACCTATTTACTACACATTTTACGAATTGCCATTTTGATAAGGTAATATTTTTAACATTAGAGGAAAGAAAATTACATCCTGAAGTAAGGCATCAACTCTCTTGGAAAACAATCACTATGTCTCATTTAGATCCTCGCACAATTCAATGTAAAAGAGGTGTAAAGGATTGTTCATTTTCAAAACATTATAAATTAATTACTAGAAGCATTTGCAGATGCATCAAAAGTAACTATCATATATACGAGCTGCTAATACACCAGCTGTTAATACATCAGCCCGGGTGATTGTTCTTGTAGAACAATCTAATCAAATAATAGCAAATGAATCGTCTGCAGCATGCCAGAAGCGTGACAAACTAATTAGTTCAAAAGATATTGTTCTGTAGAAAAGAAAATATAAAAACATTGGATCCTATTGAAAATAATGCTCGAACAAATGAATCCATATTCTTTAAATCAATAATGGCAAAAGGATTAATAGTCATTGAAGAGATATAAGTCCTTGAAGTGACACATGTCCCTAAAAAGACAAAAGTTTTAGAAAAAACCTTAGTTCCAAAAGAGACACAAGAATTTTAAAATGAAGAAAAGAGTAAAAATTATGCTTATACAGGAGAAATGTGGCTACGAGATAAAATCATTGTTAATAATGTGTTCTCATTTGCACTAGCTGCTAAAATTATGAATGATGAGTTTAAGTCACAATCTATTAATGAATATAAAAAAAAGGCATGACTGACTTCAATGGAATAAGCAATTTAAACAAAATTGACTTCACTAACTAAACGATAAGTATTTGGACCTATAGTGTAGACACCTGAAGATGTCAACTTCATAATACATAAATGGATTTTTATTAGAGTTAGTGCTCACGTGCCATCCCTAAATGTCGTTATACTTGTGTATTTATACAAGTGTACATTCTCATTAAATCGATAATACCTATTTATATGGTACTATGCAATGTAATATTACAGACATTGTATGATCTGAAGGAGTTTAGATCAGATTTAAAGGAGTTTAGATGAGGGCTCATTGTCACGCCCCAGACCCAAAAGATCCGACACACGACATCACTTACATTCATTCACTGCATGTGCACTCATAAATAATATTACACAAAATTTTCAACTTTCATTTCAATTTCTTTCAGAATTATAGCAATTGAATTATGACTGGGACAATTATTAAACCGGAGATACGCAGAGTTTTCTCAGAGATTAACACTCTACTACGTCACCAGTAGCAACTTTGTTACCGGGAGCCCAGAATATATCCATTGCAAATTCTTACTTAAAATCATCCAATAACCACACTTTATAAAACTTAAACCAAATCCAATCCACACACAATGAAATAATACATAAGTATTTATTCAATAGGGACAAACCAAATATCCTATCCCACGTGTCCCCAAATGAAACACACAACAACCTAGCAACTTAGGGAACCCAAGGAACAGCAGAAGCCTTGCCAAATCCGCTAAGCACACATGTACCTTATTTACCTGAAATCACCATAAACTATAATGAGTATAAAACTCAGTAAGCATACTAATTTTTCATATATCAAATACAAATACATATATGTACACAATGCATATGTATGATATGCTGTGATCAATCAAAATCATAATCTTATCAAATCACATATCATGTAAGCACTTACACATTCTTTCAAAACACATAATAGGAATACCATCACTCAACTACTACTTAGTAGGACTTACATATCACATATCACATAATGAGCCAAATGTCACTCGTAGGTGACATACCGTATGAGAGGAATAGTACAAGTGAGGTATTTAAATCACACATATATAACGCTTATGCCCGAAGGTAAAAGCCAAACCCTCACCCTGATCATCGGTGAGTCCTCTCACATGTACCTATACGCCACCACACGAATGTGATGACTCACACTTCCTTTAGGTACCAATAGGATCCTCCCTACATACGGAACACATAACATATACCAATCCCGAAGGAAAGGCCACACATAAAGGCTCCACAAATCACATAAAATGCCTACTAAGTTAACAGTGAGTTCAAGTACCCTCAAAACACAAAATATTTCTCATGGACATATTACACTTCAAAAGCTTTCTTTATTAAACACATCTTATTTTGAAAGCTCACTTACAAAAATACATGTATGTCCATGCTCAATGTCAATGCTCACATTCAGAAACATATATTCACATTTCATATCAAAATATACTTTGACATAACATAAACATATTCTTAACCCCATTTGCAAAATCATACAAAACAATTACTATGTTTATTGTGATTTCAGTAAAAAGTCTAGTATACTTACCTCTTAACACTTTCAGCTACAAGGCTTAAATCTCCTTAACCTATCAATGGAGATTAATCCTTTCATAAGCCTCAAAATTCACACAAAATACTTTAAATAGCTTACAAAATTATACACAATGCATTTATCACATCAAATTGGTCTAAATATTTGGTTTCTCAAAACCTGTCATTCTGACCACTTACACTTAACAAAAATTTCTAATACATCAAATGATGTCCAATTACTCCGAAATAAGAATATATCATTCTTGACTCATATATACTTCTTATATATGAATATTATATCAAAATTCCTACACAATCCATTCCATACACACCATCGAATCCAAACTACAAACCTGACAGGATCAAGATACTTACTGAACAGTATTCAATCTCCCAATTTTATAAAATCATATACTAACTCAAAAATTATAAAACTACCACATAATTACTCTTGACACATATCTCAGTCCATGATAAATATTTGGCTTCCAAATAACTGCCAAAAGTATTTTAAAACTATTTTATTTCATAACTTTAAAAATCTGTTAATCAAATACTACAATGAGCTGATACACTTTAGAAATTCATAACACTTCAACCACATTGATCCAAATTCTCAATTCCGAGTATATCATATTAGACATATAAAATTATCATATTCCATAAATTCATAATTTTTAAAGATCATTCAGCAGGTCAAAAATTATTTTCCACTGTATCATACTGTTTACACAGGAAATTTCCAGAATTTCAGGGTCATTTTGGTAAATTCACTACAAATTCAATTTCCGAGATTTTCAGTCGATTCAAAGTCTCAGATGATCCTAAACATGTCTAATTTCATATACTCAAAATTCAAAACCAGAATCGAATCACAACAATTTATAAAATTCCTAGATCAAGAGGTTATCCAGCAGAAATTCCATAATTCATCATGATTTATCAAACTATCTTATAGATCATCATCAAATCTCACAACATCAAACGAAATACACATCAAATCCTTAATTATACATATTTCCAGAAATCAAAACTTAAAGAAATTAACTTAATTAACACCAATAAATTGATAATTAGTTGTGATATACCTCTAAAGATCCAAAATTCTCATTTTCTTCTTCTTTTTCTTCTTTTTCTTCTCTTTCTCTCTCCTTTATTTCTCTCTTCTCTCTCTAAAAATGGGTAGCTCGACCAAAATGAGAGAATTAGGGTTTTTAAAAGTGTATTTTTATACTAAGTGGTTAATTTTTGATATTTACGAATTCACCCCCAAAACTTTCAAAGTATAACAATTTGGTCCCTAAAATAATTCCAAAGTCTTGCAAATAAACCCAATATTAATAGTATATCCTTAACCTATAAAAACACTACTAATAACAATATATAAATCAAGGATCACCCACATACAAATAAAATACGTATATTTATATATATAAATATACATATTCTTACCGGTTATGGATACTGGTTACTACAATTCTCCCCTCCTTATAAGAATTTCGTCCTCGAAATTCATAACTTAAGCACATAGATGAGGATACTTAGATCTCATTTCTTCTTCTCATTCCCAAGTTGCCTTTTCAACAGTATGGTTTATTCATAAAACATTTACAAACCAATCTTTTTGGTATATAAGATTTGCTCATAACTTAGTCTGTGAGAGAAGTACGAAACATTCATCCATAAAATAAACACATGACACACATTATGGACTTATAAAATTATATACACATATTTTTATTCTTTTCTCTCATTCGTTCAATATTTAATGGGTATCTATACACTTCACCTTTCATTCATTAAAGAATAACATAGATGTAGAATACCCATACTAATCTCTTACATAAAATTCTTAACTCCTCTAAAAATTTTAATCCCTTTAACATATACTCATACGTCATAATATCATTCAAAAAAAATGTAGCATTTCTACGCAACTAAGTTGTCATTCAAATTAGAATATTGAAGGCATTATCTTAAACAATCAAAAATTAACTTCAATAAAAAGACCTTTAGTTCAATTGATTCTTAAACTATAGATCTCAACATTATATCTCTTACTTTAACTCTTAAAAAAAAGTCCACCTTATTGGACATCATTTTCTCATTGAGATTGACATGTCTGCTTTTTTTTTTTCTTTCTAATATGCTCAGTTTCAACAGAAAAGATTTTACCAGCACAATTACTGCGATGGCAAATATGGTTTTTCAACTATTCCTTTAACGTTATCCATGTAAAAGGAAAGGACAAAACGATTATTGCTTTTCTTTCACAAAACTCTATAAATAGCCTAAACCTCATAATCACTTTTCTAGCAATAAAGAAAACCAACCTTCTTACCATCTTCATAATGAATCCCATTATCATAACTCCTCCTGTTCCTTTTTCTCCACCACAATTTCCAGACCTAATCAAAACCAGAACACTCCATTCCCGTGCCAAAGAATTCATCAGACACTACGCCATCTTAGCAGTCCAAGAACACGGCCTCACAGTTCTTGGTGGCCCTTTGTTCAACTTAGAATACCCTTTCTTTCACCTGCACTCTTTTTTTCCCATTTTCCCAATGGTCCAAACCTGTCCTTTACTTGTTATGGTACCTGTTGGATCTGTATACAATCGCCATGGAATTCCCATTACTTATAACCCTCCAAAAATTAGAAAAATGTGATGAAGATCATCCAGCCCTGATTTTTCTCCAATGGTTTTACCCAAAGACATGGTGGATAACTAAATTTCAATACATGATTGCAAACAACACAAATGCTGCAGTCCCCAGACAACATCTTTGGTCAGTCTTACTTCTCCAACGGAAGGGTATGATTATTTCAGATCACGAGATTCATTATTACCCCACTGTTAAGGATTACTTCACATTTACCCTTTCCCTAAAGGGATCAATTAAGCTCTGGCCTGAAGAAGTAATTCAGCAAAAGAGAGAACTTGAAAGAATTCTTGCTCAGGAAAATCAAATAATTCCTCCGTCTGTTTGGATCTCCCCAGAAGATGCTGCACCTTGGGAACAAGTTGAAGCTGACTTTACAGAAGACCTGAATTTTGCCAATATACTCAAATTCCAACAAAGACAAAAATATCATCTTTCACATCTCAGAAATACAGATTACTCTACTCATCATCACCATATCCCAAACATGACTTATTATGCCAGATACAGACAAGCAATGGATAACCTTCACCAATGGCCTCAGTTAACTGTCCCGACAGAACCTACCCAATCTTAGCCAGTTGTCCCGACAGAACCTACTCAATCTCAGCCAGTTGTCCCGACAGAACTTGACCAACACCAACCCAATCTTGACTTATCCCTCTTTCAAGACTCCCAACCTTATCCAACCGACACCCAAATCCAAGAGGAAGCCAGCACATCCCTCATCCAGACCAGCTCACCTGGAGAAGATCAAGATATGGTAGACCCATATTCCACTCCGCCAGAGCCCTCATTCAATGTATGGGAACAACAACTCCATAAGTTTCTCTCTCACGGATACGACACAGATGAAAGCAACCAAGGAGACTCATTTTGACCTACATTGCTGTTTCTATTTTCACAGAAACTAGATCCGTGTTGCTCTATCACATCAAAGAGAGACTGATTACTGCTTTATCTTTATGTCAAGTGTGCTTTATCTTTCTTCATATCTGCTTTTAATCTATCGGCCAAAAATTAATGTTAAGACCACAAAATCTTTGTAATTAATAAAGTTAATTTGGCCTCATGTCCAAAGTCCAATTGTTAGCTCAAAAAGTCTTCAAGTCATTGATGTATTGTCGATCATTAGTGCCAAAATGGCTAAGTCCCTAAATCCATGAAATAGGCTTTTATTGACTTTTCTTAATTATCTTACCTAACTTATCACACTTCCGACACAATTTTTATCACACTTACATATCAACATATATTTATTCAAGATTTTGTGACCTATTGTCCCTTATAAAATGATTAAGTAAAACTCATTCTCTTTTTTTTTTTTTTACCTCACAAGAATCGAGAAAAATATATACTTGAACATACTTACACATATGCTCCACAGCTATTATCAATTTGTTTCTCTATAAATACATTATTATTGCATCCTTATACAAACTCAAAAATATTCAAAGATTGGGGTGAGCATAACAATGGAGGAAACCTCAGCTCGTCGATTTACAAAAATTTGTGTCTTTTGTGGATCTAACCCTGGGAATACTGAAGAGTTTACAAAAGTTGCAGAAAATCTTGGTAAGGTATTAGCTGAGCGAAATATACATTTAGTATATGGAGGAGGTAACCGAGGGTTAATGGGGTCTGTGGCAAAAGCTGCATACAATAAAGGTAGTCGAGTTTTGGGTATCATTCCAAAACCTCTAGCTATTGAAAATATTGTAGGAAAAACAGTTGGGGATGAGTTACAAGTCTCATCTATGCACGAGCGAATGGCTCAAATGCTTAGGCATGCGGATGCTTTCATAGCTCTACCAGGAGGTTTTGGGACCTTGGAGGAAATTTTTCAAATTGTCTCATGGGCACAATTACAAATCCACCAAAAACCCATTGGTTTGTTAAATGTTAATGGCTTTTACAACGGGTTGATATCTTTCCTTGACTATGCAGCGGGAACACAATTCATCCCACTTCTAGCACGACGAATTCTTATTTCTGCTCCAACTGTTGATCAACTGATTGATCAATTACAGTCTTTTATTCCTCTGTCTAATCCAACATTGCATCAGTTAGATTGGTCTACTCATGACAGTCAGAAGAAGCGCAAAATAGACTTAAATCTCACTCCGTAGCCTCTATTGTATTTTTGTTACTGCTATTGTTGTTGTGTTGTTGTTTTCCTTTTCAATAAAAGTTGTTTCAATTGATGTCTTCAATACTCTACTTCTCTAAATTTTGTCATTGAGAAAATTATCTCAATTTGCTCTATCACATGCAAATTATCATTATAAGATATTCAACATCACTCTTACTAAGCATATTAGTCATAACTTAAAAGAAAATCTAAATGGTAACATTAAGATCCACAAGGTACCATTATCCACAACAACAACAATCTTAGCAGCTCTTGGATACTGTGTCATCTTCACAAAATCATACAAAATTTAAGGAATATGTCAAACTTTTACATAACAAAGCTACAAATACAATCCTAAGGATTTGGCATCTGCTCGGTTCCCTTGACTCGACACTTAAAAGTCTACAGAATCATATCTTAGCTCTGATACCAATAAAAGCTGTCACGCCCCAGACCCAAAAGATCCGACACACGACATCACTTACATTCATTCACTGCATGTGCACTCATAAATAATATTACACAAAATTTTCAACTTTCATTTCAATTTCTTTCAGAATTATAGCAATTGAATTATGACTGGGACAATTATTAAACCGGAGATACGCAGAGTTTTCTCAGAGATTAACACTCTACTACGTCACCAGTAGCAACTTTGTTACCGGGAGCCCAGAATATATCCATTGCAAATTCTTACTTAAAATCATCCAATAACCACACTTTATAAAACTTAAACCAAATCCAATCCACACACAATGAAATAATACATAAGTATTTATTCAATAGGGACAAACCAAATATCCTATCCCACGTGTCCCCAAATGAAACACACAACAACCTAGCAACTTAGGGAACCCAAGGAACAGCAGAAGCCTTGCCAAATCCGCTAAGCACACATGTACCTTATTTACCTGAAATCACCATAAACTATAATGAGTATAAAACTCAGTAAGCATACTAATTTTTCATATATCAAATACAAATACATATATGTACACAATGCATATGTATGATATGCTGTGATCAATCAAAATCATAATCTTATCAAATCACATATCATGTAAGCACTTACACATTCTTTCAAAACACATAATAGGAATACCATCACTCAACTACTACTTAGTAGGACTTACATATCACATATCACATAATGAGCCAAATGTCACTCGTAGGTGACATACCGTATGAGAGGAATAGTACAAGTGAGGTATTTAAATCACACATATATAACGCTTATGCCCGAAGGTAAAAGCCAAACCCTCACCCTGATCATCGGTGAGTCCTCTCACATGTACCTATACGCCACCACACGAATGTGATGACTCACACTTCCTTTAGGTACCAATAGGATCCTCCCTACATACGGAACACATAACATATACCAATCCCGAAGGAAAGGCCACACATAAAGGCTCCACAAATCACATAAAATGCCTACTAAGTTAACAGTGAGTTCAAGTACCCTCAAAACACAAAATATTTCTCATGGACATATTACACTTCAAAAGCTTTCTTTATTAAACACATCTTATTTTGAAAGCTCACTTACAAAAATACATGTATGTCCATGCTCAATGTCAATGCTCACATTCAGAAACATATATTCACATTTCATATCAAAATATACTTTGACATAACATAAACATATTCTTAACCCCATTTGCAAAATCATACAAAACAATTACTATGTTTATTGTGATTTCAGTAAAAAGTCTAGTATACTTACCTCTTAACACTTTCAGCTACAAGGCTTAAATCTCCTTAACCTATCAATGGAGATTAATCCTTTCATAAGCCTCAAAATTCACACAAAATACTTTAAATAGCTTACAAAATTATACACAATGCATTTATCACATCAAATTGGTCTAAATATTTGGTTTCTCAAAACCTGTCATTCTGACCACTTACACTTAACAAAAATTTCTAATACATCAAATGATGTCCAATTACTCCGAAATAAGAATATATCATTCTTGACTCATATATACTTCTTATATATGAATATTATATCAAAATTCCTACACAATCCATTCCATACACACCATCGAATCCAAACTACAAACCTGACAGGATCAAGATACTTACTGAACAGTATTCAATCTCCCAATTTTATAAAATCATATACTAACTCAAAAATTATAAAACTACCACATAATTACTCTTGACACATATCTCAGTCCATGATAAATATTTGGCTTCCAAATAACTGCCAAAAGTATTTTAAAACTATTTTATTTCATAACTTTAAAAATCTGTTAATCAAATACTACAATGAGCTGATACACTTTAGAAATTCATAACACTTCAACCACATTGATCCAAATTCTCAATTCCGAGTATATCATATTAGACATATAAAATTATCATATTCCATAAATTCATAATTTTTAAAGATCATTCAGCAGGTCAAAAATTATTTTCCACTGTATCATACTGTTTACACAGGAAATTTCCAGAATTTCAGGGTCATTTTGGTAAATTCACTACAAATTCAATTTCCGAGATTTTCAGTCGATTCAAAGTCTCAGATGATCCTAAACATGTCTAATTTCATATACTCAAAATTCAAAACCAGAATCGAATCACAACAATTTATAAAATTCCTAGATCAAGAGGTTATCCAGCAGAAATTCCATAATTCATCATGATTTATCAAACTATCTTATAGATCATCATCAAATCTCACAACATCAAACGAAATACACATCAAATCCTTAATTATACATATTTCCAGAAATCAAAACTTAAAGAAATTAACTTAATTAACACCAATAAATTGATAATTAGTTGTGATATACCTCTAAAGATCCAAAATTCTCATTTTCTTCTTCTTTTTCTTCTTTTTCTTCTCTTTCTCTCTCCTTTATTTCTCTCTTCTCTCTCTAAAAATGGGTAGCTCGACCAAAATGAGAGAATTAGGGTTTTTAAAAGTGTATTTTTATACTAAGTGGTTAATTTTTGATATTTACGAATTCACCCCCAAAACTTTCAAAGTATAACAATTTGGTCCCTAAAATAATTCCAAAGTCTTGCAAATAAACCCAATATTAATAGTATATCCTTAACCTATAAAAACACTACTAATAACAATATATAAATCAAGGATCACCCACATACAAATAAAATACGTATATTTATATATATAAATATACATATTCTTACCGGTTATGGATACTGGTTACTACACTCATAGTTAGCAATGTTGAGAGATATAAGTGCTAAATGTTAGCATAGTTAAGTATTTGCTGGTTATAATACTCAGCGAAGATCTAAAAGTTGAAACCTTGTCTGTAATGGGACATAGACTTTGAAATATACTAATAACTACATAGTTGTAAGAGTTGTAATCGGGTGCTAGAAAATGCTAGTTGCGCAAGTATGTTCTCAAATAATTATCCCTGATCTATTTCTGTCGATGCGAGCCTGTCGGTGAATACCTTTATATATAAATCAGCATATGTCGGATCTATAGGGTATAGATGGTTGTTTCTAGCCGACTGTGAGCTTGCAGCTCGTATTGACATATGAGTATCCAGTTAAGACTCGATATAGAACAGACACACGAAGGCCTCTGATAGACACCCTATATAAGCTGTTAACAGAATGTCCTCTCGAGTTGAGTAGTATACGTGGTCCTTTGACCTGAGTGCCACGGTGAGCTTGTAAGTGATCCATCATACTTTAGTTCTACGTATGTCACAGACCTTTCATGGTGTGACCGCTGGGTTTCGCTGGGTATGGTTCGATGCTTATAGAGTCCGATGTGTATAGATATGGGATCCGTCAGCTCACATAGGGAGTTTGATATCCAGATGCTTCGAGACTGTATCTCAAAAAGTCTTGTGGCCACAAACATTAATCCCGAGAAAGAGTTTCCGTCAGGGTGGAACAATATGGCAAAAGAGTTTGCACATATTGTTCAGATACAAGTCTGGAGATAGGACATGGATGAGCATATGAGGATTTGATAGTGATAATCTATACCCTCAGCACATTCAGGATATCATGACAGAGGATTATACGTATGCGTTGTAACCTCAGCTTGCATAGTTCAACGTGCTGATTTGTATATCCGTGACGTGTGCGTGGGACAATGTTCACGGACTCGTAAAATAGTTCCATTTGATAAATTGGGCGTGGACCTAGAGAGTCTTGTGATATGGAGTGTACTCGTTGTGCACTAGAACAGCGTGCCAGATTAAATGGTTTAATCTAGCAATATTCAACACTACTACGGGAATACGTGCCTGTCTGTATTTAAGTGTTAAGTATAACAATTAGTCAATAATTGTTATTTACTAATTGTATAATGACACGTGACGCATTATAGACCATCAGTTGAATTTATCCAAGTGTGAAATTTGGTAGGACCCACTAAGAGGGTATACTAGGTAACTATTTATGAGGGACAAAACAGTCATTTCACATTTTGATTATTTAATTGTTAAATAATAAAAATATCTCATTATAATATATTATTATATTATGTTATATATAATATTATTTTATTTTGGGTGCCAAATAGTTGGCACCCATTTATCTTATTTATTTATTTATTATTATTATATAATATAATATATTATTATTTTAATATATTAGATATATATATATATAAGTGATAAGTGTGTGAAATATTGGTAGTAAGTGTGTTGTGTGAGGGGAAGAAATCGGAAATACGTGCCTGTCTGTATTTAAGTGTTAAGTATAACAATTAGTCAATAATTATTATTTACTAATTGTATAATGACACGTAGCGCATTATGGACCATCGGTTGAATTTACCTAAGTGTGAAATTTGGTAGGACCTACTAAGAGGGTATACTAGGTAACTATTTATGAGGGACAAAACAGTCATTTCACATTTTGATTATTTAATTGTTAAATAATAAAAATATCTCATTATAATATATTATTATATTATGTTATATATAATATTATTTTATTTTGGGTGCCAAATAGTTGGCACCTATTTATCTTATTTATTTATTTATTTATTATTATATAATATAATATATTATTATTTTAATATATTATATATATATATATATATATAAGTGATAAGTGTGTGAAATATTGGTAGTAAGTGTGTTGTGTAAGGGGAAGAAATCGGAAAGGAAATGAAAATTGTTTGATTTCTATTTTTGAAGCCAAGAAAGAGAAAAAGAAGAAAAAAAAAGGAGGAAAAGAAGAAAATAAAATTGTTTCATTTTTCTTTTCGGTTCCAAAAGAAGTAATTGTGAATTGTTTCAATCTCTATTTCTTATCTTTTTAGAGAAAATGAACAATGCACACGTTTGGCCATTTTAAGGTTAAGAGTTAATCTCGTGCTGGAATATGGGGCTGCTGTTCTAGCTCACTAAGTCCACCGAGTTGGTGACTAGAACTGCCGATGAGTTGGTCTCCATACGGACTCCGAGAAAATACGTGTATAACATTACATGTTCAAGTAATTTTTCAACTTTTTAAAATATATTAATGTGATTAATATATTATTTATTATGTTTATTGTATATTTTTAATACTTCCGCAGCGTTAAATATGTATATGATACGTATTTCAAGCAATAAACACAATTGCACATGTATACACCCATGTATATTAGATTCTCAATAGTTTTTGTACAAAAACGTAATAAAAACAATGAGGTCAACAGATACTTTAGTAACCAGTATCCATAACCGGTAAGAATATGTATATTTATATATATAAATATACGTATTTTATTTATATGTGGGTGATCCTTGATTTATATATTGTTATTAGTAGTGTTTTTATAGGTTAAGGATATATTATTAGTATTGGGTTTATTTGCAAGACTTTGGAATTATTTTAGGGACCAAATTGTTATACTTTGAAAGTTTTGGGGGTGAATTCGTAAATACTAAAAATTAGCCACTTAGTATAAAAATACACTTTTAAAACCCTAATTCTCTCATTTAGGTCGAGCTATCCCTTTTAAGAGAGAGAAGAGAGAAATAGAGGAGAGAGAAAGAGAAGAAGAAGAAGAAGAAGAAGAAGAAGAAATTGGAATTTTTGGATCTTAAGAGGTATATCACAATTATTTCTTAATTTATTAGTGTTAATTATGTTAATTTCTTTAAGTTTTGATTTCTGGAAATATGTATAATTGAGGATTTGATGTGTATTTCGTATGATAGTTTGAGAATTGATGATGATTTATAAGATAGTTTGATAAATCATGATGGATTGTAAAATTTCTGATTGATAGTCTCTTGATCAAAGAATTTTATAAATTATTGTGAATCGATTCTGGTTTTTAATTTTGAGTATATGAAATTAGACATGTTTAGGATCATCTGAGACTTTGAATCGACTGAAAATCTCGGAAATTGAATTTGTAGTGAATTTACCAAAATGACCCTGGAATTCTGGAAATTTCTTGTGTAAACAGTATGATACAGTGGAAAATAAATTTTGACCTGCTGAATGATCTTTAAAAATTACGAATTTGTGGAATATGATAATTTTATATGTATAATATGATATACTCGAAATTGAGAATTTGGATCAATGTGGTTGAAGTGTTATGAATTTCTAAAGTGTATCAGCTCATTGTAGTATTTGATTAATAGATTTTTAAAGTTATGAAATAAAATAGTTTTAAAATACTTTTGGCAGTTATTTGAAAGCCAAATATTTATCATGGACTGAGATATGTGTCAAAAGTAATTATGTGGTAGTTTTATAATTTTTGAGTTAGTATATGATTTTATAAAATTGGGAGATTGAATACTGTTCAGTAAGTATCTTGATCCTGTCAGGTTAGTAGTTTGGATTCAATGGTGTGTATGGAATGGATTGTGTAGGAATTTTGATATAATATTCATATATAAGAAGGATATATGAGTCAAGGATGGTATATTCTGATTTTGGAGTAATTGGACATCATTTGATGTATTAGAAAATTTTGTTAAGTGTAAGTGGTCAGAATGACAGGTTTTGAGAAACCAAGTTTTTAGACCAATTTGATGTGATAAATGCATTGTGTATAATTTTGTAAGCTATTTAAAGTATTTTGTGTGAATTGTGAGGCTTATGAAAGGATTAATCTCCATTGATAGGTTAAGGAGATTTAAGCCTTGTAGCTGAAAGTGTTAAGAGGTAAGTATACTAGACTTTTACTGAAATCACTATAAGCATAGTAATTATCTATGTATGATTTTGTAAATGTGCTTAAAAATATGTTTATGTTATGCCAAAGTGTATTTGATATGAAATGTGAAAGACATATGTTTATGAATGTGAGCATTGACATTGAACATGAACATACATGTGTTTTTGAAAGCGAGCTTTCAAAATGAAATGTGTTTGACAAAGAAAGCTTTGAAGTGCAATATGTCCATGAGAAAGATTTTGTGTTTTGAGGATACTTGAACTCACTGTTGACTTAGTAGGCATCTTATGTGATTTGTGGAGCTTTTATGTGTGGCCTTTCCTTCGGGATGGGTATATGTTATGTGTTCCGTATGTAGGGAGGATCCTATTGGTACCTAAAGGAAGAGTGAGTTATCACATTCGTGTGGTGGCGTATTGGTGCATGTGAAAGGACTCACCGATGATCAGGGTGAGGGTTTGGCTTTTACCTTCGGGCATGAGCATTATATATGTGTTATTCAAGACCTCACTTGTACTATTCCTCTCATACGGTATGTCACCTACGAGTGACATTTGGCTCATTATGTGATATGTGATGTGTAAGTCCTACTAAGTAGTAGTTGAGTGATGGTATTCCTGTAATATGTTTTGAAAGAATGTGTAAGCGCTTACATGATATGTGATTTGATAAGATTATGATTTTGATTGATAACAACATATCATACATATGCATTGTGTACATATATGTATTTGTATTTGATATATGAAAAACTAGTATGCTTACTGAGTTTTATACTCATTATAGTTTATGGTGATTTCAGGTAAATAAGGTACATGTGTGCTTAGCGGATTTGGCAAGGCTTCTGCTGTTCCTTGGGTTCCCTAAGTTGTTAGGTTGCTAAGTGTTTCATTTGGGGACACGTGGGATAAAATATTTGATTTGTCCCTGTTGAATAAATACTTATGTATTATTTTATTGTGTGTGGTTGGATTTAGTTTAAGTTTCACCAAGTGTAGTAATGGATTGATTTTAAGTAAGAATTTGCAATGAATATATTCTGGGCTTCCGGTAACAAAGTTGTTACTGGTGACGTAGTAGAGTGTTAATCTCTGAGAAAACTCTGCGTATCTCCGGTTTAGTAATTGTCCCAGTCATAATTCAATTGCTATAATTCTGAAAGAAATTAAAATGAATGTTTAAGTATTATTGAATGAATGTAAATGATGTCGTGTGTCAGATCTGTTGGGTCTGGGGCGTGACAGATACAAAGTAAGACTTATTGCTCAAAGTTTCTGTAGAAACATAGTATTGATTATGATGAAATTTATTCCCTCGTAATGGATACAATTATATTTTAATTTTTAAAAATGATAGTTTCAGAAAAACATGATATGCATCTTATGAATGTAGTAATGACATATCTATATGTATCACTTGACCCGCATATTTATATGAAAATCTCTAAAGGATTTAAAATGGCTAAAACATGTAATTGAATTTTATATTCAATAAAGCTACAAAATTCTTTGTATGGATTAAAATAATTTGGGCGTATGTGATATAACCATCTAAGTGAATATTTGATGAAGGAAGATTATATTAATAACCCAATATGTTTATGTGTATTCATAAAAAAATCAAACACTGGATTTACTATTGTAATTCTATATGTGGATGACATGAATTTGATTGGGACTCTTGAAGAGCTCCTGAAGACTGCATAATACTTAAAGAAGGAATTTGAAATGAAAGACTTAAAGAATATCAAATATTGTCTCGATTTATAGATCGAGTACAAATTAAATGGAATATTTATCCATCAATATCTATCTATATTGGAAATATTCAACATAGATAAAGCCCATCTATTAAGTACCTTTATGGTTATTTAGTCTTTTGATTTTAAAAAGAACCCATTTCATCTTAAAGAAGATAATGAGAAAATACTTGGTCCAGAAGTATTATATCTTAATGTAATTAATGTTTTATTATATTTAGCAAAATGTGTTAGATCGAACATAACTTTTACAGTAAACTTACTAACAAATATCATAGAACTAGACTATTTATATTTGTACTTTGCACTTTAGTCCTAAATTTTTGCTTTTCAAACTATATACACAACACAAGATAAATGTATTTCAAAATTTTATCATATTATATGTTACATTTAGTTACTACATATATTTTTGTGAATTATTGTTACTTTACTAGTAGCTTCACTAATATGAATTCCATAGATAAATGTTGCTATAATTAACTATGTTGCTCCTCTTTATTGTTGAGCTTTATCCCCTCTTTTTTTACATGGTTAACTATGTATAAAAATATACAGTTAAATCTAAAAACTATGGTGATTGAAATTGAAAGTGGCAACTAGCATGGAAAAATATTTGATTACCTTCAATATAAACATATCAAATGAGAAAAAGAAAAGAATTTTTGCTAGAAGCTTGAGCACTAGATAAGTAAATAATACTAACACAACTAATTCGGCATTCCCTTAATAAGGAATCTTAACATAATATAACTGTAACACTCTCCCTCAACTCAAAATGGAAGATGGAGAAAAAAATTAAAGTTTATAAATTAATTTAATAAGCAAACGAATACACAAATAATAAACTATAATAACTGAATAAACAAATGAATATGTTCTTAGTGTAACATATGAGAGATGACCATATGAAGGAGAAGCAACCGTTATCAAATGATAATAATCTTTGTCAAAACGTGACAAGTGTATAAAGAAAAACAATCAATATAAATGAAAATATGTTGATAAAGAAATAAATATTGTGAGTGCAAGTGTGTAGAAAAGTGAAAAGCTAAGAACTTATATGTATTATAAAAAAACTTTAAGCGAATTATAAAGAGAACATAACTAAACTTGGGTTAAAAAAAATAATAATAATAAGAGGAAAAAAGTAAAATTTTCGTTAGGTGGAGTCACCTAAATCTTGAGCTTTTTCAATGTATGAAACATTGAAAAAAGCTATCTAATAATGACACAAGTGTTATGCTCCTATGGCCATATATCATATCTGTCAAGTTGCCTACTATACAAATGACATTGATTCATGGAACTAGACAAATGCATTTACTTTCACTAACCCTAAAAGTATTTTGTAGAATCGACATTGCTTATGAAGATAATATAGCTTTTTCAGAAATTGGCTTTATCGTTCAGAATATTATGATTCATCGACAGTCATGTAGGGCTTACAAAAAAGCTCTTTATGTCCCTCGAAGTGCAAATAAAATTGAGCAAGAACTAGCAAAAATGACACTTCATTCTGATTCGAATGTATTTTGGAATAATGATATTCCTAGCCCTCTTAGTGATTTTGTTATAGAGGATTTTCAGTTGTTTAAAATTTTTTTTAAAAAAAAACATATATATTTTTTGTCTTTTATATTTATTATGATTGTATTTTATATTTATAACAAAAAAAATACTGGTTGATTTAAAAATAATAAGCAAAATTATTGCTATTGACGTTAGCATTATTTAAAATTATATAAAAAAAATGAATAGCTTTCCATTAAACTATTGGGTCGTGCTCTCGAACACCCGTGGAAAGATGTCAAAGTTCAAAGAAAAGGGAAAAAATAAAATAGTCACTAAAAGTTTGAACTTAAACATATATATGTAAAACATTCAGGACTTGTATGTAATTTTACCCCTTGTCTATTATTACTGACAGTTTTTGTTGAGCCGTCAGCTCAGCTGTTCTGCCACGTAAACCAAACGTGCAAGTGGAACCCACATCATAGAGAGAATATAGCCTCCAATTGGGCCGTGCATTACACGTTCCGTAATATGGCGCGTGGCTCAAAGGCATGAAAAATCCGAATATACCAGAAGTCTAAAGAAAAGAAATTAGGTGAGAAGTTTCAATTAAAATATCTAATAAAAAATGAAATATGAACTCAAATTTTATTTATTTATTTATTTTATTATAAATAGTTTCAAAATTAATAAAAAAATACATATTTGACACAATTTTATTCGTTAGACAGAAATATACCTCATTTTCTTTATTATTATATTATAAAAATTATTATACAAAGAGTGTTAGTAATAAAGACGAATCGCCATTTTTTAATTAATAATATTTATTTTATTATTTATATTTATAATTTTAGTATTATAATATAAAAAAAAACATGATTTAAATATCACAATTTTAATAATCGCGATTAATGTTGCTAGTAGGGTAGATCGGTTTACGATAACAATTTTTATCTATATATTTGAATGAGTTAAAAATTTTATAATTTAATTATGAGTTTTAGAACGAAGATCTCTAAATGGAGATTAGATTCCTATGTATATTTCATACTAAAATTTATTTATTTTTATATTTTAAATTTATAATAATATAATTTAATTAAAATATAAATTTTAATTATATTTTCAATTTAAAGTTTCGTTTGAAAGTAATAATTCATTTTCATATGCACTCTTAATTATATTTAGAGACGATAATTTATCCATATACATACCCTCAAAATTTTAAAAATTACAAAATCTTTCCTTATATGACCTTTGAGTAGGGATCCTATAGGGCGCAATTGATGTCAAGATACTTGTTATTGTAATATTATATTTTTTATTTTTAGTAACCTAATAAATAATTATTAAATATTAAAAAAATAATAAATAATTTTAAAAATTAATCCTTCAACGAACGCTTGATGGATGAGAAAACGATTTGGATATTAAAATTTTCTAACGTTATTAATGTTTTAAATATATTTTTAAAGTTTCTCCATGGGGATAATGCCAACGAAGAAATTCAAGGAAGCATGATTAGCGTGTAAAAAGTTGTAAAATTTTAGCTGGGCGTAGATCGAGAGATAGAGAGAGAAGGCAATAGAAGGAAAAAAAGAACTCCAAATAAATAAATCGAAAATGGAAAATAGAAAGTCATTGAGAGAGAGAAAACAAAGCAAAACACTAGATAAACAGCTTCTCTTTTAAACAGGTGCTCAGTCTTTTGGTGCTTTCTTTTTGTTTCCTCAGGTACGTTTGTTTGATTCGATCTTTCAATCTTGAGCTGTTTATTTTTTTCTTAATTTTTTAGGTTGTGACTGTGATTTTGTAAGTGGGTTTAGTTCTGATTGAGTTGGAAGCTGAATTTTGAGTTGTGACGGCCATTTGGGTATTAATTAGGGTTTTTTTTTCTGAGCAGTTGAGTTGAACCTGGATTGAGGTAAAATTATGATTCTCTTTTTTGGTATATTGTTTCTTACTAAAAATATAAAAAATTAACCATTTAAGTTCGATTAATTGATTTTATTTCTAGTGGGATTGAGTGAGTTTAGTTTTATGTAAATTTCATAATCTGAAATTAACCTATTTATGTGATCATATTGTTTCCAATGATCTGATCATGCAGTTCATCATCGTTGATTAGGGCTTCTGTAAGATATATTTTTGATTTCTTTTTTTAAAGACGCCTCTTTGAGATTTATATACCTTTTTGCATGAGATTCTTGAAGTTATATGCTTTTTTCTTTTTGGAAGAAAATTGGTTATTATTTGTTTTAAATTTTTTCAAGTTCTGGACCTTTTATGCTGGTAACTGAGTTAACTAAGTGGTGAGAGCCTATATTTGCTTCAGGTTCTTGGTTGAGGATTGATATATTCTGCACCAGAAGAGGTTTCTTCTTGCCTCTTTCTTGTCTTAAGTGTGGCAAACTTCGGAGTTGGATATGAGAGAATGCCGGTGTTGATATGGTATTGGTGTGATTTTCATGGCATTTTGCCTGGGCATGTTTGACCCAGGCAAAGTTCATCGAAATGGAGAGAAATTTTGGGAAAGGTATGATGGATCAGCAGAAAAATTATGAACAGGTCCGGTATAATAATGTTGAAACTAGAAATGAGGGACCTGGCTCAGCGAATCAAAGGTTTTTCCACGACCCCTCAAGTAATATAAACACTAATACCCGACCTCCGGATTACACTATGTCAATGGGAGCTAGACCTGTGCTGAATTACTCCATTCAGACTGGTGAGGAGTTTTCCCTTGAGTTTATGCGAGAAAGAGTGATCCCCAGGCAGCATTTTGTTCCAAATGCTTACAGTGATCCTAACACTGCACCAGTCTATATGGATCTGAAAGGCATACTCGGAATTTCTCATCCAGGTTCAGAGAGTGGGTCTGATATTACTATGATTAACACAGCAGAGACAAGTCATGTCCAGGAGTTTGAGAGAAAGGGTCCTGCACATGAAGACCGGAGTTATTATGATTCCATTAGATCGGAGCCACGAACCTCATCAAGAAATGACATGAATCGAGGGACTCATGGTTATGCCTCTTCAGGAGCTTCCGATTCATCAAGCAAAGTGAAGTTCCTCTGCAGCTTTGGTGGCAAAATTTTGCCCCGTCCAAGTGATGGGAAGCTTAGATATGTGGGAGGTGAAACACGTATTATCCGAGTAAGCATGGATCTTTCTTGGCAGGAGCTTATGCAGAAAGCTTTGGCAATTTACAGTCAAACTCAGACAATAAAGTATCAGCTTCCTGGTGAGGATCTTGATGCATTGGTTTCTGTATCCTGCGATGAGGATCTGCAGAACATGATGGAGGAATGTAATGTATTAGAAGATAGGGCATCACAGAAACCTAGGATGTTCCTGTTTTCTTGTACTGATCTAGAGGATACTCAGTTTGGCCTGGAAAGCATGGAAGGCGATTCTGAAATTCAATATGTAGTTGCTGTCAATGGTATGGACTTAGGATCGAGAAAAAACTCAATTGCTTTGGCGAGTGCTTTAGAAAACAATTTGGAAGAGTTACTAAGTCTAAATGTTGAAAGAGAGACTGGTCACATTGCAGCTGAGTTACCTTGTTCTGGCACCACTACTTTGGCTTACAATGTACCCTTGTCAACAATCCCATCTTCTCAGCCAGTACTGGTAAGTTCTGCTAGTGGTTATGAATCTAACCGGCAGCCTTACCTGGGGCAAAAAATGCACCGTGGAGAAGTTGGTCAACAAACATCATCCACTTTGCGGCCTACTGAGAGCTTCCCCCAAATAGACGAGAAGAGCACCACTCCCTTGCCTGCTACATTGCAATATGATTATGGTTCTCACCCCTCTAACTTTGTGACACTTGGAGAAAGTTTAGTCCCTCCTCTACATGGGCAGCTGAATCAACAAGGAGGTTTGGCTGAAGAGCAGATGTACAGTGGCTTTCATGCTGAAGATCCAGGGGCACTTGTTAATGAGGTTAGACCAAAAACAGATGGCCCAGCTAATAAAGTAAATGAACCTGAAAAGGTCTGGTCTCTGGATAAAGAAGCACCGATAAAGGATCAGAAAATGAAAAGAGATCTTTCGCTGCCAAAGATTGATGAAACTGACAAAAATCTGATGTCAGAAAATGACTATGTTGTTTCTTCACATCCATATACTAGTTCCATTTCAAATTATGTTCCCAGAGAAGAGTTATCAGTAGTCAGTTCATCACCAGAGATTGCTTCATCTTTGTTGCCCTCTAAAAGTAATAAAAAGGCCCAGGAACCTGTACAGAATTCGAAGCCCCCTGAGGTTGTTAATGAAGGGAGAAAGAGCTATGATGAGGACAGTTTCCATGCATCTGCTGGAACTTTTACATCTAGATATGGTGACGCTGAGGTTGAGCCTACTGACTTGAGCTACAATGAACCATCTGTGATTCCTCAAAGGTACCATTCTGAGCGTATTCCTAGAGAGCAGCCAGAAATGAACCGTTTGTCAAAATCGGATAATTCCTTTGGCTCTCAGTTTCTGATTTCGCAAGCACTTCCTGATGGTTCTCAACCAATGACCGAACCAGTTGATAAATTGCATGATGGGAATATGGCTTCTGAGACTGAGCAATCCATCGCATCTGCAAAACAGCAATATATGAATACTCAGACAGTTGAAGATGGACTTTCTCAATTGCGGAAGCATAAAGAGTCTGCTGATAAACTCAACAAAATTAAATCCAACATTTCTGAGGAAGGGCTTGAGCCAAGTTTAGGGAAACATGAATTGACGCAGGTGGATCCAAATTCTGCTGAGGATCGCGAATTGAACAGGATTAAAGAGACCTTTAAAGACCGCTCTATCAATGATAAAGACAGTAAGGATATGAAAGAAACTTCCCGTCCGAACCCAGAAAATTCCTCTTTGAAGCAATCAGAATACGAATGGAAGGAGATTGCTGCCAACAAGAACAATGGAAATGACAGTAAGGGGAATACACCCCCTTTGTTACGAAAAGAGAACTCAGTTAGAGCTGTTCCTCCAGGAGATTCGAGAATTGTTGTCGGCAATCCTGAGGGAGACATACTTATTGATATAAATGACCGATTTCCTCGTGATTTTCTCTCTGAAATGTTCTCAAAAGCAAGGATTTCTGAAAATTTTAGTGGGACAAGTCCAATGCATGGTGATGGAGCTGTTTTGAGCTGGAATGTGGAGAATCATGATCCTAAGCGGTGGTCATACTTCCGGAATCTGGCTCAAGATGAGTTTTCTAGAAAAGATGTCTCCCTTATGGACCAGGATCATCTGGGTTTCTCATCCCCGCTTACAAATATCGAGGAGGGGGTGCCTGTTGATTATAGCTATCCACCTTTGAAGCCCGTTGAACCCATCATGGCTCAAAGTGGCTCACGGATTAATATTGATGAGGGCATTCAGAGGGAGCCATCTGGTATTATTGGACCTAACACCATAGATTATAGTCGTTCTCAGCTCAAGGGTGATACTAGTGTACAGTCAGAGGTCATGAACCATAGATTACCGGAATCAGATTATGAGGTACTTTCATCTGATGCTTATGCTTGATAATCAGTAACCACAATTGCTGATCTGAGGTTAATCACTTGTATTTTTTTTTTATCACTTTAGGAGGGGAGATTGGATCTTCCAAATACTGGTGTACCTCTTTTTGATCTTCCTCTGGTAGATTTTGATATCAGTACTTTGCAGGTATATTGGGCCTATAGTCCCTGCTCTTTCTATGTATATTGTATATATAAAGTCAACAATGCTTCCTTTTTCTTGTTTGCTTGTTTTTACAGTTGTATGAATTGTCTTGATGTTATTACTTTAATTTTAACTTTCATGTGTTTCATAAAATGGACTTCAAATTTGTTAGTTGGAGGGTTGTTTGAATAACATCTCCCCCTATGGAAGAGATAGATTCAAGGTTCCACCCATGAATGGTCGATTGATATTTTTGAATGATTAGACTACACAGCCAGATGATTATCTTTGCCCAAAAGTGTACTTAATAAATTCAAATGTTGCTTAATCTTCTTAGTTGACTAACTATCTATTTGTCTAATTAGTTCATCTTGACATTCGTCTCTTCTTGTTAAAAGATACTATCTAGTTCTAGAACACCACATGGTCACCTATGTCTCTATTTGCCTTTAACAAATTTGACAGGAGCACATTCCTTTGTATCATTTACTTACTAAATGACAAACTGCACTTTTTTTTTTGTTCCTCTTGTGCTATTATCCACATTTAAGAACAAAGGCTGACATTTAATAGTGTAGGTTGTTAGTGATGTGGTTAGTGATTTCATCTCTTCAATCCAAATTTATTTAGACAACACTAATTTTTTGACGTGCACGTGTATTTTGGAGGATCATATTGCACTAAAATTTAACCTGCTTTCGTATCTTGCATGTTAGAGCACTTAAGGGGCTCCTTTTGTGTTCTTTGGCATGGAGAGATTTCTTACTAATATCTGTGCCTGTTTGTACTTTAATTTTGAATATTTCTGTTGGCACTTGATCTGATTTCCACAATCAAGATATTCCTTGTATGGCTACCTTGGTCAGTAAGATCAATTGTTGTTGCCCAAGTGAACTGGAATCAAATTCCTGGTATACACAATAAAAGAGGAGTGTAGGAGGGGGTTATGGTATGGAGAGAGTTACCTCAGATCCCCCTGAAAGAAAAAAAAAATGTTGATTGTCCTGGGTTATTGTTGGCTTAAGAATGCTCGTCTCTGGAAGGCTTGTTTAGCATTCTCATCCACATGAATGAAAATGTTCCTGTTGTTAATGCGCCGCAAAATTAATTTAATAGTGTTTTAGATGCTCATGTGAAATAGACCGGCAGCTTCCCAGTTAGTAAGATTTGGTTTAATTTCTCAGAATCCTTCATCTGTCAAAATCAAAACAATTTCTCAATTTTCAACTGTAGAGGACTGATGCAGCATGTCTGAAGTATTGGAGGAACATCTATTGATGCATAACTCATGCAGTTTTATTGAGCTGTTTTCTTGCTTCTTTCCTTTCATGACTTCTGTTTGGAGACTTTTGATGGATGTACTAAAGTTTTTGAGTTTGTTTGGTCAACTTCTTAATTTCGTTTTTGGATCCTATAACAGATCATAAAAAATGAAGATTTGGAAGAGCTGAGAGAACTGGGTTCTGGCACATTTGGGACTGTTTACCATGGAAAATGGAGGGGAACTGATGTAGCCATCAAGCGAATAAAAAAGAGCTGTTTCACTGGTCGTTCGTCAGAGCAGGAAAGATTGGTGAGCTTTCTTCCATCCAAATAATTCCGTTTCGTATTTAATCAAGCATATGAAGTGTTGACTTAGGAGTTTCCACCATGCCAATTAATTCTATGCTCATTGAGATTGTTTTCTCATACAAGATTCAACTCATGTACCATAAAGATGCAATATTGCGGGGGGTCATAATGCTCATTTTTGTTCACTCAGCAGTTTGTGTTTCTGTTGTTCCAGCAGCTATTTGATTCTATCCAAAAAAGGGAATTTACTTTATAGTACTATCCAATGCAGAGTATTTCTCATCAACAGCTTTTGGCATAATACTGAACTAATAGTTGGTTCTGTTGCTGTTTAAATGGTTTATGCATATTTGGGGAGATTGATATTTGATGTCAGTGATCTCAGTTTGTATTTTTCATGTGTTTCTATCAATTTATAATTTACAATTACCATCAGTGTTTCATTTTTGCAGACTGTGGAGTTCTGGCGTGAAGCTGAAATTCTTTCTAAGCTCCACCATCCAAATGTGGTGGCCTTCTACGGTGTGGTACAAGATGGACCGGGGGGAACTCTGGCTACAGTGACAGAGTTTATGGTGAATGGCTCTCTTAGACATGTTTTACTTAGCAAGGACAGGTAAAATTTTATATGCAATATCTGTTGATCTTGTTTATATTGTAGTTTCGAGATGCATAGGAGCCAAGATGAACTGAACATTTGGCTTACTGATCTCAGCTTAAAACAGAAAGAAAAGGACTCTTGCTCAATCAAGCTTCAAAATTTAGTATCTGAACTAGAGCGTATCTTTTAGTTAAAATCAAGCCTAAATAAATAAATAACAAATATTGTGAATAATATACAATTTTCAGTATATAGTTGTAGTACATAATATATAGTATATGTATAGAAATACAAAAGTATTTTACATTCCTATTAAAAAAATAATATAAAAGCATATTATAAGAATTATAGTCCTCTCATCAAAGCTACCTAAGTTGAACTCTAAAATAGTTCAAGCTTGATGAATAAATGATCCTTAAATTGAGCTCATGTCATTTTCATTAATGAAAGAACTGATATTGAGTCAAGCTTGATAGTTCGATAAAAGCTCAGTTTAGTTAATCTGTGCTCAGCTTTAGCTCTACCTGGTCTATGTTCTTCCTCTGTATCTCATATGTTTCAAGGGAATCTGCAGGCATCTTGATCGTCGTAAAAGGCTCATCATTGCAATGGATGCTGCTTTTGGAATGGAATATTTGCATTCAAAGAACATTGTGCATTTTGATTTAAAATGTGACAATTTGCTTGTCAACTTGAAGGATCCCATACGACCCATTTGCAAGGTAATGTTTTTTCTATTTCATGAATAGTTTGCCACTTGTGCTTGTGGCTTATGTGTGTTCCAATGTCTTTTTATATGGAGAGCAACTGATTTCTTCCAGGTAAGAATAAAAATATTTAAATATGCCATCTTTGTGTAGGTAGGTGATTTTGGCTTGTCAAAAATTAAAAGGAATACTTTGGTCACTGGTGGTGTAAGGGGAACCCTGCCATGGATGGCTCCAGAGCTTTTGAATGGTAGCAGTAGTAAGGTGTCAGAGAAGGTATGGTTCGATACTCAATATTAATTTTCTTATAGTAACAAAAAGATTCTGTTTCTTACTTAAAAAAAAGGGAGGTGGGGAAAGAAAAAATCAATTTTATGTACATTGGTGAAAGAACAAAAATTGGACCTTGGCTCAAATGGTAAGGATTCTGGTGTCATGTAGGCGGACCTTAGCTCAAATATTGTTGAACCAGCAAAAATAAAGATAAAAAAATGTAAAAAGGAAGAAGAAATGGTAAAAACTGTCAACTTAAATGGTAAGCCTGATGTCTCTGATGATATAATGCCTTATGTAAAGGCTGTGATATTCAGTAGAGGAAATTCTCTCCTCTATCTGCTTATTTATATTGGCCGAGGATGAAGTTTTAGTTCATAAATTGGTTCTGAACGATGCATCTTGAAGAAGTTATTTGGCATTAGTTAATGTATGTTTGAAGACAATGTTTCTTCTTCATCAATATCCACTTGAAAGTGTCTTGGGTCAATTTTATTTCTTGGGGAACTCTCTTTTTTCTTATTTAATTTGGACTGGTATAATATTTTTGAGTATATATAAGCATTTACTTCGCATAGTTAGTAGGTAGCTTATAAGGGCTGTTTCTGCGGTCTGTGTTGACCTCTGGTTCACTTTTCTATCGTCTGCTCTTGATTTTGATTTTTTTTTCCTGTATAAAGAAAAATTGTGTATTTGACTTTCCTTTTATGTGTTTTTATCTTGGAGCACTAAAATTTTCAAAAGTTCTGCTTATCCTCTTTCTGTGCGGCAGGTTGATGTGTTCTCTTTTGGTATTGTCCTATGGGAGATTCTCACTGGTGAGGAGCCTTATGCCAATATGCATTACGGAGCAATCATAGGTGTGACACTTTCTCTCTTCTCCCTCCAACCCTCCACCAAAACTCAATGATTTGCTCCTCTGTTATTGCTTTTAGGATGCGAAATTGCATGTTTGTCTTTTAGTTATTATGCAGGTGATTCTCTCCTTGTATTTGTAACATAGGGCTGTGCTGCTCCTTCTCTTCTTATGGGTAATAAACTAGCTTTCACTTAAAAGAATATCCCAAGATACCTAAGGTGTTGAAGTTTC
This sequence comes from Ailanthus altissimus, assembly GCA_946807835.1. NCBI lineage: Eukaryota > Viridiplantae > Streptophyta > Magnoliopsida > Sapindales > Simaroubaceae > Ailanthus > Ailanthus altissimus. The sequence goes on along the minus strand of OX327690.1, from coordinate 4,828,654 downwards.
CTAGAAGTGATGCTACATCACCTTAAAAAAGAAATAAAATCTTGGTTGGAGTAGATATTGTTCAGTTTAGTGCTATAAGTTGATTAGGTCAACCTTTATGAGAGGATAAAATTTACTTTTGTGAATAAATAGGGAACAGGAACTTGTAATAGATTTAAAAAAAGTTGCAAAATTTAAATGGTTATTGATTGAGAAAAACTTGTTGAAATAATTTTTGTTCTTCTAGTTATATACTCTTACTGTTTTGATGCAGGAAAGTTCTGCATGTTTTCCATTTGATTTTGTTTAGTCATAAAACTCTGTGCTTTATGTTGATGCTGTACAAGATATTGTGCTCTGCTTAATTGTGTGAAGGTGCTCGAGAGTTGGCTTGATTTTTTCTGAATTGAAATGGAAACTTCTATATGCGCACGTAAATTATGTCTCACTCCTCTCATAGGCCAAGAGACAGGGTTTTTGTGTATGCTTCGAAAAAAACTTCCAAAAATATAGTGCTGGGGCTATTGGCTGCACCATTGAAGTTAAATACTGCTGGGAAATAATTGATGAATGTGTTGAAATTATAACTCAGTCCCTTGATTGCCTCTCTCTTTGTTTGCAGGTGGTATTGTCAATAACACATTGAGGCCACCTGTGCCAAGTTACTGTGATCTGGAATGGAGGTTGCTTATGGAGCAGTGTTGGGCTCCAGATCCCGTGGTCCGCCCATCATTTACAGAGATTGCCAGTCGCTTGCGTGTGATGTCCACAGCATGCCAACTGACAAAATCTCATGGTAATCAGCCGCAGAACCAGATGCCCAAGTAAATAGTTCTCCATGATTACTCTCTTATTATGCCATTTTAAACCTTATGAAAGATACGACGATATGATTTGTTTATTTCTATGTACTTAATGAAGAAACTTTGTGTGTATTTTATAAAAGCGGTGAGGAGTAGCTCATCATTGAGAGGGTAAAGATATAATTGTGTTTAATGCAAAAACTGTAAGGAATTTGTTTATATTATGTGTTAAGCCTTACTATTTGTGTCTATATAGTAAATACAAACTTTGCTCGGGTTTTTGTGTTTCACGGCTATTATTTGCTCTCTTTGCCTGGATGGAAATGGACTTTCTTCAGGTACCAACCAGCTTCTCATCCTTTAAAAAGCAAAGGTAGCGAAAGCACTTATATCTTATCTTTGTTAAAAAAAAAGGGTGAGATTCAACTTTTTGATTAATGATTAATGAATTAACGAAGATAAGTAAATGATTTGCATTTAATGTAATATTAAGAATGAAAAGGAAAAACAATTAAAGAAAAAAGATATTACAAGAGAAGAAAATAAATAATTTCTCAATTGTTAATACTCTTTGGATTATGGATATTTATATATTATTACCTTTTAATTCATATATCAACATCATCCTCCTTCAAATGATGTTATACAAAAATCAATTAGAATATTAAAATTGTAAATTACTAAAATATCCTTTGCCTTAAGGTTTCTAATATGCAAAACAAAAGAAGACTCGAAGACAATTTTAGTTGATCTAAAAGAACAATAATCTAAAATATTTAGTATAATGAGTAATTTGCAAGTATATATTAGCACATTAATAATTAAAAAGGCAATAAAAACTAACATATGACGCTTTTTTATTAATATTATATTACTAAAAATACAAAATATGTAAATGTAGTATTACTATTATTATAATACCTTTTTAAGTTCATCTTACTCTTATTATAATATATAAAAGAAAATGAATTAATAAATTATGAAATTTATATATGATGAGCAACACTATCGTATAACACCATCCTATTAATTTATGATTTTACACTATTTACAATATATTATAAAATAGTGTTATGTGTTTTAAGTGTTTATTATATAGTGAGCTAATTTTTTTACTAGAATAAAACTATATATATATATATATATTAAACTGTGACTTAAATTTTTATTCATTAATCTTAATCTACTAGTGGATATTCGGAGTTAAAAATAGCATTTAAAATAAGAATCTAATGCTAATTCATATCCTCAATCACTGAAAATTTCCCTAATTCAGTAGTCTAGAGAGTACAATCTTTCCAAACAAGGTCTGCAAAATCTACCAAAAATGAAGAGCTTGTATTGATTCATGGTTTGTGATTGCCTGTTCTTTTACTTACAACACAATTTGCCTCAAAACATATGTAGCTTATACAACAATCACTTGCCCAACATTCAATAGGCATTCATGAGGAATATCAAACATTGGACCATTCTCCCTGCATATCTTGCTAAGAAAATTATACATGTAATCAATCATGATTTTCTTGTATGTCTCCGAATCCCTTCTTGCAATTATTACCATCTTTCCAAGCATGTGGACAACTCCAGTATCTCTACAGCTAGTCAAGAGCTCTAACTAATCAACTCCATCATGGAGCATCATCTGAGTAAATGATCTGATATGGCTCATATGCATAGAAGAATCAGTGGACATAAATAATTCGAAAGAAGAAACAGTTGTGCCCTCATTGGGGTCGGTTGTGTTGGCATCATCTTGTGAATGCTCAGTAGCTTGCTGTTCGGATAAGCTATCAACTTCTGAATCCGAGCAACCATCCATCAAGGACTCAAGCTTGACAAACCTGTAGAGACTATCAAGGAGCTTTTCCCCGAAGTCATAATCTCTCTTATGGAGGTCTTTATAGCCATATCTAGCAATGCATTGGAACATATGGAAGTCGTTGGGTCCAACTCGTGTTCTGAGGAATCTCTCTCCTTCAGGGACGGTGTACACGGGAACATACTTGACACACATGAAAACTACTACAGAATGAATGGCAGGTAGGTTGGTGATGAAATGAGCAAAGATGTGAGGCACTCCACTGGCTAGCTCACTGTATAATACACATATTCTGGGGACTCGAGCCAGTCCTAAGCTAGGGCCAAGACCAAGAATCCAATCAATTGAAACCTTACTGTCCATCTCAAATTGATAGCGTTTCACTGTAACATAATGCCAGGTGGACATGGTGATAAAAAAGGCAGCAGCAATCACAAGAGGAACCCACCCACCTCCATCAACCTTAAAGATCATGGCGGAAAAGTAGGTTCCCTCTACTAGTAATAACAAGCTGGTAAAGATGATGACAAGGATCCAATGGCAGTGCCATACTAAGAGCATTATTAAGATCATAAGCATTGTTGTTACCAGCATTACTGTCACGACTGCTAACCCTGTTGTGACAAAAAAGTGGACAATTGATGAAATCTCAGTGTTGACAAAGAGTTTGAAATCTTAATGGTTTTTCTATAAGATTATTTCAAAAAAATAAAATTTGCAAACAAATCTAGAAAACATATTGGTAAAGAAAAGTGAAAACCATGAAAGTGATGCAGATTTATTCTGATTTCTACAATGAAAATAGTACATGATAAGAGTTGCAAAATGGGTCAAATAAACTTCATACATTGAAAAATAAAAGATGAACTTACCAGAAGCATCTCCAATTTGGTGCTGATTTTTGAACCCAGCTGTCACAGCAATACAAAGAATCATAAGAATCCAATTAATCTCTGGAATATATATGTGGTTAGGGTATTTCTTCGATGTATGCACAACTTTCACTCCTGGAAAACAGCCATGTGCAACAGCTTGCTTGATTAATGAAAATGTTGCAGATATGGTGGCCTGACTCGCAACGATGGCAGCTGCAGTTGCGATAACAAATGCTGGCCAATATATCTCTTCTGCAAAAGAAATAAAACATTAGCATTTGTGAATATAGCAACTTCTGAATAGAGTAGGCAACCACTTCCCATATTTGGAAAACTATGCTAAGATCATAGAGAGCTGAACTAAATACGATTTTCTGCTTATATGAACTAGATCTTTTCATGTGATTAGTGCTGCATTCCGTATTTTCTTAACGATTAAATCGACAAGTGATCATAGTAGTAGTATGTTGATAAATTATGCACCAGCTTGAGAAAAATGACATTCCACCTTCTCTTCCACATAATATAATGTGTCTGATAACTGGCTTTGCATTAAATTAAAATGTGTCCATTTAACAAGCATAGCATAACGAGAATCTGCTACATGGAAACTATTCTAGATTTAGGAGAAGTGCATGTCAAGATTTTTCTAAGGAAAATGTTCTCAGTGCTTCACTGTATCCTCTAATATGATGAAGTAGCTCAAGGCCTGTCATATGGAAGATGCATAACCTTCACATTAAACACCAAATACACCGTATAACCCCTTTAGTGTGCCAATGGAACATGATAAAACATCCATATTACCCTCTACCAGAAAATAGAACTTTGAAAGGAATTATTTTGATTCAACTTGAATTGTTTGTCTATTTTGAATACCTGCTAATTAATGCGCAACCGTACATCAAATATCAAGTTCTCCGAGTACTCCTTTGAAGATTATGTACCATTTCTTTCCATTCATTATTTATTTCCCATTTCCATTATTTTATGTTAAATTCTGCTTCCCAAACCAATTGAGTATTATTCTAATAAAGTTAAGCTGAAAGAAGATTCAGAGTAAAGATCAGAATAAACCTGGAATGGAAAAATAAAATACACCGTACACATTCTTTGAATTCTTCATAAGATATGCTGCTTGCCCAGTGTAGGCTAAAAGAAGGCAGGGAAACACAAGTGCTGTGAAAGCAATCCGTATGGCTATAAGTGGAAACTGGGATAGGTCAGCAAAAAGAGCCTCTGATCCTGTATTAGTTTATTGCTAGTCATTAGAACTCAAAAGCCCTTGGTTATTATATGATTTGGGATGCACCTCCAATAGGTTATTAAGAGAAAAAAAAGGGAAAAAAAGTGATAAGAATTACTGATAATGATATAACATAAAGTTTACCTGTTATACAGAGCATTACACCTCCAAGGGAATGCCAACCACGTCCCTTTCTGAAAAACCGGTATACATGCACAGGTGAAAAAGCTTTCAGAACGCTGCTGTCATATTTCCAAATGTTGAATATGCCAATGCCTCCAATAAAGAGAAACCAAAGGAGGAGGACAGGGGCAAAGAGCCAACCAACTGTATCTATACCTTGATGTTGCACACTAAACAAAACCACTAATATTGCAACGGCAACAAGCACGACTACTTCTGTACCACAGAAAGCAATGAGTTCAGGGGTGCAAATGTAGCTTAAGGAGAACACATGGAAGAAAATAGAAGACATTTGTTTAGTTTCAGGGTAAGGATATACTGTCATTCAAGAGAGTAGGATCCAGCTTGGGGTCTAAACTGATGCCACTAGCGGCTGAAAGAACTGCCAAAATGGAATGATAAAGCACCATTTTGATCAAATTTGAGGAGAAAAGATTCACCCATTTAACAACATTGAAGAGAATATCAACAATAATAGTTTCACCAGAATGCGGCCCTTCGATAGAGAGTGTAACTGAGTGAAAAAAATACCATTAAAAATGCTCGTGGAAGGGACTACCATATGCTCAACTTGTCATAGACTCGACTGGTTTTAGAATCCTCAGCATGGGGGCATAGCACACTCTAGATATTGTGATTCATAAACCACTTGTACAAGGTGTTAATATGTGATTCACAAACCACATGAACAAGGTGTTAATATGGGTTTGAACACCAATTGGTAAGAGAATCTTACAGGTTTTGAATCTCATAAGCATGGGGGTATCAAATGAAAAAATTTCTTTGTTCATCTTTCGGGTAGGGCATCAATGTGAGCACTGTGAGCTCTATTGAAAAAGTCTGCTCTCATTATTTAGGGTCTGTTTGGTGTTACTGTGTTTCTATCTTCATTTTGAAGCACCATAGCTAAAGTGTTTGGTAAACACTAGCTGCAAGTATTTACCAAACACCCACCTACTTTCACTTGACAGTTAGTGCTTCCAGTCTACAGTAGTTGTGGCTTCAAAGCCACAACATCACGATACCAAATGGACGCTTAGATATATAAAAAGATATTTCTGCACCAGATATTGTCTCATTACATTTTCATGTCCTCATTTCAACATTCATGCACACATTAATTTTATAAGCATCCATGTATGTAGGTAGACAACAAAGGAACTAGGCTCCAAAGATCTCTGCGTGAGGACAAATTGTACCTGATATAGCTGGAGTAAGAATCCCATCTCCAATCACCATACAAGAGCCAACAAGCACAAGAACAAGAAGTGCCTTGTTGATGAGTGCACACCTCTCCAACCATCTCTTGGTTTTCGCAGAAAATGATCGTTCATGGAATTTGGCACACTGTAAGTTGTTAACTGTTCATCGGTATGGTCTAGGTTAGGAATTGTTCTTATTTTCGCATGTCGACAGAGCACAGAATAAAGAGCAAATGTTCCACCTGCACTGCAATGAAAATAAGTTTGGAAAACTTATTGCTACTGTGCCGTCAAAAGAAATAATAGTCATTATACTAGCATTGGCATGCAAGTAAGAGCAGTAAGCTACATTGTAAAGGATACATAATTAGATTTCTCAATACTCTGTTGGCTAAATAAAGATGAAAAATAAAAATAGCAGCGAAATCAGTTCTGTTTAAGGACTTATACATGGCATACAACAGCATCAAGCATATAGTACTGAGTATTCATTATCTACTAGAAAGACTTTTCAATCATATACTCAAGTTCAGAGAGCAAAGGCAATAAACAAATATAGAATTCTATTGCTGTACATTTTATTCAATAGTACCGCAATAGATGTTTGCAAGATAGAGAATTGTATTGAAGTAGCTTCTAAATAGAGCTCAATTTACCTTGATCATTATCATTGGCACGACAAACAACCAAAACATATTTGATGAGTGGAATAAGAGTAAGGGTGTATATAATCATTGATATAGCATCTGTGACATCTTCTGAATCTTCAATTCCATCAGGAAATATATTGTAAAATACATACAAGGGAGATGTGCCCAAATCTCCATAAATCACTCCAAGGCTCTGGAATGCATCCAGTAGAAGCATTAAGAATGAGATATTCTGAAGGAAACAAAACTGAATATTCAAACACAACAAAACTGGAGCATCAAATATAATATTACACAGTCCTCAGAATCTTGTTACTAAACTGGCCATAGACACATTAAACCAGTTAAAATTACTTCAGTATTTGCACACATTTGCAACGTATAGATTCTAATTGAGAAGATTGTCATTCAACAATTTCATCCATTTGCTTTCAAAGTTTTCTGTGTATATTAGCTATATGTGAACAAGGAAATTAATCATTGAGATGGACACACAACTGTGGTCTACTTCCATAAATTTCAAATGAAGCTTTTTCGTTTTTGAGAAAAGAGAGTATCTCCTGCAAGAAAATCATCATACCTTTTTCTCCTTTATATTATTAAGTCTCTCAGCTTCTTCTTCCCCTGAAGCCATTTGCAACCTGGCTCAAATGATTCTCGAATATTCCCTCCCTCCCTCTGTGACTTATCCACTTATCTTTCTCAGTGTAGCAGAATCCAAGCCTCATAAATATTTCCTAACCAAAGATATATGAACACTTGAAGTAATTTAAAATTACAAACCCTTCACTGGTAACTACATTTTCTTATTTGATATGACATGATAAACCAAGCAGAGTTAATAGAGTAGAAAGAGGAGCTTCCTAGATCATCCACTCTAATAGAGACAGCTAAAAATGAAAATGCTGCAATCATTAAACATTTGGTTCTCAACCCATTTGTAATTACTTTCCAATTATACATACAGTCAATTATTTTGTTAGTCAATCTCAAATGTAAGTTCCAAAAAATCTTTCACTTGATGCTGCAAATAAATCTGATACCAATTGACTCTGATATGAAAAAAGAAATTAACCCCAAATAGGCTAATACCTTGAGAAAGGTAGCTGCTAAAACTTCTGAAGCAAGAATACTGCAAGTCCTTGATTCCGAAAAATGATGCTGAGTCGCTGGCTATTCATGCCCATGCTAATATTCCTCAAGCATGAATGCTGCAAGTATGATTCTGAATTCTTGATCATTCTGAAAGCTTACAACTGATATTGAGTTATTTATTCTCATATTCTGAAAATTCTTCCACGCATTCCATTCAGATTATCCAGAAAACATAACAATATATTTTTAGAACCTCATGTTTCAATGTAAATGCTCCTTTGATTCGCATAAAACCAATGGAATTCATATAAAGAGTGGAATTTTTTCAAACCACACAAACAGAAAAATCAATTATCATGAACTAGATTTGTGAAGTTTAAGGCACATTTTAAGCACAATGCTTAAAGTTTCATCTTTTGAAAACATCAAATTCATTTCATAACCTTGCTATTGCATATTACCTGGGTTTATAGAAAGCAACGAATTCAAGCTGTCACAAAATGAACAGATCAATCCAAAGAAGTGATTCATTAAAAGTTACTTTGAAACAAAAATCAAATTGCTCAAGAACATATTCAATGCAAAAGCAACCCAAGACTAAATCAAACCCTAGAAAAGAAAATTCATACAATAAAAGTTCAAGTACATTCACATATAATATTGATCATATTATATAAAGAAAACCCTTCACCAAAAGAAATTCAAGAAGAAAAAAAAAAGAGAAAAAGGATGAGACATACCCATGAAGCATGCAAAAGAGAGAGAGTTAACAGCTTTGTCCTACCATGCCAACAACAACAACAACAGCAAATATTTGTTCATTGGAAGGTTTCAAATTGACATGTTGCATACCAAACTAGGAAAATAAATGAATGGCTTTCTTTCTTGATTCTTGTCATACTAACTGTCATAAACGAATATTTTTTAAATATATATATTCTTTGTTTTTTTATTTTTTCTTTTGATTGTGTAAGATTTTTGTAAGTAATTCAATCTTATCAAAGGTTTGCTATATTTGTCTCCCGCTTGTCAAAACAAAAGTAAAATTATATACTAAACTTACATTACTTTATATCCTAACTTTATATATTCGAAGTGATGCATCATAAATCATTAATTATCATTTATTATAATTATTAATTTTTTAATTCTTATTATATTATACAACACCAATCAATAATCGGCATATCATATACTATATTAATTGAGATTCAAAATTTATACCTCAATTATGTAAATATAGTATTATCGTTACAAAATAAACTCATTTTTCATGAGAAAGAAATACTTACAGTCACTTTATGTATGATTACTTTAAAGCTACTACTATCATGCAGGGAAAGAAATAGTTATCTAATTTGTTTTTAAAAGAAATTGATATTCAATAAACATAAGTTTCAAATATTTTTATGAATATCTTTTATTAAATGATTATGATATAAAATCAGCTTAAATTAAATAATATTTTAGTTATGTTTTAAAAGTTAAGGAGAAACAGGATAATTCAAAGCCAGAGTCTAAATTAGTTAGTCAAAATACAAAGAAGTCTATAATTGTTTTTTATTTTGATGCTCAAATAATTTCTTAATTTTATATAAATAGATTTTTTTTTCATATGTTACTGTTCACAAAAAATATGTTTGTTTGGATCCACGTATGCTCTGTGTTTGGCTAAACAAACTTGGAATTTCAATTAGCGAGGTCCTTTATTAGACCTGGGCTGTAGTGCAACAAATGTGTCGCAGAGTTTGGGTCTTTCGCAGAAAAGAACAAGCGAAACTCTTAACAACAGGATTGCAGAATTCTTAACAAGTAAGGACGTGAAGTTCTGGGTTGAATAACAAGAGTAAAATAAAAGATAAAAAGTTAAGAAACTTGTGTAAATTATGTGTATTGAATTGTTGATGATCTTTATAATGAGAAATCTATCCTAATTATAAGCTGTAAATCCTATATTAAACCTCCTTCTATAAGGAAAAGAACTTTGCTATAACATGACTTCTTACTATGCACATATTCCTAAATAAACTATGATATACAATCAAGCCCAACCCTAAAATGGAAAAGTCCATTGGCACTTTCTGGGTCGGTGTCAATAGTGGCCCCTACAAGCTGGTTAAAAAGATATTTTTGTCAAGGGTTGCAACAATTTAGCAAGCCTGGACCACCTGCTATTGTTCTTGTGCTTCAAAATCACCTGGACCTAAATCATTATACTTTAGATCGCCCCACTGAATCTCCCGGGTAGTCTCAAGCCATCAAGGATTACCTAAATACTTGCTCTATTCTTGAAAATCACCTCGGAATTTCTTCTGATCTTAAAAGAAAATTACTTTATTCAATCTTCCAAATTGCCCCAATCTGCCTTGTTCAGCCTATATGGATGTATACTCAAACTCGCCTGAAAGTAGTTGCTTAACACTTGATCATTCCAAGTAATCACATTCAGATTATCTTTTATTTCTTTAAGGCCAATCAACCAACATTCTTCACACCGATGGTTATCAATGCTTACTATTCCAAGAAAATTGATCAGTTCTCTTTAGCATCTAAAATATAAACTCTTAAAATAATTCAGTCTATTGGGCTGCCCTATCATTTAATTCAAACCTCATTATTTGCCAACTTTTATAAATCAATCGAGGCGGCTTGTTACTTTACTCAAATCTCCTTTTAGGCCGACCTTTACCTATACTTAGAAACATTTCTGAATTCTAATCATTTATTGCCATTCGTCTTTTCAACTATCTCAACTTTATTAATTATTAATTACCCATAGATTATTAATTATCAGTGTGCAAACGGTTATGGTGTATTAAATATGTTGTAACTCTTCATTTCAATCGCCTTTGATCCTCTATAAGTATAAGTCAATCCTCATTTTTACTTCACCCAAAATTTTACCAAACTCCTCACAAGTTGCTTTACTCTCAACTTCTTTTATCTTCTATGATAATCTTCATTCGTATTCAAGGTAAATTTATTTTATTTTTACTTTTTGATCCGATTTTCATCTTGTTTCTTTTTTTCATCGGCTAATTTTTTTATTTCTCATCTGCTTATTTTTATTATTGATCAGTGATATCATGGCATCAAAATCGACTACATCTTGCTCCAAAAATTCAAAATTGATCGAGGCTAAGAAGTCTCCCCTGGATCTCCTTACCCAATCAAGATAAATCGAAGAGCAGGTCACTTATAAGGCATTGTCATATAAAGTTGAGTCCTCCCAGTATATCCTTGGTCCCTATAATACTGAAGTAATACCTCAATATTTCAATTACTTTCTTGCTCATCAAAATGATCCCCTTAGGTTCGACCAATACCATAATATGTCTATTTGGTCATCTGCAAGGTCAATTAGGTCTTGGCCGAAATAGTCCAAGGATTACACAGATATGTTAAATCGACTTAACCCCACTTAAGGCTAAAATTGTCCAACTTAAGTCCATATAGAAGTCGGCTGGGGTTTATGATTTAATACAAATGTCAAGGTATCAGATACCTTCACATAATGGATTGATTTCAGTCGCCTTGCTATTTTGTTCTAGAGCCTTGAATGTTTTCTGCTTTAAGTTTAGTTATATGACTCATACTCTATATGAATTGGTCGTTCTTTTTAACATTCCAGTTCAGAGAGTCAACGTTACTGTTGATCTTTCAGTAAGTTCTGTTGACTTTTACTTTTTCCAGGTTAAAGGAAAGTTTTGGTAAATTCTTAACTTGCTTCAAAAGAAAATCGGCCACTCCTTCTAGGGTTGAACACATCGCCTTCTTACTCTTTTGGCTTAATAAGTATGCTCTTTGCCCAACTTCTCAAAAAATCACTAGAGAATTCTTGAAGGTAACCGTTGCCATTACTGATGGTACCAGGTTAGCCTTAGGACCTTTTGTACTTTCACATTTAAATAGGAGCTTATTTGAAACCGTCTTAAAGAAGGGTGAGGAAATATTTTTGATTGCTGGTGGCTCTTTATGAATTTTTTACTTTTGGCTATCTGCATATTTCTATTATTTTTTCAAAGTTACCTCTCAACCTCCTGCCGGTTACCTACGTTGTTATACGCCTAGCTAATACAATGGAATATCGACTGAGGAGAATTTAACACGGCCTTTTTCTATTTTTTTCACCACTTTTTCTATAGATGATTTTTCATTTTGTCACCTAAGACCACCCCTTTTTAGACCTAGTTGAAATAGACAAGCTAATCTGAGTTCATCTTCGAGCGACTCTGATAATGACTAAGATAAATCTTGGGCCGCTTGTCTCACGATAAGGGATCTTCATCACATCGTTGTAATCACTACTGGTAATAATAACAAGTGTGGCACTGAGATTTATCACCCTCAATGAGTAAGTCGCCAGTTTAGGCTTATTCAAGCCGTCCCTCATCCCAATCTTTTTTTTTTTGCAAATTAGAAGTTCAAGTCGCGTGTATTTTTTAAGAATCTTGAGCTTGTTGGGAAACCTCTGCTGTAAATAGTACATTGCTAAAACCCTTACAAACCACCATCATCCCTTCGTCCCCTGATCGTTGATGCGATATTTCTATATCTTTAAAATTAAGTGCAAGTATACACTATTGTATGCAAGTAATAAAGGGACTAAATAAATCGGATGTCGAACCCACATGGATAATTTCTTCTTTTTAACTAAGTACTAAAATTATGTCTTCCTACTAATTATTCAGAAAAATAAAAATCTAATAATGAATGTAGAAAATATAAAAGAAATAACACAATGCAAAGAGACTTAGGTGATAGCAATATAGAGAAAACTTAGGATTAATACTATCCCTCAATATGCTTTCTAATAATTAATCTTTAATATTTAACTCCCTTAGTCTTTGTTATTGATTAAGACACTAATGTATTCACAAGCCTCTTCCAAGGTCATGCAAGTATACCTTAATTTACCAAATACCTATATTCCTATGGTACTTGTAATAAATTAAGATTCATTAAGATTGGGTCTTATTAATCATACATTCCAATTAGGTATATTCCTATCCTAAATTGAAACTTGCATATGCAACATTGAATGTTACTCTACAATCATGCATCAAATTACCTAGGTCTAAATATTGTGATTCCTCTTCTAAGTTTATCAACAATATTACCAACTCATTCACCATATATTGGCCAGATATATTGAAGCATTAAGATCAAGTAATTTGAATATCAAAGAACTAAGTTTATTAAATATTCAAAAGATATGACAATTAAGCACACATATTGAGTTCAAGTATTAACTCTAGAAAATAAGTTTAGCTCATGGCTATAAGAGAACAACAGTAAAAATAATAACAAATCATGTACAATCAATAGCAAACCGATATAGACGTTGAATTACTCTTAATTATGTTGCCTAAGATACTCTTGATGCCGAAGAATGCCTTAAATCTCTCTCTAAAGTTGCTTCAATTAAGCTCTTATTACTCTCCAAGACTCGTGCTCCGTATTCTTGGTGTTCTTGAATGTGTCTTGGGTGCTCTAGGTTGATTCTTAAAGGCTGGGAACGAGTGGCTTTTTATAGGGATTGATATGAGCTTGAAAATCTCAATTCTCGTCGGACTAGGACTCGCGCTACCGTTGGGATGCTATGCAATTGTCGCTAGGGCGACATGTGAAAAATGCTTCACCGCTGGAGCGGTGGGATGTTAGCGCTGGGGTGCTGGCATAATACACATAAATAGTCATTTATTCTCATAAAAAAAAATAATATATCATAATACAAAAAAGAGAAAATATATAACAAATTTGCCTTTATCAGTCGTCTAGACTCTTTTAATAAATACTGAGAGGACTTAATCACCCTTTATTTTACAAACCTTTAGACCTTGCTCTTCCTTTACACAATTTTACATTCAATGATATTGTTGATGATGTACAGGTCGACCAGCCTATGTCCTGCGATAAGCTGATAGGGGTGTAAAAGTACTAATATTATTTATACCTAACTTTTATATTTTACTTCAAATCATAACTATTTGGCTATTTAATTATAGTTTTTGATCATAAATAGATGCACGATAGAAAATTTGACGTATAGGAACAAACGGGAGGCAAATCGAACGTCAAATGAAGAAATTACGCTCAAAATACGAAAAGGGCACCAGCGCCCAGCGACTGAGCGCCGCGGTGCCCAGGTCAGTAGCTGAGTGCTGCGGCGCACAGTATCTGGAAACAATATTTTGTTATAGTAACTGTGAACAGTAGTTCACTACAGTAACTCATAAACAGTATTTTGAAGACAAAAACCTATAAATAGAAAGCCAAAAATCCTAAAAGAGAAGAGAAGGAAAAAAGAGAGAAAAGAGGCAAAAACTTAGAGAGAGAATTCACAATACAAGATCAAAGATCAAAGCCAAAGATTGAAGAACTAAGATCAAGATTCAAGCTTCAAGTCAAGATTGAGGGAGAAGCACATCAAAGAGTTACTTTGATTAGTTTTTCTTCTCTTTCTTTATCATTCTGTTCTTGTTCTTGTTCTTGTTGATTTTTATGAATTAGTTTGATACTTTTGAGTTTGTGATGGGTTAATTTGTTCATATAGGGTTAGACTATATAAACCTAGTATGGATTTGAATTGTGTTAAATTTTAGTTTATGAACTTGATAAATTCAATTGATTCATTCTATATTGTGCTTAATGCTTTCATTATACCTGATCAATAGTTTGAATGATTGAGGAACCATGATGAACTCGATAGAGGGATTCATGTGTTTAGCCTAGGGTAGTTTGATGCATGATCATAGGGTAACAACTATGAGTTCTATCTAGGATAGACATATACCTAGGTGGCATGTATGGTATAATTTAAACTTGATCTTAATGAATTACATTCTGATTTGATTACCATAGACATATAGGTGATTGTTAGAATGCGTAATATAGTCACTTGACCATCGACAGAGACTTGTGATGAGATTAGTGTCTAAGCCAATCAATTGGTATTAAGGAATTAACTAAGTGGTTAATGAATCCAATGAAATACTAGGGGACGAGTTGAAACCCTAGATTATCTTTATTTGTGAATTCTACTCTTTGTTTTTGTTTAGTTAATTGAGAGAACTAGATTAGTTACATAAATTCCAGATTTTGGTTTTTTGAATAAAAGTTAAGTAGGTATAATTTTAGTACTTGATTTATAGAATTTGTAGTAACCAATATCCACGACTGGTAAGAATAAGTAATTATATATGTATAAATATACGTATTTTATTTGTATGTTGGTGATACTTGATTTATATATTGTTATTAGTAGTGTTTGTATAGGTTAAGGTGATACTATTAGCATTGGGTTTAATTGCAAGACTTTAGATTTATTTTAGGGACCAAATTGTAATACTTTGAAAGTTTTGGGGGTAAATTCGTAAATACCAAAAATTAGCCACTTAGTATAAAAATACACTTTTAAAACCCTAATTCTCTCATTTTGGTCGAGCTACCTCTTTTAGAGAGAGAGAAGAGAGAAAAGAGGGGAGAGAAAGAGAAGAAGGAGAAGAAAAATAAGAAGAAATTGGAATTTTGGATTTTAAGAGGTATATCACAACTATTTCTCAATTTATTGGTGTTAATTATGTTAATTTCTTTAAGTTTTGATTTCTGGAAATATGTATAATTGAGTATTTGATGTGTATTTCGTATGATATTTTGAGAATTGATGATGATCTATAAGATAGCTTGATAAATCATGATGGATTGTAGAGTTTCTGATTGATAGTCTATTGATCCAAGAATTTTATAAATTGTTGTGATTCGATTCTGGTTTTGAATTTTGATTATATGAAATTAGACATGTTTAGTATCATCTGAGACTTTGAATCGATTCAAAATTCCAGAAATTGAATTTGTTGTGAATTTACCAAAATGACCCAGAAATTCTGGAAATTTCCTATGTGAACAGTATAATACAGTGACGAACAATGTTTGTCCTACTGAATGATCTTCAAAAATTACGAATTTGTGGAATATAATAATTTTATATGTCTAATATGATATACTCGGAATTGAGAATTTAGATCAATGTGGTTGAAATGTTATGATTTTCTAAAGTATATCCGCTCATTACAGTATTTGATTAACAGATTTTTAAAGCTATGGAATAAAATAAGTTTAAAATATTTTTGGCAGTGATTTGGAAGAGAAATATTTATCATGGACTGAGATATGTGTTAAGAGTAATTATGTGATAGTTTTATAATTTTTGAGTTAGTATATGATTTTATAAAATTGGGAGATTGAATACTGTTCAGTAAGTATCTTGATCTTGTCAGGTTAGTAGTTTGGATTTGATGGTATGTATGGAATGGATTGTGTAAGAAATTTGATATAATATTCATATATAAGAAGGATATATGCAAGAATGATATATTCTGATTTTGGAGTAATTGGACATCATTTGATCTATTAGAAAATTTTGTTAAGTGTAAGTGATCAGAATAACAGGTTTTGAGAAACCAAGTATTTAGACCAATTTGATGTGATAAATGCATTGTGTATAATTTTGTAAGCTATTTAAAGTATTTTGTGTGAATTGTGAGGCTTATGAAAGGATTAATCTTCATTGATAGGTTAAGGAGATTTAAGCCTTGTAGCTGAATGTGTTAAGAGGTAAGTATACTAGACTTTTTACTGGAATCACAATAAACATAATAAGTGTTATAAATGATTTTGTAAATGTGGTTAAGAATATGTTTATGTTATGTCAAAGTATATTTTGATATGAAATGTGAATATATGTTTATGAATATGAGCATTGACATTGAGCATGGACATACATGTGTTTTTTGAAAGTGAGCTTTCAAAATAAGATATATTTAACAAAGAAAGCTTTTGAAGTATAATATGTCCATGAGAAATATTTTGTGTTTTGAGGGTACTTGAACTCACTGTTGACTTAGTAGGCATTTTATGTGATTTGTGGAGCCTTTATGTGTGGCCTTTCCTTCGGGATTGGTTTATGTTATGTGTTCCGTATGTAGGGAGGATCCTATTGGTACCTAAAGGAAGTGTGAGTCATCACATTCGTGTGGTGGCGTATTGGTGCATGTGAGAGGACTCACCGATGATCAGGGTAAGGGTTTGGCTTTTACCTTCGGGCATAAGCATTATATGTGTGTAATTTCAAGACCTCACTTGTACTATTCCTCTCATACGGTATGTCACCTACGAGTGACATTTGGCTCATTATGTGATATGTGATATGTAAGTCCTACTAAGTAGTAGTTGAGTGATGGTATTCCTATTATGTGTTTTGAAAGAATGTGTAAGCGCTTACGTGATATGTGATTTGATAAGATTATGATTTTGATTGATCACAGCATATCATACATATGCATTGTGTACATATATGTATTTGTATTTGATATATGAAAAACTAGTATGCTTACTGAGTTTTATACTCATTATAGTTTATGGTGATTTCAGGTAAATAAGGTACATGTGTGCTTAGCGGATTTGGCAAGGCTTCTGCTGTTCCTTGGATTCCCTAAGTTGTTAGGTTGCTAAGTGTTTCATTTGGGGACACGTGGGATAAGATATTTGATTTCTCCCTAGTGAATAAATACCTATGTATTATTTTATTGTGTGTAGTTGGACTTAGTTTAAGTTTCACCAAGTGTAGTAATGGATTGATTTTAAGTAAGAATTTACAATGAATATATTCTGGGCTTCCGGTAACAAAGTTGCTACTGGTGACGTAGTAGAGTGTTAATCTCTGAGAAAACTCTGCGTATCTCCGGTTTACTAATTGTCCCAGTCATAATTCAATTGCTATAATTCTGAAAGAAATTAAAATGAATGTTTAAGTATTATTGAATGAATGTAAGTGATGTCGTGTGTCAGATCTTTTGGGTCTGGGGCGTGACAGAATTAGATTGCATAGTCCTTGTGAGATCGATATCTGGACTTAAATTCCTATATTACTTGATACGATATCGTGCACTTGCATTTAGCTACTATAGCATCATCATAATCATAAGCTCATACAAAAAATTATAGCCTTTGAAAAATTCTTTGGTGTAAAGTATAACTGTAATAACTTGGACAAAATGAAAAGAATAAGATGCCAACGTAAACGAGAGTTGATGCTCTATTATAATTGGTTAGCCATTGATCGCCAAATTAAATGGGTCGTGAAGGCGGCCCTTGGCTTAGCGAGATTTGTTTTGAAGACCCTAGGCCACCTATACTGTCTGCAAAATTCAGTATAGCAGGTCATATTCCTAAAAAAGGGAGTAATCGGCCGACTTGGACCGAATATTACTAGAAAATATTAATGAGCCGATCTTAGATTCCGCATTAATAAGGGTGGTCAACGAATATTATACCTCACCCAAGAAAATCTACAATGGCCTTTCCTATGAATGAATAGGTTAAAGAATTTTTATACATTGATGCGGGCCTACCATCAAATCTCTACAGTGAAGTCATTTGTTGGATAGCTACTGACCAGGAAAGCTTGATCCAACAAGATGGCCAGATTTGCTATTCTGTGTTTTGAAACCTTTAGGAAACATTAAGATAGAAGTCTCCTCCAATAAACCAAGCATCATTAGATGAGACCGCTATAGTTTTTCACTCATCCATAAAAAAAGACGATCAGTGATGCTGCATATTCTTTAGCTAGTAAATGTAATGTTTAAAACTTTGTTCATCAGTTCTGATTACTGATTTCTTTTTTTTTTTTTATGTTGCAGAGGCTATTCTAACCTCTTTAGATGCTCCTCCAGCTAAAGAGGATGAAGAGCCAGCTCCACCTAAAAAATGTGTTAAGGTAAGGCTTGATAACTGTCGATCGCTATTCAAATTTTCAAATTTTTAACTAATAGATCTTTATTGTAGACAACCACCAAGAAGTCGACCAAAATAAAGATCATTCACTTGAAGACTCCGTTAGAATTAACCACTTCTATACCTTCGGCTATTCTTTTTGAAAAGTCGACTCCCTCTATTCCTTCTAGGGCCACCAACCCTCTAGTAGTGGCGTATGAAGAGACCTCGCTAACTCCTCCCTTAGTTGCTTCTCTTGATCTTGCATCTTCTGTTCCTTAAAGCCAGTCAGTAGTATGAAAAATCGGCCTTAAAGAAACCATCGCTGAATGCTGCTACTTTGGCTACTGATGTACTATTGGCTTTAATGGCAGGTTTATCAAGCGGTAGTGAATAGTCAACTGACGAGTCTTTTTCCTCGGCTTCGCCTCTTCATTCCCCTTCCACACAAGATGAAGTCAAGGCGACTGTGGAATATTTAAAGGGTTTGAAGGGTCACCTGGCCGATATTTTATTGGATGACTGTGAGGTCTTGGAGGTAAACAAGAAGCTGCACCATTTATCTAACAATATTACGGGCGATCATGTATCGGTCGACCTGAAAACATAGTTGAAAAATTTTACTGCTTCGTTCACCTCCCTTGTAAAGAAGAAACAGTCGGCTAGAGGTGTGATTAATGAAACTGAGTCAGTTGCAATGGAGAAGGCTATATTGGATCGTCAAAAGGCCAATCTTATATCTGAGGTGAAGCAACTAGGGAATATGAGCAAGTTGGCCAATGAGCAGATGAAAGAACTGGAGACCGCATTGCAAAGTTAAGGGGGGAGGAGACAAATAGGATGACCAAGTCTCTGGTTCTTGGGAAAAAGGTGATGGAGCTTCAGTCGAAGAAGAATGATATGCGGAAAAAGCTGAAGCAATGGGATACAATCGTCCCTAACACACAAGCAAACATAACCGATTTTTGTTTCTTGTTAGATAAGATATAAAATTAATGTAATCAGCTTGACCGCCCATCTTTTGTACTCGATTCAATTAATAAAAAATATCTTGTTTAATTGTTTGTCTACTGCTCAACTTTCTAATTAGCCTTGTTAAACTTGATAATTCATGTTCCTTAAAATTGCGCTTTCAATTTCCTTCCAGAAGCTTGGTCAATAAATTTTTAAGGTATTTACCATTAATCGGCCTATCATGTAATTCTCCATCTAAATCACTTAGTATATATACCCTCTTGCCAAGAATATCTACTATCTTGAATGGTTCTTTTCAGTTGGGACTGAACTTGCCAAGGTCGACCTGCCTACTACCAACTGGCAATATCGCTTTCTAAACCAAGTCATCTTGTTTGAATGTCTTCATTTTGGCCTTTTTGTTGTAGGCTTTTTTGACTCGTCTTTTTTTAATCTCTAGGTGATTAAGAGTTTCAAATTGTCGCTTGTCTAAATCATCATTCTCTTCATTCTATTAGGGTTGGTGCTTACGTGCCATCCCTGAATGTACATATACTTGTGTATTTATATAAGTGTATATTTCTATTAAATCGCTAATAAACATTTATATGGTATTATGCATGTAATGTTACAGACATTGTAGATCTTAAAGAGTTTGGATCAGATCTAAAGAAGTTTAGATAAGGGCTCATAGTTAGCCACGCTAAGAGATATAAATGCTAAATGTTAGCAAAGCTAAGTATTAGCTAGTTATAATACTCAGTAGATCCAAGAGTTAGAACCTTGTCTGTAATAGGACATAGACTTGAGAATATGCTAGTAACTACATAGTTACAAGAGTTGCAATCGGGTGCTAGAAAATACCAGTTATGCAAGTATGTTCTCGAATAATTATCCTTGATCTATTTCTACCAATGCGGGTCTGTCGGTGGATACTTTAATATAGATCAGCATATATCGTACCTATATAGTATAGATGGTTGTTCCAAGCCGACCATAAGTTTAGAGCTCGTATTTATATATGGGTATCCAGTTAGGACTGGATATAGGATAGACTCACAAGGGCCTCCGATAGACACCCTATGTAAGCCGTCAACGGAGGGTCATTTCGAGTTGAGTAGTATACGTGGTCTTTTGACCTGAGTGCCACGGTGGGCTTATAAGTGATCCACCATACTTTGGTTCCATGCATATCACAGACCTTTCATGGTGTGACCGCTGGGTGTCGTTGGGTATGGTCTAATGCTTATGGAGTTCGGTGTGTACAGATATGGGATCCGTCAGCTCCCATAAGGAGTTAGATATTCAGATGTTTCGAGACTATATCTCAGAAAGTCTTATGGTCACAAGTATCAATCTCGGGAAGGAGTTCCGCCAAGGTAGAACAATATGGCACATATTGTTCAGTGAGATACGAGTCTAAAGATAAGACATGGATGAGCACTAGGGGATTTGACGGTGATAATCTATATCCCCGCACATCCAGGATATCATGACGGAAGAACTATATGTATGCATAGTAACCTCAGCTTGTATGGTTCAACGTCCTGATTTGTATATTCGTGACATGTGCGTGGGGCATTGTTCACAGACTCATGAAATAATTCCATTGTGTACTGGGACAGCGTGATAGATTAAAGTGTGCAATCCAACAATATTCAACACTACCACGAGAATACGTGTGTGTCTATATTTAAGTGTTAAATACAACAATTAGTCAATGATTATTATTTACTAATTGTATAATGATATGTGGCATATTGTGAACCCTCGATTGAGTTTACTCAAATGCGATTTTAGTGAGACCCACTAAAGGATAAACTTGGTAACTATTTATGAGGGGTAAAATGATTATTTCACACTTTGATTATTTAATGGTTAAATAATCAAATATCTCTCTATTTTATTATATAATATATTATTATATTATATGATATTATATATATAATAATATTATATTTTGGGTGCCAAATAGTTGGCACCCATTAGTCTTTTTTTATTGTTGTTATTATTATATAATATATTATATTAATATATATATATATATATTAGATATATATAAAGAGAGAGATGAGAAAATAATGAAAGTGGTGTATGTTTTTGGCCATTTGGCCGAGAGAAAGAAATGGAGAAAAGAGAGAAAGAAAGAAAGAAAGAAATGGAGAAGAAAAGAAGAAGAAGAAAACTGAGAGAAAAAGAAAGGAAAAAAAAAAGAAAAGAAAAAAAATGAAATTGTTTCATTTTTCTCTATGCTTCCATTTGAAGCAATGGTGGATTGCTTTAAATTCTCTATTTCTTATCCTTTTAGAGAAATGAATAAAAATGCACACCGGTCATTTTGGAGATTAAGAGTTAATCCAATGCTGGCTAGAAGGCTGCTGTTTTAGCTCACCAAGCCCATCGTGTTGATGACTAGAACTGTCCAAGAGTTGGTCTCCACCCATTTTATAAAATTATTGGTTGTCACCAATATAAAAGCTTGCTATTTTAATGAGGATAGATATATTTTCCCGATGATATCCATCGCCCATCCTTTGAATGGCCATGGCTTGATAACAATGTGCATTTTGTTAGCTGAGACATTTTGAATTGGCCCATGTTTCTGGCACTTTCGCATTTTATGGCATAATCATAACAATTCCATTCCATGGTCGACCATTAGAAACTAATTTTCAGTATATTCTTCTTCATTAGGCATCCATTAAGATAAGCACTTTCTAGCCCTTCATGACCTTCAGCCATAACGAGAATTGATTCCTTTGGCCTGACACATCTCAATAATTCTCTGAATGGTCCTTCCCTGAAAGATTTCCTAAGAAACGTCCAATTCTCCATGCTATAATTCTTATCTTTCAATCGACTGTATTACTTGGGTTGTTCATATAACTGATCAAGTCATGTCTCTAATCTTTAATAAGGTCAATTTTCATAACAGGATCTGGCTTATCTGCACTATGAACACACGTTTGTCATTTGCCATTTGCCTGTAACTTATTGCCCCTTGTGCGAGGTCGTTGGCTTCAACATTGTTCGTCATTGCAGAGAATTCGACTAAAGCTGACTAGAAACCTTGAATTAGGTGTTTTGCCTTGTTACAGTATGGTATCAATGAATCAGCTTTGCAATTATATTCTCCAATGACTTGCTTGACTACTAACAATGAATCACCTCTTACTTCTATGCTATCGACTCCCATCTCTACTAAAATCTCAAGGCATTTAACAAGCGCCTCGTACTTTGCTTGGTTGTTGGTGCACGGGAAGTCAATGAGGAAAGACATCTTAATCTTTACCTATATTTGTATTTTTTTAAGGCAATCCTTGCCCCAGTGGCTTGACTAGTTCTTGAGCCGTCGAACCAAAGCTGTCAGCTTGAGTTGATATTGTTGGGTGTTGTCTAATTGAGTGTGTGACATTATACGAGTGTATAGGTAATTTCAAAAATTACAATATGCACAGCGGAAGCATGTTACATAATACACCCATTTAATAATTTCAACATATATCACATATATGTATAAGTATAACAATTATATAATTTATAAACTTGATGAACAATTGTATCACATATATGAACAAGTATAACAATTATACAAAATATATATGATGAACAATATTGTACTAAAAACATAATGTAAAATACTCACCTAATGAAGGTAGCTTTACAAATTCTTCAAGTCCTTCAATAATCCATGTGAAGAGCTCACCTTGAAGTATATGTTGAACAATTCTAATCCATAACTTTTGGTGGGATTAAGGAGCTAGAATGGTAGCTTAGTGTTTAAAATTTTCAGCACTTGTATTCAAACTCGTTTGAATACAATTTATGTTTCATAAACATGAACATTATTTAGCCATCCATGGAAGAGGGAAGGAAGATGAAGTTTGCTCTTGTTCTTGTTAATAACTCCTTATTAACATAACAAGAATCATTTTTCTCTATTGTAATTTACAATTTTTCTAAATGAAGTGTAGAAATCTGAAAAATTACAAAATAACTTTACCTTGTATTCTTTCAACTCCTTGAAAGGAAAGTTGAGACTAAAAATGTCTCTCTCTCTTTCTCCATCTTCATTGACCAAATTCTTCTTCTTGCAAGAATGAATTCAATTCATATGTTTTGTCAAAAATTTATTTTGTTTATTCAACACTTTGATTAAACAAAAATAAACAAAATGAAGTGTTCCACCAATTTTATTGTTGGTCTCACACTTAGAATTAATTAAACCAAGCACTAGAATAATGGCTACCTAAATTAATCTTTACCAAACAAATATAATTACTTTAATTATAATGGGTAATTAAATGGCCAACATCTAGGCCCCTCATTGTATTAAAATACAATGCCATGATTTATATATATTATAATATTATCTAATAATATAATAACAATATATAATTTAATTATTCAAAACAATTTTGAATAATTACTTTTTACTTTGCTAAATTTTACTACCATGGTTAAATGGTAAAAAGGTAAAATCAAATCATGAAACAAATTTTACCATTTGTCAATATTCTATTAATTAACAATATTTGTTAATTAATTCAATAATATACTTAACAATTAAGTCTTGATAAATGTACAATCCGAGGGATCCCTAAACAATCGTTCTCTTTTGCTGAAATTTATTGGATCGAACTATTCAATCCAATCCGCTACCCCAGTGCGCAACGAGTACACTTCATATTGTAAGACTCTCTAGGCCCACACTTAATTTGTCATATAGAGCTCCTCCATACGTCCGTGAACAATGTCCCACACACACGTTACGGATATTACAAATTAGCGCGTTAGACTATGCAAGTTGAGGTTATTACATATTCGTATAATCCTTCCATCATTTATATCCTTGAAGAGCAGAGATATAGATCATCACCGTTAAATCTCTTATTTGCTCAACTATGAACTTATCTCCAAATTTATATTTCATTAAACAATATTCACAAACACTTTTGTGATATTGTTTATTCCTTCAGAATATCTTTTCTGATGTTTATGTTTGCGGCCACAAGACTTTCTGAAATACAATCTCGGAGCATCAGGATATACAACCCACTCATTTGAGCTGACGGATCCCATATCTACGCACACCGGATTCCATGAGCATCGAACCATACCCAACGACACCCAGCGGTCAGACCATGAAAGGTTTCTAACATGTGTGGAACCAAAGCATGATGGATCACTCACAAGTCCACTGTGGAGCTCAGGTCAAAGGACCAAAAATACTACTCAACTCGGAAGACCTTCCATTAACGGCTTTATAAGATGTCTATTAGATGTCTTCGTGAGTCTGTTCAATATCTAGTCCTTACTGAATACCTGCATCTCTATACGAGCTTCCTACTAAGCTCATAGTTTGCTAAGACTAACCATTTGGACTATCCAGATATAGACATACACTAATCTACATTAATGGGTTCCACTGATAGACCCGCATCGATGAAATTAGATCAGGAACATTATGTTTGAGAACATACTTGCATAATAACATTTCTTAGCACCATCTGTAACTCATTGCAGCTATGTCATTACTAATATATATTCTCAGGTCATTGTCTCATTCCAGACAAGGCTCTAACTCCTTAGAATTCGTTAATTCATATAAAATTACTAACTCTTAGTATCACTAACTCTTAGTGTTTATAATTATTAGCGTTGCTAACTCTTAGCCCTGGTCTAAACGCTTTTAGACTAGATCTAAACTCTTTTCAGATCATACAATGTCTGAAACATTACAAGCATCTTACCATTTAATAATAAATAATATTAACGATTTTATTAGAAATAATAATTATATAAATACTATCACTATATATTTATACATTATGGGATGGCACGTAAGCATAAATCCCAACAGATATTGCTTATATTATGTTGGATCGCTCATTTATAAACTGTAGGATGTTCTGTGAGAAATTCGGCCAAAGCCGAACCCTTGATCGCTTTTTATGAAACATAGACCAAGTTGAATTTTGACAAGGCGATTGCCCACTTTCCTAATCGATTTCTTAAAAACATTTTCGATAACAGATACTTTATAACATCCGTTTGGTCGATCATATAGATGAAAGAAGGCAGTAGATAATACCATAGTTTGCATCAAGAAAAATATAAAGACAAAGACAATTTTTCAATCGCCAAGTATTTGACTTCAACATCTTGCAATATTCTACTAAGGGAATAGACCACTTTTTTAACCCCTTGTTGATTTTGTGCTAACAAGCTGACAATTGATTCTCATATAACTACAATGTAGAGGAGGAGTGGTGGCCCAGGGATAAATAGTACCATGACAAGTAGATTAATAAAATACTTCTTTATTTCATCAAAACTTTCTGGTGTTCAGTGGTCAATGTGAATTTTTTACCATCCTTTGATTTCAACAAAGGTGACCATGCATGTAAATGGCTGGCCGAGTTTGAAATTAACTGTCTCAAAAAATTGATTTTACTGATTAATTGCTATAATTTTTTTTAGTTCTTGATGCAAGTGCTTCCTTTATGACCCTTGCTTTATTATGGCCTATCTCCTCCCCGCTTCTAGTGCACCAAGAAACCAAGACA